>OV743316.1:15277500-17677500 GCA_928268935.1 Lasiommata megera | reverse complement strand
GATTTTCCTTACGCACCAACTGAGCAATGTTTCACGAGATTTTATTTTGGCCCATATTTAGTCTTTACTTGTATAAAATACTTTATATGCAAATGTGAACTGCTTTGTTAGTTTGTTATGCTTTCCACAGCCAATCATCTTAAACTTTGGCTTAGTTGTACCTTGCGCTATACTAAAAATTTTAACCGGATCGTGTAAAGCCTTTGAGAATCTTATATGAAAAGATAACTAAAAGTAATCCAAAGTTTGTCAAAACACTGGTGTATATCTTTGACTCCAGTGAGATCTGTTCATCATATTTAAACCCAAACTTTTTGCATACTCATCTTAGAGACTTTCAAAGCTTTTGGCACAGATGTATTTAAGTTTGGTCATGTATTAAAGTTAACCAAGTTCCCTCTAAAGCTGCTTCCGTTATGAAATACATTTAATTCAAATTCAAATAGGGGTTGTATGAATGAAATTTTACATTTCCATTTAAGTTTTCATAGTTTTTGGCAGTCTTGAAGTCCTTAGAGAGTCGAAGAGAGGCTTCCTTGCTTCTCCATACCTGTTGTTTTGTTTAAATAACACAAACGTCATCCTCCGACCGTATCTTTAGCTGCAGACAAAATATGATGATAGGTTTAATTTTACTGATTATTGCTCACGTACACATGCAAAATTTAGTACAAAATCCTATATATTTTTCTTTTAAGTTACCATTAGTATTATTCAAGCGATATAAAAAAAATCTATAACTACATACTATATATAGCTGATTTTACCATAAACGCGCAAGTAATTTGCTTGTGTATATATTCACAAAGAGTACCTAGTGCTAATGAAAACTTTTTAAGTAAATCATGTGACATGCAAGGTTTTCTTCATTTAATAAAAACATTTTTAACTACCAAGAATCTTCTTCTTCTTGCCCTTATCCCACATTATGTGGGGTCGGCACAACACGTCTTCTTCTTCCACTCACTTCTAGCAGCCGCCACCTCACTACCCATACCTTTTACCCGCATATCCTCTTTTACACAATCCATCCATCTCTGCTTTGGTCTTCCTCTACTCTTTTGCCCTTCCACGTTCACATATAACATTCTTTTGGTGACATCACTTTCTTTCCTCCGCATTATATGACCATACCATGCTAGCCTGTTGCTCCTCATCTTTTCTCTCACGGCGCTACTTTTAGACTTCCCCTTATATATTCATTTCTTATCTTATCCATTCTTAACTACCAACTTTAACTACCAAGAATAAGTACTCAAAATATTTGACAGTACTGGAGAACCTGATTATTGCGAAAGTAAGAAAACCATTATTGCTCAAAGACTATATGTATGGTTTAATGTTTATGTTATCTATTTATAATGACATATGACAGCGACGACCAAAGACAGTATATGCAGAACCTAGAATATCAACGGAAATCGGCATCGTACCGGAACGCTAAATTAATTTGTTACATCTTTATTGGTACGATGCTATTCTTCTCGCTACCGCCGAAGCCTTTCACGAGACCTGACCAAGACTTAAATTACTTCTATCGGGGATCAAACCCTCTCTCCCTCTTAGAACGAACACAGCACTCTTAACTGCTCACACCGTCCGACCCCCCCGTTATCCCAAACGTCGCCTAAGTCGAGGTTCGGCCTCATAGGAGGCACCCTTAGGCAGACATTCCCTTAGTTTTTTTGAGCCCTAGGGATCAAAATTTTTCTGGCAGAGCTTCTTTCCGCAGCTCGCCAAACAGCCTGGTTACGCTGTGGCAACCAATAGGGTTAGCACAGCTAATAGATAGTCCGAAAAACTAAAACTCTTATCTGTCGTCAAATTTATCTTATTGTTTTCAACTGTAACAAAAATGATAATATTTTCATAATTCAACAGAAATGGTGACAACGATGTGACCTGAGACGCGGGGATCCGCCGAGTCCCCGTGGGGTGAGAGCTGGCCTCTGCCTGATGTGGCGACCCGCCTCAACTCCTGGCTGTGGATCCTCACATCTGTTGTGATTCTCGCGTGACCTTCTCGGGTGCTGTGAAGTGATATAAACTGAAATTCTGTGTTTCATTTGGGTCGAGTTTTACCCGAGTACATATTTCGTTAAAAGACCGACGCTTTTCTATAATGCCTTTAATTCTTTCCCCAAGTGTTGTCTGGAAAAGGCAAAAAGGCTTAAGCAATAAGACCACCTTTGCATACTCATGTGTTCCATGTTGTTGTTTCTTTAAAATTTGTGTGCAATAAAGAGTATCTATCTATCTATCTAATGCCACTTTATAAAGTGTGATGTTGCAGTTAAGATACATTTGATTCTTGTCATTCATAATTTCATTATTTTAAATTCATAAGTAAGAAGATGTTGATTAAATCAGAACACAAAGATTTGAAACATTGCCATATGTGACTATCGAATAGCTGCAGACCGCCGCGACTGCCGCCGAATAGATAGGAGGAGAAAAATGTAGTACGAACGAGGATAGCTCAAACAGCTCAACATAGCTCCAAAATTGTGGAGCTAAAATGGTAATGAGTAAGTAGTTTTTTGGAGTTACAGAAACCATATTTTAAGACCCCAAGGTTTCAAAATGTCGTTGTACTGATTCTATCAAGTTTTAGAGATTACGACAATATACGAAATAGTCGACATCAGGCTACCAGAATAATATAAAATAAATAACTGCTTTAAATATTATAACATTAAGATCAGTGTCGGCAACCTAAGGGATAATAAGTTTAACGATGCTCTAGGGTATATAACGAAGCACCTAAGTAATTAAAGAATAAACAAACTCGTTAAATGAAATTAAAATATTCACTAAAACGATTAAACTTCACCGTCAAATAAAAACACTTAGGCCTCGAAATTTAAATAAAGATCAACTAGATCAACAAGGCCTTTTAACATCACAAGTTAAGACATAATTAAATTAGTTCGTGACAAGGTTAAATAAAACTCGACCCGAACTCGGCACCTTATGGCCTCGGCAAAGCGTGAATCGACCTTTAATTGGAGACTCAGTGTTTGTTAGAAACTAAACTTGTTAATACTTGAGAGGAGTGCTAAGTTGGAAGTGACTGCTGTAATTTTCAACATATTTTGTGACAACAGTGGAATTGATTAGCCTGAACAAGCTTGGAGAACTTTTGTTGGAGACTAGCTATTTCATGCGGCGTTGTTTATAACTTAAATAATGTTACTTTGCTTACATAATTGCAACATTGTACTTGCCATTTTAAACCAATTTTAACTTAAAATTAAAGTTTAAGCCGTATTTTTCTTTTTCTGCCATCCAAATTCGCCCTACTTTTATAGTAACAAACCAACTTATTTTAAATTTTATTTAATGACACAAGTCACGTTAAAATGGTAAGTACAGTAAATCTCTATTAATGAATCTAAAATTCATAATACAATGCTTTATAATATTATAGCTCAATTCCAAATTTGTAATCCGTTCAACCCAATTAACTGTTAATCCTCTCGTTCATAAGTTAGCGAATCGAATCCTATTAAATGAAATATGTCCACGTTATTTAATGCAAACTGTTTGTAAACTGTATCCATAATAAATGTCTGCAAAACTTAAAGGTAGTATGGATTAATTTGATTTTTTTACAACGCGATGTGTTTTTCTTAGTGTGTTTATACTTCAATCTCAAAGTTCCTACGGGATAAGTCAGGTATAATAAGCACAGCGGTTGAGCAGAACCACAGCATCGCTTATCTATAGATACTTATATAACAAATGGATGAAAGGGTGCTCCGAGACGTCTTGCTCGTCTTTGGTCAGTATATGATTCGGCAACAGATTAGACGTCTTAATACACCCTGCAGGCCTTCTTTCTTCCCTGTATTAATAATAAGGAACTTTTCGTTACCACCTTTTTAGTGCAAAGTATTTTAGTGTTAAATGAATAATAAAATAATACATATTATGAAAATCTCTTGCTTTATTTTATTTCATATTTTTATATTTATACTAAACAGTGGTGAAAAAATTGTAAGTCAGTTGGCAATGGGTTATTATTATGTAATTATATAATACATCTTCAAAATTCGCATTCCAACGACTGCTAAGTTTTTATTTAAATAAGTAAGCAAATTAATTGTATATAGATTAATATATTATAGCTATTTAAAATGTTACAGTAAGATACTGGTGTAAATAAACAGCACGAACTAGTCATATCAGACTATAATGGCAGAGATACATACGCAACACGTCTCATCTCAACAATGAACAAAATGTTACACACGTGGGTGTAACATAACGCCACGAGAGAAATATCACTACCATATGCCCTTTTTCTGAGAGGTAAGACGAGAAACTGGGTAGATATATTCATTAAGTGGTTAACAAGTGTTACGAATATATAAACTTAATGCCAATGCAAATTTCAAAAGACGTGGTGCAGTTGTATTTCAGCTTACAATTGACGCAAAAGTTACGTGTAAAATTGTTAATTATTTGTATGTATATATACATTTTTCATTCGTTGAAATTATTAAATTATATATGTATTACTGGGTGTCATTTATGCCATATAGCTATTATAGCGAAAAAAAAAACTAATAATATCTATGAACTGTAGCTGTAAGAAGTTTCATTTGTAACATTTCACTTTACACTACAATCACAAAACAGTAAATTAACCAAATGATTTGAAACTTACGGTAACACAGAATTGTCACGTGCACATATTCGCTAGCCATACAAGCTATAATCTCACTTGGTGGTGGGTGATGATACAGTGAAAACTATAGTGGGCTGACCTGTTTAGGACTATATCAGTTATAAATAACCTGGGAGGTTGTTGTATTGAAAGTCAAATCTATTACCAGCTCCAATACTTTCTCCATTCAATTTAAATCCTAATAATTGTCATATCTCGACTCACGACACGGCGTTTTGTCAGGTGTTGGTAATTTTTTTTTTTTCCGATGGGAAATGCTTTTACGCATCGTATGTGGGACTCCCCGGCAGCCAGTCTGGCGACCAGAATACCCACTAAAACCCAGCGATGCTCCTTCGCGTCGCCTGGTGGCTGGGTCACGGGAACACTGATGCACTCGACCGCGACCCAGCCAGGGGTGTGGGTAATACTACTATTTCATTTAACTCAACAGGGGTGGCGTTGCGTACTTTGGAATTGCGTTTTTCGTACTCGTATGTATAGGTGCCATTGTGGTTTTGGTAATCCCTTAATATCTTAACCGATTTAGACCTTTTCTTTCTTACCATTAGTGCAATTGTTTTGACGACTGCAATTGATTTGGCACAGTATCGAGCACTGTGGTCTTTAGTAAGTGGGAGGTCCCGGGTTCGATCGAATTTTCGCTTTAGTCTGGTGGAAGGCTTTGGCCACGGCTTATTACCAAAGACGTGCAGCCAAGTGATTTAGCTTTTCAGCCCGATACATATGGCATAGAAATCTACTAGGTTTACCAAATCCCTAACAACAGTTTAGCCAGCTACCATCTGCATCATCACGTATCACCTGGTGCAATTGTCGTCAACTGGTAGTGAATTTTGCCATCACCAACAGCAGGTTTTGCTTTCAGCTAACAGCAGGTTCTCGTATACCACGACGAGTATGCACGACATGTATGAAATGAGACCCTGTTCCAGGCTTTTAATTCTTGCTTCTTGGCTCAAAGTCCGTTTCGTAATACAGACCTAACTGATCTCAGGTTAATACAAAAACATACACTTTCATTTAGACTTGTTATTTTTATATTATCTAAATTCATCATAATTAACTTTTATGTAAATGGCTAGATTAATAATGTATAAAATACATAATGTATCGATAATATGTTTCGTTGTGAAAAATACATTTTTGGAAATAACTTTGTTTTATTAATACACCCCGTGCTGAATAGGTCAATTCAACATTTCAAATTCTCTAAAGACTATAGAAGAATTTTACTTCTTATTAATATATATTTTGACCTAGAAATGGCTACTTTGCGTTTAATATTTGCTATATAATTATACTAAAATTAATATTGAATAATCAATATTGAAGCCAGCAAGCATCATTTAAGAATACCAAAAAAAAAATCATGTTCGTGCTCTCCAGTAGTCGGTCCAGCGAGCCCAACTCGTGGCACAGGTGGGGCCAGACCTTTCGCTGCCCGCCGTGGTTCGCACCATGGTGGCCAGCCAGACGTCTTGGGATTCCGTCGCCTCCTTCTGCAAGGAGGTGATGACGCAGAAGGAGGCGGCAGAACGACGCCGGGAGAATGACGCAGACGCGCATCCTCTCCGGCGTCGTAGGGTGGGGCGCAGGCGACGGGCACACGATCGCCGCCTGCCCCCCTGACGAGGAGCTCCGGGTGACGGATGAGAGGCATCCTCACCCGTCGAGCCTTATCCTCGGGTCGTGAGGCGCGTCCAATGGTCCTGGCGCGCCTCGGACGGAGTTAGGGGGCCTCCATCATAGGCCCCCCGTGGAGGGTCTGCCTCGGCGGACGCCGCTGTCTGGGTTGCGGTCGAGTGCACAAGTGTTCCCGTGACCCAGCCACCAGGCGACGCGAAGGAGCATCGCTGGGTTTTAGTGGGTATTCTGGTCGCCAGTCTGGCCGCCAGGGAGTCCCACATACCCCGTCGGAAGCGGCGCAGTCTGCCTGCATCGCTTCCGGAGGGGATGCGTAAACGCATTTCCCAGCGGAAAAAAAAAAATCATGTTCGTGCTCTATTGATATTTGAATTAAATGTCACTTGGAACTTGGTTTTTTAATACGTACCCACTCGTGACCAAACCAACATGCAACTCTGGTATACTCGTGTTACTGAAGTCAAAAGATATACTGGTATTAAGACAAATTATTACTTATTCTAGATATAGAGTATTTAGTTCATCTATTGGCTTGTTTGGGTACGAATAATTCAAACTGTTCGAAGTTATTTGTTATTATACAACTTTTTTTTATCCAGTACAAGTTAGCCCTAGATGGCAACCTCACCTGATGGTAAGTGATGATACAGTCAAAGATGGTAGCAGGCCAACTTGTTAGGGGTTATGGTAAATCCATACTTCTAATTGGTTTCTACGCGACATTGTGACGCTAAATCGCTTTGCGACACGTCTTTGTCGGTAGGGTGGCAACTAGCCACGGCCGAAGCCTCCCAACAGACCAGACACGAGCCAGGAATCGAACCCAGAACCTCCAACTTTATATTGTGAAAGCGCGCTGCGGCACAGGGGTCGTCAAACTCCATCGCTCCTACTCCAGCACAAACATACTATTATGTATGTAATTACATCGCACGCTCCGTAGCGTTTTATTAAGTAAAAGTTTATACACAAACTAACCCTACAGCTTTAGAAACCTACCTAACCTAGACACTGCACCCATCCTACTAATGTAATGTACATTAGTAGGATGGGTGCAGTCTCTCACATCGGTAGCTTCTCTAATGCTGCAAGGCTTCATGGGCGATGGTAATCACTTAACATCAGGCGACAAAGAAAACTTTTATATTATAATATATATTAAATAATTAGGTGCAATAACATAGTCAGTGTTTACACAGTTGACAGTTCCTTAACACGACAGGTGGAAACAAAATCTCTTATTGACCCTCGTCAATCCGCTTGCCGCCTCTTAGCCGCGCAGTTTGACCTAAATACATGATTTCAGGAGAAGCCGGAGCAGGGAAAATAGGAAACAGGTAAAATCCGGATTTAATTTTGCTTCCTGCCAGTTTTGTAATTTAGATTTTTTCATTAAGCCTACTCTTATAAGGATTGTGGCTGTTTTGGATTTTCACTAACTTTAAAATGAGGAGGTATTTTTTTAAGTGCAAGTTCAAGTGACTTGAGATTGTAATTCAATTTTAGGCATAATTCGTAAAATGATACAAGGGAAAGATAACGAAGATATAAATATTTATTTATGTTATTTAAACTGATTTTTGTAATGATTTACGTTATAAAATTTTTGAATATAGAGGCCTTCAAGATGATTTTCTTAATTGATTGTTTAAATACAGGTTCACATTAAATAATAATTTGTTTTAAGATAAAACAAATATTTATCATTGGGGTAATTTTAGCATCAAATATTTTGAACTAAATTGTAAAAAAATATAAATGCAAATACGAATATTTTAATACGCCATTACGCCCCAATTCCTCAACCAAACATTCAAATATTGAGACTGGGGCAAGAAGTGCGGTGGTGTAATATGAAAATTATTAATATCCAGCAAAAAACCACCATAAAAGCACCAATCGTGTGATTTGTATCGTTGTAATTTTATTTCTATTATTTTTTGTTATAGCGGCAATAGATTTAAGTACATAATCTTCTTTTTATCTCTTTACATTATGGTTTATGAGATACTCGTAAATCCTGCTGACAGACAGATGGACGGAAGTACGAACGATACTTTTCCGATACTTTTTACCCCGTGATAGCTAAATTTCGGCAAACAGCCATTGATTCATATAACAGAATTTCAATTATTAAATAAATTTAAATTAGTGAATAAAAATGCTCCATGTTATTATCTAATAACTACTTTATCTGACATGGGTGATGAGATCGCCCCAACCACCCCGAGGAAATTAGAGATTCCGGGAACTGAGAAGGCACAAATGCGACGCCTCACTGGAGCGACGCCTCGTCAGACTGTGGAAGTGTGTAATCCCTCGACTACGTTCACTTCACATCAGGTGAGATAGCAGATCTGCCACCGAACAAAAAATATGTAGGTTAGACACATTGAGGTTGCTTGCGTCCGCACAATTCTGACGTAAAAAATGAGCAAGGCTTTTGCTGCTGCATCACTCATTGTTCCCGGCGGACGCTGAGCTCGTCATTTACTTCGATGAGGCTTGATTTGTTAGAGGGAGCTCCGGGGAAATGTACAATAAATGTAAATGCTAAAAAGAATTGAGACGGAATTTCATCTTGTTCTTTTCGCTTCGCCGTTTTTCATCGGTTAAATTGCAATTGAAATTTTTCATAATTTTCTAATATGCACACATCGATTAACATAATTTTTTATCGTTAAACGTCACCATATACCAAATTTAATTTTATTAGGTAGTTAAGCTATTGCATAGCTTCTATAGGGCCTTGAGCGCGGGGACCAAATCCCGAAATTCCGTAACGAAAAAAAACCTCACGCTCCCCACTCCGACGGGCACAGCGGTGATACTTTTTACCATATAGATATTTCGCCACGGCCATTACAGTTGCCGTGAAAAAGTTTTTTTAATTTTTATTATACTGACAAGCATTTTTATTTAGTTTCACCTGTCCCGTTGTCTGTCTGTAATTAAATCTAGAGTTAAATTTTACTCATTTCCCTTTTGCTTTTTTTTTTAAATTAATTTAATCAAAAATGACCTCAATATTTTTATTTTCATTGTTGTTTTTGAAATATTAATAATTTAGTTGATAAAAAATGCTATGCAATAGCTTTACCGCGGCAGTCACCGAGTGCCACACGTCTTTTTTTTTTTACAGAAACTGGAAAAAGAGCCGACGTGTCACATGATGTTAAATGATTATTGCCGGTTATGAACATCTGCAGCACCAGAGGAGTTACCGATGCGTAGCCGGCAGAACCCCCATATTCAGTTACTTCTTGGCAGTATGTCTTTGCTAGTAACTAGTCGACGCCAAAGCCTGATGCAGACCAATCAAACCTAGGACCTCCCAATTTATAAAACGATAGCGCACGCGCTGCGCCACCGTTAAATAAATATAACGTTCAATGTTTAATATTCATCTCACTCGCAGCCAAGGTGGAAAGCACTGATACAGAGAATTATTGACCGAATCCGGAAATCGATGTCAGGCCCACGGGGTGGACCAAATCGATAACTATTAAATGAAAATTTTCAGAATTGAACCGTATAAGATGAAGAATCAAAATACATGAGAATTCATATTATAGGGAATAAATTAAAATAAATCTCAAGCGAAATTTTAATTTAATTCTATTATTAAATTTATTTAATTATAAGCTGGGGTCATACTATTACTAGCTGTTGCCCACGACTTCGTCTGCGTAGAATTGCATAGAACTGATACTTACGCCCTAAAAGAGACCTATTTTAAAAATTACAAGCTTGTAGAATTAATAATAAAAATACTCAGCAAAAACTATCATCCCCTGTTTTACCACCCTTAAAAGGTAATGTTTAAAAAAAATATGTATATGTGTTTTACTTATTATTATTAATCTTAGTGCGAATATTTGTGTCTCCATAAACAAAGGAATTTCATACAAACTTTCAACCCCTATTTTACCCCCTCAGGGGTGGAAATTCCAAATATCCTTTCTTAGCTGACATCTTTTAACTATCAACTACCTACTTGCTAAATTATAGCTTTGCGTACTAATAATGCTTATGCGTACGATAGCTTTTGAGATTTCGTGTTTAATCAGTAAGTGACCTTTCACTTTTATATAATAATATATAGATTATCTTAGAAACTTTTAAGCACCCTTGCTTACTGATCGCATTTATATCACTTAAAAATCTGATCATAGTCGAATTGTACCCTGGATTACTCTCGTACTTACTTTTGCTCTGCTGAATACGAGACAGTTTGAATCCATGCAACATCGTGACCAGCATAAATAAGAGGAAGACACACGTCTCGCCTTTTTACGGGCTATCCCTTTTACCGAGCCCTACTCAAGGAACCTTGGGTAAACATGTCTCAATACAGATACCCGCACGACTGCTTCCTATTCATTCTGATATTAACCTTTCCTTATTTTCAATGAAGGAGGTTTTTAATTTGACTAGTATAGTTAGTATGACTCGTGGATGTTCATAACTTTTTATAGAATTCTAAACAATGCAAATTCAATTGCTTTATAACGGTTTCCACGGCTAATGTATCAAATCCCACTATCAGAGAAGATAAAGAGCTGTATGGTACCTCTGAGAGCAGTGTATTTTACGCATTTTACGGGAGCGGGGTTTGTTTATATAAAACGTAAGCTTGTAGAAAAGTCCTACTATAGTGTAAAGGATTACGTAAATTAGGATTACATAAATAACAAGCATGGATGTGAAATATTGCTCTAATAAGATAGCTCTTAATATAATTTTAAGTGGCATGTGAGATGGTGATAAAAAGAAAATTTACCTGGCTAAGTTTGTTGTGGGCTTCTTCTTAGACCGGGGCGTGTTTGGAACCCTCATAGCTTTAGTTTTAAGTTTACGAATGTAGTTATCACCATCAAATCACTACTTTGTAAATTATTGACGCGTCAAAAGCGCCTTTTAAAGGACTATTTGAATAAAGATTATTTGAATTTGAATTGAATTTGGGGTAGCTAGACTTACTATGATGACCAGAGGAGTGGCCTAGATGTGTTTACGAGTCAACCCCAGATGTGATCAGTTACTAATTATTACTGGTAAAACATCTAAATCCCTTAGTAACGCCACTGTAATATCGCCCCTTAGCCCTCAGAGGAACTCTTATAATAGCAATGATGACGAATGCGAATAACCACATTGTTTTGTATTCATGGCTACGTGATTTGTTGTTTTTGATGTAATACGCCAAAAATATCCCAGCGGGAAACCCTAGTGAGCGAATAAGCGATTTTCCTGCTTGGTGTTATTATAAAATAGTTATTATAAAAAGTGGTTATTATAAAATATTACACAATGTTTTCGTTCAAAAACAAACCAACAAGTCAAAATAAAAATTTCACGATTGTAGCAATACCATTGTATAGGTTCATGCAATTCGAAAAGCACTGTTTTGTAGATGTAAATTTTGACACGGAAACTTAAACTCTGCAGCTACTTTAATGTTTAACATCTCCTCCTTATAGTTTAATAATAAATAATTCAAAAAATAACTCTGTCTGTCAGTAAATAAATTATTAAAATTGAATTTAATAAGTACTTAATTTAGAAATTCCCATATCTTGAAGTCCCTATTTTACCTACGTTTGAGAGTCATTTTTCTTTTAGAAAACTTTATTTGTTCAAACCTTTTTTTATGTTTTATAGCGAAGGACTTTTAAAGTACAACCCCTATTTCATCACCTTAGATTTTGTGTTTATAGAAGGGCACTTCAGACAAAATACTTCTAAATGGTCGCTCTTCGATAATCACTGTCATAGGTTGATAAATGATAAGGATTAGATAATATAAGTTGTAAACGAAGTTTAATACAATGAAACTTTATAGCTTTTACATGAATAACTTATAAAGAAAGATCTCATCTGAGTTTTATGTTTATTTAAGTAAGGTGGGGCAGGCAGAATGATTAAACTTTTATAGTTTACTACACAGCCAACTAAATAAACTGCTTGTACGTTGTACAATAAAAATGTATTCGTTGATTTACTAATACATTCCCTCCCTCTCTAAGGTCATTGCTATCCCAGAGAGGCCGCAAAATTAGCGACAAGTAGTAGCGGCAATCCAGCGTTCATTTTAGCCCAATGGGCATACAGCGGTTCTTTCTGTTGTTTTTCTGGTCTGAGATGGGCCTGGAGCCATTAACGGCAGAGCCGCCAACTGCCGCGGGCGCGTCGCTTTAATATTACAAAGGTCACCGCCGCCGCACCTCTTCATTAGTAATTAACATTTTAATTGAGAAATGGCCTGACTTCTGTAGAGCACTCGCTGAGGCATCCACTTTTGTATTACTTCTACTTTACGTGATCAAAAAATATATAAAAATGTATATATATATGTCACGGAAAAGTGATCCTTATAAACATCATCATTATTAATTATCATCTGGGTTAAATGTAAGCACAAACAAAGAGTTAAATTAATCTAACCTTTGCAATGATGTGAATGTCTATTCGAATAATTACACCACTATTAGGTACATACTAATTTAGTAATTAAACAATTAAATCAGAATAGGGGATTGGCGAATATTATATATATTATATAGTATATAACATGTGTATCTTATATACCTATTTCAATTCGAAAACACTATTTCAATGATTTAATTGTTTATTCAACTGAATGTCTATTCATAACACAAGGTAGACTGAAAAGTCTCATCTGAATGATTTGCCAACTTAGACCAGCTTGGCAACTGGCTTCCATCGAGGAGAGTGATCCCTCGACGAACGTTGCAAAACATGCACCTATAAAAAATCAAGATGGCGCCACGACCCTGCTCGAGGCCTAACCTCAACTTTGATTGGATGTAGCTCGTCATACTATATAGTGACTTTTAATGAAATAATGACTTCAGCAATATTAAAATGTAATAAAACATTTTAATATTGCTTGCAAATTTAATAATAAGATTAAGCGTTAATAAGGTATTTTAAGTCGACAACAAATATCTCGCCTATTTTAGTCAACAATCACCTCTTACTCGTATACGAGTGCTTCCTTCGTATAATTTCGTTTGCAATTAATGTATAAAACCACGAATGAAATAAAAACGTGAAAGATTTTGTTTTTTGCTTTTTGCTCGTATATGATGTTTTTTTTTACCCATTACGATCTAAGATTTGCAGGCCTAATTTGCAGCTTAATTATTTCTTGAGCTTAATTTTTACTTCCACGCTAAGGATCGCGACCCTCAGTAATGAGGATGACGATGTTAAGAGAGAGAGAATGAGTACTTAGATTTAGTTACAGCTAAGATATCGTCCAAGACTTCTGTGATAGTATACATAGCATTAAGAGGAAATTATGTACACTTGGGTGAATAAAATTACTGACTAACTTATTAGTAAGTAATTTTATTAACCCTTTGTTTTGTTTTGTTTTGTTGTTTTTTTTGGTTTTGTAATCTTAGTTTAATGTTGTATGGTTATTTTGTGCACTCCCCTTAAACATGTCAGGTCCACATCCAGGAGACACAAATGTAAATCTATTAATCTCAAGACTGCATTAAGGCTATTTTATACACTTGTAGTCAGTTTTGTGGACTAATAATAATAAATAAATAAATAAATAAGACGACTCGGTCTCCAACTATGATTTGGAGTTCACTTTTTTCACGTGATTTTATAAAGTAATACAAACTACTCCTCCACTCCGCTCAACTCACTGTGATGATTGGCACTTAACTGCTCGTCACGGAACTTACCAGCTCTAAAGATTTCGGCAGGCTTATCACTAGATTTTGGAGCATTGAGCCCTTAATGTTGTTTAACAAGTCTCCGTTGGTGAACGTCGGCGTATTTTGTGGTTTCATATACCAACTCTTGTTTGAGATCCCTGTGGAGTTCAGAATTTCTTGTGTACCAAGGGTGCCTTGGCTTTTGTCCTTAATACTATGTTCTGACGCCGTTTATTATTTCGTCATTGATGCGTTTGGTACACCTCCAATTCTGGTGGCATTGGCACTTGCTTAAATATTAATATTTTACTTTGTCATCATCATCATCATGATCAACCCATTACCGGCTCACTACAGAGCACGGGTCTCCTCTCAATATGAGAAGGGTTTGGCCATAGTCCACCACGCTGGCCATGTGCGGATTGGCAGACTTCACACGCCTTTGAGAACATTATGAACTCTCAGGCGTGCAGGTTTCCTCACGATGTTTTCCTTCACCGTTGAAGCAAGTGATATTTTAATGTTTTAAAAACGCACATAACTCCTAAAAGTTAGAGGTGCGTGCCCGGATTCGAACCGCCGACCTCTGATTAGGAGGCTGACGCCCTAACCACTAGGCTATCACCGCTTAGGAGTAAAATTCAGATTATCGTCAATAAAAGTCCTGGTTTGGATTCCCAGCCCGAGTCTGGTCTGGTGGAAGGCTGTAACCACCCTACTAACAAAGACGTGTCGCCAAGCGATTAAGTGATCTGGCACAATGTCGCAAAGAAACCAATTAGGAGTGTTCGTTTACTATACCTACCTGGTTAGTCCGCTACCATCTTAGACTGCATCATGACCAAGTGATATCTCACATGGTCATGAGGCAGCCTACAAGGGCTAACTTGTAGTGTATATAAAACAAAGTCCTTTTTTTGTCGGTATTTTAAAAGAAGATATCAAGACGTTTGAAAGACAGCACTAATCTATCGCGGGGCAAGTTTTTACTCGTTTCTGTCAAATAAATAAAAGCCTGTCCCTTGTAATTTAATGGCCCTTCGAAGTCAAACGTAAAAGGTCGCGTATTGGTTTTTATGGGCCGATGGGACAAGGTGCTAAATACTGCGGGGTAACTGTTTAATTGGACATTAAATATTTTTCATTATGTCAATAATTGATATGAAAAATTTGCATGGTTGCAAAAGTTATGGTCTCTTAACCGATTGGCATCGCTTAATAAAGGCTGACTATTGAAATACATTCTGGCAAATAAACGATTGTTATTACGTATTGACTAGCATTTTCAAGATAAATGACCTAATAAACTAGACTAATCTTGAAGTTATTACTAACACGAAAGTTTTATTAGTTTATACAGTTCCGTTCAGAAAAAGAATAACATTTATTAGCCCGGGAATGCATACATTTGATAGAATATTGAAAAAAAACTTGTAGTCTTCTATAGGTCTTAAGGTATACAGTGCTTTGGAGCTTGTATAAAGTGCAAGCAACTGTGTATAAGCAAATTATTCCACAACACCAAGCTACCTTACAAATACTTTTTCATTGCTCCTGAGGCTCCTGTGGTATGCATTGCTTTTATGCATGTGTGAAGTGCACGCTACTATCTATTTAAAAATATATTATCGTTCTCGCTTCTTGTTTTAAATTGCGCCATTTTCTCTTTACTCACAGCAGGTGGGCGGTAACCGGAAAAGATTTGTGTTGTCAATGAAAAGTACCCGTGCGTCCGTCACACGTCTCGCTATGACGGAGGCTTGAACCCGGAATCCACGTAAACCTCACTATTACATTTGATTTCGGAGCTCTGACCTTACGGCGATTCTATGAACGATATGCCATATTAAATCTTAAATAGGAGATAAATAATTGGTAATTAATTGTTTTATTTCTGTAAATTACTATAAATATAAGATTTAATATTATATATAATTGTGGGTAAGCGTGCCCGAGATGTCCGATGAACGGGAACATAAAACATTTCGATTACCCTAAGTTAATCTAAGTTAACTAATTGTTAAGTTATAATAAATAATTGACTATGGGGGGGTGATAAAAAAACCGGCTATCCAGCTTCTTCTTAAGCCTTGGTGTGTTTGAAACCCTCGTAGCTTTAGTTTTAAGTTAAAGGATGCAGGTTTCGTCCAATGAGGACGTCCAAGAATTAAAATGATCAAAAATATATATAAATACTCCACAGATGCCTAAATAAACGCTTCACAGATTAAATGAATGAAACATTTTGGAATTTTTAAATTTCTTGACGAAATAAATCCAACAACAACTTAAATTTAAATACACAATATTAAACTAACCTCCAATGTTTATTTTCCCTAAAGCATTTTGAAATATATTTCGATGAAGTAAAATGTATTATTATTACGCTACATTAAAGAGCTTTAATCTCAAATTTACGCGTAACCTCGTTCCCGGAGTTCAGTATCGTTTTCTCATGAATAATTTAATTTTCAATAACGTATACTTATTGGATCATAATATTTTGGTAATTCTTGAAAGGAAAATGTCATTCAAGAACTGTTATCATTTAAGATAACCCATCTACCAAAGTAAGTCATCCCAGAATTTACAATACTTGTGATTGTGTAATGTAAATATAACTTTAATAAAGATTTTTATTTCATTTACAAAGCTACAAAATCTTAAAAAAATAATATTGATTCCGGATGACCGTTAAAATATAAGTTTAAGCTACTAAGTTAAGTTCGCTTTAGACTCTGATATGAAGTAAAATTTTTAACTGTAAAATGTGGCTTGGGAACTCCGTTTAATATATTTTATATTTAATAAACATCTTGCATAATTATGTTGTTGTACGCCAATTTCCACAAGTACAAAACATGTATAAAAAAATATTTAAAAATACCAAAGAAAATCCAATCAGAATTACGGCATTCATTATAATTATTAGTTCTCCTGCGCCAATGCATAAGTTAAGGTGTGCAATTTATGTTTTTTCTTTATTAGAAAGCATAAACTTGCTTTCTAATAAAGGAAATACGTGATTTGCTTATCAAAATCAATAGCTGCGACAGATATAGGTAACTGTGGTTAGCTTAAATTGTTTCAAATCAATCAATTCATACGAATATCAGATATCAGTTTCATATTGGTACGTACGTACACCGCCCGCAGCGTTATTGCGATCTAGCCGCAAAAGCGATTTCATTAATTTGCTTTGCTAACGTAATATCGGATCTTTCGTTGTTATTAGTTGGAAAACATTAATTATTAATTTATAAACTAAAGCTTCGATAGAAGCGGTGATAGCCTAGTGGTTAGGGCGCCAGCCTCCTAATCAGAGGTCGGCGGTTCGAATCCGGGCACGCACCTCTAACTTTTCGCAGTTATGTGCGTTTTTAAACAATTAAAATATCACTTGCTTCAACGGTGAAGGAAAACATCGTGAGGAAACCTGCACGCCTGAGAGTTCTCTATAATGTTCTCAAAGGCGTGTGAAGTCTGCCAATCCGTTCATGGCCAGCGTGGTGGACTATGGCCAAACCCTTCTTATATTGAGAGGAGACCCGTGCTCTGTAGTGAGCCGGTAATGGGTCGATCATGATTATGAAACTAAAGCTTACAATCTAAGAGAAGCTATATATATTTTTTAAATAATGTACTATAGGTAAGTTTTTTAGTGGTTTTGAAGCTCTCAGGAGTCTATAGCTGGTTTTTGTGAGGTTAAGGGGATGATTATACTCGTCCAATTCAAAGCTTTGAGGACTATAAACGTGCCAAAGCCTGAGCGGACTCCCACACTAAGTTCAGTAACCTTAGTAAAATAACCTAAAAACGTCTAGCATGGTTTGCTACAGCTGAATTGGATTGCAATGGAGCAAAGTGGTGATTTAAGTTCTTAAAACTTCTTATGAGCGATGCTTATCAGAAGACTGGCCAGTTCCCATACATTATTATTTTTCTCATCAGAGATAGTATGTCTGTCGGTCTATTAAAAGTAATTCAGAACTTGTCTAACTTTCATACATATGTATATGTAGAATTAGAGGCCGATATTTGTTTTTTATAAAAGAAACTATAAAACACACTTTTCAAATAAGTTGCACAACTTTTAAAAATTAAATAAAACCATTAATATTACACGGCCGTGGTGCAACGCGTGCATCGGACAACCGACGACGAGTAAAGGCCCCCCAAACTAACAAGCTTGCTTATTTTATATAGTTCAATGGCTTCACCATAAGAATGTGAGTGTGACGTCATGACTAATTAGCCGATGCACCTGTTGTGCTAATTATCGACGGAGGCGCCGACATATACATTCATACGCCCACACACACAGACATTTATATATTACATACACTTTGACAAACACTTACATATATATACAATCATTCACTGCATTCAATTACAAACATTCATTAATTTTTATCTTATTATTTACTGCCAAAATTTTTTTAATTCATTTCTTTTAATAACATATGGACTATGGCATTCATGTTGTGGAACACTGTATTTATTTCCTGGAGGGCGATGATTACTGCCACACAGTTTATACTTCGGCAGGATGTTCGTTGTTTAAGCTTTGGATTTTCTTGTTTATTATTTGAGAAATAAAACTTAACTCTGAGAGGGCAGAAGAAAATCCTTTCACTGTCACGTTAATGAAAGTGTGAACACCAGAACGAAAAAAATATGGGAGGTTTCTTGGTTAACTTATGTACTAAAGTTAATTACAAAAGTCATTTCTACACCTACTAGTTACTCTAGTGGTCACCTATCTATTTACTGGCACAACGTTAATTATAACCACACTTTTTGTTTGCATAAATATAATCTAAGCAGATGAAGTCGCAGCCATCAACGAGCACATAACAAGTCATTAGTACAATAGGACTGAAAGTTGTATTATCCGTATTCATGAGATCTTCTGATCCCAATGTTTTGTTTCCATCAATTATGGATTCCTTCCAATAATGGATGCAAATGAAAGCCGGGGCCGTTGAATTATGCACGGCCAGTTCTTAATGCCTATTAGTTTTGAGCGATTTGCGATTGCATAAATACTCGTAATTCCATATTTGCTTTAAAGTCATGAAACAACCGTTTTATTTCTTGTAGTAACCACCTTTTGTCGCGGCTTCGCTCACGTTAGGCTTGTATTCGAAAAATAGTTAGCCCTTGACTGCAATCCCACCCAGTGATGAATGATGTTGCAGTCAAAGATGATGGCTAAACTTTTAGGGGTAACCTACATTGTTTCATCCTTTATTCATACCCGTCGGTTTATTCTTCGTACTGAATTGAAAGAACGGATCGGAGTAGACTTTTGTATGGGTAGAGTAGCACGTAACGAGTTCCGGCCGTAGCTTCCCAGTAGGCAAAAGTTTTAAGTTCCTGTATTGCTAACTTCATACCAATTTCAAATCACTACTTGCCAACTTATTGGGTTTTATCTGTTTTCCCAATTTCAAAAACGATTCGTCCAGTGGATTGAAATTGTTATAGATTACTTATATAGTGAGCTTAAGTCAGTCACCCACAGACTATATACTACACAGACGTGGTTTAGTCAAAATGATCTAATGATTTGTACTTCGAAACTTTTTGAAATGCATTATTAATAAACAGAAAAAAAATACAAAATATGTGTATGGTTCAGTTATATAAAGGACACATTTATTTGATTTATTGTTTATTTATAATCGCAAATGCGTTATAAGAAGTGTTTTAGTTGTACTAACATAGGTTAAGATGTATTACTAACCGTGTCCGAAATAAATAATAATAACAATTATTTTTATTTGAAAGTACTGAACAGATTATAAATTTATATTTCGTTCACCAGAAGATATAACTCATAACTACAGCCTGAAATAATAGTACAGTTTCAATTATCATTATTTTCGATGAGGTTATTTATCCCTTTAAATTAAAGTTATTCTATTTTCAATACAATTTTATGCAGATAAGCTTTTCATTTTAAAGCATAGTATTGTCTAGGGGATAAAAAATATAAAAATTAAAATACCTTTACAAAGAACCTCACAATCGTTCGTGATATTTTTTTTAATATTGGACGTTACACTAGGATTGAAAGGGGAGTTTTTATCTGTATGTGAAGTACGCGGCATATAATGGTAAGTAACGAATCTCAGTGAACGTGGGTGAAACCGCTGGGAAAAGCTAGGCTCAGAACGAAAATGCCAAGAAATACGTAAAAATTTTGATTAATAATATTTATGAAGAAATTTGCTGGAATTTGCTTGAAAAAAGTCATATAATTTAATATTTTGTTAGGTTATTATTGTATAGTTATAGTCAAACATTGAGTTATCAAAATCGCTAAAATTTGTATTATCATTGATTCCGTAACATCCACCCCATATATTACTTTACCATATTTCAGGATACTGAGTTAAGTTTGTATATGTCGGCGCGAAGAAGTTATTAACTTTATTAAGCGGCGCCAAAAACCTCAAGAATTCAATAATTACCCACATCTTAACTATTGATGATTTTGCTAACACAATTTAGACAGTAACAATCAATTTTGTACAAACATGCTTTGTGCTATAAATACGAGCGGTCGATGCCTTTCGCGGTTTCTCTCGCTCGAGACGTCGTACTGTTCGGACCTCTAAGTTATTATCGCAATAAAAGTGTAAACCGGCAAGTTGTGGTTTTAATTACTATGAGCGAAAGTAAGCAAAATCGTGACGTCACCCTTACAAAAAAACAACTCGGACCCCCTTGACTCGACATATATAATATGTTACATACTGGTATTTATTTATGGAGATATTTATTCCTATTCTGCTGTCATTACTGTACCTGACTAATCCAATATTATACCGTTCTACGGGCTCCTGATTATTTCATATTCCAATTTGAAATCGAGATTTTTTTCTGTAGGCAGGTCACGTCTCGCTCTGATGAAGGGTCGGGGCTTCGATTAGGATCAGTCCCGGGAACCGCCCGGCCAATTGTTTAGGTTTTATAACGGAATAAGTGGGTATTGGAGATTGGATTGTCGGCGTATTGTGTGCTATAGTTAATGTAATTGGATTTGTATTATTATTTGATTCCTCCGTATGTTATATTATGAAAATGGATGGTAATTTTTTTTTTGTAGGTTTTACATATTTTTTTATTTGGGTAACATTATGATTTTTTGACAACAAGGCTGTTACTTTGCCTTCTGGATTTGGTGGGTCACTCAACGGAAATATGATTCTTAGCAGTTTTCTCCGCCGTGCTTACGTACCGTCATTACTTATACTTTTTTATTCACGTGTCTTTAGGTCCTAAAAGTGGAAGCCCCAATATTATAAATGTAAAATTATATAAGTGTGAAATGTAATGCTATAATGAAGAGGTTGTAAGAGAACAAGAAAATAAGACATATTAAGTTGTGCAGCTACGGACGCAATAGGCGCGGCAGGTAAAGCGAAGTACCAATAGACGTAAGGGGCAAGATATGAGTGGAAAGCCGACGAGAAGCATAATATAGTCACTAGGCCTCCGTGGAACAAGATTATTAAGTCATAATACGGTAATCCACACTTAAACATGACATAAGAATAAAAAAAATGTTGGAGAAAAATTAAATTAAATTTAAGATGGAGCTCATTACTTTAGCCCACGATTATTATTAACAACGAGTTGTGGAGTTCAGATGATGATCACATAAACCTGTAGTCTTGAAAAGATTATTCTTTTTATTTATTAGAAGACTAAGTTCACTAGCGGAGATTCTCAATTCGATGCATTTTTGAAACGTTTCTGTTATAGATTTTATCAATATTTTCTTTATTCTGGTTTGTTTGACTTTTACGTTGCACAGTATGTTCTGTCTCTTCAACATCATCTTTAAGAAAATTTTATTGGAAATCTAAAGGACCACTTCATGTCTCACAAACTAGTGTTGACGCCATCTATCTCTTTGACCAATCTTTTATCTCACGCTTTAAGATTAAGGCTTAGTGAAAGTGTTGTAAATCTGAAACCTAGTTTGATTTGAAGGGTTACGTACCTGAAGGATGTGGAGGCTTCCTTATACGATCCCTAATTACTAGGCTGTTCTTTATGTATTTCTTACGTGTAGTAATGATATTTGTCTTGAAATGTTAGACTATGGTTACATGGTACACGAACATAGATAATATATACATTCGTTTCTTTTTTGGTATATGAATAATAGGAGTTATGCTAATATTCATTTCTGTAAGGCAAAATTTATGATGACTATTTTAAAATTAATTATTATCAGTAGCTCTCACAGCCAGTTTGTATTGCCCTCTAAGTGAATCGATAGATTCACCTTTTTTAAAGAAAAATATTTCGCCAGTATCTTCGTCATTTTTATAATTTTGTTTTAGTAATAAGTTTATACTTAATACTTACCAGCTTAAAAAGACTCTGAGTGGCTTGGAAAACTAACATATTAAGACACTGAGGCATTACTCGAAGTAAACAAGTAAAATTCCAATCTTACGCAATACAAACACTCACTCAAACACACACACACACACACACACGCACGCGCACCCACACACACACAAACACACACACAGACACCTGGTTATTGATTTGATTTTATATATATAAGAATATATACATATATAATACATACTATATACATTTTACGGAAGGCGGGACATCCTGGCACAAGTAAAATAATTACTTAAAAGGATGTCCCAACAACGGATAAATGTTAAGTAAAACGTATTTTTTGAATAATTTTTTTTTCATTTTTTTCATGTTTAATTAGGAGATAATAGGGCTAGCAATCTGTTCGGACAAAAGTCCTAAAAAATAGATTTAAAAAAAAAACATCGTCATTAGCAAAAACTTGTCTGCAGAGTGTAATGAACACTCTGAGTCAGCGCCAGTTAACTGTAATTTAATTTTTTTTAGTTAAAAGTGGAATATGTTGCTAAGCAATAAACCCGCAAAACCCTTGAGCAACTATTCCAAGAAGTCCACAAAGAAAATGAATTGAAAAGCTGAATCCGCAAGATTATTTACGGGTAACAGGCCACAATTATTAGAACCTCACCCACACAAACGCGGTCACAAATGCGGTTCGAAACTGAAAGCGCCATGTTTTTATTTTGATTATATATAAAAAACATTATATATTTAGCTGATTTGTGCTCCGTCGTATATTAATACGCAACAATAAAGTGTTTTTTGATGCAATTTGATTCATAGTTGTGTGCGAGTCCAACCCACATTATTTGGTTTCATTTAAGCCACAACAACTCACCTGAAATACTTTTTTATCTCAATCGCCAGGCGTATCTTTGCACACGTAATTGACGGTTGAGCTAATATCTAAAATTGCTTAAAATATAATATCTAGGTGGGGCCAATAATAGTTAAGTATATAATAATTATGTCCGTTAAAAAAATGTTGACTGATATTATATTGTATTGATAAAATATAATATCAGTCAACATTTTTTTAATTTAACTTTAATTAAACCTCTCTCCTATGAAAGAGGTTCTCCTAAGGTTCTGTTCCCAGCAGTAAGATGAGCTATGACTTAGGTTAATGCCTAGTTGCAGAAATCTTTAAATACCCGTCTCCGCACACAAGGGTGGTTCGATTCCGGATCTTTCGTAATTTAATCTCGCAATCGTGGATTTGTTTTTACTACTGTAGCATCAGGTTAAAATGAACCGCATTCCAATTCTTTTAGGAATGAAAATACTATTTCGTATTTTTGTTTTACAATTTTTTCCTTCACGAACGTTGGTTTCATAGGAGTGATCTAATTTGAGCTTTAAAATAAGAAGGATACATTTCATTTTTCTTTGGTGGGTACATTTTATCGATACTCGACAGATAACGTGACGAAGAAAAAAGGATCTCGAAACTTGGGAAATATAACAAAACGTAAATATTTCAAGTTATAATTAGTAATAGTTTTCACAAGAACTAACTGAAAAGTTCGAAGTAAAAGTTCAATGAAGATACAATATAAAAGTTACATTTTAAAAATGCCTTCTTCAGTATCGCAACTTTAATTCCGTACAGAGTGAAACTCCTGACACTTTTTCAGGAGAATTTCTATTTAACTTTTACTATTTCACTCGCTGTTGCAGTTTTCTTTACTTCTGAGCCGTGAAATAGTGGTAACTGGATAATTTTTCAAGTACACAGTGATAGAAAACAAAAATATTCAAAATAAAGCAGCTATAGAATAATGATTGCCATGACGTCCTGAGGCTCAATTGTCGTCTTTTCTAAATGTTACTCTGGCGTTTCTGTAATTTGAATTATTGATTTCAATTTTGTTTTTTTTTTCCGCTGGGTAATGCTTTTACGCATCCCCTCCGGAGGCGACGCAGGCGAGACTGCGCCGCTTCCGACGGGGTATGTGGGACTCCCCGGCGGCCAGGCTGGCGACCAGAATACCCACTAAAACCCAGCGATGCTCCTTCTCGTCGCCTGGTGGCTGGGTCACGGGAACACTGATGCACTCGACCGCGGCCCAGCCAGCAAATTATCGATTTCAATGCTCTAGAAAGAGAAGCGCTGGGATAACATGTGATGCTAAGGGTATTCGTCTGTGGCATGCTAGCTATTAAGATAATATTTTTCTTTCTTACATCGCACCATAGTCGACTTGAGATGCACACACTGAAAGAAACAAGAAGACACAAGAAGCCGTTACATGAAGATAAAAGCGCATAGCCACGGTAACACGTATTGCACTCGATAAGTGGGTAAATCTGAAAATGGTGTAAAGTCCAGAAAACGCCTATCGCATATTGCGACTGAGACTCAAAGGTTGCGACACAATGCATTATGCACGAGGCATTCAGTTGCAACTTGGTTCCACACGCTCTTGTATTTAACGTGGTCCAGGTGACGACGTAAATACACTTTTTGATTTTCATTTTTATTCCAATACTTTATTGCTTATGCAATAAATACAATATTAGGCGTATAAAGTGGCTTAGGCGACACTTTTTCTTACCTGTGTTAAATTTGGTAAAGTGCAAAGAGTTTAAATTGTGCAGACATAAATAAAAGATAAACAAATATAACAACAAATTACTAACTCCCTACCGACAAAGACGTGTCGCCAAGCGATTTAGCGTTCTGACACTATGTCGGGCAAAAACCAATTAGGAGTATGGGTTTACCATACCAATAAAAGGTTAGCCTGCTACCATCTTAGACTGCATCATTACTTATTACCAGGTGAGATTACCGCCAAGGGTTAACTTGAGGTGAGGTGGAGGTTTAAAAAAACTTACATCCTACTTTATTTGTTGTTATGCAGAGGAATAAAATAAAAATTAGATATGTATAATAATTATATAAAGCAGCACGATTTAAAAATGAGGCTTTTTAAATTTTGAAATAAAATAGTTTTTTTTTATCGTGGGTAAAACTTAATGGATACCTCTCTGCTACGGAGATTTCGATCAGTAATGGAAAAACACTCATGCAACATATTAGACACTCTGACCACTCAAAGTTACCTATTGGTATCCAAAGGTATTTGCATTACTAAAAAATAACATGGTTTTTAAAGCATTACTTTCGCTTGTGCCTTGAACCAAAACCACGATATAAAAGTAGCACGCTGCGAGCTGAAGTGAATGAAATTGAATTAAACGCTTGCACTCGTGTTATTATAATCTTATCATTACAATAGGGTTTAACCTATTCAAACATTATTATGTTTATTTTATAAACTATGTTTTTTATATCTATGTATATATTTGATGATCGCTTTTGGTTATCCTTTATATATGAATTGCTCTATCTCCATAGGTACTATAGTTTATTATTAATTTTATTCATTATGTGAGATGGTGATAACGAAAAAAAAGAAAAACCCCGGCTAAGTTTGTTGTGGGCTTCTTCTTAGACCGGGGCGCGTTTGGAACCCTCATAGCTTTAGTTTTAAGTTTACGAATATAGTTATCACCATGAAATAACTACTGTGTAAATTATTGACGCGTCAAAAGTGCCTTTTTAATGACTATTTGAATAAAGATTATTTTGAATTTGAATTTGAATTTGATATATTAAAAGCCATGATTTTTTTTTTATTTGATGACGATCTGATGAAAAATAAATCAAAGTATCCATCTCCACAAACGACGGCGGTACCCTTAGGAATTCATGGAATATAGTATAAGCTGTTAAGTTACAGATTAGCACCGAGGACAAACCTCTTTGGTTTTTTCGGTGCCTTTATTGTATAATTAATTATATTCCTTGTATATTAATAATAAATAAATAAGTAATAATTTAAATATGCTTGACAGTTTTAATTTCAAGTAATTTAAGGTTATTTTTTTTAGTTGGGCTATTCCCCTTAACTTATTGGTGACAAATAACTTTACAAGAAGCAAATAAAGCTATTCTTTATCACAATAAAGATTGAACAGTTTAATGTAACGTTCTCCTATGATATACTCGTATATTGTTGAGTGAAAACCACTGCTAGTAAAAAATATTAATAGTAAAAAATGCGTGCTGCAAAGAAGTCACTACGATAGCTAATACGATTACCTAATATATAATATAGTCGGTTCAGAAACCGTAAACCTTAATTAACCCCAAATCTTTGTTTTATGGGAAAACTTTAGAAGAGAATTTATTCCACAATTTGTAGGTGCATCGTTTAAGCAATTAACTTATATTAGGGGCAGGAAAGGAGGTGTCCAGATCATGGAGATGTTTGTTTATAACGTGTGAGATAGCAGCGAGGGTAGTATTAATGCAAGCAACTATTCAGAACACTCCCGTTATAAACTCCCGATAGAAAGCACCAGGTGAGCTGCCAGTACCTCGCTGCTTTAATAGGAATACCTTAGTGCAAGTCAACTTGAAATTGGTGCACGTCAACAAGTCTATGTGCTGTTAAACAAATTCTGAGCACACTTTTTCGGAAATATACATTCAAATAATGCATTAATCGATTAGGGACATGGGTTTAATATGACTGGTCATACTCCTAACAAGTTAACCCGCTTTCATCTCAGTTAGACTGTATTATTACACACCTCCAGTTTACTTAATTTATTCGTTATTAACCGGCAAAGACGTGTCGCCAAGTGATTTAGCGTTCCGGCACGATGTCGCGTAGAAACTAATTAGAAGTATGGGTTTACCATACCCTAACAGGTGAGCCTGCTACCATCTTAGACTGCATCATTATTTACCATCAGGTGAAATTGCCGCCAAGGGCTAACTTCTAGTGGATAAAAAATAAAATAACAAACTTGTAGTTAAATGGAAAGTGCTTAATTTACGGCACGTCTTTATTGGGTTTGTAATAAGCCAAGGGCAAAGCCTCCCAACAGAGAAAATTATGAAATAATGTATTCTCAAACTGTGTGCCCAGGAGGTCCTGTTAATAAGACCGCAGTCCTCAGCGTTGCACCAGGGAGGTCGACATAAGCTTAACAACGCAATGACTTATTCCGGGAACCTCTAGTTTATTATTCAATTGTTTTCCTAATTGTGTTTGTTTTCCGCGCTCGTGTAATTTTGCCCGATGCGGTTAAGAGGGATTAATGCGCGGCTTCCTATACATGTGCGTCATGCGCTGTGAGTGATCATGCAGGGGGAAGGGGGTATGTATTTCGGGAAACAATAACTATAAAATCACTAATAAGTTATCTTAAACTAGTTAATCTCATGACTACCACACCACTACTTGTATTTTTTTTTGCTGTGATGTCGACATTTTTACCTATTGCATCAGAGAACATAGTTTGGAATGTTTCAGTCTGTAACAAACACAGGTACTCGTAGAAACAATGTTTGTTTTTTATACCTGTATCTAAAAATCTCTTCCAGATACCTTTAGACTGGAGCAAGTTTTGTTTACACAGTAGTATAGGTACTATTTTGAAGCGGTGATAGCCTAGTGGTTAGGGCGCCAGCCTCTTAATCAGAGGTCGGCGGTTTGAATCCGGGCACGTACCTCTAACTTTTCGGAGTATAGTGCGTTTTTAATAAAAAAAAATTAAATATCACTTGTTTCAACGGTGAAGGAAAACATCGTGAGGAAACCTGCACGCTTGAGAGTTCTCCATAATGTTCTCAAAGGCGTGTGAAGTCTGCCAATGCGCACATGGCTAGCATGGTGGATTATGGCCAAACCCTTCTCATATTGAGAGGAGACCTGTGCTCTGAAGTGAGCCGGTAATGGATTGTTCATGATGATGATAGGTACTATTAATAAACTATCATACTTGAAACGATTTTCTGATTAGGGTAATCATTTTGTATTATAATAAACGCAGGTATACAAAGCCATGGATGATGAGGGCTAACCTAGGCGTGGCTCAGTACCCTCTAAGTTAGGTTAGTTTACATAACGAAACTTCTTATATGCATATTGAAATCAAATTAGTTTCATATAAGCGGTTAAATATTTGGGACCGCACACTGTTTAAATCCCGGCACGCACTGAGGTTAGTGTGTTCGCTTGCTTTAACGGTGAAGGAAAAACGTCCTGAAGGAAACTGTATGTGTAAGAGTTCTCAATAATGTTCTCAACGACGTATGAAGTCTATGAATACCGCAGTTAACCAGCGTCGCATACCTCGGCGACTGACCTTCTAATAGGGAGAGGAAACCACCATTCGATTCGAAACATTCGATTGGTGATAGTTTGACAATAATGCCGCAGGATAGGTCTCAAATAGTAAATTCCCACCAGATACAAAACTGTATAAAGTGATACGGAACCTAGGAGCACTCGTTTTGTCTGGTGGGAGGCTGCGGCCTTGGCTAGTTACCACCCTACCGACAAAGACGTGTCGCCAAGCGATTTAGCGTTCCGGCACGATGTCGTGTAGAAACCAATTAGGAGTATGGGTTTTCCATACCCCTAACAGGTTAGCCCGCTACCATCTTGACTGCATCATCACTTACCATCAGGTGAGATTGCCGTCAAGGGCGAACTTGTAGTGGATAATAATAATAATTGTAGAAAAGTATTCTTTGATAAATTGCGTTATCTACATTTCAGCGTAGTTTTAAAAAGCGCAAATACACTCAGACCAGGCGCTTTTGTGAAGCTAGATTCACTCGATGAAATATTACTTGTAAAATAGTTGTAAAATAATTGCGTGAAATCAATGAACTTTAAACAACAAGTTGTTGTTGCAATGCGTAATGATATTATTAATACAAAGCGTCTTTTGGTCCTTTGGCTAAATACTTACTAGTAGATTTGGCTTAACTGCACCGATCATGCTTAAACGTTCATAAGTTCGTTCGTCTGTCTGTATCCATAACAACAAGATTATGGCATTATTAAACTCAAGCAGTGTATACAAAACTTCTTAACCGATCAACATGAAACTGTGTACACATATTCTTGGAGGAATCAGCATTAACATATTAGGTACTTTTTATATTAAAGTTGGTATCAGAATTAACATAGGATACTGTTTATATTAAATTTTCTTATGTTTGCCGATAAAAAAAATGTTAAAGCTTAATTATCATATTGATTCATTACTATTATAATGATCTCTACATATTTAATGGCAACAATGCTAGCAAAGCCGCGGGTAAAAGCTGGTATATAATAAAATTGCAGCCTCTCTACCTATTACAGTCAAAGCAATACATCTGATAAAGAGACGAGAGGACGATGTACATACTTTTACTTAGCTCAGCCACTTTTAATGTTACAACAAGACATACTTATATATTTATCTATGTGCTTAGTCTGAGCACCCATTATAGATCTTAACCTGCGTAATAGGATCCCGTCAGCAACCTTTAGATACGTTACTCTATAAACGCTTTATATACCTGCAAAATAACAATCTCATTAAAGTAAATATGTTTAATATTATCAAAATTACATATCACTGTAGACAGGCTTTGTTGGTAAATTGATGAGTAATGACATTCATTGATGTTCCACTGAGACAAAGACGTCTCCTAATGAGCAGCATTCCCACAACATCAAGTGTAAGATTTAATGCGAGTAGGTATTCGATTTCCTATAACTGATACCACTATAATACCTGCCACATAATACGCTGTCTGTCATATTGATATGTAATTAATTGTGTCTTAATCAATTGGCAGGTATTCAATAAATATAACATGATCGTGGTGACGTGTTCATTCATCTTAAAATCATAGTGCACTCGTTATCGCATATTGCAATGGCTATAATTATCTAATTATTTATCTTGTACTTCGAAAATACGTTTCTTTTCGAGACTTAAACTTCTTCGGGAGATGTTGATTTCGAAACACACTTGCTAAATTGGAAATCTAGTAAGAAGTATTAATACTAAAGTTAAGTTAAGAAACTGTAATTAGTTTTTGTAGTATTTCTCTTTTGTTAATTTATCGTCCAGGTTAATTTTAAGTCATTTTTTATTTAATTATTTTTAATTGTTTGTACCCCATCTTCTGCATGCTAGGTTCGCATCGAGAAGTCAATGTTGTAAAATTAAGATATTTTTGTATTGTAATGACTATTGACTATAAAATTGTTGACAGTTTTGTCGTACTAATAAAGAAAAAAAAAATACTACACCAATTATTATTAATTAACTTAAGCCGTTAATAAATAATAAAAAGGCCAATGGGTTGCTCACGTTAAGTTTAACATTCTTTTGTTTCTTACATCGAAACTAACAAACTTTTTATACAAATTTAAAACCCACAATTGACTGATTCTATTTTCCAAAATCCGTTTTTAGCGGACAGCTGCGTTATATTAGCATCCCTGAAACCAAGTGGAGTTCTGTTCAGTAATTTACGCAGTGCGTTAATAGATTAGTCACTTTTTCATTTATACGTGTAGATTACACCGAACAGATTTTCTGTGTCACTGTCATTCATATATATACTTTCTCTAGTCATGATTAACTGTTCTTTAACTTGGACCATTTTAAAAGACACATTTAACGAACACGTGATGTTTTATACAATTATGGCCGCCAGTTCTTGACGATAATATCTGAACGATAACGGACGAAACCAAACTACTCTCCTGGGGAGCAAAACACTTCTTCCTTCGTGACAATTTCTAGTCGATAATTCTTTTAGTTCCAGTATTAATGTCTACAAAAGGCACAGAAATCTTTCGTGAATTTTAATAGGTTTTTATAAAATGCTCGCAATGATGCTTATGTTAAGTTAAAATAACGTTTTGCTTAACACATTAAGTAGATATTTCATGACATAATTATTTATTCTCACTGTAACGAAAAAAATATATCTCCTTTGTTTCCTCGTAAATAAATACTAATTATTATTATTCTTTATTCTTTAATTGTACACCACATATTAATAGAAATAATAAGAAAAACAAGAAGAAACAGGATACAAAGGCGGCCTTATCGCTTAGTAGCGATCTCTGCCAGGCAACCTTAGGATTAGGAAAAAAGAAAGTAGAAGAAAGAAGGTGGCGTAAGTTGTATTATAAGCAAAAACCTGCATACTAATAACTACATATTAATACATACACCGGATTACATAAATAATACAATACATTAATAAATATGAAATAAATATACTAATATATACCTTATAATATTAATAAAAAGAAATAAAATAAACATAAAAGTCGTCATTTTTGTGTGAAGAAATAAAATTTGACAGCTCTTATAAAAACAGTGAGTGACTTTGACTGTCTTATGCTTAATGGGAGCGCGTTCCACAGTTCGATTGCCTGCACTGTGAATGATCGCTTATAAAATTTCGTCCTTACTAATGAATATAATAATTATTTTGCACTCGCACCTACCTATATTAAAGTAAGTATGATTTGAAATACATATTTTAACTTGTGCAGCTATTCAAACGTACAAATTATATTGAACCTAGGGAGCTGTAGTACATTTTGAAAACCACATGAAATTTCCGGAGTTAATTTCATCTCGAGAGCCGATGTACTTAATGTCTAGAGACTGCAGGGGCAACGAATTTCAAAGTCGATTGCCAACCGCCCGCAAGTGTTAAATGGACTTTTGAACACTTTAGCTCCACCATCGTCGGTACAAAGCTTTATTTAAGAAGTTACTTGCGCGCTTTGAAGCTTAAATTAAGTATTAATAAAGTATGTTACTATCGTAATGAACATTCCTTTGTTAAAAGTGAACACAGCACCGTTATATTGTATGGTATCTACGAATTATCAGTTATCAAATTCAAATTCAAATTCGTTTATTGCACGAAAGTGGTACATTCATATAAAGATCAAGAATAAAAGGTAGCCTTTACCTACCGTTAACCTAACACATTCTTCTTAACAGGCGTGTAACAAAAATCTTACAACAAAAAAACAATAATGTCAATTTAAAATTAAAATAAGGGTTATGAATCCATTTAATAAAATGAAATTAAATAGTAATAAAGATTTAAAAAAAATATTTAGGCTAAAATAAATTGTATGCTGATTCGGAATGTCATATGTCATATGTCGGAATGTTATATGTCATCACAAAATTATTGTTAATTCTCATATGCTATTTGTTTATTTAAAATCGAGTTAGCTATCTCAACTCACACATTAATATGATGTAATAAGTTAAAAACATATGTCAAAGAAAACGTTACTAACGTTAAATTTATGTACAAGCGACAAAAAGTTTCAACAGGAAAATCAGAATCATGAACCGTATCCCTGATAAAAATTTTGATGAGCGAGTCCTTTACACCCTTTATTATATGCCTTGTCAAAGAATTCTGATGATTTAAAAGTGTTTATTTGCACAAGTGCTGAGAATTTTAAATAAAATCCTTGATTTAAGTATCCGTGAAAGAACTTTAAACCTACCTATAACACGGTATAGTTTCACTATGAAAAAAGTAAAAGTTTTTCTTGTGGTCGCGCCCTTATGATTTAAAAGAGTTGGTTTTAAAATTCTATACACAGTAACCATTAAATTGATCGTAAAACTAAAATACCTTTCGGGATAATAATGTAATTCCCAGCCCATTCGGGAATACAAAAATATTGTTCGGAACGAAATTTAAATTTACTAGTATACACTAATTAAGAACCATGTCGCAATGAGTCCTGGGGGCATAAAATAACCAAAATCGAAATGTTTTATTTGGTAAAGAGTGAACCGAAATTTTATAATATTCGTTTCATTTTACGCTAAAAATATGCTGCTATTAAAGATGTTATGTTTTCTTTAAAAACAGTGGATATTTTCAACGACCGATATGAAAAAAAAAATAAGTAGACTTGTATAATTTACGGTCCACTTCCTCGTTAGTACAGTCACGAGGAATCACGGGGTTCTAGGTTCTAGGTTCCTTAGCGGGGTGCTGAATATTGTGAGTCATTGGATTATTGTATTAAAATTATTGGTACTAGCCTGGTGTTAAGAAATCAACGGTGGCCATCTTCGACCATCTACTCGTATTTATACTTCCAGGGCAATTGCGATTAAAGCCCAAACACGTAGATCCACATTCATCCACGATCACAAATATACACGAGAAATCCACGAAAAATCTACGATAAATCCACGAGATCTACGTGTTGACCGACGCCAACATCCACATCATTCACGAGACATTATTAAATCCTTAAAAACCAAAACATGAGAGGTATGCTGGTCTATTAGCTATTATAACTAAGCATCATTAGATGCTTACAGATACCAATCTCAACAGGGGATACATTTTTCTTTCCACAACTCTCCGGTAAGACCAGGCACACACGGCTTCATTTAGCGGCGCCAAGAACAACAAGAATTCAATAATTACCCACATTTGAACTCTTTAAATCACTAATGACACAATTTTGGCGGTAGCAATCAATTTTGTACAAGCATGCTTTGCTATAAATACGGGCGGTTAATGCCTTTCGTGGCATTCTCGCTCGAGACGTCAGACCGTTCGGACCTCTCAGGTATTGTCGCAATAAAAATGTAACCCGAAATTACTATGAGCGAAAGTAAACAAACGCGTGACGTCAGCAATGCTGACGTCACTCTTACTAAAAACAACTCGGACGGCCTTTAACTCGACATATATAAATTTATTATTTAAATATTATTTAGGCAATGTGAATATAAAAATGCTTTGCATTTTTATAAGAACTAAGTCTAAGTTAATTAAAAATAATCGCTTTGTAAATAACAGCGAAGTATTCAAGTTGCAAATTTTCTCGAAGAAGACTATTCAAATTAAGTGTATTTGAATTTCAATTTGGTCATCCTGAAAGCCATTCTAGGGACTACTGAGATATTCGAAGATAGGTATTTTGATTTAAAATTCCTCCGTCTTGAATTTGTTGAAAAAGTTATCTATACTTTATATTATAAATACGGATGTAATACTAATTATTTGTAACCTTTTAAGCTTCAGTCACTAACTGATTTTGACAAATTTGGCAAGCTCTCTCAGCACCATTGCTCTGTCTTCCAAGTCATAACGATCTTTAGTGAAGACAGCGTGACGTTTGGATGGACTACGGGAGATAGAAATAAGTGGTCTTGGTTTGTAAAAATCTTGCTAATAAGTTACTAATAACTACCAATATCACTTGTCGTGAATATTGCTTATTATAAGTGATATTGGTAGTTCCAACCCGGGTAACGAGTGATACGGAATTAAGCCCCATTCCGAATATAGATGTAGAAAAAATGATTCAATACTTAGGGTAATGTTGATCATGTCTTCGATAACTTTAAAATGTGCCGTTTTATATTCTTCAATATAAAGAATTATATATAATATAAATATATTAAATATATTATGTGAATATTACCAACTCTGGTACCAATAAAAATGTCAATATCACATGACCGTGACTATTTACTCGAAACCATAGATTACATGTATATAAACTTTCTATCATTTAAGATAGTAGCCAAGCAAATTTAAAATATAAAAATAAAATAAGTTTTAGATAAACAAAAAATGATACAAGAATGATGATAATTAGTGTTTAAGCTATTGAACGTATTAGTGTAGTTTAGTGGTATTTTAACGCAGCCAGCGCAGTATTGTTCACTGCTTGTATTAGTTAGGAAATATTTAACACTGAAGCTGGCGAGTGAACCCAAAACTCATTATATCCTTTTTGGTTCAATGAACTCGTTGGCAGGGAGTAAAAATTAAATTTGAAAATCTTTGCATTACCTTTGACCTCCCTACGACTTCGTTCGGGACCACCGAATTGAAATTCAAATGTAACTTATTCAATTACGCTTTTACAGGCACTTTTCGAATTGGAAAGTTCTCTGTACTGTGAGTAATAAAATCGGGAAGGCTAGCTCTCTTTTTTCCATTTAAATTTAATAAAGATTTAGTAAGACGGAAGATGGAGCTCCTGAATGGGTACTTTTAAATTACTTGCCACAAGTGCAATAATTTATTCATCATGATCAACCCCATTGCCGGCTCACTACAGAGCACGGGTCTCCTCTCAATATGAGAAGGGTTTGGCCGTAGTCCACCACGCTGGCCATGTGCGGATTGGCAGACTTCACACGCCTTTGAAAACATTATGGAGAACTCTCTGGCGCGCAGGTTTCCTCACGATGTTTTCCTTCACCGTTGAAGCAAGTGATATTTTAAAAACGCACAAAAAAGTTAGAGGTGCGTGCCCGGATTCGAACCGCCGACCTCTGATTAGGAGGCTGACGCCCTAACCACTAGGCTATCACCGCTTCAATATAATAGTTTATTAAACTTCTACAATAGGTATAATTTGATATAACACACGAGATAAATGCAATAGTCATTTTAACGATGAACCTAAAGCATGATTTTTATAAATAATTCACTGTGCATACAAATACGGTAACCGAGCGAAAAGTAAACATAACTGGAACATTCACCCACAATTCAGGCTTGCCTACTGTTGGTATCATCGAATATTTTATTTATTGTGTAATTGTTTATTGTTAAGGTAAAAGAACGATTCATGCATTTTTTTTGTGGTTAGCACTATAATGTAATTAATTGGTCGAGCACTGTGACAATGATGTAATGAAATTTCAGTTTCTAAAAAAAAACAAATATACAATAGTTATAGTATACCTTGAAAAATTAGACTGAGTGTGTTAAAAACACACTTCTTCAGTATCTTTTCTTATTTATTTACAGGATGGTACACACCTTGTTGATAAGGAACACAACTCTTCAATATCTATACTTGTTATCTATAACATTTTACACACCTTTGTAGAACCAGAACCTTGGAGACCACTTTTCGGTACCAACACTAAACAATAACTAACCAACAATGAACAAAGACTAACTAACTTACAAAGGGTCGATTCGAACGTCATGTTTTCCATTTTACCTTATTCAAATTCGGTATCTTAAGAAAACAGTCAATTTTCATTAAAATAGTCAAAAGTTAACCTAAATCATTTAAGTCAAATCACATACTTCAATTATATATTCTCATTTAATGATATAGGTATTATATGTATGTAAATTCAAAGAAACTAAAATCTGTTTTAGATTTTAGTTTCTTTGAATTTACTTTGGAAATGATGACAAGAGAAAGTTTTATTTTATGAATACAGCTTACTTAGTTTGATTATTGTTGATCCAATACCGGCATACTACAGGGCGAGGTTTTAATGCCAAATAGTTACTGATTATTAGTACCAAACGCTTTTTGGCACATTATGGAAAACTCTAACGCATGCGTCACCTCACCACGTTCCTAAAGACGCACATAACAGCAAAAATTAAGAGGTAGATGACTGGGTTTAGAGATCAAAATCGTTTTACCCGGTATTTTATTTTCATCATTTAGGCCTTTATGTCTATTCTAGACGGTTTAAACATTGTCTCGGAGGTATTTTCTCCGGTGACTGTGGAGACCAATCCGTGAACGACAGTTACATCCGCATAATGAATAGAAGCAGGCGTTACTTTGCGGAAGTCCATGATAAAAGTAAAGTCAAAAAAAAAGTTACTTTTCGCGCTTGTGAAGTCAACATCTCCTGAGGATGATCCGGTGTCGGGTGGAAACGTGCGTAGAGGTTCTAGTGGAAGATTTTGTGTGGTGTTATATTATACAAATCTCCCGGTTGTCGACGGAATATAGCAAATTATACTTGCTGTTTATTGTTTAGTTACATCCGCACTTACTACAGCAAAATCCCACAAACATAGAAGCAGCCCGCCGCTGGAACGCCTTCTCGCTCTCTTTTGCGTCAACACTTTAAACCAAGCATCGTCGTGCACTCTACACCCCTCACCCACGCCTTTCCTCCAGCCGTTCCTGTCATCCGCCAGCATCTCCCAATTCTTGTGCTTTTTTTTTAATAGGTATATTTACTGTAGTTCAAACGCTGATTAAAAATGAAAGAAGAGTAAATTAAATTAAAATGAATAATACGAGTATAATAAATTGGGATGTTCAAATTAGAATTTTCCCGAAATTCAACAGGGCGTCTGTTCCCGAAAAACATCAAATACCTTTTATGAATACCAACGCACTCGTACGAGTAATTAAGATAAAAACCACCGACCTGTGCTTTTTGTGGGATTATCTCTGGACGGAAGTTATGAATAGAGACAAAATCTATGCAAGTAAAGGATTCACACCAGGCGCAAAGTCGTGTGAGGCAAATGTTTTGTTTGACAAGTCTGCTAGTTTTGTAATGAATTAATGCCCAAGCGTTTTAACGTTTGAGCGATACTCCACTCTCTGAACAGAGTCATTTGAAATAAAATCAAAAAAGAGTTATGCTAGGCTCCTAAGTTTTTATCAGTTCGAGAAGGTAGTACAGAGTAAGCGAAGAATTCTTACATTTAAAAAAAGAACAGTGGCTAGTTACCACCCTACCAACAAAGACGTGTCGCAAAGCGATATAGCGTTCCGGCACGATGTCGTATAGCCACCAATTAGGAGTCTGGCTTTACCATACCCCTAACAGGTTAGCCTGCTAACATCTTATATAGGGCAATTTAAAATTATACGTGTATAACTTTGACTTTACTTAAATACATAAGTAACAGACGTCAGTAGAATATTCCCTTCTGCCTTTAGCCGATGACTAATAGTACATTAGGGTATTTTCTTTTACACGTGCTCATAATTCGGAAGATATATCAATAAAAAGGAAACTGTTTCTGTTTTATGTTTTCTTTGTCCATAAATATTGAATGACGCAATCATTATATTAATTGCTGAGACTACTAAATATTATATTGGTGAGTAAAGATGCGTGAATTTCCCGACGCGAAATTGTCATTTTTATACCTTCCCGTGGCGTTATTAACGGACTTCAAACAAAAACAAGGTCCCTCAATTCCGAACGTCTGACTGTCATTTTGAATCAAAACATCTTTCTCCTTGGATTTTCGTTAAGTTTTGATACATAATCACTTCTTTGAAGAAAATTAGAGCAAATATTACTCAAGGTTTTCAACGAAATATTTCAATAGGACTGTGAGTAAAACACATTATTATTATTATTCTGGTTATTCGTTTGTGCGACCATCACCTAGAATTAACTGAAAATATTTAAATGAATGGGCGTCTATATTCTTCAGAAAAAAAAAACACTCAAATCGGAACTAAACCTCTATATTTCTATTTCGTATTGTACATAAAACTAGTTGACATCAATCAGGCTGAAGATTTTAAAAAGTAAAAGTCCTTTTTCTGAAATGTTAGAATTAATAGTAATATAGTATTAAATGAGTTATGTGAAAATGCTGGGCACAAAGCCCCCTCCCCCTTCCCCCCATGAGCGTAGACCTACTACTCTTCTCTGATGCAGATTAGTTGCCAAAGTCTTTGTTAAAAAGCACAGTCAAACATACAGACAGACAGACAATTGAGTGATACTCTTACGTTATTTTAGATTTCATTTATAAGGTACAGGACCTAATAAAACAACCTAATTAAATTAATGGCATAGATTGAAGGCTTACCTTTCTCTTTCTTGTCATTATTATAATAAATCCTTTTGTTTGCCTTATTTTAATAAAATTAAAAATCAACTTTCCAACATAAATTTCTCAAACATCAAAACCTAATAAAAATTGTAAAAAACCATTAAAGCCTTAAAGAGAGCTTAGTCTTCGGAAAGCGGCTTACTTCACAGCAATCTGAAAAAATAAACGTCCGGGCCCCAAGTGCTTAGACCCGGCTTAGATTAAGAGCCCACCGTAATGTTTATAATGAATGTATTGTTATTTATTTAAAATACTTTTTGTAAATCATATTGAAACTTTTTTTTTTGTGTTTTAATTTGTATTTTCCATTCATTTCGTTGTGTGTTCATACTTTTCTAAAAAAGAAAAATGTTATATAAGAACGTGTTCTATTATAAATTCGTAGTTTTAGGTTACAAGAATAAAGCAATTTTGAATTTGAATTGCGTTGTTTGAGTTAACCCGGAATAAGATCTTCAGGAGAAGATAAAGGGAATACATAACGGGTCACAGCTAAGAAAAAGACAAAGGGAATGTCTCTATGTCACAGCTAAATAAAAAAAAAATACATAAAAAGATAGAAAATATACTGTTATTCGAAATTAACTATATAGTTATAGTACATCTTATAAAACTAATGTTATATCACTGTATATAATATTTTAAATTATATAGGAGTTTAAATTTTTTTCCCGTATATTTTTGGTAGCCCACGCGCAGTAATTAGAGGTATACCTCGGTATAACTCGGGCATTCTGGCTGATAAGAGAAAGTACTGACCGCTGGTTGGACCAATTGTTTTAATAAATATTCCGAGTGTTCAGTCACTACTTCAATAAAGAGCCTACCGTAAGAATAATCGAGAATCTTCTATACCAAAATTATATTATTACTGCGAATCATTGAGGAATAATTCAATTAGGAAGATTTTAATTTTAATTACTTGTATTATTAAGTTTTTTTTTGTTGGTTAAATTAAGTACAAATATATCGTATGAAATGCGCCACCCTCAGAAACAAGTTAGTTTATGTAAGGATGATGAATTTATATCGTGAAAAAGGTGACATGAGTACATGATATTATAAAAAGTTAAAAAAAAAAAAAGTTTTAAAATAATAACCGGTAATATGCGGTAGCTTTGGTGAGAAATAGTTATCAAATATGCTCTACCAATGATAATCAGCTCGATTCCTTGATTTTGTTTCAATTAATGTGAAGTTTGGAAAAATCCCAACATTATATTACTATAAACTTCCCCGTTTAAAAATAGTCCAAAGAATACAAAAAAAGTGTTTTCATAAATACTATAAGACGGCAGTTGATGGCAATCTCAATTGGTAGTCAGTAATGATGCAGTCTAAAATGGTAGCAGGCTAACCAGTTACGGGCATGATAAACCCATACTTTTATTATTGTATTCTTATTTCATGATGCTTTTTGGCGTACACGATCAGGGGTCATCTCTTATACTATGAATTACGGTCAAAGAAAAATATCTTTACAAAAAGAGATAGCGAAGATAAACGAGTTAAAACGGAGCCCTGTTTTATCCGGTCTGTAATTTTAGGAGGTTAATTAATTATTTCTGGAAAACGATCTTTAATCCCAGAATTTGTTGAAAATATTTTTTTTGTTCGTCGCCCGCCCATTTGTTCAAAGATCTAGCCCTCAATGTATTGTAGACTGTAATCCCTTCAGTCGGACAGTGGCCGTGCCATTCCGTAATGGAAACTTTACGCTTAGTTGCAGAGGTAGTAACATGTGAGTAATTAACTAAACTTCCTCGTTGTTTGAGTGGTCAACGCGACTACGGATAGAGTGTTTGATTCAATTCGTAGGTCGGGAAAACAGTAATTGTTACCAGGCCGAACTTTAGAAACCGTCGCTGTCGTCGTCGTCCACCCTGTGCCTTAGAGAGCTAACTAACGTTTAACTATCAGTATGTAGAAGTTATTTCTACACATTGTAACAGGTTGTAGGTCATATCATCATTTCAACCGTAAAAATGTCCACTGATGGACAAATATAATTTGTAGGGAGGTCTAAAGTTCTCGGTTTGGGGTAATTTTTTTCCGACGGCACCCAGCGACTTGTTTGAGTTGTTCAACGCTGAGTTTACTTTGCTAGGTTGGAAGAGTCTAGCACTTGTAAAGTGCGTTGTATTTTGTGTTGTGTTGTGCGTTTCAAGTAAGGATGTTGGGCCTTCGGATCTCTGAGATTTTTGAGCAGCGTTGTGACTCGTTAAGCTATATCGGGTGTCTATGGATCTCCTCGTTTCTATATGTTTCATATTGTAAATTACGCAATTTGGGTATAGAGGTTGGCACGAATCTTTAAACCTTATATACGATACTTTTCCCAGATTAAAAGATGAGAACCGTTCTCGACAGATTAACGAAATGACCTTTGTTGTGTATTGAAGAATTTATCATAGAAATAAATTGACACCTGGACTGTCCACGAGATAAATATTTAACCATTTTCTCATATTGTCAGTTAATAGTTCAACAATAATTGGAATAAGAAAGTTACGAAGAACTTTCAGGCATTAATTTCTCATTGTTAAAGCAAGTGGTAATATCTACTGAATTGTTTAAAACGTACAAAACTGGGACAATAACGAGGTGTGAGGTTTGGAAATTAACTCGGTCCCTACGTAAGAGATGCCGAAGTCTCACCTACTAACTAACCTATCACAGTAGAAGACCGAAATCGATAGTTATAATCAGGTACTAAAGTACCTGATTATAACTATCGATTAGAAAATAATTACACCTTAATTTGTAGCCCTAAAGGGCTACAAATTAAGGTGTAATTATTTTCTTTATAAAAAACTGAAAGTACTGATTCTCTTGGGGTAATCCACAGTTCGAACCAGACATCCAACGAACGAAATATCAAATATACAAGCAATCAAACCTTAACACTTAATATATAAAATTAATATAGCTTCCTATGCGATTGAGGTTTATACTATGGGCGAAGTGACGAGAAACAACCGGGCCCGATATTTTTTATTTAAGGTCAACATAACAGCTTTAGCATTCGCCTGTTATATATTTAACATTAAGTAACAAGTAAAGAAATACTTCTAATCTGCATTGTACTGATACGCTTAATCACTCATTAGACGACCTTAACCTACTGAGACAGCGCGAAGTCGAAACAGAAAATTTTAAATTCCAACATAAGAGTTGATATAAATCGAACCCGAAATCTCCCCATAAATGGTACTGAGGAAACCGCTGCGCCTTTGAGTTCATGTTCGTTTTTAATACCACTCCAGCTGTTTTTCACGTTTGAAAATTAATGAGCGAAACAAGTTGCCCGTAGTTAAAGTTACGAGGGCACGCATAGTTGGGTGTTCATTAAAATAGTTTAATTAATTTTAAGGATTCGTTTATTCGATACCGTGACTGCCTCACTGGCACAGTGGTGAGCAGTCTAAAAAGTCGTCAGTACAACTTCAGGATTTATAATTTCTTTATTTTCTTTGGTTTGATGGGAGGCTTCAGTCGTGGCGAGGTATAATCACCGCCGACAGCGAAAAATGCGTGCCGCCAAGCGATTTAGCTTACCCAGACCACGTTACTCCGTTATCCATCATCGTCACTTACAACACGTGACTGCAATAATCAAGGGCTTTATTGTCAAATAAAAAAAAAAACGCTTGCGTTTCTGTCCCATGTCACACATTTTTTGTAATAGTTAATAGACTTTAATAATATTTCTTAACCAACGCGGTCGCTGTCGTCCAAAGTGTACATTAATTTCATCGTTTTTGATGCCCCAAAAAAGTCCCTAATTAAAGTCGGTCACGTGAAAGAAAGTTAGATTGTACGAGTATGAAAAATATACCATTTCCGGGTTCAAAAGAATCTTATTTAACTTTGTACAAAATGTTACTATGATCACTGAAATTACTTTTAATGCCCCGGAAACATAAACCAGTATTTGCATCTTCCAAGACGCTCTGCTCTCTGGCTCTATAAGAATAAGTTTGCTGTAATCTTCTTCTTAGACCTAGGAGCGTTTGGAATCCTCATAGCATGAGTTTTAAGTTTACGAATGTAATAATGAATACAAATGCCAATAAATATGTCAACCAATATATATAACCAAAAAAACATACTTTAGTATGTTTTCGTGGGTAGACTGCAATTTCCATACATATTAATGAATAGAAGCAGGCGTTACTTTGCTGAAGTCCATGATAAACAATAAACAGCAAAATCTCAAAAGGTTCTAGTGGAAGATTTTGTGTGGTGGTATATTATACAAATCTCCCGGTTGTCGGCGGAATATAGCAAATTATCATCATCATGATCAACCCATTACCGGCTCACTACAGAGCACGGGTCTCCACTCAATATGAGAAGGGTTTGGCCATAGTCCACCACGCTGGCCATGTGCGGATTGGCAGACTTCACACGCCTTTAAGAACATTATGGAGAACTCTCAGGCGTGCAGGTTTCCTCACGATGTTTTTCTTCACCGTTGAAGCAAGTAATATTTTAATAGTTTAAAAACGCAAATTATACTTGCTGTTTATTGTTTCCATCCATATTAATTATATATTGCTATTCCGAGTATAAATTGCAACTTATAGCGATAGTTTTCCCAGCCGCCCCCGCCTACGCATTAGGCCGCGCGTAACACAAAAGAGTCTAGAAGTAAGCAGGCGCTGAAAAGCCTCCTGCATAATGCATTGTGTGGCGCAACCTTTGAGCTTCGGCCGGATTATACGCTTGGTTTATTTCGAATTTTCCACCATTTTCCAGATTTCCGCTTTGAAGCCTCCGCGGCCTCTTGCGGGACTGTTTTATGTTTGTAGGCTTTCCAGGTCTTTGTGGCTAAGCTTGGTTTTTTGTGCGAGTATAATTAGGCTTGGTTATTATTACTGGCCTTTAATTTATGATCCTTCAGGATTCTTTTGAGCTGAGTTGGCCTACTTGTAAATTCGAGGACGACAAAGCACATTTTGAAGATAAAAAATTGTTTTGTACTACGAGTAACTCTTTCTTATTAGTTTAAGATCGAAGCACTTTATTATGGGGTTCATTAGTGACTTAAAAATAATTTGCAATTAATGATTTGCAAAATTACTCCTCAGAAGTAATATAAACGCGAACAGTAACAAACACATAAATAGTTTAACTACCTCCATTGTGCTGTACCATTATGAATGGGAGCTTCCGGGTTCGTCTCTAGGCAAAGACAATTTATGAATTTATCATCTCAAATTATTTTCTGGTCTACCGACACAGATGTGTCAAAATCGCCAAGTGATTTACCGTTCCGGTACGATGTCGCATAAAAGCGATAAGAAATGGGCTTAATATTACTGCTATACGCCAAATATGTCATTCCGCTACCATCATGACCATTTAGCAACAGGATTACTTTAAGACTAGACCAGAGAAAACCATTAAAATTACAATAAGTTAGTCCTGAGTGTTCATGACATTGATATAAATACGGATTCACCAGCAATACACTTTCAACACATTCACCCAGTTGATCCTAAATACATGATGATGATGATGATTCGTCTCCGCCAGCGAAGAAGAAGTCCCCATTTTTAACGTCATCCAGAAATGGACCCAATCTACGGCCTTGGCGAACCTTGGATATAGTTTGGTCTCACATGAAGAGCCCAAAGGCATGCAGTCTGGTTTTTTGTAAAGCCCTCAAACTCTTCTATTAGAGCTTCTTCGCTAATTTGCCCGGTTACACTGTCGCAACCAGTCAGGTTCACAGACCGGAAAAAACCACACTTAAGCCTTATGATAGACTCGGACGATATCTCCTGTCTTGTCAGCAAACATGTCGGCGACACGTTGCGGACAAACCGCTGACACATTGGCCATATATCAACGGGTTGTGTGTATGTTGTGTGTATGTGCACACATTCCTTTCAAAAGCAATAAAAGAAATGTTAGATCACTGCATTAGCACTAATTGGATATCATCTTGCAGTAACTCAAACTGAATGCACGCCGATACTTAAACAGTTTCCAAGAAGATCCTCTATTTAACTTTTGCCGTTAAACTTACTTATAGTTCAGGCTACTTACTCTTATAATATGAGTACTTTTCTATTGATGCATCCTCGCGTTCTGAATAGGGGTTCTTTATTTATACAATTTGTGAAGATATTGAATGACCGTTCATATTTTTATCATTATGATCAGGTTCATTACTCGGCACAGGCCTCTCATAAAGAAGGGATATCATCATTTCAACCGATAGACGTCCACTGCTGGACATAGGTCTTTTGTAGGGAGTTCCAATGGCCAAGGTCTTGGGCCGCTTGTATCCAGCGGCTCCCTGCGACTCGTTTGATGTCGTCTGTCCATCTTGTTATGGGTCGACCAACGCTACGTTTACCGGTGCGGGGTCGCCATTCCAGCACCTTGGGACCCTAACGTCCATCGGTTCTCCGAGCTACGTATTCTTTGAATGGTAGAGACAAAAAAGCCACAGAAGGGAAATAGGACATATTATATGTGTGCAAGTGTATAGTGTGTATTTTTAATTAACTGTAATATGCAAGTGGATATAATAATTCTCTCAACTCTTTTCAAACCTCATCTCGTAATGAACATGCGAATGGTAGTCGGCGCTTGACCGATCTCTTAAATAAAGTGTATTATTATTTTACATTTTTTTTTTAACTTACTAATAAAATTTAATTACTGCGAATTTTCACGTCAAATAGTTTGTTCGGGTATTTAAGTATAAAAAATAACAGCAATTCGATACACAATTTAGTATTTTTCGCAACCCGTAAATAAATACTTTTGATATTTAGGTTGTATATATGCCAATTTCGCACTGAGTTTATTTATTACATTTAATATGGTTAATCATGAATGTGGATGATATGGTGGCGACCCGCTATTTTAAACGTGGGTGACTAATACTCGTTACTTACCTAAATAAAACATTTTTTTATACACTACAAGTTAGCCTTTGACGGCTATCTCACCTGGTGGTAAGTGATGATGCAGTCTAGGATGGTAGCGGGCTAACCTGTAAGGAGTATGGTAATCCCACGCTCCTAATTGGTTTCTACGCGACATCTTGACGGAACGCTAAAATCACTTGGCGACACGTCTTTGTCGGTAGGATGGTAACTAACCACGGCCGAAGCCTCCCACCAGACCAGACTCGAGCCGGGAATCGAACCCAGGACCTCCAACTTTATAACGCGACAGCGCACGCACTGCGCCACGGAGGTCGTCAAAATACATAAGAGAACCAAGGAGAAGGTTATAGCCTTAATACAATACGCATTTTCACAGGACGAAAATAAATTTAGATTCTTTGGTCATTAGCAACACTGAATGGATATTACCCGCGGTTCCCGAAGGTCCAACTTGAGTCGTTAATTAAGTTAACTTTAATTTACTAGTCCAACTTTCACTTTTGAATGAAACTCTGATAAACAACATTATTAGGAGTAATGGCGGGACATTTCTCATGAATTTCACCCTCAATGTGTTCAGCTACAAAGTTTTTCCTACCACCTGTAGTATAACTATCGCAAGATAAATAGTCGGCTGCTTGATGAGAGACATCAACTTTATACATCAAATTTGCTCCTTAGATAAAGATTGAGACGAATGTTTGATAGCACTATAAATTTTTACTTTGAGAAAGTGTGATTTTTACATCTAGGCATTTGTACCATCTGGCGGAGCTTCAAATATATACAACATATATATATTTATTGGTATTTGTTAAAAATAATGAGGTTTTATTAGATTATGCGAATGATTATTGAAGCGGTGATAGCCTAGTGGTTAGGGCGTCAGCCTCCTAATCAGAGGTCGGCGGTTCGAATCTGGGCACGCACCTCTAATTTTTCGGATTATGCGCTTTTTTAAACAATTAAAATATCACTTGCTTCGACGGTGAAGGAAAAAATCGTGAGGAAACCTGCACGCCTGAGAGTTCTCCGTAATGTTCTCAAAGGCGTGTGAAGTCTGCCAATCCGCACACGGCCAGCGTGGTGGACTATGGCCGAACCCTTCTCATATTGAGAGGAGACCCGTGCTCTGTAGTGAGCCGGTAATGGGTTGATCATGAATGATGATTATGAATTTGTGGCAGATAGACAAGGTCACACAATAATTATATATACTTTGGCACTGAGTATCTTAATAAAAATCATCTAAATCAAATACCGATGATACAAAATCATCACATCAAGGTCGGCATTCCATCAGCTTGTGACAGCAATGTTCACCGGTTCTCTCAGCTATTTGCCTCGTCTACTGCCAATTCTGATTCTGGTGATCGGGTGATCCTTATTGTGGGGCCCATGGTGGGCAACGTGGTAACGTTCCAGAGCCTAAGTCATTACTGAAAACACGCAGTGCTGTGTATGACTTACGGCTGCCAAAGGAATACTTTAATTTAAAATTATAATTATAACATTTCTTTACTATTAATTTTGGAACTAGTTAAGTCTAGTTCGTCAATCAGCATAGGAGCAGTGTTAGAAAACCTATGGTTTTGAACCCTATGATGCACCGTCTTACGATAATAGTGATCTGGGATTTGTAGTCACTAGTTTTAGTAGATGTACACTAAGCCAAAACGTAATTTTTGATTAAATTTGGCTAAAGCTTTTTCGAGTGTAATTTTTAATCTAATATAAAATCTACTTAGTTTCAAGAGTTTCTTGAATCTTCGGTGTATAAAGCTAATTTATTTTTCTAGATGAGTTTCCAAGGCACGAGTATCTTATAATTGAGTTATTTTCATTAAGGTGATCTTTTGTTAATTAAAATTATAATAACAAATTAATTATTGTTTGTTAAACTTCACTATAAAAGTATTTGTGTGGGAATTGTTACGATGATCAAGTTTAATTACCTTTGCTTTAGGAAATTAATTATATGCTGAAAATAATTTGATTTTAGCAAAATTAATAACGAATACTTTCAGTATTAATAAAAATACTTTACAGGGAGATCTGTTATGAGCGGCCTTGTAAGGAGACGACTGAAATCGTTTAAAAGGGATGTCTTTGGAATTTCTAGCTTTGAATTTCTTAAAACTAAAATAACTACCACTATATATTTTAACCACAATCTTCTTCTGAATTTAACCGTCTTCAATGAATCTTAAGTGCAAACGTCTTGGAGGCGCAAATCCGGGGCAAAACTATTACACCGCCATTCTGTTATACTCAGTAGACTGTATTTCGTCGGCCAGGTTGTATTGTCAAACTGCCATGTCTTTTCAGACCATGTACAGAGAGAAAATCGGGGAAGGAAGCGGAAAAAGAAAACATCAGCGTTGCAAACCCTAGATTAAACATTAATACCGTACTATATACATATTTTATTAAACATGAGAGTTCAACACACTCGGTGTACTTGGCTATAAAGTTTGAGGTCTTCCCCCCACATCCATTGGTCATCCCCATAAATAAAATCTTAAAACCTTATTCTAATAAGTCTTTTGAACCACATTTTGTATCGGTTTTAACGCATAATCAAATTAACAGTGTGTCTGTGCTGGTAATAAGCTTTCACCTAGACTATCTCCTAACTGAACTTTAAGCCAATAAAGTTACTGAAATCCAAAATATTTCTGAGCTGGTGACGATCCGGCAAATGATATGCTAGTTGCTATAAGTACTTCTGCCATAACGTTGTTTCCCCCGTCAGTTACTGCTGAATCACTCTTTCACAATCGCAAGTGCTTGTCATCATATTATTTTCCCTCGGCCCTCCAGGTCCGACAATCCTGCGCCCTTCGAGAGTGATAAATAGCCGGCTTGAAAAGACCGGACTCCCGAATGTCTATTTATTTCCGTACGCGTGCATTAAAATGAAAAAAGATATCCTTTGTGACATTAATTCTTGGTTGTGTGTCTCCGGGAAAATTTACTACTTTTTCTCATTAGAACAAAATGTAATGATGGATTTCTTAATTGACGTGACAGTAAAATATATAGTGTGAATAACGTCACCAAAACTTACACTGACTGAAAACAAAATTTAAAATCCTAAACCAATAAAAAAGGTAACTAACAACAGGTATCCGAAACAACCAAAAAATCCGAACGCAAATTTTTCTGAATTGTTTTTAATCAAAAAGTAACTTTTATTAGAACATTGTTAAAATTAAATTTGGTGGTTGTCTCCGGCCTCCCTTTTGGGTTAACAGTGTTCGATCCCCGGTACGCACTCCATTGACTTTTCGGAGTTATGCGTATCTGAAAAAGATCGTTATATACAATACAAAAATTAAAATTCAAAATTGTTTTATTCATTTATACCTACTACAGGCATCTATGAAGCGTTTATATAATATATTTTTCATTATTTTATTTCGCGAGGTATCACCTCTACATTTGTTAATTTAAAACGCGCCCATGTCTACTCACTAAACTTACTCGGTTTTTTGTTGTTATTTTCATCTCACATAATATAGTCCACACTTTTAGCAGCCACCTATTTCCTGTGGTTCGGAATGGTGGTCGAAATGGAATTGAAAAATGTCTTTCCCATGTACCCGTGAAATTTAAATATTCTTTGGGCGTTTTTAGGCTTTTGGGAGAAGCTCTATTTTTTTTGTTCACTCATTAGAATGTTATAATAAAGTTTAATGAAAAATAGTGACATACATGAGTAATAAATGTAATGTAAAAAATAAGCGTCATGGTCTGAGTCAAAAAGATTAGAAGAAATTTGGATATGAGTGTCACGGAAGAATAACTTCTGAGTTTGGTTAAGTTAATTACCTACTTAAACATTTTTAATTATTCTTTCCCTTTTTGTATACATATCATACGTACACATAAATGTATGTTTTTGAGTGTTATTAAAAAAATGTATGTTTTTAGTGAACCTAATGAATAAAAATTAAAATAATAACCTGTTAGGCGATGGCAGTTTTATTAAATCATACTTCTAATCGCTCAACATTGCGCAAGGGAGGTCGTCGAAATGGTTATTGGACGGAAATAGGTCGTTAAGGGAGAAATAACATTAAGAGGTATTAAGAAGGTAGGTAGGTTTTTTGACGACCTCCGTGGCGCAGCGCGTGCGCTGTTGCATTTTAACCCTAGACACCTAACCTTCGTTGAATCGACGAACACAAAACAGAAATATCTCTTCCTCTTTTCTTCGTGAGCGCTGATCACTTCGCCGTCGCTAGTGAACTTAGTGTCCACCGAGTGCTCGCAGGTGGCGACGTCGTTTCGCGGGTAAGTACGTAATTTTTAGATATATTACGAAAATAGTCGTCGTTTCGACGAATGGTTAGGTTCTGTGTATATTATTCCTGTAACTAATGTCTTTACTTTTTCAGTTTTTACCATGACTTCTCAACGATTCCTGACCGATGAAATTATTGCGAGGTTATTAATAGAAGAGGAAGATATCGGAACTTCGGAGGAGTCAACAGGGCGTACTGATACTAGAAAGGCTAGTGAAAGCGAACCAGAAGATAATGTAGAAGTAGATGACGGAATAGATGGCTCTGAAGAATAATCATTTGACTGTAGATGAATTGTTTGACACAGAATATTCTGTTACCAGATATGTGGCGTGTATGAACAAGAAAGATGTAGTTTTCTTCTGCGATGTCTGAGTTTTGATGACAGAACGTTTTCCTTACAGCGACAAAAGGTCGACCCTTCGTCGTTATGCCATAACATCTTTACTTTTTGTCCTATTGCTTCTGCAAAGAGTAAAGATTCAGCGTGCTTTTTTTAAGAAATTGCTTGGCCAGTTGGTGGAGCCCTGGGTCAAAATAAGGTTGGAAATTGCTACTATATCGACACACGTGAAAAATAAAATTAAAGATATCTTGAGTGGAAGGATTGAAGAATGATGAAGGTGAAAGTGAAGGTCAGTCATCAGCCAGCAGTAGTCTTGAAGAAAAGTCTTTTGTCTTCTACCAGCTGAAGCTACAAACAGCAGAAAAAGAAAACTTTGTGGCATGTGTCCCTATACAAAAAGACGCCTGACTAAGACATATTGTTCAAAATACAACATGGTAATTTGTGGTGAACAAAAAGTTGATTTTCGACACAAATTTGCTTCAAAGTTTTAGGTTTTATATTTTTTCTTAAAAAATGAGACCTTAATAGTTTATGTTTGCCAAAGAAAAAAAGGCAATTTTTTGTAGTTTATTTTTTATAATTTTTTTCCAAGTAAGTGTTTAATTTGATCTCAAAAAACCAGTGTATTAGATTATTAGGAACAATTTAAATATTTTTGTTAAAATATCGAAATATACTGTTTTATTTAATAGAGTTATACCTGTTTAACGTAATTAAACATTAAAACGAACAGATATATCTATCGGTGGATAAATTTATATGCTTCAATAATTGTTCGTCGATACGACGAATGGTTAGCTTTAAAGGGGTATATCGGAAGGTTAGTTGTCTAGGGTTAAAGTTGGAGGTCCTGGGTTCGATTCCCGGCTCGAGTCTGGTCTGGTGGGAGGCTTCGGCCGTAGCTAGTTACCACCCTACCGACAAAGACGTGTCGCCAAGCGATTTAGCGTTCCGGCACGATGTCGCGTAGAAACCAATTAGGAGTGTGGGTTTACCATGCCCCTAACAGGTTAGCCCGCTACCATCCTAGACTGCATCATCACTAACCATCAGGTGAGATTGCCGTCAAGGGCTAACTTGTAGTGGATAAAAAAAAAAAAAGGTTACAGTGATGTTCTATATAGGTACTAGAGCAGTATATCAAAAGAAGTGATAATGCACTGAAATCCTGTATAAGATGATTCTCTCTAAGAATAAACTCGTAACAAACTAAGTCGGGTATTTGTTAACTGCGCAGTAACATTTATTTGCTAACATTTTTTTTCCATTATGACAATCGAGATACTCCTGTTTCCATCAAGGTTGATGTAGCGACACACGTTAACTCAATCTCTTTGAGAGATCGGTCCGTTAGATGGCCGGCGTGAAGCCCACTTTATTATATGAGAAATGGTTTCTAGTGCTTTTTTTATAAGTTAGGTATATATCGCTAATCAGTATGATTGGAAATTTAACAAAAGTTATATTAACACTTATATTATATACTAATTTGTAGATAGCTACGCGACCCCATGTGCCCATCAATAGGCACACACAGCAAAATTATAAAGTGTCAGATTTGATCTCCAGCTCAAGTCTGTTGTTAAGGGATGATCTAGAAATTTATCATTTCCGAATTATCTCTTGTCTAGCTAGTTAGCTCCGTACCAGCAAAAGACGTGCGACCAAGCCACATCGCGCTTCGACACGATATCGTTTAGGTTAACACTATATTATTATTACTTTCCACCTAATGAGGTTGCGGTCGAGGGCTAACTAGTAGTTTTTTTTTATCCACTATAAGTTAGCCCTTGACAGCAATCTCACCTGATGGTAAGTGATGATGCAGTCTAAGAGGGTAGCGGGCTAGCCTGTTAGGGGTATGGTAAACCCATACTCCTAATTGGTTTCTACGTGACATCGTGCCGGAACGCTAAATCGCTTGGCGACACATCTTTGCCGGTAGGGTGGCAACTAGCCACGGCCGAAGCCTCCCACCAGACCAGACTCGAACCAGGAATCGAACCCAGGACCTCCGACTTTATAATGTGACAGCTGCGCCACGGAGGTCGTCAAACGTTGTAGTAGAATAAAAATATATAATCTCATCTACAGTCAAGGCCATACGACTAAACTCTGTAGCTTTCTAAATTTGCAAAAACCAAGCAAAGTCGGACTATTTTGCAATATCGTTATCGTGTATCACTAGGGATAGTACTGATTTTGTAGTATACTAGAACACTAGTCGTAATATCAATATCGGTAATCTTTTTAACTAACAAAGTTCAAAATGTAATTAGAGCATCAAAGATAGTCTATGATTTTCCATTATACAAAGGCTTCTATTGATTTGACGAAAATGACTCTTAGAGGGTAAGTTAGAGCAATTTTCCTTATCTCTGTTTACGAATTGCACTTCTTCGTATTTATTTGTTTTGCAGACGCCATAATCCGGCTTCGATCTCTTTAGTCGAGGCCATTTTATTTACAATACTCAGACCACAATAATATTTTGATGAAACATTTTTTTTTTTTACAATATTAAAATGTATATAACTCATAGATTTCAGTTACATGTAGTTTAATTAAATGCAATATTATTTATATTTTTCACAAACATGATTTGAAAGATTTTATTTTTTTAGGATTAGGCAGGCATAGTTGAACAATAAAATAATGGTAGCATTAGTGTATTTCTAGAAATCAAACATGCACCATACCTTTTTGATCGCTGGCATTTAGTCAGCCCTCCCAGAGAGGAGTGTACGAGGTTCTTACGGCCAATGGGTTAGAATAACACCGAATCACTTCTACATGCGACTATCCCGACGGTTAACTCATATCTACAACACCCTGGTAGCGGAGGGATCTATTTGTGTTTAAATGGAGTTTATTTACATTCATTTTTAATAATCTCCCTTCTTTTCCCTAATGTTGTATGGCAGCATAACCAGCCACCTAAAATCGAAGATACCGCTATCTACCAGATTGTCTCACTACAGTTCATGGTACTTAAAACGATTAACAGACTCTTTCTGCTAATCGTTATAAGTATGATGTAAGTGTCTCTGGGACTTTTCATGACATCCTGACGTCAGCATTGCGCATCTATGCAGACCTATGCCCCAATATTGGAAGGTGATGATGAAGTAAAATTTCGGTTTTTAAATAACAAACCGAATTATTACACTACACATTTTATTAATAAAATTGTGCAGATTGTACAGATTAATATAGCAAATAGGGTCTAGTTTTTTTTTTTTGTAAATATAGAGGTGTGGACAAATATTTCGAAATACTGAAACGAAAGAATTTCGAAACTCTTTCAGGTTCAGTATTGAGCATGAGAATATAAAAGTATTCTTGAAAATGTATTATATTGAAATATTGCTCTACAATGAATAGAAGTTATTGAAATATAAATAACGAATGAATATTGATATGGAAATGTTTCAACTTCGGTATAGTTTAAAATATTGTTCAATATTTCCCTCCGTTTAATTTGCAAGATAGCTACATTAAATTATAACAATGCATTTTATGTTGTTCATATTGGTGGTTCTGTTATCAGTATACTATGTAATTGTATTATTATACACCCGTGTATGACGAAGTGGTTCCTGTCGACGCATTGATGATCCAATAATGAGTGTTAATTGGCTTGTAAGATGTTAAGAGTAAAGTGGATTGCCACAGACTAAACAAAGCCTGTAAATATGAATAAACTCAACTGCACAAGCGGTTACAAGGCTACAGAAAAATTCTTAATTCATTTGAAGAAAATTGTATACTATTTTACAAATTACCACATGGAATCATAAACATGTCTCTCAATATAAAAGTCAACCTCATAGGAAAATCCTATTTCATGCATAAACTATAAAAAAGCTAAAGAGTTGCTTTAATTTTCCTTTAAAGCAGTAAACTGTATTGCAAGTTTTTTCCTACATATCATTAATTATAATACTGTACAAGATAGCTGGGAATAAAGATTAGAGTTTTACTGGTATATAAGTTGCTAGTTTTTTTAAGGCAGCTACAAGTAAGCCTTTGACTGCATCCCACCAGGTGAAAAGTGATAACCTGGGATGGAAGGGAGCTGTTACGGACATGGTGAAATTGAAATCATCACATAATACTCAAACTAGCAGAATCTATCCCTCAATTAAGATGATGAACGGTTCGAGATTTTTTTTGAATATTATAGGAAGATACATACACAAGAGATTAATTTATTTGGAATAAAATTTGAGTGAGTAAAACTACGATCGGTATCATTCCACCTCGGCGTCCGTATTTACAGCCGAGTGTCGTTTTATCTCTTCAGCTTTTTGTACTTTTTTGTTAGGGAATCGCGCAAACACTCAGCGGGGAATCTTTGTAGGAAACGAGGGAATCTGCTCAATTTCACGCTTCTCAAGCGATTGTATTGATCCAGTAATAGAAAAGCAATATTTGAACCGTGCTACGTGTGAACGAAGTTAAAGAGTTAACCGCGCGACCGTGTTCCGCCGATGTACGACTTGTTGATAATAATAAATTTCAGCTTGTGTTTGCAATCTCTTGCAAGAAACAATCATTTTATAACGGTTTCAGGATTCCGATCCTAACTGCAATATTTTGTAATATCTCGCATTACAACTCAGTTCGTCCTTCTGCCTCAGTGGGCTATATCTAATGAACTGTAACAGGTACAGAGTTGAAATACGATGCATTCCTACCGCTATCGCTAAGAAAGCAAATGATGAAAATAGTTTTTTTTTATACACCACAAGTTAGCCCTTGACGGTATCTCCCTTGATGGTAAGTGATGATGCGGTTAGAAATGGTAGCGGGCTAACCTTTTAGGGGTATGGAAAACTCATACTCCTAATTGGTTTCTACACGACATCGTGCCGGAACGCTAAATCGCTAAGCGGCACGTCTTTGTCGGTAGAGTGGTACCACGGCTGAAGCCTCCCACTAAACCAGAGTCGAGCTGGGAATTGAACACAGGACCTAAACTTCATAATGCAACCACGCGCGCTGTGCCACGGAGGTCGTCAAAATATTAAGTTGTAAAATAAGGGGATTACAAGGCACAGTATTTTCTTAATAATTGCACCTTGCTACGGAACCCTTCGACTGTGGGACTATTTCACTCTTTCTATTTTCATTTTATATGCGCCATTTCTGAAGAAGTAATTTGATATATTTAACGACTATAATATCCTACTTGTGGGTGATAAATGGGACCGACGAGAAATCACTCTGCGAGAACTTGTTAACAGATTTACTACGCTAACTAAAAAGGTACTGGACCTATTAATGTTTGGTTTGACCTGTTAAACGATGCCAAAAACTCGTCATCTATACGTAAATTTTGCTTATTGTGACTTAGACGACTTACCAAGAAAATAATTGCTAAATCTTTACAGTGCAATTATCACTACCATATTTAACTGGGACCCGTAATCCTTTGACCTTAAAGTTTCCTCTAACCAAAAGTTTGCGATCCCGTAGATAGGATGACGCCTTTGCAGACATTTTAATCAAAGTTTACGTAGCACCCTCTATAAGCTTGATTACGCCGAGTTTATAGTTAATTAGGTATTCTGTTTTCAGGCAATGATGCCTTAGCCTTAATTATCATATCGTTGTACAATCAATGGAAGTGAACTTTCTAGGAGGTAAATGACATGATGGTGTCGAAAATGGCGGTCAAGAACTGTTTGTATATTCAATAATGTTATCATGTAAATTATATGTTGTGTAATATATTTTAAAGATGTACGCAACTTTCTAACAAAGTTAGCATAGTGGTTTGAAGTAAGTGTGTAGTATTTACATTGCCAAATGTGAATTTTACGTATATGAAAACGACTATACAACCTGATAATTACCTTGGTGGACATGGCTTTATGTAATTTATACAAAACATGCTTATGCGGTTAAATAGTTGAATTTTAAAGCGGTGATAGCCTAGTAGTTCAGATTTCAGCCTTCCTCTTATTGTTTGAAATCAGGCTTTCTGCAAATGCTTCGTTGATTTGATAATAGTGACGTAGTACACGTGTTTGACTGCGGAAAAGAGGTCTTCTTTTTAATTCCGGAGTAGGGCCAGGTATGCTTGAGTATTGGATTTATGTGTAAAATTTTGTAGCTGGAGGTTGGCGAAAATGGCACAATACAGCTTCGGCTGACTTTGACTATCTCGATTATTATCACTAGCATAAAAAGCGACCTGGGCTAGCTATGAAACTTCAGAAGTCTGATAAGGATGCTGATAAATCAGCCCAATACATTACACTTTATAATATAATATCATAACAGAAGATAACCATTTGAATGCAAAATTTCTCACCGGAAATGAACAAGATCAGCCGCCATTGAGAAATCAGAGTAACAACATAGAAGAAATCTGTCAACTACAACATTTACATCCACAGAAAACTAAAACGGTTTGATCTGGGTCCCGAACAAAAGCTCTCAGGGAAATAAGTATTATCAAACGGAAATAAGATGGCTGTCAAAAGAAAGTGGGACGCTCATCTTCGTGTGCAGGACTTTTGAAGGCAACCACTGAGACGAGCGAAACATTCCCATCCTTATATTGCGTTCATAGTGCTCACTACTTTGATCTTGCTGTGTTTTATTACCCTATACAATGTTTGACAACGATATATATTACTAGAGGTGCCCCGAGATTTCACTCGTATTAATTTCAGGAAGTGAATTATATAATTTTATTGTTTCAATCTGTGTTAGTTACACGATATTAAAAGCAAAAAAATTTTCTTGGTAATGAAATGGCTAAAAATTTATACGTCATAATGCCGATTATTATTAAAAACATCGTGAGTAAACCTGCACGCCTGAGTTCTCCATAATGTTCTCAAAGGCGTGTGAAGTCCGCCAATCCGCACATGGCCGGCGTGGTGGACTATGGCCAAACCCTTCTCATATTGAGAAGAGACCCGTGCTCTGTAGTGAGCCTGTAATGGGTTGATCATGAATGCCGATTGACAACCTTATGATTTTTCAACTAGGGTGAGGTAACATAGAATTAAGAGGTAGGAAACCAAAAAAAAAATCAAGTGTTAGATCCAAAGGCGGACTGATCAATTAGAGTGATCTTTGAAAGGCAAAAAAATACATTTTAAACTGTGACGTTTATAGAGTATTTGCAGAGTGGGCATGATGTGGGAAGATAACCTAAAGTAAAAATAAAATTCGTGTACAGCCACGCATCTGACTAATTAAAATCATTTCGTTATATTCTTAGAAATACTATGTAGGTTAAGCTCCCATTCACCTCTCTCTACCAAACTCACAGAGACTCGCAGATCTAAGACGTAACTGTACGAGAAGCAATACATCGATACACTGTTATAAGGCGTAGTGCCATCTATCGGCACGTCATGTCATTGTCTGGTGGGAGGCTGCGGCCGTGGCTAGTTACCACCCTACCGATAAAGACGTGTCGCCAAGTGATTTAGCGTTCCGGCACGATGTCGTGTAGAAACCAATTAGGAGTATGGGTTTACTATACCCCTAACAGGTTAGCCCGCTACCATCGTAGACTGCATCATCACTTACCATCAGGTGAGATTGCCGTCAAGGGCTAACTTGTAGTGGATAAAAAAAAGCGTAGTGCCATCTATCGGCACGTCATGTAAGATTTCGCCGGGATTTTTTTTATCAGAAGTACCCACTCGTTATTTAATATTCAACTTTTAAGTAGATAACTTACATAATGAAGGCAGTGTAAGTTTAAGCGAACCGTTCAGCGCGCAGTTCAGGTTCGAACAGGGTAGCGAAGTTTACACTTTGACAAAAACATGAACTTGCTTGTTCACAGAGAACCGCGCCTTTAACTTGGTAAATGTTCCTGGGTCAATCAATAATTGCACAAGTTGGCTTAATTATTACCTCGTTCTATGTAAATAGGTTATTCAGTATTTCCATTTTATTTGGGAGAGCTATGATTTGAGTTGTCATGCTCAGCTTTTTAACGTCTCACTGCGACGCACAAGGTTCCTATCCCGTAGGAGAGAGGGTTTCAGAATTTAAATTCAGAGAGCTGATGGATTTTGAAGATTAGACTTTCTTTGTTTTTTGTAATACTACGGGCTTAAACTATGACTTCTTCACTAAAAGCCAAGCAGTTTAGAAATCGAACATGACGTCATGACTCATTATTAAACTTTTTCTTATTTAAGTCCCACGCGACATATAAGGTTCCTAGACCGTAGGACAGAGGGTTTTAGAGCATAAATTCAGGGGGCTGATGAATTTTGAAGATTAGACTTTCTTTGTTTTGAAGAAGTCATAGTTTAAGTATGACTTCTTCACTAAAAGCCATTACACAAGCAGTTTAGAAATCGAATATGACATCATGACTATTAAATGATTATTAAACTATTTTTTTTATTCCACTACAAGCTAGCCCTTGACTGCATTATATGCTGCAACATGTCCTGGTGATGCGATATGATGTAACCTAAAGGGGTATTGCAGTTATATTGAACCCGTACGTCAAATCGATCACATCGGAAACGCTACGCTTAGCACGACTTGTTGGTAATAAGCCTGTCACTAGACAAAACCAAAGACAAGTATATATTCCCCAAAAGTCTTTTCGAACCCACGGCCACCCACTTACAAAAGCTCAGTACTGAGTCGAGAGGCCGTCGATGACAAACATGCTATCCGCTTGACCATTAAAACAGCTATAGCAATAACTAGTTCAATTCAGTTCTTAATCTATATATATAAAAGCAAAAGGTCACTTACATACTTACATACTGACTTACTGACATACTAATTAAACACGAGATCTCAAAAACTATTGTACGTATAAAGCTATAATTTAGCAAGTAGGTAGTTGATAGTTAAGAGATGTTAGCTAAGAAAGGATATTTGGAAATTCCACCCCTAAGGGGGTAAGATAGGGGTTAGAAGTTTGTATGAAATTTCTTTGTTTTTATAGTTAAAGACACAAAAATTTGCATTAAGATTAATAATAATAAATAAAAAATATGTACATCAATTTTTTTTTAAATATTACCTGTCAAGGGTGGTAAAATAGGGGATGATAGTTTTTGCTTATTTTTTTATTATGAAGTCTACAAACTTGAAATTTTGAAAATAGGTTTCTTTTAGGGCGTAAGTATAAGGTTAAATTTTTTTTTCATCCAAATCTACCCCGAAGGGGGTAAAATAGGGGTTTGAAGTTTGTATGAAAGTCCTATGTTTTTTAATTTAGAGATACGAAAATCGGCAATTCGACATTTGCCTGTAGCTTACTTTCTGAAGCAGGGCATTGACCGCCTCAATCTCAAGGGAAATCAGCAATTCTACGCAGACGAAGTCGCGGGCAACAGCTAATATTATATATTTTTCGGACTATTCGTTTTATGGCCGTGCCTATTGATCTGAGTAAATAAAATATTCAGCCGGTGAGTAATTTCACGCAGTTCCTTTTAGTGCGGTTCCAATATATCCAAAGAGCTGAAAGATAAAGATATTTGTTATCGCGGGAAAAAACTCATCTATTCTTATGGAAATATTTACAGTAAATATCATACTAAGTTGCCGAAGGGTAAAATAAATATCGGAAAACGCTCAATGTTGGTGGTATTATTTTAAAAGATATCTTCATAATAGGTGCTTTCTCAATAAGCCTTTATATTTTTTTTGCAAAAGAAAATTATTTTATTTCAGTTTATAAACGATAATTTTTTTATGTTAATGAGGACATTGAATATCTAATAAAAATTATTCTATAAACTAAGAGATTTTGTGTTGTGTACGGTTTTATAACTGCCATTTCCACTGATTAGCTCGCTACCACCATAGACACATCACTTACCACTCGGTGATATTAATTAATCTGTGCCTCCTTTCTCACAAAAGTGATTGTTTGTCTTTGGTCCAACACCATCCAGACTAGAGATAACCAGATAAATATAGAGGGCGGCTTAACGATTATTAACAATAAATTTGAGGCTACGAAAACCTAGGAAGCTACGAAGGCTAGGCTCGGAAAAATAAAAACATAATGAACAACAGAGTTAGATAATAAACAGAGAGTTCTGGTATGACAATCCATCGCCAATCCACCGTTTAAAATAGCGTTGGTAGACCTCTGACCGGCTGTTCATAATTACTGAAGACATCAATCGAGTCGCAGGGAGCACAAGATTGTGGCATATAAACTCTCCAGATCCAGATAGCCTCTATCTTTGGACGTGGTAATGAATGGTTTTTCATATTATCACCATCACCATCAAATTTGTTAATGACTATACTGTTCTCAGTATTTATCTGCTAATGTTATTGGGTGTTAAATATGAAGGTTTGACAGGTAGATGGTCAATAAGTATTCATTAGTTTACTTGATGATGCTGATTCCGATTTACTGACGTTATATAAGAGCCGAATATCTAATTAACTACGAGTACAAAGCGCAGATTACACAGTTAATTAAATTCAGGTCCTAAGTCAATGAAGTTAATTTATCATCGCGATCGGATTGCTTGTAATAAATCCATTTAATTAATCAGCCTCTGTTGCGACCGGTGTGGTTAATTTGTTTGACAGGCTTAAAATATTTTTAAGGTACTAATAGCTAATAAAAACGGACATTAGAAGCCGAGTAACATTTTATATATAACTATTATATTATCACAAGCTTTAGTTGTTTGAATAAATAAAAAGAATGACTAATTCTTGTCAAACCAATTTGCTCGCTTTACTTCGAGTAACATTTACATGTTTTCGGCCCTCATTCAGAAGATGCTTTGGCAAAAATGTACATCTGAAGCTACTGTACCGAAAAAGACGTGTCACCAAGCGATTTAGCGTTCCGGCACGATATCGCGTAGAAACCAATTAGGAGTGTGGGTGTACCATACCTCTAACAAGTAAGCCCGCTACCATCTTAGACTGCATCATCACCTACCATCTGGTGAGATTGCAGTCAATGGCTAACTTGTAGCGGATAAAAAAAAGAAAAATATCAATTCTTGTTATGTATCAATTTGCTCGCGTTACTTCGAGTAATAGGCCCTCATTCAGAAGATGCGTTGCAAAAATGTACGTCTGAAGCTACTATGGTGAATTATTAGCACTTTTGTGCCCGATATTTGTGTATCCACGTAACAAAAATAAAAGTTATTTTCGAAAGATTTTTTTTGTGAACTTTCATAGAGGGTAAACGTGTGCCGCGTCCGGACGCTGCAAAGGATTTTCACCGACATTTTTGTAACAGAGTAAACGCTATCGTTCACGACCCTCGCCGGTGCGCTAATCTGTACACAATAAACTATGTATTGAATATCTAAAAGCTTACCGAAATACACGCAATCCCTCAACTTCAAAGAACCTTCCGCGTCTTTGTGTCCGTGTTAGTCATCTAACAAACAATCCCTTTGCCAGTTGATTTTAAGAGCGTAATTGAGAAGCAGTAAGTTGTCTATAATAAAGGAAAATGTACCTATTACGTATGTACCTAAGTTTAAATAAAACGTAAGCTTGTAGAAAAGTCCTACTATAGTGTAAAGGATTACGAAAATGATAAACAAGCATGGGTGTAAAATATTGCTCTAATAAGATAGCTCTTAATATAATTTTAAGTGCCATGTGAGATGGTGATAACAAAAAGAAAATTTACCTGGCTAAGTTTGTTGTGGGCTTCTTCTTAGACCGAGGCGCGTTTGGAACCCTCATAGCTTTAGTTTTAAGTTTACGAATCTAGTTATCACCATCAAATCACTACTTTGTAAATTATTGACGCGTCAAAAGCGCCTTTTAAAGGACTATTTGAATAAAGATTATTTGAATTTGAATTTGAATTTATTTAACAGACGATTTTAATGAGATGTTTATTTTAGATTATATAATAATTATATCTTTAAAGAAGCGATACGTTACTGTCAGGTTATAGTCAAATTTAGCGATCACTCGTGCATGGTCAGCGCTGGCATCAAGAACTGCCTAGAAACTATCAAGATGTATGACAAGACAGAAAGATGTCCGTCCTGTGGTAAAAAACGTATGTGCAGAGCTTATGCCTACTTTTGCTAATATATTCTATTGTAATCATACAATGTACACGGCCCTTCGTCAATAAGAGATTCTAAGTGCTGCAAGGGATTGCAAATAAGTTATACGGGGGTATAGCTAATTTTAGGCACATGCAAATTTGCGTGCTACGTAGGTACACACATGAGTCAAATAATTATACTTTGGTCAATTTTTAAAATGCAAATGTCAAATTGCACTGTTTTTGTTGTAGGTAGTTACGTAACGTTATAAAACGGTAGGGTACCAAGCACTTAGCGTTTCGTTGAGATGTCACTTAGTTAATTGTCACACTTAGTTAAACATTAGTGTATTTATTCTGAAAACTCGTCGTATAAACCCCTTGGATAGAATCCAAATACCACTACAGTGGTTTATTGCGACTTTTTGGATAAATCGCGCAGTAATGTTGTTTAATTGTAATTTTATTCACCACATTTAGTACCACTGTTAGAGTTCTCCCGCACGCTCGCGAGTAAAATGCAAGCCATGTAGATTAATTGCCCACCTACCGCGGTCTTAATCGATCCACTTCGGGGTACAGTCACCATTAATATTATTCTTCTTGTATACTGAACTACTACAAAATTCATTATTTTAAGGCTTATGAAATTTCTGGGATGTCTCTCAATAAGTCAAATTTTATATAAAACGTAAGCTTGTAGAAAAATTCTACTATAGTGTAAAGTATTACGTAAATGATAAACAAGCATGGGTGTGAAATATTGCTCTAATGAGATAGCTCTTAATATAATTTTAAGTGGCATGTGAGATGGTGATAACAAAAATAAAATTTACCTGGCTAAGTTTGTTGTGGGCTTCTTCTTAGACCGGGGCGCGTTTGGAACCCTCATAGCTTTAGTTTTAAGTTTACGAATCTAGTTATCACCATCAAATCACTACTATGTAAATTATTGACGCGTCAAAAGCGCCTTTTAAAGGACTATTTGAATAAAGATTATTTAGAATTTGAATTTGAATTTGATGATAACATAACATCATTTGGTTGAAATTTAATACATGAAGCTAGTAATATAAATTTTATATTAAAAAATAAAAGTCAGCAGTGAGTTAACAACATAATACATGGGTAATGTTGTTGAACTGTACTTGCAGTCACCGCATCAGGCCTGTACTCGACACTGCGAGTAAAATGCAAGCCGTTTAAGACGTAACGCGGTCTCAATTGATCCACAAAGTGGTATAGTCAGCAAAAAGCAAAAATATTTAAAAACCTTTCGTAATATATACTGGTTTCACAATCAACCCATTGCCGGCTCACACTACATAGCACGGGTCTCCTCTCAATATGAGAAGGGTTAGGCCATATTCCACCACGCTGGCCATATGCGGCTAGGCAGACTTCACACGCCTTTGAAAAACTTATAGAGAACTCTCAGGGATGCATGTTTCCTTTCAATATATTCTTTCATCGTTGAAGCAAGTGATATTTTGATTAGTTAAAAATTTACATAACTCCGAAAGTTAGAAGTGCGTGCGCAGGATCGAACACCTGACCTTCGATTAAGAACAGCTTCATATACTGGTTTATTATTCTTTAATATTAATAGTAGTTTGAAAGATGTTAAAACTATAAAACTCACTAAAATGGCTAATGAAAATAGATATCATGTTGAAATAATATCGTAATAAAACAATTTAAACATATTCGCGCAAATTATTTGATGCTATCAGTGAAGTACTAATCACTTATAACTGTGCCCCTGTTGCAACTAATTCAAAATACATATAAACGTTCACATTAATCTGTTATCACATTAATGTTTTAATGTATGTAGTAAATTTTTTAGGTTTGGTCCTCTATATAAAATGACAGGTTAACTGTCTGTCAGGTTAACTGGTGACTGTTAGGTGACTTCTGATTGGGGATCTTCCATCTTGATTGGTATCGTTTATTACTATTATACTAATAATATTCCCAGCCTTAGCCCGCGTCTCCACTCACGTTAAATTACGTATTTATAAATTTAATTCAAACCCCAATTTAGCTCACTTAAGAATTTTTACAAATTCTTTCTTCGTGGACGCCTACGTATAATATCTTCATGCCTAATTTCAGCTATCTTCATTAAATCTTGAAACTTAAGTATAGACTTCTGTATATAGAAAAGATGATGTGGTTATGTGAAACATACTTCCTGTTTTCCCGAGATCCATCAAAACACTCCCAGGCTAATTCAGATGTTTTTAGCAGAAGTATTTCCTATATAAATAATGGTTGGCTTACAAATAAAATATACAAGCGTTGTTTATGACGACATAAACCTAGTGCACCCGGGAGATTTACCAGCGACTCGCAAAGAACAAAGACTCTTGAATCTTTCGAGTCTCATAATCCTCGCTTTGTGCTTTGTAATACTGGGGAGGGCCGCACAATTACTTAACTCATTCATTTTTAAGAAAAAATGTATCTCCATATACCTACTATTAAAAGTCCAAAAAAAATATTTCTTGTCTCAATACGAAGTCATTATATACCTATATATTTTTTTTTTTATATAGATAATGTTTCGTCTCATTTACTAAAAGATAGAGAAGGTTCAATTACATCAAGCAAGTAATCAAAACTAATTTCCAAGTGTTCTCTGTGGTTATAATATTTATATAGCCCGTCTACTAGCGTGTACGTCTACGCTCTTTATCTTTCACTCCTCATCATCATCATAATCCACCCATTGCCGGCTCACTACAGAGCACGGGTCTCTTCTTAATATGGGAATGGTTTGGCCATAGTCCACCACGCTGGCCATGTGCGGATTGGCAGACTTCACACGCCTTTGAGAACATTATGGAGAACTCTCAGGCGTGCAGGTTTCCTCACGATGTTTTCCTTCACCGTTAAAGCTAGTGATATATTAATTTTTAAAAACGCACATAACTCCGAAAAGTAAGAGGTGCGTGCCCGGATTCGAACCGCCGACCTCTGATTAGGAGGCTGACGCCCTAACCACTCCTAATATAATAATATACACGAACAATTCCACACACATTATACAAACTTGCAGATGATGATTATGATACGGTAAAAAGTTATTAGATTTTAACGTCGTGGAATAGTTTAATTGTGCAACTACGAGTATAAAACCTTACATTACCTTATCTGTTTAAAGCAAGACAGAAAATAAAAGACGAGATTTAAAAAAAAATAAGAAGTAAGTTTCAATTGCATTTAAATTTGATACATTCAGCGAACAGTGAGTTGTGGCGTTATGCTGCGACCTCGCAACGGCAGCGTCTCGAACAAAAGCCCCGCGCGCCGCTATTGTAGACTCTTGCGTTGTTTATGCGGATTAGCGCAACAAAGAACACCATTCCATTATTTCAGATACCTGCTTCGTTAACTGTATGTGCTATCGAAGCGACTTTGTCAGAAAGTATCATGACATATCACTCGTGTAATAAAAGCGTCTTTATTTGATGCAAACTGACTCAATGAATCAAACGTTTACAATAACTCGGCTTCTGAAAGCAACGAATTCGCCAGAGACGTGTTACGCGCGGTAGGAAGCTGTGGTAGCCTAGTGGTTAGGGCGGCAACCTCCTAAGAGATCGGCGTTTCGAATCCATGGCACGCACCTCTAACTTTTCCGAGATATGTGCGTTTAGAAAAAAAAATTAAAATATCAGTTGTTTCAACGGTGAAGGAAAACATCGTGAGGAAACCTGCACGCCTGAGAGTTCTCCATAATGTTCTCAAAGGCTTGTGAAGTCCGCCAATCCGCACATGGCCAGCGTGGTGGACTATGGCCAAACCCTTCTCATATTGAGAGGAGAGCCGTGCTCTGTAGTGAGCCGGTAATGCGTTGATCATGATGAAGATGATGTGTTGCGCGCCTATTATTAGGTAAGTTGTGTAAAAAACTAAACCTATGCTGCGAAAAAAAATTTAAAACGAAAACACTCTAAAAAAAAATTAACAAACAATTGAACCGCGAACCAGAATTTTTAATTTAGAACGCCTCACTTATCTCTCCATGCAGTCATAACTCATTACTCAAGTGAATTAATATCCACTGTAATCCTCACTTTAATTTAATTTGGGTCGGCTTTAAATAACCAATTCGTTTTGTAAACCACTAGAGTATTGCCCGGTGTTCAATTAAATCAGGGCTAAAGTTGGGGCCCGCGGGCGTCCGCTGTCCGATATGTAACGCGAAATATTATTGCTTGTCATGTCAATACTAAAATTGAAACATTGGATAACTAGCAATTAATATAAATTGGATTTTGTACTATTAAATACGCGCCTAATTTATATTTTATGTATGAATTGTACTAAATAATATTTATTGTTTTAATCCTCAGTAACTCGTCTATTTATTTTGTTTGCAGAATAAACGATTGGACATTGCCTATGTATCTAATTGTTTATCTATTTGGACCGAACTAGGAATATAGTATAGTCGTATAATAGGTACGTGTCTTTCAAAGTACTCGGTGCGCAGTGACTGCACTTTTAGCTGTTTTACTTTGCCAGTTCTTGTTATTTAGCTATTGCAACATTGATTCGATAAATATTTGTATTATTAATATTATTTATATTTAATATCAAAACCTATTTTCCTAGTAGTCTAACAGAATCTTTGTATGCGTTAATTTGTCTCAATCACAATGACTTGTTGATGCTTACTACATTCATCAACTTAAAAGTTTAAAAAAATGCATCCTGATTTTAGACTAAGCTCAAAACAAAATTAACCTGTTATTTATTTGTTAACTTTCTAGGACAGAGTCTTACAGAATACCAAATTACGAAATTTGTTAAATATATATAGGCCATTAGGAGATGCTGCGTATTTTCATCGTGGGCTATTTATTTTATTTGATTACTTGTGTTAATAACTCTCCAATTATGAGCAGTACAACATTTAGACAGCCCTGTAATTCCAATGATTAAGAGAAAACACAAATGAAGAGAGCTCTCTGAGTAACAAAAACAAAGCGACTTTCAAATTATTATTGGGACGAGAGATGGATTAATTAATTCAGACCCTCTTCAACTGTTATATTTGAAAAGAAAGTGACACAAACATCTTCAAAAACAGACGTGACGTTGTTTTACTGTAAAGTACAAAGGTATTTTTTGGATATAACAGGATTTATTTTGCTATGCCATCGCGCTATTGTAAGGGCAATACACTGTGAGGGAATGTGTCGGTTTTCATTATCACCATCCCTCCTCGATCCTCATCCTATTAACATCGCACAGTTGGGTACATGTAACTCTAATAGGATAGAAATAGTTTTTAGCAGAAGCTCACCACGCTGCTCTCATGTAGTTCATTGGGCTGTAAACTATTAATACAAAAATATTCTAGATAGCGAAATCATTTTCTATTTTATGTGGATTTATGGGAGTGGAAGATTCCGAACAGGGACAATTTGGGATTATATTATCCAGAATTTATCTTGTCTGGGAATTAGATATCTTAAACTGCATCATCACTTACCTAGAAGAGACATGGTCTCACACGTGTAAACGAATACGAGTTAAAAGAAAATAAAAATCTTTTAAAAAGTGCCTTGATCTAGTAAATATACATAAAAAAAATTAATATCTTTAGATTAATTTAAACAAGAATTATAATCGTTTATTTTCGTAGTCCTTTCTTAAAGATCGTAACGTTTTTTCTTGAAACTCTAAAACACATTCAATCAATGTTTCACAGGTAAAAGTTACACATACAGACAAACGATTTGTACAACTACGGTATGTTAACGAGAATCGAAACAATGCTATGTAAGTGTCTGAAGAATCTTTATTGTAAGGCGCGGCGGTGCGCGGTAACTTTTCACCTGAACATCGGGAAATTGTTTTCAACGTAATTATCAGCGAGGCGGCGGCTTCGGGCAATCAATCACATTAATTGCTTGCTGATTAAAAACCTCGTTGCTAAAGTACCCCTTGATTAATATCTCCGCTTTCGTTTTGACAGATATTACCCTCTGCCGCTGCTTTTCAATGTTGATCACGAAGCGATTTATTGGAAATTAATATCGTATTAAAAACTCTTTCATAACAGGTCCTTGATGCTATACGTCACTTGAAATTTATTATCACATTGCTTTATATACTAATGGTCCACTTGTGGGTACAGGCTAACTCTTACACGGTTAAGGGTATTAGAGTTTTGAACCCACATCCCATGCGGGATGAGTGCAAGGAACCTTATCACCATTTTACATTATAGTATTACATGCAATTCGTAGCCGGTATAAGGCAGAAGTTTCCCACCACGTTGTCCCTTGCGGTTTGGTGGGCTTAAACAAATATTATTACAAACATTCGATAAAAACGGCTTCTGCGGCTTAGCACACTCTCTCGAGTGGACACCACTATTGAGGATTTTTAACGGAACAAAAACCAAAGCCTCAAATAAATAATAAAAACCACGAATCTGGAACTCGTAAAGGCTTCTCTATCTACGCTTTAAATAGTACAAACATTTCATGGGTTTTGTATTGCTGCATCAAAACTGTAAATTTGTCAATCAGTTGAGTTAATAAGGAATAGGTATAGGTATTGTTATTTCATTTGTACACTGGAAACTTTAAGACTTGTCTTAAAACAGTAACTCGTTTTATTGTGTTGTATATAATATATTAACGATTATTGGTATATTATAAGAAGCAGTCGATATTTAGTTAGATTTAATACAGAGGTAGAAGAAAAAAATATGTAGTTGATATAAGTTTATAGGAAAGTAAGATAGGATTGTCGTAATTATTTACAATATTATTATATAAAAGTCCTTAATAATAATAAATTAACGATGTATTAATATACCAATCATTGATGCGTCTTCCAAAAAATACATATTTAACTCTTTTTATTTAAAGTTAGAAGGTGCTTTCCAAGTAGGCAGTAACTACATTTTAAACTTGTAGGTTAACATAATAAATATAATACGGGATATTACATGAAAGGCACGTCAGATATTGCCGGCTAGGAATGCGAACGGCGTGCATTGACCCACTACGTCTGCGACTAGAAATAATAGTGATAGATTGACATATGACATATAACTTGACGACCTCCGTGGCGCAGCGTGCGCGCTGTCAGATTATAAAGTTGGAGGTCCTGGGTTCGATTCCCGGCTCGAGTCTGGTCTGGTGGGAGGCTTCAGCCGTGACTAGTTATCACCCTACCGACAAACACGTGTCGCCAAGCGATTTAGCGTTCCGGCACGATGTCGCGTAGAAATCGATAAGAGTATGGTTTTACCATACCCCTTCCAGGTTAGCCCGCTACCATCTTAGACTGCATCATCACTTACCATCAGGTGAGATTGCCGTCTAGGGCTAACTTGTAGTGGATAAAAAAAAAAAAACTTGTATACACATTTCCGGAACCGGCGGGATTTGAACTCACATCTCTTCGCGTCTGGGTTACATGACAATTAAGAAAAGATCCGCTGCATCTGAGATTGCATTTAATCACTTACAATCAAGTGACATAGAAGTCCAGAGCTATTTTTGTAGGACAAAAAAAACCACACTGATATTTAAATATTTCACTGCTACAGAACACAGTATAATCAGGCAGGTATAATTCATTCACTACAATTTCGTTGAAGATATCCGCTCTCCTCTTCGATTGGAGGATTACTTACTTAACAGGCTGTAATTTTTGTTCCAAATGAACACAACATGATATTCAATTCAGTTTCAATTCTAAGTTTTATTGAACCTTAATTTGACAAGCTTGTTATATAAATTGTTAAAAAAGTATCATTTGCACTGTTTCTTATCTATAAGCTATATTATAACTAATTAAATATTAAGTACTCGTCTAAAATGTTGCACGGGGAAGGTTTGCCCTTCCCTCTCTTCACCAAACCTGGTGCCAATGAATTATAAGTCTTGCTGAATAGTCAAAACCATTACACCCAATTATCATGTCTTAGTAGCGGAGTGTGAATTCGGAATTGGCCACCCGACTCCAGTATTGTCGATAAATGTATCTCATTGATCTCGTCCCCTCGAATAATAGATGCAAATTAAAGAAGCACCGATGAATTATGCACGACCTGTCCTAATGCTGAATTAGTTTTGAAACGATTTCTTATTGCTCATCTGTGGAAACATCACAGTTCGTGATCGGGAACGCGCGCTCGTTGGCGAAGACGTTTTTTTGTTCAGCTATTTGTGTGTTTATCTTAAAAACGGCTTAAAACAAAATGACTTTTATATCCAACTTCCTGGTGCCTAGTACTTCATGAGAGCTTCAGCTTTTCGGTATTTTTCAGTCGCTACTAAACTTTACATTATTTTATTTATTTATTTCTGAATTTGCACAGATACATAGCGCCCAAACAAGCTTTCTGCTAAACTGTAATACAATTTTTTCGCAGTAATTTTTGTTGATTTTTAGACATAGGTACTTATTTTGAAAGACTTTATTGACAAGTAAAGATTTCTTAAGGTAAATCTTAGGAGATTAAGAGTTTTTACTTTTAATACCTGTGAAAAGTTCACACGGCAACTCAATAATTAAAACCTACAGTCAGTTTTCCACAGTAAAAGGTATACCCACAGTCTTTCGAGCTTTCCGAAGTAATAGATAACCTTTGGAACTTTTTTTATGTTATACGAATCGATTTAATATAGATATAAGTTCTAAATTCAAGATGCTGGGAAGGAAATTAGATTGATTTACAGCTGTGAAAACCAAACTCATTCAAATCGTATTACTAGTAATATTCTGAATGTTACACTCACTGAAAAGATCAACCATATGGGGTACTTTCTTGTTAAAAAGAAATGCGAATCAAGTTATTAACATTTATTAAGGAATAGTTTAGGTTATTAAACAGCCCCTTTCTTACGAGCAACCAGAAAACAAGACCAAATAAAACACTCGGCTAATCTGAAGTTATAACGTACGCGTGGGTTGTTGAATAAGAAAATATTAATTATCAGAAATGGAGCGCTGCCAAAGTTGAGGATAACCGCTGTAAATCGATAAAAAACCGCTTCGTCTTAGTGAAAATTTTCCAACGTATGTTCACAAGATCTAAATTACAGCATCGGCTAGAAGCTCCCAAGTTTTTGCAGCCACCGCCCAGTTCAATCAGAGTTGAAGGGCACAAGGCCTGAAGGAGAACTAATTAATTCATCTCTGGGGCCAATATCGTAAAGTGGTGCCTTTGTTTTCGTTTATTAAAGAGATTGCTCTTAAACTTCAAAACAGGCTTGATAATTTGTATTTCTGTTAATTCTCCCAAATAAGTTGTCTGTTAAATTTCATAAACAAATCTCAATCTCGGTCTTTTAGCAATCGGTATAAATTTTTCTTGCGTTACGTTTGCGTGCCCGGATTCGAACCGCCGACCTCTGATTAGGAGGCTGACGCCCTAACCACTAGGCTATCACCGCTTCCTTTAGTGCTGTTGCTTTCTTTAGTATAAAATTTTTATTCCACAAGTCCGTGAACTAATTTTGACAATTTCCTTATATCAGAAAGGTTGTTTCAACAGTGTAGTTTTATTAAAATTTGTGAATTCTACTGGATCTTATTCATCCTGTCCTCATTTCATATACTAGCATATTAGTAAATAATTCAGGGCGTAAGTACCGGTTACACCATAATTTATGAAATACTTGATATAATAGTGGCGACTCTTTGTTGAATGATTATTAACCCACATTGTTAGGAACTGAGACAAATGGATGCAAAATTCTTCTTCAAACTTTAAATTTGACAAACCATTCTTTACTGTCTTGAGTCATCATTGCTTAGTCATTGCAATCTTATAATTGTTAAACGCGCATGAAATCGCATCGCACTTATGTAAAATATAGACTTACCAAAAAGCTGAATACCGTTAAACTGATTTTTTTTTTATCCACTACAAGTTAGCCTTTGACGGCAATCTCACCTGATGGTAAGTGATGATGCAGTCTAAGATGGTAGCGGGCTAACCTGTTAGGGGTATGGAAAACCCATACTCCTAATTGGTTTCTACACGACATCGTGCCGGAACGCTAAATCGCTTGGCGACACGTCTTTGTCGGTAGGGTGGTAACTAGCCACGGCCGCAGCCTCCCACCAGACCAGACTCGAGCCGGGAATCGAACCCAGGGCCACCAACTTTATAAAGCGACAACGCGCGCGCTGCGCCACGGAGGTCGTCAAATACCACTGAAATGACCTAATCCACCCAATAAAGCTACATTACACTCGGCCTAAATACCTCATTATAATAAACATTAGTCCATGCGACACCAAATCGTAAAAGGACGCCATTTATTTTAAAACACCCATTCAGTTTCCCTGTCGTAAGTGGGTGCGAATTGAACCTCATATCAAATGGGATTCACTGAACGACTTCAAATTCTACATAACAAAATTACTTTTCGTATCCATTACTTTGTCGACTCACTAGCATATTTTCACATAGAATACACAATGGCCGATGTATATTAAATAAGTAGGAAGGATCTAATTAAATTGTTATAAAGACTGTTTTTTAGTACGAGCCACGTTTCGGAGTGTCGTATAAGGGAACGGGAAGGTTTCATTTAGATTGCCACATGGGTCTTTGGAAGATTTTAAACTCATTATAATACTTGTTTGAGATGATTACAGATCCGGTTTTGCTTCCATTTTATTTCGAAGAGGGATGTTTTATTATTGTATTTTGCGTGGGTAACTAACTAAATAGACTTTGTTCGTGGTTCTCCATAAAATTCATTATGTCCATTTAAAGGGATTCGTACATACATAAACTCTAATGTTATTTGTACGATACGTTTACTTTGGTACTAAAAATATTATTCTAAAGTGGTCTAGATTAACCTCGGATGCCGGTAATAGAGTCATTTTAAAGATAGAAATATGGGGTTTTTAGTGTCAAAAAGGATCTTGTTTCCCAGTTAAGCAAGCCATCACCCAAAATTGTTTTACTCGACTCGGTCATCTTCGTCTGGTACTTTTGTGTATTTGTAATCCTTGAACTTAAATAACTGTACTGTATTAGACAGAAATACAAATATACAGTGTCGTGCCGGTAGAAGCCGAGAGTAATAAAATCCTTTATTTTACGAACAACCACAAAAAAATCTAGTTTACTGAAGTAGCCGGTTGCTAACAAAACAAAATAACTTACTAGTCACGCTAATAGTGTGTTTGTATGTTTCTCTGCTTGTTACTCCTTCAGACCGTCACTCCTGAAGCAATTTAGCTGAAATTTAAATGAAGATGGATTATACCCTGGATTAACACATAAGCTACTTTTATCCCTTGAAAATCCATGATTCTTCGGGATTAGTAAAAAACTAAATTCCACGTCGATGATTCGTCGATGAATAAATTTTCTTTGAAATTAGCTTTATGTGTTGAATAGGGGTGCGGAAATTGGCATGGGAACAGGAATGGAATAATCCTGAATGGGGTAACTGAATTACAAACGTTGCTTATTTCACAGGAATTTTTGGAAAATCAGGTAGCGCGAGCATCAGGTAGTACGGAAGAAAAAGTGCAATATTATCACTTGTAGCTCATATTGCTAATGAACTGTTATTTGTTTTAATGCTATGAGCGATAAATACAGGGTTCATTAATATATAAACAGGCGGGTGGAAGCGAAACATAAGTGTCTCATGTCAAGATAAATGTGTTAGAGATAGAGGCGGCGGAAACAAACCTATCGCATCATCGGACTAATCACCGCGAGATACGAGCACGTACGCGGCACATCAATCAACTGACGGGAACACGGGGTGGGGTAGGACGTTTGTCGTCTGCCTCAGGAAAGTTATGTTGAACTAGCTGACGCCCGCGAATTCGTCTGCGTTGGGTTAGTGTGTTTGTTTTGTCTTTCAATCCTGCGCGCGGTACTGAACAGTACTTGGAAATTGCAACATTACTTTATATTTCTAAAATAAAATGCTCTTTCTAAAATAAAAGCAGCCTAAGTTACTCCTTGTTACATCAGCTACCTGCCAATATAAGTCCCGTAAAAATCGGTCCCGCCATTTCAGAGATTAACCGGAACAAACAGACAGACATACAAAAATTGTAAAAAATGTTATTTTGGTGTATGTACAGTATACATATTCATATTCATGTAGTAAAAAACGGTTATTTTTAATATTACAAACAGACACTCCAATTTTATTTATTTGTATTTAACGAACTTAATTATTTTATCTAATCTTAGATAAAGTAATTAAGTTCGGTGAGACTCCTTGTGCCAGCGCGTTAAATCAATAGCGTTGGTACAGATAATGGACGATAACTAGCAGTTAATGCAATGCAAGTTTAATAGACTTATTAATAAGTGTATTAAAATATTGCATTTACTGCTAATAGACTGTTAGGTAAAGTAATAAAATTAATAATTTTAGTACATTACATAATGATACCGGCTTGTTCGTCCAAAATCCCTCAGTGCCTGAAGACTAAAGTTTTCGAACAGTGCGTGTTGCCAGTGATGACATACGGATCCGAAACGTGGTCGCTCACTATGGGCCTCATAAGAAGGCTCAGAGTCACTCAGCGAGCAATGGAGAGAGCTATACTCTCTACGTGATCAAATCAGAAATGAAGAGATCCGTATAAAGACCAGAGTTACCGACACCAATGTATATTTAATATTAAGGTTCCGGACACGAAGGTGCCAACGGGACAGCATAAGTTCATCTCCGCTGTCCATCTGTCTGTCTGTCCACTGGTTTTAACTAATCAATTTTGATCCAAGTTGGCTGGGCCGTTGTATATGAATTTCATGATGTAAATTTGGAAGGACGTCTAACAGCTTTTAACTCAAAGTAAAATAAGACTTTCGTTCGCAAATTTTGTAACTCTCTCTCACACATGGGGAATAGTACGAAATATCCAGCAAATATTTCTCTGACTTTGAACCTGAGTATAATCATTATATTAATCGATATTGAAGCGGCGATAGCCTAGTGGTTAGGGCGTCAGCCTCCTAATCAGAGGTCGGCGGTTCGAATCCGGGCACGCACCTCTCACTTTTCGGAGTTTTGTGCGTTTTTAAAAAGTTAAAATATCACTTGCTTCAACGGTGAAGGAAAATATCGTGAGGAAATCTGCACGCCTGAGAGTTCTCCATAATGTCTCAAAGGCGTGTGAAGTCTGCCAATCCGCACATGGACAGCGTGGTGGACTATGGCCAAACCCTTCTCATATTGAGAGGAGACCCGTGCTCTGTAGTGAGCCGGTAATGGGTTGTTCATGATGATAATGATGATGATAATCATTAGTAGGTTGTTAGGTAGTCTAATTCTTACAGATGGGTACAGTACTTAATATGCATATTGTTAAAGTAATTTTAAAATATATTGTATCAGCTAAGAATTTAACGTGATTGCATTCGCGTGTTTTCGTATGTTTTTAATTAAAATAATACTTTCTTGCCAAGATTTATTGATATATGTTAAGTGGTTAAGACGTGACTTGATAAAATTACATGTCAAATTATAATATTAAATGTTATAGCATAGCTGTATTTTAAACTGAAAAATCTTTTTTAAGTTTTATATATTTTAGTTTAAAATACCTTTTAAGTTTAAAAACCTCTCCTGAATAAAATAGTTTTAGGTAAAAATTTTAAAACAAACTCGATTGCTGTATGAAAAACGACCGCTAACAAAGATACAACAGGAATTTGTTGGTTAATTTATACGGGATAACGGGGAGTGCATTTGAATAGTCCACTCTGCAGTTCAAAACAAAATGTTATTGCGCGGGAACCACGGCAAGCGAAAAAGAGCCTGCTCATTCCTCGGCTTCTATTCGTATCAATAAATCGGCGATACGTGAATACATTACTCCGTGAAAACTGCAACAAAAGAGGAAATTCTTATCCCTCATTATTTTCATCATAATCATAATTTTAGGCATATTATTATTTCACTGGGGGTGAAATTTCCTTTTGGAATGAAGTTCCTTATAGCGCGTTGTGAAAGGGGGCTAGACGGAAAAAATTCTTACGAAAAGTTGTCACGACACTTTTTGTTATTGTAAGCTGTGCGGCGTCGCATGTTTCTCTGTCTGTCTCTCTCTCTCTCTTATAGAAAGCAAGCCAGATATTTTCATTTCTATTTCGCATTGAACAGTGTGGTGTCGCGACGATTATTTTTGTTGAGTGTATACAGGTTTTTTGTAAATAATAAATAATAAAAAATAATAAATTATAAATAATAAAAATGAATCCTGACAGTGTTTCTGCACAAGTTCCGGATATTGCTGATGGAGTACAAAATTGAGCCTACTGATTAAGTATATATAACATTATATTTGTTAATAATAAAAAAACTTTATTATAACTTAAATAAAATAAAATTTTATTACAATTCCTTCGAATCAAATAATCGAAAGGAACTTCGTTCCATCCGGGTGTCCCTTGACACCTCTCAAGTTTTTTTTTTATATGAGAGAAAGATATACTAATTAAAACTCAAATCAAATCGTCACATGTTAGTGATACTTCTCCGTGACACAGGAAAGTCAAATTGCTCGAGATTAAAACTAACTTTTGAGAAGTTTTGAAAGAAAAATTTTTACCTAGCAGTTTTTGTCTGCATCTAAAGACAAACAACCTAATCACTAGAACAATTTATACAGCTATACAGGTAGTTATATCTCACAGATCTAACAAAAATATTGGATCAAAAGGAAAACAAGCAGTCAATATAAATCAAAATATGTTATGTTATTTTGTCTGTGAACTCAGTCATGTTTAATTATTTTAATTTAAAAATCAAATACGCAACTGCAACCTTTGAAACTGAACTAACTGTAGCGTTCGACGTAGTTTTGAGCGCTCCGTAAATATTGCTAAATATTAAATAAAGTTAAATTTTGAACCCGGTAGCAAGTATTTCAAATTCACAAAACCCGGTCCAGTAAAGTCAAATACTAGGTTTGATATAGGAACTAAGGTAGTAGGAAAATTAGTTTGGTCTGAATTCTGGTTTCGCTTTAGTTAAAATTAAATCTATAACTGTAGACAAATATTGTATGGCTGATTTAATTTTAATGATAAAAAGGTATGTTTTTTAGCGTTTTTACAGGCTACAACTTATTTCAGTAACTAACTATTGACTGGATATTTAGTAGTGATTTTTGGTTACGTTGATCATGATGATGAGTCACATCATCAATGATCAACCCATTCCCGGCTCACTACAGGGCATGGGTCCCCCCCACCTCTGATTATGAGGCGGACGTCATATCTATCAAATGGTTAGACCATTAGACTATCACAGATATGATGTTGACTACTTTACAGCAAATGAAACAAATTTAAAAATAATAACAAATTTATAACAATGGCTTTTATCTCTAGGCTAAATTAATTAGGCATGTTTTAAATAGTGCTATCCTTTGGGCACATTTTAAAAAGGAAAGTGTTACATTTAATCATTGTGGTTAGTTACCACCCTACCGACAAAGACGCCAAGCGATTTAGCGTTCCGGCACGATGTCGCGTAGAAACCAATTAGGAGTGTGGGTTTACCATACCCCTAACAGGTTAGCCCGATACCATCCTAGACTGTTTCATCATATACCACTGAGTGAGAGACGAGGTGAGAGGTGAGATAGCCGTCAAGGGCTGACTTGTAGTGTAAAAAAAAATTGTTTTTAGGATTTTTGATAATGCAGACTATAAAAGATATATTGTGTGATGCCTATGCCACTCTGGATTAGAAGACACTCATATTACAAGTGGGCAAACTAAAATCTGAAGATTATTCCAGATCTTTCAGGCAGTTATTGGAACCGAAGCGATTTTTCCGCTTCACCCACACTCCGGTGTAATTAAGTTGCATCAGCATCAAATCTTTTAGCTTTCAGCTTGCAAAGAGTTGACAAAGTTGCAAATAACTGCTTGTTTACAACTTGCAGTTGTCCGCGTTTTTAGCGTAGCACTTGAAATTCTCGATTCTCTGGAAAAAATATAGCCTATTTTACTCGCTGCTCATGGTGAAAGTATTATCAAAATCGGATCAGTAATACCGCAGATTACCTCAAACTCACAAGCTTTACCTCTTTATATATTAGTAGTGATAAAATAGTTTTCATATTGCCATATTATGCAATTATGGCTACGTTATAGCGTTTAGTTCAGTTTTCAGAATAATAAGCATTAAATTAATCGGATTATTTCGATCAATTTGCGTTCTCGATTAAAGCGTATTGAATTTACCACAAAATGTGTTTGACAAATTACTCTTTTATGTTACCATTATAAAACATGCTATACATATAAAGGATTAATTTGTTGTGATATTCAATAAGATTAACAAATTAATTGAGTAGTTATGGCATGGTCGAATAAAAAACTGGCCAAGTGCCAGGCAATTTCGTGCACTGAGAGTTCGGTATCTTGGAAGAAAACTTTAGAATATTCTAATATCACTCATGATCATATGTTTATTACCAAATCGAGAAATATATATAACTAATCGGATAAATTTATAGCTTTTATTTTATTTATGTATAAATAATATTTAAATTGTATGGCTTTTTTTTTCAGTATTGCCCTATGTCAGATTAATAATAAGGTACATATCAGTACGATATAGGAGTATCTCTACGTGATCACATCAGGAATGAAGAGATCCGTAGAAGGACTAGAGTTACCGACATAGCTCAGCGAGTTGCGAAGTTGAAGTGGCAATGGGCGGGGCACATAGCTCGGAGAACCGATGGACGTTGGGGTCCCAAGGTGCTGGAATGGCGACCCCGCACCGGTAAACGTAGCGTTGGTCGACCCTCAACAAGGTGGACAGACGACATCAAACGAGTCGCAGGGAGCCGCTGGATACAAGCGGCCCAAGATCGTGGCCATTGGAACTCCCTACAAAAGACCTATGTCCAGCAGTGGACGTCTATCGGTTGAAATGATGATGATGATGACATATCAGTCAAAATATTTTGCACATTTGTAAAGGCAAAACATATTAGATTTTATGTCTTATAAATACATCTGCTACCCTGTACCCATGTTTAAAGCAAATACATAAATTTGTTATTATTCAATCAATCAATTAATCATTACCTTTATTGAAATAATCCTTTAGAATGCACTTTTAAGTTATTATTTTATAATTATTTAGTCAGCGCACGGCGATAAAACGGTTAGTCTTCCAGTTTACCTAATAAATACCAATATTTCAGGCTACTTTGTTATCCTTGTGTTACGAAATAATATAATGACCACGGTGATAGCCTAGTGGTTAGGGTGTCAGCCTACTAAACAGAGGTCGGCGGTTCGAATCCGGGCACCTTTAACTTTTCGGAGTTATGTGCGTTTTTAAAATTAAAATATCACTTGCTTCAACGGTGAAGAAAAACATCGTTAGGAAACCTGCACGCCTGAGAGTTCTCCATAATGTTCTCAAAGGCGTGTGAAGTCTGCCAATCCGCACATGGCCAGCGTGGTGGACTATGGCCAAACCCTTCTCATATTGAGAAGAGACCCGTGCTTTGTAGTGAGCCGGTAATGGGTTGATCATGATGATATATGACCAAAATAGCTTTCTCATGGTAAAAGAATCATTGAGATTCTCCACCAATTTAGGTATTTACGCTTTTTCTATTTATAATGTTTCCATTTTATAATATAAGTGAACATATCGCATTTCACTAACTTACTGCGCACTGAAATAAGGTTTCCCTTTTTGCTACATAATCGAGTAAACAATAATAAACAAAGTAACATAACGTAAGAAACAAAATCACTCAGACGACCCGCCCGCATCTAATACCCTTGCCTCCATTACTCTGGAACTAAATGAGAATTGCATACTGCATAACGATTCCGAGGCTTTTACCTTATCAAAATAGGTCTTGGACTTTGCAACCGAACTGTAGGAACTGAACCTACTAGTTTCCCGCTATTTTATGCCGGTGTAAACTTTATATCGCTTCCAAAATAGAGGAAATTAGTTATAAAAGAATAGTTTTATATAAAGTATAATCTAGATGAGCCTATTAACGTTCCATTGGGTACAGGCTTCCTCTAGGGTTTAAGAGGTTAGACAATCTACCACGGAGCTTTAGTGTGGCTTGGCGAGCTCTAACGATTATTATCACAAGCAAGTGCTTTTGCCGACGGCTTCAATATGTATACACTTATATTATAAAGGCTCTGAAATACGGTTATATATTATAAAGACGATAGATTGTAAGTAAGCTTGTTACTTCTTCGCGCTAAAATTACATGATCAATTTGCCTGAAATTGTGAATGGAAACAGATTTACATCCTAATTCCCGCGGGATTTATGAAAAAATAAATTTCATCTCGATGCTAACTTGAAAGCTATTGTTGGTAATGCAAATTTCCTTGAAATTAAATTAGTATGTTGGTTACGGGAGCGGTTACGGCAACGGGAACAGGAATGAGACATGGAATAATATTCAATTACAAAGATTGCTTTTTCTACAGGAACATTTAAAACCTATTATATTATTTATTTACGAATACTATGTAACTTGAAATAGCTATAAATTTTATAGATTTCAGAAAATTTTTGTATTGTTTTTAGGAAATCATACAAGCGAATTCTAAAACAAATTGAGTAAAGGGGCACAGACTTAGTATCATTCGCTATAGGTAGAGCTTTGGATGGTGAGTGCGAGGTGCTAAGCGCAGCAGTAGTGTTTGGTTTAGGACTTAGTGATTTATCATTCATCAACAGCCGGGCCGATTCAATTTGCAAATGAACTGCTTCCTATCGTGATAGCTCGGCCGTTCTCAATAGGCTTGTAAATAGTATACACATAAACACCGGTAATTATCTATTCTTAATAGTTGAAATTGAACTTAGTTTACTATTTAATACTGTTACCACCTAGGATTCTGGGATTAGAATGATTACACGCAAGTTTGGGTCTGCTACCTTTACTAGCACACATTTGTGTTAAAATCTCGTAAAGGAAAGTATAAAGTCTCTTGCATTTCCACTTCTTTTCACTGACATTCCTTTTCTTTTCCTAGCATCTTCGTTCAGTGATCACCTATTAAAAAAAAATATATAAAAAAAAAATCAAAAGCCATTTATTAAACTACCAAGTCAATAAAAATAATAATTATGTCAAAGTTTTTTTTTTACAACTTTCAATCCAATTTTATTTTTTATGTTATAATATCGTTACGTTTAATTATCGTTGTTAAGTGTTTGGTAGAAGTCGCCTTCCTGGCGTAGGCCTCCGTGATTACCTATTACAGTAATATTAATAGTAAACGACATCATCTAAAATAAAAATCTAAATAAGTGTTCTAAATGTATACGTATTTACAATAATTCATTACTTCATGCTCTGAGGTTTCGTGAACAAACTGGCAGACCCTTTGTCTCGTTTACACGTAAGGCAATCTTATTCTCTACTAGTCAATCTTAATGATAGCAATCTTATATATTCCTTTTATAGTCAATCTTAATGATATCTTATTAGTTTTGACAAGTCTCAATGTTAGAGTCCTAGCAGTAAACACAGTAAGTTTTTTTAACCAAAGATTAGGGGACAATACTTTTTAACATAATATTAATCATATTATTGAAACATTATTACTTAATGCTACTTTCAGCAAGTTAAAGAACATTTTTTATTTTTTAAACAATTAACAAAATCAAATTTATATATTTTGCTAGCTGCTTTAAAATAGGTTTGTATATGGAAAAAAAACTTCACTAATATGGATCTAGATTAGACAGTGCTTTTAAACATGTATGCAGCGCACGCTTATGTAAGTTTCTAAAAACACAAAACTGACATACATTTCTCACCAATATGTTAACATTCCTCTGAAGGCTGTAGGAGGACGTGAGGGAGGGAGTTTTAGAGTACGCACTGATTTTAAGCGTGTATGAATTGCACGCCACTGTGTCTGCCTTGTGGGATCTAATATCGTATGTTTCTACTGTAAAAAATATCTGACTACTGTAAAAAATATCTGACAACTTTATTTTATGCACCAAACTCTCCCACCTAAAAGAGAAGATGGCCTTGTTAGCAGTGAGACGTTAACAAACCACTGCCGACGCCACTGACGACGAATTAAACGTTCGCATAACCTGAAGTGAATAAAAAACAACAAATCGACTTCCGGATTCATTTAAATCAGACAGAAACGAAATATAACTTCCAGCTAAATAGAAAGCGGACCGGAGTCTCACTGTTTATTTACATTTGAACTGAAGCAAAATAGAAATTAATTCTTGCCTCGAATAGTTTACCGTTTAAGTGAGAGAGATTGCTGAAACTTTAACGGTATATTGTGGGGCACTGCATGAATACATTTTCCGTCTTTATTTATGTTCGAAGAACTCCCTGGTACTGTGGTAGGTCTTTTAGGCTTCGGCCTTTGGTAGTAACCGTCATACTGACAGACGTGTAGTTAAGCTATCGAACGGTACGAAGCCGCGAATAACCCAATTAAGTGGACTTCATGATCAACCCATTGCCAACTCACTACAGAGCACAGTACAGTATCAATCTGAGCAGGGTTTGGTCATAGTCCACCACACTGGCCATGTGGGTTGCTTCACACGCCTTGGAGAACAATATGAAGAATTCTCAGACATACAGGTTTCCTCACAGATTTCCTTCACCGTTGAAGCAATTGATATTTTCATTGCTTAAAAACACACATAACTCCAAAACATTAGAGCTGTGTGTGAGGCGTACCCGGGATCGAACCTCCGATCTCTGATTAGGAGCGGACTTACCGGTTAAATATGTATTAATGCCACACCTCAGACAAGTTGACCCGGTAACATCTTTAACTGCTTTATCACTGACCGCCAGGAGAGATTGCAGTCAAGGGCTAACATGTAGTGAAAAAAAAAATATTAATCCATGATATCCCTCAAGTCTGCACCGATTAACATGATTTTTATTAATTTTTCAACTGTCCGCTAAACATATTCCCCAAATGTGAAGAGAGTTATTTCAAGATTTGATCACGCTAACCCAATATTCTTATTTGTGTGTGTTTTCTATCCTAAATTCCGCTTCTGCGTGAAATCTAAAAATCTCTTTTTCAAACAAAGAGTAAACGACTAAAATATACACACTTCAGTGTTATACGTACGCGTGGAGAATAATAAATAGCTTCATATAAATCTTCATAACGAAGGATAGATCTTGAGAGATAAGGAAAAATCTAAGGTCTATTCAATTCTATTAAGAATTACAATGATTGTACAAAAATAACTAAAGCTCTCCATAGAACTTGAAGCGTACTTTGTTTGGTGATTTATTTAAATTGCGAAAAATTAAGAATAGCATTAAAATAGTTTATTTTTTATAGTTTATTGTATGTCTTATTATATCAAAATAATTTTTGCTTTTTAGTTCCTAGCCATTTTTTTAAAAGTTACTATAATGTTTTTAATTTTAAAATTATTCACAAGTTGTTCTACTGCACGAAAGACTTTGCATTGGGCAAGTACAATGATCTCTCAGCAAGTTAAGAAGAATTAGTTATTAACATGTAATTTTGAAAACAAGGAATTTATAAATGTACAGTGACAGTCAGCCAAGAAGCGGTTTGTAAGTTTTCGCATTTCATCATTATCTGACGATGCAGCCGGAATGTAGGCAGTTCATGAAGACTAGTGATCTTTAGTGATCCTAAGCGCTACAAAAAGTTAAGGAAAGCAAAATACACAAAATATTTTACTTGTCTGAAATATTTTTTTCAGCTATATGTATGTATATATATATATTTCGTCAAAATATGTAAATATTGATAAATGTCAATTTGACAAATTTGAAAGTATAACTTTAAATAATTATATATATATATTATGTTTTTATCTCCCCAAATCTGTCCATGTCCATGCGCCGATTGTAGCCAATAGTGGGAAAATTTCATCAACTCTGTTCCTTTGAAGGCCACTTTGCCGCCGCCGGCGGCTAACGTATCTCAACTTTGTTATTGTTATCCCAAATCGAACTTCTTTACAATAAATACAAATTACAAAAGGCTATTTTCCCCAAATCTGTACAGTCAATCTAATCACACATGACAATACAGCCAACCAAATTACATTTAAGTTAGCAAATTTAACGAAAAAGATTCAATTGAGAGCTGGATCCAATAAGGGCCGCAGACTATGCGAAGGCATTTTGTAGAATTCTACTTAGGCACGTAATACGGTCCCCAATCTGTATTAACTATTCAAATGGGTACAATCGGACATTCAGGTGGCTTTATTTAATATTGGAATAAGCCTGAAATTGGTTTTGGGTCTTTCTACTTTGATTAGATTACACGAGCGGATACGTTTCAGCCTTATATGAGAAACCAAGATACACGCGCGACTATTGCGCGATCGTTAATTGAAAACGAGATCTTAAACGCTGTATAATGGCTATAGTGCTGCCCTTCATTATAATTTCCTCCTTTTTTACTGGTTCTATACTACAATTGTACATCAACACTAGCAATCATAATTATGATCTAAACCAAGATGGATTTACTTAAATACCTAAAATAATTAGGAATGAAATGATAGAAGATTATGAAGCGGTGATAGCCTAGTGCGTAGGGCGTCAGCCTCCTAATCAGAGGTCGGCGGTTCGAATCCGGGCACGCACCTCTTAACTTTTCGGAGTAATGTGCGTTTTAAAAAAAAATTAAAATATCACTTGCTTCAACGGTGAAGGAAAACATCGTGAGGAAACCTGCACGCCTCAGAGTTCTCCATAATGTTCTCAAAGGCGTGTGAAGTCTGCCAATCCGCTCATGGCCAACGTGGTGGACTATGGCCAAACCCTTCTCATATTGAGAGGAGACCCGTGCTCTGTAGTGAGCCGGTAATGGGTTGTTCATGATGATGATGATGATGAAAGATATTAACAATAATCTCTAGGCCGAATTCTAGGCAGAAGCTTTATCTCTTACTGACGATGGATCTTAAGTTTCAAACCACCACGCAACTTCAATATATATATTATATTGTTCTTTAATCCACTACAAGTTAGCCCTGTGCGTCACCTATGGGTAAGTCCAGTGATGCAGTCTGAAATAGCAGTGGGCTAACAGTTCGTCCGTAGGGGGTAACTAGCCACGGCTAAAGCCTCCTACCAGACCAGACTCGAGCTGGGAATCGAACCCAGGAGCTCCAACTTTAATGCGACAGCGCACGCACTGCGCCACGGAGGTCGTCAAACATACTTACAGCTCACTAGTGACAGAAACATATGACGTACTTATGAAGAGGCTTTAGTCTCATTTTACTTTTTACTAAGAATCTTGAACAAATAAAAAAGATTAGACTTGGTACACGAAAAGTATGGAATGCTATTGTTTTAACATGACCACCTAGAAGTACATTATGTTAGGGTTAATGTTTTTTAAATAACATAGTTTTCTTATCTCACCATAATTTTTATAATTATCAAATTACAATTTGTCGTTACGACAACCTTGTCGTAAATTTTCACTGTAGGAATGTACAGTCAAGATGAATAGCTCCACATGTATCAAGCATACACAGTGAACGGTTTTCAAGAAATAATATATCTCGTGGGATTTTTCTGGAAACTATAAAAAAACATCTTGCAACAAGTTTATATTTTACTAAAACAAAACATTATTTTGATAATAAAATATCCAAACAGTGCGTAATCTAAACCTAAGGAAAACTTTATTTCCTCCCTGCCATTGTTTTACGAAAAATGTTATAACATTTCCTTCCAATAATATTTTTACTAAAACAGGTTGATGTTTTCTCAGAAGTAAGAGAATACGCACACGTTAGACATATTCATTGCATAAAACTTTCTAACCATAATAAGAGCCTGTTTTTATATTTATATCGCGGGAAAACGAGCAGGCAGATCACCTGATGTTAAGTAATTACAGTCGTAGAATATACCACCACCACCGTAGGGTAAACTTACTTCGGCCGAAGCCACCTATCCGACCAGACTCAAGTCGACCATCGAACCCAGGACCAACCCATGTCTGCGTCCGGGAAGTATACATCGGGTCCCCCGGGTGTCCAGTAAAACCTGCGAAAGGGACATGCCGTGGTGGTTTTTAGTTCGGGTATACCCCCCTTCGAGGGTGGGAGTCCAACATAACCTCCTTCCCGCCCAAGGGTACGGAGGTAGCCAAAAAGCTTTTCCACCACGACAAAAAAAAAGGACCAACCATGTCTACTGCTAGTGTGTTACCACACATGCTATCTAATTAACAGTAAAAAATTGATTATATAATTATGTTAAACATCATAAATTATCATCATAATAAAGACTAGCTAGTTAGTTACAATTACGTTAGTCGCAATTATTGCGGTTATTTTTTTCAAATGGTTTCCCTGGGAATAGAAATTGAATCCTTATATGGATCTCTTGGAATAGAATTTCCAGGAACCGAGTAATCTCTCCGAAAAATTTCGACGAGACCGTTTTTGTGGTTAAGCCTCACACACAGTTAACAGTGTACACGGCATGTCACAAAGTTTATGATTTTAAATCCTGCGGGAGCGGTCTCTGAATACTTTTACGAGATAAAAAGAGCCCTATATCATCCAGTATACAAGCTATTTTTCTACTTCTCGTGCTATCTGACGAAGGTTTGCTTCCATTAGGGGTGGCTGTACTTTATTAACTGCTGCTGCTAAACAATGACATGGTCCTCATGTTGAACACTAGTACCGATTTTCCATCCAGGAAATTTGCCTTCCGTCTTTTTCGTTTGCCCTTTATTTTGCCTTGAATAATGAATTGCAGCTGATCGCATGCAAGCTAACCAGATTTCATAAAAAAAATTGCTTTGGTTGATGTATGAAATACAAAACAAACTAATAAATGAACAAGCAAACAAACATTTGCGATTATGATTATATTATTTGTAATGTCTGGCACGTACACGTTCTCTTTTGGTAGAATAAACAATACATCATGAGAGTTACTTGCATTTTCACTCTCGCGGGAACGAGCCAAGTTGAAGGATAAAACTCCTAATCGCTCCGCCTACTGAACCGAATGTAAACTTTTTGAGGGTAGGTGGAAATTCATACAATATAATGTACTTATATACCTCATATCTATATTTTCACACCTATATTAGTGAAACGGTAATAGATATTAACATTCCCAATCGATCGAGGCCAACGACTGGTTGTGGGCAAATAATAGGATCAAAATAAGGACGATGATGTTAATTATGAATGCGAAAGTGTATATGTGGTTATTTGTTTGTTAGTTTGTTTCGTATATAATGATGGCATTATTCGATCGAGATCTTTACGAAATTTGGCACAGTCATAGTTTAGCATAGTCATCGAGAAAGTACTAGGATTATTGTCATCTTTGTAGGTTAAAAAATTTACAAAACTGATCTCTTAAATTGCAACATGATTACTTGGGTTCAGTGAGTTGGGATAATATGTCTTTTACAGTAGAATAATACGTAACGTTTTTCTCCCGTTACGTTTTTGAAATGAACGGTGTGCAACGCCATTTTTTTTCCTGTAATATTAAATCATATTGACTAACATTTTTGCAGTAATTTTATTTTTTCAATGCATAAATAAATGCACACGTCGGTCTTAATGCCAGACCGGTGTTTTCTAAAATATTCAGTGTATGAAAAAATATATGTGAAGCAAAATATTTTTTCGGAATTCTGAAGCACCGATTTCCCGCAGGATTGCTTTACGTTTGCATGGAATACGGCTCGTGTTGTAATATCCTTAATTAATTTATTTTTGATTTACATTTTGAAATATTTAAAATCTAGTAATCAAACATAATGTTATTGTATTTTATTTTCATTAAACATTGTGATCTTGCTGGCGTTATTTTAAAACACTAAACTTTTATTTTTTTAGACACGAAAGCTACTAAATTATACTTTTGTATGTTTCTTTTTATATTCTTTATATAAGAATACATTATTACTAAAATCTTACAATCTTATACAAAAAAAATATGGTCGAAAGAAGCAAAGGATTTTTAAAATTATTACTTGTTTGTAAATGTCTTACCTTGGTACCTTAAATAATTACTCAGTATTTCAGTAATCCTGTATTCCTTAAAATCAATATCAATCCAAATCAAATTTTATTAAATTATGAAACATATTATTATACTATACTTACTACTATACATACATATATATATATATTATACTAATATTATACTTTAAAGAGATGAAGTGCGACAAGTCTTCCTTGCGATACACTATATTCAAACTGTATAATGAACTTCATAGAGTCCACGATTGGTAATTTGAACCCCTATAAATGCCAGTTACAGCGATAAAGTTACCCAAAACGCGGCTAATTATACTATAATGACACCATTTTATATTGTTATTGTATGCAAAGTACATGTTAATCTGAAACCCTTTCATCGGACTGAAAATATTGAGAGAGAATTTGAAATCCTTCATGGAATTAATTTGTAAAACCCGCAATTTGAAATGCTAATAACTTAATAATTAGCTTAACTTTAATGAATGTTGCCTTAATCCTACAGTGAACACAAAACTAAACATTATTACGTTTATGGTTTTAGATATAGATGTAATCTATATAATTATATAAAAGCGAAAGGTCACTTACATACTTACATACATACTGATTAAACACGAGATCTCAAAAACTATTGTACCTATAATTTAGCAAATAGGTAGTTAATAGTTAAGAGATGTCAGCTAAGAAAGGATATTTGGAAATTCCACCCCTAAGAGGGTAAAAGACGGGTTGGAAGTTTGTATGAAACTTCTTTGTTTTTAGAGTTAGAGACACAAATTTTTTTTAATAATAATAAATAAAAAAATTGTACATCAATTTTTTTTAATATTACCTGTTAAGGGTGGTAAAAAAGGGGATGATAGTTTTTGCTTATGAAGTCTACAAGCTTGAAATTTTGAAAAAAGGTTTCTTTTAGGGCGTAAGTATATGGTTAGATTTTTTTTTCATACAAATCTACATCAAAGGGGGCAAAAAAGGGTTTTGAAGTTTGTATGAAAGTCCTATGTTTTTTAATTTAGAAACACGAAAATAGGCACTTGGACTTTTGCCTGTAGCTTACTTTCTGAAGCAGGGCATTGGCCGCACGAGAAACCTCAATCTCACGGGAAATCATTAATTCTACGCAGACAAAGTCGCGGGCAACAGCTAGTTTAGTATAAAATGAACATGAATTAAAACTTATCTGATAGCGCCATACATATAACAATATTTGAACCCCGTAACTAAGGTCTTGATGAAATTCAGCTTATCTACAAAACTAGACTTAGACTACTGAGAACGGTTAAAGCTTGTAGTAGTAAAAAGCCGACATGCAGCCGTTACAAAAAAGTGAACACTTTATGTTAATCAGCAATAAAACCTTAGAAAAAATTAAAATAGGTATAAAATATTATAGTTGAATTAAAAATAACATAGCACTTTTAAAACTATTATTCCCTTTTATGTTATGCTATTTTTAATTAAAAACCAAAAAGGGTTACGGAATGGAAAAAAGTTATTATAAAAAACCGTCATTACAAGATTCATATAGATTTACGATTATATCCATTTAAAATGAGAAACATTTTTTTTAAATTTTTATTAATTCCACCTCTAATTGGTTGTAATTTTTCAAAGATCAAAATTTGCATGAAAGTCTGTCTGTTTTTGAATTAGATAAGTAAACAAAGAACAAGCCAAGCCACAGTGTAAAGCTAACTTATGAATAAATCATAAAACAATGTGAATACACAATAGCGTCATGAAATCATTGGGATGAATAAAGTGGATAAATTATGTTATAATACTAATTTATGGATATTAAGGAAAAAAATAATTTTATAATTCAGAGCTACGTTTAGTGGCATATTAGCAGATTTTAATAAATCATAATATATTGCAACATAGCTTCTTTTCAAATCGCAAGCAAAGTTCAGGCAACTCGGTATAGTAGAAATATATAACAAGATATATATAGAACAACAAGAACTGACTAAGTGTAGTAAGTTGTATTTTCAGCAAGGGATCCGTACCAAGGTCCAATATGGAACTGTCATAATTTTCAAAATTTCATTCCAGTTATTAATAACATTTTATAGTAATGAAAAAAAAACATAACTACGAAATTTAATCTAATTAATTCTAGCTTTGATTTTAAAAAAAGGTTTCATTTATTTGTCTGTTGGCGTTTTCCATCCGGTTTAATTCATGATTTGGCGGGAAACGAAACTATGATGGCTTCTATGATGGACTTTACAAAGCGGATTATTTCTAATAATGTGACTTGTAATAATATGTTATATTAAAAATTGTAATATAGAATTATCAGTGCTGGAACAAGTGTTTTCTTAACACAACACTGCAAGATATTGACATTATTAAAATCGAGTAAAAACATGAATAGAAAATAGCATTACAATTTTGTTGTAGTGCTAATAGGAATATAATTTCTGTTAAAATGTCCCCGTGCCTTCTGGATAACAGTTGGTAAGTCCTACAAATTAATGATAATCTACTATATTAATCTATACAAATAAATAAAATTGGAGTGTCTGTTTGTAATATTGAAATAATCGTTTTTTACTACATGCATATGAATATGTATACGGTACATACGCCAAAATAACATTTTTTAAAATTTTTGTCTTTCTGTCTGTCTGTCTGTTTGTTCCAGCTAATCTCTGATATGGCTAGACCGATTTTTAAGGAACTTTTATTGGCAGCTAGCTGATGTAAGAAGGAGTAACTTAGGCTACTTTTATTTTAGAAAAATGAAGTAATGTTGCAATGTCCAAGTACTGTCCAGTAACGCGCGCAACTCATGCGCATGCCACCGCCTGTGCCATCGCGTTTCGAGCGCCTCCCACAACTTCTCCCACCAACGAATCAATATCCGATGTCACACCTTTTTTTTTTTTTAGAAATCTGATACCTTAATGTTTATCCTGTAATTATTTCAAGTAATTCGGGTTAGTAATCTATTGCTTCGTGATTGAAAGATAAACAAACACACTAACTCAACGCAGACGACGTCGCGGGCGTCAGATAGTATTAAATAAGGTTATTCGGTAGCCCTCTGAAATGGTTTCTTGAACTATAATAGTTCCGAGATGAAGTTGTATATTAATAATAGAGCGTCAATAAATAGTACGAAAGCTAAAGATTAGGTTACACAACGCTTCGAACTGTTGGGAGATTTTAGTAGATTTAATTAACTCTCTGGGGCTTCCGAGAAATCCGATATTTATGAACACTCGGGACTTTAATTTTAGTTTTTTTATGGAATAAAACGAGAGCTACGCTAGGGGTATCTCTACACAAGTGCAAATTAGTAAATCCGTACAAACAAAGTTACAGACTTGACTCAGTTAATCACGAAGCTAAATGTTGCAATGGGCGGGGTAAATAACTCGGAGAACCGTTGGATGATAGGGTTCCTAGATTTTGAAACTGTTACCTCACGTCGATAAATACAGCGTTGGTAGACCCTGAACTAGATGGTCAAACGAAATCGAATGAGATTCAGGGAGTTTTAGGAAACAAGCGGAGCTGGAAAAATGTGGTTGATAACAGTATGGATTTTTTTATACACAATCTTTTATTTTTAAAACTTGGTATAGTAAAAGTCATAGGTAAGTTATTTAAAAGAGAAAGTTCTTTTTAAGGTTCGCTAAGGGTTTCATGAAAGTCCTCCACTATGAGGGTGAAGACTTAGACATATTTTTGAATTTAGAGCTTTAAATCTGTAAGTAAACTTCAAGGTTAATTGTACACAAGGGGATACCAGGTTTTACCGTATTTTTTTTCGAATTAGAAATTGAACGCCGACGAAACCACTAGTTTTGCATATTCCATTATCCTTAAAGATAAACGATAATGTAGCATCTTTAGCATGTATCTACATAAATTGACGAGATAGGATATCATCTTTAGGTATTTGTTTTGAAGTCTGTTTAACTGTTTTAGAATTAAGTTTCTTGTAGTTTATGATAGCATGGTTGACACTAAACTATATAGAGTGGTAAAACGTGATAAAGTGCTAGGTCATTAACATGCTCATATTTGCGATGCAATGTGCTTGATAGCAATGATACTGTTAAAGGAACAGTTTAATCTTTAAGGTGACGGTGGAGTGACTCAAATAACGATTGGTCACAATAAAAAGTAATAAACCATCGTATTTAAACTCGAAAGTAAAAAGTTGAATTCCCTTATCCTTCACGCCCCCTTTGTTCAACACGTGGACGCCTAAATTTTAAATTATATACCATAAAGTCCACTTGTTTTTACCTTTCGAAGGTGGACAGTGGCGGCATTTGCGCCTTCAAACAGAATATACTACACACAATTATAATATACAAATTATAATGATGCCCATCGAAATAATTTTGTGTACTTTTACGTATTTCATTAAGATAAAGTATAAATTTTTAGCTACTTTTTGAAACGCAAAAAATTACACAAAATACTGGTACAGAAATATAAAACTGATTGAAAATAAATTTCATACAATCATACCAGTAAATATTTTCAATAAGTTTGGTAAGTACTTTTGTTACTTTAAGTTTAACAATTTTGCGGTCTCCTATTGAAATATCGTTCAAACAATTTAAGCTTCTTACGAAAGAGGAACGGGTCTCAGGAAATAGAACATTGGTCTTCGAATCATTTGGATCAATAACGATAATAGTGTATGTTATATCATGTTGATTTTTACATTTGTCGTTTTCCATTGTAATTGAAACCATCGGTTTACGAGTCCATAATAAGAGTTCGGTTTTAATTTATGGGGAATTTTTATGTCGTATTTTGTAAACTATACTATACAGTAGTTGAAATAAAAATATAGAATCTGGCTAGTATTTGAATACAGCAACCTTCTAACGTTTCAAGAGCAAAAGGTGCGGGGTTCTCAAAAACTAAAGGCTAAGTTAATTTGTTATCCGGACAATACATTTTAATTATTCCCAGAATTAAGCAAAAATATGCATATCACAGTACCTTTGGAACCTGCCATTAGACTGTCATAGAAATCCTACCTGTAGTAGAGTCATTCTACTTACGATAGACCTTCAGATGAGGGTCATCCAAATACAAGGTACGAGTATAATAAAATATCGTAAAATACTCTTCGCAGATGTACTTAAAAAGTTACCAAATTTCAAATTCCTCTTAATACTTGCAGAGATTTAGCTTGTTTGATTAATAGTTCATTGGGTGGTATTTTGCTTTTACTTAAACAAAAACGAAGACGTGTACAAACTTTGATAATATGTTTTCGAAAGTATAACGCAACATACCATATCAAATTTCTTGTTAGAATTTAACATGATAAAGTTTTAATGTAAAGTTTGCTTTCTTAACAAGTTACAATATATGTTATTATTCGGAAATACTCGTAGAAATTACTTGTTTGCGTAAATTTACAGGTTTCATTTATTTAATTTCGTTGGTTTAGACTGCGTGACATTCAGAGATTTTTTCAGCGCTGCTGGGAGTCGCTTAGGCACTTCGGCGATCTTTAAACACAAATGCGCAAACGGCGGTAATGTATATCGTGTCTTACATACATATGTTTTATATGTTGTCCGACGACCTCCGTGGCGCAGCGCGTGCGCTGTTGCATTTTAAAAAGTTGGAGGTCCTGGGTTCGATTCCCGGCTCGAGTCTGGTCTGGTGGGAGGCTTCGGCCGTGGCTAGTTACCACCCTACCGACAAAGACGTGTCGCCAAGCGATTTAGCGTTCCGGCACGATGTCGTGTAGAAACCGATTAGGAGTATGAGTTTACCATACCCCTAACAGGTTAGCCCGCTACCATTTTAGACTGCACCTTCACTTACCACCAGGTGAGATGCAGTCAAGGGCTAACTTGTGGTGAATAAAAAAAAAATGTTGTTATATATATTCGTAGCGTTCATTTCACCTATTGCTTATGTGGATAACTGTGGGAGAACTTCACTACAGCGTCCATTATTTCCAACGTCTGTAGCCGTCTTGAGACAGAGTGATCGAAACATCCAGTGAGGCACAATTACGCTCTCACGCTGAGTTTCACAGCTTCACAGCTTTGCATGTTGCCGGGTTTTAACTAACTTACAACGAAGACATTTTTTTTTTTTATACACCACAAGTTAGCCCTTGACGGCATCACCTGATGGTAAGTGATGATGCGGTCTAAGATGGTAGTGGGCTAACCTGTTAGGGATATGGTAAACCCATACTCCTAATTTGTTTCTACACGGCATCGTGCCGGAACGCTTAATCGCATGGCGACACGTCTTTGTTGGAAGGGTGGTAACTAGCCACGGCCGAAGCCTCCCACCAGACCAGACTCGAGCCGGGAATCGAACCCAGGACCTCCAACTTTAAAATGCAACAGCGCACGCGCTGCGCCACGGAGGTCGTCAAAAAGACAAGACATGAAAGCAGCCTTCCATTAATGTTGCCATGCTCTGCACGATGATCGGTGTCAAAGAAGTTTCGAGACTTATAAAAGTTTTTGAAATTTAAAATCAAATAAATTCTGGTACCTACCATCATTGCGCGTATGGACTTTATACTTGTTTACCAACAATCCGTTTTTGCGTTCGTGGCAACACTTATCACACAATGAATATAACGCTCAATATCCTATAATCCACGAAAACACACATCTGCATGGTTCAATTTATATTTTCTTTAATATTTATATGTAGATTTTAATAAATAAGCATTTAATTTGGATCTCTATAGGATTCTACTATTGAGATACTAAATTGTAAGGATGAGAAGTAAAGCTACAGCTCAAAGATCTTCCTAAGTGAGTTATATTGTAGTGTGATATATTGTATTAGAATTGAAATAAAAGAAAATATAAATTACACCGTACATATTTATCTGTTCGTAAATTAACCTTAATGTCCATAGTATATCATGAACTTTCAAAAGTTCTAGATACAATTTAAATTCTTTTTCCAAGTGCAAGTTCGGCTATCGGTTGATCAATAAATCCGCTGAATATTATTGGTAGTTCAATTCAATTTATGCATAGTTTAAGGCATAGTTATGCAATAGTGGATATATCAAGATGTTGTAAACGTAAGTTATAGGATACGAAGACTTTGAGAAACTGATTGTAAATTTCTTGCAACCTCGACGTTTATGTTCTGGCGAACTGAGATTGGATTACATTGTTAATTAGACCATGAATTAGGATTTTAGGTTTATGGGCGTGGTAGGTGATGATTTATGACATTAATCGCGGTTTACTTATAGCTATATATACTTGTATGTTGGGTTTAACTAAAGTACTTTAAACCTTTATAATGGTTACCTTTAGGAATGGTAGGTACGTATTCATCCGAGTCGTTTGATGCCGTCAGGCGTCCGTTCGATTCCGATATTCTCGTCAAGCGCTTAGCACCATGCTTCTTTACATCATTTGTTAGTTTATGGTAAATGTAATTTTTTTTGACTGTCGAAATCTACTTCGTCATTTCAATCTTATATGTTTAACATACTTAAGTATTATTCTAATATCCGTTCTGTATCCGCAATCCTGTTCGTGTATCCGTGTGCAATTATATGAATGTGGATTCATTCATACAATTTACTTGTCCTATCTACTGAACGAAAAGGAATAGGCATAGGCAGAATACCTATATCTGATTATTTGCTATACTGGTGTTGAAAAGAAGAACTTTAAATAAATTGATAAATATATTTTGATTAAGTTAGTATTGTCAGTCCGACAATGCAACATGCTGTTAATATTTAGAAGCAAAAATTAGACAAGGAGGTCTTCGGTTCGATTCACAGTTTGGTCATACAATTGTGAGGTATTGAATTTTTCTGTTTATAACTCGATCGCTTCCTCGTCATTATAACTAACGTGTGTGAACAATCGTTAAAGAGTTCCACCAGGCATTAGACCTGCATAACGGCCCAATATAGGTTTTTAAACAAGGCCTGTACCCAGCAATGGGAAGTTAATAATCTGACTACGATGATGATCGTATGATATTTTTGAGAATGTTGTTAAGCCCAAAGCTATGCATTATCATGAGCTCATAATGTCATGTTAAATAAAAACTTAACAACATAGACTGTAAGTTTATAAAAGGCTGAATTAATAATAATAAATAGGTATCTATTTCCATATTGAGTAAAAATAACAATATTTAAATTATTGTTTATTTTCATAACGTTGAGCAAGAAAGTTTTGAGAGCGCAGGGATGTTTACATTAATCAAAATGTTAATCTATGTATAATATTCGGCTCTAATAACGAAAGCGCTTGTTAAGCGGAAAAACGGCTCACCACGTATTCTGGTGACTGCGTACCATCAACGTTGAAAAATTCGACTCTCATAAAAAGGCCCAGGACGCTTTGCAGAAACACAATGTCGTCAAGGAACTGCCAAGCTCTCTACTATATTATTATAAGTTAATGTGGTAATATATTATATGTTTATAATGTAAAATGTACTAAAACACAATATCATACGAGCTATAGCATAGCTGGGATGTTTCTACTGGCGTTGAAATGTGATAAGCCTGATCGTGATGGTACATCTGGAGCCGCACCTCATTACTCATTAGTTTATATATATTTGTTCTCTGGTCTGTTATCTACTACTGGATATATCACTATCTATCATTTTTTAGCCCTAGAATAACAAGCACCAAGTAAAAATCATAACTATTTAGGATTAGTATCTTGTTTCCACGTTTAGGATCCCACAAGCTTTGAATTTTATGGTAGCTCAAAATAACGAACATTATTGGAACGAAATGAATCTTCTCCTATTTCCCACTAATAGCGATTAAGGATGCTTAGCTAAATTGTACGCCACACACGTACACGAATTTGTGGTGGTGATTGTAAGCTCGTTGCCGCAATCTCCCCTCCTTTATGTCATACTGTTATACTCAAATTGTACAATACACAAACAATATCACTCAAAATAGAAATACGCTAAGTTAGTGTTGCAACTGTTAGGAATAAAATTAATGTTTTGAGAACGGTATTTGTTTTATTACATAGATGGCAGCACTGATGTAATGAAAAAAAAATGCACGTGCAAAAAAAAATGGTATAAAGGCAACAAAAGATACAAGATTCTTATCTAAACATGCGTCTAAGTGCTTAGCTCTATAAAGTAGTAGTAACCACTCACAATAACTATAACAGTTTATAGTTTGTATATACTATTAGTGGTAATAGTTGCAAGATGCTAGAGGTGATGGCCTAGTGGTTTGAACCCGGACACACACCTCTCACTTTCCGAAGTTAAGTGCGTTTTTAAACAACTAAAATATCACTCGCTTCAAGGGTAAAGGAAAACATCGTGATTAAACCTGCATGCCCGAGACAATAATATTAATATAATAATGCCCATGCTGTCCATAATATTCTCAAAAGCGTGTGAAGTCTGCCAATCTGCACATGGCCAGCGTGGTAGACTATGCCCAAACTTTTCTCATATTGAGAGGAGACCCGTGCTCTGTAGTGAGCCGGTAATGGGTTGATCATTATATATATGATGAATAGTTGTTACTGCCTTAATGGTCAAGTAATAAGGATGTTAACTGTAGAGCATGAGGTTTTGGGTTCTACTGCCGGGCAGGTAAATAATTAACGGATTTTAATGTTATAGAGAATTTGGAATTTTGGCAATTTGGTTATGGGAATTTGGTTGAGACCAAGTTAAGACGTCGATCTGTTATATTTATCAACATGTGATAATAGTCTCAGACACTTCTCTTTGAGCACTTTAGAAATGTCAAATCTGGCTTTTTTCGACTCTAGGTTGAAAAGCAATAAGATCATTTTAGATGTATTAACATTAAACGACTTCAAATTACATACATTATTTTGCATTAGTATATATTATTATTTACTACCACAGTTCCTTTTTTCGTTTGTTTTTCTTTTCTCTGGAACACTATATTCATTTCTTAGAGGGCGATGATTACTGCTACACTGCTTATACTTATTAAGGATTATCGTTTTCATGTGTTCAAGCTACCTCCTTGTATTTGAGTGTACTCACAAAGTATTTCGAAACTGAGAGCGTTGCGGCGGGCGGCGCTAATGGGCGGCGGTAATTACTTGCCATCAGGTGACCCGCCTGCTCGTTTGCTCGCTATATATATATATATATATATATATATATATATATATATATGAATAACAAAAAGTGTCGTGACAACTTTTCGTAAGAATTTTTTCCGTCTAGCCCCCTTTCACAACGTGCGATAAGGAACTTCGTTCCAAAAAACATAGTGTTACATATACTAGCGTACAACAAAAAGAAGGCCCTTAGGAAGTTAAATGGGCCCAACATATAATCGTATTAAATTTTAATGATTGTAATTATAACAACGATACAATACCCTAATAGAGGTTTGTGCTACCCGCAATCCACTAATAGGGATATGTTATCCTCAGCAATATTGTAAACATACGGATCGGTACGCGCTCTGCGGCCGGCATTGTGATATCACCGCCGCAACCCCCCCTCGTCCCTCGCCCCTCGCACAGATCAAATACAAAACGTCATAGTATTTGACTCAAATTGGGCTACATTGTACGAATCGGATCAAATCAAACATTCTTGGCTCAAATAGACCCACTATAGGATCTGGGGTCTGTATACACACACTCATTTTAGGATCAATAATCCAAAATTGTTTGATACTTGTATTTGACTTTAACAATGCACCCGATATTTAAAAAAGTTTGCACAAAGATAGTGTTTATTTTGGACATAGACATGTTGTTGTTTCTAGCTTCTAATTCAACAAGCTTTCATACATATTCATAACCTTTATTATGCCCATAAAGGATTCATTATGTTGAAAATCCTTTGCAGCGGACGCCTAGTATGTACGTCTTATTAGCTATACAAATGCCAAATTTGGACTAATTAATTTAGTAGACTAGTTAGTCAGTCACTTACCTTACAGGTTTAACATTTTAAACTTTGAGACAATCTTGATAAAATCTTTTCAAAGAGAAAGTTTGCCTCTTGGAGGCGTAGTTATGTAGAGACTATATAGTACTATAGTTTAGCTAAATAAAATGTCGAATAATTAAAAAAAAGAAAAAGGAAGCAAACTGAGAATACACTTTTCTGATATTATGATTTTTATTTAAAACAATTATTTAAATGTAAAATACCTATCACATGGTAAACAAATCATGGTTCCGGTGATTTTGCCAAGCAATTAACCAGGAGCTTGTTACTGCGAAGGACTGGAGGGGTATTCTCGCAATACTTTACGAGTTTAGAATTATTTACACCGCGGCATTTGTTAAAACTTGGCGATCAATTAATCAGGATTGTCGCGCTGCGCCGAAATGTCAGACCTTCATTATTTGTACCTAATGATGTTGTTGCCGACCCTTAAGCTAATCGCACATAAGCATTCAATCCGACACCCCAACCCTCTCGTAGTTGCGGCTTCTTTTTACTCCCCTGACATAAGCGCTGCTCTCCGAAAGAGGAGACCTAAACATATCCTTCATGACCCTGACGATCAGATGACTACTGACAACACACTCGTACCACCTACCACACAATCATACGCTACACACCGTCTTCGCCGGCGAAGACGAGGTCCCCGCTATCTTACGTCATCCGGACGTGGGCTCCATCCACGGTCTCGGAGACGTACGGACCACTCACCGTCCGACCCCCCCGTTATCCCAAACGTCGCCTAAGCCGAGGTTCGGCCTCAAAGGAGGCGCCCTTAGGCAGTCGTTCCCTTAGTTTCTTCGAGCCCTAGCGCTCAAAATTTCTTCTGGCAGAGCTTCTTTCCAAAGCTCGCCAAACAACCAATAGGGTTTGTACAGCTAATTGACAGTCCGAAAAAAAAAAACATAAGCATACTCATACAAATCATAAACAAGTGAGAGTTTGAAATCCAACCAATGTCGTAGCATGTATTTTTTCGTCATCGTCATCTTCTTTAGCCTTAACCTTTAAAATCTCATTGCTAGGCACAGATTTTAAACGATAGCTATAGGGTTCCAAGCACCTCCTGATTTAAGAAGAAGGCCACATACTCCTACTTCTGGATCTCATCCGTCAATTTTAAATATAACTTTACGTTATGTATCATCAGCGAACAATTACTAACTTACTAATCCCTTATTGTCATAACTGTTAATGAGGAAATATAGAAGCCATAATAAAGACCCCCGATAGACCTTTACTTGCACAAACGACCCATAAGCCCGCTTTTCATTTACTTTAAGTGTTTGAATTTTATCGTTTAGATTTGAATTCATTAAATCTAGGTCTACATGCTTGATTCGATTGTGGTGTCGTTTAATTTTGTACGCCATGGATGAATCAGTCCTTCCGTCATGAAGTCCCTTAATACCCACTACACATAACGTACTCTTCGATGCACGAGGGTGGAGACCGCCAATTTCTCTGAACAGAATCTAAGATTTTGAAGATAAAATTCCAATACATAACAATTATTAGACCGACCTGGGGCTCAAATCCAGCATCCTTAGCTGAACATTATTTTAACTTGACAAACTCGATATGCTCCAAATACAGGTCTTTGTATTTCCAATACTAAGCTGTCATACAACTCTTGTTGCAATGTGCAAAAAGCTTTATTCAGTTATATCATATTATATAAGATAAAATTTGCGGATAATAGTCAAAGTTGAAGGTCTCACATTACGCAGAACTTGTTTAACGCTAATGAGCAAAAAATACCAGCCGTCAGGATCTGATATCATTTATTTCCCGAAAATAATATGTTAAATTGATATAACTGTAACACGTGAGCATTTACGTACTATACGTTACTATTAAATCCATTAAAAACGCGTGTAAACCACTTTAATTACATAAACGTATATTAAAATCTGGAAATCGAAATATTATGTAATAACACTCATAACTATAAGGTTCTTGAATACAAGGTAAAGATAGTCTAAATCTAAAGCTCTAAGCTCAAGCGAACTTCGCGTGAAGCTATGAGTTGAATGATGTTCGATTTCATTTGATAGTTGACGATGTGAACCCACGTCCCATTGTCAAATTGTAAAACAGAATAACCAAAAGGGGCCTTCAACAAAACTACTGATACGAAAAGCGGCTTTGTTATCGAGTTTGACGACCTTCGTGGCGCATTATTAACCTAGAGGTCCTGGGTTCGATTCCCGGCTCGAGTCTGGTCTGGGAGGCATCGGCCGTGGCTTGTTACCCTACCGATAATAAGATAGCTCTTAATATAATTTTAATGTGAGATGGTTTAACAGAAAGAAAATTTACCTGGCTGAGTTTGTTGTGGGCTTCTTAGACCTTTAGTTTTAAGTTTATGTAGTTATCACCATTAAATCACTACTATGTAAATTATTGACGCGTCGTCGTCGATATGCGACGCGATCGTTATTGATGGCTTTTAAAGGACTATTTGAATAAAAATTATTTGAATTTGAATAAAAGACGTGTCGCCAAGCGATTTAGCGTTCCGGCACGATGTGTAGAAACCAATTAGGAGTATTGGTTTACCATAACCCTAACAGGTTAGCCCGCTACCATCTTAGACCGGATCATCACTTACCAACAGGTGAGATTGCCGTCAAGGGCTAACTTGTGGTGAATAAATAAAACAAAAGAGTTAGTCTGCGGCGGTATGTAAATACTAAACTTCGGAAATTGTCGAGCACAAAGGGAGTATAATGTCGGCACTAAAAAAAACGTGTTTGCGCAAGTCATCGGCAAGATTCTCTTAAAATCAAGAAGTTGATACCAAGCCGATGGGCTGTATGGGCGGCTTTGGTATTAAACATCACAAGGGTTGACGTCATACTCGTGAGACCGTAGCAAAGTTTTTTATCATCTATGGAACCACTGCAAAGTCTTGCGTTCGTCAGAGCGGGGCGCACAAGATCAACGGACCGTGTGAGATAGATAGTTCCGACTTGCCATGCTTGCAGTACGCTCAGTATAATGCACCTAACATAAGCCTTCGATCAGCCATGTACTAGGTATAGCAGTCCCATAAAATATCTAGCAGACAAAGAATCCGGCTTTCATTTTAATGGTAGTTACCTTTTAATTGGTAACAAAATTTAATTTAAGGTGATGTACCTACATTAAAGTTTTTCTGATGTCAAACTAGAGAGCATTGGCTTTGTAACCAGCAATGTTACGAAAATAGGCGTCCAATTCATGACTGAAATCTCATTTATCACGTATACTTTTTGACAACTGACTGCATATCTAGTATGTTATTGATCTAGAAACGGAGCAAAGCATTACGCAAACGCAATAAATCTTAAAGTTCCACAAACTTCAAGCTGCAGGAATTCCTCCTCTACCTCCGTTTGCTCGAGTGTGGAAGTTTACACTCGACGCAGAGAGACTCAAATTGTAATTACAATGTACTGCTTAAACTAAACTTCTAGCTCCTTGTTATCAGTAAACTGTGACCTTCATTCGTGGTAAGTGATAGAACTTTGAGATCAGAGCACACTTACCTTAGAATACGATCTTCGTCAATTTAATAATATAATTAACCATAATTATATCCATTTTTTTTAAAGCGGTGATAGCCTAGTGGTTACGGCGTCAGCCTCCTAATCAGAGGTCGGCGGTTCGAATCCGGGCACGCACCTCTAACTTTTCGGAGATATGTGCGTGAGGAAACCTGCACACCTAAGAGTTCTCCAAAATGTTCACAAAGGCGTGTGAAGTCTGCCAATCCGCACATGGCCAGCGTGGTGGACTATGGCCAAACCCTTCTCATATTGAGAGGAGACCCGTGCTCTGTAGTGAGCCGGTAATGGGTTCATGATGATATCTATTTTAATTTAAATATTTTCTTAAATTGACCAGACGGTTATAAAAATTACTAGGTTTTGTATATTGTGACTTAAATTAATCTGTTTTGTATGCTACTTAAATAATAAAATTTATGGAGTTTAAATAAAAATGTATTCCCTATTTTCCGGTAATGGATGAATATATAAAAATCTAAAATCTTTTTATAGCGGCTACTCATGTTGTATTATATAGTGTATAATTATTGTAGTTATCGTAAGTGAATTAACCGTTAGTTAAGAATCAATTTTTCGTCACATATAATTCGATCCAATATTCCTTAATTTCTGTGCGGATTCAACAAGGCAATACCCGTTTTAGATGCATTTCTTTATTGTATGTAAAATCATGAATGTTATTATCATTAATGTTACTGAAATAAAAACCTTTGTAACTAGGGCATAAAATTGCCTTCTTATGGCGGGTAATTATTTAAATTGCTCCAATAGTATCTCAATTTATCGATTTGGAAATATTAAGAATTAATGAATATTTCCGAGATTTCTAATACTAATAAACCATCTGATAAATCGGATGTTCAATCGTCAAAACCATTCTAGACTGACGTCTACATAACAGTATGTATACTGACGTATAAATCGAGCACTGTTATGTATTTCAATTTTCATTTTGATGTAAATCAAGAATAACGTCTGTTTTCCGAGAGGCGCGTGTGGTCAAATACCGGCGTCACTAAACTACGTTACAGCATACGTCAGTTGCACTGATGCTACGCTGGAGGCTACGCGGCTACGGGCTCTACGGAAATGCCCAAATAGTTTATAACGATCACGAAGCATTAACAATAACAGTATTTATACATTCGTTAAAAATCACACAATGATTGAGGAGTTTAGAACTATTTGATAATTAAACTTCATTCAAATTCGAATCCAAAAATGTTTTATTCATATAAATTTTGTACAATCGTATTATATGAATTGTTTATATATATTTTATTTATTATTTCAATTCGTGAGGATATCTACATTCTTTAACTTAAAACTAAAGCTTAGAGGAATTGAACCGCGGAAAATTCTAATGCGAAGCCCGTTAAAACCTAAGCAATGTGCCGAAACAAGTATGGGTTTTGCCGGATGTGGCTCCTTTGGAGCTGTAAATGTTCATGGATGTAGGATTCACTTAAAATCATGTGGCCGGTGTGCTACCTGCGTTGTAAATATGTAATGAAATCACAAAAATCGACGAAGCATATCAATGTTTTTTCTATTCACAACAAGTTAGCTCTAATCTCATCTAATGGTTAGTGATGATGTAGTCTCAGATGGTAGCGGGCTAACCTTTTAGGGGTATGGTAAACCCATACTCCTAATTTGTTTCTACGCGACATCGTGCCGGAACGCTAAATCGCTTGGCGACACTTCTTTGTCGATAGGTTGGTAACTAGCTACGACCGCAGCTTTCCACCAGCCTCTTACTATATTATTCATAATATTTATAATAATATAGTAAAAGATGGTGAATAGAACGGAACAATTGAGATTTCGAAATACAACAGTCAGTACAAGGATAAGCGTATAAAAAAGTGTTTAATTATGTCAGTATCAGTGCAGCAATTGAACTAAAATAACAAATAAACAAGTACACAAACAATCAGACTTAGTGGACGGTATACAGTACAGTTAAGCTTCAATTATTGCAGATTATCCTAAAAGGCTACATCAAAGAATCCAATAACATGCTCATCCGATAGACACAAACAAGGCTATACCAAAACTTGCGAGTTACATATTTATTTATATACAGATTTATTAGAAAGACGCCAATAAACTATGAGAGGGCCATATTTCACGGTGATCGCGTCTGTGTCGCCTATAAACCCCAGTTATCTACTTTGTTATTATATATGAGCAATTTTACTTTGCTCCCTTCACGCTGCGGTGCCGATTTATCGTTCTGATAAAGACATTTTTTATCATGGGGAAAAATCTTTTTTGTGTTTTCAACTTGGAAGTATTTTGTATGTATCAATTTCGTCAACCATCTACTAACCACTTATCACACCGATACTCCACACTCAAATTAATATTATAAATGCGAAAGTAATGGCTAGTTACCACTCTGAGACCAAATATGTGCCACCAAGTGATTAAACGTTCCAGTACGATGCGTAGAAATTGTTATTGGATGTGGTTTATTGTTATAACTGCCACAACCCTCACTGGTAGCGTTAACTTAACTAAATTATCTACTATCTAACCACAAGTAAGTCCTATTTGTAGTGGAATATAAAATGAAAAAAGAAGGATCATATTGAGGTACCTATACCTACATTGAAAATTCTAAGTAATTTGTTGACCGTGTTTCAAGCCAATCGGACAAGTAAAAGTAATGTTTATTTATAATATAACTGAAAGTCCTAAAATAGAATTATTTAAATCGTAGCGAAATTCAAAAAAAAAAAATGTTCTGTAACGTACTGATTATTAGAAGTAAAAGTAAACTTGTAGTGCCGTTTAGTAGGCTATACAAAATTAGTAACTCATTCAAAAGAAAATCATATTTTATTTTATAACAAATTACCTATTGAAATATTGGCGATGTCGATCAAGTAGAATTTTTTTATTACGATGTTAAGGATTATATTAACAATAAAAAAGCTTGGGTTCGAATTGCGTCTAGTTATCGCCATAATCTCACAAATTAAAATAATGAAAAATATGTATCTCCTTCCAATTTGAAAAACTACATTCAAACCGCTCAATCCACCATGTAAGTGATCTGATGGGCGAGATAAACTAACGCACTAAAACTTATAACGCTGTTAACCTTTACCTTTGAACTCCGATGTAAGCAGCCTTGAAGGTTAAAAAGTTTGCATTTCACTCTGTTTAAACATAAATTGTAACAGAACAAAGACCTCTTTGAGAATTTCCACAAAAATCTTTTCAATGTCATGATTTTAAGAGCGCAATAAATCGTGGGGGCTAATGAAAGCGCTTAGGTGAAATCGTAAAGTTATATCTACGGGCACGTAAAAACGTAGAGAAACCCCTCCATTCCGCGCTTTATAGTCAGTTCATTGACACTCTTTGAATACTTAACTAGTGCTATAATTTTACGATTAAAAATTTATATATTCTACGTAATCTCTCTCTTCCTCTTATCTACAATTTGTGGTTTTGGTACGACGCGTCTTCTAGTTCCACATTTAAATTTTTACGACCCGATACAACTATCTTTGCAAATTTATAAATTTAAAATACATACAAAAATGACGCCGACGTCGGCATTTAAATACATACATTATGGCCTTTCACAAATCTATAGCAAATTTTAGCGTAATCTAGTAAAAAACAATGCGCTTTTTATCTAATATACATCTCGGTCTATATTCAAATTAGATTCGTTTTAAAAAAAAAGAAGACCATTTTATATTTTATTAAAGCATTTGCGAATTATTATTTTTTGCATTTTAAATTTTATAAATTGTTTATTTCCTATGAATGTAAAATATATTCAAAGCAATTTCATACTCCAAATGTTCCCATTTAGAAGCCTTTAGAATGTTCTAAAATCCTCTGGGGATCGTCACTCTTTAAGGCGATAAAATAATTAAATCTCCCAGCGCTTCGTATTTCGGTGCCCCATAAAATAGCCTCGTGGAGGCATTGACCGAGAGGAATATCGTGTAATTTAACAACTCATATTCGAGTGATAGTACCATAAGATCATTTCGGTTCGGTTTCGGTCATTCATTATGAAATCGTAATTTTTATATAACACCAGTTTGGCCAGAATGATGTTGTACCGTCTCAAAAAAATGCCTAACTCTTACGAATAACAAATTTTATGTCGAAAGTAATTCAAATATTCAATATATGTATCCGTTGTTAAGGTTATGGTATTAATTCTTTAAAATAACAAGACAAATAAATGGCAAGACAATATGTAGTTTTTTTTTTAATCTTACAGCTTGTTAATTAGAGATCAGCATGGTAAAGAAGATACTATATAAAAATTATGAAAAAATTAACCCTGTACTACACGGCAGTCATGAAAAAACATTTCGGTACGACTCTCAGTGAAATTAAACGCGAGTGGAACTGCGGGGAACAGGTTTGAAATTTCAGGGTTGAAAAAGTAAGTAAAAAGCATACATTCATAGAATCAGAATTGTTCTATTTTGAATCGGTGCATTTTTACACGGTCTTTTGCGTATTTTGTTGCAGTATGTGAACTCGAATTGTTTGAATGGATACTCACGGAGTTTAACAAAGTAAATTTTCTAACTCCGAATCTAAGAATTTCCAGACCAACCCCCAGCAATGGAACCCACTTGTAATTCATAATCAATCAAACCGCTATATATACAAGTAGAAGTGTTTCTTATAGAATTTAAGAATTATAAATATAATGATGAAGGAAATACGAATCAGATACATTGCGTTGTAATGTGCAGTCTCATACAGTGGTTAGGCCAGCTGGGACGTTGGTAGCTGGTTTCTGACTTCTGTACGAGTAGTAGTCGTTTGTTTACCCATGTACTATTTGCTGGGTACTTGTTGGCTTACGTACTGTGTGGTTGGTTTTGAATTTACGGAAAATTGTCTTGATTCGGAATTTAGTGTGTTTTATTAGTCAGAAGCCGATGCCTGCGTTTTTGAATATTTAAATTAATGGTTTTTAAAATTGTGAGTGAATAAACAATATTTGTAATTCAAATTTATTCGATGTGTTTATCCTGGTGCATATTCCTTTTCCACTGCCTTTCCCAATATATAAATCTAATTTCGAGAAAATACAGTTTACAGATTCAAAGATTTTATAACCTATATTGTAACCCAGGATATAGATTATTCCACGATATTCATTCCAAATTTTCAGTCAAATTAGTTCAGTAATCCCGGCGTGAAGTAACAAACATAGCATCTTTCGCCTTTATAATATTAATGACAGTGAAATTTCAATAATACGTATAGTACTATAGTACTTATATGAAATATGGTCATGTTTACTTCATTTAATCGTAAGCAAGATTTCCTTACAAAATATTAAAGTTGAAACTTGAAATGAAAATTTTGCTATTATATTTTGACAGGCAATTTAATGTCTTTCAAAATTACCTCGGTCGTAAACGTAGTTGGTGGTAGTTTGGCCCTGTTTAAGCCCCCGGTATAAAAGCGGGCTACTTTACGACGGGGCCGAGGTTCGACGCGTTGGGAAGATTAACGGAGGCGCAGTTTTATCTCGCCCTCGCGATTCATTATTTTATCGCCCGTGAAAGAGCGACGACACCCTAAAAGTCTCAGGTTTATTTATACAAATACACCGGCAGGCTACGAATACTAGTGTTGTGTTTTGGAAGTAATGTTGCACGTAATATAAAATTCACTTTGATTTAGGTCTAGTGACAATTTGCACGATAAGAACTGCACGCCAATGTAAAACAGCTAATATGGTACAAAGTATTACCAGTATCACAGAAACAATTTTAAAAATTTGGCATTATTTTGAAATTAGAGTAATAGGAAGTTATTACTGGTTAGATTAAGGTTTGGTTATTAAAATATAAGTCAGGGTTAGTATAAACGGTGCATCGATTAGAAAACGACCCAAAAAAATCTTTACTAACGAATTTCCAATTATAGATGTTATAGTACAGTGTATAAATTCTATAAAAATACAAGTATTCACCATTGCTGTATACTTATGGAATTTAAAGAATACATAATGATGTGATGGTGCGAGAGGACCAATACTGCGATCACCAACCCGCATGCCAAGCGTGGTGATTATTGGCATTATCTTTGTAGATAAATGATTTGTCCAAAACAGCCACAGCCCCTAGTTCCCGGCAGCCCCGCTATCCCTGGCTCCGGCAGCGATTATGGTAACGGCGGGGCAGGGGGTGTCAAGAATAGCGTTGGTCGACCCCCAACAAGGTGGACAGACGACATCAAACGAGTCGCAGGGAGCCGCTGGATACAAGCGGCCCAAGACCGTGGCCATTGGAACTCCCTACAAAAGACCTATGTCCAGCAGTGGACGTCTATCGGTTGAAGTGATGATGATGATGATGATAATGATGTATTCGTCAAATACATTTTTTTCACATTTATATTTTCTACTTACTGCATTACCTTTTTTTTGTTTGCTGGGAAATGTGTTCACGCATCCCCTCCGGAAGCGACGCAGGCAGAACTGCACCGCTGGCGGGTTATGTTGGACTCTCCAAACTAGATTACCAAAGTGGCGCCCAGAGTGGCAACCGAAATATCCACTAAAACCCAGCAATGCTCCTTCGCCTGGTGGCGCGGTCACGGGAACATGCGCGCACTTGTCCGAATCATTTATTTACAGGATTACTTGCAATGGTCTATGACACGGGCATTTTTATCATTGTATCTGTTAACTGACAAATATTTCAATATTATTTCTGCTAGTTATTTTAAATTAAATAGCAATGTGTACTGGTAGGCGATCAGAAAAATCTCGAAAAGCGTTTAGATTTTCTCTTTAGATTAAAAAGAGCCACCTTGTGGTCAGATTAAAAAGTTTGCAAAATATTGTATAATTTGTTTAGTTGTAAAAAAAAACAAAATTATTTTATTTCAAAATTTAATCTCACTCTTTGTGTGCTGTTTATTTGTATAATGTACAATAGTCCTCCCAATATGGAACGTCTCCCTAAGAAGGCTATCATTCAATCAAATTTATAAGAAGTGCTTTTTGTTAAAGTACAAGGCGTGTGAAGTATTCACCCATCCGCACTTGGCCAGCGTGGGCGATACGAGGAGGGTTCCTCATTCTGAGAGGAGGCCGGTAATGGATTGTTAATGATAATAAATTAACAGTAACAAGTATTTTATTTTGAAATACTCGTATATCAATCTGTAAATCACAAAATCAGACGTTTATTTTGCAAATCAAAGATCTAGCTGTAAGCGTTTATTACACAAGTTACTTACATGATCATCATCATCATGATCAATCCATTAATCCATGGATTCCGGCTCACTACAGAGCACAGGTCACCTCCGGGCAATAGGCCACCACACTGGCCATGTGCGGATTGGCAGACTTCACACGCCTTTGAGAACATTACGAAGATCTTTCAGGCGTGCAGGTTTTCTCACGATGTTTTCTTTCACCGTTGAAGCAAATGATATTTTAATTGAAATACGCACATAACTCCGAAAATCACAGATTAGTGCCCGGAGATCAAACCCCCGACCTCTTAAAAACAGGCGGACGTCCTGACCACTAAGCTATAACAGTTACATATATATATTAATAATAAAAAAATAAACACAAATTGGATATATTATGACATAATGAAACAAATATAATTATGTATTTGATGCAAACTGAAAGCTTATATTAAGCTTCAAGGCACTAGGGAAGTTCACTAAACTTAATTAACTCTCAAGAGATTCCCAGTAGGTACCCAGCACGACATTCAACTTGTACTATGTCCTATCCGACAACATATAGCTTAGTGTAACGTGAGAATCATAACCTAAGTACCTACAGCTCAATCTACTTTATGTAAAAGTCGATTTCTCAATGTTTCGGTAGAAATAACATTTCCAACTACCATTAGTTTTATTACCAAGATAATTACTCATTAAGTGGGTGGTCTTGCTAAGCTTTAGTAAGAGAGAGTGAGGTGGAATCGCGGAAAGGTCAACGGAATTAGGACAAGGCATCTCGACACCAAGCGTTTGACAGTCAGCGCAAATCAAATAACATAGCCAACATACAAAAGTTGCACGTTATTTTTTATTCCGTTACACGTTAGCTCTTGACTTTTTTCGCACCTGGTAAAGACGCAGTCTAAGACGAGCTAACCCGCTAGTGGTATGGTAAATTCATACTACGCGACATCGTGCTGGAACGCTAAATTGCTTGGCGACACGTCTTTGTCCCTAGGGTACTAGCTAGCCATAGCCGTAGCCTCCTCTAACTTTATGATCGACAGTGCACGCAATGCGCCACGGTAGTCGTCAAATCATGATCTATGAACCCACTCAGACTAATAATTTAGCAAATCGAATTAGCGTTCCGGCAAGCTGTTACGTAGACACTAATTAAAAGTATGCGTTTAATATAACTGCTCATACCTAATTATTTTACCCGCTACCATTAGAGAAGACATAATAATGCGCAATTTTGTTTTAGTTAATAATATTAGGTTAATCTAAGTTTTATGTAAAAAGTTAAAATAAATAATATCATAAAATAAAAAAAATAAAAAAATCCATAGGTACATATATATATGTTTAAAGAAATACATACGTAGTTACGCCATGTTCATTTGTCTGTCGTTAACTCATAACTGGAAAGCTCCTATTTTGTTTTCTTTTCACTAATTTCCAAATTATTAGATATTATTTGAGCACACGCGGGAAATCTTAAAATTGAAGATCGGAATTTCAAAAGATGTCGACCATCATTCATAATCGATTTATTTAAATTCTATGTATATTGAGTTATTTAGAACGTAGGTAACTCAACTTAAGCTGCTAACCTAGTGATGCATCAACAGGCGTGGTTTGAATTTGTATAAATATAAATAAGTTCAGTTCAATAAATGTTCAGCTGATATTGATCGCTTTGTTGCTTGACTACCTGATTGTTTAAGTAGCTGGCATATTCGACAGTTTCACAAGGTTTTGGGTTTGATTTTGGTGTTGGTCCTTAGATTTTTCTGACTAAAATTCTGTTCCAGCCTTTGAAAATTGACTTAGATGTCGTTATCCCATATTTTTATTTTCATGTGAAAATTCACTTAAAGTCCACCAACCTTTTTAGAAGAAGCTAGGTAGCAGTCAACGCGGTCTCTAGCTACGTTTGAACAGTGTGTTAGATAATTATATCTCATCGACCTCAGTGAATCTCAGCGAAAACTTTCACAACAACGAAACTTTTCCTCCCTAAAAGTATAAAGTAGAGAGAGGTCACGGAATGTATTAATGTAATAATACATTCAATATTCCCCGCGCGGAATCATTTCCATCAATACTATATTCAGCCATGATACAAGTTATATTAAGTTTTTCTCGCGTGACCGGAATTGCTAGCCCTTGTTATTTGTTCACATCGGTAGATAAAACCCAAGATTATACAGTTGCGCGATAAAGTATTCCCTCCACAAATATTCTACAACCACTCATGATTTTGATTTTCTTGTTACCCTCCCCCCTCCTAACACTCGTTTCCGTTGCTTCAGTAAGTAATTCTCACGGAAAATCTCTATATTATTTCTTGTAAATTTTCTACGCGCCCGAGAAAGGTCTTCAAAAATGGATCAAAATTTTCAAAGAAAAGGTTATCGACATCTTGACAGACACGTACACAATTTTAAATGGTTATTTGGGCTATTTAGAAATCGAACACCAGCTGTTTTATTTTATTTATTTATACAACCGTATACAAGGTGTAAATATAAAAAGTATTAATAGTATATATGACGGTATAAAGGATAAGTGATGACTTTTCTGAATACTAAAGTCTTTGTTGACCTCCCTGGTGTAGTGTTGGGTAGGGGCAGGTGTTATCTGGTTGGGTTGCGGTCGATTGCGCGGGTGTTCCCGTGACCCAGCCACCAGGCGACGCGTAGGAGTATCGCTGGGTTTTAGTGGGTATTCTGGTCGCCAACCCGGCCGCCGGCGAGTCCCACATACCCCGTCGGAAGCGACGCCGTCAAAACTGCGTCGCTTCCGGAGGGGATGCGTAAACGCATTTCCCAGCGGAAAAGAAAAAAAAAAAAAAAAAAAGGGGCAGGTGTTATAAAATTTTGTAAGTTTCTTTATTTTCTCTTGACGTGATTGGATTTGGATCGATGCCACGTAGATATCGATTAGGGATATGGGCTTAGCTTGAATCAAATCTCTGTCTCTCAAAAATGTCAGGCTGCATCATAACTTACTACAGACGTTAATGCAACCGAAGGTAACCAGTAGTCCTATAAAAAGATTTCACTATACTATTTCACTCCCTTATATATATAAATCTATCTCTTAGAAACAAATAAAATATATATAAAATATATATAATAAAATATATATGACGATAAAATATATATGACGACCTCCGTGGCGCAGTGCGTGCGCTGTCGCATTATAAAGTTGGAGGTCCTGGGTTCGATTCCCGGCTCGAGTCTGGTCTGTTGGGAGGCTTCAGCCGTGGCTAGTTACCACCCTACCGACAAAGCCGTGTCGCCAAGCGATTTTAGCGTTCCGGCACGATGTCGCGTAGAAACCAATTAGGAGCGTGGGATATTACCATACTCCTAACAGGTTAGCCCGCTACCATCCTAGACTGCAACATCACTTACCATCAGGTGAGATAGCCGTCCAGGGCTAACTTGTAGTGTATAAAAAAAACAAAAATATATAAACACATTACAGAAAAGAAAATCCATTTGCAGTTGACTGATTTTTTATTTATAACGATAAAGACGAAGTTACTTTTCGAACAAACGTAATTATTTCTAAGAACTGAGTCCCCCCTGATTTTCTATATCATTAGCTTTTTCCTGGAAGTTCTCTCATCATCTTTAACGTGCATAGTGCGTACATAATAATGTACAATATTCACCATCTGTATTATTATTCTTGAGGGATATTATTATTATTTCTTTTGATGCTATCAGACATTATTTCTGCTGAAATAGACACGTAGCAGACCAATTACGCCACAGATTGTGGAGTAATTTGTCAATAATTCAATTATTGACCATTAAGTTTTAACCTGAGGCTTCAATATTCTTTTTAATCATCCTAATTGATTGTTCCGTTTGAAATAGGTCTTAAGAAAAATGAATCAACCGACTATCGTCTTACTGCAGGATAATTTTATCATCATCATCTTGATCAACCCATTACCGACTCTCACTATGAAAGGGTTTGGCCATAGTCCACCACGTTGGCATTGTGCGGATTGGCAGACTTCACACGCCTTTGAGAACATTATGGAGAACTCTCAGGCGTGCAGGTTTCCTCACGATGTTTTCCTTCACCGTTGAAGCCAGCGATAATTTAATTGCTTAAAAACGACGACCTCCGTGGCGCAGCGCGCGCGCTGTTGCATTTTAAAGTTGGAGGTCCCGGGTTCGATTCCCGGCTCGAGTCTGGTCTGGTGGGAGGCTACGGCCGTGGCTAGTTACCACCCTACCGACAAAGACGTGTCGCCAAGCGATTTAGCGTTCCGGCACGATGTCGCGTAGAAACCAATTAGGGGCGTGGGTTTACCATAGTCCTAACAGGTCAGCCCGCTACCATCCTAGACAGCATCATCACTTACCACCAGGTGAGATAGCAGTCAAGGGCTTACTTGTAGTGTGTAAAAGAAAAAAGAAAAGAAAAACACACATAATTCTGAAAAGATAGAGGTGCGTGCCCGAAATCGAACCCCGAACTTCCTGACCACTAGGCTATCACAGCTTGATAACTTAATAAGCCGTTCCTACGCGGTTTGGTAGGTATCAACTTTAAGTATCCCATGTTAATGTTGATAAACAAGAATGCTGCTCCACTTTAGCGGATGAGAACAACCTAGAAGTACCTGCAAGTTCACCCGAGTGTTAAATTCATATATACTGTATTTTATTTCCCAACTTTGTTTTGACCATAAATACTGGACCATTTTTTCAGATAAAAGTACTCTCGCAAACTATTTGTGCAGAAAAATGTGTTGCTCTCATGCTACATGATTGCAACACAAACCAACCAACACGGTTATTTAACACCCATAGCAATCCTGTATGAGTATAATAATATTTATTTGTTTGTTTTAGTGATTGTTGCCTTTTATCAGGTCAACTACGAATTAAAAAGGATGGAATTTGCCATAAAAATAGCTCACACTTTAGCTTTTTTTTATATACATAGCGAGCAAACGAGCAGGCGGGTCACCTGATGGTAAGTGTTTACCGCCGCCCATGAACATTTGCAGCACCAGAGGAACCGCCAATGCGTTGCTGTCCCTTGAGCAATTTGTTAATCCGCCCTTTGAAGATCCCCATATTATAACCATTAGGGAACACAGAAGATGGAAGCTTTAATATTATGTTTACGAATGTTGTCATCACCATCAACTCACTATTTTGTAAACTATTGACGCGTCAAAAGTGTGTTTTAAATATCAACATATATATTAATATATATTCAAATAATCATAATTTGAATAAAGATTATAATTGATTCAGACGGACATATCCTTATCTACCTTTGAATTCTGGAAAAGTATCCGGCTACTTGTGAATATAAAAATTACCTTTAACACCTATACACGGCTTAGCAACGAAACCGATCTTGAAGAAATTTTACATTAACAGAAACAACTGCAATCGTGGTGTCATTGTTTTGCCTGGAAAAACAATCCGTAAATTTGTTAAGGATTTTATGTAATAAACGTGGACAAAGGCGCCGATAACACCACGCCTACTCTTATAAATGTACAATGTTAACTCATTTATTTGCGTTAAAAAATCCCCGGCTTAGTCAATTTAATACATTTTCTATGTATGTATATTACCACAGACGGACCGCAGTGCAATCATTACTTTAGCATGATATTTGCAACGCCATTTGTTGCGGTGTGCCACGACTGCGAAGCTAAAAGCTGTTAAAACTCTCTCAAAATTAAGCCGCCGACGTCAAGTCGACGTCGGCATCATAAAGTTAGAGGTCCTGGGTTCGATTCCCGGCTCGAGTCTGGTCTGGTTGGAGGCTTCGGCATAGACGTGTCGCCAAGCTATTAAGCGTTTCGGCACGATGTCGCGTAGAAACTAATTAGGAGTTTGGGTTTACTATACCCCTAACGGGTTATCCCGTTTCCATCCTAGACTGCATCATCACTTACCACCAGGTGAGATAGCCGTCATGGGCTAACTTGTAGTGTGTAAAAAAATAAAAAAAAAAAACAATAAATCCTAGTACAATCAATTTAAAACATTTTCTATGATTACCACAGACGGACCGCAGTGCAATCATTACTTTAGGATGATATTTGCAACGCCATTTGTTGCGGTGTGCCAGGACTGCAAATCTAAAAGCTGTTAAAACTCTCTCAAAAGTTTCATCATCATGATAAATATATTGCTGGCTCACTACAGAGCACGGGTCTCCTCTCAATATGAGAAGGGTTTGGCCATGGTCCACCACGCTGGCTATATGCGGATTCAGACAGGCAAACTTCACACGCCTTTGAGAACATTATGGTGAACTCTCCAGCATGCATGCTTCCTCACGATGTTGTCCTTTAGCGTTGAAGCAAGTGATATTTTAACCGCTTATAAAACGCTCGTAACTTCGAAAAGTTAGAGTCGCGTGCCCGGGATCGAACCCCCGACCTATGAGTTTGGAGGCGTACGCCCTAATCACTTACACATCTATGCTATCACAGCTTAGCTTATCGCAGATGCTTCTGTAAATAAAAAGACACTTTTATATCTCGATGAATTGCCAGTATTGCAATTATGTTAAAATATGCTTTCATTCGTAAACTTGCAGGAGCACTTGTAGTCTCTAGTAATCATGTTCAGTTCACTTAAGCTGACTTCCCATATTCCCATGTTAAAGATGTATGCAAATTTACTTACATCTAGCCAGCGGGGTTAGTACCATCGCTTAAAGCAATATTACTTATTTTAAAGTACAAGTATTACAGAATATAATTTTACGCCCTTAAAATAACAATATATATTTTTTAAATAAATTTGCACGCACTGTGTTTGCCTCGGACCTTTGGCTCCAAAAAGAATTAGATTTAGAATCTCCATCCCATTTTATTGTGACTGTCACGAAAAATTAGGTGAATTGGTTCTTAAAAAGTATATTATAAGAAACATTAATATTGAATAATTTTGAATTTGAAATTTGAATTTGAATATTACTAGTTTATAAAACAGGTGCTCTTCTATAAACGTCTACTTATTTTGTTTTATGTAGTAACTCTTTGTTGATTAATAGATTTAAGTGATTACAAGTTTCCCCATGCAGATTTGCTTGTTTTTCGCTGCAGAGTAACGCCTGAACAAAAAATTCAATATTTAAAATGGTCTTACGTTTTTTTTTACACAAAACACCCCTAGTTTTTCTACTGCTTCCAAAAATTACCCGTTAAAGTTGAACAAATTATATAAAATATAATGCCTATATACAAACTGACTGCGCGTTTGGCCACAATTAATTACGTACCAATTAGTAGAGGCCGTCGCGCCTATGAGATGTAACCTTTACAAAGCTTTCCTATTCCCATTGTTCACGCTATTCAAATATGGGAACAAAGAACTTGAGAAAATTCAATATTGGTTTTGTTCTAGTGAGAATACTGTAAAAGCGTATTATTGTCTAAACATGAATGGGCGCGATCTTTATTGTTGGCTGGTAATTGAACTACGTGAGATCAAATCACTTGTAAAGATTACGTAGGCGCTTGAATAGAGTAAAGAGTTTGGTGGTAAAACAAGCGACCGTTACCGAGAGTCGAACCGTCGCCCGTTTATACTTCACAGTTCAACCACCACTCATACTTCAGCAGCTCTAGCGGTAAGTCCGAAAAATTAAAAACAAAAAACGGGTATTCTTGGTTTTACAAGTGAAAAAATTATTTAGAAGCGAAAACTCGAAACAATATCATTGTCAAATTACATTTCACATTTCACCCTTACTAATTATTGCATAATAAGCTGTAATAAGTTAAAGAAAATTATTGATTTATTCGTGCTCTTGTGCTCATAAGTGTGTTGAACTACCGCCACAACCTTTTCCATGCTGACCCGTGTCCTGTAATAGTATTTAAAAACGTTGACACCTCATGTGTTGATCTAATAAACAATTTATAACTCTTCTTATAACTTCTTTCTACTTCATATCTTTAGGTTCCTTAATTATCTTTTAAGCAAGAGCGTACGATCTCAAGCCTCGTGTACAGTTTCCATCAAATGAGATTGTAGATAAGCGCAAGTCTATTCCTTATATTTCAGGTTAGCCACTAGACCAACGAGGCTTTTGATACGTTGTAGAAAAACATACGAGTATATACTCGCAACTAGTAATTTACACTTCTTTATAGTCCCTAAATTATAATCAACCTCATCCTTAGTTTTCTAAAGTTCCATAGAAAACGAGTAATTAATACTTTCATACAAATTTACCATTGAAGACAATCTAACCTGATGGTAAGTGATGATGCAGTCTAAGATAACAGCGAGCTAACCTGGTAGGGTTACGGTAAACATATACTTCTAATTGGTTCTATGCGACATTGTGCCGGAAAGCTGCAATGCTTGGCTGACACGTCTTTGTCTGTAACTTGGCAAGACCGAAGCCTCCCACCAGATCAGACGGCAATCAAACCCAGGACCCCCAACTTTGTAATGTGACAGCGCACTCGCTGCGCCACGGAGTTCGTAAAAGTTATCAGTCAAACAGGAGCTCGTGAAAAGACAGATACTAAGTATAAAAGTGACTTTTAACGCTTATTATCTCCAATATGTTAATTATAATTACTGAACTTGATGTACTCTTTGAGACGTAGACGCCAATTACCTAATCTGCGCTGGTACTGAGGGTTAAATTATTCGTTATAAGAAAGTTTGTCGGAGCGGAATTTGATGTTTTATTTGCAAACTCTTAAATATTCTTCGAGTGAATGCAAGCTAGCAAATGTTTTAAATTCGTCCCCTTTCGTCCTCTTTTAACACGAAAGAGGATCCCAGTGTAACGTCGTTATGCAAATTCACACAATCAAAATGTTCATCCGCACGTTGGTATGTCGACAGCTCTCAGCAGTAGGGCGCCAAGTCTTGTGCACTCCTAAGGACATTTTGAGCATGATTTTATATTTCCCAGTTGAGTTGTGTGTGACATAACATTATTATTCAATAAACAGATCTGGCATGGATAACGAAATAATTGGGATGATTTCGTAAAACCTGATAAATAATTAATGAATACAACCATAAATTCGTCTATAAACGTCATGTTGTCGTCTGTGGAAGTCGCAACCTATCTGTGGTTGCAAAGGCGGCAAAATTGGACATGTGGCGCGCGTTTTTTGAAAAAAGGAAAAGGAATGAAGGAGTTTTTCCAAAGAATGGCGGCAACGCTGAATTGTTATTAACTTCCTGTCGCCGTTTTTATTACACACTTTTTTTACTGACTGTGAACAATAGTTAATTAGTTGCAGTTCAGGCTCACTAACGTTAATAAAGAATTATTATAGTAAAGTGTTATTCAGATAAACAGACTCGGTATTGTATTAAAGCTTGTTTAGAAGTTCGTATTCCCGCTCTTTAATATAGTATTTAATAATCATACCAATAATTTAATTTGTTCATTTCCTTTCTTTGGGGTCTTTTTTTTTGGTTTCGACGGCAGCACTGTGTATGGTACAACCATCATGCTCAGGCTATCAATGTCGCACTCCTGGGATAAGGTCAAATGTCGCACTTATTTATATATCTCAACAACTCATCATATCAACAACAATAATTACAATTAAAGGTAGTTAGTTACATAACTTAACCATATCGGCCAGTATAGTTACACTACCAGTGTAACTAAAATACCAATTTTCAACGTCATGTATTTATCCGGTGGGAGGCTTCGGCCGTGGCTATTTACCATCCTATCGACAAAGATGTGTCGCTAAGGGATTTAGCGTTCCGGCACAATGTCGCGTAGAAACCAATTAGGAGTGTGGGTTTATCATACCCGTAATAGGTTAGCCCGCTACCATTCTAGACTGCATCATCACTTACCACCAAGTGAGATAGCCGTCAAGGGCCAACTTGTAGTGTATAAAAAAAATAGTAATACACCTCTGTATGTACACGAGTATAATAGCATGTAGGATGACTACGGGCGGGTGCGTGTCTTTGTCGGTAATTTAGGTAGACGTGGGTAGTTTCGGGCGAAGAGACCAGACACTCTTGGTAGAACAGAGCTACAATTATAAGTATGGTTATTTATAAGGAGCAGACTATACGCTCCACCAAGTACGAATGCACCACCGCAGCTCAACCACCGGTCCGACCCGACCGAGTGCAATCAATGCAATGCGCCGCATTGCGCCGTCCCGCGCCGGTGAGTCTTATAAGAACTTGCATACGTCACTTAGTGTTGCGTAAAGAGAGGGGGCGATGCCACTCTCTTGTCTGTCGTACATGACTCCAAAACTAGATGGCGCTGCTCTCTGATTGCCGTCAAGCAAAATGCATTACTTAATTTATTGTATTTACAAAAAATAAATACAGATTATGTTAAGAAGATGAAAAGGAAATCCTTGAAGTAAGTTTATTGTGGTTCCCTTACCCAAAGGTCTGTATACAAAGGACGCTGTCTCGTCAGCCGATTCATCATTTCGCCGACTACGGTGTGCTTTATCGTCAGCACGTGTGTTCGGAATTGTAAGTTTACATTTATTTCACCTCGTGTTAGCATTGTCTGTGTGTTCATAACAGTTCAGAGACCTAAGTATGAGATCTTTACACACATAGACAATTGCAAGGTCGGAGTTTCTGTTCTAACTTTACCAGTTGACAAAGGTTTTTTGTTTTATTCACCACAAGTTAGCCCTTGACTGCATCTCACCTGATGGTAAGTGATGATGCGGTCTAAGATGGTAGCGGGCTAACATGTTAGGGGTATGGTAAACTCATACTCCTAATTGGTTTCAACACGACATCGTGCCGGAACGCTAAATCGCTTGGCGACACGTCTTTGTCGGTAGGGTGGTAACCAGCCACGGCCGATGCCTCCCACCAGACCAGAGTCGAGCCGGGAATCGAACCCGGGACCTCCGTCTTTTTAAAATGCAACAGCGAACGCGCTGCGCCACGGAGGTCGTCATAAATGTGGCTTAAAATAAGCATTAATTTGTTATATTTGTGGGTTGTTAAATTATAAATCTGAGCATTATATGAACTGCAAAATACTGACAGAAATGAAGTTCTTAGTGTAAGTGGTAACTGTGCCAATACAGTACTTTACGAACATAGTCAGCTCGCCAAACATAAAAAAAACCTGTTTGTGACAGAAGATACTTTAGTATAATCTACGTGTTTAATCAATTTACCAATACAAACATAAGTTTCATAATCATAAGTTGTACATGTAGGAATGACAAGAAACTTGCTTGCACGTGTTCAGGCATTAATGTTGGTTGTTCGAGGGGAACGCAAACAAAACGAGGACTTGTCTTACAGCAGACTAGGTTCATTGAATGTTAAGGTCGGGGCACATGGAAACTTGTAAACACGACCATCCTTAGCATACAAGTGATCCACCCTGCAGGTGAGATTGCGCACCGATGACCTACAGTAAATAAACCTATGACATACATGGTGGAATAAGTTGGAAACCAAAAAATAGCACACCAATTAAAACTATTCATTAGTACTAGCGCAATTACTATTCACGTTGTTAATTACGAAAGTGATACAAGCCCACCACTTTCCTCTCAGAATGAGGAGGGTTTGGATCGTAGTCTATTGCGCTGGTCAAGTTCCGGTCGGTAGACCCAAGACAAAATTATGGCGAATACTAAGCCATTCAGTTTTGTTTGCAATATTTCTTCACCGTTTCGCCAAGATATATATTATCAAAAATAATGCTTGCAACTGCGAAGGTGTTAAACTTAGAGGTGCGTGCCAAACTCAGGAAAGGAGGCTTAAGGTTTAACCTATATGGCTATAATCGCTCATAAAATATCATTATCATAAGCCTGATAACATTTGGGTAAGGCCACCTCTATAGGTCAATTAGCTACAATGTGATTTGATACTGAGGCCTGCAAAATGATAACAATCTTATATAAAAAAAGAACTTCGATGCACGTAGCCCATACGTACGTACCTATTCTTATATCATGTGGATACTTTTTGGCACTCGATAGCATAATATCTATTATTTGATGATAAAATTGGTATTTACATAAATTTATTTTGCTTAGAGTGCGTTTGTTTCATCCTCGTTTGTTTTCCATTCGGCGGGGATTTAACAATTTTCTGGAATACCGTCGAGACCTTGTGACACTGGAATTTTATTATGGTTTAAAGTAGATCTCAGTTTTAACAGTACTTCATTAAGCTTACAGACAATAATGAATATGGAATCAAGTTTTTTTCGCTGGTTGTCCTTTTATCAGTAAGACCCGAGTGGTGTTTTATATTTATTATGCATATGCTGAGCCGTGGACTGAGTGAGTGGTTTGACGGAAAGGCGTAATCTTTCGTTATTATGAGATTAGCTATTTGTAACACTTAAAACGAATAAATGGATTTTATTTCTTTTTTGCTTTTTATATGCGACGACTAAATTTCATTCAAATATGTTTCATCGTGTCAGTGTGACTGCAGCTTAAGCAGCGCTGAACTGGATTGTATAATTCTGGACTGAACTAGTGTAATCTAGTCTTTACACTATATTGAGAGTGTGCCATTCCCTATTGATTTACGAAAGGGGCTATGGTGCTTATTTGGGTTAACACAAATCACTAAACAACGTTTACGTCTAAAAGCAATGGAACCATTTTCCTAATTTCCTCTGTTCTTAAACTGACTACTGATTAAGAACTTGTACATTTTGTAGTGCTCTCATTCATGTCCTTAATATAACCGTTTTTATAATGACTACAAGTTGGCACTTTTATACCTTTAAACTGCTGTCCAATTCAGCAGCTATTCTAAAAACTTGGTACTCGTACAGTTGTATTAGGAATATTTATTATGGAAGCTGTGATAGCCTAGTGGTCAGGACGTCAGCCTCCTAATCGATCGGGGGTTTGAATCTGGGCACGCACCTATAAACATTTTCGGAGTTATGTACGTTTTAAGCAAAATATCACTTGATTCAACGGTGAAGGAAAACATCGTGAGTAAACCTGCACGCCTGAGAGTTCTCCAAAACGTTCTCAAAGGCGTGTGAAGTCTGCCAATCCGCACATGGCCAGCGTGGTGGACTATGGCCAAAGCCTTCTCATATTGAGAGACCCGTGATTTGTAGTGAGCCGTGAATGGGTTGATCATGATAAATTATGGAAGTAGCTCCTGTAAGCAAAGTTACTCGATTGGCCTGAATCAACTAGAGTAGTGTGATCCAATCATTACCCTGTAGTACGGCGATGCCTTTGTCGCTATTGATTCAGAGTATAGTCCTCTACATTGTCCTTTGATATCCGGATTTATGTTCCACTAAACGCAAATAGGGCACCGACTGGAGGTTTTGACCTATATTAACATTTGTATAGAGAATATTCATTTCTTTTCGGTTACTCTTACGTTTTATTCCGTTAGTTTTGCTCTGTCATTGAACGAACATGATTACAGCAGACTTGTACAATGTTTAAATTCAGTAAATTTTGTATCACCGCTTAATCGTAGGAAACTTTTATCCTATTGTTTGATATTTTATTCAAATAGTTCTATAAAAGGCACTTTTGACGTCTCAATAATTTACATAGTAGTGATTTAATGGTGATAACTACATTCGTAAACTATTAGGGTTCCAACCGCCCCGGTCTAAGCCCACAACAAACTTAGCCAGGTAAATTTTGTTTTTGTTATCACCATCTGTAATACACAGATGTAATATGAAAAAAACAACATTTTTATCCATCTAACTACATTGCGCATGATGGAAATTAAAATATAAAGAGCAAATAATAATTATTTTGCTAGCGTATATGATTATAACGGGCTTTTGAACCGGTGGCGGAGTCACTACAAACATACAAACTTGACGTTTCAAAAGTGCTTATACAGTAGACCTACTGAAACAAATATCTTTGACATTTTATTTCAGCAGTTGGAGCGTGTATGTATGTAAGTCTTCACCTTACATAGTGATTCTATATATTTCTTATGGGGAAGAAGCATGTTCCAGCGAAACTTTTATTACAATTAACAGTGCTGATGATGATTCTAATTTTGATCATAAACAAAAAATGAAAATGTTGAAATCTCAATTTTAAAATCTAGGCATCATAAAAGATTACAACCAAACAGTTGCCAAAAGTTAGCCCTTGACAGCTATATCACCTGGTGGTAAGTGATGATGCTGTCAAGGATGGTAGCGGGCTAACCTGTTAGGAGTATGGTAACCCCACACTCCTAACTGGTTTCTACGCGACGTCGTGCCGGAACGCTAAAACTTTTGGCAACACGTTTTTGTCGATTGGGTTGGTAACTAGCCACGGCCGAAGCCCACCAGGCTACACTCGAGCCGGGAATCGAACCCAGGTCCTTCAACTTTATAATGCGACAGCGCACTCACTGCGCCACGAAGGTCGTCAAACTGCTAAAAGTTAACTATAAATAAACTGTTTTGTAGAAATCTTTTAAGAAACTATGTCTGTAGACATTGTTTTATTTTTGATATACTTACGCCAATCTCCTTTATAGGTTATACAACCCGAAAGGACAAAATAAAGATATACACAGGAGATGGGCGGTAAATTTATTTTTATTAGGTCAAAGTGCTGTTAGATTCGGATCAACAAGAATTATGTCAAAGGCTTACACCGCTTGTTCCATTAACTAAATTAAACGGGTTTTACCTCGAAACATTATTTCTTGTTTTAATATAAGGAGATATTCCGAACCGTTTCTCTCTAAGGCTACTTTTCCACCAAAAATGTGCTATTCTGTGTAGCTAAGGATTTGTATGATAACCACCAATTAGGACTTTTTGTTTTCAAAGCTTAAGTTATTGAGTACATATAGGATAGCTATGTAATAAGGATAGAGTGGTTTAGGTAATTGTTGTGTAGAGTACAAGACGTATTTTATTATTGTCAGAAAGTGTGGAAGCCTTGCGTCACTCTTGCCTTTTCCTCGTTCCTTTTGCAGTAGATTTCACCACCTAGCATTAGTGGAAATGGTCACATCATTTCGTAGCCTATCTGTGACTCATACAGTCTCATACAGCTCTGATGAGCTACGTGGCTAATGTATGTCAAACCCACCCACACACACACACACACACACACACACACACACACACACACACACACACACACACACACACACACACACACACACACACACACACACACACACACACACACACACACACACACACACACACACACACACACACACACACACACACACACACCCACACACACACACACTGTCTGGTGGATAAGTGTTAAGAATGTGAACTTAGTATTTGTATAGCGTGGTATATTTAAGTAGCGAGCTAACCTTTCAGGGGTATGATGAAACCGGACTCCTTATTGGCTTCTACGAGAGATTGAGCCGAAGTACTAAATTTCTTAGCTACTTCGGTAGGCCGAAGCCTCCCACGAGACCAGACGCAAGCCGGGAATCGGACCTAGGACTTCCATTTTTATAATGCGACAGCGCACGCTCTGCACCACGGAGGTCATCCTATATACATCACACATTGTAAAAATTTGAGGTTCTGGATTCGATTCCCGGCTCTAGTCTGGTCTGGTGGGAGGCTGGTTACCATCCTACCGACAAAGACGTATCGCAAAGCGATTTAGCGTTCCGGCACGATGTCGCGTAGTAACCCATTAGATGTATGGGTTTGCCATACTCCTAACATTTTAACCCGTTACCATCTTAGGCTGCATCATAACTTACACCAGGTAAGATTGCCGTCAAGGGCTAACTTGTAGTGATAAAAAAAAACGCATATGTCACAACGTATCGGTACATCTTCTTCGTAGAGCTCGTGAAGAGCACGACGTAGCGAATCTTACCCACTACATATGACTTAATGGAAGGGGTCACGTAGTTTCCTAACCTTACTAGTTACCTAGCACATCTTTGGTGGAAGGGAAGGGGAACCTCTTCTTTCTACTTCATGCTCAAATCCACTGACAGTGATATACCGTGCACCATCAGTTAGTTGTAGTTGCATTATTTGTCTTGGAAACTAACTAAGTAATGTACTGTAAAGAAGTATTTTTGAGTTTCTATAGTGGAACCGGAAGTTGTTACGGTAGCGTCTAAAATGTCTTAAAAACTTCTCTATAACACTGAAAATCTAATTACAGCTGACGTGGAAAAGTTTGAATGACCCTGGACAAAGCCTTAATCAAATATTATCTAATTCAAGTTAAAGTTAAGTTGTATTTTTTTAATACTACTATCACTTTAATTTATTAAACTTTAGACAATTATAATTAACAACTAAAACAATGTAACTTATATTATTTATTACTATAATTCAAATTATATATATATATAAATATCTGAAGTCAATGTTGAAGATGCAGGGTGCCTCATGTATCTATTAATTACTGTGATGCTCTCAATACCTAACACTCACTTCCAGTTTTGATTCCCAAGATGGACATGAAGGGAGTTAATATTGAGTTTTTGTTAGGAAACTCACAATACCAGTATGAAGCTAGAAAATTGACGCAACGCCTCGCCAAGTTAAAACTGAATAGTGGATAAAGCCCGACCCCCACATAGGAGCAGCCAAAATAGACTGTATTTATTTATTTATTTGAATAAGGTTTGCTAGCGATTTATACAAATGACTCAAATTATCTACAGTTAAATTACATGTAAGATGTATGTTAAATCATTCTAAAGCAAACACTACATGCATAACATAAACCAAGTAAACTGAAAAAGGTCAAAAACAACTTACTAAAATAAAATAAACATAAAAGAAAAAAAGAAATTAAGTTCTATTTAAATATTAAGTGAAATCAGCAAGATTGTTTTATGATTAATAAAATTAAAAACAATGTTACTTGTTAATAACTTGGCACATAATCAGTTTGACTGGCTTATTAAGGCACTTATTACTAGTTTCCGAAACGCTGCAGGTGAATTTTAATTTAATAAAATCGATTGACTTACAGAAATTGTTTGATAATTTATATAGTAGTAGTGTAGAGTATAATGTGGAGAAAGAAAAAAAATATTTTACATACGAAACCGTGGTCGCATCGAATTTTCAAAACTCTTCACACACTGCTAAGAATGAAATAAATTCTAAGAGTGAATTTAATGACTTCATCGTGAACCAGAATAAGGTCATCTGTTGTCACAGGAAAGTACCATCAACCGGAATGGCCTTATTTTCCCTTATTCCGCCAGATGAGGTCGTTGACCTTGCGTCATTAACCCAGTCAAGGGGCTTGTTATCTTCCTACTAAACAGAAGAACATTTCACACGAACCCCCACATGAGTATGTCAGATCTAAAAATAACTCAGAAAAAGCATTATTGAGGTCTTAAAGCACTCGAAGCGGAAAATATTCCCACAGCGAGTGAATGAGTGCCCTTTGTCGTAATATGTTTACACGATGCAAGGTTGAAATAAAAAAGCTCTTTTAGAACAATACTAAGCACCTTACATTTACATTCTCCAACTTAGCACCTTTTAAATGACACAGTGAGACAAAACACTGCATAAATCAATCGAGGATATGCCACGTATATTTGCAACTTAGTTAACCCTTAAATATCCTATCGATTTTGGCCAAAAATATGCCACGAAAAGTGAATTTTACTGTTTTATTTGTAAGAATCTTCTAACTATTTTCTTGGAACGTTTTCAGCGATACGATGGTTGGATTCCGAGCAATTCAGCACGAGTTAAATCAAAATAAAACCTATCGTTGATAAATAAAATTAATCATAAACCTTTTTAGACAACCTACCTATCTCTATATTTTTAGTGACAAAATACACATATCTATATACTCAAGCGCTTGAAGGTTTACCTGCGGGTACTATTCGCATGTATGAAGCGTATCTTTTTTCACACTAATGCTATAAAAGCGTAATTGAATAGCCGGGTCCAAAGGGAGAAGTGTATTTTTCCGGAGTAAAAAGTAGCCTTCTTCTTTTAATGAAATTGTGGATATGGTTACAGAAAAATAGCATATAGATATTAATTATTCCTTGTCTTCAATTTCATCTCGTGGGAAGTGATGATGCTATCTAACATGATAGCTGATAAGCTGGGCTAACCTTTAGCTTATGATAGTTATATTAAATCCGTACCCCTAATCGGTAGCGGAATCGATAATCGCTTGGCGGCACGTTTTGTTGGAAGGTACAGATAATATAAAAACAATATTATGTTATAATTAATAAACCACTCACGCACATGTATAATGTCAAGTCTTCAATTGTCTTATGTTCCCAACTCTAATAAATATCACATATTATTATCATATTTTCATAAAAACATATCTATCAGTCTAGTTTTATCATTAATGCATATATGTCACATACATATTTACTTTATAAAGCTAGGTAGGGTAGTGATAATTGATTTGAGTGCTGTTGCGATTACCCTTTCCCAATGCCCTTTATCACTCCTCCGTAACGACGACCTCCGTGGCGTAGCGCGCGCTTTTGCATTATAAAGTTGGAGGTCCTGGGTTCGTTTCCTGGCTGGAATCTGGTCTGGTGGGAAGCTTCGGCCGTGGTGAGTTAACACCCTACTGACAAAGACGTGTCGTCAAGCGATTTAGCGTTCCAGCACGATGTCGCGTAGAAACCAATTAGGAGTATGGGTTTACCATAGCCCTAACAGGTTAGCCCGCCACCATCTTAGACTGCATCATCACTTACCATCAAGGGCTAACTTGTAGTAGATAAAAAAAAACTTTCTTATCTCAACTACATCTCCAGTTAAAAAACAGCTTTTGTAAGTAAACGGTCTAAAAGTTAAAGCCCGTTTATTTAAAAGAGTTGTAGGCTACGGTTAACAGCCAATGTATCCGCGGTAGCGCTAGTTTAATTATAAGCTTTTCCTTCAAACAGCTTAATCACTTATCGAAATACACATGTAACGTGCGTTAAATATTCTGCTCTTCTCAGGTGCGAAGCTGTGGTGTTGAAATTAAGTGCCCGCACTAATCTCGCTGTGTTAGGGCTGGATATAATGAAACATTCATTCGTATAATAACGTCGAATGTACTTGCGGTAGTCTTGCGCCAAGCTTGTGTAATAAGTGACTAGTCTTTTAAAGAAACAAGGTATCACTACATAATTAAACCGTCTCTTTAAAAATGTCGCGATTTTCATTGTCCACGGCGTCGGACCATTTGTGTTCAGGTGCTTGTGGTGTCTCGCTTGACGGCATCTGCCTAACAAGCACTAACCGGTACGGAGTCGCCATCCCACCTTGGAACCCCAAAGTCCATTGGTTCTCCGAGTTATACGCCTCTTTAGCTGCTTAACTCATTGAGTTGATAACTCTAGTTCTTCTAAGGATCTCTTATTTTCTGAAGTGATTGATCATGATTTTTATACTTCCTGCATAACTTTCTACATCGCCTTCCGAGTGACTATGTCTTTTGACGTCAATCATTTTTCAAAGAGAGAGAGAAAGAGACAGAGAGTCGTCTATTATATGAATAAAAATTCAAAATTCAAAATTCAAAATAAAGGCACCTTTGACGCGTCAATAATTTAATTATATGAATAGTTTTAATTTATTTGGTGAAAAAATAATTTTTTTGTCTTTTATCTGAACCCACAGTTATACTAAGATAGGACTAAATTATTTTAAATAAAATGTGCTATGCTTTGTTTAGAAACTGTTCTTATTTCCGTTTACATGTTTGATTATTATAACGGTTATCCTTCACTATATGTTAACTAAATAAACATCCAGCTACAGTTTCATACATTGTAGATAACTATTTATTCATTACAAAATGAATCATTTTTCTCTAATGTTTGATTTTAAAATGGTTTTTTTTTTGTATTATTAAATTCCTTTCAAACTATACGATCGATTTCAAACAAGCCATTAGTATTGCATATGTATTAATTTCTAGCAACTTTATGTCACATTTTATGGTTAGCAGCTTCCAAACAGTGTCGTTGTGGTTTCGAATGTAAAATAATTATCAAATTAAATTAGTATTATAAGCTATTAGTAGTGATATAGGCTATAAACTTAAAATTTACCCCAAATTTAATATCAATAGGCGATTAGTGCAACAAAACACCAAAACAGTACAAACATCGCCCAACCCTAACATAATTAACACACCGTACGATACATTGTAAAGCATCTCTCGATCTCGTATGCTACGTCCAAACATCGTATAGTTTTATGACTTAAATAGCATGTGATAAAGTATAAAATCGTCTAAATGTTATCTTTAGTAAGACTGTAGAGTACGCTTCTAATTCTCATTAAAGTAATATTATGATTCGGTATTAAATAAAGCCGCCTCTTATGGGGGTTTTCTGGAGGAAATTGCGAGCATACACTCGAGTCACACCGCATCTTGAATAAATTTACCGCGTTTCTGCTGTTTTGCGTTACAAAGTCACGATACATTAAGTATATTCATACAAAGTTTGTTTATTGTACTAACTAAAATTAAAGGTCAAACTACTTTAGTATTAAAAGTATGCCTTATCTTTATCCTGATCGTATCGTTGAGCAAAATTTCATGCAAATATTATCTTCGCAATTCTACGAACCTACATCATCATCATGATCAACCCATTACCGGCTCAATACAGAGCACGGGTCTCCTCTCAATATGAGAAGGGTTTGGCCATAGTCCACCACGCTGGCCATTTGCGGATTGGCAGACTTCACACGCCTTTGAGAACATTATGGAGAACTCTCAGGCGTGCAGATTTCCTCACGATGTTTTCCTTCACCGAAGCAAGTGATATTTCAATTTTGTTTTGAAATGCACATAACTTCGAAAAGTTAGAGGTGCATGGCCGGATTCGAACCGCCGACCTCTGATTAGGAGGCCGACGCCCTAACCACTAGGCTATCACCGCTTCACGAACCTATATATTATGTATTTATTAATTGAGACATATATTTTGCCAGTTGTTTGTAAGGGTTAAAACGTTATTAATCTGTATACGTACAAAAGAGTATAAAACTTGACTAGAATACTATTATGAATGTATTAAATTGGTTGTCATTATGTCGTGCAGCCACGCTATTGGTTGCCGCCAAAACGGTGACCAATGATTGGTCCACGCAAAATATAATAACAATGGACGCCACGTGGCCATTGCAATAAGTAAAGTGATATTTTTGGAAGAAAGGCTTCAATTTAACTGGCGTATTTATCTAAGTTTTTACGCAAAGAACAGTTCCCTTCTTAAAAACAACAACTTAATAGTTATCTTTAAGGTAATCTACAAACAACCCACCCTACCGACAAAGACGTGTTACCAAGCGATTTAGCGTTGCATACCCCTAACAGGCCTAACCTGTTACGGGTATGGTAAACCTACACTCCTAATTTATTGGTTTCAACACGACATCGTGCCGGAACGCTTAATCACTTGGCGACACGTCTTTGTCGGTAGGTTGGTAACTAGCCACGGTCGAAGCCTCCCATCAAACCAGACTCGAGTCGGAAATCGAACCCAGGACCTCCAACTTTATAACGCAACAGCGCACGCCCTGCGCCACGGAGGTCATCAAATCATCATTAGGTGAGTTAGCTGTCAATAGCTAATTAACAAAAAAACTAAATGGCGTGAATTATGACACACTGGCTTTACACATCAGGTAAGCAGTCAAAAGTGATGGTTAATTTAAATTAAGATTAACTTAACAACGGCTCAGTAAAATGTGTGCCATAGGATACCTCTATATATAAGCGGTGATAGCCTAGTGGTTAGGGCGTCAGCCTCCTAATCAGAGGTCGGCGGTTCGAATCCGGGCACGCATCTCTAACTTTTCGGAGTTATTTGTGTTTTAAAAAAAATAAAATATCACTCGCTTCAACGGTGAAGGAAAACGTCGTGAGGAAACGTACACGCCTGAGAGTTCTCCGTAATGTTCTCAAAGGCGTGTGAAGTCTGCCATTCCGCACATGGTCAGCGTGATGGACTATGACCGAACCCTTCTCATATTGAGAGGAGACCCGTGCTCTGTAGTGATCCGGTAATGGGTTGATCATGATGATGATGATGGAACTCTATTATCAAAATGGATCATTTAAGGCATGAAAGTAAGTAAAGATTAGTATCACTATTACATAAACACCTTTCAGATCGTGAGGCTCACTCGGCGCAATTATTCACTCAGTGATTGGCTCAAACGCACGATCAATCGGCTCTGCATAACTTGTTGAGTGATTACTGAAGCGGGAAACATTTGACTGCTCAATGATTACAAGATAGTGAGATGTAATTTTGATGATTAAATTGAGTGAAAGAGTTAAGCTTAAGTATAAGCTGTGATAGCCTAGTGGTTATTACATCCGCCTCTTAATCAGAGGTCGGCGGTTCGAATCCGGGCACGCATCTCTAACTCTTCGGAGTTATGTGCGTTTTTAAACTATTACGTGACGACGTTGATTTACGATTTTTGTGTTGCATTATAAACTTGGGGGTCCTGGGTTCGATTCCCGGCTCGAGTCTGGTCTGGTGGGAGGCTGCGGCCGTGGCTAGTTACCACCCTACCGACAAAGGTGTGTCACCAAGCGATTTAGCGTTCTGGCACGATGTCGTGTAGAAACCAATTAGGAGTATGGCTTTACCATAACAGGTTAGCCCGCTACCATCTTAGACTGCATCATCACTTACCATCAGGTGAGATTACCGTCAAGGGCTAACTTGTAGAGGATAAAAAAAAAAATTAAAATATCACTTGCTTTAACGGTGAAGGAAAACATCGTGAGGAAACCTGTACGCCTGAGAGTTCTCCATAATTCTCTCAAAGGCGTGTGAAGCCTGCCAATCCGCACAAGACCATCGTAGTGGACTATGGCCAAACCCTTCTCATATTGAGAGGAGACCCGTACTTTGTAGTGAGCCAGTAATGGGTTGATCATGATGAGATGTAATTTTGATGATTAAATTGAGTGAAAGAGTTAAGATAAGTGCCCATGCGCATTATCAAACAGGTCACTAAAAACTAACAACAATTTCTTAATAGTTATACTGACATCCCAGTTTTGTTCATTTTAACACCGATGCTGAAATTGAACAAAATGTAAATTCTCTAGCATAAATCAAATGCTAGTTCTACACATTATTTCCATCCGCTCGCCACTCCGTCTCGTGAGACAGATAAATGGCTGCAACCTCTTTATTCTCTCCGTGCTCTCTGCTAATCGAAGATTTATGTTGAAATGTTCCAACGATATAGGTGAAATTAAATATTAATTTCTTTGAATTGCAATGGTCTCAGAAGATACATTGATTCATCATCATCATCATCATTATCAACCGATTGACGTCCACTGCTGGACATAGGTCTTTTGTAGGGAGTTCCAATGCTCACGGTCTTGGGCCGCTTGCTTCCAGCGGCTCCCTGCGACTCGTCTGATGTCGTCTGTCCACCTAGTTAGGGGTCGACCAACGCTACGTTTACCGGTGCGGGGTCGCCATTCCAGCACCTTGGGACCCCAACGTCCATCGGTTCTCCGAGCTATGTGCCCCGCCCATTGCCACTTCAACTTCGCAATTCTCTGAGCTATATCGGTAACTCTGGTTCTTCTACGGATCTCCTCATTTCTGATTTGATCACGTAGAGATACTCCCAGCATAGCTCTCTCCATCGCCCGTTGAATGACTCTGAGCCTTCTTATGAGGCCTATAGTGAGCGACCATGTTTCAGAGCCGTCCGTACATTGATTGAAATGTATAAATAATATGATACATTGATGAAAAACGACTAACATCGTTATAACAACACAAATGTTGACGTCAAGTTTTGAAGTGGTTAGGAAAAAACATCGTAATTGGAATCCCTCTCTAATGCCATTACTGTAAGGAGACATGATGTTTCCTCAATATTGTTTTATCAGGATTTGTTTCAGCTAGTCCTTACTATATCAACAATATTTTTTATTGCACTACATACCAAGAGTGTCCATAAGTAAATTTTTGAACGCGAGAAAATATATGCGGACGTGGTTAAAACCAATAAGTCAACATCTAATCTAAGCATCTACGCAAAAACATTTCTTATATCAAATTTTGACGACCTCCGTGGCGCAGCGCGCGCGCTGTCGGATTATAAACTTGGAGGTCCTGGGTTCGATTCCCGGCTCGAGTCTGGTCTGGTGGGAGGCTTCGGCCGAGGCTAGTTACCACCCTACCGACAAAGACGTGTCGCCAAGCGATTAAGCGTTCCGGCACGATGCCGAGTAGAAACCAATTAGGAGCGTGGGTTTACCACATCCCTAACAGGTTAGCCCACTACCATCTTAGACTGCATCATCACTTGCCATCAGATGAGATTGCCGTCAAGGGCTAACTTGTAGTGTATAAAAAAAATCGATAAATGGCGGAAAAATCCATGCAAGTTTAAAATAAAAATATGCATAACATTAAAAAACTACGCCGCACCCGTAACCAGCTATAAAACAGTAATATTCAAATATGCTTTTCATGCACTCCGTTCAAGTAGCGACATTCTTTTGGACTGCGCTCTGTGCATTGCAAAAGATATGTATGAAGGTTCTATCAATAAACTAAGGTTTGTTTGGGTAATTGGCCCTACATTTTTGGAATTGGAAAGTCCCGCATCACATACAGGTGCCCAGTAAACCTGGAACATAAAATAGGCAGAAATTTTCCGGCACTCATCTTCAAAATTTTTCAGCGGCGATTTTAATATCCGACCGGGTAAATTGGTTTTTCCGAAATAAAATAACTGTAATATTTCACATTCTTCATTGTTAAAAAAAAATAATTGCAAAACACATATCCGTTGTTCAGTAGCAAAATAGATTCATACAAGACATCAATAGAATGAGGGCCATGAGTCCATTAAGGCGCTATAATCATTACACAACTATCTCTCTCTAGTCGTTCCTTCATTACTGAAGATCGTGGTCCTGGTGTCCTTGCAACCTCGTGCGGATTAATTGTTTCCACCGGCTTCTATCGGAGGCTAGTCTTGCAATTGTGTGAAATTTGCACTTGGAGTCCCTCAGCTGGTCTGTCCATCTGGTTGGTGAGCGGCCTCGCGATCTTTTGCCATCTGTATTGCCTGTCACAATAAGTTTTTCTAGACAATCATTCCCACGTCGCATGATGTGTCCGAAATAGGAGAGCAGTCGTTGGTAACAAATGGAGGAAAGTCGTGTTTTTATCCCAAGCTGAGTTAGGATGGACGCGTTTGTGCGCTTGGCTGTCCAAGGAATCCTCAATATGCGTCGCCAGCACCACATCTCGAACGCGTCTATCCTTTGTCTTTCCCTCGCCTTTATGGTCCATGTTTCTACCCCATACATGAATATAGGGAATATTAAGGCACGGACCAGACGGCTCTTGGTGTTGTTGCTTATACCACGATTTCTCCACATTCCAGTTAAGCTCGTCATGGCTGTTTTCGCCATCGCAATGCGTCTCCTGATTTCTGGGACACAACTCCCATCGTTGCATATTTCGGAGCCTAGATAGATATACTTTTCAACAGTTTCTATAGATGGAATACTACAAGTTTCCGGGAGTTTTCCAGCGCGGTCTACTATCATTAACTTGGTCTTGCTCCTGTTGATACTCAAGCCCAGCTCTAGACTCTCCGCTTCCAGTCTACGCAGAAGTTCTTTCATATCGTCACACAACTATAAAACTGAGTTAATATTTTACTGCTTACTGTTTGTTTCCATATATTTTTGGATGTAGCGGTCATACAACGCATGATAAACCCATTCTCGGTTCACTACAGAGCACGGGCCTGTTCTCAATATGAGAAGGGGTTTGGCCATAGTCCACCACGGTGGCCATGTGCGGATTGGCAGACTTCACACGCCTTTAAGAACATTATGGAGAACTCTCATGCATGCAGGTTTCCTCACGATGTTTTCCTTCACCGTTGAAGCAAGTGATATTTTAATTGCTTAAAAACGTACATTACTCCGAAAAGTTATAGGTGCGTGAGGATGACGTGCTAACCACTAGGCTATCACAGCTTACAACGCGTAGGTGCTGAATTAAATTCAGTAAATTTATTGAATTGAATTTCAGTTTGTAACTCAGAGTCAGTTTAGCCAGAAACAATTTGCTTACTGGGTCCGCAGTCGCAAAGACTTTCTGCTTACATTGTTATCTCATTTAGCTAGATGGATTCAACAACCACCGTGGAAACAAACGTTACCTCAGCGATTTCAATATAATTAATTGGCACACCATTTAACTTGCAAATGACTTCCCAACTGGCCTATGATCCCGAAACACATTCCGTACCTTCGGAATTTATCGCGCAGGTATAAATAAGCGCCTCGCGCCGTTACCGCGCGATAATACTGTTTTATTGTAATTTTATGCGCCATATTAGCTGTTCTTTTGCACAGTGGGAGTTATGAAGACCCTTATGGCACAGTCGTGCCTGCTAAATAAGACGACATACGGAACTTCTGTCTGCCGCTCAAACTTTTTCTGCTGTTGCCAATCGGTACTAGTTATTCAAATCGTATAACTGGTTCACCACTTTTATACCTCTACTGGTAAGCAAATGTTTTTAAAGTTATGGGAACATTAGCGAGATTATCTCGCAAAAACGAAGAACTGTCATGTTTTAGAACAACCGGGGATAGGATTCTTGCTTATATCTATTCTGATCAAGAAAAGAACACAGGCTGAGCTACTATCAGTAGTATTAGGTATTATATATCAGTACTATATATAATATAAATACCCATAACTGTTTCAAACTTGTCGGAAATTTGGAGAATCAAGTTATTCCGATATAGTTTGAATGCAGCCCGAAGAGGTTATTGATGCCTGAAATCTTCAAAGTTGGATTACCAACCGAGGAAGATCTAGAAATTAATTGAGCAAGGGAAGTGGCGAGTGTTCTCGGGTGTAATATCCTGATGGGTCGTGGTACTAATAGTGGCATTTGCGAAAGGTACATAAAATCTTTGTGAGGTTTACGTAAACGCATTTCCCAGCGTTAAAAAAAAAGTAGGCATGTGCTACAAAATGTCCTAAAGGTTAGCCCTTTATATCTCAGACTGCTTTATCTTATGACACCAGTTGAGATTGCAGTCAAGCTCTATCTTATAGTGGAATAAAAAAAAAGGTTCTTATTCCAATGTCTGTTCTCAAATCAATATAAGTGAAAATCTCTAACGAAATTTGCCATCCTCGCCTCAAAGCGAGTGTCTACTCTCTACAACTATGCGACACTCGTCGTCGAAACAGCTTCCAGAGAGGAATTTCGTCTCCTTTAATCTGGAAAATTGGAGAAGTTCCGTCACACCACTCGAAATCAAACGCTATATAACTTTTGTCCTCCGAAAGTTTAACTTGAAACTATGTAATGTCCACCTTTATTGAATTCCTTCATAGTTGAGGTAAATACCTACAGTGTCAATACTGAATACAAAAATACGAGGTTTGCAATCTAATCTATTACCTTTAGTTGTATTCTTTCTTTCAATTCGATGCGTATTCAGTAATAGTTTCAAGTGTTTAATGTAATACGCAATTTTAAATAAATTATCAATTGTGAAACCTATAGTCTCAGAGTTCTTCAATAATATTCTCAAATGTGGTGATGTTTACTAATCCGTACTTTGTTAGCGTCTTGAAGGCGATTTTAAACTTACCCATTTGAACTAAAAAGTCGCGGTTATAAAAACACCAAAAACATACCCAAAGAAGGTTCTCGTCAGGCAGGCGACCGAACGTAAAAATATGGTAAAACCAAAATTTCTTGAAGTTTATAAATGATACTTAATATTAAGTTTTATCAACGTCACGCAGCGCATTATGAGACCAGGAAATAATGAAGATGGTAATTTTTAAACAGTCTTTAATTTTGGACAAAAGTTGAAGCCAGGGAAATAAAAACATGAACACTAGCGGCACAAGACCGTGCATCGTGAGGGAATCCCTATATCAGTACAAAATTAAATTAGGTACTTATAATATGTTTGTAGAGTTAAGTACCCATCTTCTTCTTTTCTTCTTCCTTACCCTTCTTGTTATTTTTAGTACATAAGTACCATTATTTTCTTTACTCGCAGTTTTCAATCCTCCAGGCTCACGTTGGAACACTTGATCACGATTGAAGTGTTAATATCAGCTTTGATGGGACGCGCTTGTCTAGAGATATTGCCTATTCATTTTTGTTAGTACTTAGGTAACGTGGTAAGAAAAAGGAAGTACAGAAAGAACATCGAACTAAGACATGTACTTATCATCATTATAAATATTATTAAATAAAAACTGGAGTTACGGAAGTTAGTTGCGGAATTCTATGGTTTACAATTCTGGCTTAATTTGCTGGAACCCGCGAAAAATAAACAAATCTTCACTGTGGTCCTTCAGATTGAAGAAATGATAAACTGCACCGTGAAGCATAATCGAGCTAATTTTTTTTTTAGATAATAAATAAACTACACTAATTTACTTGCCAATTTTCGGGTATATTTGGATAAACTCTAATAAATTTCTGCCTATTAGGTGTTTGTAACAATCGTCGACTGCTGTGGTGCAGAAAGCTTTCGCTCGCAACCGCAATCCTGCCAAGTTGGAATAATAATTTAATCTACTTCATATGAAGAGAATTCCTCACCTGTGCTCATTGCATTAGTACAGCGTTCCACACAAAGGATTACAGTAATAGCGTTACACAAACATTAGTATGCGTGTCTTGGAGAATCGGATAGAAGTTTCGCCAACTTGTGCTAACTTGTGCAAAGCGACATGGAACTTGGTTAAGTTTGTTCAGGCATTAATGAAGGCTCCACGTGAACAATACACTTGTTTCTTTATTTTTTGTGAACCATCAGTAAGATTAATCTCAACGTGATGTCTATGTTGGCAAACTTGTTTATAATACTACCACAGATGTTTATCTCATCATCAATCTTTTCAATGTTTAAGCCGGAATCATGATCTCTTCCCACTTAGTTCAGAGGATTTCTAAACCATAGTCTAACTATAGTAGATACAATATAACATGATGGATCAAGTGTCCTTGACTATAATCTGATCTGGTGGTGGAAGGAGTCTTTTTTTTTATCCACTACAAGTTAGCCTTGACGGTAATCTCACCTGATGGTAAGTTATGATGCAGTCTCAGATGGTAGCGGACTAACCTGTTAGGAGTTTGGTAAACCCATACTCCTAATTGGTTTCTACGCGACATCGTGTCGGAACGCTAAATCGCTTGGCAACACGTCTTGGCGACAAGCCTGCCACCAGACCAGACTCGAGCCAGGAATCGAACCCAGGACCTCCAACTTTGTAATGCGATAGCACGCACGCTACGCCATGGAGGTCGTCAAAAGTAGTCTAACTATAGTAGATACAATAAAACATGATGGATCAAGTGTCCTTGACTACGATCTGATCTGGTGGTGGATGGAGTCTAAAATTTTAACGGGCTAGCCTTTTACGAATATGCCAGTTATGTTACCCATACTCCTGATCGGTTTCCATGTGACATCGTACCGGAACGCTAATTTGGTTGGCGGCACGTTTGTGGTAACTAGCCACACCGGAAGCCTCCCACCTAGATCAGAGAAAATTCAGAAATTAAATGAAAAAATTATACATTAAATATTCGAAAACTGTCACTTTTAAGATCACAGCGCCAAATAAAACGTGAATGTGGGGGAATGGCTTAAACAGTGTTACTACACAAATTAATGATAATGGAAAATATTGCTAATGTGTGATATGTAATTAACGAGACCGACAAAGCACGGGCCTATAATATTTTTTTTTTATCTACTAATAGTTAGCCCTTGACGGCAATCTCACCTGATTGTATGTGATGATGCAGTTTAAGATGGTAGCGGGTTAACCTGTTAGGGGTATGGTAAACCCATACTTCTAATTGATTTCTATACCACATCGTGCCGGAACGCTAAATCGCTTAGTGACACGTCTTTGTTGGTAGGGTGGTAACTAGCCACGGCCGAAACCTCCCACCAGACCAGACTCGAGCTAGGAATCGAACCCAGGACAAACTCCAACTTTATAATGCGCCTGCGTGCGCTCCGCGCCACGGAGATCGGTCTATAAAAGACAATTTTCTGAGCAACAAGACAACAAGAGCTGGAACTTTTTTAAAGAAAAATCCATCGTCTCGTCATCTATAGTTGAACATGCTGGCCATTAGACAGGTGGGGCATGTATGTTCGATGATATTATATTATTTTCAACGTTAACATCCTAACATTTTTGAGACGCAATTACCTACCCCTGATATTGCATTCCATGTAGGCGAGTTATATAAAAATGTTCCCGCATTTTTCATTTTGATCGCTTGAGATACTAGTAGTATGTTTATGACCTTCCCGGGTGATAAGCCTTTACACTTTTATTAATGACTTGCGACTTTGTTTGCGAACATCTTTATTTTATCACCTAAAAATAGCTTAGAACCTTGCAAATAACTTACTGGAAAGTTCAGCAAAACTGAAAAAGATCGTCAGACCAAAGCAGAGTACTGGGATTACATTCTAATTAGCAAAATTTATTTTATTTATTATTATATTATATTTATTTTTCGTAAAAGTATTACAAAATTATAGAGTTTTTTTTATACACTACAAGAAGGCCCTTGACGGCAATCTCACCTGATGGTTAGTGATGAAGCAGTCTAAGATGGTAGCGGGCTAACCTGTTAGATGTATGGTAAGTATAAAACTCCTAATTGGTTTGTACCAAATCGTGACGTGTTAATCGCTTGGCGACACTTCTTTATCGGTACGGTGATAACTAGCCACGGCGGAAGCCTCCCTGCAGACTAGACTCAAGCCGGGAATCGAATCCAGAACCTCCAACTTTATAATGCAACAGCGCACATTCTGCGCCCCGGAGGTCGTTAAAGCCTATTTTAGCTTATCCATAACCCACTGTTGGGCACTGGCTTCTTTTCATATCGTTAAGAGAATTTCAACGCACATTTCGCTCCGACAGCGGAGTAACCTCAGGAGATGTTGGCTTCATCACAACGTTCAATTTCTTGACTGTTGCTCATTGCCTGCAATTAAAACTTCCAAATCTGTCCCTCGGGGATTGAACCAGAAGATCAGTGAGGTACTCATATCAACTATAGTGTAAAAAAATATGCTTACAACGCCTTTTAAAGGCAATTTGAATTCAGATTATCTTGAATTTAAACTAAGAACACAGCGCCACTACTGTGCAAGGGTGGTCGTCAAAATATAATGAGCTCAACCGAAAAATTATAATCATGAATACTAGCCCAAGCGGTTCTTTAATAAATTGAATTCATTACCACTTTCTGCACAGGAAGCAGAATCGTTAAAATAATATAAATAACATGCAAATGCAAACCCCATTAAGAGAGTGCTGTAGTATTATTACCGAAGCTTTCAGCATCTGTTCCGAATACAGCATAATAGGGAAGATAAGTGAAATGTGGCGGCAATTGTTTCAAATTGCGCGCTAAATTAGCGTTGTTTCCAAGATGGCGCAATTAAAGATGGCCGCCGGGCGAATATGCGCATCGGAGACTTTCAAACTCAATTTCTTTCAAGTGCTTGCCTGTGGAATTATTTTCACTTCCTTTAAATAAAAATATTGGCGAACTTAAGATATGGAGTTGATTGATAAACATTACAGGGATATAAAACAGTTTATTTAGCTAAAACATTTTATATTAGTAGATATTATGCATAAGGATAATATAAATATTGTAAGTGGATTTGTCAGTTCTAATTTCATTAATCGAACAAATTCATCTTTAGTTTATCTATTAGCAAGCCGCTTATAGGCCTTAGGCCTCATGGATTTGCTTAGACACGCTACCCTGTACTAATGTTGTTAGATGGGCTTAAACGTTTAATAACACCTTAGTAATAATTGCTGACACGTGTACGTAATATATATTGTATGTTATTTTATAACTATATCCAACTGTTTTCAACTTAAGCTTACCTATCTAGACCTAAGCGCGATTGGAACTCTCTTAGCTTGAGTTTTAAGTTAGCGAGTGTGGTTACCTTACAAATTAAAACAATGAAAAATATATTACATAAGTTCGCTTCATAGATGCCTGTAATAGATTTACGTGAACAAAGCGTTTTCTTTTCTTAATTTTTATAAGAGGGATCATATCCTTTTATCCACAAGATGTACAAGACGAAGCACGTCATATAGCATATATAAGGATAATATTCGACTCACATGAAGGGGACATAGTGCATTTCCTTACGTGACGATATTTTGACTTCTCCTACAAGCCGCGTTAAGGCACCTCAGATTACACGTTCTGAATTAGCGAGCGTGATTTGAGATAGCCGAGAGTCTGGGAGGGGTTTAAAATATTTTCTAATTGAAATTCCTTTATAGCTAAGAGATGGATGGATTGTGTAAAAGAGGATAGTTGTGGTTAGTGACGGCTGATAGAAATGAGTGGCAAAAGAAGACTTGTTGACCCCACATAGCCAATGTAAAGTAGGATAAGGTCAAGGGAAAAAAAACTTAAGTGATAAGCAATTATGAGTGAAACTTAATTGTTAAATACACTGTTTAATTGCATCATCATCAGCGTTGAACGTTCTTTAGTGGGCATAGGTTTCTTGACGGCATATCAAATATAATCCTAGTTTTAATACTAGTATCTGCCCGTATTAAAAAATTAAAAATTAATTTATATGACATTCTAGGGATGATAATGTGCTATAGACAGGTTGGACAATTCCTGGTTTGACCCGGGAAGCGAACCGGGGAACCCCGTGACCGCAGCTGAACACATAATAAATAAAACAAGTCAATAAAATAGAATATGACATGTGATTATTTTGGATGGAAATTAAAAGCCGCACAGCCTCCATACTTCACTCAATTGGATTACCAACAATAAATATCATTAAGGAAGAGATACATTTAACCTTTTTAACGGGCTACAAAAGATATCGGTAACATGGGCCCCGTGGTTGCCGACATGAAATATTATACAGTAAATATATTTGCCCCGGGAGAACATTAAGGGCTGAACGATATTGAATTGGAGAGTTCCCGGAAAGATATTCCAGTTCGCCCTTTTTTATGGATAATATTATTTGATCTCGTCGTCAATACGAAAATGGTTCACGCGGCGGAGTTGCTTCTAAGTGGGAGATCATGGGTTCGATTTCAAAATTGATTCTTTATGATTCTGAGCTTAAAACTTTATGAAGCTGTTTTATTTCAAATCAAATCATTCATCTTAAAACTTTATGAAGCTATTTTATTTCAAATCGAATCAAATCAATCAATCATTGCGTTTATTCAGCCATTAAAAGAAAAATTTACATCACATCTAAAAACGTATGTGTCTAGAAATTGGCTGAACAGAGCGCTGCCTCAGCTTGATGCTGCGTCAAAATTGACTGCAGCGCTGATTTTCAGGCATAACCCATGCTGATATCACGGAGTGACTGGGAAAGTGCTCCTTTAGTGTGTGAGGGTGTGTGCGCGTGTGCGTGAGTACGTGTTTGGTTGCTTTTCTGTTTTTGTTTTTATTTTTATTTTATTTTTTAGACTAAATATATATTTTAATCCTGCCTGGAAAATTTGTTGGCTTTATGAATATTTTTTTTATTTGAATTATTTCTCGAAGCATGCAAACAAACGGGAGAAAGATAGCGTGTTTAATCGCATAGGTCGGCGAAGCAAGCGGCATTCCCTATCAGATGTTTTATCTTTTAAAGCGCTTACAAATTACACCATTTACTTCTGACGTAAATTAAAATGTATTGCGCTCGCAGGAATTTCAGAGAGGAGATCGGTAAGAAATAGGAAAAGAAAAAGTAAAAAAAATCCATGGATTTTAACGCCGGGATCTTTGTTAATGTAAACTTCTCCGTAAAGAATTTGTGTTTCTCGTCTTCTTGATTGCATTTTTAGTAAGTATAGTTAATTAATTATTTATTAGTATGACTGGACTCTTTGTGCCACATGTAATTTGGGTAATTTTTTTATTGATTGATGGAGAAAAAAACTAACTATCTAGGTTTTGAGTAACCATTGACTTCATAATTATCAAGGCCTTTGGACTAACGAGACGTGAGTCAGAAAAGGAAAGGTTTCAAATAAACTACCGAAACTAAACTAGAAATTCCAACGTATGTATATCTAAAGTTATTTTAATCTGTCTTGAAATTGTTAGACATCGACCGAGTATTATTTTATTTAAGTTAGCCTTTCACGGCAATCTTACTTGGTGATAAGTGATTATGCAGTCTAACACGGTAGCGGTACACTGTTAGGGTATGGTAAATCCATAATGCTAATCGATTTCTACGCGACATCGTGCCGGAACGCTAAATCACTTGGTAACACGTCTTTGGTAGTGTGGTAACTAGCCACAGCCGAAGCCTCCCAGACCAGACTCTGACCAGAAATCGGACCTAGGCCCTCCTACTTTATAACGACCTCCGTGGCGCAGTGCGTGCGCTGTCGCATTTTAAAGTTGGAGGTCCTGGGTCCGATTCCCGCCTCAAGTCTAGTCTGGTGGGAGGCTTCGGCCGTGGCTAGTTACCACCCTACCGACAAAGACGTGTCGCCAAGCGATTTTAGCGTTCCGGCACGATGTCGCGTAGAAACCAACTAGGAGCGTGGGCTTACCATACTTCTAACAGGTTAGCCCGCTTCCATCCTAGACAGCATCATCACTTACCACTAGGTGAGATAGCCGTCAAGGGCTAACTTGAGTGCATAAAAAAAAATGTACACGCACTGCATTACGGAGATACTCTAATGAAATTACAAGTGCAGTTAAAACCAGTGAAAGAGAAAAGACATACTAAAGTCATAACGGAATCACGATGCGAGCACATCCGTACTGCTAGTGCGATGTGGCGTGATACTGACCTCAATTGTACGTGTGGTCAATTAAGGCGCCAAATTCCCGAACAGTGTATAACCTGGTTCCAATCACTGGATGCACACGTTGTAAGGCGAACATCAAGCAGATTGTGTGCGGTGGGCGAACATACAATCTTGGCTGGATAGCCTTTGGTAGGTGTAATTTGTTTAAGATGCCTAACTTCGCCGGGGTTTGATTGGCTAGTAGATATTGGTAGATATGTTTGGTCACGTAATATTTGATACCTTATGTGTCAGTACATTAATTGTAATTTAATACTAGTAGATAGTAGAAGTTAAAAAGAGAGCTGTGGAAATAAGCAACGTTGACTCAAAGAATGGGTGATCAAATTTGGACTTTTATACAAAAATTCGACATCAGTCGTTTACAGTCCTATCAATCAAAATCACAGTCTAATTTAACTTGTACGCCGACTGTACGCCACGAAACTACCAGCCATTTCTGTTAAGTGATTCTTAATAGAGGGGTTCTGTGCTATCCGTCAAGGAGGAGTTTGGTCCTATCAACAATATATATTCATAAGATATTTCAAAACTTGAGGAAAATGAAACATTCCTTTACTAATAAAACAAAATCAACGAAGTTAACCCTATTATTTCGCGATCATATATTCCATATCCCACTAAGCAATGAATTAAAAAAAACTATTCTATACGGAAGCCTAGATTCATTAATATCTCCTAGATTTGCAGAATTAGAATAGAAGATAAGTAAAATTAGAGTGGCATAAACTTAAACTAGGATTTATGCGGTGTAGAAAGTTTCATTAAATTTTGACTTACCTAATATTAAACAAGTTTCAGTTAATTGAATTTCGTCAAAATCCGGTGAGCAAAAACCGAAACTTTGACCTCTTTTCATCCTAAATCATGTTTCAATATTTATAATAAGTTAAAATTAGCAATCCAAATTACCTGGTTAGGAACAAATTAATTCCCGGTGGATGTCGGGGTCTAAAATCCTGTCATTTTCAGTGCGCCGCGGAGAGGTCAGATTTACATAAAATTTGCATAGAATTTTGCGAACAATCCGCGGGGCTCCAGGTGTGCCGGGGCCAAGAATAATAGATTGGGTTAAATTAATGTTACAGTAGCTTGTAACAGTGTATTGGACAAATTGTTTCATAAGTTTTACAGCTTTGTATATCAGTGTCTGGCTGGGATATCGGTTTGAATGTGTTTTTTCTTTCGTTCTTGTATCGCGGAAGATTTATTTCTCTTCACCTGTTTGATTTTTAGCTTTTATTCCAGAACCAGATCTATCCATTTAGAGAAAATAGAAGCTTTTTTCTTGTTAGTTATTTTACCATCTCCTCAACTTATTTTACTGACTAGATTATTGCCCTCTCATGCAATTTTAGTCCGTTGTAAGATAATATTATAAATTTTGTGTAAGATTATTTCTGATGTTTAAAAATAAACTTAGATTGCATTACCATCTTATACATATTAGAAAGCTGCTATTTCTAAGCCTTATATACTGAGTGGTTCTCCTACGCCTACTTATTATTCAAAGTAGTATAAAGGGCAAGGACCTGGCCGAAGGCGAAAAAATCTTCGCTGCTTACTCAATATTTGTAAAAAGTAAACTGCCTCGTTGACTGACTTGATGTTTGACTCAGGATTGCGAGAACCAGGTTTGAGTCTCGTCATCATGATCAACCCATTACCGGCTCACTACAGAGCACGGGTCTCTCAATATGAGAAGGGTTTGGCCCTAGTCCACCACGCTGGCCATGTGCAGATTGACAGACTTCACACGCCTTTGAGAACATTATGGAGAACTCTCAGGCGTGCAGGTTTCCTCACGATGTTTTCCTTCACCGTTGAAGCAAGTGATATTTTTTATTTTTATTTTATTCATATTTTTTTTTAAAACGCACATTACTTCGAAAAGTTAGAGCCCGGATTCGACCCGCCGACCTCTGATAAGGAGGCTGACGCCCTAACCACTATGCTATCACAGCTTCAAGCTTCAGCCTCAAGAACATTATGAGCAGTTAAATAAATTTATTGTTGACTCAATTTAAAGCTTACATTAAATTTGTCTTCGACTTTGCAAAGTCACGGCCAAGGTTAGATAATAATTTGAAGTGCCTTCTCTAGCCTTTTGTATTAGCATAATATAAACTATCTCCACAAGTTTGGCATAAATAAGAGCGGCTAAGCCTGTAGGTTTGCTACAAATTAAAATTATACAGGAAATTTCAGTCTGATATCTTATTTTCTTATCATAAAATATTTTAATAAAATTTACCATGAGATAAGTTAAGTAATTTACGATTTTTGTGATGTATGATTAATGGCGAAAAAAAAGAAAACATATATATATTTATACCTACAACCTGACCCAAGTTTACTCTCATATATATATAAAACGCTAATGGTACGTGATGAATGCTGTATTTCTACTACCAATTTCAATGATATTTAGAGACATGAAATACCTTATGACCTGATGTGTCGCTGCAGTATAATATGGAACTGGACTAGCCGAAAGATAAATGAGATTATTACATTCATATCCCTACCTAAACCTTTATCGCTCAGCAATTAGTCTTAACTAGTGGGATGCTAATAATTACTGATCATTGTCAATATGTAACACCAAACAGTTTAACGTTGTGACTTTGTGGAATAATTGTATCAAACAATAAATAGTTAATACATAATTAGTTCTTGTTTAGAATATCCTGAAATATCCACAACGGCTGGTGACTCTAGTGAAAAGTCTTGAGTCTTGACTTAATAGCCTATCTTAACTTTTGTCATATGTTAAACAACTATGCGAGATCCTTAGTGAAAATGATTGGTATTGTTAGAAGAATGTCAGACTTATTAAGAGACTTTTGAACATTAATAGTCTGAATAATCGGTAAAAGCCTGGCAAGTCATACAAGCATAGTGATTGAGACGACGGCAACCCTTTCGGGGGAAGTTTTAAAATTTAGGAATTAGAGACAGAGTTTTGTGACTTATAAGAATAAAATATCAATTGCATCATTTGACAGTTGACATAAAGTTGCACTGAACCTCTGTAAGCATATAAGTGGCACAAGTTCGTGGTAATAAAGATTTTTTTTCTAGAGGTAATTTGACATTTGGTCTTGAAGAAGCAGATGACAGTGATTTTATGATTATTTTAATCGACCAAGTACAGCTGTCTATCACGTATTTATATTCTAAATGCGACAGTTTGAATGGATGGATGTCTGTTGCCAATCTCCCTAGAAAGGCTGAATTGAAATTTGGCCATGGGCTTTCTTTTTACCCTGATATAATGTAGGATTCCTGTAGGTTAGAATTTTGACTATAGCATCAGGTTTCACAAATACACATAAAATAGCTAAGCTAAGGTATTTTGGCTTACAATAAATATTTGTCAAGTGATATAGGACTCTAGTCTGATCGAGCCCTTATAATATTATTATGACACTGTTTTTGAACGTATTACGGGCCACTATAAAATTACCTTTCTTTCAAAACCTAACAGAGCTTTTTCCCAGATAACTGGTTTTATCTTCGAAAACGCAGTATATCCTAATTTGTATCAAGAAACCGGAGTAGGGAAGTGGCGTATCTTTTTTAAAAGCTTTCGGATATAAATATCTCAAAAGAGCCTTTACCTTTTTGGCACGATTATTATTTCTCGACAGCCGTTCATACTTGCTGGTGTATTTTTTTCTGGAAATAGCTATATTTGTTGTCTCAGATATAATGGAAGTTTCTAGCAGAAAACGGTGATGTGGAGTTTGCATCTACGGTTGCGTGCCTACTTATGTTTTTTTCTAAGTTTGTTTCTGTGTTGGGTGTGTTTATTGATTAGATTATTACTATCTTGTGTTTATTAATTAAATATTCAAGTTGAAAATTATTGTGAATATGAATATACTCAGTTAACACTACCAAACTTTGCTTTGCTTTTGGTATTAGGATTGAAAGGTAAGGTTGTTAAGCTAGGTTAGCTTTAATATCGATATAGAACCAACAGTGATTTTTATTCAATTTATGCGTCTGTTCGCGATTAACGCAATAACTACTTAACGTTATTTGAATGAAATTTATTACACTTACAGTTGATACTCTGGTCAGATTTTAGGCTAATATTTATTTAGTTTCTTTAAATCTATAAAGTTAGATATTTTATGTGCTTTGCTTAAAATAACCTAATTAATAGTGATTGGTAAGTGACGGACAAATAGAATTAGGTGCTTTCGTCTGACATTAGTCCCATTTATTTCGTGAATATTTTTTTTTTATTTTGTGTCCCTGAAAGAAAAAGTAATACTCCGTTTGGTTTACTGCAACGGAAAATTAGAGAGATAACTTGGATATAACGATATTTTAAATTAAACTTATTCCTTTCGAGACCCGAGGGGATTCCGTCTCGGGTGTTGCAAATTATTCTTAAATTATAAATCAAATGTCAGCGCTCAAGACCTACGAAATTTTTCCCGTCTCAGGAGGGAGATAAATGGTTACTATGTTAAACACCAGCTGTTCCCCGTGGCTTCGTTTTGTTTTGTTTCAAGAATCCTATATCTTAATAGGAAAAAGGGTCACTTTTGCTCAGAAACGCGAGGTATCAAATTGAAATAAAAACCAAATATTACCTACCATCTATTACGTCATAGGAACATTCGCACGAAGATTAAAAAATTAATGTAGTTATCATTATGATCTGATTTTCAAAAATTGCTTCTACTACAGGAAATTTCAAACTAAAACTAGATCTAACGAAATCTTAACGGAATATTTAAAATAAAAAGTAAACCGATCATTCAAGAATTGCGTACATGCAATTTTAGTGAGCAATGCTTAGTTCATAAATGTTTTCTGTTCTAGGAAAGGAGGGATGGCCCGATTTGAATTAGATTTTTGGCATTAGGTACGTGTGACTTCTGAGGTAATCCTCTGTTTCATTCCTCTGTTGTTATTTCTGTTCTCTCAGTGTATGGATAACAATAAAAAGTTTTAAAAGAAAATATCTCCTTTGTGATTTGACGCTAAAAACCCTAAAACTTCTTTCTAAACGATGATTTATTCTCAAAGTCATCCAGTATAACTAATGTAACTTTTCTGGATTTAGCGAGAATACAGTCCACTGTTTTGTTCCGGACTGTGACAAAACGAGAGCTTAGTCTCTCAAACACACATGCATTATTTTGGCTTACATAGAAAAGACCTTTTAGAGTTCAAAAGAGTTGCTGTCTCTGTTAAACTAACCAAATATATTTAAATAACCAAGCGCAAAATGCATTATTTACAAGTATATCTTGTTGTTATAGATAAACAACAAACCTAGATTATAAAGATGCCATGTGACGTTAACAATTCCTTATAGGCATAGGCTGAGTAAGCAGGCTTAGAATGTAAAGTAGAAGGTAAAAGAACTAGCTGCGTATAGTAACAAGAGTCTCCACGAGAGTGGAGACCACAAACCAATAAGAGCAGAGTGGTTGGTGTGATAGATGACCTTAAACGGTAGGTGGAAGCAAACGGTGGTAGACCGAATGTGACGTTTTCTTTGTTATAGGACTAAACAGGTATAATTTGCAAGAAATGCAGTTTTTTCTTTTCTTATTTTACTATCTGATCGCTGCAGCGTGGTTGAGAGCAGAGGAAAGTGCGTCAGCCCCTCCAGAGATTAAACTCTAAGTTTAAGGAGAATAAGGTAAATCGCTTTGTCTGGTAAGCAATTTCAGTTGTGTTAGATACAGGTGGGGAAAAATAATTGTATTGGCTTGTTCCATAGAAAAATACTTATAGCACAGAGGTGAATACCTATCTTAATAATGGGGAAATTGGGGAATTATCATTAGTATTTTCACTGGTCTAGTCAGGTGGTCATGGCTAGTTACCACCCTTCAATCAAAGCGAAAGAGGTAGGGTAACTTAGGTTAGACAAAAGTTAAGGCATTACGCTGGTGTATCTATAGTACAATCAATACGTAGAGAGAATAGCCGTGTTAAAATGTTTCGCGTCGATGGCTGCCGAAACCTATCAACTAGGTTGCTGGTTCTAAGCCAAGCATTCCTCTAAATTCTTTATCTTCTCTTCATTACCAGAGCGTGAAAATATTTCACCTGGCAACGAGCTAAACTTAACTTAATTATGATAGTAATTGTAAATCCAATTTCGATCATCGATCACAATACAGTCGTTTGCACAAATTTTTAGTACTTTAGCTGCCATACAAATGGTGGAACCTGAACTTGTGAACTGGGATACTCAGATCCATTTTGCATCGGCATTATAGTTCGAAATGACTGTACGATTGTGTGCGAAACTCATGCTCGAATGAGCTTGGATATTTGCACGAAGCTGAAATTCTTTCCAGAATATTTTATGCGTGTGACGTCATTTTAAATGCTCAACTGATGGAGAGGTGGTATGAGTTCAGCAAGGGCAGCGCTCAAGTATTACGATACGTGCTCATTTTTCAGATTAGATGGCAGTATATCTAAGTTATACTATATACACATGTGTATGTTTCTATTATGCTATATAAACTTAGTAAAGGTAGATTGTAGAGTGTAGAGACTTACGGATTAATATTATTGAAAAATATGGCACATAGCTGAAAATATAATACCTTACCTTTGTTCAACAAAGCAAATCCTGCAGCGTAAATTTTTCACCTTCACATGCAACTTTTTTTAACACTAGATATGGACATAACACTACAACATCTATAATAGATTTAACGACAAAGTGAAATACCCAACAAATTAAATAAGTATTCTAAAACGAAGCAATCTCTTATTTCAGTCAGTCCGTGATGCCGGTTCTGTAGTGCGGTAAACTCTAAATTAAACTAAACTAATCACCCTAAAAATACTACTTTCTCCAAGATAAATAAAAATATATTTTTTTCTTTTCGTCAATAACTTCACTTTGTTGATACAATAAAACCTACGATATAATACGTCCTAATGTCAATGAAAATTGAGAAAATACTAAAATGTTGAATTATTTACAAAATGTATCCAATATTTATTCTAAAATATGAGCAAATCGACTGCCCGTCTGTCAGGATCCCGAGCGCCCTCGAAACGAAGGGTCCCATTATGTTCCCGGTATTGTTTTTGTCTGGGGATTTATTCATGTTATTTTATTTTGGTCCTCTACAATAATATCACATATTATTTCTGTCATTCATGATAAGCCGACAAATGTTATTTGGCTACTACGCCTCAGTTGATGACTCGGCTTTACCTATTTATGCTATATTATTAGTTTAGATGAAATGAAATAGTTTGCAACAGATTTGTTACTTTTTAAAACTGCTTAAGAAACTATTATAACTAATGTGTTTATTTTAATGTTATTCGTTTCGAAAAAATAAAAATATATTTTCACTAATTATGTTATAATTCATATTATAGACCTAAAACAAAATATAAAATTTATTATTAAAACTTAAAGGGATCTTTCCTTCTACTAGATAAAATTGTACTCAAACATAAATAGCATACAATAAAAGGAAGAAAGGTATTTGAGTCTGGACAAATATCTCAAAGAAGTTCTCGTAAATGTTTTAACAATTCTTGGTTCTAATAATAAAAACGATCGTTTAATTTTACATTTTATTTAAATACCGATGGTTAAAAGCTTACAATAATTTAGTTCTAGCCTACAACTGCTCTTCTTAAAATCGATTAACTAAAGATTAACATCACATCGAGTTTAATTTTAAATTCTTTCTCTAGTTCTTGTATACGTCATTGTTTTGAGTTTAAACTGTCCTTACTGCTACTAACTGCCTGTTTAACCTTAGTCTTCTCAACAAACTCCCTTGCATCTGAATCAGTTTCAATTATCTTCTTCGCTTCAACTGAATCGATAAGTGGTGCTTCACCGTGAAATGTTTCTTCTGTGTACACGCGATTAATTTTTCTCATTGTACCATGGAACTGTTAATTAAAATTGTTACCGTATATGGTATATGTATATGCAAATTGTAAACAAGAATTTGAGTATGACTCATTAATAACATGCAAACTAGAAAAGTATAATTTTGCAAAAAAGAATTACGTAAAAGTTTACGATAACGTAACTTTAGCATTTAAAGATGATTTTAGTACATATTATAGTGCAAAAAGAAACCTACAATCTTATTTTAAAACGAGCCATCTAACGTGTGTCTTATCGAGCTGTAAGACAAACGCGTTTCAATATACAATCAACTACTCTTTAGCTTTATTTATTCCACCAGTTTTAAGTGACCATTACATACATTTTTTACCCCAACGTCCATCGCTCGGAGTTAGGAGTTGTATGCTCCACTTATAGTTACTTTAGCTTCGCCACATGCTTCTTACTATATTATATTATTTCTTATAACACTGTGGACCGTGCATGAATATTCCTAGTATCCTTGCGACACTTGAAATCTTTAACCCTTGAAATCTGTATTTAACACTAAAATGTACCTTATCCCAAAGCGACATGTTAAAGCCGTAGTTGCAATGGAAGAACTGATGGTGCTCGTCATGAAACTGGGCATCGGGTTGCCATGGCTGCCACCATTGTCCCTTGAAATTGATGCCCGAGTGGTCGATGATTCCGTGGTAGTAGTTGTATAGCGCCACAGCGTAGAAGGGCACTGGAAATATTTGACAGAACTAGATGACACAGGAAACTTTGTACAACCTTATATAAATAATTTCATTGTAATCACAAGCGATTAATATACTAATACTAATAATATACATTTCTAACTCCTATTATAATATATCCAGCAGTGTTATTGCTGTCAAACGATACTTCTGCCACGAACGCCATCTATTGAAAGTAATCCATTGTTCTTTGTTTGTGTTTCGATTGCAATACAAAATAACAATTTCAATTATTGCAGATTATATATTTATTCCTAGACCAGTATAGACGCTAAGAAAGAGAAAAATATTCAAATCAGACAAACCATTTTCGTTATTATAGTATGTAAATAAAATAGTCGTCTAAGCGAAAATAAGGTTGTTATTACCTGTCGAGTTAGCCCTTAAGACATGTCAGTAAAAGATATTATGTTAAAAATTGTACTAATGTATATAAGTCAGCATTCACATTGTATACAACGTGGGCTTCCTAATAAATAAAATAAAATAAATAAAAAATAAAAAAAAACATTATCGAGTTTGTTCACTCACTGTAGATGGCAATTTTTTTATGACTACACCGGTATAACATAGTGCATGAATCGATAATAAAAACGGACCAACAGCTAGTCAAATAGGAATTACTAATACTTCTCGTGTAGACTCGTGTAGAAAAAGATGTACAGTAATTTGTGTGCTTAAATAATACAATAGTAGAAATACTCACTCCAGTGTACCGGCAAAGTGAACAGAGGCAGGCACATAGTTAGCTGGACGTGCATGATCTCCACGGGGTGGATGGCGGTGACGGAGAAGGCGGTGGGCTGCTTGTACTTGTGGTGCAACTTGTGGAAGTGCTTGTACAGCCACGGCGTGTGGTACAGGCGGTGGAGGATGTACGTAGTGTAGTCCTGCGGAGAAGGTTATAACAGTAAAATTAGTGATTATCTGTAAATATGAGTTTGAATGAAAAGGTGACTGAAAGAACTATCAACGCACAGCTGAAAGCTGATGGATCAGATAGAATTTTGACATACAGATAGTTATTATAACGTTAAAATCCGTGAAGAAAAGTTCGTAAATCGTTATATATAACTACATGATAGATTGAAGTTTGTTAATTATATAGTCTGTCAGTTTTGTAGTTAGAAATGCAACAAACAATATAACTTGGGCAAAGCTAGCTTTAAAGTAAAAATGCGACAAAATTGTCAACCGGCTATTTTCATAGTGACCAGCGTGTTTATTTATTCCAGCAAAACATACATACATAGGTTTACAACAGAAGTAGTATAACTTAAATTGTCTAATATAGTACACTATCATTATGCACCTGTTTTCCGAACTAGTTTAGACTGTATCTCGGAAAACAGGAATACAGAAATAGCAAAAACATTGGTAGAAAAATTATGCTCCTTACTGTTAAAAATGAAAATTATTAACTTACCGTATAAATAAAGATAATGGGGAACTGCAAGAAGAACCAAAGCCAGCCATATTCATTGAACTGGTAGTAGACCGTCGAGGGGTTCCCGTTATAGATGTAGCAGGCGAGGAAGGCTGAGAAGCTGCCCGTGATGAAAAGCGATAAGGTTCCTATCATAATCTCGTGACGCTCTAATTCTGGGGACAACCACTTCTTCGGCTGGATCTTCCACTCTTGTGCTAAATGCCTTCTACGAACGTAGAAGTACCACTGGAAATTGAAATGGTAATTTCATTAACAATTTTACTAAAATGAAAAATGTTAGGTATAATAAAACTATAAATAAGATATTATGTTTTAGAATCTGCATTGAAATGTCAAGATCTTTCCTTTCAGTAACATCTTTAGATAACAAGATACAACTCATTGTATAAGTCTGTAGCTAAACGCAATAAAAAGATACACCCTTTTATTTCGTTTAACTAGGGTTTCAGACTAAAAGTCCTCCTTCGCTGTCTGTTATACAACTTATAAGACACTTCCCGGGTGACCCTTAATCTTCAAATTTGGTACAAAGATAGGTCCAACCAAACAAGTAAATAGAAATAAATAAAATCAATGTATTCAAATCATATTCGAGCTTTATGTCCGATAAAGCAGTAAAAGTAACGAATATTTCACGTAAGGTCATAAATATTGAATATATCATCCATAAAATAGTACAGTAAAAATAAAGGATTGTCTATATATATTACATAAACAAGTGAGAAGTTCACTTGTTTTAGTGTTTTAAGATTGATTAGCATAAGAAAATTTGAGTACATATAAAGCAAACATGTAACTAGCGATAAAGTCAAAAATTTAAAATATAATTAGCAAAAACAATAATTTTAAAATAAAGTATCATGGTGAGGCTGATTTAGTAATAACTTGCTTAATTTTACTATGTGAAACAGTGAAGTTACCTTGTAGTTAGTACAAGGTACCCACATTTTTTTTGACAGTGGCTAACAAAATTTAGTTGGCAGTATTTTTCTTTCAGTTACCTACTGTTCTATTGTACAGTGATGGAATAATCATTTTAGAAAAGGATAACCCGAATTAATGGACGAAGACTTAAGACCGAATCATCAAGCAGGTATCTTATTTACCAAGAATTTATATGACTAATTTATGAAAACCCTGGGCTCAGTTATTAAATCGAGGAGAAAGTTAAGCTTTCCGGTAATTTACAGTTAAACTTTGTGTTTGTATTTCCAAATCATTGATTTTATAGTATTTTGTTATAGAACCAAACGTAACTTAAATAGCTACTTATAATTTTGACTTAAATACTTTTAATTTTTTTTAAGTACAAATCAAGAAAACGTTCGTTTTTAAAAGCGTTTTCAATTAAGTTAATTACTAATCAACCCAAGGTAAATTTATTGTTGACTCGAAGAACCATTAAGATTCTAATTAAGATTTTATAAGACTTAAAGTGAAATTCCAGGAAGGCTTATACTTTAATTCATTCATTAAATAGAATAAACTTGTTGTTTAATTTTTAACCTCTTTTTTGCTGAGCGAGATTTAAATTTCTATTTAACTAGAAAGAGAGCTTAGATTTTCTACTAGAAAGCACTTAATTGTTTTTGATTCTTTTATCACGATACAGGTCACAAATATTATGCATTTGGGAGAAAAATACCTAACTACGGCTATCGATCGCTCCGCGCTGTATCATATCAAATATCATCTACATTTTTAAAGGTAAAAACGGAGATTAATTACTTTGCTTCACTTTGCTCCTTCTCCTACTCCTCATGATCAATGATGCTTGGAGCGAAACGTCCTTATAGCGCGTATTTAAGACGAAGATCGGATTGGTGTTTACGAATGATGATAATGACGTCTAGTATGGCCTGTACATATACAATTTTGGGGCGACAAGACTGCATTTGAAAATTATTAAACATGAATCAATAAATACTCGTGCACTTTTATTGTCAAACACGCAAAAGTTAGTTCTAGTTGATTTTAATGTTTTTCTTAAATTATATAGTCCTTTGAAATTGTTGCTTTTTGTGTATTATTGTAATTTTGAATTAATCTAATTGTTGTGTTTAATCGTTAATTGTAATTTATTTGTATTTGAGAACTGTAAAATTGTAATTTAATGACTGATATTATTGTTTTCTACTAATGACTAATATATAAATATGTTCTAAGACTAAAAATTGTAAAATGTGATGACAATAAAGCAAACAAAGGCTCTTTTTCTCCCCGAAAAAAAAAACACGCAAAAGTATGGAAAATAGAAAAACAAACACAGCGTCTTGAATTAAATATTTTGTACATTACAAAATAAAATAATATTTTTAAGTTAAGTTTGTTGAAGTTTCTTCTTAGGAGTATTTAAAAATACATGGGTAAAACTGCGGTAAAATAAAAATATTACTTTATAATACTGCAACGTATACAAAAATATAAACTTATGATATTGGCATATTAAAAATGAAAAAAAAAATGTGTTTATCTCATGTTCTTAAACTTACATGCAAAAAGCCACCTATAGCGAAGTATGTTCCATACGACACGAAATGCGCCGAGATGAAGATGACAGCGAAGTTCTCCATCTTAAGATTCTCTGACGTGAAGAGCTTGTAGATCTCTTCTGTGGTCATATTCCGCTCGCTCTGCGTGTGTCCGAAGATCTGCTTGAGAGCTGTCACCAGGATTACCACCCATTCTCCTGAAACACAAAATGAACTTATTGAAGTAAAATGTTTTCAGTTGCGACTTCAATATTTTTTGACATTTATACACAAACGTTTCACGATTATGCAAATTATGTGATATGAAAGAGAAGTAACATTTACCTTGTTGAGAAAGAGAAAGAGAGCAGGTACATATAATACTTCTACCGTCACGTACACACGCTTAGACAAAAGGTAACTTTAAGTTCTTAATCTCAAACTTTTATTAACTTAATTACTTAGCAAAAAAAATACGCATTCCAAAACGTGAACTTCTTAAAATATTACTTCTTACTTTTTAACGCCTTTAGCTAAGATAAACTAGATATATGAACTCAGTTTAATAAATAATTTATCGTTTGAAATCATCGCGTAATATCGGATGAATATTATTTGGCACGTTTACTTGCTGAGTAAACAGGGATAAGCCACTAGAAGGAAATGTGCGAGAATGTTTTAAAATGTGACTCTCGTTTGTTCAGCGGAAACGTAAATTAATAGACCTCAGTACTTCGGTCTACTATTTAATTTGTAAAAGTATTTCTTTTGCAGGTTTTGGCTCGAACGTTGCTGAACTTTTCATGTTCGACTTAAAAAATGCACATTTTGCTTTACATAGACATTGGTTCTTTTAATTCGTCTATACTCATTGTAAACATTTTAATTTACTAAAGATATCTTGACACCATATTTTTTCTGACTTTGGTAAAGTAAGACTTTGGTTTCCAGCAAAAAATCAAAATCAAAATAGCTTTGTTCATGTAAACTAACAGCCATCTATGAAGGTTTCAATATATAGGTACCGTCCGGACCCCCCGTTATCCCAAACGTCGCCTAAGCCGAGGTTCGGCCTCAAAGGAGGCGCCCTTAGGAAGTCGTTCCCTTAGTTTCTTCGAGCCCTAGGGCTCAAAATTTCTTCTGGCAGAGCTTCTTTCCAAATCTCGCCAAACAGCCCGGTTACGCTGTGGCAACCAATAGGGTTTGTACAGCTAATAGACAGTCCGAAAAAAAAAATACAATATATTTTTCATTACTTTGATTTATGAGATGATTACTACACATACCAACTTAAAACTAAAACTAAGAGGGCTAACTTAGCAGATTTTTTATTTTGTTATAATCATCTCACATAGTCAATAATAAATTGCAATTATCTATGAATTTAGAACAATTTACACTCAAGCTTTTTTATCGTTAATATAATCCCTAATATCATAAAAGGATTTTTCTATAAGTAAGCTACGAGTACGTGGTCTAGCATTTATCATCAATATCCTATCAAAGTCCCAATGCTGGGCACAGATCCCATCCCTCATAGGAAAGATTTTAGAGCATGAAATCACAAAACTTATGAATTGACGGGTTTTAACGATACCATCACATGATGATTGAGATCGACAGCTTAACGAGCAAGCCAAGGGGGACGGCGATGATTGCCTTAAAACGGGTAAGTATTAAGAATAAGATAACCTCGATACCTATAATTTTTTGCCAACATGCTAACAAAAGATCTGGTCGGTGCATTCAATGGAATTATAATATTTATAAGCATTCTTGCTAGCATAGTTCAAAGTTGTGTAAAAGAGGTTTTGAACTTCAAACAATCTAATTTCATGCATAGTATAATTGATTATGTAATGTAAAGCATAATAGGAGACAAATAAATAAAATGTTCATTAGACGTACACCAGTTTTTAATATTATCAACGTCCGGTATCTAATCCACATAATTGATGACAGTAGCCATGCGCGTCAGCTCCGCGGTCACCGCCTCAGTGGATTTAAAAATCATTATCTATTCGGAATGCAAACTCGATCCGATTAATAATAGAACATTTTGTGATAATTTTACCCTATCTCTATTGTGAATTTTTTTGTAAGTTTTTAAAACAAAATTAGCTTTTGATATATCGCAAAGGTATGGAATACCTTTAGATATTCAAAAGATTAGATTTGATCTTAAAAATCCCCTTCTATTATATTTTACTAAGAGTAATTCCTAAAAGTGGAACCCGCTATTTGAACAAGTAGTGAACGGATTTATATATTTTATTTTTCTTGAGGGAAATTAACGTTTTTACTTCTTTCATCACTGACAGATCACTAGATTTTTTGAAAGTATGAAGTTAAGTATGACAATCTCTAAATAATAGGTAACAGATCAGGAATTGTGCGTAAATGAGATAAAGAGCTAAGATAGAAAAATGGCGTAACAATATTATTTGGGATATTTGACATAGAATTAAAAAGTTGCTTAAATATTTGGCAAAGTGCCGGCTGCAATAGTTTGAAAGAAATGCCACAGAAAAGATCCTTCAAAGTCCAAACTTTTTATTCAAATTGAAGTTTATAAGAGGAGACAAAAAATGGCTGTTATTGTAGGTACGCCCTGCAGATATGAAACATCAAGGTGCAAATTGTCATTAATAAGAGAATTATTAAGTATAAATTAAACCTGTAGGAACACATATGGGAGTGAAAGAGTGGTGGCGTAGAAGAGGAGTGACGCCGTCATCATGATCAACCCATTGCCGGCTCACTACATAGCACGGGTCTCTTCTCAATATGAGAAGGGTTTGGCTATAGTCCACCACGCTGGCCATGTGCAGATTGGCAGACTTCACACGCCTTTGATAACACTACGGAGAACTCTCAGGGATGCAGGTTTTCTCACGATGTTTCCCATCACCGTTGAAGCGAGTGATATTTTAATTTCTTAAAAACGCACATAACTCCGAAAAATTAGAGGTGCGTGCCTGGATTCGAACCACCGACCTCTAATTAGGAGGCGGACGTCCTAACCACTAGACTATCGCGGCTTACTAGGCTATCTCAGCTTAATACTTAATAGTACGTAATATATACCGAGGTTTTCGAAACCATAAAAACATATACTGTGAGATCTATAATCAGTATTAATAGGTCATGTTTAAACAGGTAGCAAGATACGATAGAAGAAACAGGTATTTATTCATGTAAATTATAATGAAAGATTTTTTTTTTATTATTAAATTGTTGCTTTAACGAGGAAACACGAACACCGTGGGTTTTAATGAGGAAGCCAACGGCGAAGTTTTCAAACAAAATTAAGCATGATTAGGTGTACATAATATTACAGAGTCGGTAACTTTTCTTTTTGTAATAATATGTAATTACGTTCAATGTTTAACCAGCACGGTAAGCCAATAACAATACCAAAGAATTAAAAGGAAAAAACATCGGTACACCTCTAACTAAAACGCGCATTTTTTTGAATGAGAACTTATTTACATCTGAAGTTAAGGCAAATGATGCAGTTTCGTTAAATACTCTTAGATTGCATTTAATTTGTCATTAACGCGCTGTTTGCAAAGACTTCACCCTGATTTATGCCGACATTAGTTCAGAGGGAACCGTTTGTTTTCCTGGTCTCGAGAGTGTCCTGTGAGGCAAAATTGAATCTTGATTGGTTTATGTTTCAATCCGTACATAGTTAAGAAAGACCATTTTAATTTTAATGTGGCTGGAATTGTTGCTTATGTTAGATTTTCGTGCAAAATTTCTTCCAGGTGGGAATCTTTTTTTTTTTTTATCCACTACAAGTTAGCCCTTGACGGCATCTCACCTGATGGTAAGTGATGATGCGGTCTAAGATGGTAGCGGGCTAACCTGTTAGGGGTATGGAAAACCCATACTCCTAATCGGTTTCTACGCGACATCATGCCGGAACGCTAAATCTCCTTTGCGTTACTAAAATAAGGATTATAATTCCTTATATAATTCTAGTGCAAAAGGATCAATAATGTTAAAACAACATTGATATATATGTAGTTTTTGTTATGTAAAATACTAACCAACCGCAACGGACACAGATAACGATAGAATAATGAGCCAAGTTTGGACGGTGTGAAGAGAAAGATAACTTCACCTGAACGCTGAATGCTCGGATTAAAGATAAACTAGACGTTCATGTCACGTGTTTTGTATTTTTAAATTTTGAATTTAACCTAAAATATTTCGCCTCACATTGGATACATTGATAACGCACAGCATATCTAATATAGTACCAGTAGGTAGTGTTGATGAGATTGAGGAGCTCCGGGTGATGGATGAGAGGTATCCTCACCCGTCGAGCCTAATCCTCGGGTCGTAAGGCGCGCCCAATGTTCCTGGCGCGCCTCAAATGGAGTTAGGGGGCCTCGATCATACGGCCCCGGTGGAGGGTCTGTCTCGGCGGACACCGCTGGTTGGGTTGCGGTCGAGTGCGCGGGTGTTCCCGTGACCCAGCCACCAGGCGACGCGTAGGAGCATCGCTGGGTTTTAGTGGGTATTCTGGTCGCCAACCCGGCCGCCGGCGAGTCCCACATACCCCGTCGGATGCGACGCCGTCAAAACAACGTCGCTTCCGGAGGGGATGCTTAAACGCATTTCCCAGCGGAGAAAAAAAAAAGTGTTGATGAGATGAAATTGTTAGATGAAGAACATTATTGTCTGGCAGTGACAATGGGTCAATTTGTGTATAGTACTGGTCGAAGGTTTAATGAGATTGGCGTGCACACGAGCCTTGCGGCGAGGTGAGATTCCCTTTTTATCTCGGGTGATACAATAATCTTGTATTTACATTGTGTCCATCTGTGTATTGTATTTTGTTATGGTTCGATGAAGCTATACGTAAACGTTCCTCAATGGTCCGTGTTATACTAGTTAACTCTGCTACAGTGGTATTAAAAATGTTTACCATTAAGATAATCAAAAATCCGCACTCAGTGTTTGTTTGCCCACGAGTAATGGATGATCGAGCATGAATCTTTTTGAAATTAAACTTAGAGGTCATGTAAACCCTCAGTAGCCTGATTTACGAAAGTGATTTATTTTTAATATTACTGTGTTTGCTTGAGTGTCTAGATGAAGGGAAAAATGGCTTTATTTAGAAAAAAAACAGGTATCAATTTTGATACTTCAGACATTAAAACACCAGTCTGAGCTCAAAAACACAACGTATAGATGTGGGATATAAAGTTGCCACAGCCCCAAAGAATTATGGGCAAAGGTCACTTCACATTCAATACCACCAAGTTTAAAGACGCCAGGGCCGATCGAGTCGACGTCGAGACGAACTCGATTCCCATTTAGAATACTGGACTTGCGAAATAGCGACAGACAGTGAAACCTTTACACCAATGTAAATACACAAAACAACTTCAGGCTACAAATAAAAATCCTCAATCCAATACCTCTCAATGTTGAACCAAATGTGAACACAGCAAACGTGGCGATGAACGTGCTTATGAATTCAGGTAGCCTTTCAAAGAACTTCTCTAATGGTTCAGCATACTTCTCTATCCACTTTACCCCATCCGTGAGCGGATCCCAGTACTTTGGTTTTGTTTCCTCGTTATTCTCCTCAATACCTTCTTTGGGTTGACTAGTTCCATTGCTTTTACTTCTTTGGCTCGTTTCCGTCATGCTAGAAATAAATAATAAAGTATTATTAACATAAGTATTATTTTTGGGATACTTACCACTTTTTAACTTTCTTTTTTCTAACAAGATGAATTTTAATGAATAAATTTGAGATTTTAGTTTAAAATAGTAAAAATTAAAACGAGTCCTTATATTTCTACGTTGTTATTTATTGTCTTAATATGTTTGCCATTTAGTCGTGACAGTATATTCTATTTTATTTATATTAAGTACAAAACGGTATTCTTAGCTACTAGCTTAAATCGACATGAAAGTGACTGCATATTAATATCAAATCACGATCAATCAGATTTTTAGACAAAATGTTGTCATCATCATCAACCTACAATATAAAAAATATGAAGGACCAAAAGCGCATTTTATTGGATTATTTGCAGGAGAGGGACAATGGTTCTGAACCAAATATTTGATATATCTGGTAGATCAAGAAACTCGTATCTATAATCGGTTTCATGACCTTGAAACCAAATAAATATCTGGATGTGAAAGATTTGTTAGTAAGTTACGATCTAAATATATGAAAGCAGAGACAAATTTGTATTTTTCATGCAAGGAATAATAAAGCAGCTCTTGCAAATGATCTAGACACACAACGAGTGTGTACTTGACTGGAAAATCGTGAAAGTTTGGAGGTGTGAAAAGAATAGAAGCGTATGGTAAATAAAATAAGCTCGAAAGACCGGGTTCATAGGTAATGAGATAGCCCCCACATTGGACGACCGAGGTGGTTGACAGGGAATATTAAATGAGAAGCTAATGTTGCCTCCCAGAGTGCATGTACCATGTGGAAAGTCAGCAATTCATTCCTTACAACTCACATTAAAGTACTTTGCTTCGCAGAGGTCCATGACACACGATTTGCCAATTCAATGGAAATCCCACAAATCTTTACGGTACAATTTCAACACAAATTTTCCAAATTAGGCTTTCTACGTACGTTTTCGCGAATTTCGGCTTCATAGCTGTATACATCAGACTTAATAACCGTACAACATTTTAACTATATCATGTGAGCATTGACATGACTTATTTCTGTCTAGCTCAATAAGTTCGACTGTGCTTTGCCACGCGGTAAATCTGACAGTAAACGGATTTATCAGAAAATCTCCATCTAAATAGAGTTTCTTTTAACGACTGTAATTTATCACTGTAAGTTAATCCAACAGCCACTCAAGTCTTGCGGTCAGAGTCTGCTATCCAATCAAAAGTTAAATTTAACAAACGATGTAAAATTGATCATTGTATTTTATGATTCGCATAATTCATGAATGTTATAATATAATATAACGTTAGTTATCATTATTCGTGTGCTTCATAGGAAAAATAGACGAAAAACAGGTGGGGATCGTTTCTGGCTACATTCAACACATTGAATTCTCATGCGGTGTTAGTCCAGTGGTAAATACTTCGGCCTTACTTTCGTTGGGCGGAGTTCGAACCCAGTACGCATCTCTAATTCTGCGGAGTCAATCAATTAAACTATAATTTCCGCAAGTTATATAGTTATTGTATTAATAAATTCCCATGTAAGCAATTTCACTTTTTGAGGAAAAGTTTTTTGTCACTATTTCGTTTCATCTAATACTAACATAACTATACAACATAGCAATCTAATTATAAATGACAAAAAAATGTAGCAAACTCCAAGCATTAGTAACAAAATCAGCAATGCACATCTTGTTTGTTTGATATAATATAGGTTGTGTTAAGCTCATTCCTATTAATTTTACATTAATTATTGTATAGTTGCAATATAAAGTTTTACATGACTCGATTCCATTAACCCGTAAATATCTTACAGCAGTTAAAAAGTAAGATTTTCACTTCTATTAAAACGTGATATTTTGGAGTTTGTTACCCCTGATATATTACTTGCGTTAACAGTGGAGGATAACATCGTGAAGCAATCTGCATGCCTGAGTGTTTCTGTAACGTTCTCAAACGTGTGTGAAGTCTACCAAGCCGCACAAGGTGGACAGCGGTCACAGCCTTGCTCAATTTCTAAGAGGAGTGCTCTGAAGTTGAATACCACTTAACTCCTGGTCATATGATTTTTTGTAGTAAATCTACATGGAAATAGGTACCAAATACTTGTTTATATATTACGTACTATTAAGCTGTGATAGCCCAGTAAGCCGTGATAGCCTAGTGGTTAGGACGTCAGCCTCCTAATCCGAGGTGGGCGTTTGAACCCGCACCTATAACTTTTCGGAGTTATGTGCGTTGTTAAACAATAAACATATCACTTGCTTCAACGGTGAAGGAAAACATCATGAGAAAACCTGCACGCCTGAGAGTTCTCCATAATGTTCCAAAGGCGTGTGAAGTCTGTCAATCCGCACATGGCTAGCGTGGTGGCAAAACCCTTCTCATATTGAGAGGAGACCCGTGCTCTGTAGTGAGCCGAGAATGGGTTGATCATGATGATGATGATGATGATATTAAATACAGCAGTTGACCTCCTTTGGTTAAAATGTTGATATTGCATAACATAAGACATTCCGTTTCTGATATCCCAAACTATAATAATTGAAAAACAAGAATCAAGTTTTGTTTTTCATTTACATTTCTTTTTAATATTATAATAGAAATAAAATTGGCGATGTTTTTATCGCTATTTTGTTTCTTGGTATTCTCAAAAGTATTTATAAAATGATTTAAGTCATAATATTCTATATTGAAACAACAAATATTTACCAGCTGTTGGCCACGAAGAGTGGGCGTTAATTCTTCGACTTTTTAAGTAAGATTACTTTTTCTATAACAAAAACTTCAATATTTTTTCGATTATGGCATATTTATTTTCTTTGATAAACAATATTTTCATGCATACTTTCACATCTGCCAATTTTTTTTAACATCGCGTATTTTCATTGTAGTGCAAATCATTTATAATTAAGTATTTAACAAAAATAAAGTACCTTATTCACTAGAATCAGTCTCCATAAACAACTTATTAAGCACAACTTGTTTCTCGTATGTTACATATAAACGTCTTGAATGCTGTAATTGTTATTTGCAAATGATTGGCGAAGGTCACAAGATCTTGCACCCCGAAAAAAATTATAGTCAAAGAGACGTTAGACGTTTCGTCTGTGTTCAGTACCACATGTATTAAGCTCGCAAAAATAGTGAACAAATTCACTGTCAGTATTAATTAGATGTATTTTTGTGCTTCCAAAATTACTCCAAACATTTGTATTAGATGGTTTGTGTGGAAGAGGATATGCATTTATATGATAGTAAATTGATTACTGATAAAAGTAAGAGCATAAAGAAAATAATATTATTTTCATATAACACATTTTTATAACAAATTCAAATTCAAATTTCAAATTCAAATTCAAAATAATCTTTATTGAAATAGTCCTTTAAAAGGCGCTTTTGACGCGTCAATAATTTACATAGTAGTGATTTGATGGTGATAACTAGATTCGTAAACTTAAAACTAAAGCTATGAGGGTTCCAAACGCGCCCGGTCTAAGAAGAAGCCCACAACAAACTTAGCCAGGTAAATTTTATTTTTGTTATCACCATTTCACATGCCACTTAAAATTATATTAAGAGCTATCTTATTAGAGCAATATTTCACACCCATGCTTGTTTATCATTTGTGTAATCCTTTACACTATAGTAGGAAAAACAATTAAGTGTAGTGCGTTAAGTCAGTAGACAGAGCTAAATAAGCCTTTCCGATTGTGAATTCCCTGGAAATTTGGAAAAACGAACATCATTTATTTAATAAATATGAAATATATAATTATATATGTCTCAAAGCAAGAAATTACAAGATAATAGAAATTAGCTATAAATCCCACTAATCCATTGGAGTAATTTTAGGGCTTACGCTATGTATTGATTACCAATTAATAACGGAGAGGACTAAGAATGTAATAACACAAGATAGACTACATAGTTTTGTTATGCATATATTATGCTCAGCGACAATTAACTTAAAAGTGGTAGCTACTAAATACTTGTATTGCATTTATCTGGTAAACTTTTATTTTGGGGTTAATTTTGTTATTTTATAAACGGTATGAGTTTTCGTAGGCAAACTTTTATATGACGGCAATCAGAGAGCAGCGCTATCTACGTTTGGAGTCATGTACGACAGACAAGAAAGTGGCATCGCCCCCTCTCTTTACGCAACACTAAGTGACGTATGCAGGTCTTATAAGACTCACCGGCGCGGGACGGCGCATTGCATTGATTGCATTCGGTCAGGTCGGACCGATGGTTGAGCTGCGGTGGTGCATTCGTACTTGGTGGAGCGTATAGTCTGCTCCTTATAAATTACCATACTTATAATTGTAATTCTGTTCTACCAAGAGTGTCTGGTCTCTTTGCCCGAAACTACCCACGTCTACCTAAATTACCGACGAAGACACGCACCCGCCCGTAGTACATATTTATTTTTGTATAACATTCTAGCCAACTAATATTCCAGTGCTGAGCAAAGGTTTCTATTTTCATATGAAAGAGGGATTTAGGGCATAGATTATCTGTTTCCTGCAGGTAGGCGCGCTTGGTACGTCACAAAGTAGTACAATAAATCAAACCAGCTCTCGGCCTATTAATTCCTACATACCTACTTATGATCACAGTTAATGCTTTGATTAATTGTTATCAACAAAATGTGTGATAGCCATTGCGTGAGCATCGCTAATTGTGATAACGGGGAGCGCTGAGGACGTTGACGTTCCCAATGAAAGGTCGTGGGAGCTTATAGTTTCAGCAAGTCGTCCCTTTGGGGACACCTATTGATATCGGGTATGCGTTGAAACGTTTTCCAAACAAACATCTTATGCTCTTACAACTTGAATATAGACTAAAATTATAAAATCAAATCAAAAATAACTTTATTTATATAAACCTATTACAGGCATATATGAATCTTTCATATATATCACATTTTTCATTATTTCTATTATTGATGGTGATAACTTCCATCCATTCCATTCCATCTTCTGTGGTCCCTAATGGTTATAATATGGGGATCTTCAAAGGGCGGATAAACAAACTACTCAAAAGCCAGCAACGCATTGGCGGTTCCTTTGATGCTGCAAATGTTAATGGGCGGCGGTAATCACTTCCCATCAGGTGACCCGCCTGCTCGTTTGCTCGCTATATATAAAAAAAACTACGCTCGCCAACTTAAAACTTAAAAAGCTAAGAGGGTTCAAATCGCGCTCAGGTTTAAGAAATAACCCACAACCAACTTAGCCGGGTTTTTTTTTTGCTATCACCATTTCATATATTCGCAAAAGAGATGATTCATAAAAACCGTAGTTAAATTTGTTACCAATTTATTAACACTACATTAATAGAAGATTACTTAGCAAAATAATTTTTATAGGACTTTTTGGATTTAATCAACTGGGATGGAGATACCAACGTTAAAAACGATTTAAAGTCGGTATTCACATCTGCGCACTCGTATTTCAGTTCATGGCGCCTCCTTATGGCCTATGCGTAATATACTGTTTTGTCTAATTTTTTTTTTAGTTTGTTTGTTGGAATGTTATAATCTCTCGAACTCACAGCCGGATAAGGTAGAACAATTTTATTGAAAGGTAATTTTTTTTACATCATGCTATAAACCCTTACCCTAGTAATTTAAATAAAAGTACGGAGAGGCGATGCAAAGAGGTTGATTGGATGATAAGTATAAAATTTACTCGTAAGAAAAAAAGAAGTTCTAACCTTGAGGGCACAGCCAATTATCATAAAATAAATAAAGTACCTCGAAACTTTTTCTTGTCTCGAAATTCCCAGTACTAGCCAGGAGTTAGAATATCGGAGTTTTCGCAGAGAGCGTGTTTAACTAAGTTTCTAGTAACAATTTTACTATGAACTTATAATAATCGTTTTATTAAGAGTTGTAGTACCTACGTCACCTAAGTTTATATCTCTATCTGAGGGAACTGTGATCATCATGGCAGCTTATGTGACGTAAAGCTGATGATGAGAGTATATTAACATTTTGTACACTAAACTCAACCCAGCTAAGACTTCAAGTGCTCGACACACTGAAAGCGTTTGCCTGCCACGCGACTGTTTTATAACATGTTTGGCTTGTAATCTGTATTAGTTGTTTTATGAAAAAAAAAGTGTAAAAAAATTTAAATGGTTTTAGTTCAAATTAATCCAATGATTTTTTTGAATGATGAGCTTTTTTAAAAGTTACTTTTATCTCAGTTTACTTGCATAAAACTATACTGTAACTTTTTTAAGATAACGTAATTTTACTCGTAAATTTTATATATTTTTTGCATATATTGCTCGTCGTTTGATAATGAAGTTCAGGCGAAGCTTAAAAAAACGTAAACCAAATCTTTTTCTATTATTATTTATGTACATAAAATAAGAATGTTACATTAGTGCCATATATTACTATTTATTTATTTTTTATTTATTATTTTGTATACAATATTTTGATGTCAGATTTAAAATCCTAGCTATAAAATTCTGACTATTTGAAATGATGATGCTAAGAAAATAATGAGTTAATGTCAAAACATTAATTAGCTTCAAAATTTGTGTGTAACAGATGATTTCAAACAAGTTTCTGTTTGAGTTTGTATAGTTATACATATATGTTTTATATCTTTTTTTTTCTCTAAGTTTATTTTAAGCATGTTGTGGCAACCTCTATGGTCTGTCTGCAGTATTGAAGAATTCCTCTACTTGTGTATTTTTATAGTTTCTTGTATTTTCTGTAGCCTGTTGGATGCCCTTAATGAAATAAATAAAATAAAAAGTTAATAATCAGCATTATTTTTGTTTTGTCGTAATAAATAATTATGATTATCATATTAATTGGCAAAACTATGTTTTGGTGTAAATTTGTGCAGCAAACTTAATTATAGTAAATAAATAAGGATATTAAAAGCAAACTGAATAAATAAGTAATATATTCTACCCTACAGAGTGTACATTAGAATACGCCTCTGAATCGTATGCGAAAGCTTTGTGTACTTTGAAATAGATTAGGCTTCTATGTTTAAACGACCGCGCCTGTGAATCTTGTGTGTAGAGTGCTTAAGGGAGGTTATTATCAGACAATTTCGTAGGTCACTTAGATAATCGTCCATCTGACAATGTAGCTAAATCACTGATAGTAGGTAATTTATCGACTATTTATTTGATAACGCTATCTCAGCCGACACTGTGATATTTGTATCACTAGGTAGGTATTTAGTGACGTCGATGCTAATTATTGCTGTTATCAGCTAGTGGCTAGTCGGAATTCAAAAAATATAACAAAAATAATGTGATAGTACAAGGTTTTTTATATAGAACTCTCTTTATAACAAATAAAATAAAATAAAAAAGCCATTTTTTCAACTACTACCTAATCAATAAAAACAATAATTATGTCATAGTTTTCTTTTTTAACAATTATCCATCCAATTTTCTGGGTTATTACATGGTTATAAGGTTTTGGTAGAAGTCGCCTCTCTGGTGTAGGCCCCCCCTAGTTTCGAAATCTGCCTGTCCTTTGCATCCCTATGCAGGAAGCAGAGTGAAGAAACTAACACTGACGTGAAGTCTTCATGATGCTATGGAATTAATACAAGCTTGGGTACTTAGGCGCCTAACTTACTTAGATATCGTTCTTAGAATCATTAGCGTGCACTTGATACGTACTTAAAAGCACTGTCTACCTCAACTACGAGTATTAGAGCATATTTCTTTCATTATTTAATGTATATATTATTTTACGACCTCCATGGTGAAGCGCGTGCGCTGTTTTAATAAGATGTGGTATAAGGTACTGGGTTGGATTCCCGGCTCCAGTCAGGTCTGGTGGGAGGCAACACGTGCGGTCGGATTTGCAGGTAAATAGTGTTTGCAATGCACCATACCACCAAGCAATTTAGCAAACCGCCACGATGACGCGTATAAACTAATTACGAGCATGAGCTCAACGGTTAAGCACGCTCCCATTTTAGACTGCATCTCTTACTAAAAGGAATTACACGACAAGGGTTAAATTGTAGTAAAATATTTAAACTATGTAAACAGAAACTAAAGCATGTACGAATATGTTAAAATCACCACCATGTTGCAGCTCGGTACAGGCTTCCGTTTTCTTTCGTAGTTTAATAAAGAGGTATTTAAAACGAAGACCCTCCATGCTTCTATACTGACTGGCTGGCTTCAACCAACCGACAGACGTATTTTCCGAGGCACAATTTGTAACAACGGTAGGTACTGTGAATTTCCATAAATTGATCAAACGAAATTAATGAAATCCAGGGCTACGGTAATAAAAAGTATTTTATAGGAAATGCAGTATATATATTCTTTATATAAATACCTACCTACTTAATATATTATGTTCTATATTTAAGTATAACGTCACGTTTATTATCATAGTTATCTAATACAAAAATACGTTTGGTAATTTGCATTAATATTATGCAATTTCTTATTACCTGCCATTTAAGTTAACTTTTGACAAGTTATCAGTTAAAAAATAATAATTGTAGCAATAATTTACAACCCGTTTTATTTACGCTCCAGTTAAATTTACTTTAACAGAGTTTCGACTGATAATAATAAGACCTTCCTACATCTTAATAAATTAATTTACAATGAGATATTTATCTAGTTATACAAAATTAAAGTTTAAATCATTAAAAAAAGGGGTTAATTCAAGTCTTTTACCATACCTTATTTTTGTTTCAGAAACAACATCAATAAAAATACTAAAAAACGAGCGATTACAATATTTTATAAAAAAAAAAAAACTAGTTGTGCCATCTGTGGAGAATACTTGCAACTACTATATCAAAGTAACGTACAGAGCAACGACATTGAGGACGAATGCGGTGAACGGTACAAACAATTTTGTGTCATAGTACGAGACTCTGTTGATAGATGTCGCTGTATAATATTTTTTACAAACAGTTCTTATAAGGGAAAATAATTATAATTTCTAACGTAAATCAGAATGATTTAAGTGCTTTCTAACTGCGTAAATTTTAAGCGTTTTTTTTGTAATTTTTTTGTCTGGTGGTGGGAGGCTTTGGCTATGGCTAGTTACCACCATACCGATAAAAACGTGTCGCCAAGTGATTTAGCGTTCCAACATGATATTGTGTATCACCAAGTTACCTTCTATTGGGATTGGCGCAATATCTCATATTATGTTTTGGCCAGAACCTAATATGCGTGGTAGAAGTGAACCACTAGTCCCACGTGGCAGTTTTATTAACGCATGGCAGGGAGCTATATCGTGAGCTATATAGGTAGGTACAGGAAGTTGCTTGAAATACGGTCCCAAAGGTGATAACTTCACACCCTATAATTATAAGTAGGTAATTCCATCTACAACTAAACTTCTTGTGGGCGAGAAAGATTTAGTTGCCAACAGGAGTGTTGTAAGTTTAACCACTGCCAGTGTGTGTGTGTGTTATCGTAGCACTTAAACGGGTGGAGAAATTCGAATGGAAGGTAACCTATCTTATTATCTAGAAGTATCTTTTCTGCTAGAGTTATTAGTAGCACATATTTTCAGACATGCTTTAAAATTCAAATTCAAAATAATCTTCATTCAAATAGTCCTCTAAAAGGCGCTTTTGACGCGTCAATTATTTACATAGCACTGATTTGATGGTGATAACTAGATTCGTAAACTTAAAACTAAAGCTATGAGGGTTCCAAACGCGCCCCGGTCTAAGAAGAAGCCCACAACAAACTTAGCCAGGTAAATTTTATTTTTGTTATCACCATCTCACATGCCACTTAAAATTATATTAAGAGCTATCTTATTAGAGCAATATTTCACACTCATGCTTGTTTATCATTTATGTAATCCTTTACACTTTACGATTATAAAGTTAAATTATGTAGTTCTCAATTCTTGAGGTCTTTGGTGGATAGAGTTATAATCATTACATATATCACGGAACCGTTGAATGGAATGATTTAACGCTGGCTTAGCGGACGTATCAGTCTGTTGTCGAGGATTTTTTCTAAGAAAAATTCTAACATGTAAAAAAAACGTCATTTAATTTTTCCTACCTGCTTTATTATTTATCTTTTTAGGGTAGTTAGTTTTCAAAATAGAAAAAAATCAAGCGTATTGAAATAAAAAGCATAAAATAAACACACGTTTTATTATGTATACTTATTTGTTAATATTTAATAAACATTTAACATTGAAAATAAAATTTATATTTGTGGAAGAGACAAATGTAAAATGTATTTACCTTTAGAACAGTTGCCGTTGAAGCAAGTGATATTTTAATTGCCTAAAAACACACAAACACAAAAAGATCGAGGTGGTAGCCCGAAATCGAACCCGGAACGGGACGTCCTATCACAGCTTTTATATATACAGTAAACCATTCAGTAAGTGTGCACAACTCAGCGTGTTTACCCAATTTTTATTGTTCAGGTGTTTCATCATAATCAACCCATTACCGGCTCACTACAGAGCATGGGTCTCCTCTCAATATGAGAAAGGTTTGGCCATAGTCCACCACGCTGGCCATGTGCGGATTGGCAGACTTTGAGAATGTAATAGAGAACTCTCAGGCGTGCAGGTTTCCTCGCGATGTTTTCCTTCACCGTTGTAGTAGCAAGTGATATTTTAATTTTTTAAAACGCACATAACTCCGAAAAGTTAGAGGTGTGTGCCCGGATTCGAACCACCGACCTCTGATTAGGAGGCTGACGCCCTAACAACTAGGCTATCACCGCTTCAGGTGTAAACTATGCTATAATGAAGTGAACTGACACAAAATAGTGCACCTATACAAACAGCTAGCCATTTGGTCACACTGCCGATAATTCAGTGGGAGCAGCCGTGTACAAAGGACCACCTAACGCGTTCAATGATTAATGCCGCCTAGAGAGCTTCCGCTATTGAGATGAGACGGTTCGGGGAAATTCAATTAAAGCTTGATACAGACTGCTGCAGGCACAGCCAACGAAGACAATTAACAAAATGTCTGACGAATCAATAATAAACTTAACGAGGTACCTATTGAGTTAAAATTTTCTTTGAAAATAAATCATATAATATATTTATTCTGATAAACATCGGGTGTTTTTCTGTTCGAGTAAGTATTATAAAATATGAATTTTTATAAAATGAAATTTGTTACCCTCATTATTTTACGATATTTCATACAAAAGAATCAAGAAACATGTTTATATATACCTGCGATCAATTCGTATAAAACATTTCAACTTCGGTTTCTGAACTGCTCAGTTTCTAAATGTCATGTGTTATTCCCTAAAATTGGAATTTGAGTATTTACATGGCATATTGCAGACAAACGCGTCCTTAACCATACTTCCGTATTCCTTTACATCTGGCACCTATCTTTTGTATAGCATATTTCACTTCATAAATAGATAAAGCAAATGATTTTACACATTATTTACATAATATTAATATTTTTGCGAGAAAATCAAATCAAATCAAAATCAAAATTGCGTTTATTCAGCCATTATGAGGAAAAAAGTACATCACATCTAAAAACGTATGTGTCTAGAAATTGGCTGAACAGGGCGCTGCCTCAGCTTGATGCTGCGTCAAAATTGACTGCAGCGCTGATTTTCTGGCATAACCCAAGCTGATAGCACGGAGTGACTGGGAAAGTGCTCCTTTAGTGTGTGAGGGTGTGTGCGCGTGTGCGTGAGTACGTGTTTGGTTGCTTTTTTTGTTTTTATTTTTATTTTATTTTTAAGGCTAAATATATATTTTAATCTTGCCTGGAAAATTTGTTGGCTTTATGGCTAATTTGATAAGATATTTTCATTTCACAGTTTTTGTGTTTCCAATAAATACTTTTTTATAAAATCAACGTCAACACGACACGGACATTCATGTCGATTAGTTGATTCAAAAAATAAATTAATTGAATTAACCAACCTTTATTAAAGTAACATCTACGTATAATCTACACCTACTACTGGTCAGTCTCATAAAATAATTTTCAACTTAGTCTTAACTTAGTATCTAGCAATTTCCTACCTTTTGTTTAATATTTTCAATCACCTAATGAAAGGTTACGCTATGCTTTTGGTAGTACCTCGCTATTAAAATGCATTCAGTAACTTTACAAAATTTCAATCCAAAAAGGATTCAAGAAAGGAGGTCAGTAAATCAAAAGTCAATATTGCTTGCTGAGTTTCGAGGCAGTGTGCGATTAATCTGAGAGGTTACGTTTTAACAAATGATGAGATTCTGTGGAGGTTAGTGCATTGTGTGCAGATGAATTGTTAGTAAATGAAAAAGTGCTGTGATGTGATGGGTAAAAGTAATATTATACAAAACGTATAATTTTTTTTGTGTTAGATGTTTCAGGAATTTCATTACCTATTCAAGTTGTAATTTTCAATAGAGGCAAGGAACTTTGAATTTTTGAGTTTAGGGCTAATGGACGTTTACTATCTAAAGCAAACGAGCTACCTTCACATTCAAGTTTTCAATATTTGAATTCTTTACCCACTTTTTAAAACTTACTAAAAGACTAAGATAAGACGTAAACAGTAATTCTATTGTACTTTACGAGTAGAGTTTTGTTATAAAGCAACCGAAACCGTGTTTTATTAAAAGCATGACACAATAGAGATTACGATTAGTTGTATGGATTTTATGAAGCTGCAAGTCCCGTATGAGGTTAGCCAGCAGCTCCTTCTTATTTTTGGTGTAGTTGAAAAGCTGGCTAAATCCATCCCTTGGCAAAGATGAAGTAATGTAGGTGCCCCCCCCCCCCCCCCCCCCCCCGAATTAAAAAGCACCAAGACATGTCCCTCTCGCTCACGGCTATTGCTGGATGCTCGAGGGACCCGTTGTATACTTCCCCTCTAATTCTGCATCAGAACTTATCACCTGGTAAATTAGCAGTCACGGGCTTACCAGTACTAGTATAAACGAACAGACCAGAAGTGGAATAAAAAAATAAACTACACAATCAAAAGAAAATAGATGATATTAATATCTCGCAATAGTCGCTGAAGAAAGTCGCTAGAAATCTTCCACTATACAGTCCGCGCTGGCCGTCACCTCGCCCGAGGGCGGTTCTGCGGTTTAATAGAAAAGCTATCGGTAATGCAGGGGGCGGTCGACCGATTTATTACCCGATAGTGATGACCATCCATACATTAACATCGATGTTGTATCGATGTGCCAATTATTGTGATAACCGAATTCTCGTTCCTTAACTAACGTAACTGGAATTCGGTATGTGTCTCGTACAAAATCTGTAAAAACCCCAAACTTAGTTTAACGTCATATAGGTGACTTAGAGACAAGATTCTTCGTTCGTCAAGTAACGTAATTGGAGGTTTTAAACATGTTAGTTTATTGTGGGCTTCTTCTTAGACCGGGGTGCGTTTGGAACCCTCATAGCTTTAGTTTTAAGTTTACGAATGTAGTTAGTTATCACCATGAAATAACTACTATGTAAATTATTGACGCCTCAAAAGTGCCTTTTTAAGGACTATTTGAATAAAGATTATTTTGAATTTGAATTTGTAAAACATCAAATTAGTTAAAAGTCATTTTGGTAACGGATTCAGAGTCAAATTTTATTTTATGTTTTAGTTTTTCCTTGAACCCTATAAAAATATAATTAAATATGTTTCTGAACCATATCTCACCATGTTAGCATACTTTAAAAACTCGCTTATTTATGAAACAGTCGAGAAATTCATTACACTATCATGTTGGAATCGCCTTCGTAGTTTTGTTTGGAGTCGGAAACAACCGTTTTTATTATGTATAAATAATATCTAATAAAGAGGGGGAAAGAGAGTAATATTATTTTCAAACCTAATAAAATTTAGTATCGATATAGCTTCCACGTGGTATTTACATCACTACGATGACAGAGATCGCCAGCGGCCTGCATCTAGATCGCTAATCGCATTTGTGATGCACCCTTTGTGGTTCCAAGCCTACTCTTTCGGAGGTTCGTGCCGCAGTGAACTATTCACAGTACCTCCACGAGCGTCACATTAGCGTCACCGTAAATCTTCATTTAACATATCGCTCGCGTTCTAAACTTGAATAATTGTGTTTGTAAAACCACTGTGAAGTAACGAAATGCTTTCATTTCACTGTTTAATGCTATTTGTATGTACTAATTAATGTAATATATATTAACGTTATTTTACTGACTTAAAAAAACCACAAAATGTACCATACCAAGGTGAAAAGGAAACATAGTATTGTAACCCATTAATTTTCAATTTAGTTTTATTTATTGATTTGTTGTTATAGACATGCACATTATATAAAAATAGAAATGAAAAGCACGACAACTTTTAATATTTACGTACTTGTTGAAATTGAGTTCACCGTCGTAAGTTAATTTGATAATGTATAAAGCTAGTGTGTGGACCAATTGACTTAGACTGAAGCAAATAAGAAGATATCAATCAACATAGAATAATTTATTAATTAAGCAATTCTGAGTTATTATTATTACCTACATAATTTATTAATAGAACAACATTTTATAAACACATTTTGATGCTTCCGCCGCGTTCATCTTTATTTGGTCATTTTATAAAAAATACAATACATAAATTTTATTTATTTTCAATCGATAATCAGCGTCGTGTAGATATTATATTTGTTAGTAAAGCACGGCATATGCTATATATAATATTATGTAGTATTCATAGCCTACTCCCATTCTGATTGGTGTTACAGACATACATAATGTTTCTTCATTCGAATAGGACTGTTTGTATAATTAAGCAAGAATAAATACATGCTATTTCGTAATATTATATTAAATACTATGACAGATTATATATTTCATAATCATCATAATCAACCCATTGCCGGCTCACTACAGAGCACGGGTCTCCTCTCAATATGAGAAGGGTTTTGGCCATAGTCCACCACGCTGGCCATGTGCAGATTGGCAGACTTCACACGCCTTTTGAGAATATTATGTAGAACTCTCAGGCGTGCAGGTTTCCTCACGATGTTTTCGTTCACCGTTGAAGCAAGTGATATTTTAACTTTTTTTTTAAAACGCACATAACTCCGAAGTGTTAGAGGTGCGTGCCCGGATTCGAACCGCCGACCTCTGATATGGAGGCTGACGCCCTAACCACTAGGCTATGACCGCCACTCATTATATATTTAAAACTCTTTATTTAATACCGAAACCCGAGGTACCTACTGTGTGTAATTATTAATGATGGAAGCATGAGTAGCGCAACACTGCCATCAGTTACGGGCAAGTTGCTTCATCACCACGCCATTATTGAGTTTTAATATAATGGCCGGGTAATCCTGCGGCGACCCCGCGGCTAGCTCGCGGGGGTTCCCCGCGCGGTCGCCACAGACTAAAATAATGTTACGAGTATATGACAGACTCGACTAATCTTTCATGCGCTCCTTTGCAATGTGGTCGAACCAGCGCTGTTCAATATTACTTACTGACTAGACTTATCAGCATATTTTAGTCAAATCAATAGATACACTAGCTGAAGACGAAATAGGCAATTTTTTGAAATTCCCTTCAATTTAAATAGACCGAAAACCTATTCGTTTTATTTTTATTGTTCACGCGTTCGTGTATGATTGTCCAAATTGAAGGTTAAAAGGTATTCTATATCGCATATTACAAAACAAAGTTATTTTTGGAGTAAATCTAAATTAGATTGCATTTCGGTTGGCATGTTTGCAAAAAGAACATGCCACTTAAAAATCACCATCTCACATGCCACTTTAAATTATATTAAGAGCTATTAGAGCAATATTTCACATCCATGCTTGTTTATCATTTACGTAATCCTTTACACTATAGTAGGACTTTTCTACAAGCTTACGTTTTATATAAACTTTGAACTTAATTGTTAGATTACATGAGCATCACCAGATGAGTTTGCGGTCAAGCAAGTGTTCATTTGTAATTGAATATCTTCCACAATAAACAAACAAATCAATGCAAGTGATGAAAACGTATAAAAGTAGATTCTGCCTAAAATGTATAGGCGCATCTGTTTACCTTTTCTTAATAATTTTATACAACGTTGCAGCTTAGGGGTTCAAAGGGGGTCCTAAAACCTCCACGGGGGGTCACTAAGCCCACAGCGTCATGAAATTGATACAAAATTTTGTTTCGATCAAAAGTCGTATTAAATTTTCGGAAACCATTGTTGCTGTGATTATCTTCAAAATGATTTTTATATTTAGGGGTGAAATAAGAAGCGACCATTAATTTATTTTTTGTATGTACATGATAATGCTCAATTAATCCACCCGTGGGATTCAGAATTGATTAAAATATGAAAAATTACTACGTGGTTTATTATTATTATAAGAATAGCAAAGGGCAAATACAATGACAACCTCCGTGACACAGCGCGCGTGCTATCACATTATAAAGTTAGGTCCTGGGTTCGATTCCTGGCTCCAATTTGGTCTGGTGGCGGCTGTGGCTAGTTATCACCCTACCGAGAAAGACGTGTCGCCAAGCGATTTAACGTTCCAGCACGATGTCGCGTAGAAACCAATTAGGAGTATGAGTTTATCATACCCCTAACAGGGTAGCCCGCTACTATCTTAGACTACATCATCACTTACCATCAGGTGAGATTGCCGTCAAGGGAAAAAAAAAATGGCGTGTTAAATTTAACGAGTAAGAAGATATATTATATTGGTCTCGCAGTAGCTTAACTCGGTCTTAACATAATTAATGATTGTTTGATATTATATTGTTTCAATTGAAAAAACCTTCATTTTTGACGTTTTGGTTAATGAATTCAATTTAATGGGATTGATTATTAACAGAAGTTGTAATTTTTAAACAATGAAAATATCACTTGCTTCAACGACTCGAAACCTTCGATTCCCGGCTCGAGTCTGGTCTGATGGGAGGCTTCGGCCGTGACTAGTTACCACCCTACCGGCAAAGACGTGTCACCAAGCGATTTAGCGTTCCGGCACGATGTCGCGTAGAAACCGATAGGAGTATGGGTTTACCATACGCCTTACAGGTTAGCCCGCTACCATCTTAAACTGCAACATCACTTACCATCAGGTGAGATTGCCGTCAAGGGCTAACTTGTAGTGGATAAAAAAAAAAAAACTTAAATTTGGAGGACATGACAAATGTTAAATTGAGCTGTCCAATTTACTCATATGGTTGTGAAGTTGGTTAACATAGAGTCTTACAAGGCTCCAGTTCCTTTATTTTACGGTTAGATAGGCATAGGTGCGATGTAATAATGCTGTAAATTCTCGTTGCATGTAAAACTTTTTTGAGCATTAGTAGCCCTCGCAGGGCAACAATATCTCGCTTTATAGCTCAATAAAGTACAATTCGCTCTAGCCACCTATCGCTATCGCAACAAATTGCACGTGATATATCTACGGCCATTAGAAGAAACACCCTGCCGCGGGACTTTGTAGGATACTTCTCTTAATATAACTTGTAGGACTTAGTTTATTTTATAACAACCGGACAAGGAAATTTTACCTTGCAGTAGGTTTAAGTGTTCAAAGTACAGTGCTAGGTTTTTACAGAACCGGGTATCATATTATACCTGCCAGTAGGTTTAGGGGTTTAAAGTAAAGTACTTTCTAATTTCACTGATTACTTATAGCAAAGGGCACTGATACCAGTGGTTTGCATTTGTTCATCAAATGGTAGGGTGCTGAAATTCTTATATAGCTGAAAAGTGACCACATATTTGATTAATAAATTAACTGCCTCTACGAGTTAATAATTTACGTTAGATTCTCTCTTGGTTAGATTCTCACCAGGTGGTAAGTAATTATGTAGTCCAAAGGTATAATGGTAACAGGTTAGTCAAAGACACTGTGGGTAAAAGATTAGGTGGGTTTTCTGATGTGATGTATTACCACCGCTCAATCCATCTTCCGAATCGGTTTCTATGCAGCATCATACTGAAACGTTAAGACTTTGGCGTTATGTGTTGCCAGTAGATTCGTGAATCAGTTTGTATGCAGCATCACACCGGAACTGTATATCTTTTGGCGTGATGTCTTAGTAGATCGTTAACAAAATGTCCCAAATTTCCAAGTTCATCCGGTTTCATCGATCAAAACTGCACAAGGTAAGTTGTGAAAAGTATGAAGTTGTCAAGTATTGAGTACCAGCCCTTTAGGACATGGACGTCAGTCATCTTGGATAACACATATTATCCTATTATGTATAGGTACCTCGAAAAATACCGAAACGTTTCAGCGGCACTGAAAATATTCTATTTGTATTTTATTATAAAACAGTTTTGTTGTTCTTCGAAGCTAAACTTGTAACATGGTAACGGACCTAGGTTTTTTTTATTAACAAAAATAAAATGTATCATCATCATTATGATCAACCCATTATCGGCTCACTACAGAGCACGAATCTCCTCTCAATATGAGAAGGGTTTGGCCATAGTCCACCACGCTGGCCATATGCGGATTGGCAGACTTCACACGCCTTTGAGAACATTATGGAGAACTCTCAGGCGTGCAGGTTTCCTCACGATGTTTTCCTTCGCCGGTGTAGTAGCAAGTGATATTTTAATTATTTAAAAACCCACTTAACTAAGAAAAGTTAGAGGTGCGTGCCCGGATTCGAACCGCCGAAGTCGGATTAGGAGGCTGACGCACTAACCACTAGGCTATCACCGCTTCAAAATGTATAGAAAAAAGTTTTTGTTGTTATAAAAGTCCCGTCTAAAAATAAAAGCATGTTCACCATCGCTATTACTATACTCTCTCGTCCAGCAGCTAGATTTTATCGCTCCTTCGAACCATTAAACCGGCCATAATGAAGTTTCCCCGGATAATGCACTGGGGCATTACGCAATGATTTACAAGGGCCGCAATAAAAAGAATTTAAGGGATGACCCGCGTAAAAGTGGGGATATTGTGTCATAAAAAAGAGAAATGTGCGTACCTACTCGCAGCCGGGGGTCGTGGATTATCTTTGTGTATTCTATGATAAGTGACACTCCATAGTTATACAAGCATGTAACCCCGTTTTACCGCCTTATAACTTGGATTTCTTCTGGGTAACCTCTCTTTGTTCTCATCCACAACCGATAATATTCAACTAATATTACCTTAAAGCTCAGAGCCTCATAGTTAAAGCCTCCAATTAGCATTTTATACTTCTAGAATTAAGATGGGGATGTACTTTGGCTTAAAGAATACTACAATTAAGACGGCGCATCGCGAACCAGGCAGCCATTATATGCCCAATGGGCTTACACTATTCATTCAGACACTGTACACTGGCAGCAGTTCACCTTGCGATTAGGTTGCAGCCTTTATTAATTTAAGTTCTGAATGGAGAAACAGAGAATTATAAATTTCGTATTATAATTTCTTTATAATTTCGTATTATAAAGTTGGAGGTCCTGGGTTCGATTCCCGACTCGACTCTGGTCTGATGGGAGGCTTCGGCTGTGGCTAGTGACCCTACCGACAGAGACGTGTCGCCAAGCGATTTAGCGTTACGGCACTATAAGAACCCTCTTAGCTTCAGTATTAAGTTGTCGAGTGTAGTTATCACCATCACTACACGAATTGAAATAATGAAATGAACCATTCATAGATGCCTGTAATAGGTTTACGTGAATAAAGCAATTTTTATATGTGATTTGATGTCGCGTAGAAACCAATTAGGAGTGTGGATTTACCGTACCTCTAACAGGTTACGGTTCCCGCTACCATCCTAGACATAATCACTTAAGTGAGATAGCCGTAAGGGCTAAATTTTAGTATATAAAAAAAGAAGATGCTAAGAAGACAGCAAGTTCCAACTGTACGAACTGATGTTAAAATCACAAAGAACCAGTCGACGTGACGCTTCATAACAGCCTGTGCTTGTGCCTGTAGTTAGGTCGTCGGCTGTGACGTCACTCTAGCGACATAGCCGCTGATTGATCATCATCATCATCATGATCAACCCATTGCCGGCTCACTACAGAGAACGGGTCTCCCCTCTATACGAGAAGGGTTTGGCCATAGTCCACCACGCTGGCCATGTGCGGATTGGCAGACTTCACACGCCTTTGAGAACATTGCGGAGAACTCTCAGGCGTGCAGGTTTCCTCACGATGTTTTCCTTCACCGTTGAAGCAAGTGATATTTTAATTTTTTTAAAACGCACGTAACTCCGAAAAGTTAGAGGTGCGTGCTCGGATTCGAACCGCCGACCTCTGATTAGGAGGCTGACACCCTAACCACTAGGCTATCACCGCTTCAACCGCTGATTGATACCAGCGTCAAAATAATGGCCCTAACACACAAGGCAACGAGCCGCGCGGTAATCACTAACATTTGGCTTCATAACAACAAATTGAAACCGTCCGATTGCGGTAAAGTATAAGCAATTAAGGCGGGCACTCGTAAATTGGCGCGTATCTGATTCGGTACATGGAAGAGGCGTAGCGCGCCGTCGGCGAAACAGGTACGGGTTACACTGGGTTTCACATTATTTTATCGATTATCCTTATTTGTATTGTACAAGACACTACCTTTAGTGGCTAGTTTTTTAAGAAATAACATGTGGTTATAAACGTCAAATGTACAAATTCAAAATTCAAAATTCTAAGTCTAATTCAAATAATCTTTATTCAAATAGTCCTTTAAAAGGCACTTTTGACGCGTCAATAATTTACATAGTAGTGATTTAATGGTGATAACTACATTCGCAAACTTAAAATTGAAGTTACTAGAGTAACGTAGTGGTTCCAAACGCGCCCAGGTCTAAGAAGAAGCCTACAAAAAACTTAGTTGGGTTTTTTTTTGTTATCAACTTCTCATAATCAATAATAAAATATGTTCATTAATGTAAAAAAAATATATGGCAGACTTAGTTCTGCTGCCTTTGTTAATGAATGATTCCGCCAGACAGCAGTCTTCTATCGGCTGCAGTCGCGTTTGTAATTTAGCATAAAATAGCATACAATAAATAACTTAAATTTATTAATTTAATAAATGTATGAGAGACATATGATAATTATAATGGTTTCATGCAAGTTATTAACGTATTATTTTCGAAATTACCCTTCTGAGCTTTCACCAGGTGGTCCCGTTCACTGCGCTTCATCGCACCCAGTGTGACCCCAGTGGGGAATAACACAAATAATATATGGCGAGTACACATGCCGACGTTTTGCATGACATCCGACGCACCCCCTTAAGTGCCGCCCGACGTGCCACGGAATATATTACTTGAGATACGCTGCTTGGAACGATCGGAGGATGCAGACTCTATCTCCCCTCGATGATCAGGAGTGAAGAATGATCCATACGGCTTTTCTTTTACCCCTATAGCATTTGTAGGTCGTGCGTTAATTTAATAATATGTATTTGACAGTTGACATCCGATGCACTGCCTTAAGTGCCACGATATAAATAAACGGTATATATATACGGTATATATGTGTCGAGTCAAGGCCAATTTTGGTTACTTTCGCTCATGGTAATTAAAACCACAACTTGCGGGTATACACTTTTATTGCGACAACAACTAAGAGGTCCGAACAGTCCGACGTCTCGAGCGAGAGAATCCCTGAAAGGCATCGACCGCCCGTATTTATAGCACAAAGCATGCTTGTACAAAATTGATTGTTACTGGCTAAATTGTGTTAGCAAAATCATCAATTGTTAAAATGTGGGTAATTTTTGAATTCTTGAGGTTTTTGGCGCCGCTGAATAAAGTTAATAACTTCTTCGCGCCGACATATACATAACTTGCAATACGGAGGGTATTTCAAGTTATGTATATGTCGCGCGTTAGAACAATCATACTAAACTTACCTTCGGTAATCAAAAAAAAAGGAAGCCTATTTTTTGTGGGTAGATAAAAAATTCTTTTTTATTGCATTATTATGGTATACGGTCAAATTAAGCCTAATAGCATACAATACCGGTTCACTACTTGCCAGACTATAGCCAAAGTCTTCTCAATATGAGAAGGGTCTACCATGTGTGGATTGGCAGACTTCACATACCTTTGAGAACATTATGTAGAACTCGCAGGCATTCCTCACGATGTTTTCCTTGACCGTTGAAGCAAGTGATATTTTAATCGATAAACACGTAAAGTTAGAGGTGCGTGGGCGGAATCGAACCCCCGACCTCTGACTAAGAGACGGAGGTCCTAACCACTAGACTATCACTCAAAAAAATCCGTATGTTTTATCCTAATAGGCACTTATGTACCTACTAGCCGGCTTCAGTCCAGTTCTGAATCTCCCATCCTAATATTAGAGATGAATATGGTTAATCAAAAAGACCACAGCTTCTAGCCCTCTTAGATTGTTGTCACGTCATAGTTAGCAAATTAAATATTACCTCAGAAAAGTCGACGAGCCATAAATCATAAATAGGTGTAGGTAGCAATAATTTATATCTTAGACACAGATTTAATATATTGGCACGAACAATCTTATAATTATACCATTATTCCGGAAGCTTTACCCATAATTCAACCCCAGGTAAGTAGTTACACCGCCCAAGGCTTTGTAATAATAAAGGATCATTCTAGACATTCACTTGTAATAAACTCTGTTTTAATATAAAGTTGAATCAGTTAACAGTCCCATTAAAATACCTACATACTTATCAAATAAATATAAATAAATTATTTTTTATCCACTACAAGTCAGCCTTAGATGGAAATCTCACGTAGTGTGATTATGCAGTCTATAATGGTAGCGGGCTAACTTGTCTAACCCTATTGGATGCCACAGCGCAACCAGGCTGTTTGGCGAGCTTCGGAAAGAAGCTCTGCCAGAAGAAATTTTGAGCCCTAGGGCTCGAAGTAAACTAAAGGAACGTCTGCCTAACGGCGCCTCCTGTGAGGCCGAACCTCGGCTTAGGCGGCGTTTGGGATAACACGGGGGTCGGACGGTGAGTGGACCGTACGTCTCTGAGACCGTGCATGGAGCCCACGTCCGGATGACGTAAGATAGCGAGGACCTCGTCTTCGCCGGCGAAGACGGTGTGTAGCGTATGATTGTGTGGTAGGTGGTACGAGTACATAATCAGTAGTCATCTGTTCGTCAGGGTCATAAAGGATATGTTTAGGTCTCCTCTTTCGGTGAGGAGCGCTTAGGTCGGGGGATGGTTTCTACGTGACATCGTGTCGGAAAGCTAAATCGTCTTAGTCGGTAGGGTGGAAACTTGCTACGGCCGAAGCGTCCCACCAAACCAGACTCGAGCCGGGAATCGAACCCAGGACCTTCAACTTTATAATGCAACAGTGCGCGCGCTTGGCAACGGAGGTCGTCAATTACCTTCCTGCTCATTATTTAGACAGTGGTGTCTGTTGGTGTATCTGTTTATAACTTGAGTTAAATTATAAATGAAATATATTTACTTTAAAACTGTTTTGACGCCATATCGTTCCTGTCATAAGCTAACAATAGTTATAGATAAAAACGAATTGCGGTGTAACTTGCACCGTGTCACTTCGACAATGAAGACTATCTATTTATATCTATTGATACCTTATTTATCAAATGCTGTCAAGCCGTTCTGACAGTACTTAAGGAACCGTTGTTTTGGTTGGCTAGTATTTTTCACAGCAAAAATACTATAAAGCCATCCTAAGCAACGGTTCCTTTAGTATAGTCAGAACGATTTGAAAGCATTTGGCTAGTGCTGTGGCGTCAGTAATCTAGGATTACTAGTAACTATTGCATACTCCTCAGTGTAAATATAATTTTAATTCCGTTAGATTCCGTGTTAAGGCACATGGAGTAGAAAATCGCTTCTAATAGCTATAATTCACGTTGGGGCAACGGCGCAGGGGTGATGGTGATTTCACCATAATGCAGCCGCGAAGCCCAACAGGCGGGTTTGAAACCCGTAGACTACAAAGCTTACGAAAGCTTTACAGAAAATGCGAAGCGGAGATATTAATCGCTTCACCTTGTGCTTCATATGCACAGGTTGCAATGTTGGCCCTGCCCTTGTTATTATATCATCGTCATCATCATGATCAACTTTTGCCGGTTCACTACAGAGCACGAATCTCCTCTCAATATGAGAAGGGTTTGGCCATAGTCCACCACGCTGGCCATGTGCGGATTGGCAGACTTCACACGCCTTTGAGAACATCATGTAGAACTCTCAAGCGTGCAGGTTTCCTCACGATGTTTTCCTTCACCGTTGAAGCAAGTGACATTTTAATTTTTAAAAACGCACATAACTCCGAAAAGTTAGAGGTGCGTGCCCGGATTCGAACCGGTGATTTCTGATTACGAGGCTGACGCCCTAACCACTAGGCTATCACCGCTTTTAGTAAAAAATAATTTAATATTATTAGGGGAAGTAGGGTTTTTCAATACATGTTACGTGCTCTAGAAGGAACGCTCCATAGCTCAACGTAGGTTCCCATATCGGTTGTCATCGGTGTGCACTCGGCTTTGCCCGGCTCCCGCTGCAGTCGGTGGCTCACGAGCAGCGTATTTATGAGTCCGGCGCTGATATCAGTTATTATTTATGTCTCTGTTTACCATTTTTGCCGCATATTCTATTTACGAGTGGACATTCCTTATTAGTATTCAATTCTGGATGTATTTCCAATGACAGGTTTGCATGTGATTGCTTGTAGCCACACGATCTCACGATGTTTGTGAGATAGTGCTGATTATGGTGAAACGACCTCAATCAAGTATTACTTATCAAAGAAATTACATCCATTTAATTAAAAAGTAGTAACATAGTCTACTTAAGTTTATTTTATTTTATTTATTAGGAAGCCTACGTTATATACAATGTGACTGCTGACATATATACTGTAATACAATTTTTTACTGACATAGTATACCCCATTTCATTACCCTAACTCAACGTGTAATTACAACATTATTTTTACTTAGACGATTATTTTGTTTACATACTGAAAACTATCAAAAAAAAAAAACAATTTACAAAAAAAGTTTCGACTCAATCTTACAAATATAAAATACAAGTTCAAGCTTCAAAGATAAAAAAAAAAAACAAGAATAAAAATTAAAAAACCACAAAACTAATTTAATGATAATAATATGACAAATGACTATAAGTGCATGTTAATTTAAGTAAATGTTATTTAAATGTTTTTTTTTATATTACGCTTGAAAATCCCTGCAGAGTTCTGCAAATATATCTAAATCAGCTGTTAAATATATAATTATATGACGTTATAATCCTGTTAAGGGTCATACCTAGTTTTAAAATGTATTTCTTAATCTACTCATTGTGTACACGAGTTACAAAGAATGTCCATTCTTTCATGCATACATTTAAACAATGAATAATTACTTAGAGGAGACTGTGTGATTGATGAATGCCTTAATGATTAGGTTGCTGGGAAGGAAGTCGCTTCTTTTTGTTCTCCCTCCTTACAAGATATAATAATGAGTGATTAATTATTAAGTATAGATATAGGAGATGAGTGGGCGGTGAGAACACAGTGGTCAAGACTTCAGCCATCCTGTCAGGGGAGACCGAGTTCGATCCGCGTCACACACATCAATTTTTTTGTAGTATTGTTTTTTTAATTTAAGCTGAATTTAATAAGCACGTATCAAGGTTTTACTGTGAATCCGTACCAATGTAATAAATCGTGTTTCTATTAAATTCTACGGGAACGTAAGTCGGGTATCCCGGGTTAAAAATAACTTATTTGGTGTACCAATTATCTCCGTACCCACCAAATTTTATCAAAATTGGTGCAGTAGTCGAATCAATTAAAATGGCTTAACCGAATAGGTGTCAAAAAAGCGAACAAAGTACCGAATACATGAACCGTTCCGTGCATGTCGTCAAGAATTTAATTTATTGGAGATCATCACGCCCAGATACAAGAAATTAAGCATGGGCAAGGCGGTTACAATTAGAAAAATAAAATAGAATTATGTGTCCCCAGGTTAGAGGTTTTCTCTGGTGGGAGGCTTCGGCCGTGGCTAGTTACCAACCTACCGATAAAGACGTGTCGCCAAGCGATGTATCGTTCCGGCATGATGTCGCGTAGAAACCAATTAGTGTGGGCTTACCATACCACATCATCACTTACCATCAGGTGAGATAGCCGTCAAGGGCTAACTTGTAGTGTATATAAAAAATAAATAAAAACAAGCCGTTAGAGACGGTAGCGGCAAGTAATACTGTAAATCATGTGCAGCTGTTTTATAAAACACAGGAACAATGCTCTGCCGATACGCGGCACCGGCAGGGTATGCAAAATTCAGAAACACTCGCACGACCTCGGTCAGGGCTGCTGGTACTCGGATAACAGACTTTCCATTATAATTTTCATATATTTTTTAAAAGCTCAACAGGCTATGGTAGGATAGACAATAGATAAAGTCTGGTTTGTCTGGTGAGAGGCTTCGGCCGTGGCTAGTTACCAGCCTACCGACAAAGACGTGTCGCCAAGCGATTTAGCGTTGTCGATGTCGCGTAGAAACCAATTAGGGATATGGGTTAACCATACCCCTAACAGGTTAGCCCGCTAACATCTTAGACGGCATTATCACTTACCATCAGGTGAGATTGCCGTCAAGGGCTAAATTGTAGTGTATAAAAAAAAGTCTTTATTGCACATTACAAAACTTAGATTCTAAAACAAATATAAACAAAAAAAACATAGTAAACATAATGCACAGGCGGTCTTATCGCTTAATGCGATCTCTTCCAGAAAAACTTTTGTGAAAGGAACCATTTACAATCAGTTGGTACCTACCAAGTGTGTCTGTTAATAGAATTCCCTGTAGAGTTATCCAAGTTTACCTAATAAATTTTATATTTTTTTATTTAATTCGGTCTTTTGAAATCTTCCTAAGGTTTTCGCAAGGATTAAACGTTGCAATCTATAGCAAAAGTGATGCTATAGCAAAAATGATGCGGTTGTTTTGTTGTAATACATTGCACACTTGATTAAAACATATAACTTAAATATTAAGTTAGCTGTGAATATAGAAGCTTTGATAATATCTATTATAAAGGCTAATTAAAAAATAACAGGTTTAAAAAATTTACTAATAAGCTATACACAATAATATATATTTACAAGTCGAAATGAAGGAGTTGATCTAACAAGTTGTATTTTAAACGCAAGCAGCATTAGGCACTGTGCAAACAGGGACACCTTTGGTTACTGATACGGGAAACTTGGTTCGATACTTGTCTCTCGTTACTTTCATGAGGATGCCCTATCATACTGTATGCGACACAGATGACTTCAATCCGACACCCCAACCCTCTCGTAGTTGCGGCTTCTTTTTACTCCCCTGACCTAAGCGCTCCTCTCCGAAAGAGGAGACCTAAACATATCCTTCATGACCCTGACGATCAGATGACTACTGACAACATACTCGTCCCACCTACCACACAATCATACGCTACACACCGTCTTCGCCGGCAAAGACGAGGTCCCCGCTATCTTACGTCATCTGGACGTGGGCATCCACGGCCTCGGAGACGTACGGACCACTCACCGTCCGACCCCCCCCGCTATCCCAAACGTCGCCTAAGCCGAGGTTCGGCCTCAAAGGAGGCCGGAGCTTAGGCAGACGTTCCCTTAGTTTCTTCGAGCCCTAGGGTTCTAAATTTCTTTTGGCAGAGCTTCTTTCCGAAGCTCGCCAAACAGCCCGGTTACGCTGTGGCAACCAATAGGGTTTGTACAGCAAATAGACAGTCCGAAAAAAAAACAAATGACTTACAAGTGTGTTAACTCTTACAGGTGATCTCGGTTGTTGCAACCAGATTGGTTGCACAAATAAGACGACACCAATAAGATTGAGTGTCATAAGACTCCATTTTCTCGTACTTTTTTAAGTGATTAAGTGAGATCATTATCTTGCTGCGCGCTATTTAACACAAAATAACAAATTTTACAGGTTTCAAGGCGTGCTACCGTAATATTATGTACTGAATAAAGTTTTTTTTATGCTTATACTTCTGTTGAATATTTTCTGGTTGAAGATAATATCTACAAAAAAATGTGATTTTAGTTCTAAAAGTTGCCTTAGCCTGTAAGAAAATACTTTTATAACTTCCACTGTATTTTTTATTATGTTTACTGTGAAATATATTATGCATATAATTAAGTCCTAGAGGTTGGGTAATCCATCATGGAGCTGTATACATTATCTTGGCATCGCGACTAGTTGCACTACCACTTAAGAGCTCTCACAAAACGTGTCCTAGTTTGCGCAGTGCCTAAAGCAGCAAGCCGCGGGTGATAATGTCGGAGTGACGGACGTGACAAACCACGCGACGCCTCGCCCGCTATAACGAATGCACTGTCACGGCAACACGCTTTACAACTAACACGTTTTATGTTCATGTCACGTTCAGAGGTGTTAATGTTTGTAATTTAATGTTTATTTATACTTTGCAATTTAATTAGATACCGAGAAGTTGTAAGATAAATTTCTTATGATGCAAACGTTGATAGTAAATATTGAAACTGCTCAAGTGAGTTTTAAGTTTTACCGCTTCGTCGGACTTTGTCTGTTTATGTTTCACTGGTACCGCTAAAATGGATAAACAGTTGTGACTGGCAATAGATTTTGCATGTTCTAAGATTAACATTTGATGGCTCTAGGCTTTTTTTTTCGCTGGGAAATGCGTTTACGCATCCCCTCCGGAAGCGATGCAGGCAACACTGCGCCGCTTACGACGGGGTATGTGGGACTCCCCGGCGGCCAGACTGGCGACCAGAATACCCACTAAAACCCAGCGATGCTCCTTCGCGTCGCCTGGTGGCTGGGTCACGGGAACACTTGTGCACTCGACCGCAACCATGGCTCTAGGCTACAAACGAGCGCTGCAATCGTGTTAAAACTATTTTATTGCAATGAATCTAACAAATATAAACTTATTAAGATTCAAATTTTTTTGTGTTACAATTTAATACAAAAGTACAGGGTTTGATTTTGATAAAAATTAAAATTGCGTCTGGGTTAATTGCTTGAGATTCCCAAAAACGTGTTGCGTTTCCAATAGGGACGTTTTCAGTAACAGCTCGAAGCTTGCCATTTGACTCTACGTCGAACCTCAAAAATGAAGTTAAATATATAAATTGTGGTAGCCATACTCATATGACGTAATATTTAGCAGAGCTAATAGCAGCAGTTCTAAGTTCTAAATTTCCCTCTCCAATGAGAAGCCTATGCTCAACTGTGGGATGCTAATAAACTGGTGATAAAGATAAATTTGCACTTTGCGTACGCTTGTCGTATGATGCAGGGGTTAGATTACCTATTAAGTTAAATATTAACATCGCAATGGGTAATAAACTCCGCAGCCCTCAGTTGAAGCGATTCTCGATAGTGCGGGTCACGCCATGCAATGATTTAATGCGACGCAGATTATCTGCGTACGGACGCAAGTGGGAACCCAAACGGGTGTATTTCAGTAAGTTATTGTCAGGCCCTTTGGACTGAGCTCAGGAAGCAAAGCTGCACTGTAAGATTACGCGGACATATGTTAGGACTTGGTTGGTGTAGTTATTAGCGTACACAGTTTTATTATTATTATTTTTTTATACACTACAAATTAGCCCTTGACGGCTATCTCACCTGGTGGTAGGTGATGATGCAGTCTAGGATGGTAGCGGGCTAACCTGTTATGGTAAACACATTCCTAATTGGTTTCTACGCAACATCGTGCCGGAACGCTAAATCGCTTTGCGACACGTCTTTGTCGGTAGGGTGGTAACTAGCCACGGCCGAAGCCTCCCACCAGACAAAACCATATACGCACCACGACGTACGTTTTTGATTTTGACGTTTTGAAGACCTCCGTGGCGCAGCGCGCGCTGTTGCACTATAAAGTTGGAGGTCCTTTTTTTTTTTTGTCGTGGTAGAAAAGCTTTATAGCTACCTCCGTACCCTTGGGCGGGAAGGAGGTTATGTTGGACTCCCCCCGAAGGGGGGTATACCCGAACTAAAACCACCACGGCATGTCCCTTTCGCAGGTTTTACTGGACACCCGGGGGACCCGTGGTATACTTCCCGGGCGGAAAGTTGGAGGTCCTGGGTTCGATTCCCGGCTCGAGTCTGGTCTGGTGGGAGGCTCCGGCCGTGGCTAGTTACCACCCTACCGACAAAGACGTGTCGCCAAGCGATTTAGCGTTCCGGCACGATGTCGCGTAGAAACCAATTAGGAGTATGGGTTTACCATACCCCTAACAGGTTAGCCCGCTACCATGCATGCAACTGCATGATTACTTACCATCAGGTGAGATTGCCGTCAAGGGCTAACTTATGGTGGGTAAAAAAAAAAAAACACCTACCTGTAGTAACTGTCTGTGTTTACTTTGATTGCTTGCCTGGAAGAGATCACTTCGTAGCGATCTTTCAGATAGATACGCTGTGTTTTTTTAATTTCTTTTGTACTTTTGTGTGGGGCTCCCTGTGATTCATTCAATGTAGTCACGACTTACAAGACTTGACTGATTTACAATTTTTTTCTTTTTCAGTGTAGGTTATGAATACATTACATTGCTCTATTGACAGGACCACCAACATTATAATTTGACAGCAAACGTACTGCGCCACGAGGTCGTCAAAACCTTAAACGGTAAAGGAAAACATTGTGAGATAATTTGCATGCCTGCGGGTTTCTCCATAATTTTCTCAAAGTGAAGTCCAAAAATCCTTAATTGGCCAGCGTGGTAGATTACGGCCACTACCTTTGTCAGGCTGAGAAGAGACCCGCGCCTTTTACAGGGACTAATAATGATGATAATACGATTTATGGTAAAAAAATTAAATAAATTTGTTAAACCGTTTAATTCTTGACGACTTTTCTAAATACCTACCTAATAATTTGTTACTAATTTGAAACAGCAATAAAAAGGGATTTATAAAACAATAATTTGTATTTTTTCCTCATTTGTACCCTCGAGTGTCTAGAGGCGTGCCTCTCGTGCCAAGCGGCTGAACCTAAATTGATGGGCATAGAATATTTTAACGAACGCCCATTCGGGTGTCGTTAGGAAAGCGTTATTGTTAGCCCAGGGCCCTCATTAGCAGGGGGCGGGGCAAGCGAGAGACAGCCGAAAGGTTCTTTAGCAGTCTGAGTAGAAACAATGGAGAGCCTTCGAAGTATTTGAGGAGGCTTCTAGTTAGTTAGGAGTGTTATAAAATGCTTTCAGAAATTTGAAACATTGAATTAACTTATTTGTTAAGACATGAAACGTGCCGATTTTGCATTAGCGTCGACGTTGGTAAAAGAAGTTTTGATAGATATTATTTACATTTTTAAATCACACCTACGTAAGCATCTTATATACCTTGTTGTGAATTTTTGTTAATACATCATCATCATCATTAGTCTATCTACTTCTGCGAACATAGATCCAATACGCCGCGGATCCAATGCGGGTTGGCTTTTATACATATTATAATTACAAATTAGGACCCGATAATTATTGCATAACGCACTCTCGACACCTGTAGGCTCGATTCCAGGCTTGTAGGTATACTATAACAGAAAAACCTAATGCCTAAAAGCTAGCTCACTTTGTCATCTGTTGTGGAACATACTAAATACTAGAAAAGGACAGTTATTTTTGATAGGCTCAGAATGTAGTGATGTCTACGTTTGTTCTATTTATTAAATTCCAGCGGTGTGTAAAGAGTGTTAAACTCAAATGGTTTTCAATACATTCCCCTCAATTTGAGCGTCCGACTTAAGCACGGGTGTGCAATCAACATAAAAGTGGTCTTTACACTAACGAGGTGTCCCGGAGAGCCGACGAGGCGTGTCGCTCCGCCCATCCGGCTTGAAAGACCATACTCGAATTGTCAAATACCCTCCGCAAATCTATTGTGCCGTACTTTGGAAACGTCAAGGAAAAATTGAATGTATTTATGGGCGTTTGATTTGCGCGCTTTAATAACTACTATTAGTGCGTTCGCTTTAAAATGTTTTTATAATTTGAATATAATTATGTTTTGGATTTTAGGCTTCACAAAAACCATGCCTTACATTGGATCTCAAGTTTTTTATTCAATAGGGCCATTAGTGCAGCCATGCGGTTTGTTTATTATTTATATTTCATTGTTCGCTGGGAAATAGCATGAGTGAATTTATGAAGAAATTTTATGTAATAGATTATTACCTACGTAAGGTCTGTATGCTTAAACGAGACCTTAGACCTCATTATTAATATTTGTCATTATCATATTATCATCAGTCTTATTAACCATCCTGCTCAACTCTGACCACAGTGGAGAGGGATATGGAGCTTAGTCCCACCAGACCACCACGCGAACAATAGCTAAATTACGAAGATGTTTCAATGAACAGTAATATATGACCAATTTGGCAAAGTATTTTTATAACGAAGAGCATAAACAAAACGTGAATGTTTTGTTTCCAAGTATTATTTGCCATATTTTGTGTTTTACATACGAAAATAATAGCGGAGGACTTAAATAATTGTACAAACTGAATAAAGTAGCTGCTCTAAATAATAAAAAGTTGGCGCTGGGACGGGACTAGAATGCACCACGACTCGCTATAATGACTGGGTTACTTGCATAGTTTAAAGTACTAAGGAACTCTGTAAGTGAAAAGGGTAATGTTGAATATGCAAAGTATTAAAAACAGATATTCTGATATAACTATGCACTATCACTATTCAAGTAAATATTATTTACTTCATCGTCATTTCCAGATACACATTTCATTTTAGAGAAAGGCAGGTCAGTCAGTTTTTTTACGTATTGTATACAGTTTACCAGTAGGTAAGTATCTGAATAATTTCAAGTTGGTGTACCTACATGTAGTTTCTTTTCTATTGGCAGCGGCTGGATAAGTAATAAAATGCCTATTCTAAATCCTTTTCTCTTATAATAGAGGATGCTATGCCCAACATCATAAAGGTTGAGAATGATAACTCAACATTTCAAATTCTATATGTATAAATGTGCAATTATTACTAAAGAATAATTAGGTTACTATTATGGAAGCTGTGATAGTCTAGTGGTTAGGACGTCCGCCTCCTAATCAGAGGTCGGGGGTTCGAACCCGGGTACGCACCTCTAACTTTTCGGAGTTATGTGCGTGTTTAAGCAATTAAAATATCACTTGCTTCAATGGTGAAGGAAAACATCGTGAGAAAACCTGCATGCCTGAGAATTCTCCGTAATGTTCTCGAAGGCGTGTGAAGACTGCCAATCCGCATATGGCCAGCGTGGTGGAGTATGGCCAAACCCTTCTCAAATTGAGAGGAGACCCGTGCTCTGTAGTGAACCGATAATGGGTTTATCATGATGATAAGACCTTTTTTTATCACAATCGCTTTATAGATAAGAAGCTGTTAATTATTTTAATTGTAACTATCTAGACATTTTATTCACCCTTTACATGTGTGTATGCGAGTTCTTTTCGATCACATCTCATTATTACTTGAGAGAACTTGAAAAGCAGGCAAGTAGTAGGAGCCAGGTTTTTCATAACTCCTCGCCTGGATACTAACGGCGTAATGGCCAAGTCACTGCCAAAATAAATGTTGCTTAATACGCCGAAACTTTTGAAATATGCTGCGCTTAAATGTGCTGTTGAAAGCGTAATAATTCTCCCCTTTATGCACCAACTTCTGGGGCTTTTTGTTTGCCCGCCCGTGTATCTTTTTTATTGTCCAATATTTCTATGCAGCCTTTTGTGAACAAATTTCTGTGCGAGCATTTTTATTATTGTTCCATTTGAATACGCTCCGCCGATGGCTTCCTCGCGAACTGTGTCAACTGCTACTACTTTATATGAATTAGACTTTTATATTTTTAACAGATTTCACTATTAAGTAAGTTATAGCTCAATTTTTTTATAAAACAGAAAGAATCTTATATTATTTAGATTACTTATAGGACTGTTTTAGAACATATTTTTATGTATACCATGTTATAATATAAAGCATTTACATGATAAGACAAGTCTGACTCATACTTCGGAATATAAGTTTCTTTTAAAGCTGCCCTTGACAATGTGTCTGATATGTACATTTCTTTACCAGGCACATGAATGACATTTAAATCATAAGCTTGTAATGCAAGCATCATTCTTTGTAGACGGGCTGGTACATCATGTAAAGGTTTCTTGAACAAATAAACTAATGGTTTATGATCTGTGTGTACAATGACGCGGTTACCATAGACATACTGATGGTATTTTTCACAACCAAAATGAATTGCAAACAATTCTTTTTCAATTTGAGCGTATCTTTCTTGAGTAGTAGTTAAATCATATAAAACTGGTTTCAATACCTTAATCCGCATTTCTTTAATGTTTTTCTCCTCCTATTTGTCAAATCTTATAGATATATTTTTAGTGGTTTAGGCGTGAAATGTTAATAGGCAAGCAGAGATACTTTTTGTTGAAGCACTTCAACCACCACACCACAACCTTCAGTCTGAGAAGCCAAACTACCCAACGTCGTCTTAAGTAGAGGTTCAAGTCTCACGAGAGGAAACAAGTTACAAGAGGTGCCCTTAGGGGAACGTTCTTCCAATGTCGTTGAGCCTTGTGACTAAAAAAATCAATTAATGCTGCCCACAAACTTTTTTAATCACCACCTATTGTTATTTACTATAAAAAATGTTTGCTTAGGGGAACATAAATCAGTTTGTTTCGTTATCAGAATATTTTTTATCCACGCGACACCGTGCCAGAACGCTAAACAGCTTTGCGACACGTCTTTGTTGGTGGTAACTAAACACGACCGAAGTTTCCCACCAGACCAGTTGGGACCCACCCATAAACTACAATTTTAAATTGTGACAGCGCACGCGCTGCGCCATGGAGGTCGTCAAAGCTTCGTGCTCGTCCAACTCCCACTAGGTTGCTATAATCATCATCATGATCAACCCATTGCCGGCTCACTACAGAGCACGGGTCTCCTCTCAATATGAAAAGGGTTTGGCTATAGTCCACCACGCTGGCCATGTGCGGATTAGCAGACTACACAGACACACGCCCTTTAAGAACATTATGGAAAACACTCAGGCGTGCAGGTTTCCTCACGATGTTTTCCTTCACAGTTAAAGCAAGTGATATTTTATTTACTTAAAACCGAACATAACTCCGATAAGTTAAAGGTGCGTGCCCCGGTTCGAAACCCGACCTGTGATTAGGAGGCGGATGTCCTAACCACTAGGCTATCACAGCTTCTAATGTCGCCATAATCATAACTAATAAACAGCAGGAGGCTTGGAAACAGTCGAAAAGATTATAAATTCCGAGAAAGTCTCAGCACAACAAAGTCAAACAATATAATGGAACATTGGCAACATTAGCATCAAAAATATTACCTACATCGAAGAAAACACGTTACCTCTCCAATAGAGCCATGCAGATACAATCTACAGGCCGCTGTGAGGGCGTCGTTAGATAGTGGATGGCTATAACATTCCGCGCGGCTCACGCCAGACCATTTCCATATTGAGCTGAATGGTTACTGATAACGGTCGTTCCCCTGTACCTGCTTCATATTGGAACTTGCGACATATAATGCACGTTATAGCGTTAGGTATGTTTTTATTGCAAAGAAAATAGTGCTGGAGAGTTCTGTTGGATTATTACCATCGCTTCATCATCGTCAACTATATCAACCTATTAACCGCCCACTAAATGCCAGACCATTTCTATATTGAATGGTTACAGATAACGGTCGTTCCCCTGTACCTGCTTCATATTGGAACTTGCGACATATAATGCAAGTTACAGCGTTAGGTATGTTATTATTGCAAAGAAAATAGTGCTGGAGAGTTCTGTTGGATTATTACCATCATTTCATCATCGTCATCTATATCAACCTATTAACCGCCCACTAAATGGCGCGGATCATCTCTCAAAATGAGTGGAAATATTTTTTTTTTTTTTTCGGACTGTCTATTAGCTGTACAAACCCTATTGGTTGCCACAGCGTAACCGGGCTGTTTGGCGAGCTTTGGAAAGAAGCTCTGCCAGAAGAAATTTTGATGGGAACGACTGCCTAAGGGCGCCTCCTTTGAGGCCGAACCTCGGCTTAGGCGACGTTTGGGATAACGGGGGGGTCGGACGGTGAGTGGTCCGTACGTCTCCGAGGCCGTGGATGGAGCCCACGTCCGGATGAGGAGTGGGGATGTGGCCGCAGTCCACTATGTTGGTTACAAATGCGGATTGGTAGACTTAGCACGCCACCCTGAGGTATACAGGTTTCGTCTCGATATTTTCCTTAAAAGTAATTCAAAAATGTGATATGTTTACATAACTCTGAAAAGTTAGAGGACTTTGAGAGGTTTGGACGCTCGAGCTCGGTTTGGGGCCATCCTACCGACAAAGACGTGACCAAACCAAGCGATTTAGCGTTCCGGCACGATATCGCGTAGAAACCAAATAGGAGTATGGGTTTACCATACCCCTAAAAGGTTAACATCTAAGACTTCATCATCACTTACCATCAGGTGAAATTGCCGTAAACGGTTAACTTCAAGTGTTTTTTTCGGTTCCCATAAACTGAAACCGGTGTCTTGACCACTAGACTATGACCACTACCGGTTCTTCTTCCTGTTGCTGTAGATAAGACGAAAAAATGGGTAGACATAAGTCTCCATGACTAACTCGTCGATCACAAATAAAATGCCTCTAATTATTGTGTAATTCATTGAGAATCTGTCTCAATGTTTAATTTAGTTGATAGTCAATAATATATCTTCATAATATCGTAATACAATAATTGATCTTTGTCTGTATAAACCGCTCAGCGCCTCCCTGCTATGAGAGCGGCTGGAATTATCACCGGTACAGGATAATATTATTGGATTTACGGGGGCGTTGATTTACACCTTCCTTCCACGATAAATTATGCTTAGCTGATAATACTGCCGCTACGCAACGTAGGTGCTTGCAGATCGGACATCGCTGGTTGGTAATCTGAAAACAAATTAGAAAAAAATAAATAAACTTAATATATCATACAGTTATAAAATAAAAAATGACCGACAACCGACAAATACGTGTCGCCAAGCGATTACGCGTTCCAGCACGTAGAAATCAAATAGGATTATGGGTTTACCACACCTCTAACAGGTTAGCCCGCTACCATCCTAGACTGCATCATCGCTTCCATCAGGTGAGATTGCCGTCAAGGGCTAACTTGTGGTGGATACAGAAAAAAATGACGCATACACACACATAATATACCTAACCACTAAATCAACCGAGTTTTTTTTAGGATAATGTATGCAGTAGGTATCTAAAAGTTGGCTAAAGGCTAGTTGGATTTGTAAATGGAGGGTTCCCTCCCAAGGTGCAATCTGAAACACATAGTAGTGACGTTTTAAAAACAAAAATACCACAAAAAACGCCGTAACGTACGTACGACGTTAGTTCGTTTAAAAGTTATTTTATTAGGGCCTAATTCTGTGTAATAATTTTCATGCGTAAAATGTATTTTGAAGCGTTAAATTTTACACCGCTCGATAACACATAATTACGTTACAAATGACAGTTCCAGTGTCATTGTATTTAAGTGACGTAGCGTAAATATTCTGATCGGTTGGCAACCGGTCTTTTATATGAGGCAAAGATTTTATTATATATAATGTAAAGGCCAAAAAACTAGAACGGAGCTGTGGTTTGGATCTAAGGTTTAAATTACAAGTGTGTGTGAGACAAGATTCTTTTTTCCAGTGCCAGTTTGTACTTTTACATTTACGTAAAAAATTCTGTTAATAGCTTAACATTCATCAGAACTATAATGTTGCCACTTAATCACCCCAGAATCGCAATAAATCTAAGCAACTTCAAGAATTCTAGTGCAATGTGGAAAATGTACCTTATATCTTGTGTTAACTTGAAGGCAGTATTTTATGGATTACGTATGCATTGAATAAACTTTGCAGCGCCAGTTTTATTTATTACAGCTAATTAAAAATAATGTGCCCAATATACTTTGAAAGGGCTCAATGGGTTTCATAAGGTGGGTCAGAATTATTCAACGGGCGATGGAGAGAGGTACACTCGGAGTACGGATACTTCTCATATCCGATTCTCTCCTTTTTCTTGTCCTTATCCCACATTATGTGGGGTCGGCACAACACGTCTTCTTCTTCCACTCACTTCTATCAGCTGTCACCTCACTACTACACCCGCATATCCTCTTTTACACAATCCATCTATCTCTTCTTTGGTCTTCCTCTACTCTTTTGCCCTTCCATGTTCATATATAACATTCTTTTGGTGACAAAATATCGCTATCTTAGTGAAATCAAATTAGATATGAAAAGGATACGTTGCTCAGCGAACTGCAAAAAAGAAGTGGCATTGGGCACATAGCTCTGAGAAACGATGGGCTTATAGCTAGAAAAGTGGTTCTGTAAGCTCAAACCGGTAAACGCAATATTAGTGGTGGTTGGTGGTGGTCTCTTAAGCGAGACTCGTAAGTAGTTAGACAGAAAGAGACATCAAACGAGTCTTAGGAAACTTGGCCGTAAGCAACACAAAACCCTGAAATTGGAACGCCTTGTAGAATACCCGTCGCCAGCAGATTCGACGTCCATCGGCCTTAAAATCAATAATAATAAGTTTAAGTTGAAATATTAGAGGTGCTTATTAAACTGGGTATTACAAATGCGCGTCCCACATTTAAATACCACCTCTGAACCCTCAAATTACCGATCTCGAACCCGGCGCCCAAACAAAGTGTATTCATCCAGCGATTCAAAGCGAGATTATCATATTTTATAGCGCGCGAGTTGGTAAATTATTTTAATGAACAGTTTAAACTCTGCGCTGTTTTCTTTGTACAGAAAACCGGGTAGTTACTCTTACCTGCTGGGTGCCTTGATCTTTCGGGGTCAAACTAGACCAGAATTTCGAAGGTATTGTCAAGGTATTTATTAAAAAAATTGGAGTAACTATAATATTAGTTATATTATGAATAACTCTTTAACACAGTAGTATTTAAAATTTCACTTAAATTATATAAATTTTAAGCTGCCTGCCACTTTGAGTTAGAAATGCAGCAAATATGAAAACCGCAGATGTCATGACCTTTAGATAAAGTTATGTTTGACACCATATTTAACAATAAAAAAAATAAACTTATTCTTCTAAACTGTAAGTTACACGATTATAGAACACACATGCACCAAATTTATATATTTTTTTAAATAAACTTTTTAACTATCATATTAATACTGTAAACTAGAAAAAAACTTCGCAAAGTTAGACATTTTTTTCCTTATCCATTTTCTTCATGGGCTTTACTTGTAAAATAAAAATATGCCCTTTTTAACGTTAAACAAAATATTCACCTGCTCTTAGCCTACAATATTTAATGGCCGGCTCGTTATTTATGCCATGTTGCAACGTAAATTGCACGCGGTTACGCCCTAAGATCTCAATATGGATGGGGCAGATAGGCCAAGAAATATTGCAGCGATTCTACCATCAGTGTTGCCGATGTATATTGGCAATAATTATTCTTGTGTCTTCTTCTTGCCTTAGGACGTGATAAACAGCATCGATGAAAGAGGGGCTACGTATAGATAAACAAATATTGTATATATCTACCCACGTCCAACCTAATAATGATGATGCCGTTTTTTCTTACACTATAACCAATTCATCTAGACCTATATATTAGGTATAAAAACTACTTGGCTCACTACAGAGCACGGGTCTCTTCTCAATATGAGAAGGGGTTTGGCCATAGTCCACCACGCTGGCCATGTGCGGATTCGCAGACTTCGCATGCCTTTGAGAACATTATGGAGAACTCTCAGGCATGCAGGTTTCCTCACGATGTTTGCCTTCACCGTTGAAGCAAGTGATAATTTAATTGCTTAAAAACTCACATAACTCTGAATATTGGTTCGTACCTGGGTTCGAACCCCCGACCTCTGATTAGGAGGCTATTATAACTTTAAATAAGCGGATTAAGTAATAATTATTTATTAAAATAAGCAATAATAAGTATATTATGTATAACTTGTAGTTTATACAAGCCTTTATACAAGACTCAATCAAATCACCAATAGAGAGTATAATAATGATTATGCAGCCTGTACTCCTAAAACATGAATAACAAATCACTGGGCAGCTATAAGATGTTAACGCGCCCCTCTGGTCATAATTAAAACGCCTACAGCTGTATAAAAGCAATATATTGTAACCGGCAAAACACTTGCACGATCTTTTTTGAGAAGTGTAAGCTCCGATTTTGTTGATTTTATTTAAATTACTTCGTTAGTCTAATAATCAGCTTTTATTAACTAGCTGGTGCCCGCGACTTCATCTGCAAGGGATTAGTGTTTCTTATATCCCACCAAAATCATACTGTAAAAAAGTGGCCAAGCCTCGATGGAGCTGCTTGCTTATCTCTAAAAAATAATGAAATCTAGACAAAGGCCAAGTCTAAGGTTCCTTAATGCGATTTCTTTATTACGATAGTTATGTTGGCCGCAAAATCACCTGATGGTAAGTGATGATGCAGATGAGTAGCAGACTAATCAGTTAGGGGTATGGTAAACCCACACTCCTAATTGGTTTCTAATTTAAGAAAAATAATTTCTCCTAATTGGCCGGAGCGCCAAATTGCTTGGCGACACGTCTTTGTCGGTAGGGTGGTAACTAACCACAGCCGTAGCCTCCCGCCAAACCAGACTCGAGCCGGAAATCGAACCCAGGACCCTCAACTTTTATAATTCAAGTCAAGCACGTGTATTGTGTCATCATCATCATTATCATGAACAACCCATTACCGGCTCACAACAGAGCACGGGTCTCCTCTCAAATGAGAAGGGTTTGGCCATAGTCCACCACGCTGGTCATGTGCGGATTGGCAGACTTCGCACGCCTTTGAGAACATTATGGAGGACTCTCAGGCGTGCAGGTTTCCTCACGATGTTTTCCTTCACCGTTGAAGCAAGTGATATTTTAATCTTTTTAAACCGCACATAGCTCCGAAAAGTTAGAGGTGCGTGCCCGGATTCGAACCGCCGACCTCTGATTAGGAGGCTGACGCGCTAACCGCTAGGCTATCACTACTCATAATCGACATAGTAAAACAGCATACTCGAACTATCTTTGTGTATAGAGCATACTATTACCTGTGTTTGCATTGAAGCGGTGCGGAATGTCTTTATTGTTTCTCGATTCGCTGGAACATTACTTTTTATAGGCTGAATGTTGTTTCAATGCACAGGTTGTCCCATGTTCTTTATATAACTAAATACAATCCTTAGATTATACGAGACAGGAAAAGAATCGTTGTAATTTCGTCTTTAATATATATTTGGCGGTGGAATATATTGTTTTGTTAATAGTTGACCGGTAAGAAGGTTCTGTATATTAATAAATTGGTTTATGACGTTTACTAAATTTGTGAATGTTAAAGTCAAAGTTAAAAAAGGTTAAAAGTCAAATTAAAATATCACATTAATTCGACTTTTAACCTTGGCAATACCGTGGTAAATTATCATACAATATTTGTTACTTTCAGAACTAAACCTAAACAACATCTTGGATTTCTCGTAGCAATGTCATTATTTTATCAAAAAGCCTAAACACGACAAATCTGCCATAAGTTGTCCTGAAATAGATTACAGTATCAAGTCATGTTAAACGTATAATTGCAGTGTTGTCCTTTATTTTCAATAATAAACAACCGAAATAAAACCATTCAAGCTTAACTTAGAGTAATGTTATTTTTTAATCAGTCAAATATCTTTTATAATATTTTTGCATCGAAATAAATAATTTCGGAACTCGAAATATCTTTAGTGAAATTCAAGAAGAACTAAATGAATATTTCGCTGACTTTTAAAAAATATCAAAGTAAATAAAACAACCCGTATATCTCTAGTTATTTCTACTGGTTGTTTGTAGAAAATGCCACTACTTATGTATCTTATGTTATCTGTTACAACCGCAGAAAATCTGAATTACTTCACTAAGATATAGTTTAACTTGAAATATAGTTGTTACTGTTGATATTCTACCATTACATATTTTAAAACATGTACTCTCGTTAGAGTCATATGATTATGAACTAATCGTCCATGTTTTTGGAAAGAGAGAGAATACTCCACCTCTCTTTTTGTTGTCACCATCACCGTCGCATTGCATCCGAGGAACGGGCAGCCATCTTTATTCTTTTAAAGCATGCCTTGCAGACTTAAAATTATCTCTATTATAGATAGTGAGGAGAGGGGATTTACTCCTTGGTTTATTAGGAACATACTTTGAGTATTTTAGTGTTATTTTTCTTTTCATGAATAAAAACAAGAATGAAGTTTTTCTGGTCTGAATGAGCTTTATACCTCTGACGCTCTAAAACACAAATAAACTGTACAATACGTACATGAGTTATTATGTATGTCGGCGCGAAGAAGTTATTAACTTTATTAAGCGGCGCCAAAAAGCTCAAGAATTCAATAATTACCCACATTTAATTTAATTGATGATTTTGCTAACACAATTTAGACAGTGACAATCAACTTTGTACGAGCATGTTTTGTGCTATAAATACGGGCGGTCGATGCCTTTCGTGGATTCTCTCGCTCGAGACGTCGTACTGTTCGGACCTCTAAGTTATTATCGCAATAAAAGTGTAAACCGGCAAGTTGCGGTTTTAATTACTATGAGCGAAAGTAAACAAAATCGTGACGTCACCCTTACAAAAAACAACTCGGACCCCCTTGACGCGACATGTACATCATTTGGTAGAGGTTCAATATATATATATCTAATATAAAACACATTAATTTCAATAGTAAATACATTTACAACGGAGCCTGAGACGCCTGATATTTCTATACGTCTCAAACGATTAACCTTCTCATAGCGTGTTACAATGTATTCAAGCAATATCATCGTCTCGACACAAATGTATCTCTTTAATATGGTTTCAATGAAATAATTTCCACGTCATGCCATACCAACGGTATTTAGATTAAGACGTCAAACTGTCAGCCGGAGTCGATTGTAGCGTCGATCTCCGCTACCGGTAGGTAATATACCGACATGCGGAGATGCAACCGGTGTGTTCATTCTTGAGGCGTAGCTGTTTGAAATGTGAAGGTCACGGTGATAATTATACTTTGTGTTATATATACAGATTATATAACCTGCCTTAGTTTTAAGCTAAAATTCGTCCACACTTAAGTATAAACTTATCAGTATTTTTCACTTATAAAGATACATATTTCATTTTTCATTGCCTCGTTGGCGAAGTTCTTAGCATTACCGTCCGACCACCCCCTTATCCCAAACATCATCTAAGCCGAGGTTTGGCCTCACAGGAGGCGCCCTTGGGCAGACGTTCCCTTAGTTTCTTCGAGCCCGAAAGTTCTTCTAGCAGAGCTTCCAACCAGCCCGGTTACGCTGTGGCAACCAACAGGGCACAGTTAAAAGACAGTCCGAAAAAAAACAGTGGACTGGTGGCCCGCGTTGGGTTGAAAATAGTATGTTAACGGTTGTGTTGCGGTGTGCAGGGCAAGGCACCAAAGGCACCAGCGAGCGAGGAAGGTCACCCATGCGATGGACCGATCTGATAAAGTCTACTGTGGGAGGTCCTTTGCACGTGTACACCAGGCTTTCGGCTAGTAGAGGGAAGTGGCAAATGTTCGTGAAGCGTGTAGTATCTGCCCTCGAAGACATTGCTTCGTGATGACCACGACCGCTCTGCTGAGAGGAAATTGGTGCTGTCTGCCTCGGATAATACATCAAGGAATCAGGTTCGGTTATTTTTATTAAACTAATAGTAGCTATTACAATATTCACAACCTGTTTTTTTTTTTTTATCCACTACAAGTTAGCCCTTGACGGCAATCTCACCTGATGGTAAGTGATGATGCAGTCTAAGATGGTAGCGGGCTAACCTGTTAGGGGTATGGTAAAGCCATACTCCTAATTGGTTTGTACACGACATCGTGCCGGAACGCTAAATCGCTTGGCGAGATGCCTTTGTCGGTAGGGTGGTAACTAGCCACGGCCACAGCCTCCCACCAGACCAGACTCGAGCCGGGAATCGAACCCAGGACCTCCAACTTTATAATGCAACAGCGCGCGCGCTGCGCCACGGAGGTCGTCAAAGAGGTTTGAGGCAGTCGGCTCCATTTCCGGTTGTTTTTGCATTTGCAGTAAAATAATATATTTCGGGCTGGGCAAAACGGATTTTTATTTTACACGTTTGGTAATCTGGCTCTATTGCTTACACACACTAGCACAGCCGACGATTCGACGTTTTGCCGGCGGCCATCGAATGAGTAATTCGCAATTAATTTTTATTTATTGACGGCCGTCTAAATTGTAGACGAGGCACCCAATTGACATGGGAATGGCTTTTTTTATTTATCGTACGATTGTTTTGCGCAATTACTTTAAATTATGGCTTTGTATCGTCCAACTGGACGTTTAGGTCAAGAGTGTTGAGCAAATTTACGACCATCACTAGGTGTTTTGAAATATCATGGACTTTGAAATACCTAATTGCTAAATGTGTAATAAGACTTATTTTATTTCACCTCACCTATACACTTGCCAATTGTCGGTGTTTAAATAATATAAATCGTGTTACAACTGGATTGGTGTCTTGTTACCATTGCTTAAAGTACTAATACTATTTTAATGACCCAACTAAGCTAGAAATTCACTTAGCATATAGCTGAAAGAAAATTAGCAAACTTTATTAACAGTATCAACCAAATCAAATCAAATTTTGGACGACCTCCGTGGCGCAGTGCGTGTGCTGTCGCATTATAAAGTTGGAGGTCCTGGGTTCGATTCCCGGCTCGAGTCTAGTCTGGTGGGAGGCTTCGGTCGTGGCTAGTTACCACCCTACCGACAAAGACGTGTCGCCAAGCGATTTAGCGTTCCGGCACGATGTCGTGTGGAAACCATTTAGGAGCGTGGGTTTACCATACTCCTAACAGGTTAGCCCGCTACCATCCTAGACTGCATCATGTAGGACGGTCGATTGAAATAATAACTACTTCCTTTTATGATAAGTATTATATTTGAGTACACCTTAAAACGTTACGTTACACTTCCTCTCAACACTCCTCCGTAACACCAAATGTCCCGTCCACCTCTATCGACCATGCTTTTAAGTCGATCAATGACCCCCACCGTCACTGAGTTGTGATTGGTCGACGTTTCTGAGCATCGAAGTCATTGGTCGATATCAGCCAAGTCAAATTAACATCTTTTAAACACACAAATCTATCGGAAGCTAAAACTAAGTCAAATTAACGTCTTTTAAATATTATATAAATCTATCGGAACCTAACAGCTCGGCCATCCTAGCTTTAGCGAGTCCCATCGCGTTTATTTTTAACTGTATATAACCTTATCATTCTAATTTTAATAAACGTTTCTAACATTAGATTTTATTATTTAAACTAAACAAATTTGAAAAGAGAGTGAGAAAAAGAAAAAAAAATAACTAACATAAAAAAAAACCTAAATCTGTGACATAATTATAGTCATAAAATTCTTATTACTAGACTAGACTTAAGATAACAGTACGCGTGTGTATTCAACTAGATATATTAATCATCTTTTTCGGTATTGTCTTCAGAAGATTCAGATTCAAAGTTTCTAGTAAAATTCATCCATGGTTGTATTTTGTCTATAGCCACAACACTTTCATATTTTCGACCTCGTTTCCGAGTCAGTGGTGTGTCCTCAATCAAAAATCTGTCGTTATCGAGCAATTTTACTATGCGATAGGGACCTTGATACTTCACCGCAAGCTTTTGTGATTTACCATCCTTAGGTACTTGCCTTTCTACTCTGACTAGATCCCCCTCTTTGTATTTCGTTGCGGTCTTCCTGCGCTTATTAAAGCTGGCGGCATCTTTTTCCTGTTGTGTCTTTATTCTTTCGCAAGTTTCCTGTCTCAACTCATCTAACCCTTCCACAGGTGTTCTGTTTAATGTGTCATTAATAACTTCACTCAGCTTACCTTCCGTCTTGCTAATAACGTTGAAACCGAACAGTAATTCTGAAGGACTCTTTCCAGTTGTTTTGTGTTTTGTAGTGTTGATGCCTACCTGTATATCTGCGATGTTTTCGTCCCAGGTTTTTTCATCTCTGCCGTGATTGGATGTTGAGAGTGCTTCTAAAATAGTCCTGTTGAATCTTTCAACTTGACCATTAGCCCTCGGAGTAGCGACAGCGTTCTGGATATGCTTAATGCCGTAAGATTCGACAAAGTCCTTTTCAATTGGATGTAATTCGCCTTCGCGTTTCCCACCGGGGGCTTTATGGTGGGCACAGTCCAGACACGAAGTCACGTATTTCCTAACAAACCTGCGCATTTTTGGGAACCAATAGTGCTCTCTAATACGTTGTAGGGTTTTCTCGAATCCCCAGTGTCCCACGTCATCGTGATTCATCTTTAGAATCTGCCATCGTACGCCTCTAGGTACGAGCCACTTTATCTCTTCCCCTATAATTCGATACACTCTATTGTTTTTGAGCCTATAGTTTTTATGTATATCCATGGCTTCTTCAACAGATGGGTCTAAAAGGATTTGTTTTATTCTTTTAACTTCTTCATCGGCAGACTGCACAGTTGATATCCAATCATGGTCAGATTCTTGTATCGGCAAAACGTCTAAAATATGAGTCTCACTCACTGCATTACTCACCGGATTCCTGCTGAGCGCGTCCGCATGCGTCATCCGCACCCCTGGGCGGTATTCGATTGTGCAATCGAATTCCTGCAGTTGGATCCACCACCTAGATATACGGGGTATTAGGTCTCTTTTTACTAGCGTTGCTCTAAGTGCATTACAGTCGGTTAAAATTTTAAATGGTATTCCTATAAGATATACTCTGAATCGGTTTAAAGAGGCAACAACCGCTAGGGTCTCTAACTCATAAGAGTGTAACTTGCGTTCGTCAACAGTTGTCTTGCGACTGAAGTATGAGACCGGCTGCAAGGCTCTGTTTGAGTTTCGTTGAAGTAGAATGCCTGCTAACCCTTCCTTGCTGGCATCCGTATGCACTTCTACTTCTGCCTTAGGGTCGTATAGTGCAAGTAGAGGTCGGCTTGTAAGCAATTCTTTTATTTTCTTGAATGCTAGTTCTTGTTCCTTATCCCACGACCAGCCTACATTCTTCCTTAACAAATTCGTGAGTGGAGCAGTAATCATTGCATAACCTTTAATAAAACGTCTGAAGAAACCAGATAGACCAAGAAACTGACGTACCTCGTGCTGGTTAGTGGGTCGCGGGAACTTTGAGACCGCGTCACTTTTTCTGCTGCCGGGTCGGATCCCATCGGCGCTTACATCAAATCCTAGGAAGTCTACAGAACCGAGAAAGAAATGACACTTACTCAATTTTAAAGTCAATCCACCCTTTTTTAGCAACTGTAATACCTCTTCCAGACGGTGCAACCCTTCCTCGAAGTCCTTTGATGGGATCAGCACGTCGTCCATGTACACAATTGCGTACTTAATTTTCGCTTCCATGAGTATTTTGTTTATCGTCCTTTGAAAAACTGCCGGTGCATTAACAAGACCAAAAGGCATTCGGTTGAATTCGAATTGACCATCGGGCGTCACAAAAGCAGTTTTCGGTCGCGATTCCGTCGATATTGGGATTTGGTAATAGCCTGACGCCAGATCTCATTAGTAAATTCTTTAGTGCTTCCCGCTGATTTGTGTCCAAATTCGGGTTACAATTCACTGACGTATCCATGACCTCATCATTGAAAGATACACTGAAGGAATTTTTGATGTTATCTGTAGGGGGTTGATTCCGTTCAAACGACCGGGTCAAAAGTGTTCCTTTAGCAATGCTCATAGGCTTCGCCGAAATATTATAAATCAGGATTGCGCCACGACCATCTCTGATCTCGTATTGTCCAGGAAGTAGATAATATTCCTTACCTTCTGGGCCACGCAACGTACCTTTTACGTGTACCTCACAGTCCAATACTTCTTTGCCCGTGGTAACCAATACTGCCCGCATCGTGTTGCAGGGGATTTCGCAATCATAAGTTGCTACTAACCTGATTTTATTTGGAGGCATTCTGTGAAATTTAATCGCGTCTGGTGTCTTGACTATTAAAATGTCTGGCCTTTCCGTGAAGGAATGGCCTAGAAGTACAGGGTACACCAATACATAATCTTCCACCACATACAAATCGATTGTCTCTGCTACGCCTTGCACTACTACAGCTGCTACGACTATTCCTATAGGGATCACTAACGTACCTCCTATACCCCTGAGTGCAGGTAAGTTTGCTCGATTATTTATTTGAAGGCCAAGAGACTTTACCGCACTTAACCTGATAAGGGAGCATTGGCTTCCTAGATCTATGTGGCAGGAAATCTTAGACCCATTAACAGTTATATCCAGTACATACTTCTCCATTCCCGTGTCCTCAGCCAGCACCTCGGATACCTGTTTTTGATTGGGTTTACTTGGTGACAAATTTTTTTCGGCTGCCATCGCAGATTTTCCCATATTCCTAAAACAATTGGAGGTAAGATGACCGACTCGGTCACACGTAGAGCACCTTACCGGCGGTTCCCGACACCTGGTGCTTCGATGTCCTATCGCGTCACAGTTATGGCATTTAATCGAAGACGTTGGTTTATCGCATCTAAAGCTGGGGTGACCAACTTCGTTGCAGTTGAAGCACCTGATTGAGGGATTGGTGGCATTACTAGATTTGGAGGCGTCCGTCCGAATTGCGCTAGTACCAAATCTCCCTCTCCTTCCAGCGTCCGGGTTGTCCCGAACTGGTGCTGTTTTAACAGTCTTAAAGTACTTAAGTACCTGTTCCGGGTCCCGAAACTGAGCTGCTTGCGCGCCAACTTTCACCGCACGATCCTCTAAGCCGTACAGTAGACAATCTACTGCCTGCCTGCCAGTGATTCCACATCTGTTAAGCAAGTTAATCTTCGCGTAGTAATATTGCTCCAATGAGTCACCGTACTTCACCTTCTTGGCTAACATTTCAGTAAGTAATTCAGCATAATCCTCTCTACATGGAAAAGATTCTACTAATTTCTTTTTCCATTCAGTCCACGTATGCAGCACCGAAGTTAGACCCTGGTACCAAGTACGCGCAACCCCTATTAATTTTGGCAAGGAATAATGGATGATTTCTCTTTCCTCCCAACCATATATCTCAGCGCATTCTTCGACTTTGGTGATCCATGTCAAAACGGTTTGATCCTTGGACAACGGGTCGAATTCCGGTACTACGTTCGTGTTGAATGTTAGTTTAGGTCTATCCGAACCCTTAACCTTTTCTAAAATAGATAAAAACTTGTCCACCAGCTTAGTATCCCGTTCCCTTTGTTTATACGACGATTTTACCCGTTTCGGAGATGGTGATTCACTTCTTGATTCTGATGAACTGTTATCCAGAACACGTCTTGTTCGTGAGTTTCTGTTCCTTTTAAGTTGCGGTATAGGCGACTCGTCCCCAGTACCAGACGATGAAGACCAGCGTTGCTTCCGCATCGCTGAGCGCGATGGCTGTTTTCTTCTCCTACGACGTCGTCTCCTGGCTACACTACTTTGTGTAGAGTCCTCCTCTGAGTTGTTCTCAAGACCCCTTTCCTCGGGTGTGATCCTTACTCTTAACCCTCTACCTCGGGTTTCCTTCCTTCGTCTCGACCCTCCACCTAGGGTTCCTCTCCTTTGTTTCGACCCTCCGCCTAGGGTATCCTTCTTTTGCCTTGACCCTCCACCTAGGGTATCCTCCTTTTGCCTTGACCCTCCACCTAGGGTATCCTCCTTTTGCCTTGACCCTCCACCTAGGGTATTATCGTTTTGCCTAGACCCTCCACCTAGGGTATCGTCCTCTTGTCTAGACCCTCCACCTAGGGTCGATGCTTCGTTAATTTCCATTATTTTTTTTTCTGAAACTACCAGGTACCAGCTTAATATATAGCTAAGCTACTGAATATTTCTAACGTCGTAAAACATACTATCATAACAATAATTGCAACCGTAAGTCTATATAGAATTTTCAGTAAGATTTCATTTAGGAAAAACAAAACTACTACACTCCGAAAAATGGCTTGAAATCAAATCATTATCTAATAACTACAAAACTTCAAATGACAAGCAAATGTGTTGGTGATAATTAGATATTTATCTCTTCGCAACACAACAAAAAAAACCTTTCGTTTTTTTTTGAGTTTTATGAGGCAAATTTATTATTATTTGTAGATTATCTTTTTGACGGGCAAAAAAAAAAAAAAAAAAAACAAACAAAATTTATTGTATTGATTATAAAAGTATTATATCGAAGATTTTAACAGCAAAATATAAAAAAAAAAAAAAACTACAATTAAATTAGTAATTTTGATCGTTACTTACGTTATTTTTATTAGTGGGCGTTGACAAGAAAATTTAAAAATTTTCTAAGTAATCCCACTTCTGACCTGTAGGACGGTCGATTGAAATAATAACTACTTCCTTTTATGATAAGTATTATATTTGAGTACACCTTAAAACGTTACGTTACACTTCCTCTCAACACTCCTCCGTAACACCAAATGTCCCGTCCACCTCTATCGACCATGCTTTTAAGTCGATCAATGACCCCCACCGTCACTGAGTTGTGATTGGTCGACGTTTCTGAGCATCGAAGTCATTGGTCGATATCAGCCAAGTCAAATTAACATCTTTTAAACACACAAATCTATCGGAAGCTAAAACTAAGTCAAATTAACGTCTTTTAAATATTATATAAATCTATCGGAACCTAACAATCATCACTTACCACCAGGTGAGATAGCCGTCAGGGGCTAACCTGTATTAAATTAACCCATTTCCGGCCCACGTGAAGCCCAGGTCTCTCAGCATGAGACAGGTTTTGATGTTATTAACCAAGCTAGCCAATTGCGGATTGGTGGCTTCACACAGCTTTGATTACACAATCTAGAACTCTTACGCATAAATATTTTCTCATGATTATTTCAAATCAGTTTTTTTTAGTAAAACCCACATAACACCGAAATCAAACTTTGTCTCCTCGAAAAGGAGTCTGAAGTCTTAACCACTAAGCTATCACCGTTCAATAAGCTCTGCTATTGCTAATTAATTGTCTACAAATTAAAAAAAAACACTTCTCACTAGCCAAGTCAGTGGTCGAACCAGGAAACGAAAACTTATACTTGAATGAATTCACACAAATTATTCAATCGTTGGTAATTTATGTCCCTTTGAATAATTTATATTAAAATGACAGGCAATAATTTATGGCACAGCTGATACGGTAACAGTACCCACTGCAATTGTCTTTGTTAATATTTATCGATTACTGCTGCATTTATTCGAGCACTTCAAAGACTCACGACTGCACCACGGGCCGTCACGATATAACGACAGCGTAAGAGACGGCCGCATGATCTATAAGTAAAGAAAAACAAAAATTATGAGCAACGAGGCCAAAAGAAAAAGAAAATAATGGCGTAAAAAAAATAAACACAGATAATAGGCTCTTTCCGAAGGGAAGAAGGATAGTGTGGAACATGAAATTAGCCAGCAATAAGAATTATTTATTATTATTATAACTTTCTTGAATAATAATGTCATTTATTTAAAATTGGGTATTTTAATTAAGGCATTTAAATGTACACGGGTACATTTTTCCATTGAAACATACTACAGAGTATCATTTGAATTTCAAAATTTTCTATTTCTGCTTTTCTAACCCTTAGGTGGCCTAAGTTTATATTTTGAATCCACATCGCATTCTTTATTTTTTCTTGGTTTATAAATGAAATAAATAAAAAGGGAAGCGCTGAATTCACAAACTAATGAAGGACTAAACTGAACTGCGCCGGTCTAGAAGATGCTTTTTCAAGCTTAACAAGAAGTTTGGTGGAAAAAAAGACAGCTTGAATCCAATGCAGGTCTTGGCGATGCATTACATGCGCTTCTCCCACATAATCCTATAATGATCCTCGGGGTTAGAAGGTTTAAGATATATCAGTTTGTTGATGACAATAAATAGAAAACAGTAGGCTAGTCTTCACGTACATTTTAAGGTACGACCGTAGACGATACTTTTATATAATATTTACAGAAAAACTAATATCTTGTAATATACAAGTACAATTTTTGGTCTGGTGGGAGGCTTCAGCCGTGGCTAGTTACCACTCTACCAACAAAGACGTGTCGCCAAGCGATTTAGCGTTCCGGCACGATGTCGCGTAGAAACCAATTAGGAGTATGGATTTACCATACCCCTAACAGGTTAGCTCGCTACCATACTTGATAGCATTATCACTTACCACCAGGTGAGATAGCCATCAAGGGCTAACTTGTAGTGAATAAAAAAAAAAAAAAATTATCAAGGACTTCAAGATTCTACCTGACGTCTCTAGGTCTATTACTTTTTGATATTACAGTTTTCTTATCATAAAGAAGCCATGTTAAAGCTACTAATTCAACATCAACTGAGGTATAATAACTTAAGTAGCCCGTTTGACGTCGTTAAGTTTATAACAACTAGATATATCATCGATTTAATTCCCTTTTGTATTTGTAATAACTGACTAACGATTATTTAAATAGAGATTTATTATAATTTGATTTAGAATTTTTGAGTTATTATGTTATTTATTGAGGCTGGTTTTGTTAAGTATCTTGATTTCCTATAAATGTTACAAAATTTATGATTAACTTTACTTTAATGTAGGCAAGCCGCGATTACAAGGCAAATCTGCACTTCGTAGTTGCTAAGTCCACTTCTTCTGAGAATATGAAACTATAAAACTATGAAAGCGCAGTTTGGTAGAGTACAAATATTGAAGCAAGCATAAATTGCACCGTGAAAATTGGCCTCTTCTTGGCGAAATATGGCAAATTATGCGTGCTTCTAAACTATATATATGTTGTAACAGTTGTAACAATTGTTATAATTAGGCTAATTAATGGCTTCTGTCAATGCACGAGCTTCTTATCGGAACACAGTTAACAGACCTTCGTTTTTGTTTCTAGATAACAATGATTATCAGGTAATGATGGCCGAGATTGATCTCTAAGTTACTCAGAACGTCACAATCAAAATTCCAATTTTGCAATTACGTAATAATTCGCCCCAGATAGTACGAATAGAATTGTTCCATACGAATATTATTTTGTCTAAAATCTGTAAGTTTGTCGATCATTAGAGGGTGATTATCTGATAGCTATGTTACTGTTTGTTTAAATTGCGTATAATAAACTGAAAAGTGAAATAATTATTTTAATAATTTAAAGTCAGTAGGTATTTGTACAATTTGTCGAAAACACTAAAACAGTGATTAATAGTGAAACAATTAACACATTAAGCACGTTCATTGGACGCACAGACAGACAGTACATTTGACGACCTCCGTGGCGCAGCGCGCGCGCTTTCGCTTTTGAAAGTTGGAGGTCCTGGGTTCGATTCCCGGCTCGAGTCTGGTCTGGTGGGAGGCTGCGGCCGCGGCTAGTTACCACCCTACCGATAAAGACATGTCGCCAAGCGATTTAGCGTTCCGGCACGATGTCGTGTAGAAACCAATTAGGAGTGTGGGTTTACCATACACCTAACAGGTTAGCCCGCTACCATCTTAGACTGCATCATACCATAAGGTGAGATTGCCGTCAAGGGCTAACTTGTAGTGGATAAAAAAAGAAAAAACAGTTTGGGTGATACAAAAAAATATATAAACATATTAGAACAAACATTTCAAACAGAAATTAAACTTATGCCCCTCAGTTACACGAAGTAAACTGTGGGAACCGGTAAGTAGTAATAGTATAAAGTGTATATTAATATCAATATTACTTTAAATACAACTTTTTTTTTGAAGATTGAAACGAATTGAAGTTCCACAGGCTGAAGCCTTCTAATGTCCAAATTATGTCACACATGTTAGTAATAACCAATTACCAATTTATCATAACCGCGAACTGAATCCAGGACTAGCTTCCCAAGCTAGTGCCAATAAGGTCGTCGCTTCTTCCACCTACCTAATAAATCACCACCCATTCAGCTCATTGCGACTTACCTGCGCGTACTTTCTCCGCAATTCCGCTTTAAGTACTAACTAACTGCAGATCTTGCTGTTTACAAATTGAAAATTGGCAATAATGCAGCTGAGAACAGTTAACCATAGTTTATTTATCTTTTGTAGGCTTTTAGATAGTTAGATACTACGATAAAGATTATTGCTCTATCGCTTTGTTTAAATAACACAATCTAAGAACTAAGCACTTGAAAACAATTCTAGAACCATACTTTAGATTTGGAAACATAAAAGTATTATTATCTTATATTGTTTAAACCGTTTGTGAAGCGGTGATAGCCTAGTGGTTAGGGCGTCAGCCTCCTAATCAGAGGTCGGCGGTTCGAATCCGGGCACGCACCTCTAACTTTTCGGAGTTATGTGCGTTTTTAAAAATTAAAATATCATTTGCTTCAATGGTGAAGGAAAACATCGTGAGGAAACCTGTACACCTGAAAGTTTCGCATAATGTTCTTAAAAGGCGTGTGAAGTCTGCCAATCCGCACATGGCCAGCGTGGTAGAGTATGGCCAAATCCTTCTCATACTGAGAGGAGATCCGTGCTCTGTAGTGAGTCGGCAATGGGTTGATCACGACGACGATCACGATTGTTTAAACCTGTGGTTTCCCGCAACTAGATAAGTTTATGTTTACCACACAAACTTTCAAACTCAGTATGTTGTGGTGTATTCTAGACAATTTACCCCGGCCCATCGCGTTGCTTAGTCCGTCCATATTACTCCGCTTGCTGTGACAATTTTGCCTTTTTTTACCTACTACAAGATCTCAACGGTGTAAGTGATGATGCAGCCTAAGGCGGCAGCGGGCTACCCCGTTAGGGGTATGGTAAACCCATACTCCTTATTGGTTTCTACGTGACATCGTGCCGGACAGCTAAACCGCTTGGCGACACGTTTGTTCATAGGGAGGTAACTAGCGATGGCCGAAGCCTCCCACCACAAAACAGACTCGAGCCGGGAATCCAATCCAAGACCTCCAACTTTAATGTTCTGCGCTACGGAGGTCGTCAAATATTTTGCTATTTAATTTTATTAGATGGAAATGAATGGAAGAAGTTTATTCGAACTCGACCGGTGATTGGTGCGGATAAAAATGGTTAGCTATGAACACGAAAAGTCGGTGCAATATGAAACTATGTTTTTCGTCTGGAGGGAGGCTTTGGCCGCGGCTAGTTACCACCCTACTAGTAAAAATATGCCAAGTGAAGTAGCGTTCCGAAATGATACCGCTTACAAATCGATTAGGAGTGACTCCTCTGGTACTGGCCTATGTTCTTAGGGGACGGTAATCATTTAACAGCAGGTGAACCGTCAGATCGTTGACCCACGATGTGTATATGAATAAAATCTAAATTAGTAAATTTTCAGTCTTTTGTTTAAATGACTAGAAAAGACACTTTTATGTCTAAAATTAATGAAAAGTATTACAGATTGTTATACTATTATAAATTGAATTATTCGGAAATATTTATGGCCTTATATGAATGAAGTTTATTAGCCTGCAGATACACTATCTTAATATGTTCGCTTCTCAAGTCATAAATTAAAAGCTTTTGCCCACATCCGGCTAATTATGTGGCGTGAGTGTACGCCGATGTTGATGTCTTTGATGTTTTTGATTCACTTTACCCACTCACTAACACTGTCTAATGTGTCATGATTTCCAAATGTTTTAGATTTTAGTGTCTGAATTTACATACACAGAATATCTTAATGATTAAATGAGAATATATAATTGAATATATAATTGAAGCGGTGATAGCCTAGTGGTTAGAGCGTCAGCCTCCTAATCAGAGGTCGGCGGTTCGAATCCGGGCACGCACCTCTAACTTTTCGGAGTTATGTGCGTTTTTAAAACAATTAAAATATCACTTGCTTCAACGGTGAAGGAAAACATCGTGAGGAAACCTGCACGTCTGAGAGTTCTCCATAATGTTCTCAAAGGCGTATGAAGTCTGCCAATCCGCACATGGCCAGCGTGGTGGACTATGGCCACACCCTTCTCATATTGAGAGGAGACCCGTGCTCTGTAGTGAGCCGGTAATGGGTTGATCATGATATAATTGAAGTATGAGATTTGACTTATATGATTTAGGTTTACTTTTGACTATTTAAATGTAAAGTATCTCAATTGACTGTTTTCTTAAGATACCGGATTTGAATAAGGCAAAACGGAAAACATGACGTTCGAATCGACCCTCTATAAGTTAGTTAGTCGTTGGTCATTGTTGGTTAGTTATTGTTTAGTGTTGGTACCGAAAAGTGGTCTCCACGGTTCTGGTTGTACAAAGGTGTGTAAAATGTTATAGATAAACAATTATAGATATTGAAGAGTTGTGTTGCTTATCAACAAGGTGTGTACCATCCTGTAAATTAATAAGAATAGATACTGAAGAAGTGTGATTCTTAACAAATGTTAATAATCTAATCCAGATAGCAGATTTAATTTAGTAGTATTATCCTTTCCTGTTCATCCTTTTCGATAAGGGTGGCGCAACTAAATTCAATTTGGTATAATGTTTTTGGATTAGATTGACTTTTGACGACCTCCGTGGCGCAGCGCGCGCGCTGTCACATAATGTTGGAGGTCCTGGGTTCGATTCCTAGCTCGAGTCTGGTCTGGTGGGAAGCTTCGGCGGTGGCTAGTTACCACCCTACCGACAAAGACGTGTCGCCAAGCAATTTAGCATCCCGGCACGATGTCGCGTAGAAACCAATTAGGAGTATGGGTTTACCATACCCTTAACAGGTCAGCCTGCGACGCTCTTAGACTGCATCGTCACTTACCATAAGGTGAGGTTGTTGTTAAGGGCTAAATTGTAGTGTATAAAAAAAAACCCTGTAAAACATCGGTGTAGTGGATTATGCCGCATTTTCATTAGGGGACATTTGTAGCGCGACTCTGTCGCTCGACACGAAATTCACGTGTCTCGCGCGATGTCGCCCGACGTCGTCCGACGTCGCTTGGGACATTTACGGGTCGCGCAACTTGTCGCTAGTCGATGGTCTGCGAGCGTCGACGCGCGCGACTTTCGTGTCCCTCGACAGTCGCCGGACAGGCTTTGAGTGGTGAAAACGTGTGTCGCTTTGTGTTGCGAAAATGGCAGTAGTGTGGTCCAACGAGAATATATTGACCCTGATCGAGATGTATCAAAATTCGCAATTATTGTGGGACACTTCACATCGTGATTATAAAAACAAAATTAAAAAAAATGATGCATGGGAATCTATCGCGACTACATTAGATATACCTAGAAAAGACGTCGAGGGAAAAATGCATAACTTAAGGTCTCAGTTTCTCAGGGAGAGAAAAAAAATTGCAAGCTCAAAATCCACTGGAAGTGGAAGTGGGGATGTTCACAAAAGTACCTGGTTTGCGTATGATTCGCTGCTTTTCCTAGTAAAAGGGTCGACAAGTTCAGGCAGTATGGACACTATGAATACTCAGGTAAGCTCCCGTTAATATTGTTTCTATTTTTTTTATTTTGTACCAGTTTACAAATCATTTTTTTTTGTGCATCACTGGATATTGAACTATAGTGTTATATATTTTTGGAATCTACTCATCATTTTCTAGTTGATGATAGTATACTTAATCTCATTTTCGAAAAATTTTTTCAACTTCAGTCTTTAATGCGGGACCATAGTCACCCCATCAATTTTTTTTTAATTTTACTAGCCTATGTAATAAGCTAAGGATTCTAACAATACCTCATTCATAAAAACCGTTCAGGCGTATAGAAGTTATGGTGGAATATAGGAACTCACATACATACATACATACTTGAACCCTGAAAACAATATACTCCTTTTTTCAAGCAGTCGTATAAAAATACAGCTTATATTCTATAGATAATCTTCCTTTGGTAATAAATGCACAATTAAAATCTCTGTAGTTTTTTATACAATTTATTTTTATTTCTTGTCTTTTGTTCTTCGCCTGCGAAACTGTGATTTAATGTTTGTTTTACACTGATTTTTTCCTTTTATAGTCATCCGAAAGTTCGGTGGCACTCGAAGAAATACCAGTGGCATCGCAAGTATTAACGCAACCACCAGAGGCATCAACGTCGCCGCCATTACCAACTCAACCAATACCGGTGCCGCTTCCAAATACTCAAAATAAAAGGAAAAAAGATGATCTGAGTGAGGTATATGAAATAATGAAGAGCGCAAAAGCCAGGATGGATCAACCAAAAGACGAATTTCAAGTTTACGCCGACTATGTAGCTTCTGAGTTAAGAAATATAAAGAATGAACATGCTGTGCTACAGGCGAAGTACTTTATTAATAATATCTTATTAGAGGCTAGGATGGGAAAATACAACTATGCAGAATACCAAACGGGAAGTAATTCAAGCCATACTCAAAGTTATGGATACCGTTCTGCTCCTCAACAGTCATCCTATTCGACAAATTCTGTTAATGATGATATAGTAACTGCTAATGCTTCTCATGTTAATAATGATAATGAAGCACCAACTGCACCAACTTTCACAGAATTACGACAAATTGAGAATATTGAAGAACTAGTTTCCCACTTTGAATCAGAAACGCAGAACAAAGAATAATTATAATACTTATAATAATACTAATAACGTTGATTTTCTGTCACTTAAACATAGATTTTTAAAAAATAATAGTTAATAAATACTTAAAAATAATGAAAACTTATTAGTTAGTAGTTTTTTTTATATGATGCTAAGTTTATTATCATTTATTCCTTGGTCTTTAGCCCAAAGCTATAAAAAACATCATTCAAATTTCTTGCAGCCTATGATTGAATAGTTTGCCATGGGACACTTCCTTGAGCACTGCAGAAATATTCAGCAAAGAGGTTTCTTATTGTCTGAGCGGATTGAGGAGGAGGTCTGCCTTGCCTACTTAAGTTCCTCATATTATTATTTGTCAACTCCCTTCGCCACGAACCTTCCACAACATTATGACCAGCGTCTTCAAAATCAAATGTGGTATTTGGTGTATACCTCGCGGTTGAAGTTGTATTACGTCTCAGGAAATTATGTAGGTACACGCAAGCCATTACAACTAATTCAGCATTTACTGGACGTAATGGGATAGCTTTACGAAATACGCGAAACACTACAGACATAATGCCAAAAACATTTTCAACAATTCTTCTTGCTCTTGACAGCCTGTAGTTGAAAATCCGCTTTAAGCTTCCCTTTTCATGAATGCCGGGGTAGGGCCTCATCATGTTTTCAGAAAGTGCAAATGCACTATCTCCCACTAGAACGTATGGTATTTTCGGACCACCTTGGACCAGTGGCTCAGGATCTGGTAAATTCAGTTGCTCTTCATTAAGTGCTTTATAAAATGTAGTCTCCTGGAATACTCCACTGTCAGACGACTTCCCTTTTGCACCACAATTAACATATACAAAGTTATACTCAGCATCCACAATTGCTAAGAGAACTAAGCTAAAATTCTCTTTGTAATTATAATAATCACTGCCAGAATTGGGTGGCGCTTCTAGTAACACATGCTTTCCATCTATCGCTCCGATGCAGTGAGGAAAATTCCATAATATTTCAAAATTACGAGATTTCTCTTTCCATTCATTTACATCGGTTGGCGTCTGAAATACAAGAATAATATTAATAAATTAACATACAATATTAAGTATCAATATAAAATTTAAAATACCAATATAGTTTACCGTAACCCTTACTTACGGTAAACGTTTATGGTATTATTACTGTAAGTAAGGGTACATGAGATTAAATAATATTAAATACTTACTTTAACAAAAGAATTTAATGCCTTTATCAATTCTTTGCAAACTTCTGGTATAGTATGACAAATTACTGATTTTGACACTCTAAAAGTATAGGACAATGAACCATAACTATCGCCAGTTGCCAAGTATCTCAATGTTATAGCGAGTCTGATGTGAGGGTCGATAGATTTCCGAAACTTTGTATCTTGCTTGACTACGGCCGGCCCAACCATATTTAAAAGTATCTCAAAATCGGTTCTAGACATTCTAGTAAAATTTTCGAAAGATCCATCGCGCATTCGAAGACTGGTTATTAAACTTGAACTTTCCCTTTGGAGCAAATATTCCCGGACCCACCACCTCTTTTTTTTACGTTTTGCTAATGTCTTCCGAATAATTATGTAAGCTGCACTGAACAACACTACTTCCTCGGGCGACATACTGATCACGACTGGCCAATGTGAACGAGTCATATGTCGCGGGACATTGTCCCACAACTTTTGCAGAGACAACTACGTGAATGTCGAGCGACAAGTATCTGCGACATGTCGCCTAGTGAAAATGCGCCTTAAAACAAAAAAGACTGTTAACATCGGGCGTATAATGACATCATAATATAGCGGACATCTGAAACGAACGATGAATAAAAGCTAAACTAAGTTTACAGTTTGCTTAAGTCTACCCCATAAACTAACTATTAATTAATTATAATATGAATAAACTACAACTAACTTAACTTTGTAAATTAATTAATATGAACTTGAAATCTGCATACCTGAGAGTTCTCTATGATGTTTTCAAAAACGTGTGAACCGTCCGGCACTTGAGATGCGTGGTAAAAACGGCCCTTTTTCTTTCTAAAACCTTAAAAAATAACCCTAAAATATTAAAAATTACCCCTACCCCTACAATATTAAAATATTAAGGATATCTAGTATAATAGTAGTAGAAATAGTAGGATTCTATGATGATATTTTTTTAAGACAAGAATAAACATAATGAATATGCATGGTGCAATAACGGCTGCAATTTTGCCCACAAATTGTTTTAGAACCAACAAATAGTACCAAAAATACAATAGAATATAGTAAGTGTACAGAAAAATTAACTGGCATGGTGGCATTAACGTTTAGCAAGCATATTGCGAGATAGTTTTACTATATAATATAAATATATACATGTTTTCGTATTGGCCTGACTGTAGGGTAGGACGGAAACGTGCCGGAAGTGATTTAGCTTTCCAATACTACGAGTGTGTCGTGTAGGCACCGATTAGGAGTAAGGGTTTAATGCAACTACCTCTAACAGGTTCACCTGCTGCCGGCTTAGACTGCAATATCACTTATCATAAGGTAAAACTTGTAATAGAATAAAAACAGATTTTTTTACTTTGTGCTTCTTTTATTGAGAGGTCATTAAAAGTATTGGTTCCGTTTAAAATAGAAATAAGTAGTAGATATATACGAGTAAGTATCTATATTGACTATACGAAATAGATACTTATGTATTCAAAAAATACTACGAAATAGAAATACATAAGTATCTATTTCGTAGTATTTTTTGAATTTTTTATCCTAGCCCCGAGGTACATGCTACGTACTACTTAAGCTTTAAGCCGTCTACGTAAGCCTTAAGTCCGGTTACGCTGTGGCAACCAATAGGGTTAGTACAGCTAATAGACAGTCCGAAAAAAAACAATTAAATCGTTCTATGAAGGAGTTGCCATTGTCCAATAATCATTAAGCCAACATCTCCTGAGGATGATCCGGTGTCGGGTCGAAACGTGAGTAGAGGTTCTAGTGGAAGATTTTGTGTGGTGTTATATTATATAAATCTCCCGGCTGTCGGCGGAATGTAGCAAATTATACTTGCTGTTTTTTTTTCAATATCCAAAGAAATTTATTATACATCAAACATTTTACATAAAACTTAGATTAACCTATAACTAAAAATCTTAAAAAATAAATAAATATTTAAACATCATAAGTAAAATATATTATTAAAAGGAGTCCCTTTAGTCCCTTGCTGTTTATTGCTTATCATGGACTTCCGCAAAGTAACGCCTGCTTCTATTCATTGTCCAATAATCATTTGATTGGTTTCTCGAAAGAGCAGCGCTTGTTTCCGAGGGATATAGCATGCATTCTGAATCAATAAAATCGTTTTATGAATTAATCTGATTGATGACTCTTAAGGATCACATCACGCTTCCTCACCAGAAGAGCTTTTTAACCCAAATTACCAATCCCAAGTATATTTCTGTCTTAGCTATCAAACTTCTAGTTTTATGTTACCACCCTACCGACAAAGACGTGTCGCCAAGCGATTTAGCGTTCCGTTCACGATGTCGCCTAGAAACCGAAAGGAGTATGAGTTTACCATACCCCTTACAGGTTAGCCCGCTACCATCTTAGACTGTATCATCACTTACCATCAGGTGAGATTGCCGTCAAGGGCTAACTTGTAGTGGATAAAAAAATTTCATCAAAATTTCAATTTCAATCGATAGCCGTCCAATCCTGGTTTGTTAAAGTTCACACTCTAACGCCCAAAATTAATAATCCTAAATATTAATAATTCTTAATAGTGCCTGTCCTTTTTTTGCTCTTATGTGTCGATAAGGATGGCGCTACTAAATTCAATCTGTTATCTGAAGTTTTTAGATTAGATTGATTATTAACATCGGGCGTAAGGCGTGTCCAGCGAATACCCCTGCCCCGGGTAGAGATTGAAACAGCACCATGAAATATAAAAAAAAATTGCCCGCAATTGTTTATAGTCTGATTATATACTTGAAGTTTTTATGATATCGTTTAATTTATCACCTCACGTCTGGGGTTTCCCGCTCAATAAATTACTAGCTTACTAATAGGACGCCTTATCATGCAGTCATCTAATTAACTTTAATGGTGTTTGATTAATTATGAAAAGGAGGAAAAAATTTTAAACTATCTAGTAGACTAGACTACGACTATCTTTTTTCTGTTTCTATATAATAACTTGCGCTTGGGAACTTGATTGTCAGGTCAGTTGGTAACCATTTGTGAGGTCTAGATTATTAGTTTTATTTTTTATCTTTTCCTTGAAGTTCCTCCAATTGCACTTGGCAGATATAATAGAAACTTTAATATCAACTGGTTTGATACCATAAGTTTTTTTGTATATATATACGTCACGGGTAAACGAGCATAAGGCTCACCTGCTGGTAAGTGAATAACACAGGCCATGAACAATATTAGTATTGGATGATAATAATCAAAGGTTACAATGTTAACGATGATAATTAAACTTAATCGCTACTTAATGTTCATTTAAGGATATATAGCAAAAGTCTAGTATATGAGTATATTTATCTGCTAGCTTTCTCCTGAGACTTCGTTCAAGTGAACATTATTATTATGTGTTTATGTGGGAACTGATGACCTTATAATCTATCCCAAAAACAGTACATATTTCTTGTACAAAAAGTAGTAGTATCTGTGGGTGTGAAAATTCCAAACTAGATCTATTAGGCTTTTCTGGCGTAATAAGTAACGCAGGTCACTTATTGCATATCGCACCTTGAGACCTCACCTAAAAATAAAAAAATAAATTTTGATGAATTAATGATACCTTTATCAGATTGTTATTACTGTAACACAATCGTATAGATATGTCGGATTAGATTGATTTATATGAAGCATTCATTGGTTTTTCCCTCATTCATATACAATTCAAAGAAAATGATTAAGCGATTTACATAAGTACGATAGATTAATGTTGATTGCAGTGTTTTATTATTGCACTTAGCGGTGCACGAAGCGGTGATAGCCTAGTGGTTAGGGTGTCAGCCTACTAATCAGAGGTCGGCGGTTCGAATCCGGGCACGCACCACTAACTTTCCGGAGTTATGTGCGGTTTTAAAATTTTAAAATATCACTTGCTTCAACGGTGAAGGAAAACATCGTGAGGAAACCTGCACGCCTGAGAGTTCCATAATGTTCTCAAAGTCGTGTGAAGTCTGCCAATCCGCACATGGCCAGCGTGGTGGACTATGGCCAAACCCCTCTCATATTGAGAGCAGACCCGTGCTCTCTAGTGAGTCGGTAATGGGTTGAACATGACGATTATTGCACTTTAATTACGATGGCTAAGTACAAGAATGCTTAAAGAGAAACTCGTTGGTACATACGTATGTAAGACGCTGTATATTATAAATTTCTTTTAAAGATCTATTTCCTGTGTAAGATGCGAACGTGTTTTATCGGCTGGTATGACGACTAGCGTAAGCTTGTAGAAAAGTCCTACTATAGTGTTAAGGATTACATAAATGATAAACAAGCATGGGTGTGAAATATTGCTCTAATAAGATAGCTCTTAATATAATTTTAAGTGGCATGTGAGATGGTGATAACAAAAATAAAATTTTCCTGGCTAAGTTTGTTGTGGGCTTCTTCTTAGACCGGGACGCGTTTGGAACCCTCATAGCTTTAGTTTTAAGTTTACGAATCTAGTTATCACTATTAAATCACTACTATGTAAATTATTGACGAGTCAAAAGCGCGTTTTAAAGGACTATTTGAATAAAGATTATTTTGAATTTGAATTTGACTAGAAATGCTAACAAAAAATAAGTCCTTTAACAAAAAAAAATCGCTTAGTAAATCAAAGTCTAAACTTTAACACTATAGTGCTTACAGCTGCAAAAACGGTTGTAAGCACCTCTAAGAAATTTATTATTATGGTATGCCATACTAACAATCTTAGAGGAAAGCTTTTGACTGAAGCTTAGCTCACAAATACATTCGCCGTTTCCTTGTTTCTCAAAAAAACTATACAGAATAACATTCATATTTTATGCTCTTATGTTATTTATCTGCTTTGCTGAAATACTTAACTGTACTTTACAATTCACTTACATTTGCTTGTTTTACCTGCTCGTAAGTACTTCGTAAGATATGCCTACGTTATAACTAATCCTTATGCTAAATTTTAGCACGATCGATATTAGTTTTTCCCGTTGGTTTGAGCTGAGTGTTGAAGGTTATTATTACAGTCTTAATAGTTACTAGCTGTTGCCCGCGACTTCGTCTGCGTAGAATTGCTGATTTCCCGTGAGATTGAGGTTACCCGTGCGGCCAATGCCCTGATTCAGAAAGTAAGCTACAGGCAAATGTCAAAATGCCTATTTTCGTGTCTCTGAATTTTTTAACATAGGACTTTCATACATACTTTAAACCCCTATTTTACCCTCTTCGGGGTAGATTTGTATGAAAAAAAATCCAACCTTATACTTACGCCCTAAAAGAAACCCATTTTGAAAATTTCAAGCTTGTAGACTTCATAATAAAAAAATAAGCAAAAACTATCATCCCCTATTTTACCACCCTTAACAGGTAATATTAAAAAAAAATTGATGTACATGTTTTTTATTTATTATTATTAATCTTAATGCAAATTTTTGTGTCTCGTAACTCTAAAAACAAAGAAATTTCATACAAACTTCCAGCCCTATTTAACCCCCTTAGGGGTAGAAAGGGGTTAACTATCAACTACCTACGTGCTAAATTATAGCTTTATACGTACAATAGTTTTTGAGATCTCGTGTTTAATCAGTATGTGAGTATGTAAGTAAGTATGTAAGTATGTAAGTGATCTTTCGCTTTTATATATAGATTGACTACTGATAATAGCCCACGATATGAAGATCAAGAGAAAAGTAAATACTTATGAATATTAGAAAACACACACTCAACAAATTACTAAGCTTGTACGTTGTGAATTAAATATGTCCTTTTCTTTTTGACAACTCTCTAGTCTAGTCCATAGACAGCGCAGTCAAAATGACCAGAAACAAGAGAATAGCTAGTTTAATCAGACTCTTCAACTTTGTAATTGGTGTAGGTGACAGCGTGCGTTTATTTTGCCATCCATGTCATTTGCATTTGCCGTACAAATTAATTGACAGAGTAATATAATTTTATTGAGACTTAGCGTCAAGCGTTTCGTGTCAGTCACGCTAGGCCTGCAGGTCTCACACAGTCACGTCAATAAATCCAGCAATCTAGCAAGACGGGACTGACAGCGCGTATTAACATAATAAAATAGTAATGGACGACGCGTAATAACCGACGTGCAGCGTGAGGAAATCGTTATTAGAACCTCTGCGGCCGAATATAGAGTGCTATGGAGCTGCTTTAGTACCTATTGTATTTTTAATATAGTATAGTAACTTAAATTAGGATATTTGAAAAGGGCAAGTTACTTGTTAAAAGTTTGACAGAATCATATCCTTGGTAAACTAATGCTCAAAACCTATAAAAGGATTGACTCCCTTGGAATGATAAAAAACATTATATTTGGATATCAATCGTAGTAAATTATATTTTGTAAGCTACTTTATGATTTTATTTGATTTGATTTAGAGCAATTGGCTTCGAAATAACTGTTTAGGCTAATTCCATCTCCTCGTTTCCACATAAGGCAATCCGGTTGTCTTATCCATATAGCATTTCTAAATATTATATATTATAGTAGTTAACCCAGAATATTCTATTTCTAAAGAGTTTGAACAATATTTAAACTATTTCACGAGTGCTTACAAATAAAAACAAAAGGTTAGGTTAGGTTTGGTTAATTATGTGTACACTACATACCTTACCTATACTATGTATATTAGAGTATTGGACTAGAGTCATTAAGAAATATTTTTGTTCGTTATTATTATATTTTATTTTAAAAACTGTGATATCCTAGTGTTTGAACAGAGGTCGGGGGCACGCATCTCTAACTTTTCAGAGTAGCAATCAATTCTTTTTTAAGCAATTAAAATATTACTACTTCAACGTGGAAAGAAAACATCGAGGGAAAACCTGCATGCCTGAGAGCTCTCCATAATGTTCTCAGAGACATCACACATTTCTGCCAATCCGCCAGCAGCGTGGTGGACTATGGCCAAACCCTATTCATATTGACCCATGCTCTTACATAAAGAAATATCAACATAGTTGGCGAAGCTTTCAATATCTGTTTGCATGTGGATTCAAATCCCATCATTTTTTAAATTATTGATTAGACGTATTTATATTTATGGGATTAAATTATCGACGTGGGAGTGATTGTCTAGAAAAACCTATTGTGAATGGCAATACAGACGACAAAAGATCGCGAGGCCGCTCACCAACCAGATGGGCAGACCAGCTGAGAGACTGACAGACTAGGCAATATTTCATACAATTGCAAGCCTCTGATAGAAGCCGGTGAAAACAATTAATCCGCACGAGGTTGCAAGGACACCAGGCCTACGATCTTCAGTAATGAAGGAACGACTAGAGAGATTTATCATCATGATCAACCCATTACCGGCTCACTACAAAGCACAAGTCTCCTCTCAATATGAGAAGGGTTTGGCCATAGTCCACCACGCTGGCCATGTGCGGATTGGCAGACTTCACACGCCTTTGAGAACATTATGGCGAACTCTCAGGCGTGCCGGTTTCCTCACAATGTTTTCCTTCACCGTGTAAGCAAGTGATATTTTAATTATTTTTAAAAACGCACATAACTCCGAAAAGTTAGAGGTGCGTGGCCGGATTCGAACCGCCGACCTCTGATTAGAAGGCTGACGTCCTAACCACTAGGCTATCACAGCTTCACAGAGAGATTTATATTTATAATAAATAGTTTAACAACGATTCTTCTGCTCGTGTTTCGTCGTCCGGCCGCGCACGGTGGCCGCTAAACAGTGATTTATCACGAATATTCATTTCAACGGGCCCCGTCAGATCGTGCGATTACAGCGCGATTTATGTCGCGCCGTGCTGTGCCGCGCTGCGTGGCGACGCGACGTGTGTACGAGTGCGGGGCTTTACTGACCTCGACTGCCTATACTCAGTTCACTTATTGGCGTGTTCAATCAATTTCTATTGCGAACTGCCTCGGTGCAACTAGTGTTTTTTTATACACTACAAGTTAGCCCTTGATGGCTATCTCTCCTGGTGATAAGTGATGCTGCTGTCTAGGATGGTAGCGGGCTAACCTGTTAGGAGTATGGTAAGTCTACGCTGCTAATTGGTTTCTACGCGAAATCGTGCCGGAAAACTAAATCGCTTGGTGATACGTCTTTGTCGGTAGGGTGGTAACTACCCAGGCTGAAGCCTCCCAACAGACCAGACTCGAGCCAGGAATCGAACCCAGGACCTCCAACTTTATAATGCAACAGAGCACTCATTGAGCCACGGAGGTCGTCGTTTGACTACGATACACGAGTTTTCTAAATCGATTCCCGGCTGGAGTCTGGTCTGGTGGGGGCTTCGGTCACGGCTTGTTACCACAAAAGATTTAACTTTGCGATATGATTTTGTCTGGTGGGAGGCGTCGACCGCATCACCACCAGGTGAGATGGCTGTCAAGGGCTGACTTAGCGTACTAAAAAATGATTTAGCGTAGAAACCGATTGGGAGGATGGATTTAACCGGCAACGCAACTGTAGCTCCTCTGATGCAGATGTTCATAGACAGCGGCAATAATTTGACTCAAACCCACGACTTTGTCATTCAAACAGGCATCTTATTGGTTCTACTGATGTCATATCATATCATCACTGCTACTGCTGAATAACTGGCTGACTTTAAGTTCGAATTCAATTTTTTCATGTTGGCCTCGGTAAGAGATTTAACTGGTCGATTTCGGTCATTCTCATTAGCAAGGAAACTTACCAAGGCTCGATAGTAATAAGGTAAGGTAAGAATTAAATCGAACAGTTCCGAATTTGAAAACTGAATACAATTTGAATTATAATATAGGTAACCGTCGATGGTAGTAAGGTACAAGAGAATTGAATTGAAGATTTCCGAATATTTTTTCAAAATATAATGCAGTTACCCCTTTACATAAGGCCACAGATCGTCAAAATTCAGGCTAATAGCTTAATTACAAAAACCATTGCAATTCATAATTTCCACTATCTTTATACGAAAGAGATCTTTCAAAATGGTCTCTCTGGGCATATACCGCTCAAAGCGTTATCAGTAGACATTGAATTCGCAACGTACAATTGCTTAATCTAACAAATTATGTACCGCGCTGTGCAGATTTGACAGGTTCCCGCAGATTATAGCGAATTAAGAATATATAAGTATAATCTCAACAAGTTCAAAGTTTACATAAAACGTATGGTTGTAGAAAAGCCCTACTATAGTGTTAAGGATTATGTAAATGATAAACAAGAATGCCTATGAAATATTGCTCTAATAAGATAGTTGTTAAATAATTTTAAGTGGCATGTGAGATGGTGATACGAGAAGAAAATTTACCTGGCTAAGTTTGTTGTGGGCTTCTTCTTAGCGCGTTTAGAACCCTCATAACATTACGTTTAAGTTTACGAATGTTGTTATTACCATAAAATAACTATTATGTAAATTATTGACGCGTCAAGATTGACTTTTAAAGAACGATTTGAATAAAGATTCATTATCATCATCATGATCAACCCATTATCAGCTCACTACAGAACACGGGTCTTCTCTCAATATGAGAAGGGTTTGGCCATAGTCCACCACGCTGGCCATGTGCGGATTGGCAGACTTCACACGACTTTGAGAACATTATGGAGAACTCTCAGGCGTGCAGGTTTCCTCACGATGTTTTCCTTCACCGTTGAAGCAAGTGATATTTTAAAATTTTAAAACCGCACATTACTCCGAAAAGTTAGAGGTGCGTCCCCGGATTCGAACCGCCGACCTCTGATTAGGAGGCTGACGCCCTAACTACTAGACTATCACCGCTTCAACTAGGCTTCTAATACAGATTATGATTGATTGAATTCATTATGAAAAATGTTATCGCTGGTCTATTTCCATGCATGTCTTGTAGAAGGCAACAAACAACGATGCGTGGAATATTCAGATTTCGTTACGGCATGTTGTTGCAATAATTGTTTGTAATATATCAAAGTTATTGATGGCAGCGTAACGGAGATGAATCAATAATTTTGTGAGATATCTTTGAATCAATCACACTAATGAGTGTAATGAGTGATGCAGCCACACAAGGCGACCTCGATTTATAGCTAACAAGCTCGACTCGCGGATACGTCTGCTTATACTATTAACCCCAAGTGTATGTCTATCTTACAAAATATTTCTAAGCAATGTTATGTATATATAAGGTGTGATAGCCTAGTGGTTAGGACGTCCGCATCCTAATCAGAGGTGAGGGGTTCGAACCCGGACACACCTCTAACTTTTCGGAGTTATGTGCGTTTTTAAGCAATTAAAATATCACTTGCTTCAACGGTAAAGGAAAACATGGTGGGGAAACCTGCATGCCTGAGAGTTCTCCATAATGTTCTCAAAGGCGTGTGAAGTCTGCCAATCCGAACATGGCCAGCGTGGTGGACTATGCCCAAATCATTCTCATATTGAGAGGAGACCCGTGCTCTGTAGTGAACCGAGAATGGGTTGATCATGATGATATGTAGTTATAGATAGTTCCAGTATAAAACAAGGAACTCACTTTCCCATTTATGATCATAGTAGGTTTTATCTATTGGTATATTTTATAAACTAGAAAGTATTTTTCGTATATTTCCATGGCATTATAGCCAATTTTTGATCAATTTAAGTGTGTACGTGAAATACATAACTTTTATAAAAAAGAATGTGATTATTTTATAAATATGCATGATCTATGAAAACATGATTATTAGTTGGCCACAAATAACTATACACAAATGGATTTATGCTCGCATTAAATCACAGTTATTAATGGAAACGGGATGATTCAATAATTCAGTGAACTATCTCCAATATCAATCACTCTGATGAATGTAATGACTGATTTCGCCGCACACGGCGCGAGCGATTTATACGATGGGCGGGGGATCCATTCCATTCATTCATTCAGTTTATAGCTCTCGCGATGACGCGAACGAATACAAACTACCCACGAGGTTCCCGTATTTGACTTATGGAAATTCTAAAATTGATTTACGCGTATGTTAGCTCCACTCTAATAAAAGTTCCAACTCACTATTATAAGCTATATTTATTAGAGTTAAATGCGTATTATAGTTATTGTTGCAGTATTTACTGTAAAAACTTAGATAAATATGCCAGCTAAATTGAAACCTTTCGATTCACGGCGATAACCTTACTTATAAGCTAGTTTGAGAAAAGTAAGAAAGCACCGCAAACAAATTATTTTGGTTTTTTTAAACGAAAGTCAATTAAGAACAAGTTCATGCTGATTAAGGTTTTTATTATGTGGGGTTCAGTTTTATACCAATGTGTAAGTATTTTTTGATATTCAAAGTATTTTATTTCTTGCTCTGAGGTGTCATCAATTTTTGTGTCAAATTTTGTCAAACTAACTATTAAACCAACGGACACACATACCCAAAAAAAACAAACAAATAAAAAATGCAATCTATATTTATAATATTAGTATGGAGTACGGATATGCAGTAATCGACGAATCACAGTTTAACTATCTAGTCGAATGTTCATCAGATCATTATAACTAAACAACGACAGAAGAAGTGAGTTCTCTTTTCACTATATGTTAACACTACAAGTTACCCTCAACGGCAATCTCACCTGATGGTAAGTGATGATGCAGTCTAAGACACTACCATCTTAGACTGCATCAGGCTAACCTGTTATAGGTATGGTAAACCCATACTCCTAATTGTTTCCTATGCGACATCGTGCCGGAACGCTAAATCGCTTTGCGACACGTTTTTGTCGGTAGGGTGATAACTTGCCACGGCCAAAGCCTCCCACCAGACAAAAGAGATCCTCTGATTGCTGAGTGTAGGTAAGTAACCGCAAGAAATGACCTTCACATAAAAAAGCGTTGAATTAAGAAAAGTGATACACCATCACCGAAGAAACCACAAAGAGAAGTACACTTTGGTTACGTCACTGTTAACATGGGCCGGTAGATTAATCAGTCACTTGGAAATTTTAATGAACATTGGTCATTATGATCGTACCATTTGAAGTCGACGATTAACTCCACAATCAACGCTAATAAAAGAGTCAATAAATCAACTACGATATCAATCAGCCGACCACACACGTAGCGGTATGCACCGCGGTCGACGGGGGGCGCTGGGATCGTGTCTCTTGTAGATGTACGCAGAATTAAGAGTAATTACTGCATTTTAGGAACGAGGATCCTTAAAATATCACGGAGTAAACTCGTAAATAATATTAATAATATTATTATTTATTATATTATTATTCTCTATCATAATAATAATTTTTATTTCTTTATCATAATGTTCTCAAAGGCGTGTGAAGTCTGCCAATCCGCACATGGCCAGCGTGGTGGACTATGGCCAAACCCTTCTCATATTGAGAGGAGACCTGTGCTCTGTAGTGAGCCGGTAATGGGTTGATCATGATGATGATGATGAAACTCGTAAACACGTCACGTAAGATAAACGCTTCATGCTCTCTCTGCTTCTAAATTTCAAGCTACGAACAACGTTATTTTTCACATCAACAGCCTATTTTATTGTTCTGTCTCCTGAGAGAGGTTTTAGAGCGTAGACTTAGTAATAGTTTTTTTTTATATATGAAGTGGCACTGGATAGTAATTATACCTAATGGTAAGTAAAGCTGCTTGCTTAAGATATAAAGCCTAATCTACAAGAAGTCATTCTTAAATTGATATCTTTGGCTCGTATTTAAAACGAGGATGCAATGCATCAGGATTGTAATCCTTACGATGCCTTGTTTTTCTTTCACTTTATTTATAGTAAAGTTAGCTTTTCTTATTTTTTGGTCCTGAGCTTAGTTTTGGGCTTTTATTGATATCACCTGAGTGATCAGGTAATATCAATAAAAGCTACCTTCATAACCCTAGATTTTGTTTGATGTCTACAAGGCGCGGCGAAACTAGACTTAAAATAGAACGCACTCTTCAAATTATAACTGGTAGAATACTGATAGACAGACAAACATGCGTCTATGATCCTCTTTGTAAAGAGGCTATGAAGGAGTCTTCTCGCATGGCAATCTAATAAGTCAGTTTAAAGCAGCAAATTAAAGAGCAAATAAATCTCAATAGAAACCAAAGCTGTAAAATAAAGAACTGTCAACCGTTTGTTTTAATCCCACTTCGTGTAAGACCCACTTACCGCCGCATCGGATAATAAATCTTCTGCCATCTCGCAACGAGCACAACAAAACAATCCATGTATCTAGTCCAACAGTGTGCGTTAAGATAGCGAGCGATGTGGAGTTAGGGTTATCGAACACAAGTTCAATGCTAATATTTTATCAAAGGGCAGGACTGGGAAGTGGTGATAGCCCAGTGGTTAGGGCACGCACCTCTAACTTTTCGGAGTTACGTGCGTTTTTAAACAATTAAAATATCACTTGCTTCAACGGTGAAGGAAAACACATGAGGAAACCTGCTCGCCCTAGAGTTCTCCATAATGTTCTCAAAGGCGTGTGAAGTCTGCCAATCCGCACATGGCCAGCGTGGTGGACTATGGCCAAATCGTTCTCACATTGAGAGGAGACCCGTGCTCTGTAGTGAGTCGGTAATGGGTTAATCATGATGATGATGATGAGGACTCCAAGGAATGGAAAGGACTGTTTCCTAACTTTGATCTAAGGGTAGAAAAAACGTATAATTTGGAATTCTTGGCCTAACTAAACCATTACAGACTTGGAAAAATGTATACATGAAATTACATCTTTAAGTTAGAGGTTAAAAGATTTGTCTAGATGTTTACTAGTTTTACGCTGTAGATGCAACAAGATAGTATCGACCTATAACAACACTGTTTCCCTTTTCAAGTAAAGATAGTCTTGTCTCCGAACATGGAAGCCCTTAGATAGCCGGCGGCGCGAAGTAATTCCCGATGGTCAATATTTCATGGCTTGTAATACGAATAATCGACGTTCGACAACTTACATAAATAACGCCTTGTAAACTGGCGCGAAACTCTGATACTGGCTTGAGGCTTAGCTTAACGTAATATGCTGGTGATATGTCAAGTAACTAGTCAGCTAAGGTTCCAAAGTTGGGTTCTGTTGTTGTTTAAGTTGTAAGATCCCTTAAGTATTGAAGAGAGATAAAGTTTTTGTCTGGTGGGAGGCTTCGGCCGTGGCTAGTTACCACCCTAGCCACAAAGACGTGTCGCCAAGCGATTTAGCGTTCCGGCACGATGTTGTGTAGAAACCAATTAGGAGTATGCGTTTACCATACCCCTAACAGGTTAGCCCGCTACCATCTTAGTCCGCATCATCACTTGCCATCAGGTGAGATGCAGTCAAGGTCTAACTTGTGGTAAATAAAAAAAAAAAGTTAATTGATGACACCATCACGCTCCTAAAACGTGGATCGCAGGGAGCAGCTAACTTCGATTATTTTAAGATACCATTTTTGTCAGGTCAGGACTTAAATCGGTGCCGGACCGGCAAAGTTCATCCATATAGTTATCAACTGACTTCTATGGTAAAAGCCAAGACGTAGAAGCGAATTTAAGAGGTATTGCGCCATATTTCCAAACAAAAATCGGTTTTCACTGGTAAAATTAATTTTTAAATTGAAATACAATTGAACGAGGCACCTATTACTAATTTCATGCCACGTTTATAGTGGTTGTATTTATGAAAGAAGGCCAAGTTACATAACAAAATATTAGAAGCCCGAGTGGAATGTAGACAGATTTCCGTGAGACCTATAACCAAATGATCCATAAAGAAGACTTGAGAGCCCTTTCTGCTATTCGATTAAAATATATTTAACTCTCTGTTTTAAATTATTCGGGTTTCTAACTCCAGAACGTTTATGGACATTACTACAAGGTAATCATTACAGTGTCGTTAACCTGCTATTAAGTGGTTCCTTGCAGTTTAATGCCTCACAGGTCTGCCTCTGATAGAGTACACAAATGGTGGTAATTTCAGTAAATAACTACTTACATTAATATTCACAGTTTGCTAGTTATAATCAGCAAACAGTAAACAATGATGATGATGATTTAACCCATTACAGGCTCACTACAGAGCACGGGTCTCCTCTCAATATGAGAAGGGTTTGGCCAGAGTCCACCACGCTGGCCATGTGCGGATTGGCAGACTTCCATCGCCTTTGAGAACATTATGGAGAAATCTCAGTGCAGGTTTCTTCACGATGATTTCTTCATCGTTGAAGCAAGTGATATTTTAATTGTTTAAAAACGCACGTAACTCCGAAAAGTAAGAGATGCCCGTGCCCGGATTCGAACCGCCGACCACTAGGCTATCACCGCTTCTAGTAAACAATAAACAATCTTAAATGAAAATTTGAATTAGTTTTTATAACAGAACATTTTCAATAGAACACAAAAATGATGACAACTGTAAGTAAGTACGTAAGTTGCATAATGTCCGGCGTGCGTCACGTATGACTATTCGTATGTGTTTTCATGTGCGTATTTTGTGAGTATGCGTGCGTGAACATACCTAGGCGTGCACGTGTTTTTTTTTTATCCACTACAAGTTAGCCCTTGACGTCAATCTCACCTGATGGTAAGTGATGATGCAGTCTAAGATGGTAGCGGGCTAAGCTGTAAGGGGTATGGTAAACCCATACTCCTATCGGTTTCTACGCGACATCGTGCCGGAACGCTTGGCGACACGTCTTTTTCGGTAGGGTGGTAACTAGTCACGACAGAAGCCACCTACCAGACCAGACTAAAGCCGGGAATCGAACCCAGGACCTCCAACTTTATAATCTGACAGCGCGCGCACTACGCCACGGAGGTCTTCAAACGTGTTTATGATTAGTTAAAAAAGGATGTGGAAGCTTGTAATAACAAAGCATACGAAACGGCACGGTAAAATGTAAAAAAGGAAATAAAATTTAATAATAACAATAAATGTAGACTATAATCTGAGTTATATTAGTAAATATTTAAAAAAAAAACCTCGTGAAAGAAGCAGCGAGTAACCGCTAGTTTATTATAATAAATAGAACAAAGTGTGTCACCAGTAATGATATAGAGAGGCTAATAGTCTGTCAGTTCGGCGTGTAAGCCGGTTATTTGTGTAGTTTGTCAGAGGTGGAGCATTAAATTGCATAGGAGTCCGTAATGACCGGGAACGACGTTATAATGACTGCGTTATAACACATGGCGACACGTGAACGTGCGGTAATGAAGCCGGCGTAACTACAGGTTACGTTACTTCCAAATCTAGGGTTCTGGAAAATTTTATTGATATCTATAGGTTTGGACGACCTTCGTGGCGCAGTGCGTGCGCTGTCGCATTATAAAGTTAGAGGTCCTGGGTTTGATTCCTTCGAAGCATACGTTATATTGAAACTAATACTACGAGGTGGACTTTGAAATTACACCTTCTATTCTAATCAAATAGAACTATCGAATCGCGGCCTAGTAAGTTTCACTTTATTTATAGTAAAGTTAGCTTTTATTTTTTGGGCACTAAGGTGATATTTTTTTTTTTATACACAACAAGTTAGCCCTTGACAGCTATCTCACCTGGTGGTAAGTGATGATGCAGTCTAGGACAGTAGGGGGCTAACCTGTTAGGGATATGGTATACCCACGCTCCTAATTAATTTCTAAGTCGTGCTGGAACGCTAAATCGGTTGGAGACACGTCTTTGTCGGTAGGGTGGTAACTAGCAGCGGCCTAAGCCTCCCAGCAGACCAGACTCGAGCCAGGAATCGATCTCAGGACCTCCAACTTTAAAATGCAACAGAGCACGCGCTGCACCACGGAGGTCGTCAAACATACTGTAAGTTGCGGGTAACCACAAAGAAATGAACGGAAAAACAAAAACTGTAAAATATTAATATATTTAACACTTTTAGCTGCCATTTTTTTTCATGGTATCTCCATTTCGTGTTTATTATTAACTATCTGTATTTTATGCGATTCAACGATATTACCTGCCAGTATTAATAAAACACAGTGTTTACTTAAATATTAAGCTGTAACAGAACTTTAAACGAAAACTTTACCACTTTGAAGTTAGTTTATTAAGTATCACATAATATGTATATAGATAACCTTATTGAGAAAATCTTAAGAATTTGTTAATCAATTTATGATAAAATGGTCACATAGTTACATGTAACATATATCTATTTTGGAAATTGGTTAAAATGACTCACATAACAAATATATTGAACCACTTACCTCTCTTATAATAATAGCGATATCTGGTAAATGTAGGTCGTTTATTTTATTAGACATATTAATATAAACTTTATCTAATCGGCATTTTTATTGGAGTATTTGAGGCATCATTATTACAAAAAGTGTTATTTCTACGAACAGACTCAACAGTCGTGTCCAAATTACTTTTTCCGTTTCACAGCTAATGGGTACTGTGATCATCATGATCAACCCATTGCCGGCTCACTGCAGAGTACGGGTCTCCTCTCAATATGAGAAGGATTTGGCTATAGTCTACCACGCTGGCCATGTGCGGATTGGCAGACTTCACACGCCTTTGAAAACATTATGGAGAACTCTCAAGCATACAGGTTTCTTCACGATGTATTCTGTCACAGTTGAAGCAAGTGATATTTTGATAGCTTAAAAAACGCACATAACTTCGAAAGTTTAAGGTGCATGCCCGGGACCGAACCCGACCTCTGATAAGGATGTTCTTACGACTAGGCTATCACAGCTTTGAGGCTATCCCATACATATAGGTACGGTCATATTTGTACCTCATATAAATGACTAAATAATTAATATTAATTAGCTAAATTAATATAATTATAAAATAAACACTGAGGGTATAATTAATAACCAACAAGTCTTCTTGTTGGAGGTATATTCCACCAATCCCTAATAGTGTGGGATAAGGGCAGCCCTCTCGACCTTGATCTTTGTAAGGGCTGTGGCCTTATGAGTGGGAGGTACCAGGTTCTATCTCCGGGAAATTATAATTTCTGTTTTTTCTTTGTCTCGTATGTTCACCATGCGATTTTGAGCCATGCCCCTAACAGGGTAGTCGTTCCATCTTAGATTGCATCATAACTTTCCGCCAGGTGGAATTTCAGTCAAGAGTCAACATGAAGTGGAATAAATACTTAATTTTAATAAAAATGTTACAAAATGACAGACAGCACAGTACCCATCAGCTGTGAAACGGGATATGCCCTATTATTGTCGGTAATGACTGTTGATTATAAAGGAAGCGTGTCACTGCAGTAATGTTGTTAAATTATAGTGAATCCACCTCGCTACAATATGAGGTGAGGTGATTAGAGGACGGAACCCAAAACCCTGTTAAGTAAGCATAATTACTGGGTTAGGTCCAAGCGCAATAGTTTTTTTTTTCAAGTTTTGATTCCCATGCGAATAATGGACCTCGGGTCGTGAGGCGCGTCCAATAGTCCTGGCGCGCCTCGGACGGAGCTCGGGGGTCAATAAAGGCCCCCCGTGGAGGGTCTGCCTCAGCGGACGCCGCTGGCTGGGCCGCGGTCGAGTGCATAAGTGTTTCCGTGACCCAGCCACCAGGCGACGCGAAGGAGCATCGCTGGGTTTTAGTGGGTATTCTGGTCGCCAGCCTGGCCGCCGGGGAGTCCCACATACAGCCCAGGGAAGCGGCGCAGTCTTGCCTGCGTTGCCTCCGGAGGGGATGGGTAAAAGCATTTCCCAGCATGAAAAAAAAAACGAATAATGGAACCAAATATTAAAGTTATAGTCATAGGTTTTTGATTGCAAAGTTACAATTAATCCAACGTTCAAAGATTCTGTTAAAATACATATATAAATACATACAAAGCGAATAAATGCGTGTAAAGAGTAAATTATAATTAATGTGAGTTTTGTAATAGTAAATATAATCATTAATAATACAAATAATGATTAGATTTACTATTGCGCAAAAAAGTTACAAAACAAACTTTTTTTTTTTTTTTATTCACCACAAGTTAGCCCTTGACGGCATCTCACTTGATGGTAAGTGATGATGCGGTCTAAGATGGTAGCGGGTTAACCTGTTAGAGGTATAGTTAACCCATACTCCTACTTGGTTTCTACACGACATCGTGCCGGAACGCTAAATCGCTTGGCGACACGTCTTTGTCGGTAGGGTGGTAACTAGCCACGGCCGAAGCCTCCCACCAGACCAGACTCGAGCCGGGAATTATAAAGCGACAGCGCGCGCGCTGCGCCACGGAGGTCGTCAAAAAAACTCAATCTGTAATGATTGTAGGCAGATGCTAATGACAGTAAAAAGACAAGAAATCTGGAATCTATGGCTAGATCAATTATTTATTCGTATTATCAACTCTTAGTTATAAATAGTGGAAATCATGGTACAACGCACACAGAAGCTGTGCAAGGTATAGCGAGTATAAAAGTGATCTATCATGTCAACCTTATCTATGTCGATTAGCTTAGAGAACCTGCTGGCAGAAATGCAAGCAACTTTGTATAAGTCACTGATGCAAGTAACGATTATACGGTAACCGAGCTATGTAAGGTATAGTTGAGTTGATATATCAGATATCTAGAGAATGATAGTATTACAAATTTAAATAAAGTGACGATTCAAAGAAGTTTCCTTTGTTTAAAAAATAAATTACTTTTCTCTTTTCCTAATCCTAAGGTTGCCTGGCAGAGATCGCTACTAAGTGATAAGGCCGCCTTTTGTATCCTTTTTCATCTTGTTTTTCTTTTTATTTCTATCTATATATGGTGTACAAATAAATAATAAATAAAATAAAATGAAAATTTAAAAGATTAACAAAACTATTAATACACATTTTGTTCAGAAAACATTTTTTAACTATCTTCTTAGTCAGTCCACTCTTCGTTAATGACATGCAGATTGACAGACATGATTTCCCTTGCGTGAAAATTATTTTATATAAATGAAACATTGACCCTTCAAAATTGCAACGTCGGTGAAATATTACAATCTATTACGAGCTCATAATTTGAGTGTAGTGAAATCTTTGAAAATTTTGAGACTTGTTTGCCTTAAAATAGATAAAGCCGTAAGTAGGTAGGTTAGTTAGTAGGTGCTTTTTATATTTTAACCACAAAAGACTAATGCTATTATTTCTCCATCGAATACATCTAATTCTAAGGCATTCAAAAATTACCTATAATTATCATACTCGTATATGTTCTATTTTATAATAATTAAAATAATTGGATCCAAATCCATCAGTGTTATGTCGTATCAATTAAAATGTTACACACAATCGCTCGGCATTGCACAAACGTCTTGTCATTTCGGTCATTTATTACGCCCTAATCGATATAAATCAAAATTTAATGCCGAATTATCAGCTTAGAATGATTTCATGACAGTTATTGATAGAGGTATTATTGATGGTTGTCGATAAGATACCGCTGCCCCAATTGTAATTGGTGTGGTTGGAATTAATTTGGATCCTTTGTTACTAATCGATCCATTAACGTCCAGTGTTCAACTCAATTTGCATTACGTGTTTATCAAATTGAATAACATGGAGCTGATTTAACTTCTTTTTGTCAGTAGTTATTCATATCGACAGTCATCATCATCATGATCAATCCATTACCGGCTCACTACAGAGCACGGGTCTCCTCTCAATATGAGAAGGGTTTGTCCACCACGCTGGCCATGTGCGGATTGGCAGACTTCACACGCCTTTGAGAACATTATGGAGAACTCTCAGGCGTGCATTTTACGGAGTTATGTGCGTTAAAAAAAAATATCACTTGCTTCAACGGTGAAGGAAAACATCGTGAGGAAACCCTCACGATGTTCCCTCCTTCACCGTTGAAGCAAGTGATATTTTTTTTTAACGCACATAACTCCGTAAAATTAGAGGTGCGTGCCCGGATTCGAACCGCCGACCTCTGTTTAAGAGGCTGACTAACCACTAGGCTATCACCGCTTTATATCGACAGTGTATGTGACTTATTTACCAAACTTACTTATCCATAATAAAATTAAGGTACCTACTTTACAGAAAAAAATACAAAAAATCAAATAAATGAAAACGCAATGTTGAGAAATCAATAATCTGTAATTAATAGTCAAAAATTATTCATCAGGGAACCCTACAAATGAAAGTGTTATCTAATATAGCATAAAGTGGAAGGCGATCTTAATTACAGTAGATAGTAATTGGGCGTAGATTCCCAAGGTATCGATCATTATTACGTTGATGTTAATAATATCGATCAATCAAAACATTCAGTCAATTACTTTTTAAATACACGATAAAAATATTCTTGTTGAAAATTATTAAGATTATGATTCCGCATTTTTACTTTTCAACTTATAAAGTCTGTAGCTAATCAATTTATAGAAAAAACTAGTTCTTGTTTCTGTCTACTGAGCGATTTTTTTATTCATTTGGTAATTTTAATTCAAAATAATTTTATTTTGACTAAAATTGCTTTATTAAATTCAAGTACCTACACCTGCATAAAGTTCTTGCATATTTTTATTATGTGTTATGTTACTATAAAATCGAATGTGTGTGTATGTGTAACGCCATTTTACTCCACATAACCGCGGTAACCTGTAACCGCTTTAAAATATGCAACATTCGTTTGTTATTAAAAATTCATAATTATTCTGCGACAAAAAAAATACTTGTGTGTGCTTAAAATCTATGTAAGTAAGCGAGAACTACATATTTTGTGTTATTCTAATCATGCCAACCTAGGAAATTTATATTTTATACACAAAATAGCCAAAACAATTATTTTTGGCGTATTGTTTCTACAATATTATCATAGGTATGAAGCGGTGATAGCCTAGTGGTTAGGGCGTCAGCCTCCTAATCAGAGGTCGGCGGTTCTAATCCGGGCACGCACCTCTAACTTTTCGGAGTTATGTGCGTTTAAAAAAATTTAAATATCATTTGCTTCAACGGTGAAGGAAAACATCGTGAGGAAACCTGCACGTCTGAGAGTTCTCCATAATGTTCTCAAAGGCGTGTGAAGTCTGCCAATCCGCACATGGCCAGCGTGGACTATGGCTAACCCGTTTTTTTGACGACCTCCGTGGCGCAGCGCGCGCCCTGTCGCATTATAAATTTGAGGTCCTGGGTTCGATTCCCGGCTCGAGTCTGGTCTGGTGGGAGGCTTCGGCCGTGGCTAGTTACCACCCTACTGACAAAGACATGTCGCCAAGCGATTTAGCGTTCCGGCACGATGTTGTGTAGAAACCAATTAGGAGTATGGGTTTACCATACCCCTAACAGGTTAGCCCCCTACTATCTTAGACTGCATCATCACTTACCATCAGGTGAGATTGCCGTCAAGGGCTAACTTGTAGTGGATAAAAAAAAATATTGAGAGGAGACCCGTGCTCTGTAGTGAGCCGGTAATGGGTTGATCATGATCATAGGTATTGGATAAAATTTAATCATTATATATACTTTTAAAGATTATTTAATTACTATAAAAAGGACTAGACCGTCCGAGCTGACAACTTGGTTAGATTAAGAATGTCTGACATTGATAAATAACAGCAGTAACCCGTTGAACGCGCGGCGACAGATGCTTAACATTAGTTTTGAAAAATACACACCTTAATGATAATGTTAAAGCTACCTTGATAATGAACAATTTTAAACAGTTATAACAAGTTGCTACTAACAAATAACGGTTATAAAGTGAACAAAATTTATTACAATTTTGCTTGGATTTAGCTGTGGCTAGTTACTGACCTTATAGCACAAAGACATTAAGATTGATTTTAGTAACTTTATTATGTCTGTAATAATACATTTGCTCAAACTTTGAGATGTATTCTAAAACGAAATACCTATTAAAACAATGACATAAATTATGAACCAATATCAATAATAATCAAGACAGCATATAAAGTTACATTCCTTAAATTCAGGTATAATACAGCTTTGATCAACAGACAGACGGGTAAAGGGCAATTTTACTGTGATATACAAAAGAACCAGGGCCTAATAAGTAAAAATTTTAAGGTGATGGAATTGGAATATAGTCAATAATGACAGAGTAATTGTTTCATTTTAACATTTTTTGTTTACCGCCAATTTTGCAAATTCTTATATTTTAGGAAGTATATATCGAAGATTTTTTTGTTTGAAATGGTTTCATGGTTATTTAATACTACAATCATTTCTTTAGGGGTTGATGATAAAAGCGAGAACACTTTTTAACGGTTAGGGGTTAAAAAATTAAGATTGGGAAGAAAGACGAAAATGACATGTTTCTATTTTGCTTTATGCTGTAGTTATTGTTTTTAGGTGTAATGCCTAATTAGGGTTTTCAAAGTTGGTTGAAATTCTTTAACTTCGTATTGTTTTATTATTTTATCACATGATCCATCTTTTATAGTAATTTGATATTTCATCATCATCATCATCATCATCATCATGATCAACCCATTACCAGCTCACTACAGAGCACGGGTCTCCTCTCAATATGAGAAGGGTTTAGCCATAGTCCACCACGCTGGCCATGTGCGGATTGGCAGACTTCACACGCTTTTGAGAACATTATGGAGAACTCTCAGACATGCAGGTTTCCTCACGATGTTTTCCTTCACCGTTGAAGCAAGTGATATTTTAATTGCTTAAAAACGCACATAACTCCGAAAAGTTAGAGGTGCGTGCCCGGATTTGAACCGCCGACCTATGATTAAGAGGCTGACGCCCTAACCAATTTGATATTTATCATATATTATCTACCTCCTATTTGAATAAAGTTCGAAAACATTATTATTGTTGGGAAAATACTACATTATCATCATAAATTCAGCCACTTCTAAAAGACGGAAAGGAAGTTTTCGGGTAACAAAGTGCAAGCTTTCATATCCGACAAGCGTATGAATAAATCATGGCTGCCCTCGTGATAAAGTGGCCATGTTTATCTTGGTGGTCATTTATCAAGCTTGGCCAGTCTCGTTTGACCTCCGCTGTCACTTATTTTTCATTTACACAAAGATCTCTCGAGTGTAGAGTGTTGTGTTTCTTAAATGGCGATAGATATTATCTTCGTCCCATCCGTTTTGATACAAAATCTGCTTTACTTGTTCACCAATAAAATTTATCAGCACTTAACAGACTTCAATAAACGAAAGTTTCCAACTCCATGCTAATTAATTTTTGAATATGTACCTACAATGATTTCTCTTGGAATTGTGAACCAATTCGCAAGGTTCTTAGAGAAACGTTAATAATAGGACCTTTCTAAATTTTTATTTGTTTGTTAATAAAAATAATAGGACAAGATAAGAATAGGAGATGAGATGGAATTATAGCCAATATACATATATGAAAATTTAATGTATGTTCATAAAAATATTGATAAATTCAAGAAAAAAATGGACTGTAACGCACTGAACATCAGAAGTAAAAGTAAACTTGTAGTACCGTTTAGTAGGCTGCACAAAATTAGTAACTCATTCAAAGGAAATTGTATTTTATTTTATAATAAATTACCTATTGATATCTTGTAGATATCTATCAATAAGTTCAAAGTTTTTATAAAACGAAAGCTTGTAGAAAAATCATATTACGATATTAAGGATTATATAAATGATAAAAAAGCTTGGGTGTGAATTGCTCTATCTCCATAGGTACTATAGTATATTATTCGTTATGTGAGATGGTGATAAAAAACCTCGGCTAAGTTTGTTGTGGGCTTCTTCTTAGACCGGGGCGCGCTTGGAACCCTCATAACTTTAGTTTTAAGTTTACGAATTTTGTTATCACCATGAAATAACTACTATGTAAATTATTGACGCGTCAAAAGTGCCTTTTTAAGGACTATTTGAATAAAGATTATTTTGAATTTGAATTTGAATTATAAAATAGTATAAATTGTCATTTATATTTTGACGCTTGCAAGATACTATGCACTAGAAATCTTGTTATAATTATTGATGTTTTTGCATCAAAGTTGTGAAGCGGTATCCTAAAACTAATTTTGAAGGTTTTTGCGTGGTAGTTAAAAGCTCTCTTGTTCTGTTTGTGTGAGAAGGAGGCTAATGCCCAGTTGTGGAATAGGTAATTAAAAGGTATTATGGCCATTATGAAATCTCGCAGGAACCATATATTTTTCTGGGATAGTTTATTAAGTAGTACATAGCTAAATCATTTTGACTGAAATATATTTAATATTTCAGTCAAAATGATTTAGAAGTTTTTTTGCAAAAGAATAACAAACATACATATTTATATATACAAACAAATACACACTTTCACTTTTATAATAATAGCAAGGATCGCATAAGGCAAAAAGATCGATTTAAATAAGTAACTTAATTAACGCAGCTTCAAATTGTAAACACATTGACAACATATTTTTTTTGTTTGTCTCAGAAATGTTGACACCCTTGAACGTTTGACACGTATGTGTCTCAAATGCCACTTAACTTCAAATGCTTGGTGTTACTCTGTTAATAATTAAAATTGAAAATTAAATATTTCTTCTTTCGCATGAGTGTAACCTCAATCATAAGGAAAATCATAAACATCTTCAATTCAAATTCATGTCGTGGTGTTATTTTTTCTAATGAATAAACCAATATTTCATTGCCAAATAATATTTTTTCTTCGTATCTTTACTGTAAGATGTCAAGTAGCTTATTGGCACGGTAACATTATGTATACAGTATTGTAACTCGGGCTTATCTTTAAAATTAATACCTACAGCCGCGTGGCATCTAAACATGCGATAGGGCTACCGGCCTCCAGCATTTTAATTACATTTGCCTACTTTGTGTTCAAATTTCAACTATCTAGTGACAGACAGACGGTCAAATTATTTTTTTCTGATATTATTCATACAAACAGTACAATAAACGACTATTATTAATGCAACCAAAAAGTGCACAATATATCCTACTCGTCATTTTAAAAATATAGTTGAAGTAATTTTAAATGAAAAAAATCGCGCGGTTATTGTTTAAAAAAAACAAAACACCGTTCGTTCGTCACTACGGCACAGTCGCGACTGTCTGCATGCCGAATGCACCCCGAGATCGAGGCGCGTAGGCATAGCCCGCGTATCGTCCGTTTGTATGAAGTCGGAATACTGTATATATAATATTACCGTGTTATTGGCAAATGTTCATTATCTTATTCATCTCCTAATATTATGCATACATTGCTAGTTACACATACGTTTTAGTCGTTTAAGTGTAACTAAATCAGCAATGCATGTAAATCGCTCCATAGATTTTAAATATTAATTATATTTAAGAACATGTTATTCCCAAGGTGACAGTCATTCGATGATAAATCTTTGAAAATACCTGATATTTAACTGTGACAATAGTGATTGATGACTTTGAAGCTTGAATTTGAATTCAATGAGACGTTAAGAAGGATTTATCTATTTGAATAACGAGGTTAAACATGCAGGGGTCAATGAAAAAGTCACAATAGATAAATCTATTACTGATAATATTTATTTTTAACTCCTAAAAGATAACTTCTATTTTGGTGACAGAGATATTTTTAAAAGATGCCAATAACTTTACGTTAGAGAGAAAGGCGGGGGACTTCGTATATGGCGGGCGCGGTTTTTTCACGCTTTTATTGATTTTCTTGTTGGCTAATTTTGAAAAGGACTGGTGTTGGTTGTGTCGTGGACAGTTTTGGTGTCGTTTGTGTAGTGGCTAGTTTTCTGAATGGTTAACAGGTATAGATTTGGGAAAAGTTTGAGGAAGCCGTGTCCGCAGAGTGCGAAGTTTCCCGCCATTTCTCCCTAACTTCTACATTTTTTATAAACTTGACATTGGCTAATCTGTGCAAAGCCATAAAAAGAGTCTAATAATTATAAACTTGACATTGGCTAATCTAAGTAAAGCCATAAAAGAGAAATAAAAAACTTGACGTTATTGCTAAAGAGACAGAGATTTTGGTTTCCATTATAATATTTATAATAAATGAGCGGTATCTACTGTCTTTACACACCTAAGAGCTCAGCCAAATTTAAAAATAACTAATAAGCCTGTTCTGCCTATGAATAATGAATGAATGGTATGAAAAAACCATCCAACAAACTCACATATACCTTTATGAATAGGTTTTTTTAGTCTATATTAATCCTGTATCCAAGAATGGATATTGGTCTTTAGTATGAAGAGATAACAGAATTGCAATTGTGATCGATGGATCGATGGATCACAATACAGGACTAAAAAACCTATTCATAAAGGTATATGTGAGTTTGTTGGATGGTTTGTCTGATGGCATCCCATCAGACCCGACCCGACCAGACTTTCAAAACTAAAGAAATCCAGGGGCATTTCTTCTGTTTTGAAAGTGGCCTGTAATAAACTAGCAATAAAAAAATATTACAACACAAACAAACATTTTTGTTTCAAGATACGAAATATTAATAAGAATAGAAAAACCAAATCACTTACTAGTAGGAAAGTAATTAATTCCTTGTTCGTAATTTTTTTTATTTGGGAGAATAAACTTCTGAATGTCATAATTCCAAAATTTGGGTTAAGTAGTTTGTTATTACAAAACATCACTTGAAGTTTCAGTTTTGTCATACGAATCCTGTCGTATAAAACACTTTGCTGATAAACAGTTTACCTATTAACCAACCTTTACAGTGCAGTTAATTGAATCTGTGTTGCGTTTCTGGCAATTATCATGGCATTCTATTAGTTAACTGGTTTTATTAACAAACCTTGCTGTATTAGTTTTGCCGCACGCATTGGTTATTTAAATATTCCGCCACTAACTGCTAAGTTTACCATTCAATGCAGTGCAGTTAATGTAGTCTGTGATGCGTTTGGCAAACAAAAGGCGGCGGTAATTACTCAACACCGGCGGCGTTGCCGATTGACTTTGATAAAACGGCCCAACCTACTTGTTTAACGCGATTTATTACCTGCGAGCCGACAACGGAGTTCCTGCGTCCGTTACACCGATCGCGAATGTTGGATGAGTTATTTGGGGGCTATATTTAACCCCCCTCGATATGGATAGCTTGATAAAAGTTGTGATTTATGTTGATAAAAATTAATATTTTATTTGTTGTAATGTTTAACATGTTTTTCAATAAAGGCCCAATAAATGTAAAACAAATTTCTGTTTTTTTTTATTGGTTCGTTTTCAGTGCAAAGCTTACTAGCTCAACTGATCACGATATTTTTCATTAAATAGATAGGGTAGCAAAGTTTCTATCACGAAAATTTTCCGAAGAAGTGAAGAGATTTAAGACTTCATGACTATGAATATTGATGACTGATAGAGTTCGTCGGGTACATGTCTATGGAATAACAGTATACTTTCTTTTTTGCTTTTAGGTTTACGTCAACAAACATTATTATTCAGACGCGAAAAATTATTCACAATTCAACCGTCAATATAAACTATATGTTTAACCTTTGACTGATGACTTGAAATATATTAAGTATTTTAAAGAATTATTGTATTTTTATTGATAAATTTATTCTTATGAACATCTATGTATAGTTCCAGGAGACAATTAAATTTTTCACGATTTTTTTGTGCATTTTTTTTTTTATATATACACTACAAGTTAGCCCTTGACAGCAATCTCACTTGATGGTAAGTGATGATGCGGTCTAGGGTGGTAGTGGGCTAACCTGTTAGGGGTATGGTAAACCCACACTCCTACTTGGTTTCTACGCGACATCGTGCCGGAACGCTAAATCGCTTGGCGACACGTCTTTGTCGGTAGGGTGGTAACTAGCCACGGCCGAAGCCTCCCACAAGACAAAAGAATAAAAATAAACTTTTATCTCTCTCCGGCTATTTAACTATCCCATTACAAGAAACACGTCTCTCTTTTGATACGTGCTTGGAGGACGCACACTTTTGTATCCATTCGCCACAGGTTTGTTTATTTCATTGATTCTATACCTACTACGCAGTGATATACAAAAACAAAAGTAACTCTGTGTAAGCTTTTCGCACCTACACTAGCTATATAAAAGTTACAACTATCGTGCTTTAACTAGACAATTTCCAAAACGAGTCTTGAAATTTGCGAGCAAAATTTAACAAGAATTTGTTAGTAAAACATGTTACCCATTTATTTGGTTTGTCTGGTATCATATTTTGTTTGCGCAGAAATCCCAAAAAAACGTTTCCAAACCACATAGTTATAATATATATATTTAGACATTATTTCTCGTTAATTACATTCCAATTGCTAGATCCGAATCATATTACAAATGACGCTTCTGGTTGTGTTGATGTTGATGATGATTGCTATTAAAAGAAAATTTACCTGGCTAAGTTTATTGTGGGCTTCTTCTTAGACCGGGGCGCGTTTGGAACCCTCATAGCTTTAGTTTTAAGTTTACGAATGTAGCTATCACCATCAAATCACTAGTATGTAAATGATTGACGTGTCAAAAGCGCCTTTTAAAGGACTATTTGAATAAAGAATATTTGAATTTGATGTGAAATTGGGAAAATTTTTGTCTGGTGGGAGGCTTCGGCCGTGGCTAGTTACCACCCTACCGACAAAGACGTGTCGCCAAGCGATTTAGCGTTCCGGCACGATGTCGTGTAGAAACCAATTAGGAGTATGAGTTTACCATACCCCTAACAGGTTAGCCCGCTACCATTTTAGACTGCATCATCACTTAACATCAGGTGAGATGCAGTCAAGGGCTAACTTGTGGTGAATAAAAAGAATCAAATCCACACTGCCACATCCGAGCGGAGTTGCGTACACCGTTCGCGTGGCGCGTCCAACAGCGATGATCTATCAAGTTGTCTGCGGAAGATTAATGCGTGCGGATGATTGACGATTTGCGGCGACGCACGGCTCTAATGGCCGATGTGGGCCATTGTTTGAACAAACATCGGCGCGGGGTCTTGAGGCAACTTTCAGCTAAACATGTAAATTCATATTTGAATTCAACAATTGTCTATAGGCAGTCTTGTTAAATAAAAGAAGATGTTACTTTCAAGGAGGACCGTATAAGGCTTAACTTAATTTGCTACAATCGCGAAACTAGACAAACCTGGTCGAGAAGCTAGTGTAGCGTGAAGTAAAGTGCACCGTGTAGATTTTAGCCTAGTTTTATAGCAAGTTAAGCTTTGGGCATATCAAGTAGATCTTATCCTTCATACTTTTTTTCCTATTAACGTGAGCCGATAGTGATAGATTAATTAAGATACATTCGTTAACAAAATTAAAACTATTTTAAATAATATCTCAGAGTTAATAATTACTTCATTAGTTTATGTACTTAGAGCATTTTATGCGGTGCTAGGATTTTTTCCAATTTTCAAGACGTTAATAATCTTGTAATTTTGGTTAGTATATTTGCCTTGGGTTTGATTCCCGGTTCGGATCTAGAAGTTAGCATTGGGAATTTTCTTATTAGTTCTTGGTACATAGCGCTAGGTATAATATTATTTAAGAAAACAAATTCAAGATTGTTGTAGGCTCTAAAATCTTCAGTTAATTTTCAGTCATTCCCTATATAAAAACAGATTAAAGGGATCGTAGATTTGTATTATAAAGATTGCTTAGTAAATAGTGTGTCCAAGATGCTGCGGTCAAATAATATTTTACTAAAAATCATCATCATATAATTCATACCAGCATTTGGCATTGGCCAAAGTTTGGGCAAACATTGGAAGCTCGCTTTCTCCGCTTATTTCTTGTTGATTAATGATGAAAAATGGATTTGAAATATTGTTCCATTTTGAAGTTTGCTGAACATACTGACAAATAATTGTGAATTTATGGTTAGCATCGACGCATATTTCTAGCCTTGAAATTATGATTTATTTTTTCACATTCAAAGTCGGTAAATTATATTTCTTCTAATACTTAATTACAGTTACCAAAATATCTGAGTGACTTCAGAATTTAGTTATGTGAGAAACAAATTTGTTTGAATTTCAGTCAAAAACAGTTTCGTACGTTATCCGTGGACGAGTATCAAGCGTCAAACCTAGAAGCTTACATTTTTTTTTAATATTCCCTACCTATGTTTGGTAGCCTTTCCCTGAGAAAAGATGATAAAAATCATCTAAAAAAATGAATAATGGGTTCACACATCATCATCATCATCATTATCATGATCAACCCATTACCGGCTCACTACAGAGCACGGGTCTCCTCTCAATATGAGAAGGGTTTGGCCATAGTCCACCACGCTGGCCATGTGCGGATTAGCAGACTTCACACGCCTTTGAGAACATTATGGAGAACTCTCAGGCGTGCAGGTTTCCTCACGATGTTTTCCTACACCGTTGAAGCAAGTGATATTTTAATTGCTTAAAAACGCACATAACTCCGAAAAGTTATTGGTGCGTGCCCGGATTCGAACCGCCGACCTCTGATTAGAAGGCTGACGCCCTAACCACTCAGCTATCACCGCTTTTTAACACACATGTTCGAGAACCCCTTATTCGAGATTGTAACGCAGTGTAAGCGTACCCGAGGTCCCTAGCGGGCCAGATAAGAGTTTTATTGTTTTATTTTTTGCTGAAATATCGCATTCGAGTATTTATTAGCACACATACACAAGCCCTGTTACCCTTTACAATACACATCTCGCACTCGTAACATATTAGCATACAGCGCTCGCTTGACAGGCGACTTGTTCAGCTGCCACGGGACGTCACCGCGCGCCCGGCGCTCTGTACGTCTGATGCTCGAACCTAAGGCGAAGAGTCGGTTACTAGTTTATTGGAACTAAGTTCCTTATCGCGCGTTGTGAAAGGGGGCTAGACGGAAAAAATTCTTACGAAAAGTTGTCACGACACTTTTTGTTTGGCGTCGCATGTTTCTCTGTCTGTCTCTCTCTTATAGAAAGCAAGCCAGATATTTTCATTTCTATTTCGCATTGAACAGTGTGGTGTCGCGACGATTATTTTTGTTGAGTGTATACAGGTTTTTTGTAAATAATAAATAATAAAAAATAATAATAATAATGAATCCTGACAGTGTTTCTGCACAAGTTCCGGATAAAGCTGATGGAGTTAGGTAAGTAGAAATTATATACAGATAATAATAAATGATTTTGTATTTTTAGCAAATACGCACTATAACCTCTCTTATAAAATAAAATTTTTTTACAATTCCTTCACTAATTAATCGAAAGGAACTTCGTTCCATCCGGGTGTCCCATGACACCTCTCAAGTTTTTTTTTATTTCTTTTAATCCACTAGAAGTTAGCGCTTTACGTCAACCTCATCTGACAGTACGTGATGATGTATCTAAGATGGTAGCTAACCTGTTAGGAGTATGGTAAGCCCATGCCCTCTGGTTTCTTCGCAACGTCGTGCCGGAACGCTTAACCGCTTAGTGACACGTTTTTGTCGGTAAAGGCGTTGAGTCGAGAATATAACCTCCTTTGACGACCTCCGTGGCGCAGCGCGTGCGCTGTTGCATTTTAAAGTTGAAGGTCCTGGGTTCGCTTCCCGGCTCGAGTCTGGTTTGGTGGGAGGCTTCGGCCATGGCTGGTTACCACCCTACCGACAAAGACGTGTGACATGCCAAGCGATTTAGCGTTCCGGCACGATTTCGTGTGGAAACCAATTAGGAGTATGAGTTTATCATACCCCTAACAGGTTAGCCCGCTACGATTTTAGATCGCATCATCACTTACCATCATCAAGTGAGATGCAGTCAAGAGCTAACTTGTGGTGAATAAAAACAAAAAATACAAGAATAACCCATTATCACCTAATGAATTGAAATGACGCACTGCGCCACAGAGGTACGACAAAAAAAAACGTGTATGCTCTTACGAGATGATTATTAATAATGAATTTTAATAACAATAATAATAGAAAAGGAAAAATAATACAAACACTTGGACCTGGCTTACGAGTATACTGCTATGTGGCATATCGATTCACGATTTCGGTCAGTGGTCTGATAGCGAAAAGCTTCGAAATCTAAAGGAGCTTTCGGAAATTCGAAAAAACACCTCTGGGAAATGGTTCACCAGCCCTCGGTCTACAAGACAGGCGTACGAGCAAATGCACTCGTGCACATAAATGGGGTATGACACGACACGACACTTTTCCCCGCGCCCGCAGCGCCCGCCGACTGCGTCGCCGCATTTACGTGTACTAATCACCGGCGGTGACATTGATTACGGGTAACGCTGGTGTGAAAAATGTGTTCGTCTTGTACACTTACCGCCCTTCCTGATATGCTAATCTTTGATCCGATTGGCTAACTGATGTGTGCGTACGTGTAATATGTAATTTGAAGACCTCCGTGGCGCAGCGCGCGCTGTCGTATTATAATGTTAGAGGTCCTGGGTTCGATATAACCACTTGGCGACATGTCTTTGTCGGTAAAGGCGTTGAGTCGAGAATATAACCTCCTTTGACGATCTCCGTGGCGCAGCGCGTGCGCTGTTGCATTTTAAAGTCGGAGGTCCTGGGTTCGATTCTCGGCACGAGTTTGGTCTGGTGGGAGGCTTCGACCGTGGCTAGGTACCAACCTTCCAACAAAGACGTATCGCCAAGCGATTAAGCGTTACGACACGATTTCGCAAAACCAATTATGAATGGATTTACCCTACCCCTTACAGGTTAGTCCGCTACCATCTTAGACTGCATCAACACTTATCATCAGGTGAGATTGCGGGTGAAAATCAGTGTTTAGTAAGTGACACTGGAATGTGGACCGTGGAACGTAGCGTTGGTCCACTCAAGCTAGATGGATAGACAATCAAAACAATCGCAGGAAGCCGCTGGAAAGGCAGCCCGTCCGTGGACTTTCAAAGTCAATGGAAGTCAATCGTTTGATATGATGATGATGTGTGTTTACTCGTTTGTTTGTTCTCATTTTCCTGATATTGTACTGAGTCACTTTCCTTCGATACTTTGTAAATATTATGTGTTGCTTAAAATATAAATTTGGTTCTTACAATGGATCTTACTGGCCACTAGTTAAATGAGTAATATTCAAGACAATGTGAAAATACGAGTAATAGTTCTGGATAAACAAAATAAAGCCATCAACAGCTCCTTGTATCCTAAACAATTTGACAAGTGTCATCAAAAAAAAACGGTCAAACACGTGGCAGAGAAGACATTCCCAATAGATCAAAGCAGTCTTCCATCAGATGCCAGCCCTATTTCGGCCCATTCACGCGACGATAATAGAAGGCGACGAAAGGTTGTCGCACTGACGTCCGCGGCCTGTCACGACGAACTGACATCATGTCACTGGGACGGTAATTAGCTAATTGTTGCCACTACTAACATTCGCCACGCTTCGATAATTAACTCTATTCATCCCACCATAAAGTACAAAATCCTTTACCTCTGCCTAAGCACTACTCTATTACAATTTGCTTCAAAAATGAACTCTATTCGTGCTCCAATAAATTTGCAGTTTCCTTGCCTAAGTCCTTAATGTGAGTTGCCAACAATAATTGCAGGCTCATTACATGATTACTCGGGACATGTGTCAAAGCAATTTGGTTACTAATTCATTTAAAAAAGGGTAAATTTTGCTTGCAAGCCCTGTCTGACAATGTAAAATATTAGGGCCATTATACATGAAGCTATTACTCGCCCGCGACTAATGTACAACATTAGGCGAAAGCGACTTTTACTTTACAAAAAAAGGTTAAATATTTTATCGCCTATTTATATAAGTTTTTTAAAATTGGTATGTATAATATTGTTATTTATAAAAATGATCATAAAGACGCATTTTTTAAAACTAATTTGTAGCTAGTTTATTTTCAGGCTGAATTCAGCAAACAACACAAAAGATTTCATATCTTGCTTTTGTTCGCCGAATTCTGTTAATCGAGTAGGTGCTATGAGTCATCAATTTGTAGACTGCATTAGAAAAACTGTGATGTAATGAGACATTGATATAAGTTATAGAGTTTTCTTCTATAATTGTATGGAGTATTTCACACGTTGATGCGTTTTCAATGATGCGACAGACAAGCAGCACCTAGCGGTTTTTCTCCCGCTGATGAAATCTTAGTGCAATCTAGACCTTTTTTTCCATTGAATTAAGTCGGATAATGATACCGGCACACTTATCACGCCACCAGACTATAAAATGACGCTTGATGCATGTTTTTAAGTGGCGTTTATTTAAGTAGGCCTATTACGTGTATACATATTTTCTAAATATAATATAACTTTGGTGTTAGCGGATTTCTAACAATTCATATATTAAATTAGCTCAGATCAGTCAGAATAGACAGGGTAGTCATACGGAGTAAAGAAACAGACGCATGGTTGAAAGTAGCACATTTCTGCACGCCCAGTCTTATTTTTGAATAACTATGGTAGGCAGTACTTTAACGCTTCTATGAATTGCACACCACTGGGCGTCCAGACGTGATTGTCAGATAACCTCAGCAGGGCGATAATTTGGCAAGCTCTAGTTGGAAGCTCGTCGTAAATATCTGAAAATGGCAGTGTACCACCTTTTAGCAAAATAGGGGATAGTTACTGATTTAGAAATATAGATACCAACTACACTTGAAATTTATGGAATCTATGCAATCAGAAACGATTTTAAAACGTAAGTTAAAAAATATCACATAATACAGACATTATAGCCACCACTTATTAAAAAAAACATTGTTTACAATAAAAATAATAGGTATGCAAGGCGTGCCTCTGTCCTAATCAACTTTAACTGTTTATTTTACGCTTGTGGTAAGCTTTTTTCCCATGAAATTGTATCAAAAGTAAAGTATACAGTACGGACTTAATACAAACTATTTTTTTTTATTGCACATGATATTTTAATGAAGAGTTTATAACAACCCTAAAGGTATGTGAGTTGTTGAGTATGCTCTTCCGTCGACTGTATGGTAAGGTTACGAGTCGAGCGAATTTTTAGCTTTGACTTCTTTAACAGAGCAATTTTTTTTTTCGGACTGTCTATTAGCTGTACAAACACTATTTGGTTGCCACAGCGTAACCGGGCTGTTTGGCGAGCTTTGGAAAGAAGCTCTGCCAGAAGCTTAAGCAAAGCTTCCGATCACCGAAGTTAAGCAACATCGGGCGCGGTCAGTACTTGGATGGGTAACAGAGCAATGTTTCATTCTACAAGAGCAGACTACTTTATTATACAGAAATAAGTTTATGAAAGGATTTGACCACTTATATATTATTATATACACATATTAACTTAGGAAATGGGGAAAATTAGGTAATTTTTTTATGTACTACAAACCCTTGAGACCTCTCACCTGATGGTAAGTGATGATGTAGTCTAAGATGGTAGCGGGCTAACGCTAAATGTTTGGCCACAAGGAATTTAAGGCCATGGCGCTTAAGTGAACATTGTCGCGGTGGTAAGGTACCTCTGTATCGTACCTCCTTCTGTCTTAAGAGACAGGACGAGGTTATGTGGGACTCCCATCCCCGTCAGGGGGTATACCCGAACTGAAAACCAACACAGCATGCCCGTTGCGATGGTTTTGGTGGACGTCGGATTTAGTTTTCTTGAAATTACAGCTAAATAGCAATAAAGATATTTAAGTAATTTTTTTTACCTGTTATAATTATCGTTAAAGACTGTGGAGGATTATCTTACTAGGAGTATCACGATCATCAAATCTCTTTAAAAGTAAAGAGATGTGATGATTTGATTTGTTGATTGAGCTAACTTGTGTATAAAGAAAGCTTTATACACTACAAGTTAGCTCTTGACGTCTATCTCACCTGGTGGTAAGTGATGATGCAATCGAGAATGGTAGCGGGCTAACCTGTTAGGGGTATGGTAAGCCCACAGTCTAATTGGTTTCTACGCGACATCGTGCCGGAACGCTAAATCGCTTGGCGACACGTCAAAATCTGCTCCAATATACCCAGTGGAGATTATATGACCCATAGTTTGATACAATAGCGTATTTCAAAATGTGCTGCCGGCATTGCAGTGTCCGCGGCTCAGGTTCAATTGACACGTCAACCGATATTTTGACATCAAACAATGTCAGCGTGTCATTACGGTATCGTGGAACGATCGACGCAGTAATCTAACGCGTGAGTGATGGACGTTCGAGTTGCTTCAATTGACTTTTTTAAAGCGTCGGAGTATTAAAGCAAAACAGTAAATTTTACGTGATTCATTTGACAGTTACGCTGTAACTTCCAACTTAAGGAATCGTTGGAATTTGAGAAAAACTCAAAAACTAACTCCATACTTTAGCATATAGCTTTTTTATATAGTTACACTTTAGAATTTAGTTATTTACTATATTATAAGCTTTATATACTATAAATAATGAATCATAAAAATTATATGCAGATGCATTAGTTGTACGCTATTTCATCTCATACAAGTATCGTCTCAGCATAAAGCTGCCTTTTCATCAAAAAAGTAGTGCGATGTAGCTGTTAATTAGCATAGCTATAGTATTTTTAACTCTGCTTCATTTAATTCGTCTAACGTTCCTGTGACCCAGCCCCTAGCCGGCGCGAAGGAGCATTGCTGGGTTTTATTGGGTATTCTGGTCGCCACTGTCAACGTCTCTACATCAATCATTCGGAATCAAAAAACGACTTTCTGCGTTAGTACAGGTTATCTATTAAAATTCTTTGGACACGTCTCCTGGCGTGAGAGTGACTCCATCGAGCGTCTAGTCATACAGGGCAAGGTGGAGGGCACCAGAGGGCGAGGAAGGATCTGATTAAGTCTGCTGAAGGCGGTTCTTTGCACGAGTGCACCAGGCTTTCGGCCGGCTGAGAAAAGTGACAAATGCTCGTGACATTGCTTCGCCATGACCAAGCGCTCTGCCAAGAGTGTAACGACGATGAAGAAGAAGTAGACGAAAAGATAGTCAATAGTCAGACCTTTGTCAAATAGCCGAGAATATAGTAAAACAGAGTAATGGGACTAGAACAATAAACAGGAGGCAGCTAATGCTGCAATAATTCAAACGCATTAAATATATATGGCATTAGTTAATCGAGCGTGGAATGTAGGGTAGACATAAAATAGCTCGCGCAGTCGATTCATATTCGTTTAGTGAATTATGGCGGAGTATAAATTTGCTAAATGTTCCTACATTACTCACGCCATACTTGAGAGATGTAAGTACGTGGAAAATTTTGGTGATGTCCTGTGTAAATTCAAAGTAAATTCAAATGTAACGCGTTTTGTCTAAGAAAAAAACAAGTGCATTACCTCCGTGAATACAGTTTAAACGCTTTGATTACGAGGTTGACCTACTCATCTCTGCATTAGATAATTGCTAACAGTGGAAGTTGGAGACGGTAGCAGTATCGCGATAGATCACTACCAATCATCACCACGGTAATCATCATGATCAACCCATTACCGGCTCACTACAGAGCACGGGTCTCCTCTCAATATGAGAAGGGTTTGGCCATAGTCCACCACGCTAGGATTGGCAGACTTCACACGCCTTTTAGAACATTATAGAGAACTCTCAGTGCAGGTTTCCTCACGATGTTTTCCTTCAACGTTGAAGCAAGTGATATTTTAATTTTTTTAAAACACACATAACTCCGAAAAGTTAGAGGTGCGTGAACCTCTGATTAGGAGGCTAACGCCCTAACCACTAGGCTATCACCACTTTAGGCTATCAACGCTTTAAGCAGTCATTACCGATCAAACATACAATTTCCTAGTGGCTTGTTGTAATAAGTAATACAATTAGCAAGTTAATACACCAGCGCGGCACATCTGCCTCACGTCGCCGCGTGATGGATGGGCGGAAGCTGTCGGCGTCGCCGCGGTGCGCTGCAGACGTAGCACCGGGATATGAATCGCACTCAACACTGAGACACCTATGATTTATGAGCTTTACTTAGTTTAGGAAACCAACTTTTGAAAATGAAATGAAATGAAAATAAAAATATACTTTATTGCACACCAATACAGAAGAAGAAAAGAAAAAAAATAAACACACACAAAAAATAAATAGGTGCAATAGGCGGCCTTATCGCTAATGAGCGATCTCTACCAGGCAACCTAGCACAAATCAGGAATAAAATATAAAGTAAGGCGAGGTTGGGCTGTACAATGATAAATAGAAAAATATAAGGTTAAATAAATGCAGGTACAACTAAAAATATAAATAAGATAATAAAAAAATACTGATAATGGCAACGAGATTAACTGGTAAAAAATTCTAAAATAAATAAAAGAAACAAAGAAACAGATATAAAACTTTTCTAATTACACCGAGTTCAATTTATAATAGTCTTAAATAGGTGATATGGATGAGGTGTAAACGATCAACCTTTGTAATTCAATTTCAAAAGCCTCCGTCATTTTATAAAGTCAGACAATCATAACTTAGAAATATGAGACGGATTTCCCTGTTATGATTGTATTAAAATTTCAAATCTAAAAATCAACCAGGTGGTACTAAACATAGTAACACCTGGTTGCTTTTTAGATTTATATATATTTTTTATCAACCAAGGAAACTACTAACTGTTACTACTAACTGTTATTTATGTAATTTTATTTTATAATGTTCCATGGTTAAATGTATTTTTTTTTATTTCACTGAGATTGGTTTAGTAAAGACTTTAATTCGATTAGAAAGATGAAGTGAGAAAGTTTAATTCTGGTTACTTATCTCTAATGGCCTGAGAACGGTTGCAAGAGAGACTGGAATCTTCGAGGAGCTTGGAAAAGGACAAGATTTTGGCAGAACTACTAGTTTTAATCTTTCAAATGCTTAAAATTACTGTATTCCAGAAGAAATTCAATAATTTTTTGGGATATTTGTCTTTTATGTTAATGTCATTTTATAATCAACGTTTATTTTTGTGCGAAATTATAATCAAGGAAATTCATTTTATCAGACTTTGGTAATCGATACAGAACCCAGAACTCGCAATCATTCAGTGGTAATACTGAAAATGATACAAATCAAGGATCAGCGATTAAAGTAATGAATCATGTTAATAATAACTTATTGTGATCAAGATTGCAATCGCCAGGCGAACTTTAATTGTTGCGATGCTTGTCGGTCGGTGCTTATCTAGCTAATTAAATCATTGCGTTACAATAAAATCTAATCTGCGATTACAACAGTTGCTCTAATTGTAATTATTGTATTTTCCTCATATCTGAGTATCTCAGATTCAGCGGTGAATTTTTGATAGCGTGATAATATTTTTTTGGGATAAGCCGGGTTCACATTACTCGAACAGCCTCGCTTCGCGGTAAGATAAGTGACAGACAGGACTGGTTACTTGTACAGTTAGAGCCAACGCAGTGGACGGAGGAACAGCTGGCACACACACATCAGCGGTTTGTAAGATATCATAAGTCACAGTCACTAGCACTGACACTGGCAGTTGTATGTAAGCGAGCTCCAGAACATGAACATAGAACATAGCATGCAGTCCAGACCAGTTTGGCAGTTTGACGACCTCCGCTCTGTCGCATTATAAAGTTGGAGGTCCCGGATTTGATGCCCGGCTCGAGTCTGGTCGGTGGAATACTTTGGCCATGGCTAGTTACCACCCTACCAACAAAGACGTGTCGCCAAGCGATTTACCGATCCGACACGATGTCACGTAGAGACTAATTAGGAGTTTGAGTTTACCATACTCTTAACTCGTTAGGCCCCTACCATCCTAGACAGCATCATCACTTACCATCAGGTGAGATAACCGTCGAGGGCTAACTTGTACTGTATAAAAAAATCATGTCCCTAAAATAGTATTGTAACATACCGTGACGTCCGATAGAGTCCATTAGATCACAGCGTGGCATCCTCTAGTCATAGCTAATGCTGCGAAGTAAACTTTCCTTAGTCTTGAGCGATATCTTAACTTTGGAGTCGTTATACAAAGTAACCATTATTCATGTATAAATTGGTGTGCGCTGGTCCTTATACCCTGAAGTTTTCAGTTGAGGTTTCTACGTTACCTCACATTATGTTTAAAATATTTCTTTAACTGCTTGCTGTGGAACCGGCTAATATGTAATGCCGAATATCAATCATATAAGCATTATATATATATTTATCTTTGATATCCTAAAAAGATACTTATTCATCTTCTATAGATGTGTATCTGTAATGAGATGTTTATCATAAAAGAACCTAATTATTTTAAATATCGCAATAAATAGTTGGTGCTCAAATGTGATATAAATCCGAATAAATTGATCTTGTAATTAACGCACAATAGTTGCTTATGTTTACCAAAATAAAAAAAAAAACAATTTTATAGTAATAATAAAGATATGCTCACAAAATACTTCTTATCTCAATCTCTGGCCAAAAAAAGAGACAAAGACACTATATTACATAGAATTTATTTATTTATTGGGAAAAGAATACATAAAAATACAGTATATAAAAAATAACCTTGTTAACTGAGTTGCAGTTAATCATCTATTATGACAACGTTATCAGTATAATATCATCATGATCAACCCATTGCCGGCTCACTACAGAGCACGGGTCTCCTCTCAATATGAGAAGGGTTTGGCCATAGTCCACCACGCCGGCCATGTGCGGATTGGCAGACTTCACACGCCTATGAGAACATTATGGAAAACTCTCAGGCATGCAGGTTTCCTCACGATGTATTACTTAACCGTTAGAGCAAGTGATATTTTAATTGCTTAAAAACGCACTTAACTCTGAAAAGTTAAAAGTGCGTGCCCGGGCTCGAACCCGAAATATAATATAATGATTGCTAAACCGAAATCGAAAGCTTGCCGATTAAAGGGAAGGGCTTAACAATAAAATCTGCTCTGTTTACAAGGACTTCTACAAAATGCTGGTAAATAAATTACCTATTCAAAGCTAGAAACAGTAACAATAACAGACAACAATCGATTAAAACTTTTTTATTATAATCATTTGTTTTGCTGTAAAAGCCACATTCTAGTAAAAAGACGATACAGGATTGTTTCAAACATGTGTGAAAGTCAATTGAAAATGTTCAGGATACTCAAATACTTCTTATGATTAAAAAACGTGATCCACGTTTTTTAATTAAAAATAGGTGGCTAGAATGGTGTACTGTAACCTTTTTGTCGATCACGATATCACATAATATGAACATGGTACTGTCAGTCATGTTACCGAACGTACTCACTTAGAAAGCAGCCATTTTACAGATTCTTATACAATAAATTGTTTATGTGTATATTTTATTATGTTATTTATTTTTTGGGTTATTTATTTATTTTCTCGTATTTTGTATGTATGGATTATACACCTTGCATGGTATAACTTATAGTTCATATACCTATATATGTATTTAAAAAACTAGCGCGGTCGCTGTACAAAACACTGACAGCTAGACACGCGAGGGCGCCACCTGAGAGCAATTTGTTATATTAACACAAGAATTAAAATGAGCCATTTCGGCGAACACAATTCACTTTGCGGCCCTTCCCCCATTTTCTTACCGTGCCATAGCGTAAACTATGTCAGTATACACATTATTATAAAATTGTTAAAGAACAAATCATATGTTTTTTTTTCCATTAAGGTAAATATTAGGAATTATTTTTACTTATTAACCTTGTTCAGACCAACGAATAAATTTAATTATTTATTATTTCTTGACCACGTAATTTCTATCACTTCATCTGTATAATGTTCTTAATTTATATATTAAATGAATATTACTAGCCGACAGAATGTTGGCCGTATCAGGTTGAAATATTTACCATATTTTAAAGCATAGCAAATGCGAAGCATCATATTTGATTACGAGTGTGTGAAGACAGTGCTATTATTAAAGCAATTATATTTTTACCGTGTTTTTTTTAAATCAGAGTGTACACACTGCTATCGCTACTCTGCGGCCTAACACCCCTAGCACTGACGGTGAATGATGACCCGCCTGGTGATTAACGACTCCGCCATTCATCATACCGGCGTGACGGCGCGACGCCGACGATACGTCGACGACTCCGACACGAGGAATTAGTTTGATTGACGCTTTTAATATTACTACACAGACTACAGGAAAAGGTAGAAAGATAAATGGTTTATGCTTGGAGATTTCTCATTGCTGACTATTAATGTACCATACCTGAAAATGTTACTCTTCTCTCATAAGTTTAAAAATGTAGACACCCGCATTCATTCATTCTAATACGGTGTGACGGACTCACTCTAAAAGTTCAAAGAAGGATGGCGTTTACAAGTCCTTCCCTCATTCCAAGCTAGTATTGAGAATATCTTCACGGTATAACTAAATACTGTGCATTTTTTTTCCTAATGGAATCTAAGACATGTGGATCGGTGTTAAAATACACACCGCCAAACCAAATTTACCAAATTGGCACGCACTCATGTAATGAGAGAGCTCACGCATGTCAGGGTATATTTCGGATTTTTTTTATTTGGATGAACCGTTAGTTAAAGATACAGTAAAGCCAAAGAAGATAGCGATTTTGCAAATTAACATTGTCCTGTACAAATAGTTGTGTGACGGCGGTGTATTTAAATGTTTACATACGCGCCTGTTTGCCCGGTATCACACGATAACCCGCCAACCACAATAATGTTGACTTGCTTTGTCACTGAAAAACCGAAAAAATAAATATCTTAAATTTTGAGATAAGCTTTTTGATGCCTTATGATATTTAATTCCTTTTATTTCAAATTAGTCTTTGTAAGATTGAAAGAAGTTGTGTTTCTACTTCTTGATGTTTAGGGCCTTGATTCGCTATCCCCCGAAATTAATATATCATTTTGAGATTGATCTTAAATTGATGAGGTATTTTTAAGTTCGTTGGGTCAAACGACCAAAGGTCAAACTCCTGCGTTTTTTTATATATAATTGTTTTTTTTTTCGATTAACTTGGAGTTTTGTATTAGACAAAATAGAAATTTCAGCTAACATACTATATAATCGTCATTGATGCTCGTGCAATGATTAATATCAAAAAGCTGTAAATAACATATTATATGGTACCACAGATACTTTGTGTGGAAATGGATCGAAGTTGGTCGAAGCCTTTTTGGAAATAAAGTTTATTTTTATTGATATTTTTATTATTGAAATCTTGATATCCCTTGGCATAATGTGCACCTGTAATTCTAAAGTAAAACGACACTAGTTATTATATCCGTCACATTATTGTGCCTTCTCCTGACCTTATACGTAGAATGCTTAAATGCTTACTAATTGACCAACGGAACAATGGACCATTCAGGATTTCCTTTGGACAATTTTTAATGGATAAGAGTGCCAAATCACTTTGATGATTGCAATACTAAATATACTTTTGGAAAAACATACCCTCTGGGTAAAGGCCATGCTTAAAAAATTTCAAATACCTAATTATGAATTCTGAGGTAGCAATTTGTTTCCTTATCTATAAATAGCAGCTAGTTTAAATTATCAAAGAGAATGATATAATCAAACATCGCTGCCAAGTATATCAATCCGCCATACACTTTACCGAAATTAATACCTTATTTCATATCCCCGAACAGTGGCAAGTGTGTACAGTCGCTCCCGCACTCAAATATCAAATAATTCAAATATTTGGGCAGACCTCATCGATCACTTACCGATGATGGATGGAGTTGTTTCCTTTTGCACTCCATATTCCTAAAGTTATAACTGCAACGATTTATATAGAAAAGCCAACTTTAGCGAATCCAACACAAGATTTAATTTACATTGACAGGGATTACAAAGTGACACGTAATTATATCATCATAACTCAAGCAACTTATATTGTAAAAGCAATTGTAGCATCTGGAATCCAAGATTCATATTTCTTCGGCAAAGTATGAAAGTGTGTTTTTGAAGTCAGTTATCGAAAAATAATTTCAAATGAGCAGCATTAAGGTTGAAATTTGAATGGAGTTAAGGAACGTAGTGAGTTGGCCCTAATAACCGTCGGGTCAATGTTTGTACAATTGTATAGGGCCCACGTTTGCTCGATTGACATTATCATTTGTGTTTCACTTAGCCATAATTTATTGATGCGGCCTGTCGTGGATTAGATATGTGTTATTGATGAGCTTAATGCGCGTTTTGTTAATCGAATTCTGTACTACTGGAAATGTCAAGGGTCTGCGATCGGTTTCGTGATAGCTATTAAATTAAAAAGATAACTATTGCGAGATGTGTTACATGAAGTTTTTTTTTTAATTATTACAGCTCATTGTACTTTGCTGATTTTTTGGCTTTTAAATTATCGTGTTAGTAAGAGAGCTTTATAAGAGGAGCTATTTTATTTCATTTATTAGAATCGATTTATTTCTTAGTTGGCTACCAGATGTGTACTCAGAAGGTCTTGGGATGGTTCCTGACGCGAGAAAAATATTTAAAAAAAAATCATGTTTTCTGTCAGTTCTTAGTAGTTAATAATAACATGCCATAATAAGTTTTTTGATGGTTGTTTTTAACGTCCTATTAAAAATAGATAAAGTCAGATATTTTATAAGAGTGTTGGTAAATATAGGTGTAAAAAATGAGACACTTCATCAACTTTATTGATATTTAACGATTCGATCGATCACAGATAAAGAGTGAATGCTACAGCGTTCCTTATCGATATTTCTTGACAAAATATTTAATTTAAAGTAAAGTGTTTGAGTAAAGACGTTATCGATTTTGTTGCAATGATGATAGTTTGATAAAACTGTTTTTTTTAATATTTTCAACTTAAACATCATAAACACCTTCATATTTGACATGGCTCAATTTATTTAATGATTAATTAGACAATTAGTTGTTAGAAATACATATATAATTTAAAATAAAATTAGATTAACCTAAAACTTAAAATCTTATTTGACATTATATCATGACAATTTTGGTGGTGAGCGCGTGCGCTTTCATAATTTAAAGTTTTAGGTCCTGGGTTCTATGCGTCTGATCTGGGGCTGTGGCTTCGGCTAGTTACACCCTGTCGATGACGTGTTGCTAAGTAATTCGGCAGTAGCTTTACGGCAAGATGTCGCGTAGAAGCCTAATAAAGAGTATGCTTTTACCTTAATAGCAAGTCAACGCGCTACCCTCTTAGACTGCATCATCACTTACCACCTTGTGAGTGATCCCTCTATTTGAATCCCTACACCATATATGCTTACAATGATAAATAGGTAATGAGACCGAGATCTGGATGAACTATAGGAATACACCTTTGTAGAAGTTGAGAAGTCACTTGCACTCGTTGAGCGTATACCACAAGTATTGTAATTTTCTTGAGATAATCTTTTTCATGCATATCCACTATAGATTAGATTTTTCGGTCACTCCGTATTTCCCGTAGCCCCATTTGGTAGAAAAAAGGCCAGGAAAAGTATATATCATCATGATCAACCCATTACCGGCTCACTACAGAGCACCGGTCTCCTCTCAGTATGAGAAGGGTTCGGCCATAGTCCACCACGCTGGCCATGTGCGGATTGGCAGACTTCACACGCCTTTGAGAACATTATGGAGAACTCTCAGGCGTGCAGGTTTCCTCACGATGTTTTCCTTCACCGTGGAAGCAAGTGATATTTTAATTATTAAAACTATATATAACTATAAACTATTAATGCTACTTCATACTTTACACCGGCAAACGTTAGTAAACGTGATGCAATAAATGTTAGAAGCGCAAGGTGAAGATGGTATGAAAGATTTTGAAGTTAATAAAATAAATAAAATCAACATTTGAACGCCAAATATATTTGCCTTGTAAAACAAACATGGCGGACAGTTAACACCTCACTGTGTCGACCAGCGCAGATAAGGGCGCAGTGAATGAAAGGGTGACGGACGAGGTCAGATAGCGGTGTGACGGCTGCTCACTTCAGAACAACCGCAACGCTTTATAAAAAAAAAAACACCCTGTTTATTATAAACCTCCTTCTCTTCTCTTGTGTTTTGAAGAGCTTCGCGAGCACGCGAAGGTCGTCAAAACGATTTAGCGTTCCGTCACCACGTCACGTAGAAACCAATTTGGAGAAGAGAACGCGTAAACCATACCCCTAACAGGTTAGCCCGCTACCATCTTAGACTGTATCATCACTTATCACCAGGTGAGACAGCCGTCAAGAGCTAACTTGTTGTGTATAAAAAAAAATTGCGAAAAAATGGAGAAAATGTTTTAGTTGCTAGTTCCAACGATTCACTTTGTAGTCTTTCACCGTTTATTGATTGATTAAGAGCTAATTTGTAGTGTATAAAAAAAACTTATAATAGTCATAACATATTATAACATATTATAAGTGTTTGTTGGTTTGTGGTATAATAGGTAACTCTGCTACTAAAACGACAAAAGTTACGTTATCTTATTATTATAGGCTTATAATACTGTTAATCAATCAAACATAAGCTTTATGAAAATAGTCAAAAGACACTTTCGCTTTCATAGTAGAAAGTTTAAAACTTAAAATTAAAACTACGAGGGTTCTAAACGCACCTTGGTCTAAGAAGAAGCCCTTCGCCGGGCAAGTATTCTTTTTGGTATCACCAACTCATATGCAACTTAAAATTATTTATTAAACATTATCTTATTAAAACAATATTGCATACCCAATATAATTTGCATAATCCCTTACTATGATAAGACTGTGTATGAATAAGCCGAATGACATCGCACCAATGCGAAGGTCTTAAAAGAGCACCAAGCTTGCCGACTTTATAGTACCTACTATTTAACTGAGAACAATAAACGATCCATGACTTGTCAGTAAGTGTCTTAATAAGAATTTAATAAGCTTTTGCCGTATTTACTTAATGACAGTGTTACACTACATAGTTAATTCCTCGTAGAACATTCGCAGTAGTAAATATTCGATATTGTTATAGGATATCTTAGAGATGGTGCTAATTCATTTGTGGGCTGAAATACTGTTAAATATTTGTTCGGGGCCATATCTATTAATTATCAATGGTAATTACAATACGCTGAAATTTTTGAGCTGTGAGGTCTAAATACAAATTCGACATTTTAATTTAAGATTAATATATACATTTATATATCGGTTGATGGTATTTATTTTAATGGATTTTTATGTGGATACCTCAGGCTGTGTTTCAGACGAATTCATTTATAAGTTAAAGGTAAGTACTTTTACTTTTATTATGGTGTGTTTATTATCAAACTACGACAGCTTGGAAATCTGAGAGGTCATAATAATATTCCTTAACTATCTAGTGGTTAGGATATTTTACTACGCACCCTGAGCGTGGCCCTGAGTTCAATAACCGGGTGTGGCCCAATTTTTAACCTGATATTTTTTCCAAATAAAATTCTCTGTAGCAATCCAGAACTAGGAAGTTTAAGTTTAACACCATCGTGCCCAAGGAGTTAGTTAAGTTTTTTTTTGTGTTAATATTCGTCGCAGTTTACTATGACAATGTTTTGTATGTGATGTGAATGCAACATACAACGTTAAAGCACTTAGCCAACATGCTCCAGTCAACAAAATGCAACTTTAGTCGCACAATATTTCGTTCAAAGCGACGTCCCATTGTCGCCTTTAATCGTGACAGACAAACAGACATGAGCGCTGCTTCCTGAGCTTTGAAAGCGCGGAATTGTGTAAACATCACTCTTGTGAAGCTACGTGAATTGCATCTAAAGAAATAACCATTTGCAGTCTTATGCTGCTGTATTTAAAATCCCTTTTTGTATGAGCGAAAGATGAAAGGTTTCAATCCAACGATTCGGTGTAAGATTTCTCGTTAGTTATTCAAAGTGTACGCTATTGCGTGGTGTGTAGAGTTGGTTTTCGTTCGTTAATGCATCCAGGGTTGTACAAACATCGTGTGTAGTGCATGTAATGGATTGGCCGATTGTCAGCGAGTGCGGGTGGTCACTTCGCCGCATTGCTTCGAGGTGTAAAATGCGACAAAAGGCTTTTAAATAAAATGACGGGGGTCATTTTTGGAGTTGTGTAGGAGACCGCCCGCGATTTTTGGGTGATTTACAATGTCTGGTTTTGGTACTTTGTGTGTAAGAATACCTCATTCATTTTTGTAATTAATACTGGCTCCTGTTTTAACAGTTATATGACTGGTGGTTCAAGTGTTAAGCCGCTGGAAAATAACGGTTCAAGACTGTGGCGTTCAACCTATGAGCAGTAAACGTCTGTCGGTTAAATTCATTATGATAATGCTTTAAAGTTTTTGGTGGTACCCTAAATTTTCAAGCCGTATAACTTTTCCGCACGATCTGATTTCTATTCATTCTCTGCATTTGTACACACACATATGTATATACATTTGAAATTTGTGTCTGTAATACAAAAGTAATTCTCTTATTAAGCTATAATTTGATTTGACTTTCACAGATAGCTAGCAATCTTATACTAGGAGATAATATGTAGAAAGAAGATTATTGCTGCGTCTAAAATCTCTATTATATACTAGTGCTAAAATCTCTAGTATATAACAGAAACAGTACAATTTCCTAAGTTTCCCCAGCTTAGTACCATAAAAATATTTTGACAACGTTAGAGTACCACCTTTTGACGACCTCCGCGGCGCGGGCACAGTGCGTGTGCTGTCGCATTATAAAGTTGGAGGTCCTGAGTTCGATTCCCGGCTCGAGTCTGGTCTGGTGGGTGACTTCGGCCAAGCGATTCATCGTTCCGGTACGATGTCGCGTAGTAACCAATTAGGAGTGTGGGTTTCACATACCCTTAAACGGTTAGCTCGCTATCATCCTAAACTGCATCATCACTTACCACCAGGTGAGATAGCCGTCAAGGGCTGTAGTGTATAATAAATAATACCCACAGTGACGTCTTATGGCAATCTGATAACAATTGGATGACAATAAAGCAGCCCGAGTTACATTGTTTTCCTTTGTATACTTTTCTATAAGTGTTTGATATCACAAATTTGGTACAAAAATATTAAAAATAATAATAAATAATTTGTTGCCCCTGCCGGGGCGTAATCCTCCGCCCGGTGCAAATATGTATTTATGTAATGTGTATGTAAGTTTATTTATTTTTATCTATGTAAGTATATTATATCACTTTTGGCGTTTATATGTATTTATTTTGCACACGGGCGTGAGAGTTGCGATATAGTGATAATAATTTGTTACTATACTTGGTCGCACACTGTAAATGGAACGAAAACATACAAGTAAAGAAGGCGATAAAGCAAAATTATGATCAAAGTAAAAAATGTGCGCGTTAATTCATAGCCGCCGTTTAGCGTCGAGGCGCGCTTGGAATTGTGATATAGCGGGGTTTCATTACTTGTGGGCGCGATAACTCAGAGATATTGCCCGCTTTACGACGGGGCGGTGATGCGTTCGCGAATTTCGCGATTTTAACATATTCACCGTTCATCACAAATGAATCGACGAGCGGTTTTCTAAATTCCACGGTCTTGTACCACCCATGTTCGGAGGCTCCCAGCCACTGGTTTAATGTCGTCTGTTGACCTAAAGGCAGCAATTTTATCCCTGTTTTCCGAGATACGATTTTGACGACCTCTGTGGCGCAGTGTGCGCGCTGTCGCATTATAAAGTTGGAGATCTTGGGTTCGATTCCCGGCTCGAGTCTGGTCGGAGGCTTTGGCCGTGGCTAGTTACCACCCTACCGACAAAGACGTGTCGCCAAGCGATTAAGCGTTCCGGCACGATGTCGCGTAGAAACCAATTAGGAGTGTGGGTTTACCATACCCCTAACAGGTTAGCCCGCTATCATCTTAGACTGCATTATCACTTACCATCAGGTGAGAATGCCGTCAAGGGCTAACTTGTAGTGGATAAAAAAAAAAAGATACAGTCTTTACTAGTTCGGAAAACAAGTGCATAATGTTAGTGTACTTATATTAGACAATTTAAGTTATACTACTTCTGTTGTAAACCTAATGTATGTTTTGCTGGAATAAATAAATTTTTCCTTTTTTTTTTCTTTTCAATTTGTGACCTGGCCGACCATCGGGTGTCACTTGAGCTTCGCAACTCGTTGCGCTGTGTCGGTGCCCTTGGAATTTTCTACAAAACTCTTCGTATCGCTTTTTTGGGTATACTGAACTAGTACACTCCTTCACCCGTTGAATATATCTAAGTTACCTCATACCTTCAGATATAGTATGAGATATTAACATGTTTTTTTTTTTATATGCATAACGAGCAGGCGGGTCATCTGATGGTAAGTGATTACCGCCGCCCATGATCATTTGCAGCACCGGAGGAACCGCCAATGCGTTGCTGGCCCTTGAATAATTTGTTAATCCGCCCTTTGAAGATCCCCATATTATATTATGTATGTATGTAGCAGCTATCGAACTGTAATCTCATTATCAATTACCGAAATACAAAAATACGGTATTAATTGGTAACCTTTTGCTTTAAATTAAATAATGAGCAATTGTACGTTATAGCAATTGTACGTTATAGCAATTGAGCAACAGAACGAGGTCGCAAATGCGACAACAATGCAACAGCTTAATTGGGCAAATAAATTTTATCGCAACAACGTCGGATGTCAGCTAAAAAAATATTTACCCACTTTCATCATCGGATAAAACCAATTTATCTGCCGACAATATTTATTTAGAGTCATAAATTTTCCCCTCCGGCGAACTACCGCGTCGAATCGCAACAAAAGAAACGCGTACATCACCGCAGAAAAAAACCAAACACGCCAGGACACCGCTTATTTATTTATGAGCTCAATTCATACTCCAGACCCTCTTCACTACGGTATAATATTGAGCGATCGATATCAACTCATTTCGCTGTGCGCTACACTGAGCGATCACAAAGAGCGTGTCAAAAAAACGGGTCCAAGTGTCAGCTATCTGTGACAGATGACAGCTGTGGGGAGTCTGACAATACGCGTTATATCGATTCATCAAGTCGACGACAATGACGCTCGCTAGGGCGCACACCCTACATTGTTGCCACAGAGTAACAACAGTCCCAACGTGGTTTTAAAGTAGCTGGGAATTTCAGTGAACTCTACGAGGGAAGTCGCTATGCTGTGGTGCCAAGTAATCGTTCCTTGTGTGAATAGAATAGACAGCCGTGGTAAATTGACAATGCTCGTGATTTAGAAGGGAAATAAATGGGATAAAAGCCGTGAAGACTCTAATGACAAACACACATTTCACGGTAACAAATGCGAAAGACGTTTGTTGCAAATTCGGTATGGGTTTCCGAATTCTATGGTTGTTGCTTTTTGTACTCAATTTCATACTTGGCTTGACCTAGTTATTAATCATTGAATTATTTTTAGTCTGCCTGGGAACTTCAAAATTATGGGAGGCCTGAGATGTATTTCTATTCATATTGTAAAGACATAATTATTCTCACATAGGTCGGTAACCTGAAAAATATGCCTTTTAGCTATTTGAGACATGTCTACTTCGTAACATAGCAATGAAAAACTCAAAGTTGTTTAGACCGACGAAGGAGATATACCCATCTCCATCAGGCTAGTCGGTTTAGATTCGTGACTGTTCCAAATACTAAATAGACAATGAATAGGGAAACTCATATGATAATATCTCCATCGAACATTGTCCAAGAAAGTTTAAGTTTTAAGTTGGCAAGTGTAGTTATCACCGTCACTAATAGAAATAGTAAAAAATATATATGAAAGATTCATAGCTGCTTGTAATAGGTTTAAATGAATAAAGCTATTTTTGATTGATTTGATTTTTGATTGAAATCGTCAAGGAGAACGACAGAGTTAAGGCTGCGATATCCGTCATTTTACACAGATGAGTGGTGACGGATATTCAAGCATGCAACATAACTTAATTCACGACCACGACTGCTCTGCCTGAAGAAGATAAAGAGAAATCTAAAGGTCATATCTGAACTTCTTAATTATACAATTCCTTGCTAAAGGAAATAAATTTCAACTCACAATCACAAAAGGTTGAATTTGGCAACAAGTAACGATCATTTGTTATTGTTAAAGGGGGCAGTAATTCTGAATTATCACCCTCCGCGAGTAATGAAACAGCGTTTAAATCACAGTTTCAAGCCCCTCGAAGTTAAGCGGTTATAAATTTGCATATACATTTTTTACTCGAGCTCGTTATAGGAGTTTTACATTCGATTTAAATGGGTCAGTGGTTTATTGTACAGATCTCTTCGTTATCCCTAGCCTCTTTATATCACACTGCTGAGAGCAGGGCTTTCTTCTCATGAGAAAGAAGGATTCAGAGCTTGTAAATTAGCGAAACTGTTCAGTTTTCTGGTAGGCGGGGAACAGTTTAACATATAGTTAAAAGCAGCGAATTCCAAACTTAACTTTACCTTTTATAATATAAGAATTTATTTGTAGTCGAGTGTAATTAGAGACTCATTTAACTACATATTATATTATGTACTTACATGTGCCTCTAATTTTTAATTGGATCAGCTCCAGCCTTAGCAGTAAATGTTTATGATATCTCATAAAGAAATTACATATACAGGTGTTAGCATCACCGCGGTACCGTAGCCAAATTGAAATATACAGAGGCCATATTCATTAGAGTCGCGAGTAACTCAAACTTATGGGGCCTTTTACGAGTTTAAGAGCACTCCCGTGAAACAAGCGGTAATGCTTGCCGTTTATGTCCCACGTTTCGGGGAAAACATGGCCGCCGAATGGTGATGTTGTATAATAAAGTATGTAACTGCCTATTGCGGTGTGCTGGAGGAATTGCGTTAACGACGTCTCCTTTCTTTAGTATGAGTAGGTCGTGTTCATGGACTCGCGTGCTGACGACCGATTTACTAACTTTTCAATTTTATATCCAAACAGCTGTTGCACGTGACTCATTCTGCGTTTCATTGGGATTTTTCATGTGACCCCTTTAACTATTCAATTTCATGTGTTTTTTTTAATTGGATCACAATCCGAATATGGACAATAAAAAACAAAAACAGAAGAACAAACATGAGAAAGTGTATTTTTAGAAATGATCACAGCGTGCTGGATGCACCTTGAATTTCCAAAATCCTTACTTACGACTTCTAAATACAATAGATATCACAATATGCAAGTTAGCTTGATCGATCTAGAGATTTCCGCTATTAGTTGATCGTTTACTCTGTTAACTCAGTCACCCTTTTTATATGTACTAGCAAATTTTACAGCTGATATTATATCATAAACTAAAATTAATTAATTTTCAAAAAAAATACTTGTGAGTTAAAGATTTATACAATTTTATTAATCGTGAAGTACAATATAGGAAGCCGATCGAAAAAAAAATAATAGTACAAAATTAATTTTGGTTTACACCAATTAACCTATAAATACAACTGACTAGCTTTACTTGACAATGCGTATTTCGTGAGCGAATTCACAACGTAGAACTTATAGACAATCAAAATTCTAACATTGGCCGGCAACTAAGCAATGTCAAATTGATAGTGCACTTTAGTTTATTTATCTTAAAGGGTAGGTACGTACGTTATATTTGAAGATGGTTAATATATTGATTATATTTGACATGTTGAATATCAGACACATTCTGTTACCTAATATATCAGCAGCAATTTTATGTCGAGAACTTATCAACTTGTTTGTATATAGTTCGTCTTCCAAGTAAAAAAATTGTTTCCTTCCAGTTATCGTCAAATGACTTTGACCATTCGTTCCTTGGTCTCTTCATATGTGTTTTTTTATTTAACATCGACAAGACTGCCAAATTGTATCCTCTAACCTCATTCACTGGTTGCTATCAAGACTATTTATTCATTACAATAGCAAAGATTACTCAAACATTTTATCTTAACCCGATTTTTTTTAATAAATAATTTAAAAATAAGCCCGTTTAATTCGATTAGTAAATTAAGTTCATGTGCAATTAGTGTTTCAAAAGTAAAACATGTGAGTCATGCGATCCCAAATTTAAGCTGAACGTATGTGATGACACACTGGAATCGATTACAATATTACAACAAAAATCATTATAATGATTTATCACCAGCTATTCCGTGATTCAACATAATAGAGAAATGACTCGGCGAATAGCATAATGCCTTCGAGCGAAATCTACGCAAACAATAACTTGAAACCGATTTAGGAAAATTTATAGACACACGGTTCCAAGATCCTTGCACTGCGTGAAAGTTTTGCCAACATACTTTGCAGCTGAGACTTTCAAATTTGCATTTTATCACGTTCAAATAAATGCTATTGGCATAGAAGAACTAATGTGGTACCGCAAAAACATGATGGACGACTCGACAGATCGTCTATTATTCTCTAATGTTCCAATATATTATCTCTCAAAAGAAGTCCCGCGTGATAAATTGGCCAACCAATGGCATCTTTTATGTGTCATGTACACGATTTATACAAAAAAATGCCAGGTGAACATTTTTTCTGTTATTTTTTTTTTTTTTGGTACTGTGAGGTTTGTCACATTTAATTTTGATTAGCAAGAGATCTGACAAGTTTTGTTGTGCTTTTTTGCGACTTATCGATATTTATGTTCGCTTATAATATAATACCAAATGCTTTTTGGGCAGTCTATTAACGCAATTCTTACTTTCAGTGAATTTATAATATTAAGTGAGGCACAGTTAAATTTATGAACATGACGTAGATATTATTTACCTATGGTATTTATTTATTTATTTCGGAAAACCAACAACTAATACATTTTTTAATTATTTTTTTTAGCGTTATGAGCTAATGTGAATGTTTAGCTGTTTACAGGTTTTCAAAACGTTCACAAATAGTTTAAAAGTAAGAATCATCTTAGCCCTTTGCTTGAGTCAATTAACAATATATAATAATACTAAAACTGAATATAAAAAAGTTCGTAGTCAAAGTCGGAAGTTGATCAGAAACTAATTACATAATATAATTAATTTCAAACAATTATTACCATAATTGCTAGACTTTTAAGAATTATTATTTTGACTAAATGTTAAGTGATTAACCATCTTTACTGCTCTCAGCGTCATTTACCTTAGACTATTTATTGGCATCATAGCTCATTTTTTCATGGTAATAACAGATGTTTTTTAAATGTCATTTGCAAAGTGAGTCGGTGTATTGCCAACAGCTGGTGTTCAAATATCACCAACTAATCGATTGCAATTAACAAGAGCAAAATATTAATATAACTTACATGTATAGATCAACTCTATAACAATATTTGCGTCGATACTATCTCGTATAACAACAATAGAAAGAAAAAAGTTAAAAGTTTAATTATACATAGAATAAAATTGACAAAATGTCATATTGGAAAAGAGTAGAAGAAAAGTAGACATTTTGCGAGTATTTCTTAAAATTTTGTTGAAAGTATATTGAGGTCGAGTGGTAGTGAATTAGTCAATTTATATTGTCAAAGCGATATATAGTCTATTTCAATATATACATTCAATATAATATATATATTATAAAAATTGTTTATTTTGTTTTCTAATTATATATTAACTAAGTATCAGAATTTTTATTCATTTCTTTTTTATAAATATTTTATATGCTACATTTTTTTTCACTCTTTACTATAAATAATTAAATAAACTGTGACTATTGCTGTCAATGGTACCATCACTTTTGCTACCATTTCTGTCTGGTATTACCAGCGTTTAAAGTTCATTTTAGTGAGAATAATCAGAGGGAATCTCAGTCGCAGCTCTATAAAAAATAAACTTAGCATATTTATAGTTGGTTGCGTCAGCGTTCACTTAATAAATGTCACATATTACGTCGACACTCTCCATGCAATATCTGTAGTATACTCCGGTACTGTGACGCTGGTGTCGCGTCAGCAAAGGTAACACGGCAGCAATAGCAAAACAATGACAACGTCATTTTACTACGAGATTACAAAATAAAACAAGTTGAGGGATCGTCGTAGCTACCCCGATATATCTCGTAGGCCGGGCGTAGCAGCTGAAATATGGCCCATGTATTATTCAAAGAAATTGCCACATATTTCATCCAGGGAAATAATTCATGGATATGCGTGGCGTAGCGTTCCGTAGATAAAAAGTTTCGACGGCGGCTTTTTTTTTTTTTTTTGGTATTTCAATTGGCGATTTTGTGTTGGTTTTGAAATATGGTATCAGTGATTGCATAGCATTGTTAAATGGATTTCGATAAAATGTTCCGTCGGAGGGTCTGAACGGGTATGTCCAATATTTAAAGAATGAAGCATAAGTTCAGGCTTCAATTTATATTTTTAATTTTTTCTTGTATTATAAGGAGTGTTTTATTTGTAGGTACTAACATAGATTAACATGTATTACTGACACTATGGACCGTGTTCGAAATAAAGAATTTATTTATTTATTATTTATATTTGGAGAGGTTTTGATATTAATAAACTGTTTTACCGACCATCCTGGCGCAGCGCATACGCAGCGCTGTGGGAGGCCCCGGGTTAGATTCCCGGCTCGGGTTTTGTCTGGAGAGAGGCTTCGGCAACGGCTAGTAACCACCCTACAAGCAAAAATATACCGCTAAGCGATTAAGTGTTCCGGTATTATGCTGCGTAGAAACCGATTACCGGGTTCAACCGGCAATGTATCAGTGACTTCTCTGGTACTACAAATGGTTATGGGTGATATCGCTGATATCACTTAACATGAGGTGATCCGTCTGCTTCCTTTGCCCGGTCCTTTAGTGTATAATATGTACAAAAAAAGGTTAAAAAAACTTATGAATTTGAGTTATTTACCAATTTTATACGAGTTAAATGATTGTGGTCTTCAAGTTAACTCCCCAGTTGTACCGAATAATGAAAGTGAATAAAAATTAAAGCAACCTCCGTTTGACGACCTCCGTGGCGCAGTGCGTGCGCTGTCGCGTTTTAAAAGTTGGAGGTCCTGGGTTTGATTCCCGGCTCGAGTCTGGTCTGGTGGGAGGCTTTACCGTGGCTAGTTACCACCCTACCGTCAAAGACGTGTCGCCAAGCGATTTAGCGTTCCGGCACGATGTCGCGTAGAAACCAACTAGGAGCGTGGGTTTACCACACTTCTAACAGGTTAGCCCGCTACCATCCTAGACAGCATCATCACTGGTGGTAACCAGGTGAGATAGCCGTCAAGGGCTGACTTGTAGTGTATAAACAAAAAAAAACATGTTTTATATGGATAATAAAGTAATATTTGCGATTTCTGAAGTCTGTATCTTGTATTTTATATAGAATTGATTACTAGTATCTACAATTTGGCAGCAATCTCAGTTGAACTTTGGTCTATGTGGCAGGGACTTTGTAATAATTGTGCGGAGATAACGAAGTAAAAATAATAAAATCTTTATATAAGAGATTAATAATATCATTTTAAGTAGGTTCAATAAACATACCTACAAGGAATTATAAATAATAAATTTATGTATTTTATTATATTTAAAACACGCTATACGCGAGTTATGCTCTGATACCGAAGTTTACTTAACAAATCCACTATTGCAAATATAAGCTATAAATAAAAATAGTATTTACTTTATGTAGGATTAAAATAAAAGTAATAAGACGATGAGACGACAGGAAAAGTTGAGATCGATGAAGATATTAACCGCCTTACAGACCAACTTCTCAGCGAAGTGATTTAGCGGCGCGATTTTATGCGATGTGCCTGATTTATGACTCCCATTTGAGACGTCCCACTAAAAGGTGTCGTTGAGATAAATTATACGTCTCCGCGAACCGGCGGGATGATAACGATCTTGTGTTTGATGCTTTATTGAAGTGCAACTGCTGGTTTTGCTAATAAATTGTTTGTGGACCTTATCAGTATTGTGATTCTGAAAAAAAGTGTATTTAGCGGAAATCGTGGCTCGGGATTCGATTGTTGATTTGAGACAAACAATGTAAGGGTATTGTACTTTTCTGTTTAAAATACAACATTGTAGTCAAGTATGTAAAATGTAATAATTACATAAAATGTTATTAAGCTATGATAGGCAAATGATTAGGATATCCGCCTTCTAATTAGTGGTTGGAAGTTCAATGCCAGGTACGCACTTCTAGATTTATGTGCGTTTTTAGGCAATTAAAATATGACTAGCTTCAACTGTGAAGGAAATCTGTCAATCCCACATGGCTAGTGTGGTGGACTATGGCTAAACCCTTCTCATATTGAGAGAAAAACCGTGCTCTGTAGGGAGGCGGCAATGGGTTGATCATGATGATTAAATATGTATGATATATACCAATAGTCCGGTGTAACAATTTCAGTGTGTTTTCCCAATCAGGTCGCAATGTAAATTATTAAATAACAACCTTATTCAAGTTTTCAGAAAGTTAAACTGCTAAATCATCAGTTGTCAATTACAAATTGCATTAAATTTGTAACTTGTAACTTAAGTGTGTAAACCTGTGAAGAATGTTTATGGCAGATAGGATATTAGAATTTATTTAAGACCAAAATCCAACGGACAATTATCTATATTAATAGCTAAAAAGTTGGATTTCTTATTTCAGATATTTGTAATGTATAGCAGTAAAGGTAGGTTACGCGTACTTCATAATAAGTAAAGAACTCTATGATTTAATAAAAAAAACTGTGAACCACACACAAAACCACGCACAGACAAATTAGAGATAAAAAGGGCTAGGAAAAATTTGTGCTGTCATCGTTGCTAAATAAACTTGGGCAGCAGAAAAATTTCATTTTCCACCGCGCATAATATTTCAACTGCCCCTCCTGTACATACAACATGCTGTCGGCGGTTTGGTGCAATTTCTGAAATCCATTCCTTTTTGACATGAAAAGAAAAACTGTTTAGTTTTTATTCATTCATATTTCGTGTTCAAGTCAACAATTTAAGAGATGAAACTATTTGTTAGTTATTCATAATTCGTATTTATTACGATAAGGGTGAATAATGCTAGTGAATTTAGTCGACCTGCTAATTTTAATTGGGATTTGTGAACGGCTGTTCACTAAACCAGTATCGATTCAAATCGTCATTCAGTGTATTTATTGCTATTTGTAAATTTGTTACTGTAGGTAGGTATTTTGTTAATTGTAATTTTAATGTTATATTGACTTTTCTTGCATAAATGTACATTTACAGTACATGAAATTTGAAGCGGTGATAGCCTAGTGGTTAGAGCGTCAGCCTCCTAATCAGAGGTCGGCGGTTCGAATCCGGTCACGCATATCTAACTTTTCGAAGTTATGTGCGTTTAAAAAAAAATCATTTGCTTCAACGGTGAAGGAAAACATCGTGAGGAAACCTGCACGCCTGAGTTCTCCATCATGTTCTCAATGGCGTGTGAAGTCTCTCTCAAATTGAGAGGAGACCCGTGCTCTGTAGTGAGCCGGCAATGGGTTGTTCATGAAAGATTTAAACCAAACAGTCTTTTCTTTCAAACTTAAAAAAAACTTTACTGCACAAGAACAAAAAAGTCGTTTTAGTTCGCTCACGCTCGTAAAAACTTTAAAAGCATATACTTATAAAATCTAAAAAAATCGTCATCTCCCGCTTCAGTTTATCACTCGAACGATGGGCCCGTAATAAATTCCTGAGGAGTTCCTTACACTGGCAGACAAAATAATTTATGTACCTAGTTTACGGGGCACTTTAGCCAACAAATGGCTGCACCGAGGTGACTGACATCTTTGTCATGGCACCTCCGCTATAACTTTAGATTGATTGCTCGCAGTCTTATAATTTACTGGGTAGTTTATTACTCCGGCTCCTATCCTAAGATTATGATCTTTCATTTTGTACCAAGTTTTATAAGATAAAGAAAATTACTAGGATATCATCTCAGCATATCAACATCATCATCATGATCAACCCATTACCGGCTCACTACAGAGCACGAGTCTCCTCTCAATATGAGAAGGGTTTGGCCATAGTCCACCACGCTGGCCATGTGCGGATTGGCAGACTTCACACGCCTTTGAGAACATTATGGAGAACTCCGGCGTGCAGGTTTCCTCACGATGTTTTCCTTCACCGTTGAAGCAAGTGATATTTTAATTGTTCAAAAACGCACATAACTCTGAAAAGTTAGAGGTGCGTGCCCGGATTCGGGCTATCACCGCTTCTCAGCATATAATCATACCAATTTCAATATCATATCATCTCTGAGAGTCACTCACTCAGAGTAACTTGACTTGCTCTAATCATATGAGTGGTACCAATAAACCTTAAAGCTCAATCAAAAGTTAAAGAACCAATAGATGGATGACTGTTGGGTATTTATGAGTTAAACCATTCTGGAATGGCAATCCAGCTTTCAAATACGATGTTTTGGTTGAAATCAAATACACCCAAGAATAGATTGTTATCCTAACACAGAAGGCAATAAACGCATGTGGAATATGTAAATCCGTTCAAGAACATAAAGAACATGTATGAACATAAACTTACACACCTATTGATATGATTTGATAGTTATTATTCTTTCTTTTCGGCAATTTATGACATATTTTTAAATTTTTATTTATTTATGTATTTTATTATTAGTTTTATTTATATGTATGTGTAATATATTGTTTATGCATAATGTTATATTTTTAAGTGTTTATATATTGTTTATCAATTATCTTTCGTAATTGTATACCCTAAGCCACTTGTATATATATGATATCCTGGTCCTTAGGTTGCCTGGCAGAGATCGCTCTTAAGCAATAAGGCCGCCTATTGTGCCTTCTTTTCTTTGTGGTTTTTTTTTCTGTTGTAAGGTGTACAATAAAGTGCATTTTCGTTTTGCCTACATGCCAATCAAATTTAGAACATCACATTATTGAAAAAGAAAACTTTCTAACTTACACAAAACAGCAAAAAAAAACTTGAGAGGTGTCAAGGGACACCCGGATGGAACGAAATTCCTTTCGATTAATTAGTGAAGGAATTGTAATAAAATTTTATTTTATTTAAGTTATAATAATATTTTTTTTTATTATTAACAAATATAATGTTATATAAACTTAATCAGTAGGCTCACTTTTGTACTCCATCAGCAATATCCGGAACTTGTGCAGAAACACTGTCAGGATTCATTATTATTATTATTTTTTATTATTTATTATTTACAAAAAACCTGTATACACTCAACAAAAATAATCGTCGCGACACCACACTGTTCAATGCGAAATAGAAATAATCTGGCTTGCTTTCTATAAGAGAGAGAGAGAGATAGACAGAGAAACATGCGATGCTGCACAGCTTACAATAACAAAAAGTGTCGTGACAACTTTTCGTAAGAATTTTTTCCGTCTAGCCCCCTTTCACAACGCGCGATAAGGAACTTCGTTCCAATAGTCTCGACCAAAAAATTCAAAGAGGAGAAAATTCCTAAAAACCATTAAGAGCACGTATTGTCTTTAACTCCTGTAAGAAGCCCCGCGCCATTAGCAGCGGCATTTGTTCCCTCGCGTCTCGATAACATCGCGGACTAATGAGGCGTCGCCTCGCAAGCCCTTACTTTAATCTCTGCCTTCGCCTTTTGCCACCGGTCTGACTTTCGGAAAAGTAAAAGTTTTGTTCGCGTCGACATTATTCCGAGATGAATGTAATTTACATAATTTGTTTCCATTGGCGAATTGATTTTAAAAATGCGAGTGAAATAGACTCGCCAATGCTTGAGTACATTAATCAAGTGTTGGCAAGACCTCAAGTATGAGCGACTACATTAAATAATTCTGTATTTTTACTAACATTAGGTATAAATTTATAAATTGTTCTTACTAAGCAATTGAGCCTCAGATGCTCAATTGCTTAGTGAGAAAGCAAGTATAATTAGTGAGATGCAAGTATAATTTGATATATTCCGCCGACAACCGGGAGAGTATAGTATAACACCATACAAAATCTTCCACTAGAACCTCTACGCACGTTTCGACCCGACACCGGATCATCCTCAGGAGATGTTGACTTCACAAGCGCGAAAAGTAAAGACAAAAGGATCATGGACTTCCGCAAAGTAACGCCTGCTTCTATTCATTAGATTATGAAGAAACTGAACTCCATATTAATATTATTGTTTTACAATTCTGGGCTCATTTCAGAATGAAGCCCTTATGACAACTCAATAGGTACTTACCCTATGACCAATAACTAGGTAAATTTTATGCAAGTATACCCTGTCAAACTATTGTTAAACCGCCAACAATAGCTTCTGTTCCACTGTCACTCTTTGCGTTCACATCTAAACCGCTGACCGTGTTTTGCGCTACGAGGTACATACTAGACATATAGAATAATTTTTATCTGGGAAAATTAAACAAATTCTTTTATATCAACAGCCGGACGAAGTCGCGGTCGTAACTTGCTTTCGACGACTTCCGTGGCGCAGTGCGTGTGCTGTCATTATAAAGTTGGAGGTCCTGGGTTCGATTCCCGGCTCGAGTCTAGTCTGGTGGGAGGCTTCGACTGTGGCTAGTTACCACCCAACCGACAAAGACGTGTCGCCAAGTGATTTTGCGATCCGGCACGATGTCGCGTAGAAACCAATTAGGAGCGTGGGCTTACCATACCCCTATTAGGTTAGCCCGCTACCATCCTGGACAGCATCATCACTTAATATATAATCACAGGTGGATGGCCGTCGAGGGCTAACTTGTAGTGTATAAAAGAAAAGTATTTTATATTCGAAAGTTGAATTATTATTATTGAACTATTGACTAGACTAGTTAAACTATTATTTTGAAACGACGATATGTAAATTATATTACGATATATGTTTAAATAAGTATATATAACACTTATAAGATAAAACTACGATCTGGTTGAATTAAATGAAACATCTATACAGCTCAGCTGTTTTGGTTTAGCCCTCGGGGATTTCAAAATAATTGCCTCTTAGTCTCCTATGAATATTGTTGGACGGCTGGCGACTCCCTAAACACACGCTTTTGATGTCAGGCAAACAATGTCAGCGCTTATCTTAGACGCCTGAAGCGGTTGTACCACGAGCTCCATAGGCAGGTAGAGTCCATTAGTTATGGAAAATACATTGTGATTGGACGTTCTAGCCTACTAAAGATACTTGAAAGTAATAAAGCGAAAAATTATAATTTTATTACGATGAAGACCTGTAAGACCTGTCTGTTGGAGTCAGAAGGTCCTCGAGTGGAGACCACGTCTCGGCAAACGGTGTGTGGGCCGCCCTCCGGCCAGGTGGAGTGATGACCTACGAAAAGTGGCAGGCATCGACTGGATGCGAAAGGCCGGAGACAGGATGAGTTGGGGTTACTTCAAAGAGCCCTATGTCCAGCAGTGGATAAATGTTGGCTGATAACGATGATGATGATGAAGACCTGTATACTATTTTTTGGTCTGGTGTTTAACATTTTTAACCAGAGATCACAAGGATTTAGGTGACCTCATATTTGCATGACAGGTATGTTAATAAATTATAGCTCAATTACTTTATCGTGACAAATCTGCTTGATTATCAAAAATAAAAAAGTTTTAATAATGTATTGTAAGGCTAGATCTCGAATCGTTCTTAAAACAACTATTACCAAGGACTATTACTATGACCGTTTTAGTTGGTTTAGTTTTCTACTAACACGAACATATAAAACACTCTTTGTTCATGATGGATAACTTAAGTATCTCATCACGGCCTGTGGTGATGGCTCGCCACCCAGCACAAACCGTTTAATCCGTCTCATCGCTTTAGAGTTTCACTCGCTCCCAGGGACCGCCGGTCCGTCCCGGCGAGGGCCTCTGATTCATTAGCCGTCATCAAATATTCAGGGATACCGCATCCACCCTCAGCTCCGCCGGCAATTATTAACGTCGTGTCTCGACACGGCCACGGCCGAGTTACGAGCGCGCTAGATTTATTGTTATTACCGCACATTTCCTCCGGGTAACGTTTTAATTACACAGATCGACGATAAACCATCCTGGGGGCGCACTTTTCTTCATTAGAAGACAGATCGCTTGCATCTACGCCGAGAGATTTATATCCGTGCTTTTAATGGTCTTCCGATAGTTTCCACTTTCTTTGTTCCACGGATCATATTTCAGGCAATAACTTGGACCACAGATGAGTTCGGTCGCACGATCATTTATCAAGTGACGAGTATTATAGCCTAACCTCGAAGTGGTAAATTGATGATATGAGATCGTAAATCACTATCGCCTGACAAGTCAAAGGTCGCTTTGTGACCGACGCCACATCAAGAGGGAAACGCTATCCGGAAAACATACCTTGTTTCCGTTTTATACAGTGAGAGCATTTCCCCCGTGTCTGCGCTGAATAAAACTCTGATCACAGTCGAATAGAGAACTGAGAAAGCAATTTACGTAGGGTATAATCTCTGATCATTCGTTTGCTTAGCGATATTCGTCTTTATTGGTCCTAATTCAGCGTGGTCGCATATATAATCTATAATTGTTTGTTTCCATTCAGAGTCGTTACAGTACGTATCATCAATTATGAAGATTAACATACTCATTTACATTTCAATGAATGCGCTTTTTGTACTCAGCTCTAAAGAGCTGTCGAGAATGGAATATTGAAGACTATGTACAATAAGTTCTATATTGGCTTGAGTGGTATTTGAACTTACGTCGCATCGGGTGACATGGGGTCGTCCGCAGGCCATTTGTCACGAAGGCCATTTGTACTTGTCGAATCACGACCATAAGATCCGAGTGTGTGACCGCGTGGGGCTGCTTCGTACCCCTACACAGTTGCTTCATGACTTCAGTGAGCCACAGCCTATCAACTTTCACTAGTTAATTGAACTCGAAGATGAGTATATCTATGCTCAGGGTTGACTCGAAATTAGGCTGTGTCAAAAGTCTCAACAATATCGCATGCTGTGAACGGACCAATACTCTTGTCAGTATCGAGTTATATGAGAGGATCGTGTCAATTTATCTTACTTTGTGGCTATTGTTACAGACGATCGAGGTTACAGCTGATTTATAAGCTACCTAGCTAATTACAAACGGAACCACAAGATTAATTATTTGATTAAGACGTAAATGTTAGGTATTTTAGTGTAAAATATTGAATGGAGATTAGGCATACAGAGTCAGCTGTAGATGTGACGAAGACACACTTCCCCTGGTAAAACATTTCACGACAACCTTGCGTCCCGCATATAATAACTTTAACATAAGAAGTGCGAGTACAAGAAATTGAAAAAGAAAGAAGTTGAGAGAAGAATTGAAGAGAAAGTATCTGTCTGATTGAGAGGATCTACTAATTTCGGAGCTTATAACTCAGTACAACGTACAACATGTTGTATGATACAACGTTTTATTTAGTATTTATGCTGATTATTTAAAGCTATACAAGTCTATAGTTGCTTCTTCTTAACTTATGTGACTCATTGTCCTATCTGCAACTAATAAAATGTTTAGTAAACGTTATTGTTTCTGTAACCTTCTCGTATATTGCGCGGGTATATCATGAGTCAGTTTTAAAGTCCACCTAAAAGGGAACGCGCATTTTAAAGCGAGGCAATAAATATATTCGCATAAAAGTAAACTTTATCTCAGTTCCCTTTGAAGTACGGTCCGAGAAAACAAACAGAGCAATAAAGAAGGGCTTTATCGGAGCTCCGAGTCGACACGCGAGCTAATTTACAACACGGCCGCGGGTTTTATCTTCATTAACCCATCGATTCACAATTAAGACGCGGAATAAATCTCCGGTAATGCGCTCCCCGTCCGCGCGCCGGTAGATTCCGCTTCAAACAGATGTTATGTATAAATAAAGCCGCACAGAGGCAACCACTCGATATATTCCTGTCCGCGGCAAACTTTACAGATCTATCAGCGGTCGCTACCCGACGACAACTGGATCTATCGAGCACAGCATTATCACCCCTAAACCCCGAACGGACAACTAATCGTAACCATGGAGCTTAGACTAAATAAACACGTGTAGAAAACTGGACCAGTTAATAACGAAGACACAGCTATAGGTGATAATAGTGTAAAAGAAGCAGTGATATAAGTCGTTGTTAATGAAGCGGCAGTGCAGACCTCGTCTTATTTCCAACGTAACGAGTCGATGCTCACATTCGATTATCTGGCCGCGGTATCCGAGGCATTACGCTTGATGTACGACCGGCGACTGTGCTGGATTGTCGGCCATCACTTGATTTACTGCAGCCATTTCTTTCTGGCACTTCGTACGGGGATAGTGGATACCCATCTGTCGTTGGTGTGACGGATCGCCGCAATCGGAAAGCGTACAGGGGTCTCTAATGAATTGTCCCAAATAATTGGGATAGTATTTTATATAGGCATCATTTGTTGCGCGATCGGTACATTTGTTATTCGGCGTTGATTTGTGCGATGTCTTAACCTCCGCGCTGCAACATTTATCTTCCTAATAAGATTAACGAGAGCCTTAAATCGCTGTTCACCTGCGAGAGATTTTGTACGCCGATATCAGGTTTGGAGCGTCAAGTAAAACACGCTCTGCATCAAATCGGACCACCGTGGAAACTGATACAGATATCTTGTAACACACTAAGTGTTGGACGTGTCAATCAACAATTAACTATAAGTGCAGGAGATAAACAAACTATATTGATTACTAGGTGTATAAGAGATAACGACTCCAAAAGACACCAGTTTATGGCAAACAGGTAGAGGTCCCTAAAATAAGCTATCACTCTCATTGCCTGGCTTTTTCACTAGCATTATATATAGGCTCGTAGAACGAGTATGTACACGCGAAACAGTGTATATCTCTTTGTGGTCTTCTAATACACGTTTTAAGAATTGAACACATCTTAAGATATTTGGCAATTGCTTTAGCTGGCAATAGGGACCAGCATAAACTCCGCTGTAAAATTTCTTAATCTCAAGTTAACAGGTTAATAATTCAACGTGTTCAGTATTCGTATAATACACCTAAATAAAGTACTTTTGCTAGAGTAGCTGTGATAGCCTAGTGGGTAGGACGTCTGCCTCCTAATCAGAGGTCAGTGGTTCGAACCCGGGCACGCACCTCTAACTTTTCGGAGTTATGTGGGTTTTTAAATAATTAAAATATCACTTGCTTCAATGTTGAAGGAAAACATCGTGAGGAAACCTGCACGCCTGAGAGTCCTCCTTAATGTTCTCAAAAGCGCGTGAAGTCTGCCAATCCACACATGGACAGCGTGGTGGACTATGGCCAAACCCTTCTCGTATTGAGAGGAGACCCGTGCTCTGTAGTGAGCCGACAATGGGTTGATCATGATGATGAACGAAAGCTTGTAGAAAAATCCTATTACGATATCAAGGATTATATAAACGATAAAAAAAGCTTGGGTGTGAATTGCTCTATCTCTATAGGTACTATAGTTTATTATTTATTTTATTCATTATGTGAGATGGTGATAACGAAAAAAAAAAGAAAACCCCGGCTAAGTTTGTTGTAGGCTGTTTCTTAGACCGGGGCGTGTTTGGAACCCTCATAGCTTTAGTTTTAAGTTTACGAATATAGTTATCACCATAAAATAACTACTGTGTAAATTATTGACGCGTCAAAAGTGCCTTTTTAAGGACTATTTGAATAAAGATTATATTGAATTTGAATTTGATGATGAAAGTACTTTTTCTGACACAGGCTATGATATACTTAACATAAAATAAAAATATCACGCAAAGCTTTCTTCCACCAATCAGCTGGATCTCAGCTGTGACGCCGTCAGCGGGTTTGTTTACAGACTTGGAATCAGAAATCAACGCGAGCATTCGTGTCCGCGCAAAGGAGCCGGGGACCGATAGCGCTGACTTTGATGCATGCCTCCACTCGTGACGGACGTGCGCGCCGTAAGGCTGCGTCTATAGTCACACCTGAAGCCTCATGATCCTTAAAATTACAGATAACGACCATCAGTGCAGTATCATGAAGGGCTGGTCCTTCATATAGATATGTCGAAGTCGAGGTCTCCGATTTTTTGTCATCATCATCATCATGAACAACCCATTACCGACTCACTACAGAGCACGGGTCTCCTCTCAATATGGGAAGGTTTTGGCCATAGTCCACCACGCTGGCCATATGCGGATTGGCAGACTTCACACGCCTTTGAGAACATTATGGAGAACTCTCAGGCGTGCAGGTTTCCTCACGATGTTTTCCTTCACCGTTAAAGCAAGTGATATTTTAATTTTTTTAAAACGCACATTACTCCGAAAAGTTAGAGGCGCGTGCCCGGATTCCAACCGCCGACCTCTGATTAGGAGGCTAACGCCCTAACCACTAGGCTATCACCGCTTCTTTGTATCACCGTTAAATCCGAACGTTCGTCTTTTCTACGGCCTCAAGTGATCATAGTCAAGCTATGTTAAGAATCTTACATAAGACAGCTTTTTGATTTCTCACCCAACCTCCTTCTAGTGAATTAGTATCTACTAGTACGATTTGATGCCACAATTTTTGACAAAACTTATGCCCACCTCTGTCCAACCCTTGGGACGCTGTCGTAACCCTTCTGGTTGATAGCTAAACGTGCCTTAGAAAAATTATCGTAATAATGGTATAGACAAGTACTCTGCATAATGGTCAAGTTAATAAGTAAACATATAACATTAGATGGCACTGTATAAGTAAGCGCTTGAAGTTTTTCCTCTGAGAAGTGAGTCAAAAAGATTAGGTTTAATGTATCCAATTTTTTTTTCATTCACTTCTGATCTGAGCACATTGGATGAGTTTGCATTGTATTAAAAACATCGAATTCGAATTCAAATTTTAATAACTTTGATAAAGTACTACTTTTAATATTATATAACGAAAGAACGATTATCGGTTTGTTGAAATAGTTAACAAATCAATTATATTTATCCGTTGAATAATCCGTTTATATGATACACATTGTAAACATAACTTTAGGCATCCCGTCTGCGTTCTGTCGGCGCGTCAGTACCAAACTAGTTTTATATCTGAAAATGGCAGTAGCATTTTATGTTTCAAACTTCAAGATGATCGGATAAAGCTGTCAGTGATGAACGAGCGGTTTCGTTTATTGCCTCCATCGCTCCGCTATTAATATTTGAAATTAAAATGAGATCAAAGCTCTTGTTGTATTATAAGTTCTAGTACCTATCAAATAAATTCTATGAAACATACATTTTATACTATTACATATTATATTAATGCGCCTTCTTAATTTGTTATGCTCCTGGAGCTAGTTCTAAAATTATTTTAGTATTTTTATTCTTTTAAGAGTTTTCACATTATAAATTTAAGTTTCAGCTAAAACTTTTTGAGTTTTCGTTACATATGCACATAAGGCAGTTAGTTTATTTTAATTTAAGTATATTTATGATAAACTTAGATAGATATTATCCTGAATACAATAAGCAATAATAATGTCAAAGTGCATTGCATCGATATTTTCAATACCTAGTAGGGAAGACTTCCGAGTTAAGAAGTAATAGGCTTAGCTACTTGTAATGGAACTATGATAATAACAGGTACCTACGAGTGCGCACATAATTCTAAGCGCATTTGTCTGTTGGGAGGGGCGCGTGATCCATCATGTCGTCGGGAATTAAATCAGATCTGTTCTGTAGACCCGGCTGTTTCATCGATATCAGATTATTTACACACTTTTATTGTACACCACGAAAAAGTAAAAATAAAACAAAAAAGACAAAAAATAACAGACACAGTAGTATACAATTTGGCGGCCTTATCGCTACATAGCGATCTCTTCCAGGCAACCAAATATGTAGAAGATATAGAAATACAGAAAGAGGAAGGTGGTGCAAAATATATACATAAATATATACCTTGATATAAACAAATATATATACATACCAATAATAGTATTAATATATATCTTAAAATATATAAATGTAATAAATAAATATATATATATATAAATATAAAAAAAAGTATAAATAAATAATCCTCAAAAAGAACACTAATATTGGACCGCAGATAAAAAGTGATCTTTAACCAGTTTTTTAAATATTTTAATAGATTTTGCCTCTCTAATGTCTAAGGGCAAGATATTCCATAGCTTAACAGCCTGAATAGTGAAGGAATTGTGGAAGAAAGAAGAATTATGTGCAGGCACCCTTAGTTTCAGCTTCCTCGCTGTACGGAGAACTTCACCAGGGTGACCTACAAATTCAAATTATGTTCTATTTCCTAATAAATTATTATATTACATTGATTTGTAAAGTCTCTGCGCAGCGCGTTCGCCATCGTATTGTAAAGTTGTTTCGATAACCAGTAGGCCGATAGGTGGTTTCGCCCGCGGTTAGCTAACATCCTATTGGCAAAGACATGCCGCCAAGCGACGATGGGTTTAGCTGGCAATGGCGCTATTATTAATACTTATTAATGTATTCACTTAATACCTGTCAAGTTTGCCTGCAATCCCGCGATGTAATATAAAAAAGCTTAAGCATAATATAGACCCAAAAATATTATTTGTAAGGATGAAGACAGTGTTTGAAGTTAAGGCTCTATTTTTCCTCCTGGTTTCAAAATCAATATACGCCGTCCGTCCGTCGTCATTTGGTCAGTTCCATCATCGAACATAGCCGTAACCTGAGGGTCATGTGCACTAGTATCGCTTAAAGCAGTACCAACTATTGCAATATTGTACACGCTCGGGTCACAGAATAATTCTCTTTGATTAGGAATGTCATATAAAACTGTTATTCTAAATTTGTATTGTATAACATCTTTTGAGATGGTAGTAAGTCCCCAGGTTTACCAACTTACAATGATATAGCATCGTCACCTTTATAGCCATATTTCCCTTTTTTACATATTTAGCAGTAAGGAATAATTTAAGCGGATTAATTTGACCTTGACTTCTCGTTCTAGCTTCTTGACCTTATAAATTGTCTTTGTCGCATATTTCACTCGCTCGGTTCTACGCCATTTTGTCACTCTCTCGAAAGTCATTTACAGTGAACAGTTATCGACATAATAATAGTACATCACTAAAGACCTCCGGCAAGCTTCGGTAATTAAAACTGATACATGGCGGATGAACCTCGATTATCTTTATTAAAAATTCATGCTTCATTTGCTTTATTAACGAGACAAGATCGTGTATTAAATATGAAATTATGATAGGGCTGTTCGTGGAGGGGTTTTGAAGCGGTTTTTAATGCCCGTAGATACATCTAGTATTATTATTGGAAATAAATATTTTATCCATTACAATATGGAGCAGTTTTAAATGAAATATAAAAATGCGAAAGTTTGTTTTTAAATGTATATGTGTATATTTGCTCCTCCTTCACACCAGAACTTTTATTCAAAATTGTAGCCAAATTAGTTAATTTGGCTACAATGGAGATAGATTATGCACTGAATTAACATAGGGCACTTTTTATCCCGAAAAAATCTATGGTTCTCGCAGGATTTACGGAAAAATTAACATGCAACTATTACAATAGTCTGCTATAGCATACCTCTTTAAAATCAGATGTATATGTTATATTAAAAATGGTGTGGAAAGGGTAGTCATACGTTTAACTTACGTAAATAAAGTCGCGGGCATCATCTTGTTTTATATAAAATTGTTTAATTAATGCGAACCATGATACCCGCCGATCTGCTTAAGATAGTTATATTGTTATTAATTTAAGCTCTTTGCGTTGTCTCATTATCTTAAAACAGTAAAGTTGCAGTGAAAGCAGTAACAGGAGCAGATATTTATTCCATCAGGTGCAATTTGACCATGTCTCTCTTAGCTACTCCACTTATCTTCCCCTTCGTGCATTGACCAACTCTCACCGTCCGACCCCCCCGTTATCCCAAACGTCGCCTTAGCCGAGGTTCGGCCTCAAAGGAGGCGCCCTTAGGCAGTAGTTCCCTTAGTTTCTTCGAACCCTAGGGCTCAAAATTTCTTCTGGCAGAGCTTCTTTCCAAAGCTCGCCAAACAGCCCGGTTACGCTGTGGCAACCAATAGGGTTTGTACAGCTAATAGACAGTCCGAAAAAAAAAATTACCAATTACTCTGTGAGCGTAATACGCAATAAACGCCGACACGCTTTGCAAAAGTCCCAATTAATAGCCGCTATAGACTGTGACAGGTAAATAAATAAAATAAATTGGATGACATAACGCAATTAATACGTACAAAGGAGACCTCTGCAGACGTCGCGCCGCTAACGAGGTGTATGACAAAATGAATGTCTACATTCGCTTATTAACAATCGCATTTAATATCAAAAGCTGTAACATAAATTCGATTTATCACGCCCACGGACATTGCGCTCGTAAATCATACTCATTCACAAAATACTTGGACCCGACGTGCGGACGTCAAAATAATGAGCGCGCTCGCTTCCGTTCGCCGTTTCATCATAAAACAGTCTGAAAGCCTTTGAGCGTACAGACTGTCTGATGTTTTATAAGTGTAGATGCGTTACGCGCTGCATTCGCAATACTGATGTACGGTAACTGCCCGAAGTGTATGGAAGCTAGCACAATCATCAATGACATGACTTACCTATAAAAGCTTTTACCAGCATATAATTGTTTTTTTTTAAATCCACTTTACTGTTAATAATACCAGTAATTTGTCACTTTGTCTGAATATCAGTGTATTTGTGTCAGTGTAACGCTTAAACTACTCGACAGATTTAAGAGTGTTTATTTAAGTAACTTTTTCTTTATTTTATCCACTACAAGTTTGCCATTAACGACAATCACACCTAATGGTAAGTGATGATGTAGTCTAAAATGGTAGCGGGTTTACCTGTTAGGGGTATGGTAAACCCATACTCCTAATTGGTTTTTACGCGACATCGTGCCGGAACGCTAAATAGCTGAGCGACACGTCTTTGTCGGTAGGATTGTAACTAGCCACGGCCGAAGCCTCCTACTAGACATATTTAACGACATGAAGCTTCTTATTAATAATGTACTTCTTATTAAGAATGTATCTAAGCAAGTTAAACTATATCAAGCGATAAGCAATGAATCTGAAATCCTATAGAAGAAGACGCTTGAGATTTAAAATGCTCCTACCATCAACGTATATACCTTTGTCTGTATCTAACTATCAATTGTAATTTTTAGCAGTGTAATTTTTAAATTATAATGTGATGAGAAAACTTAGTACCCCTTTTTAGGCTTATTGTGTAGACGAAGGTGAGTAAGATTTGATCTAGTCAATGTTTATATAGAGAAAAGTGCAAAATGTAAATGTATTGGTCGAATGCCAAGCCAATCAGTAGGCGACCACTATTATAAAGGCTGATATAATAATGAGTGCTAATGCTCTGTCTATATTTAAAACGTCATAGGTTGTAATTACGTAAACATACGTATTGACGCATGTCTGAAAGGTAATCATAAGCTAAAATTTATCACGAAGTGAATCATTCATGCGTTAAGACAGCTGACAGTGCGGCACATATATTATATTGATCGACAGCCTGACGTTACTTGTCACGGGGATAATGTTGTTGCCGTGCTTCTTTCACAAAGCCATTCGAAATGAAACCTTAACAGAACAGCCGAAGATTCAAATTGGCTCAAAACGACCCCTGTGTCTAGTAACCTTCTTGATTTACACCCCTATAAATCTAACCAAAAGAATAAAGTTCCACATTGTGTTGCTGAATTTAAGTTCAACGTTATCGCCGGTAGATTAGATTCTAAATTGCTTGAACGTCATCCTGTTGGAGGAATTATAGAAATCATGGAGTGCGACAAAGTATCACAGAACAGGGACAGTCTAAATTCTACCCTGGCTGTCTGAGAGTAAAGTTCAAAATAAGTATCTATGATGTGTATGATATAGGACGTAAATGAAGTAAGTGGATTTTGGGAGCGCGGTAGCGAGACGTGTCGCGGCGTGTCATCGGAACGCAATGAAGATTTATGAACAGACCTGTGCTATGCACAAAGCCACATAATATGTTCGTGCTAGTGCTGATAATTTGATCAGCTTTACATTTGATGCGCACTAGTGAAATATTATGATAATAGTAACATCTGATTTTTAGCTAAGTTATTTCCCGAAAATTGTTGCCACTATGTAATGCTAAAAAAAACGACACCTGGTTAGTATGAAGGAAACCTGAAAATCTAAGGGACAGTATTAGATTTATCTGGATACTGGGACATATAAGAAAACAGGTTGTTGATCTGTCTATCGCACTAACTCGCAAGAGGGCTTCAGTACGGAGCGAATTAGAAAGCGAGCGAGTGAAAAATATCATATTATGTACATGATAAATTATTAATAATAAGAAACCACATTTCAACAGTAATTTTTTGGAATTTATTTATTTCATTCATAGTAGACAAAAGATTAACATAGCAAAGTTGATTAAAAAATGATATCAGAATGAGCAAAGAAAGCCATCGTCATCATATCACCCGACTGTCTTTTCCAGCGAGCTCCAAGTCAACGTTGAAAGACTTCAGCCAAGTGAGTCGTTGGAACTACCAACTAAAACACTTTCTCCATTTTTTCGCAAGAATTTTTTTTTTTATACACAACAAGTTAGCCCTTGACGGCTGTCTCACAAGGTGGTAAGTGATAATACAGTCTAGGACGGTAGCGGGCTAACCTGTTAGGGTATGATAAAACCACACTCTTAATTGGTTTCTACACGACATCGTGCCGGAACGCTAAATCGCTTTGCGACACGTCTTTGTCGGTATCGGTGGTAACTAGCCACGGCCGAAGCCTCCCACCAGACTAGACTCGAGCCCAGGACCTCCAGTTTTATTATGCGACAGCGCACGCACTGCGTCACGGAGGTCGTCAAAAACTTTTGTTGAAAGAAAGGCATTTTACTTTTAGCCGTCTTTTTATATACCTGAACTGAACAAAATTACGCCATTATCTCATCGAATCCGTATAAAAGAAAACTGTGGTGTAAAGAAGTTTTAAGATAAAATCTAACCCCAAACCGTACGAACAATAGCTTCAAAGTTTAAACTGTCAACAAAACGAATACGAGTATCACGAACGGTTGCTTGATTGCCGTCCACGAGGAGATATTCATGTACCAGTGCTAGATCGGACAATGTGACTTTGGCTACTTTACTCTTCAACTAAGATAAAAAAAAACAACCAAATTGAGATCCCCCTCCTTTTTTTGGAAGTCAAATAAAACGCACCTGTAATTGTCTTGCGTTAATCAAATGTAAAAAAAGGAGATGTTTTAAAAATACTGCGTGTATGAAATTACTACTAACAAATGCAGTTATATTACTATATTATATTTAATTTAAGGAATACATATATATATACTTAAAATAAACCTTAGATAGAAAGACCTTAAACTAAAAACCTTAAAATATATAATATCATGACTAAAATATATTATTAAAAAGAGTCCCTTTAGGCAAGGTTCTTAAGATACTGGCAGCGTTCCTCCTCTGAATAGAAAGACTCAAGCATTCGAGGTAGCTGGCAGCTTTTGGTATCCTGCGATGTCGACTAACCTATTTGCTATTTTATTAAAAAGCAAGCGCTAGGATCCCACGAACCAAAGGTCTCGACACAGAATGGGACAAAATCATATTCGGAGCCTAGACACCTGTATTTGCATGCTTTAGCTTTTTCAGCCACTTCCCTCTATCTGTACGTAAATATCTCGGGGTTCACACCATGAGCGCGGACCCGGTTTTCAATTCAGCCGACCCCCAGGCGTTAATATGTAATGCGACACCGACAGCCTGTACCACAGTTTGCTCTTTGCTTGTATGCCCGCTATCACCCGCTGTCTACAGTTCAGCGTCAGTTCAGCGTCCTGGAGCTGATCAATTATTAATTCTACTTCCACTTATGAAGGTAATGTCACTATCACTTTTTGTTTTGTTTTGTTTTGTGTTGTTTCAGCCTATATTTACTACGTTAACTTTATGCAAAGATTTCAGCTCAATAGATATCTTGATATATACTAGATACATATACTCTCAAACGTCCGGATACTATACGAATGGAGTTACCTAACAGTAAGATATCGGTAGTAAAATATGTATATATTAAAATCTTTTTTTTAAATATACTTGACGGGTCAAGGACGTCCGAGTTGTTTTTAGTAAGAGTGACGTCAGCTTTGCTGACGTAACGCTTTTGTTAACTTTCGCTCATAGTAATTAAAACCACAACTTGCGGGATTACACATTTATTGCGACCATAATTAAGAGGTCCGAACGGTCCGACGACTCGAGCGAGATGCAACATCCGCTCGTATTTATAGCAAAGCATGCTTGTACAAAATTGATTGCTACCTTCTAAATACACTGATTAGCAAAGAAATGATTAATAAGTGATTTAAAAAGTTCAAATGTGCGTAATTATTGGATTCTTGATTTTCTTGGCGCTGCTGAATGAAATTAATAACTCCTTCGCGCCGACATACTAACTACCCACCAAATAAATACGTATTATATAACGTTAACGTGAATAAAGAAAATGTTTTTTTTTTTCAAATTTTGAATTAATTCAATGTCGCAATAGTGTTATTCAACAAATAACGCGAACAAAACATTGATTGCAAAATATATAATTCAACAAGAAGTTCTTAAGAGCGAGAACTTCCACAAAAAGAAATTGATTAATATGCTCAAAAAAGCCTTCAAACAAAACTATAAGCAAGATAAAGTGGTAAATAACCAACAGCTAATACTGTGACGATCATAATAAATACAAAACATAATCTCAAAAAACCGGAGCCAATAAATTACTGTAACAATAACAATAAAACTCTACTTCCAAAACCAACACGGGTAGTTGTATCACGCTACAAAAAACAAACTAATCGGACTACCGACTTTCATTATAACAGTCATCGTTCAAAAAGAAAATTGATTTACGACACTGCATTACGCCATTATTTTATGACGCGAGAACGTTCAGAAATAAAATACTAACAAACATACAACCGGCATTCACGACTATTATACCCGTACACAAATACATGCCGACCGAAAAACTCCGCGGCTACTCTAACTGCACCACATAAGGTTCAAAGTCGTATACGTTTTACGAAACTAGTTCCAGCGCAGCATTTGTCAGAGACCGTCATAAAGCGAATAAAATACGGGACACAAAGAATAAATGCTCGTATAAGCGCTGTAATGTCTGTCAACGTAAAATATTGTATCCTGTGAGGTTGGGAGCTACAGTTCAAATTGTGCCGCCTCTATTGCTGCATTAATCTTTGTCGTGAAACGGGAGACGTGGAAATTGCAGTCTTTGAATTCGTTCTTTTGAAGGTTGACGTTAATACAAACGTTTGAGAACGTCGACTAACGGAGTTACGGTATTTGTTTTTTTATTGCGACTAAATTATTCCAGAGAGAAAACTGCGGTTTCCATTCCTGTAATTCAAGAACTTTGATGCTGGAATATGAAAGTATTTTAGAAATAGCAATGAATAATTAACGGTGCGGTTTTGTTCGACTTATCATTTCCAGTAGATGGTTAAGTTGAGTTGACTTTACACAAAGCATGAAAAACTATTTTTTTTTTAAAACGACCTCCGTGGCGCAGTGCGTGCGCTGTCGTATTACAAAGTCGGAAGTCTTGGGTTCGATTCCCGACTCGAGTCTGGTCTGGAGGCTTCGGCCGTGGCTAGTTGCCACCCTACCGACAAAGACGTGTCGCTATCGTTTTAGCGTTCCGGCACGATGTCGCTTAGAAACCAATTAGGAGTATAGGTTTACCATACCCCTAACAGTTTAACCCGCTACCATCTTAGACTGCATGGTCACTTACAATCAGGTGAGATTTTTATAATCTTTATTCAAATAGTTCTTCAAAAGGCACTTTTGACGCGTCAATAATTAACATAGTAGTGATTTAAGTAGTAATTTGCATTGTAGTGGATAAAAAAGAAAAAATAACTTAAAATAAACACTCTTAAATCTGTCGAGTAGTTCAAGCGTTATACTAGTAAGAAGCGGTGATAGCCTAGTGGTTAGGGCGTCAGCCTCCTAATCAGAGGTCGGCGGTTCGAATCCGGGCACGCACCTCTACCTTTTCGAAGTTATGTGCGTTTTTAAATAATTAAAATATTACTTGCTTCAACGGTGAAGGAAAACATCGTGAGGAAACCTACACGCCTGAGAGTTCTCCATAATGTTCTGAAAGGTGTGTGAAGTCTGCCAATCCGCACATGGCCAGCGTGGTGGACTATGGCCAAACCCTTCTCATATTGAGAGGAGACCCGTGCTCTGTAGTGAGCCGGTAATGAGTTGATCATGACTGACACAAATACTGACTGATATTCTGACAAAGTGACTTTTATTGAATTGAATTACCTGTATTGTTACCACTCGTTAGTACAAAAAAAACAACATAACATCCATACAATTAAAGGTATTCACATAAATAAAGCATTTTGAGTGTTTCACCTTCACAATTGTGGCGAAATAGATTTAAAGAAACAATGTGGCATTAAAATTATAATTGGCTGATAGCAAATGTCATGGCACACTGACAGGCTGGCGGCGTTAGCTATGCCACTCCCACACCTGCGCTACGAGCCAGAGCCTCACGGAAATAAAGCTCAACCACAATTTAAGGAGGGAGATATATAATACTAAGCTTCAGAATTGGGACTTCAGAATTGGGTCTAAAGCTTCGTTCGTTAACAATTCATAATCTTAACTATTTGAGAGATTGGTATAGAAAATACATGTCCTTTTCCATAGCATAGGTAACATGCATTCCAATAGAAACTAATTGAGAGATTGATATAGAAATTGGTATATGGCTTAGCTCGTAAACAATTTTCAATTTTCTTTCGGGAACTTCATAATTAATCAGGATAAGAAGTAGCCTATGTTCTTTTCCATGTATAAGGCTACATGCATGCCAAATTTCATTCAGCCGTTTATGCGTGATTGAGTAACAAACATCCACGCTTTCACATTTATAATATAATATATAATCATTATCATGATCAACCCATTATCGGCAGACTGCAGACTTCTCACGCCTTTGAGAACATTATGGAGAACTCTCAGACGTGCAGGTTTCCTCGCGATGTTTTCTTCACCGTTGAAGCAAGTGATATTTTAATATATATATATATATATATATATATATATATATATATATATATATATATATATATATATATATATTTTTTAATATAATATAGTATGTAGAAATATAGGATAGTCTTATGGCATCCGACTCAACAATATACTAGGTCTTTTAAACTATTCCACTCTAAATATATACCTTTTTTTTAAGTAACTGGTAAATGCATAGTTAAATTATAAATGTTACGCCTTAACTTGAGTTATTGGGATTTGTAAATTTTAATTCAATTATTTATTTGATATGAACGATTGTAACCTATAGGCCCGTTTGATGTTTATTTTCTCATCCATGCAACATTGTCTTTAATATAAAATAAATAAAGTCATTAAAATTATAGAGATAGAAGTCCCCTTATTTATTAGTATGTTCATAGCCATCGTATTCTGTTTGTTGCAATCACATAATTATTTGTGTTGCAGCTCACCTCAATCTTATGACGCCTTAGTGAGACTAGTTGCTTTCAATAAGCATTGAAGGCATCGCAATCAATGTTCTTGTTATTTCATTCAGTCTGAACGAGTCATTCGGCGTTCGTGTATCTACATGAAACCATTGTGTTTTATACCAGAATGTAATAATCACCTTTGTTTGCAAATTGAAAAGGTTTAATTGCTTTTTATTATATCAAAACTTTGTCAACGTACTCGTATGAATACACATTATAGTTTTTTTTAATACACTACAAGCGGGACCTTGACAGCTAACTCACCTGGTGGTAAGTGATAATGCAGTCTAGGATGGTACCTGTTAGGGGTATGATAAATCCACACTATTAATTGGTTTCTACGCGACATCGTGCCGGAACGCTAAAACGCTTAGCGGCACGTCTTTGTCGGTAGGGAGGTAACTAGCCACGGCCGAAGGCTCCCACCAGACCAGACTCGATTCGATTTCTTAACAGCATTCCATAAAATTTATGAGTTTTGATGATTTTTTTGTAAGTTATTGTAAAAAAAACACTCGCTTGCAAAACTTAAATAACAGATAGATTTTCATATACTTTTGTGCCCTACTCCCTAATAGTAGAAGTAGAGACGACCTCCGTGGCGCAGCGTGCGCGCTGTCAGATTATAAAGTTGGAGGTCATGGGTTCGATTCCCGGCTCGAGTCTGGTCTGGTGGGAGGCTTCAGCCGTGACTAGTTACCACCCTACCGACAAAGACGTGTCGCCAAGCGATTTAGCGTTCCGGCACGATGTCGCGTAGAAATCGATAGGAGTATGGGTTTACCATACCCCTTCCAGGTTAGCCCGCTACCATCTTAGACTGCATCATCACTTACCATCAGGTGAGATTGCCGTCAAGGGCTAACTTGTAGTGGATAAAAAAAAAAAGAGAAAAAATTTAACTGTATAAATTGTTTCATACGTTTCTAATTTGTCACAACTCAGGCCAACCTTGATGAATTCGTGGAAACAACACTTTTATAGAACGTTCGTGCAAAAAGTATAACGAACTAATCAAATAATAACAATGACAGTAAAGTTGTTAACGCGTTAGTAACGATTGAATTTGTCAAAACACAACAATCGTGTGTACAGCTGCAGAATGTATTAAACACTTTATAATTGTGTTTACCTTCAGACATATGTCAGAAGTCGCAAGTAGTTTAACTTTTATTGTTTTTGCCATTAGCCCAAGTTATAAGTTAGAAGTGAATTAAATGCTTACCATACTTTTTTTTATACACTACAAGTTAGCCCTTGACGGCTATGTCACCTGATGGTAAGTGATATGCAGTCTAGGATGGTAAAGGGCTAACCTGTTAGGACCTGTTAGAACGCCAAATCGCTTTGCGACACGTCTTTGTCGGTAGGGTGGTGACTAGCCACGGCCAAAGCCTCCCACCAGACAAATCTACCTCGAAGTCAAAATTTTCTTTACTTAGATAAAGTATATTTGCCTTTACGAGAAATTATATAGGTGCCATTTAAACCTTTTTGCATTTCGTTGAGAATTTGGTTTCATAATCAATATCAAATTGCTGTTATAGCTAAAAAGTAATTACCGAGTTATGTCGCTGCTCATTTGTTACTGTTTCCTATGCCTTGCACCATCCACAAAGCCTTGTAATTCGTCCCCTATCGATGCCGTGGCAATTGTCACATGTCATTTAGTTTCACCTTATTTCTTTTGCGTTAATTTTCATTAATTCACGGTTGTTAGCGTCGGCCCATTGTCACGGCGGGTAATTTAGTTCTAAATAACTGTATTGTTTTCTACATCTACGCCTATAAGTGGAACAACAGCTGACATAATAATTAAGTAATTTAATTTTCATAAGGCCAGCTTGTAAGTGAGATTTCTCGTGATGCTCTGCTATTCCAAGAACATGTAATCGAATTTAAAAAAAAATGTCATATATCGTTAGCTATAGGATCGTTTAAATCATTAATTATAATAATTGGTAGTTATATAAGACTTATTAATTTGATTGAACCTTAATTCGAAGCTTATATCATATATTAAGTAAGCTTCGAATAAGGTAAGTTAATTAATATCCGTTATATTGGTGATACGGTTCTATTAAAAGTAAACTTACATTCTATTGTAGTAGTATAGATAACGTAACAAGGCTCAAAATTTATTGAATGAAAATGTGTGATGGTAATAATAAAAAGGAAGCCGGTTAAGTTAGTTATGGCCTTCTTAGACCTGGATTAGGAACCGGTACTTTAGTTTTAGTCAATTTGATTATTTTGAATTTGAATTTTAAAAACAATCATATGAATAATATTCATCATCTTCTTCTTCATACACAACATACAAATTATTACATACACTACAAAGTACTGTAATAATTAGTTGTAGAAAAGTGATACAATACAATTTGTATCATTTTCCTACAACTGCGGTCAACAATTTCACCGGACTGAAAGTCCGGGCCGAGGAATCACGTCCCTGAACTGGAACGGAACTGTAAGCACGTAGGAACTAAAGAAGTTTGTCCGGCGTGACTAAACTTTTCCAGGCCCAGCTGTACTTCACCATGCGAGGGTGTTTCCCAAACGTTCTTGTACTTGTCTATATCATCTCTTATGCTAAGTGGGGTTTAGCCGGTTTGATAACCGAGTGTAACTCTTAATAATAACTACTATGTAAATTATTGACGCGTCAAAAGTGCCTTTTTAAGGACTATTTGAATAAAGATTATTTTGAATTTGAATTTGAATTTTGAATATTATTATTAAGTGTAAGTGAAAATGACACTGGTGGACGGGTTAAAAGTAACAGCACACGGGAGATCAGAAAATTGATCTCAGAATTGCTGGATCTAGATCACCACCTTAGACAAATACGTTATCCAGAACTAGACAAATGAGTCAACTTTTTTAATATACTAGCAGCGAAAGTTTTGTAACCCTCATAGTGCCCGTTTCCGTCCGAATATGGTAATATACAGCTTATATTACTAGATAACAATGTAGCTTTCCATGAGTGAAAGCGTTTTTAAAACGATAATGTTTTTTAGGCGTTAAAGTGTAACTAACAAATTTATAAACTCACATGCGCATTTATAATATTAGTTAGGATATTTTTTTTTTATCCACTACAAGTTAGCTCTTGACGGCAATCTCACTTGATGGTAAGTGATGATGCAGTCTACGATGATAGCGGGCAACTTGTTAGGGGTATGGTAAACCCATACAGAGTAGTAAAGCAGAAGCAGCACAGCAGTTTTGATAACCTCCTTGGCGCAGCGCACGCACTGTCGCATTTTAAAGTTGGAGGTCCTGGGTTCGATTCCCGGCTCGAGTCCGGTCTGGTAGGAGGCTTCAGCCGTGGCAAGTTACCATCCTATCGACAAACAAACACGTGTCGCAAAGCGAATTAGCGTTTCGGCACGATGTCGCGTAGAAACCAATTACAAGTGTGAATTTACCATACCCATAACAGGTTAGCCCGCTATCATCCTAGACTGCATCATCACGTACCACCAGGTGAGATAGCCGTCAAGGGTTAACTGGTACTGTATAAAAAAAAATTAAAAATGTAAAAGCTTGTGAAAAGAGTTTAAATAAATTAACGGAGTAACTAACACTTAACCCCACAACCTATTCATTTCATTGATCAACCCATTACCGGTTCACTACAGAGCACGGGTCTCCTCTCAATATGAGAAGGGTTTGGCCATAGTCCACCACGCTGGCCATGTGCGGATTGGCAGACTTCACACGCTTTTGAGAATATTATGGAGAACTCTCAGGCGTGCAGGTTTCCTCGCGATGTTTTCCTTCACCGTTGAAGCAAGTGATATTTTAATTGCTTAAAAACGCACATAACTCCGAAAAGTTAGAGGTGCGTGCCCGGATTCGAACCGCCGACCTCTGATTTGGAGGCTGACGCCCTAACCACTAGGCCATCACCGCTTCGTTTCTATCACCACAACCTATACTACCGTTCATTCATCAGCCTCAGCAACTATTGCGATTTCATTCATAATAGCCGACACAGCAATCGCTGCCATCTCAGACACTTGATTACTTTAACCCAATTACGTACTATCTACATCTTACGACTCGCAGACTGCCGATGACAATCCATTATGTTAAACTAGTCTTGAATCTGTTGTAATACATCTGATTTGTTATTTCACGAAGAAGATGGATATACAGTTATTTCGGCAAACCTTTTATATTTGCGATCTCTCGAAAGGTGTTTTAAAAATTATATGATTTCTATTACACAATTACGTTTACGCTGGGTTTGTTTTGACGACCTCCGTTGCGCAGTGTGTGCGCTGTCGTATTATAAACTTGGAGGTCCTGGGTTCGATTCCCGGCTCGAGTATGGTCTGGTGAGAGGCTTTTAGTTACCACCATACCGACAAAGGCGTATCGCCTAGCGATTTAGCATTCCGGCACGATGTTGCGTAGAAACCATCACTTACCATCAGGTGAGATTGCCGTCAAGGGCTAACGTGTAGTGGAAAAAAAATATGTCTATTTAGGTTTATTTGATACAAGTTTCGTCTCAAATTCAAAATAATCTTCATTCAAATTGACATTTATAATGCGTTTATGATGAGTGGGTACATACAATTTTTTTTAACTGAATTCGGAAACTTAAAGCCACGAGGGTTCCAAACGTGACCTAATTTAAGCAGAAGCCGACAGAAAATTTTGCGGAATATTCTTTTGTTATCACCATCTCTCACTGACACTTATAGCGATTTAAGAGCAAACTAATAAGTGCTATAATTCATACTCATAATAATAAGGTTTTTAATCATTTATGTAATCTCTCAAATAATAAACTATTAGCTTACGTTTAATATAAACTTTGAACATATTAGGAAACAGCTAGAAGATTTTTTCTTCATATAACAGTTCGGAAGACTTAAAAGTGTCTTACTTAGTGCCTTATGTCGACTTCATAAATAATAACAACTACTGTTAAAATTTGCGATAATGTAAAAAATCTCATTCAGTATATACGTGTAGGTACACGTATAATTATATAAAATTATATAAAAACATCAGCAGCGCCCTCGGCATAGCGGCATGGCATGTATCTGAAAGCTTTTGTTAAAATAAACATGTAACAATAAAACTATTTCAATCAGTTCAGCAGTGGTTCTGTTAACCGGTAACAGGACACTCTCCCATCGTGGGTAAACATGTAATGCAGCTAATCCCAAACACAATTCAACGGGAAATTGTCATATTATAAGTCCATTGTGTACCAACAACCGTCGCTCAACAATACCCAACTTAAATATTCCACGGAGTAACGCTTTTATCATCGAACCCCATCATCCACTGATTCCATCGTGCATTGTATCCCAGTGTATCCTGTCGTGTAACCCAACGGTGGCACAAAAGACCGCACACTTCATTTGAGGGTTACAATAACCTCGCACAAGTTTTAAATGACCCTATATTCAACCTTAATACGATCAAAGCGGTTTAAAAAATTTGAATACTATTGCTTCACTGCATTCACGTTTTTTTCCCCGCAAGAAATCTTGGCCTGGTAATAAAATCACGCTCAATCAAGCTATACATATGCAACATTGATTTAAGCTTAAAATTATTTAAGCGGTTCAGTTATTAAGAAGTAAAACAGCGAGTTTTTCCCAAGTAGGATTTGTATTTTGATTCAAAGATGTCCGTTTATTATATATTTTGTTGCTGATAAATCCTTAATTGCAAGTGTAACTGGTATCACAACGTCTAGATTTATGGAATTCTCACTAAAACACCCTGGTGTCGCCAAAAGTGCAGTTTTGTCAGCAAATAAGAAAGCATTTAGATTACCATATTGTCACTTGCATTCTATCACAGTCAATTTACAACGACTAGGGATAAAATACATACAAACTTTACATAACAAGCACCAAGGACAAACTTCTTTGGTTTTTTCGGTGCCTTTATTGTATAATTAATTATATTCCTTGTATATTAATCATAAATAAATAAATAAATATTTATTTAACACATTTTACATTTTCAATTATATGCAAAATAACAAATATAGTAGCTATAAGTGTGCAAATGCAGCCTTATGACTTTACATGAATTTTATAATTTAACATAAAGTAAATAGATAGCTTCTGAAGCCAAACTAGGTGTATCTGTGCTTCAGTAAAGTTTTTCAAATTTCTTGTTTATTTAAATTGTTTGTAATTGTGTCATATAAACATTTGCAACTACCCTCTACACCTAATTTCCTTACCACTAAATCACGAATCGGAGAAAAAAAAACAAATAAAAAGACGCATACGTATTGATAGTGAATAACATAATTACTAGTGTGTATTAAAATATCGTGTTCACAACCCGCAGGTAAAAACAATTTGCATTTGAAGGCAACGCATTCGATGATAGTTCGCCGAAGGGTAGGGGTTACCCCTAATTCGCTGCATGCATTATGCATCGCGTTGATATGTTAATTTGCCCCACCTTGTGTTTATGCTAATCGTAATTGGTTATTTCGTTGGATGACTGACGGATATCATCAATCTTTTTCCGTTCATCCGTCGGAAACCTTAAGCCGCCGTGGGAGAGGGCGCGCATTTATCACGGCATATAGCTAAAACTAGGTTCCCAAGTAGCGGTCGATGAATGGTTAGACCAATCTTGAGAACCTGATAATCATTCGACGTCGTTTATAAATACCTTAAGCCCGTATTAGTGACATGATTCTAAAAAAGGACAAACAGTCGCGCTTTCCATTAATTAGACCAGAATATATAATATTTACAATAAATAATTTCATCTACTTCTTCATGCCCCTATCCTACGCTTTGTGACAAAAGATTATGGCATATCTCATTCCTGTTCCCGTTCTCATGTCCGCTCCCTTTTCCAACGTATAAATAGCTCATCGTCAGTTTCAAAAATTTCGCGGGATCCATTGATTTTTGCGAGGTAAAAATCGACATATTATGTGTTAATTCGGGCTATAGTCTATCTCCATTTCAAATTCCAGCCAAATTGATTCTGGCGCCTCTCTAGTGTTAGTTAATGGTTATGATGATTAAAAGTCCAAAGAGCCAGTCATGTACAACGTCATAGACTATCTCGATAATTAATAATCTAACGATTAAAAGTTTTTAATGAGAATTTCGTACCTGCAATTAATCAAGATGTGTTAAAACATCGTTTATTTTTTTGTCCATATAATATTCTCGAGTGCTGAATATAAAAATATTGTAGTTTTTTGAATAATTTGCTATGAAATTATTTCTTTTTATTTGTAACATATCAATTATAAAACGCATTTTTAAATGAGATTTAAATCGTAAGTTTGTTTCATACTACAAATTGACCATTTCTTAGTCACTCGACTCCTTTTCTTGGTGAAAAAAGGATTCTATAATACGTTTGATTTTTGAATGACGGTCATTTTTTAAAATATTGAATATTTGTATCGTACACAAATTATATGCAATTTAATTCCATTTCATAGTATGTTATAAATACATAATGCCTTCCTCATTTATTAGGCTATACGTCAAAACATCTTAACACAGATTATAATACTAAGTTTGATTGCAAACAGAAACTTCGAAACCGTCGATACAATTACCTACACTGGCACTTACATTCGACTGGCAGGACAGTAGACCCTATCCTACTAATAAATATATCATATAAAAGGTCAGGTTAAATAGACCCTAATAAAAATCATTCAGATAGAGCAGGTAATTGAATCTCACATTCCACTGATCATGCCTAATTTCTACAAGTATAGTTCTCTGGTGTCAAACTAGATGGCGTTAGTAGTATCGACTCGCAGCGTGGCGGTTCTTTACGAAACAATGAATTCCGAACTGTGTCAAAGTCGGGACAGGTTATCTAACCGCTAAGCAGTTAATTTTATTGCCTTTATGATTGATTGCCATAAAACGGAGTCGGTAATAAAATCTTGCATCAATCAAATCCTGCGCCAATGTACATTATAATATATAAATTACATTATTATCAATGTAATATGTTAATATCGAGGTGATGGTATTCACGATAACTTTAATTAAAACATAATGTATTATAAACCTTATAGAAGGTGTAAAAATTTATTACCGAGCTAATGTAGATTGGTAGAGTAGGTAAGTGTATAGAGTAGACCAACAAGTAATAAATATCAATCTGCCTAACGAATGTCTTGCTAAATAATAAGCAAGTAGGTGTATATTATGCGACTAACTATCATTTTATTCATGTAATTTTTATCGGTTCGGTTTATGAAAGTTAAAATAATAGTAACTAATAAAATATTGTAACCGTATCACGCTCGCTGATTAATAATTAAATGAAATACTTTGTATATCTACCTAATAAAATCAAGACAAACACAAGACATGTTCAAAGTTACTTTCTATATCGATTTTCCAATAAAAATTGCGAGAAATAAAAACCCCAGTGCCAACCATTATTGTTTAATTCTATATCGTAAAAAACCACCGCAGAATAATTCATCTCGTCATGAATAAAATCAACCTCTATTTCAAGCTACTCTATCACCTGTCCCTCAGCCTTTTCGTGCGACCAATTATGCTTTTGACAGTTGAATTTTCGACATGACATGGGCCTAATCAAAATAGCATTTATTAAAAAAACACCATTAACTGAGCTGACAGCTCACGGCTTTGTTATTAATGATGTTGAGCGTTTCTTGCGTGCTCCTCTTGTGTACTTCATCTTTTTTATGCTTTTCAATGAAGAAAAATTGTTTTGTTAGTTGTTTTTCTGCGCACGTTAGGTGGGCGGTAGCCAAGCCTGTGTTCGCGTGATTGCAGTCTTGTTTTATCACGCTACGTTCCCGTTGATTGACGGCACTAATGTGTGTGTTAGGAGTACATTAATCAATCATTCAGCCCGGCTTATTGCCTCGCAGTGTGTTCGAAAGCGGTCTCGAGTTAATGGTGTATAATTTATTATATGTTATTCTTATCATGCCCTTCTAATGTATTTATTATGCGTTGAAAAAGTTATTATGCATAAATTATATCTGAATAAATTAAGAATTAATATTTTGATTTAATCAAATAGAGTTGTCTTTTTGTGGACGTCATAACATGTGAATCTATTGGAAATATAAAATTAAAAACTGTGTTGTTTTCATAAAGATATTGTATTTGAATTTTTTTCATTAAATTTTAAACATATAATAATATTTACACAAACAATTTGGCTGTACATAGTCTTTATATATCCATTCTGCAGCCGCGCTTTAACAAACTTCCGTCGGCAAATTAACTTATATTACTTTTACCTATTTAAGATTGCACTATTCACTAAATTTGTCATGGCGCGTTACGCCTTACAACATCAATTAGTCTATTGATATCACAGAAGAAAATTGGACATTACAAACATCAATTATGTCAGTCATTTATGCTCACTACACTAGTTTATTGGTGCACTGCAGCTGCTCCGAGCCGCTGTCCGTACATAGCGTAAGGCGAGTAGAACGGTCCCAGTGCGGGATTAAAAGCGCCATAGGGAGACGAGCCCAGACTTGCAGGCAGAGCTTTGGAATATGGATGGTAGCGACTCGCGGAGAGCGGGCTCAACGGCGCCGTCGGGTACGCGCCGCGAAGCCCAGCCGTTGTGAATAACGGATTCAACGGATTCAACAGCGAAGCTTGGGAGGAAGTTGAGACAGGAGTTGACCCATCCGTCGTGTGACTCCTTAGATGTTGCAAAAGCTCCTCAGAATTTCCAAACCGTTTACCGCAGTAGGACTCGCCAACAATCCAATTGCAAATGTAAGGGCGGCTCATTTGCGCATAAGGGAGGCTTCCGGCACCTTGCTGCGACAGAGCCATCGCCATTGCTAAGTTATATTTTTGGTGTTCACACTGCGTGCAGCCGGCGGGACAGGCCCCATTGCTCATAAGAAGGTGATGATTGTTAACCGAGAATTGGCACCCGGTGCAGTAAGGGTCCTTGCAAACTGGAACTAGAGTTTCTCCGCCTGCTGGTGTTTTAACTCTGGCGTAGCCGAGATATGCGTTTCCCCCTGGAAACCCAGCGGCCGCTGCAAGCATTGCAGCGTGGTGAGCACTGAGAGGGGCTCCAGCGTAAGGTGGCCGGAAGGCAGGATTAGCATGCTGTTCCATTCCAGGAGGACAACACAATCCAGCGAGCGGGTTGAATCCAGACAGACCAGGTAAATTTTTGAATGCTCCAAGATGATCCTTGCCATGTCCTAACACTTCTAATCCAGATCGAATTATTGGACTCGTTCCAGATGATCCAGCGGGTGAAGATTTCTGTTCACTGTATGGGCTGTTCTTGCCATTTTCTGTTGATGGCGGGGTTGATTTACGCCCGGGAGTGCTTTTTCCAGATTTCTTATCATCGGAACTATCGGAACTGGCTTTGGAAGAGGGCCGGGCTTCCTCAGGTTTCTTAGTAACAACATTGGCTTCGTATGGTTTGAAAGCTAAATGTTTGCTTTCCGGCGAAGAACGCGGTTTATCCGGTTTACTGGCACTAGGAGACGAACGACTGATAGAATCACTGTTAACACTGTTCACTGATTTCTTTTTGTCGAGCGGCGGCAGCAGCGGTTTGTTCAAGGTGTCAGCGCCAATCTGACTGCAGGTTTGCGCTAAAAGCGCGAGAGGACTTTTCTTCGAGTCCAACTGTAACAAAGAAAAAGTACATTAATATCACTATTGTTTGACTTTTTATTTTGGTTTTTACACTTAAAAGTAAAACTTTGTAAATTCAAAGGTCAAAAATATTTTATTAAATAAAAATAATACTTACAGATGATGGCAGCGGTGTTAAATAATCTGGCTGCAGATATTGATTCGGGTTGGTAGTCATCATTGCCCCGTCTTCAAGTACCACCATTTGGAGTTAAACTTTCACGATCACTTTTACACTTTAGGTTAAGTCACTGTTAGCTCTGCGTACACAACTACTCTGTGGCACGGTCGCGCGGAATGTGGAGAGCGAATGCGTGCGTCCGTGGCGGCGGTCGAGGTGACTGTGAGAGACGAGACCCCACCAGCGCTCGACGTGCCGAGGCCCCCGCCCGCCCCGCGCGAGAAGGATAGCGATATCTCAAGTGTTCGTTAGAGAAGCAACGCTATATCTCTCCGCTGCAGCACACAGCCATAAAAAATAAAGCGGAAACGACACATAGCTGCATTGCGGTAGGGGAAAAAGGAAAGGCGGCATGGCGGGCAGCCGGGTGCGGATTGAGACGTGCGATGGCGTTGGTGGCTCGCCACCCATGACGGCGTCGCTTTGAGCCGCCGCGACTCTACCTGCCCGCTCCGCTACACTCTGTAGCTTTTTTGTTCCGCGCCACTTTTATTACGCTTTCGACAACGCTCCTCTCGCCGGCGCTTCGCTGCTGACACATTCGAAACTACTTACTCTTTTACAGGCGCCTTTGTTCTGGGACGCGCTCGGTTCAAAGGGGAAAATTGAACGTTGCCATGGCGTTTCTCTGTAGCCGTTTGATGTGTCGGCGCGAGTTTACGGCTACCATCCGATGTTTGACTTCATCGACGGCACAGACTCCATAACGTTAACGTTAATCCGACACTAAAACCTGTCAAACACGGCCTCATTCAAACGGGCCCCGCGTCGCGATCAAATTAAATATGTCAATTTGGGAACCCATATCAACAGCTGCGAGCGACGTCGGGCCCTTTAGAAATATTGCTTATTGTGTCCAAACAAAGATACTAAGTATAACGTATGGGCGGACGACAGAGGTCGTAAATAACCCGGCGGGTTGTAATATATTTGACAGTGCGCGGACATGCGAAACAAAAAACATGTTTATTGCGATACGGGTCTTGCGGGCCCGGAGTTCTTCTATAAATTAGGTAGGTAGGTAGTGACGTGGGCATTTTAGTGTTTGTTTAGGAGCACAGGCGCCGCGCGGTTTATAGTCGGTCCAGTTTGCGACTAAATCACGGCATACGCGCCCCGGCCGCGGCGTTATCACTTGTTGGCCGCGCAATTGAAATGTTTTGCCAGTGGAGAATTTAGTTCGGCGACGCTCTTGCTTTTATTGATACTTCGCCGTATGCCGCCCTCATAATATAAATAGGTACTCGTATTTTTTGCATAACCTTTTTTTTTCTTCGTTCACATTTATGAGCTAACTAGAACTTTTTACTGAGCACGAAAAAGGTTTATAAATCATAATAATCAATTAATCATAAACTTTATTCAAATAATCCTTTTAAATGCACTTTTCATGCGTCAATAACTATATATACCATGAGTTAATGGTGATAACTACTACATTCGTAGACTTAAAACTAAAGCTAATGAGGGTTCCAAACGCGCCCCGGTCTAAGAAGAAGCCCACAACAAAGTAAGTAGGGTAACTAGTATTTTTGTTATCATACACACTTAAAAATATTTAAAAGCTATCTTTCTTATTAGCACAATATTTAATACCCAAGCTTGTTAGGACTTTTCAACTTTGAACTTATTGAGAGACATCACCGAAAAGTAATTAGGTATTTTGTTTTAAAATTGTACACCAAAAAATGAGTTTCTGTAAACATTGGTTTGCACGAAATTTTTCGTGGAAAAAGTTTTTTAACATCTAATTTGGGGAGTATTATGATCACAAATACGAATAGAAATAAAATTTATAAATACAAAAATATTATTTCTTATTTGAACAAGATTATGAAAAGTAATCTTTATTTATAAAAGGAAATGACTGAACAATCTGTAAGCGCTCAGCTCAAAATTACCTGTGCAACACTTGTTTAAGTCAACTTTCCTTGTATTTTATTTTTAAAAAGATTATCTCTTTTTTGTGCTATTGAGTATCAGTCACTTTTTTAATATCGGGGGAAAAAATTTAACTTAGCACTTTTTTAGAATCGTCATAATAGGTAACTAAAATTTTACACCTCTTTATGTAGGTTATTCAAATAATTATGCCTAACCACTTGACTATAATAATTTAATCTTAAGTTTACTTTAACGATAACTTAAAAAATTATTTTAAATTCTACTTAATACCAATGACCGTAATGGGGTCTTATCATAATAGATAACGCCCAACGGAATGGATTTACGAGTGTATTCTAAGGAATCGCGATTAGGTTATAAGGGCAAATTTTCCAAAATACCTGGTAAAATAACCTACCTTACTGAGGTTTATTGTGTATTTATTAGGTTATTTTGTTAGACAGTAAGTCCGTCGAATTAAACCATTTACTGAAAACATCTGGAATTTACATTTCATGTTCAAAAATAACAGAACGTTGACCTTAACTTTGCTTTAAAACCCCTTGACCGCTGGCTGATAATGGGTAAGGCAAGCTGAGATAAATCTATGAATAAGTTATTTTACTAATGTCTTACACATACCTACTTAAACAAAAAAGAAAATATGCACAATCCTTTTTATTCCGAATTAGGTACTGTGGAACCTTCAATCTGAAAATGTCAGCCTATCATACAATTCAATATACAATTGTGAATAATAAATGTATTTTTGTCGTTAATTAAAACCCAAATTTATATTAAACACCCTTAAATAGGGTAGAAATTAAATCCGGATGGGTCGACTTAGCCAAAGAACTGGGATAAAAGCAAGATTCTGTAACAATATTAACCGCAACCCAATGATTTCGTGCTTGAGTAGCTCTAACAGGCTTACGGAATGGATACAGAACCAATTATACGGCGATAGTTTAATTTATTCGCGCGTAAACTGATTTTAATGGTTACGGCCAAAAGAGATCAGGCAAAAAGTGCCGAAAGCGACTGATTAGCCACATCAAAGCAAAGTTATTACTTTGGTATAAATCTAAGTTTATAACGACTTTGATTAGATTTGGGGAACGTAAGTGGTCCTAGGACGTCTGTCATGTTTCACTTTTGATTTTCTTTTTGTTTTTAAATTAAAATTCGACGACCTACGTGGCTCTGTCGTCTTATAAAGTTGGAGTTCCTGGGTTCGATTCCCGGCTTGAGTCTGGTCTGGTCTGGCTTCGGCCGTGGATAGTTACCACTCTTCCGACAAAGATGTGTCGCCAAGCAATTTAGCGTTCCGATACGATGTCGCGTATCCAATTAGGAGTGTGGGTTTACCGTATTATACATGGGCTGTAGGTTATAGCCCGCTACCATCCTAGACAGCATCTTCACTTACCATATGTGAGATAGCAGCCAAAGGGCTAACTTGTAGTGGATTAAAAAAAAACATACAAATTTATTTTACAATAAACCTTCTCCAACGAAGCATTTTGAAATTGCCGTGTTAGTTCAACGTCCCAAGTTCCAAGTCAGCTATTACAATGGACTTTCATCTACAATGGATGAGATTATTGTACTAGGTATATCTTAGCCGTTAAATAACCCATAAAGTTCCTCAAAAATATAGCTGAAAAGATTTTTGAAATCAAACTGGTAGTACAATGGATCAGCGCGCTAAAAAAACAAATACTTCTTCTTTATTATTTACATAGAAACAGATAGATAGGTAGGTTCAATTTATCGGTACGAATCAAGCTCAGTTCTTCTAACGCGCGCCGCCATTGATGTGCGACGGGATCAAAGGAGCCGCCGCCGCCACCAAATTACTGTTTACACTCCAACCCTGACAGCCAACACAGAACACCCTGCCCCGCGGTGTGGGAGCAGCAAAAACTGTTTTATGTCACTTCGACTGGTTGGGACGGAGGTTTGTGTTACGTCATATAACTTACATTATACTTTACCTTTCAAATATTATGACTGCTAGTATGCAGAGTTTTATTGTTTAGTTTTTGACGATCTCACTCGTGCAGTGTTGAGCGATGACAGGCTGGTGAAAATAAAGAATGAAAATCCATAACTATTCTGTATTTTAATGGAATAAATAAAAACTCTAAATATATATATGTATATAAAAGCGAAAGGTCACTTACATACTTACATACTGATTCAACACGAGATCTCAAAAACTATTGTACGTATAAAGCTATAATTTAGCAAGTAGGTAGTTGATAGTTAAGATATGTCAGCTAAGAAAGGATATTTGAAAATTCCACCCATAAGAGGGTAAAAGGGGGGGTTGGAAGTTTGTATGAATTTTCTTTGTTTTTAGGGTTAGAGACACAGATGATTATTGAATCAGCAATACTTATTATTAATATATTGATATCAGCTGGCTAGAGGCCTTGTCAACAAACGTGTTGTGGGATTTAGAACATAGATCAGTTCCAACGGAAAGGAAGATTTTAACGATCTTTTTTTTTTTTGCCCTAGGGCTCGAAGAATCTAAGGGAACGACTGCCTAAGGGCGCCTCCTTTGAGGCCGAACCTCGGCTTAGGCGACGTTTGTGATAACGGGGGGGTCGGACGGTGAGTGGTCCGTACGTCTCCGAGGCCGTGGATGCAGCCCACGTCCGGATGACGTAAGATAGCGGGGACCTCGTCTTCGCTGGCGAAGATGGTGTGTAGCGTATGATTGTGTGGTAGGTGGTATGCTGAACCCTGGGGTACGCCGGCCTTTAGGGGTCTCCTAGACGACAGAGTGTCGTCTATTCGAAACCTAAAGGTGCGATCGCTTAAATAGTTAACGATCTTTCTGAGGCTCATGCCTAAGGTAAACGCGGTAATTTCTTATTAATTATTCATATATTTGGTTAAAAATCATGACACACATCACATTACTTTACGTCATTCGGTGTTTGGTTTTGTAATTTAGTGCAATTTGGGGATCCAGTCTGGTCTGGTGGAAGGCTTAAGCCGTAGCTCGCTATCATCATACCGATACCGATGAATACATACCGTAAAGCGATTTACTGATCTTGTATGACGTCGCGTATGAGCAGACTTGAAGTAAAGGCATCCACTGTCAGAGGAGAGAAGGTTTTAGAGCATACACTCAACACGCTGCTTCATTGCGAATCGGTAACACAATATGCTAGTGATTATAACCGGGGCACATGGTTTAACCTGCTATTCGAGTCACGGAGGTGTATAACAATCATTTCCTAACTAAAATTAGTGTTTTTTCATTCAAGAATTGTAACAAGAATCTAGTCATTTAACAATTAAGGTCCGTGAAATAATAAAATAAAAGTTCATACAAGTAAATAAAAGTTCATCAAAGGAAATCGAGGCAACCGTCAGTTGGTAAGTGAATCACAAAATCTTTTACTGCCGAGTTCATTTCGACCCCCCAAGTCCCGGTAATTAAAAAACCTTACAGCACCATAATATAGTAATTTATTCTATACCGGCCGCCATAACTATATATAGTCTTTATGCTCTTCCCCTAATTGTAATATTTATTGCTCTGTAAATCTTATCGGCTTTAAGATAAAGGCGAAACAAAATCCGTGCTCGTCAACGTTATCACAACAATAAAGTTTGAGCCTTTTTTCTATTGTCTGACGGCGAACCCGAATTATCTTTTGGGGGCATAAAGGTTAGGTTAGGGCAAGGCAACACAGGGTAATCGACTTGGTTTTATTATGGCACAACAATAGTGGAGACAAAATGTAGGTAGGTTAATACCTAAAATAAATATTGGTACATACCCGAAGCAAAATAACTATTGCTATCGATTTTTTTTAATCCACCTCACAGGAGCCCTTTTTTCCAGGAAGAAAAGAATCCTTATAAGATATTCTACATTGCAAACTATGCTAAATCTCAGCATAATTTCATCAGGATTGGTTAGGCTATAAAACCGTACACAGTTGAAAAAGAAATTTTTTGTAAAGCCCGTACAGTATTACTGTTCCCAGGGTTTATAATAAATCCTAGTTTATTAAATATGCTCACTGATTTTCATAAATCTTGTCTAGCTGGTATCAGCAAACATTGGACAGTTTTTATCCCGGGGAAGGGCACGTGAACTGTTTCCGCAGAAAAAGAAACTAACTTCATTTGACAACAATAAATAGAAAGGGCTTTAATCACCGAGTTTTAGCCCAAAAAAAATGGAAATAAAGATAAAATTTACTATAATAATTTGTCACTTGTTTCATACCAGAATTTAGCTGAACTGATTGGTCTAGAAACTTCTTCGTTGATTTCTCTTTCGTTTGATCTATTGAGTAGTAATCGAGAATTGATCATATATCTCTGAAAAAGTAAGGTGAAAGAAAGAAGACGAGTATGAAGATTAAGATGAAATTACGATGACTAAGCGTAGAGGCTTAGCTAGAACTGAGCTGAGAAAACGGTTATCCAATAGGCACAATCAAAATCAGAAATAAGAAGATCCGTAGAGAACCGAAGCGTTCAGTGTTCAAAAGTTTAATGAGTTGTGAAGCTGAAGTGGCAATGGGCTGGACACATAGCATAAAGAGATACGATGGAATCCCAATGTGCTTGAAAAGTGACTGTACCGGTAAACGCAGTGACAGTTAACATTCAACTAGGTTGACAGATGACATCAAACAAGTCGTTAGCCGAAAACTGTGGACTTAGAAACTTCTTACAATAGGCCTATAACTTGGTCAATAGCTTGATTGATTAAGCCTAAGATGATGACTCAGAAGCTGTAAGTTTAATTAAAGAGATGAAAGAGGTTTATTAGTCATGGCTGAAACATGTCTTGAAAATAATATCCAAGGTTGAATAGTAGATAGACTTACTATACCAATAGACAAGTCAAAATATTTCCGATACCAGGTAATAAACCGTGCCTTGTTATGCCGCATTATGACTTAATTTCGTTTTGACAAGCCGCCCCGGGTTAAAAAAAAACTGTACCGCGTAAAAACCGGGGCGCAGCACTAGCAATAAATAACAGGTGAGGCGAAATAAATATTCCCGGTGTTGTATCAGTATTTATGGCGGCAATAAACGCGCCGGGCTTTTGTGAAATGCCGCCGCTGTAAATAATTTCACTGTGTACCATTCGCCTTGTAACACTTGTTGGTGCGGCCACACGACCAGCGGTGCATGGAGTCAAAGCTAGTCGTTGTGTGCCATTACAGACTATTCAAAGGCAACGAAGTTATAACTATCCCCAATTTCGCTGTTTAAACCTACAGTTTAAGTAAACTGACCTAGATGTACCTTACGTTTTGTGTAAACCTACAATTTAAATGAACTTACCTAAGTGTAGGTAACCTAGGTAAAATATTTTTGAAAGTTTTACTCGTCCATCCTCGATGATATCACATTGGAAATGTTAAAGATTGGACATTTTACATACATATTTGGTGAGCATGGACTTCCTCCACTTCATCATTCTTTTGGAAGAGGAGATATGTGCTCATTAGCGGTGCATTAGTAGTATGTGTATGATAATATTGATGCCTTAATTAAACAGTAGGTATTTTAAAAGGTAAAATTATCTTAAGGCAATTTATGCCCTGTTAATTTATTTTTCAAGCGGTAACTTTAATCATGGTCTTACGTAATAAAATTAAACCTTGCTGACTATGGTGGCGGATAAAGCTTATTTGACAAACTTAATATATGTCAATTAATTTTTATTTAAAAGAATATCCTTGATATTTACAGCAGGGTGCATCAGAAAACGTTAGCTTAATTTTTAAATTACAAGAAGCAGATATCACCAGTTATAACAGATTCTTTATAATTAAGCCTATTTGAAAAAACGTTATTAATTATATGTGTAGTTAAAGCATGACGTGTGTTCGTCCATAGTATAAAATAAAATTTTAATGCGACCATCGATGTGACATTGATAACTTTAACTTAGTTCATAGAAAAATCTGGATTACAAAAATAAAAGAAAGGGCAGAATGACACAACTTTATTAACATATTGCATCATAAAGTTCGATGCCATTTCAGGCGTGCAATATAAAAAGATTCTGTTGGTTCTGCTTTTAAGAAATTTCCCAGTTTTCATAGCTCCACACACAGTCGGTAAAACTCAAAAGCAAAGGAAACAATACGTAATGACTGTTATAATGAGTGACAATAATTGTGCCATCTTCTGCTTCACTTTGTTGGATGGCTGCAGTGAGGTGGCGCCTTCAATGAGCATTGTCTTTGTAACTCCATGAGAATGAAGTATTGTGTTATGAATCGCTTTCATGTTCGCCGGGCACGGTAGGTGGTATTTCTGTTTTGAGTTACTGCAGGCATTTTTTTGTTTTGGGTTACTATAGCTCCTTTATCATTTCTAGGCCATCTGTCTCATCAGTCTGTATTTCACAGGTATTCAAACAAAAGCGTCTTTGGAACTCTCGAAGCTTTAGTTTTAACTAATGCCGTTATCATAACCACCTTAATAAACGTACCTATGCATCAAAAGTATCTGAGATATACAACCCGGTTACGCTGTGGCAACCAATAGGGTTTGTACAGCTAATAGACAGTCCGAAAAACAAATATCTGAGATATTTACTTAAATAAAAGAAGTTGTAAGTTGGACAATATTTTAGAAAAAAAATGAGTTATAAAGCTGTAATTCTATAAAGTAACTTTACTGAATTCGTTTTAATTAGTTTAATGACAATTTTATACAAAATATGTTGTTGTCCGAAATATAAATTACAACAGCAATAAAAAAGTACCTACTCCTTTGATCCTGGTAATTTTTTTCGTTGTGTCATATTCAGCATATGAAGTTCGTACGTCTTTGCCTGTCAGAGTTATTCCCGCTGGATTTGTTACGTTACTGATTGCCTGTGTGAAATTGTGTTATCAATTTTTTGGTCTTTTATTTCGTTTTCATATCGAATTGGATAGGGATGTAATATCTACTAACACTTTTGTGTGAAGAATTATAATAAATCCGAAAACTGTAATGAAGTCATGCGGATGTCTGATTTTTTATAAAAAGGGGTACCTATAATACTCTTTTTATTTTCTGGCACTGAGCAGCGTTGATTTGATATCATTTTTTTTCAGAGGTAATACTGGTATTACCTCTTACCAAAATGAATGAATAGATTAAGATAATTTGATATACAATCCAAGGTCTTGTAAATATACATTATATCAAATTATAAGATAATCCTGTAAAATTTTATAGGAATTTTTTTCTTGAAGATCGTGTGGAAACCATTATACAATATTTATTTATACTTAGTTACATTTTCATCATTACATCATTTGATTTTGACCTCAAGATTGTGCCAGGAGCGCATTCCTACAAAGCATTAATAAGTTAATTAATTCTATTTATGAGATTGTATAGCCTAGTGTTACAATGGCTAGAGTACCTAACTTGGCGCATGAAGCGCTATGCGTCTAGTCAATCTTTCTATACATTTAAAAACGATAGCCAGTATACCTGAGTGTATTTTAAACAAGCATTACAATAAAACCAGAAGCATGTGAACATAAAAGTAGCAATATAAACACAAAAACAAACATACATAGCAACTGTGCACGGTAAACATAAGCATTTTACACATTCCCAGAAACACACATATTCTATTTTGCTGGCCCCTCAATTTTACCAGACCTTATTGTTAGGGTATAAGGTTTATTCTGTGAAACCCCCGTTTAAGAGCGTTGAGATAAATATGTTTTAGGGGTGACGATATTCATAATAAACATTGATGCGACGCCCATGGTTCACAGATGTTAACAAAAAAGAGTAAATTTATCTTAATTCTAGAAACCCTTTTAACTTTATATTTTATTACAGTCTAGTTTAAGGGGTGGTAAAACAATAATGATTAGTCCAATAAACTAGGAATTGCATCTTATCAGATTAAAATCTTTTCCAAAATGCTACTCTTTGTAAAAGAATTAAGACTTAAGATACAAATTTTAAATAAAATGCAAATTATGAGAAAAATTTTGATTCGTAAGTACTTATGATCCCAGCAGGTATTAAAAAAACGTACATAATATACACTTTATATATACACAATATACACTTTATTTAATTAAACTATTTTATATAAACTTATGTACTGAAGATTGGAATATGATAATGTATGCGATGTAGGTGAAATTAAATGCAAACAAAAATTAAAGCAGTAATAATATGGATCATTTAATCTTCTTGCCTTGCCTGTTCAAGTAAACCAAAACATTGTTCGATTCAATAGCCAGTAATCTAAATTATCATAACAATGTGCATAAGCTTAATGCGTCCCCAAATCACACGATTGAATACACGCACCGATTCAAACGCAATAGCTAAATCGATAAACATCTTGTGCATCGATGTACATCCATACATTCATTCAAATAATTTCTAGCTCACCGAATACCACACATGGTAATTGTAGCGTAAAACAGGCTTACCCTTAAACAAAACCTTTTATTCCAAGCCATATTATATTACCCGTCGCATACGCATACAGTATAAATAAATGGTGGCCCACCATAAAGATGGCGATAAACAAAATTCAGCCTCGCGTCTTCCCCTTTTTTATTGGCAGGGGGCAACTCAAGAGGATGTTTTCTGCCATATTAACCAACATATTATTTCATATCCCCATCACTAAAACTTCTTTCCTTAACCCGTCCTGCTTCAGCTTAAGAGCTAATTCGGTTTAGCTTGTCATTTGATGGATGGTGAATATAATTTGGTATCTATGTAATTTATATTCCACTGATGGGTTACTGCGAGTTTACGAAATTGTTAAAGTCAGATAATAGGGTGATATTTACATTGGGGTAGGTTTATGGGGGGGCCGAGTGTGATCTGACAGAAGTTGTGACTGACTAATCATAATGAATGGAGGATCAGAAATACTTAAGAGCTGTAGCTTTAGAAAGTTATCTATGGAATATTAGTATAATAAACCTTTACCATATTACAAATATAGTAACGTTTATGGTTACGTTTTTCTTGAGAGAAGCAGTTTTTTTTGTGTTTATATTTTTGGTCCGTTTATAATGGCTGATTGACATTATTTTTATAACTTGTGCCAGAATATTGGAATCGAGTGAAACAAAGTAATTTAAGATTACATTGGACCACTGAATGTTTCTTAAATCTCATTGAAAAGCTTTTTACTGAACACATATTTAGAATAAATGCACAAAACCTCCGTGAGTTAATCTCATTAGTCTCTTCTATAAATTAAGGAAATAGACGGTGTAACATTTACAACCCGGAAGAAGGCAATTAGTGCATACGATACCCAATTCCTTGTTTACTTCTCATAAAACCAGCGTTATCTCCCAAAACAGGCGTAAGAGAATTACGTGAAAAAATACCCGAATACCAGCGGTAGACAAACACACTAATCACATCAATTAAATATTCTTATCTAAATAAGAGAAATCAAATTTACACAGTGACAACGGTTAAATAACTCTCAAATATTTTCTGTACCGTGTCAACAGGTTACAATTTATTACTCTGAGAATCCATTACTGGTGACAAGGCCAGCGGTGTTGGTAAATGATGCAGATGCGGTGCCATTTATTACACATCTTCCACTGATGCTCTGGTTAGTGAGAGTGATGACAGTGATAAAACCCGACCATCAATCAGTGCCAAATTAATTGAGAGTGCCGAGAAAATATATAGTGTTTGATTAGGAAATGAATAGTGTGATGCAGCGAGAGCAATGTCAGATGTTTGAAAGATGTTTTGGCGGATAGATATACGATGGATCAACATATCACCAAGGCCTGGCAAATAGTCATATAATTTGTGACGGTAAGTTTACTAAGTAACTTTTGTGATGTTGGCTTATTATTTTATTGTTGTGATTTTCGGATAAAGCGTGTGCCGTTTGCCGGGTCCACATTGCGATGGCTCAGCATCTGAACTGACAATATTATACGTACAGTTTTAGCACATTTCAAGCGTCGCGCAAACAACAAATTATGAGTTTTCAGACTGCGTCCTTTGTGTATACCCAGCTATTGCAGCATTTTACTGCTTTCGTCAGTATGACGTCAATGGTTTTTTATTTTGTTTGTTAAATGTTATCCTAGAATTAAATGGAATTACATGATAAACATTGACATAAAATATTTTGCTAAAGTAACATTCTGAAAACAAAAATAATAAATGTAAACAAAAATAACATCCCCGTTGAAGTGGAACAAGTCAAAGTGAAATTACCGGGGTTCTCGAAGCCGTGTACATGAAAAATTCATTCCAAACAAAACAAGAGGGAGATGTAGAATAATAATTTGAATAAATTTCAAGGAGAGTCCCGTACGGATGACGTGACAAAAAGCGAAGCCAGCCAGGCGTGCTTATGCGTTGTGATGGTATAATTTGCCGAGTACATTCGGTGAGGGCGTAATGCGAGATGACGTCTACGCATACGCAAAAATGTTATTAAGTTTTTAAGGACATGTCACGTATACGTGTATACGTGTGACGTGTCAGTCTTTTTCGTTCAAATTATTTCCTTCCCAACGGAGATTATCTCTCAAACAGCGCAAGACGAGATAATTCCCTCCTAAGACGCAACGGATTACCCATTGTTTTCCTTTCCTCAATAGCCTGAGCTCGATTGCTATTCTATTCACATGCGCCCTTCACGGAAAGATTAGAGTTACGTGTATACTGATTTTATGGGCCACACATCCCCTCTTCGTAGAAGGCCTCAGATCTGCACAAAAGGGTGCTAAGTGTTCTGGCAAACACAAAAATAATAACAAAATCCCTGTGTATTTTGACAACATAATACTCGATGGACACAAAAGCCATCACGTCACGAGCAATCGGTTTCGCTTCCCCGCCGCCCTTTGAGAAGGGTATTCGGACAGGTTTCGCAAATAATTTATTAAAAAGTTTTTTGTCCCACCGCGGCAGTTGGCTCACTGTTTGCTACCGTTTGACGGGCTCCGCGATTGTAGATTTCTTGCAGATTATAATTGACAGGATCTTTGTTGCTTGTGACAATGGCATTAAGTATAAATTGAGTCCTTTGTGTCGGACGGCAGATTAGCGGAAGCGGTTAGAGGGCATATTATTCCACGGGTAAATAATTCTAAAACTCGAAATTAGAAACTGAATGGAAGCGACGGCTGCAGAATTAAGAATGTGGGATTCTCGTTAAACTTAATCCACAATCATACTTTCGACGCTTAACTGAGATTAGATGTATAATGCGGTTAAGAACTCGTTTCTTACTGTCCTCTGCCAAGGCTTTACCTTGTCCTTACTAGGAATTAGGACAAGATTTTGTGTCTAGATAGTAATGCTTGTATGGTTTTTAGATTAAGGCAAAGCTGTTGAGTTTTTTGAATACTGATAAGCCTGGATTTTTACGAGGATTATAACGTCGTATAATAGATACTTTAAAGTGAAATTTTATGTTTTGTTACACTTTAATCTGTCATAATCTTTTTTAAATCTCAAATATAGTTTTCCGTAAAACGAGACACAAAAACTTGATGACCAGTTGAAAATAACAACGCATCCCAAGAGAAAAACGAAATCCCATCAACATAGAAGCTTTATGATCTATATGTTATTGGAAATTAGAACGTTACATCAACCAGCAGTAGGGTACGTAGGGTTATGCTTACTGTCTCAACTAACGAAGGCTAGAGTTATCCAAGGCCTATTAAATAGTATTATTTGAAACTCAGTCTCTTTATTTCGTGCGGCATTCTGTATGTGTATTGTAAGTAAACTTATCCAATGCTAAATGGGCATTATAATTCTAAAGAAGCTTCCAATGCAATACCTTTAAACAACATTACTGACAACTTCTTTGAACGCTGCTGACATTGGTATTGATGTCGACATTATTTATTGCACGACTTGGACTTACACACGGGGCTAGTAACTAGAGATGTCTGAATGTTGGTATGGGCACGAATATCGATAAAGTAAATATAAGTGGTGTAGCATATACCACTTTTTTTTTTATACATCACAAGTTAGCCCTTGACGGCATCTCACCTGATGGTACGTGATGATGCAGTCTAAGGTGGTAGCGGGCTAACCTGTTATGTATGGTAAACCTATGCTCCTAATTGGTTTCTACACGACATCGTGCCGGAACGCTAAATCGCTTGGCGAGACGTGTTTGTCGGTAAGGTGATAACTAGCCACGGCCGAAGCCTCCCACCTCGAACCCAAGACCTCCAACTTTAAAATGCAACAGCGCAAGCGCTGCGCCACGGACGTCGTCAAAACTTGCAGCAGTTATGCTACGACTTTGGGTTCTTCAACCTCCGTCCGACTTTACCGTTTAATTTAAGCAATTTAATATAACTAGCTTAAATTTCAAATAAAAACATTGCGAAGAAACCTGCACGCCTGAGAGTTCTCTATGTTGTTTCCCAAAGTAGTTTGCTATTTGGAATATTTACAAATAAAAAAAAACTATTCATTCTAACTTTGTCTATAAATAATTGAGAGATGATGATGATATCTACGTTCGTTAATAAAAATTGAACAAGACGGTTCCAAACGCACCATTGACTTATAAGGCCAAAAACTTTTTTTTTATTCACCACATGTTAGCCCTTGATTGCATCTCACCTGATGGCAAGTGATGATGCAGTCTAAGATGGTAGCGGGCTAAGCTGTTAGGGGTATGGTAAACTCATACTCCTAATTGGTTTCTACACGACATCGTGTCGGAACGCTAAATCGCTTGGCGACACGTCTTTTTCGGTAGGGTGGTAACTAACCACGGCCGAAGCCTCCCACCAAACCAGACTCGAGCCGGGAATCGAACCCAGGACCTCCAACTTTAAAATGCAACAGCGCACGCGCTGCGCCACGGAGGTCGTCAACTTGGCCGAGTAAATAATATCGATACGTAACATCCTCGTTCCATCCTTATCGTTGATTAGCTATTCACAGCCTGCCATTTCCCCTGAATCATGCTGCCAGTGACGATGAAATCAATATATAAGAAATGCCCACCCAAGCCGTCGGAGGCAACACTTCGCAGAAATACCGTCAAGCATAAATAAGTCTCCATTATCAAGATTCCGTAGCTTCCACACATCATCGGAATGAAGAATCATTTGAACGGCATCCTTCTAGAAATCTTGTGTAATGCAATACATTCTCGGTTAATTAAGCAAGCCATCGGTTTATGTCTAATTTATTCAATTATCAAGAATATACGGTAATTGTTAATGGCTCCTTATTAAAAGTTGCCGTTTTTATTTCTTCGAATTCGCAATGAAACAATTAATGTCCATTGAAATGCCATCACAAGGCGGATTCTTTACTAGCACATGTCCGTGGCAGTGATTAATAATTTTGTTATTATTAATATTAGCTTTGTTTCTAAGACACATTGACGGTAATGATATAACTACGTAAGGAAGAACGTTGGTCAATGTAGGCCTATAGAATGTAAAATTATAGTATGTAGTTTAAGTTAAAGACTGTAAATAAACTACATAGTTAAATGAATATAAAATAATAAAAAAAACTGTTAAACAAACCAAGAAAAAGAATTCTTTCTTTTTCTTGGTTTTGTAGCTACGCTGGGTTTTCACAAATTACTCTTATAATGAGTATAAGTATTTTAATAATTTACTATAAATGTAATAAAATACTATTAATAAACAAATAATTTTTGTAAGTTTTCGTTATACATACAAGCGAAATGGAAGATCAGCACTATGGCAGGACTATATTATGTATGGCAAGATTCAGCCTGATCCATAAAATGGTTTGATCAGTCAGTTAGTCAGGATAAACCTTTTCATATACAAGACAAAATAAAATTAGGATCCTCTTAACAAAAACAAGTTGAGAATTTCCAGCTTAATGTTGTTAATACTTATTGGTACAGGTGAATATAATGCAGCCGAAGAAACAATCATTAAATTCTCTAAATATAGTCCGGGGATTTCTGTGAAAGTAGCAATTTTTTTTTCCACCGAACTCGAGCCTCGGTACGGAATATAAATTCGCTATGCACCTACATGCATACCGATGGGAGGGCCGCGTGACATGCACAATGTATGGTGGCGTTGAATGCAGGCAAAAACCTGGTGGCAAGGTACGTGCTGACGGATGACGTCTCGTTTCCGACCGGCTCCGACGCTGAATAGACTTACGAACAAGTTTTAGCTGTAACAGAGTGATTTGATACACATTTGTTACAGCAAGACAGCTTTTGTAAAACTAAAATGCTACTACTCCCTTCAATAGCTCCCAAGAATGACCGGTTAAATTATTATTATTTTTTTTTATACACCACAAGTTAGCCCTTGACGGCATCTCACCTGATGGTAAGTGATGATGCGGTCTAAGATGGTAGCGGACTAACCTGTTAGGGTATGGTAAACCCATGCTCCTAATTGGTTTCTACACGACATCGTGCCGGAACGCTAAATCGCTTGGCGACACGTCTTTGTCGGTAGGGTGGTAACTAACCACGGCCGAAGCCTTCCACCAGACCAGACTCGAGCCGGGAATCGAACCCAGGACCTCCAACTTTAAAATGCAACAGCGCACGCGATGCGTCACGGAGGTATTCTTATAAAATTACTTGAACCATATGTTTCAGAATAGAAAGGCTCGCACTTAATGATTGCTATTTGATATTACAGTGGTGCGAGCTTGCGTACGTGTCATCATCATTATCAACTCATTACCGGCAAAGCACCTAGTCTGTCAGCATGAGAACGGGTTTTGCCGTAGTCCACCACGCTCAATGACATGAAGGTCTTTCGTTGTTTTTCTTCACCGTTACAACAAGTTATATTTAATTAGAAATTGTTTAAACTTTAAACTCACCTAACTCGATCCAACGAAATGTCCGAAGTGCGTGCTGGAAATCCATCTCGTTCCCCGCGAGGCAGGCTGGCTGATGATCTACCAAAGGAAATGTTATATATAATAGATTATACTAGTTTAATCTATAGAGGATCATTTATTATACACACGAAACATAGACTATTCAATACATTACCTTCGCCTGCTCAATACCCTCGTGTTTCAAAGCTGAACGCGTGAACCACTAGAACAACGAGAAATTTATCATAGTTTAGAAGTTCTTATAATTAGTTGTAGACAATACATCAAAATCTTCAAAGCATTATCAATGAATACCCTGACGTTGACAAAGCTTTATTCTGATTGCTTAGCTGTGCTTCTATTACCAATCATTGAATAATCATTGAAAAGTAAATCCGCTATGAAAAGTAAAACGTCCTACGTAATCAAAATCGAACCCGTTTTAGATAACAACAGACCATTATTTAGTTGCGTTATGATAATTATTGCCCTTTGAGGGCCGAGTAAGACAAGTTATTGTCTCCCATCAACAAAGGGCATTCATCGGGGCCGTTTAAGGGCAGACAAAGGTCCGATCCGGGGATAAACATCGGATCCCGGTCGTCATATGTCGGGGAATGCATCTGGTGTTTGATCACATTAGGGGATTTTATTCACACTGATCCCTGAAACTTTAATTCAGCTATATTTTTTTTACATAAATTATGTCATAGTCCTGATTTACTGATCTGATGAAGTAAGTGTAAGCCATTTTAGCATTTGTAGCTATTTTATTTCTCACACAGAGCTAAAGGTTCCTACAAAAATTGCTTATTCAACACGTAGGTATATCTAATTATTTTCCGCGCGGCATCTTTGCTATCTTTCACGTGGTACCTCACTGGGACTGAATCTTACCGATATAAGAACATATATTTTTTTAAATTTTGATTACTGGACTCCTGTAATATACACCGGAAATATTTAACGATTGAAGATAATTAAGTTTCCTAATATTCCCTATATATACGGATGACTCTACTTAACAACTTTCTTTTCAAATCAGATTTTTAGATTAGATCAATTATTAACTTTTTAGATCGCTACAAGTGTTAGTTTATTCATTCAAAATGTGTTTATATCTAAATATTATGTAAGTTTTTACATATTATTTTCGTGAAGGGTTTGAAACCATCCAACGGATGTGCTAAACTGGTTTCATTAAAAATATGAAGATGATTTAAAAGCCATACTTGGTCACTAAATTTACTCATTCCCACAGGATTTATTTAATAACCTTAATCACCAACAAGACCAAGCCGCATCACCTCACTCGGAGGACTTCATAACGCATCCTGCGTGTATCAGGTTTATTGCGACATCCGTGTATTACATAAGTCAAGCTTTGTAATATCGTTACATACATCCTCCAATCAAATCTTTATCTTAACTTGGTGTATAAACCAGCGAAATATCTATTGAATTAAATCAGGCATTATTTTATTAGTGATGCATTGCCTAGTGCATTGCCTAGTATAACTTATTAACAATAAGTAAGGTAAAATTACTTATTGTTAATAATTAACATTCCGTTGTGAAATCGACATCTCCTGAGGATGACCCCAGTGTCGGAGGAAACGAGGAGTCGAGTGGTATGCAAAATGTTTTTTTTACTTATTAGTGTATTGTATGTGTTCAAACTATTTAAAAATCATACATAACTTTTACATAAATAAAATCTATATTTACTTAATCTGGGTTTATTACTTATCATCACACTTGTCCTTTTATTATTTATCACCCATTCTTCACATTAATCACTGACAAAGTAGCACTTGTTGATTCGAGAAAAGCCCCTCATGTGGCCGCTCCGTCGGGGCGATTGACGTTGATGGACAGCCGATCGACGCAGACATGGTAATGACGCCGCTTAGCATATAATAAGTCGACGTGTATTAACAATCGCTGCAACTGAGCGATTTGAAATTCACATCCAGTGACATCTCGGCCTGGAATACTCCGCTGTCACGTTAAAAGATGGATTTAACGACGTATTGCCGGGAAAGGAAATTCTAGTGGTTTTTTTTTTGCTGCTTTTCGTATGTACTTTTACTTTATTTGTTTATACATTGACTAACGCATTGCAATTACACTTGAACATAAGTTATGATTATTAGTAAATTATGCTGCTTAAGATGGTGCGTGTTTACTTAGAGGATGCTTGATAAACTTATATTATAGGATGTAGGGAAAACAGAATCCGGAAGGTTATTGGAAATTCTTTTTTTTAATACATTTTTTTTTAAATACACTACAAGTTAGCCTTGACAATAATTTCACCTGATTGTAAGTCATGATGCAGTCTTAGATGAAAGGTGAGTAACCTGTTAGGGGTATCCTAAATCAGTACTCCTGAGACCGATATAACGCGACAACGCACGCGCAACGCCACGTAGGTCATATTCATGATCAACCCATTGCCGGCTCACTACTCTCAATATGAGAAGAGTTTGGCCATAGTCCACCACGCTGTACACGTGCGGATTGGTAGACTTCACACTACTTTGAGAACAATATGGAGAACGCTCAGGCATGCTGGTTTCCTCACGATGTTTTCCTTCACCATTGAGGCAAGGTTGAGGTTTATCATCATGAGATCATCTTATGAAATATTAAATCTGTAAAAAAAATAATTTGCCAAAGAACTAAAGTAATAGATTTCGTAGGTAAAGCATGATAAAGTGGCAATGGTCTAGTTTTGTTTGGTGAAGACTGGTAGACAAAATACCCTTGAGTGGACATTTGGTTTCTTTTTATTCCAATTTATACGCTACCGCTTGACTGAACTTTCATGTGATGTTGTGTGATGATGTAGTTTAAGATTGAGCGCGCTTATCAACAGATTACCTTCAGACTCGTATTTTCAAGTCTTGGCAAATAGATTTTAGGGTCCCGAATGAGAGCAGCGACGATCTCCGGAAAGTGACTTGTAGAGATTGTATGTATGTTTCAGTTGGAGCTGCTTACAAGATAAATATGTATTGTTTAGGTTTATGTGTTTAGAAATTCCTCCCTTCTCTCTCATAGCAGAGAGGGATGAGCACTCTTATTACACGCAACTAATTAAATATGGGGTTGGCAGACTTCAACGGTGGTTCATCATAATGGTGGTTAAAAAAAATAAGGAAAAGACGATGTTTAAAGGTATATATTTGACGACCTCCGTGGCGCAGCGCGCGCGCTGTCAGATTATAAAGTTGGAGGTCCTGGGTTCGATTCCCGGCTCGAGTCTGGTCTGGTGGGAGGCTTCGGCCGTGACTAGTTACCACCCTACCGACAAAGACGTGTCGCCAAGCGATTTAGCGTTCCGGCATGATGTCGCGTAGAAACCGATAGGAGTATGGGTTTACCATACCCCTCACAGGTTAGCCCGCTACCATCTTAGATTGCATCATCACTTACCATCAGGTGAGATTGCCGTCAAGGGCTAACTTGTAGTGGATAAAAAAAAAGGTATATATTTAATCCGGTCTTGTACTGAAAGTTTACTTCAAACAAAAACCGATGAACCTGGTAATCAAAAGCAAGATCTCCTGATTCGTAGCCGAATACGCAAACCACTAGACCAACGAGGCTGTGTACAGACAGGACTTATCACACATTCTTATCAAATTCAGTTTCAAATTAAATTCTAGTTCAATTAACTTCAAAGCCACTCCGTTTTTATGACTATGATACTAATCTCCCTTTCATTTGTATCTTAATTGTTTTTTTTTAACTGTTGCATGTAAAGTTTAAGTTTGCATGTAATGCATAATTAATAGTTAGCTTAACGTTATCCAAGAATCCGGTCAAGTGTGAGCTGGAGCTGCTTGGAGAAGGGTTCGCAATACTTTTATAAATAAAAATTCATTATTTGTGACATCTTTTATTACTTTTCTGCTACCTTCAAGTTAACACTGCTTATATTATGTATAACGATTCTCAATTTTGGCGTATTTTCTTAAATGCATCTTAATGATGCATAATTTAAAATAAAACACTCATATTTAAAATAATCTTTTATTAATTCTTCCGTCATTTCTTTGTTTTATCAAAATTTTGTGCCATATTTTATTTGTTTAATAAAATTTAAGAAATCTAATTTATTAAATTATACATTAAAGTTTTGTTTGATTCAAAAGAGCAATAGAATCAAACACAATTTTTTTTAATAATAGTTAAGTTTAACTAAAGAAATTTCTATACGACCTTATGTTTGTTAAAGATCCTGCGGGATTCATGATTTTCCGGGTGAAACAGCCTGTCTGTAATATAAAAGCTATCTATATAACCAGAAAAATATCATCCAGATCAATTTTATTTAGCCTGAAAGACCTAATAAAGCGAATGGCTATTTTTTTATCCTACAAGATTGTTTCTCAATTGTTTTATTAAAAAAAACAAGCCAATTTCTATCTCTAGCATTCAAGCGATAGGTACGTGTGGCAACCGAAGCGGAATTTAAGCAACAAACAGACTAACCCACTCTTCAAACAATATGGTTGTTCGGTAACTAATATCGGTAACAAACTTGTCTACTCTAACCCCGACCTAAGCGCTCCTCTCCGAAAGAGGAGACCTAAACATATCCTTCATGACCCTGACGATCAGATGACTACTGACAACACACTCGTACCACCTACCACACAATCATACGCTACACACCGTCTTCGCCGGCGAAGACGAGGTCCCCGCTATCTTACGTCATCCGGACGTGGGCTCCATCCACGGCCGCGGAGACGTACGGACCACTCACCGTCCGACCCCCCCCGTTATTGCAAACGTCGCCTAAGCCAAGGTTCGGCCTCAAAGGAGGCAGGAACAGGCCCTTAGGCAGTCGTTCCCTTAGTTTCTTCGAGCCCTAGGGCTCAAAATTTCTTCTGGCAGAGCTTCTTTCCGAAGCTCGCCAAACAGCCCGGTTACGCTGTGGCAACCAATAGGGTTTGTACAGCTAATAGACAGTCCGAAAAAAAAATTGTCTACTCTAAAGTAGTAGACAAATTTGTCTACTCCAAAACATAGTAGGTCGGAAAAATGGCAAGTTATTTTTGATACAAGTTCATCGAATGTCTGGGGTTAAGGTAACCTCAGACATTCGATGATCGCTCGTGTCTTTGTAACTGCATGTCAATCTCGCACAAGACATAATCGTTCTCTGTTATAAATCCCGGTGTCTCTTTACCATATTTAAATTTATCAATCCTCAAATCCTTCAAGCTATTCTCGTCCGTTCATGTTGCTAGTTTAAGGTGAGTTTCACTTGATCTATCTTGCATTATTGAGCTAGACGACTGTTGACAGATATCAATGCTCTATCAACGTTGTTTGTATTGAAGTATCGGATTTAAATTATATGTACGATATAATATTAAATATATCTATTTTCTATATTTACATGAACGAGAATAAAGAACGTAGTAAGGAAATAATATACAATTACTGTGCCATAGTCATATGGTAAAGGAATTATATTTGATCGAATAAATAACTTCCAATTAGTGTTGCCATATCAGTTGACGAAGCATCCTTTTAGGTTACTCGCAAATAAGAAATTCCATTTCATTAAACTGAATTAGTGATATTTTTGAATTATTCTTTTGAATAGGAATATTTGTATGGCTCGAGTATTCTATATTCGTCTCTAATATCAAGCGTAGGTTCGGGTTTAATCTCCATCAGGAGATTTTTTTTGTCAATTTTTAAATTGAGATTTATTTGGTGGCAGTTTCTCGTTGTTAGATAGCACCTTACAGAAATTCGCGTCATCAAGTGATTCACCGTTGCGGTAGCTGTGATCTCGCGTATGAACCGATAAGCGGAATTAATAACTAGTTGTATAATATGCCATACCCTTAACAAGTTAGTTCACTACCATCTTAGTTCACCATCACTTACCACCAGGGTTGAAAATTGCAGTCAACTTGTGGTGGAATTGACAAAAAAATAGTAGTAGCTAATATCATAAATATTAATTATGAAGTCTTCTTATCTCAGATACAAATATTAATAAATCAAATCAATTTCGGCAGACCACTATACACCCAGTCGTAAATCAACTGCTCAATAATTTCAACATTCAATTATTTAATTCAATTCACATTCAAATCAAGATTGTGATAGGATCAAATCGCTCGACTGGTGAATAAGGTGTTAAAATAGAAATCAATGTAAATCCGCAGCGTAACAAACGAGCGGCAAAACTAATTTCAAAGTATTGCACAACAGCTGTATGGCTGATCAAATTCAATCGGCGGGTATTGATATGCGTAGCCAAGGACATGAGTACCGACTGTGCTATTTAAATAAACTGCTTCATTAATATAGTGGTACGCGGGTTCAATTGCATATCACGAAGTTCCCAATGGAAATTATTTTCTTTTGTATTTTATACAGCACATTGTATTTCCGGATCGAGTCTGGTCTGGTGGGAGGCTTTGGCCGTGGTTACCACCCTAGCGGCAAAGACGTGATGCCAAGCGATGCAGCGTCCGGCACGATGTCGCGTAGAAAACAATGGAGCAAAAACAATGGTGTACGATACCCCTATCAGGTTAGCCCGCTACCATCCTAGACTGTATCATCACTTACAACCAGGTGAGATAGCCGTCATGGGCTAAGCTAAGTATGACCTAAGTTGTAGGGTTAAAAAAAAGCGACTGTACATTGTGGAGTGTATTGCATCGTGTAGATTTGTTTTTTTACTAGAATTACAGCAAATTAAGGTTAGTGTTAATAGTATACCATAGACCGCTAATTAAATCCTGTTTCTATTCAATAATTTTGATATATTTTTTATTTTTATTTTATATCAACATTAATTAACAGGTTAACAATCATTAATTATTCTACAGTGTTTGAACAGATTAATTGATTAGAAAGGCGGCTTGATTGAAGCTGTCTGTTTCTAAGCAACCTTATCAGCAACCTTGACTTGACAAAATATGATTGTCAAATATGAAAATAAATATAAACGTGATCACTTTATCTGTTAATAATAACAGAAGTCTAATTATATCCAGTAGTTATCATTTGAAAAGCATACGTAAGTGATGAAAGAAACGTGAATAATAAAATAATGCTCATTGAAATCTTTGGTTATTTTAACATCAATGACGGGTTATTATTTATTTCCCCATTGTGAGTGTTACAATGGACGGTAGTCAATAAGATCATGTCCGCTATGAGCCGGAGCTGATGGGAGATTAGACGCAGCGTGTCAGATGTCAAATCCGACTGAGATTTACGAGTAAGCTCCACTCACGCCAGCCCATTATATGGGGTTGCTTTTTTGTGACCCCGATGAGAACGTATTCGGTTACAAATGTATTAATAAATCGTCGGTTGCGTATATCGTTTATCCATACCAATTTTATAAATGCGAATGTGTTTCTGATTGATGATTTGTTTGTTTGCTCAACTAAAGTTTAGGCTCAACTAAAACGATCGTGATGAAATTTAACACATTTATAGTTTTTTTATCTTGGAAATAAGCATACAGCATTCTTTATCCAAGCAAAACGAATGGCTGAATTCGCGAACTATAACTTAATCTGCGTTGTTGATTTTCCATTGCTGTGATAGATTTTTTGGTAGTCTCTCAATCTAAGACATCGGAATCTTAGCTGTTAAATCGAATCCCGATTAAATAGTTTAATATTTTTAGACTTTATATTTGTACGCTTGCTATATAAGTCTTTTAATTCCACTATAACTTCTGAATACTCGAACAGGTTCGCATATATGGAAACATTAGATTAATTATCACGCACTTGCTATAATATCTCGTGATAATAATATTTAAAAAACATTAAACAGCCGCTGCATGGCACCACGGTATCTAATATTATATAAATATTACCGTGATGGCACCGACATTTAGACAATTTAGAGCCGGACTAATGGGGGTTAGTGCTCTTAAACGGTTACTTTTACAATAATATTATGTCAGCGACAATATAATCATACCACTTATGTTTCTAGACGCCAAGTTTCTAACACTGTATTGTTACTGGAAACCTTTTGTAATAAAAATTCAACATCATCATCGAACCCAGGACTTTAGACCTGAACACGCCAACAACTAGAATCAAAGGGCAACTCAATTTGTAAGAAGTTTCAAATCTCAGAACTATAACAATTAGTCAAACGAAAACGAAAGATTAGTTCAAAGTGTTTTATGCAAATGAATCCCTAAAACTCTTGACCTTTTCCCAACGAGATAACGACGAACGTCACCAGCTTGCCAAGCGACGAATAGCAAAAATAAAGAACTAATTGAAACAGGAAACAAAAAAAGCGTGTTTAAGTTTTCAAACCGTCTTTGTGAAACCCTCTATTATCTAATCCCTCGCATGTTTACGGAGCGGTCGAATTTCATATCTAGGCGGTTCCTTTGAAAGCTCTTAGTTTTCTTTAGGGCTGCCAATCCTATATTTTTTTTGCGATGTTGTATCACTATCTTTGCTGAACGTTGCTGTACCATCACTCGATTCTGAGCTTAAAATTAACGCTGTGTATTGTCGGTTTTTTACGTTTATAATACTGTATCAGTATTTTATGTTTCTAATGCACGGGTGCATTAGAAACATAAAATTGATACTGGTATATAAAAATAATTCATAAGGTGACTAAACTATTAATTTTCAGGTTAATTAACAAATTAATTAAGAATTATACTATTTTATAAATGAGACGGGAAATCGCAATTATGGAGAGCGTCACCAAATTGAAATACAAAATTCATTTATTTCAAGAAGGCTTGCTATAATATAATAAATTACTTACCAGAAGCACTTGTGGAATATCAAGCCTGTCTATGTAGTGAATCTCAAACTTTATCATTCTAAATTTCTACCACCGGTTTGGAAGGCAGTTTCTACCGAGATGAGCCATAAAGCTTAAGTTAAATTGCTTGGTCACAAATCATGTGATATTGGTTTAATTCTCGTGTCGAGCCAAATTTGGAATGTTACATTTCACTGTCAAGGTCTCCGTGTTACGGAGGACATGTTAGGACACCATTCATCTACAAACTGGTATTGAAGCAAAGTAAGGGTCTTATTTCTAAATCTCAATGTATTTCGTATGAGAAAGAAGGTCTATGTCCAACAATGGGAAATACACTCCCGATCCCGTGACGCAGTGTGCGCGCTGTCGCATTATAAAGTTGGAGGTCCTCGGTTCGATTCCCGTTTCTAGTCTGGTCTGGTGGGAGGCTTCGGCCATGGCTAGTTACCACTTTACCGACAAAGCCGTGTCGCCAAGCAATTTAGCGTTCCGGCACGATGTCGTGTAGAAACTAATTAGGAGTATTGGTGTACCATACCCCTAACAGGTTACCATCTTAGATCCCAAAGGTGGCGGCGTTTTTTGTTTGCTCTCGGCCGTAATTTATTTGGGCCTTCTTGTTTTCCCGGCGTTACGTATTATCCTCTCCGGCTGTCAAGTCGCGCCGCCTGTGATGAATAAAAATGTACACGCCTACCAACATCCCCGGAGATTTGTTGTGTGTTTTTTAATTGTTGGATGTTATGACATTGTCATTTTTATGAGCTTATACTGTCTACTTTTTTGTTAAAAAATTAGCTATCAATTTTTAAACACTTGTTGACATCCGATCGAGCTTGAAATAGACATAATATTATGAAACTTCATCTAGAGTGTAAAAAGTGTATTTTTGGAGTAGCTTGGTTGAAGGCATTAACTACAAATAGTTATTACAGTGTATCTTTACCGTAAAATGACTAAATTAATTTACACGGTAGTAACCACAGTGCTATTAAATATAATTGATCAAGCAGTATATAACTAGCCAAAGTTATTAAAAATTGGAAAAGTAAACAAGCTAATTTGTAAACTAAGTTATTTATATCAATAAATGTAAATTGCTTTTAATACAGGAAAATAATCCATAATCATCCATAAATAGGCCGTATTTTCATCACACAATTTAAAAGTTGCCGAATCAGTAGCAAGCAGAACCAAATCATCAGTAATAAAATTCCTGAATTCATACAATATTAAATAATAACTAAATTCAAATTCAAATTCAAAATAATCTTTATTCAAATAGTCCTTAAAAAGGCACTTTTGACGCGTCAATAATTTACATAGTAGTTATTTGATGGTGATAACTAGATTCGTAAACTTAAAACTAAAGCTATGAGGGTTCCAAACGCGTCCCGGTCTAAGAAGAAGCCCACAACAAACTTAGCCGGGGTAAGAGCATTAATCACAATAAATATCTTACAAACATCGAAATTGAAAAATCATTTTAATAAAACTAACTTAGATTACGTTGCAACGATAAGAGTGCAATTTAAATAGTAACAAGAAGTCAACCTACATAAACTACTATCGACATAAAATAGAAATCTTGATTCCCAACCATGAAGTACTGACCGCAACTAGAAACATTAATTTGACTGATTTATGTTTTCCGTTAGGTACATACGCTTAATCACTGATTGATTACACAGCTGTGGCGACCACAGCTTTATAAGGAATAAACGTCACTTCGAAAGCTATTTATGTTAATAATTTAATGATTCGTACATGAAAATTACCAATGTTAATCAAGTTGTCTTTTAGTAGTGATCATTTATAACTTCATAAATGCTAAGAATGCTCGACGATTTTTCAACGTCGATTCTTTTTGATTATCAATTTATAATATTTAATTTATTTTATTTTTTATTTTAGAATTTTATATGAATAATCTGGGTATCGGAGTTTTTTAGCGTTAGATTGATGTGACATGTCGTAACTGTGCATAGCTTATGGCAACTGCTGGATTTGAGCTAATTGTTTACTGATGATGATATGATGAAGAAGTATTATTTTATTAAGAATCGCAGTGGCTATCTGCCTGATACAAAGGCAAAGTCTCTCACTATGCTTGAAATAGCTCCAAGTCAGAAATGATAATTTGGATTTCATAAGAAGAACCAGAGCTTTCGACTGAGTCGCAAAGTGGCAATGGGCAGGGCACACAGCTGCGAGAACAGATGAACCGATGAACGCTGAGATCTTGAGGTGGCAGAATGCCCACCCTGTCCCGGTGAGGGCAGCGTTAGCTGACACTTAAAATGCTGGATACGACCAAAAGATTCACAGAGAGCCACTGGACTCAAGCAGAACATGACCGTTAAATCAAAAACTTCAAAAATAACAGTAAAGCAGTTAACTCCAATCAGTTAATATAGTAAGTCATGATCAACCCATTATCGGCTCACTACAGAGCACGGGTCTCCTCTTAATATGAGAAGGATTTGGTCATAGTCCACCACGCTGGCCATGTGCGGATTGGCAGTCTTTACACGCCTTTGAGAACATTATGGAGAACTCTCAGGCGTGCAGGTTTCCTCACGATGTTTTCCTTCACCGTTGAAGCAAGTGATATTTTAGTTTTTTTAAAACGCACATAACTCCGAAAAGTTTGAGGTGCGTGCCCAGATTTGAACCGCCGACCTCTGATTAGGAGGCTAACGCCCTTACCACTAGGCTACACCGCTTCGCTTACGCATATAGTAAGTAATCTATAGTATATGTCGATGTTTAAATAATCTATTTTAATCCTATTTTGATATGCTATGTTATTGTTTAGCAATTCACATTATTATCTTAAGAGTAGGTACCCACGGTCACAATGAGCTGCCTCGCGAGGAATTTTACAAGACAAGTCGTACGCCCACGAGCTATCGTGATATTTAATGCTTAACTTACGTGGTTGAAAATTCTATAAAATTTATACGAAAGTGTTTTCTTGTTATTTGTTTGCAGTAAAACCGTTGCACTGATCTACATAAAATTTGGCACAGCTTATGTAAATTTAGTAAAAGTTACTCAATCATATGTCATCGTTAAATCAGAGAATATTACTTTTTTAAATACTAATTATGTAAAAATTCTAAAGCAGCTCCATGTTTTTCTTTTTCTTTAATGTCTGACGCGGCGGCTACCGGTTTTTAGCTTCTGATTGACGGCTGTCGGCTTCGCTTACAGCCTTACTAACTTATATATACCTTTAGCCTGACCCTTAATACCTCTTCTTATAGACGATTTTACTCTGATTGCGTTATGAATTGGTAACTTGATGTCGGTACTCGTTGCGGCGCCGGCCGACATGGCTAGAACTCGAGTATCATCCACTTATTCATTACGGGTTTCTATTCAGTTTTAATCATAATCGGGACTTTAAACGCATACATTTGGGACCACTTCTGGCGTCTATAAAGATTAATTATTATTGGTTAGCGTGTATCTCATGGTTGTAATGAGATATAATGTTAATTCCGAAGCGTCGGGAGGAGGCGAGGATTGAATTTAAATTAATTTCGTATAAGCACAAGAGATAATTGTTGATTGCTTAAGAAGTATAGCTTCATAATGGTTTTTATGTCTTTTCAAATTTTAAAATAATCATTGATGGGAATGAATTTAAATATTTTATGGAAACATTTGACTAGGTGGGTAGGCTAGTTTCAAATAGATATTAAGAACAATAATTATTTATCTACGAAGTTATTGACAATCATACCTGCATCAATAAAACTAAATAATGTTTACAATAATATACTCGTATATACGTCTAATTGGAGGTTTGTGGCCCGTCCAGTTATGGGGCTGGTGGGCCGTGGTGGCCGGCGAGCGATCGATGCGCTTGCCGTCGGCGATAGAAAAGTAGGTGTAAGACAGTTTTCCTCTTCCACCTCTCTTGCACCTCTCGTGCCTTAGAAGGACTTGTGGACAATGGAAACGGGATCGTCCATCACTCACAGTACGGTCCTCGAGTTGGCTGGTGTGATGTTGTTCCGGCACACATCTAACCAGCGAAACTGGGCACGTTATGCACGAAGAGGGTCTGCAGGCACCCGCTGGAGGAGTTGCGGTTGTATGTGAAAGCTTTCCCGTGGCTCCACCATACAGCTGTGAGTACAAGTGGGGGTTTTAGTCATGCCTCCCCATAACGCAGATGATTTACCCACGATAAAAAAAAATGGTTGTATGTACTGAACTAACTGTTAGTGTAGGTGTTTTCTTACCTCTTTTTAGAAATATTCATCATATACTCGCAAATTTCCTTTTGGATAAATAACCTTGACGTTAATCCCGTTTAAACAAAAACATCAAATCTGTTGTGACTATCCGGTGATAATGAGTTTCAGCTAGTTCATTTATCTAACGAATCCCCTAAAAGCTATGCTATTACAAAATACAAATATAGATAAAGACTTTGAAATTTGCTCAGCCAAGTATGAAGGACTACAAAGCGAAGCCAGTAGTGCTTCTAATCTGAGGAACACCGTTCACAGAAATCTCGAATAAATCATCTCCCGAGCGTTTGATAAACAAAAGAGATTGCTCAAGCGCCTCAAGGTTTTGACTGGTGGAATTTATTAACAAAATTATTCAAAGACAATGAGAAATATTTAGAAGCGGCAAAGACAAATGATCCCCGCCATTGTATAGATAAACACGCGGTGAGATTGGGGGAAGTGGAAAAATGAGCGGCCATATTTTATTTTGTAGCTGGGAGCTGTGTAACGAGTGGTTATTTATAGACAAATGAGTTAACATTTACCATTATCTTCGGGGATGAATTAGTACAGTTTAATCACTTTAACTAACGAATCATTACTACAACATTTTAGATAAAGAAAATGTAAATATTTCACTAAGAGTTGATGCGAGCAAAGATTTTGTTTTCCAATAGAACCAAATATTTTTCATGGATTTAGTATAGCATTTACCTGTCTCCGCTGTAAAAATTTTACACACAAGAGGGCTTTTAAAAAGTTCTGAGAAACCTTTATTATTATTTTACCTTTCAGGCTAAATTCCTATTTTCATCTTTCATATAACTTTTAAAAGCCTTTTAAAGTTTGTGTAATACTCGTAACAAATTGTGTATATTTTAATTTAAATAATGTTCAGTTTAAATTAAATTAAATTAAAAATATTGATTTCACCAAAACCACAGTTACAGTTTTGCATATTCCGATGGTACCCACACTAGGTAATCCTGTCTCGTGGGTACCTTGTACGCTTTAACAGTTAAAGGATATAATACAGACGCTAACTATATTTTTATTGCAAAAAAAAAAAGTTTGATATTCATATGTCTCTCCTTCTCTCCTCGTGTCTTCCAAAAACATCATCATCATCATCATCATCATGATCAACTCATTACCGGCTCACTACAGAGCACGGGTCTCCTCTCAATATGAGAAGGGTTCGGCCATAGTCCACCACGCTGGCCATATGCGGATTGGCAGACTTCACACACCTTTGAGAACATTATGGAGAACTCTCCGGCGTGCAGGTTTCCTCACGATGTTTTCCTTCACCGTTGAAGCAAGTGATATTTTAATTTATAAGTTATGCTGACGTGCGAACTCGACTGTGGCCGATAGAAGACTGCCGTCCGCCCAATCCTTCATTCACAGCCAAACTTATAAGTCATTATATAAACATAAATCAGTATTACTACCTGTCAATATACGTCATGAAACATAGGTATATTGACATGGTTACACCTACTGTATCATGAGGTACGTTAACAGACTAACAATGTTTGAAATTACGTTCGGCGTTTCCTTTGTCAATATACGTGTTGTCATTAAACGTTTATTGACCAAGGTATGTTGACATGGTTACATCCATTCTATCGTGAGGTGTATTGACAAATGCTAAATTATATTTGTAATTGCTAACAGTCGGCCTTTCCTGACCGTATTCACGTCTCGTGAAACAACCAAGAAACCATTACACTTACAATATAAATTAAAATACAATCAAGTATTAAATTGCTCATTTACAGTTAATTTAGTTGGGTGACCCCTTCATGTTCACATCAACTGCATCATTACTTGAGTGACCCCTTCATGTTCACATCAACTACATCATTACTTGAGTGACCCCTTCATGTTCACATCAATTACATCATTACTCGAGTGACCCCTTCATGTTCACATCAACTTCATAATTACTTGTGTGACCCCTACATGTTCACAACAAGTAAAACAAAGTTCGAGTTATTGTTAAAGTGACCCCTTCATGTCCACTTTAACCAAGAATTTAAGTTATTACAGAATAATCAAATTCAAATTCAAAATAATCTTTATTCAAATAGTCCTCAAAAATGCACCTTTGACGCGTCAATAATTTACACAGTAGTTATTTCATGGCGATAACTATATTCTTAAACTTAAAACTAAAGCTATGAGGGTTCCAAACGCGCCCCTGTCCAAGAAGAAGCCCACAACAAACCTAGCCGGGGGTTCTCTTTCTCTTCGTTATCACCATCTCACATAATGAATAAAATTAATAATAAACTATAGTACCTATGGAGATAGAGCAATTCACACCCAAGTTTCTTTATCGTTTATATAATCCTTAATATCGTAATATGATTTTTCTACAAGCTTTCGTTTTATAAAAACTTTGAACTTATTGATAGACATCTCCAAGTTATCAATAGGTAATTTATTATAGAATAAAATACAATTTCCTTTGAATGAGTTACTAATTTTCAATCAAAAATCAATTACTTAACACAATTGCATCATTTCAATTTAAGTATGATTGTTAAATTCTAATGGGATGGATTGCAATCATTAATTTATTGTAAACTCTAAAGTAACTCAGTAAAGTCACAACTTCTTAAGGTAGATATAAACAGACATTATATGATATGATATCTATAATCTGATTATTATAATAATTTTTAATACATAATCATACAATTTGGTTTCATTAAACCATACCAAATTCAATTACAACTAAAATAGCATCCATTTACATGTGTGATCTTAATCTTAGGAGAGAAGGACATTCAGATTTTTTTTTTTGTATAAACCACTCAATCATCAGACATATTCGTGTCATTACTAGAATCTTCACTGTTTCTATTAAAAACTAACCAATGGTGAATTTTATCAACAGAAAAAGTGCCTTTAAAGCTCCTGTTACTTTTTCGGGATAGCGGAGTGTCTTCTACTATATACCTATCATTAGGAAGAACTCCCGTTATTCGATAGGGACCACGTATCTTAGAAATTAACTTTCTACTTCCACCAGTTGATGGAACATCCCTTTCGACTCTTACCAAATCACCTAAATTAAAACGAGCTTTTGTTCTTTTCTTGTCGAAAAGTTCCTTTTGTTTAGACTGATTTTTAGAAACATATTCAGATATCTCTTCTCTAATGGTTTTTATAGTGTCGGTTTGTTCATCTTCTAAACTATCGATTCTATCGTCATTATCTACCTCATCCACGCTATTTGTGCTCTCATCAAGAATATTTAGCAAAGAGTCTGAAGTTCCTACAAGGTTTGTACCAAAAAGTGCTTGAGCTGGCGTTTTCCCTATACCTTTGTTAAGCGTGTTGTTTAGACCCCATTGTATTTCGGATACGCGTTCATCCCACAGGGATTCAGATTTACCGTGATTACTAGCCGAAAGAGCCGCTAACACTGTTCTATTATACCGCTCAACTTGACCATTGGCACGAGGTGTCGCTATTGCATTCAAAATATGTTTCACCCCAAGCTGACTCAGGAAATCTTCAAAACGCTTAGATGTGAACGAAGTACCTCGGTCTGATATTAATCGCTTTGGAACACCAAAAGTGTGGAAATAATATTTGATGGCCCTAATGGAATGAATCGATTTAGTACTTTTGACGGGGAATAACATAATAAATTTGGTGTACGCATCAATGACTAGTAGCAAATAGGAATTTCGTTTTTTACTGCGCACAAATGGGCCTAAGTGGTCAATGTGAACGGTATGGAAGGGACAATCAACCTTTTTAATTGGATGTAATTCACCTGCCTTTTTACCGGATGGTACTTTATTGTACGCGCATTCTAAGCACGAGTCTATGTATTTTTTTATAAACCGCCTCATTTTAGCAAACCAGTACTGTTTTCGAATTTTATCATATGTTTTATCAAAACCGAAATGTCCTATGTTGTCATGATTGGCCTTAAGGACTTGCCAGCGAACCCCTTTGGGAACTACCCAACGGTCCCCATCGCTAGTTTTTCTATATAGTAACCCACGTTTTATGACAAAGTTCTTTTTTAGTTCTGCGACGTTTTTGGTTTCGGGGTCATTTAAAATATTTACGATACGCTGTAACTCCCCATCACTTTGTTGCACCGTTACTATCCAATTAGAATCTACGTTAAAAATATTTAGGACTTTATCTGCTATGGGATTTCGACTGAGAGCATCTACGTGACCCATAGTTGCACCTGGTTTGTAAACGATATTAAAATCATATTCTTGCATTGTTCCCCACCACCTAGCAACTCTAGGTAACATATCCTTTTTCTCAAAAGTAGCGCGGAGAGAATTGCAATCGGTAACAACCGTGAAGGGTACCCCTAATAAATAAACCCTAAAACGTTGCATGGAAGCTACCACAGCTAACGTTTCCAGGTCATAGGAAGTGAACCGACTTTCTTCCGGGGATGTCTGTCTGCTATAGTAAGCGACAGCACTGAAAGGAGACTCTTTATTTGGTCTCTGAAGCAATATGCCTGCTATTCCATTCTTTGATGCGTCCGTATGCAATTGGGTTTCGTGTTTAGGATTATACAAAATTAGTACCGGTCGTTGGACTAATTCTCGTTGTAGTGTTTGAAACGCGTTTGATTCACTGTCACCCCATTGCCACTTTACATCTTTTTTGAGAAGCCTAGTTAAGGGTTGGGCAATCATTGAAAAACCTTTAATAAACCTTCTAAAAAAGCTAGCAAGCCCGAGAAATTGCCTAAGTTTATGTTGATCGGTTGGTACAGGATAATTTTCCACGGCCGCAATTTTATTTTTGCCTGGTCTTATACTGTTCTCGCAAACTTCAAAACCTAAATAATCAATGGACTCTTTAAAGAAATTACATTTTGAAAGTTTAAGTGTTAACCCAGCTTTACGAAACAGTTCAAGTGTACTGATTAAACGCTGAAAACCTTCCTCAATAGTTTTCGATGGAATAATAACATCATCCATATAGGCAAATGCTTCCTTAAACCTGGCGTTACCTAAAATATTATTAATTGCTCTTTGAAAGGTAGACGGCGCATTAGCTAACCCGAATGGCATTCTGTTAAATTCAAAATGCCCATCCGGTGTAACAAATGCGGTTAAATACTTCGAGTTTTCAGACATAGGGATCTGATAGTAACCAGAGGCAAGATCCAATGTAGTATAATACTTATAACCGGATAAATTGTCTAATTGGTCGTCTATTCGCGGTAAAGGATAATGTTCCTTAGTGGTTTTCTTATTTAAATTCCTATAATCAACGCATAGTCGATAATCTCCAGTTTTCTTTTTGACTAGTAAAATAGGGGACGCATATTCTGAATTAGAGTCTCTTATGATTCCAGATTCTTTCAGATCACTAACCATTTCCCTTACTACTTCTCGTTCCGAATGAGATAGACGGTAAGGTCGGTATACTACTGGTGTAAAGTCTTTTAGATTAATGTTCATTTCTGTCCCTGTTACACAACCTAGTTCTTTAATTTGAAAAGCAAAACAATCTCTATATTGATTCAACAGACTAGTTAATTCTTCAGTTTTATAAAAACTTTCACTAGTATTAATCATTTTATCTGTAATAATATCTGGGATAGATTTTGTGTCAGTTTTGATTCTATTTATTAATAAGGTTTTAATTTCTTTACATGCTTGAGCTCTAACCAGTAAGTCGTCTTTATGTAACACGACACCTGATTGGTCAAGGCTTTTTATTACCAATTTACCATTACCGTTTTCCAGTTTAGTAATACACTCAATTAATTGGTATTTTTTTTTCTGGTTAACACTTGACTCCACAAATATATCACCATCATGCACAGGTACAGAGTGAACATTAATCTCTGTAAGATCTTTGACAGTTACCAATTCAGAAACAAATATCAGAATTCTACCTTTTGGTTGAGTACATCTATCTAATAATTTTAATTCATTTTTAGTTTTGTATACTATAACGTGATCTTGTTCTGTAAATGTTTGTCCGATTAACAGCGGTTCGAGTAAATAGTTATCAGGCACAATGAGCACGTCTACTTGAGCACTAACAGAATCTACTATTATAGAAAGTGAGAATTTACCTAGACAATTTACTAAGGAATTACCGAATCCTTTCAAAACTGGCAAATCGGTAGTCGACCAAGTTGTACCTAAACTTTTAGCAACCGATTCTTTTATCATTGTACACTGGCTCCCAAAGTCAATAAAGCAATTTAAATCACGACCCTCAACAACAGCATTCTTAAAATACTTTTTATCACTGTTTTGATTTTCATATACACACGAAACTGATTTATTATTTGTGGTATCAGAGCGAGTTGAACCTCCCTCAGTTTTAATAGTGCATTTGCTACCTACATGTCCTATCCTGTGGCAAATTTCACACTTTTTAATGGGTTGTTTACACCTAAAATATGGATGTCCTTCCTCCCCACAATTATAACACCTAGGACCATTACTTTGACCTACTCGCTTTACACGTTTATTATCGGAAGTACTTGCTTGCATGGTTAAGTTTGATTTTTCAATTTTTGTATTAGCTTTCGCGTTCCTTAAATATACTAACAATCTATCAGGTTCTCTGAACTGAGCCGCTTCGGCGCTAGTTCGGACGGACCTGTCTTCAATTCCAAATAAGATACAGTCAATCGCATTTTTTCCACTTATTTTACATCTATTTAACAGAACCATTTTATCGTAAAAATATTCCTCCAATGAATCATTAAAACGAGCCTTACAAGCAAGCATTTCCGTTAATAACTGTCCGTAGTTTTCTTCACTTGGGAATGCTAAAGCTAATTTATTTTCCCATTCTGACCATGAAAATTTTACGCTTGGTAATCCTTGATACCATCGTTGAGCTAATCCTACTAACTTTGGTAACGCATAATAAGCTATTTGTTTGTCTGTCCATCCGTAGATAGAAGCGCATTCGTTAACTTTTGAGATCCACGTGTGAATTGTTTGATTCCGTTTAGATGGATCAAACTCGGGAATTACATTCATTACAGGAAATCGTTCACTGCTATTGTCCTTTTTCAAACTTTGCACAAACTCAAGAAGTGTAGAAATAAGTACATTGTCTGACTTACCCGCCGTACCTGAAGTATCGTCGTTAGGGCGACTTGTTGACGGTGACGACGTCAGACTTGCAGTGTGGGTGCTGCCCTGAAAACTTCGACGGCAATCACGCGCTAATGACCTATGGCTCCGATGCGACCGCTTACGTGGCAGGGCTCTGCCGTGAGGCCTCGACTGACTGCTTGATCTGCTACGCGAACCGGAAGACTCTGAACTGGTCTCAGGGATCACCAAGCGCTTACGAGATCTTGGCTGGCGTTCCATATTTTACTGTTATATGGGCGTAGTCCTTAACCAGGAGGATGATAAACTATCTTCCCGATATATCCCACTTTCTGAACTATAAGTTATGCTGACGTGCGAACTCGACTGTGGCCAATAGAAGACTGCCGTCCGCCCAATCCTTCATTCACAGCCAAACTTATAAGTCATTATATAAACATAAATCAGTATTACTACCTGTCAATATACGTCATGAAACATAGGTATATTGACATGGTTACACCTACTGTATCATGAGGTACGTTAACAGACTAACAATGTTTGAAATTACGTTCGGCGTTTCCTTTGTCAATATACGTGTTGTCATTAAACGTTTATTGACAAAGGTATGTTGACATGGTTACATCCATTCTATCGTGAGGTGTATTGACAAATGCTAAATTATATTTGTAATTGCTAACAAATTATTTTTTTTTTTTCAAAACGCACATAACTCCGAAAAGTTAGAGGTGCGTGCCCGGATTCGAACCGCCGACCTCTGATTAGGAGGCTGACGCTCTAACCACTAGGCTATCACCGCCAAAAACATGAACACAATAAAATTCCCCTGCGGATGTGAACAAAAGTTGTGTACGAGTCAAAACGTTAACGAAGAAACACCAGCTGAAACCGACGAATCTAATTATTCATCATTAGTGCTGATCAGGGTCGATACGCAAACAGGGAACATTTATCATTCCCCTAGTAACATCCATGTTCACTAATGGTTAATAGCTACTTTGGTCTTTCAAACTAATCAATGATCTACAATATGGATTTTAGAAGAGGTCAGAGGTCGGCGGTTCGAATCCGGGCACGAACCTCCAACTTTTCGGAGTTATGTGCGTTTTTACACATTTAAAATATCACTTGCTTCAACGGTGAAGGAAAACATCGTGAGGAAACCTGCACGCCTGAGAGATCTCCATTATGTTCTCAAGGCTTGTGAAGTTTGCCAATCCGCACAAGGCCAGCGTGGTGGACTATGGCCAAACCCTTTTCATATTGAGAGGAGACCCGTGCTCTGTAGTGAGCCGGTAATAGGTTGATCATGATGATGATGATGATGATATTTGACTTTTTTTTTTTAATTATTTTATATCCCATAGAATATTAGGAGTCACCAACTTACCGTTGCAGCAGTGACAAAATTACTCCGAAATGAATAGTCTATTAAAATTGATACCCATGTATTTCTTAATGTTAATAAAATATTTTTAATTAAACTTAATATATTATTTCCTACGAAAGAGATAATAGTCGTCCCATAAATTTGTTTTAAATTTATTGCTATGGCCATGTAAACATGATATGGCTTTAGTTAGCATTAAAGTGTAATTTGAATAATAATGCAAATGAATCTTAATTTATGTCAGGAGCATACATAACGATACTCCTCAATAATATCATGATGATTGGCTATTAATAAACGTACAGTAATAATATTAAAGAACACTTTATAACGAGGAAAAAAAGATGGAAATGCCATCGTAAATAAGCATTTGCAAGTCAATGCTGTCAACTTATCTCCTAAACGACGCGAGACATAACTAGTTTTACGATTAACAGCGTGGAAGCAAAAAAAGGCTCGCGAGCTCGTTATATGGTGCCCACATCAAAAACTGTCCAATTAATTGACAGCTCATATGCCTGACATCGTCGGCCGTTTTGAATGTAAAATAAAATTAATTATACAATCAATCAGACAACATGTCAGGGTCGCAAAGGTGTTTCTTTTCGCGCGGCCAAATGCCAATCAACTCGTAAAATGCCTACCCAAGCGGGACTGTTTTTTGCTTCGGTTTATAGGTCATTTATATTGGAGCGTACTTCACGATTAACATCTCTGTCTTCTAGTATTTAAAGTCTACTATGAATGGTGGTTGTTTCAGTGATATAAGACGGGCCAGTTAAATTTGTTGTTAGTTTAACAACCCGATTTGCTACACATTAATCGAGTCGAATAAAGACGCGCTCAAGGTGAGAACGGCTGACTCAAAGAGCGTGTTTCATAAGGAGAAATTTTTATGTCCGTCTGTCATTTCACGCACATTTAACATTAATTCGCACTTTATCTTATGTTTATGTTCCTCCGCGCGCCGGGTTAATGCCACGAATGTTCAGATGTAATCGTTTTTTGTTATAAAAGTCTCTCATCAAGCCATATTAAATACAATATCAATTTTCATTAAAGTTTTTCAAGTTAGTAAGCAGCAATGAGATTTGGGTACCTATATTATTTTATATGCGTAGTGTGTAAAATCACGTTGAAATAGCGTGGAGGACTTCGGCACTATATATTTATAATTAATCACATTTGAAGCGGTGATAGCCTAGTGGTTAGGGCGTCAGCCTCCTAATCAGAAGTCAGTGGTTCGAATCCGGGCACGCACCTCTTAACTTTTCGGAGTTATGTGCGTTTTAAAAAAAAAAATTAAATATTACTTGTTTCTACGGCGAAGGAAAACATCGTGAGGAAACCTGCACGCCTGAGAGTTCTCCATAATATTCTCAAAAGTCGTGTGAAGTCTGCCAATCCGCACATGGCCAGCGTGGTGGACCATGGCCAAACCCCTCTCATATTGAGAGGAGACCCGTGCTCTGTAGTGAGCCGGAAATGGGTTGATCATGATGATGATGATGAAAGTTTATCAATCGTAATATTTACAAGAAGCTTCAACGATGAAGTAATACCTGTTAGTAAACTGGAGTGTTAGTCATCTTGAACATGTATAATATTATTTGGCAAAAAAAAAAATTAAGTCCAGTGATTAATTTTAGTAGCAGAGGTATAAACATTATATTGATTCTAGGAATGTTAATCTTACTGAATGTACCAGATGCCGGTGATTTCATCAATGTTATTTAGTATATTTCAGCATTTCCAGCAAGTCCTCTTTGTAATTAACGTCTCGTAATCATCACAATTGTCACAGTTGTTATTGAATTAATATGGTATATTTAGCACCCAGAAGTAAAAGATATTAAAAAAAAACAAAAACAGGTAGCCTAAGTCGAATTTACTTTAATATTAACTCGATTAAATAAATCAATCATAACAAAAAAAATATATCACATACAACTGTTAACAATTTATAAAGAAAACAACGGAATATAATGTAATAAAGAAATATAAAAAAGTGTCAAAAGACTTACTGCAAATAATGCCGGCACCACAACCTTCTCGCTCGACTCAACCACCAAAAAAGAATCAATTTCAGCTGAAGGCTTGCTTTTTATAGTGTTTGGGTGGGTACCGCCATTACTCACAACAATTCTGCCAACACGGCCTATCCTGATCGTGCACCGCCCTCGGCTGCACCGCCGTCGACTGCACCGCCCTCGGCTGCACCGCCCTCGGCTGCACCGGGGATGACTTCATTGGAAGCGTTCGCAGAAGGATTTGATTCACCATTTTCGTCAGCAACATCACTCGCAGCGTTAACTGGACCGGTGGGAACACTTGGAGGTTCACCCGTGTCGTCACTGTTATTAGAACCTGTGTAGGGGATAAACGGTTAATTGACCACGCTAACGTACACTATTGCCTATTCTGCCATTCATCACGCTTTAAAGGCCCTCATTCAAAATCACACTTCTACTGCCCAAATAAAACACTCTGCATTCAAAAGTATGCATATGTCTCCAAACATTATATCTCACTCATTCTCATACCTGAACTTGCAAGTTCACACACCACGTTAAAAACGTGCCAGGTCAAAGCCTGATGCGTATTCTGAGAACACGACTTCCCAGGACAAAGCCTGCCAGGACACAGCCTGATACGTATCCAGAGGACACGATTTTCCAGGAAAAAGCCTGATGCGTATTCAAAGAACACGACTTCCGGAGACAGCCATTCTGGGTCGCCAGTCTCGGGAGCACGCTGCATCTGGGCCACGTTGGCCACCACTGTGTAACCAGCAAGGCATCTCGCCTCACACGTCAATACATCAAACGTGCTATTGTAACATAAAGAAAACATTAAAAATCTTACTTTCAAAAAATGCAGCGCAACTCTCAGGACACCATTCCCCTTTCCAAGGTACCATATACTGTGCTGCGGCCTGAGTTGATTTGCCTCTTGCTCCGCTCAACAATTTCAGCTCATAGCGATCATTTGGTAACACCCTTGTTACGCGGTATGGACCTCTCATGCCAGGGTCCAGCTTTCCAGCGGACTGAGAATACTTAATGACGAATACTTGATCGTTAACCGTGAAAATCCTTGGAGGGCGTCTATGACGGTTTACGCGATTATCTTGCCCGTCTTGATTCTTGTCAAGTGATGCTTTAGCGGAGCTCCTACTGATTTCTCTCATTGCTTCACGATTAGGGCTGGAGTTCTCGAGGGCAACGTCACGGATCAGTGCACGAATAACAGGAGTAGTCGCATTAGTACCGATCAATAGATACAAGGCTGAGTACTGCGTAGTCTTCTGCTTTGTTATATTTAAAATTAATTGAATCTTACCTAACGTATTAGACCAGGTTGAATTTTTATTATTACTCTCCACACGAATCATGTTGAGGACAGTCCTTACATAACGCTCGGCCTGCCCGTTGGAATTATGCATTTCGGGCGTAATGTAGTGAATGTCACAACCCATTTCAGTTACCCAACTGGTAAAAGCAGAAGCCTCGAACATACGGCCACGGTCACAAACTATTAGTCTGGGCGTTCCAAATAAAGACACAGCGCAATTAAAAACGCTTTTTAGTTCTCCCGAGTCTTGTCTATACATAGGATATAATAAACAGAATTTGGTAAATGAATCGACTATAACTAGTACAAATTTATATCCGTTCGACTGTGGCAAAGGTCCTAGTGCGTCAATATGGACAGTGTTAAATGGAATGTCGGACTTTTCCCATGATGTAATGGGTTGAAGGGGAGCTCTTGGGACACGTTTTTTTGAAATACAAATCAAACAATGGGAGGTATATTTTTGAACAAATTGTTTTAAACCGGGAAACCAAAAATGCTTTAGAATGAGGTCATATGTCTTGTCCGCCCCGATATGCTCGTGTTCATCGTGAAAAACACGTAATAAACTGAGCCTATGTCCTTTTGGGATATAGCAGAGCAACCGTGTTTCCTCGCCCATTGGTGAGTAACGATAATAGAGCACGTCATTCTGATATACGTACCGACGTGAGTCCAAGAGACCATCTCTGAGTTTTTGTACGAGATCAAGCGTCTCAGAATCAGCTGATTGAGCCCTTTGTGCCCAACTCACTGGTCTTTCGACGTTATTGACTTGCAACATCGGTGGATTCCTGCTTAGGTAATCTGCATGACCCATCAACACCCCCTTTCGATATTCGATTACAAAGTTAAAATCTTGTAAATAAATCCACCAACGTGCAACCCGTGGAAGAAGGTCCTTTTTACGTTCGGTGGCCTTCAAAGCATTGCAGTCGGTTACTATTTTAAAAGTTACGCCGATCAAGTAATGGCGAAAGTGTTGCAATGCTTTAACGACCGCCAACGTTTCTAACTCGTATGAGTGGTACCTCGCCTCCGCACCCTGAGTAACTTTACTAAAATAAGCAACCACCCGTTTGTTGCCCTGCCCGTGAATTTGTATAAGTACAGCACCGTAACCCGCACAACTGGCGTCAGTGTGTACCTCAGTAAGAAGATTCGGGTCAAAAATCGCAAGTATAGGCTCGCTAGTTAATCGCTTTAAGAGATATTGTCGAACTTGTTCTTGATCAGGCCCCCACTCAAATTTAACGTTTTTCTTTGTGAGACCCGAGATACATGCGGTTTTTGTCGCGTAACCTTCAATATAACGCCGGAAGTAGCCTGCAAGGCCTAAAAACTGGCGTACTTGTCTAACGTTGGTAGGGATGGGTGCGTTAACTAATGCTTCAATTTTACGTTTACTCGGCCTAACCTGACCGTGGCTGATAACGCGACCTAGGTATTCTACTTCAGTACTTAGAAAAGAACATTTCTGTATATTAATTGAAAATCCGGCCTCAGTTAAAGTACCTTTATGAATTTCTGCAATGTGTTATTGATGATACGCTGATACACAGTAGGAGAGTTACACAGGCCATATGGCATCTTTAGGTACTCGTAATGAGCCTCTGGTGTTACAAAACCAGTCTTGTGGATGGACCCTTCATCGATTGGAATTTGATGAAATCCCGACGCCATGTCGAGACTAGTAAAGAATTTCGAATTCCCGAGCCGATCGATGTGGTCATCAATCAATGGTAGTGGATATCTATCCTTTACCGTAATGCGGTTAAGTGCACGAAAATCCACACACATTCGGTCTGAACCATCCTTTTTCTTAACCAAGATGATCGGGCTTGCATACTCAGAATTTGACTCCCTAATAATTTTCTTGTCTAAAAGATCCTGACAAATTTCGCGAACCTTTAGCTTTTCTTGATACGACAATCGATACGGATGATACGCTACTGGTATATTACTAGTTAAATTTATCTTCATCTTGCCAGTATTTACAGTCGTAGTAGCTGTACCAGATATTAGGAACTGGGAAAATTCGTTTAATAAGGTCATTAATAAGTTAAGCTTTTCGCCTTGAAGAGGAGTGTTGATTGTTTTAGGCTCGTCACTTCTCGCATTTATTTTAAAAACCCTATTTGGTGCATGCGTTAAATATTGCCCGTGTTTTGTGCGAATAAACGTGACTCCATCTCGATTAAGTACGTCAGTCCCTATGATAACAGGAGTATTCATTAGGGATGAGTCTACTATCACAAAATCAACATCAAGCGCAATGTTACTGAATTCCACTGTTAAAGTTATGTATTCGCGGGCGACAATCTCTTGGGCACTTAATCCTTTCAAAACACAATAAATTTGTTTCCGCGGACTAGAAAAGTGTTTAACTATTGCTGATGATATTAAGGAAACATTGAGTGCACCACTATCAATAAGCACATCTACTGCTACACCCTGTATTACCGCTGTGCTTATATCGTGATTATTGTCAGCGTTTGAAAGTTCACTGCATAGGTTAACTTTACGTTGGTTGTTATTTTGACTCTCAGATCGAATCTTAGCAAAGCATTCGCTATCTTTATGGCCTATTTTTTTACAAAAGGTACAGGTGGGCTTAGGATTATTCTCAACAAAATTACGCTTCCTAGGACACTGAGCCTTTAGGTGTCCAAGCCCACAAATAAAACACTTGGGACCGTTTGAGGCGTGCTTCTTAGCAGTGTTACTGAAAGGCGCGCGTTTCTCAAAGTTACGATTATCAAATCCACGGTTGGGTTTGCTGTAGGTAGCTAAAAATGAAACTAAATTGTCTGTTGTTAGGTCGGCATTTGTTGCAGCTGCGCGTACTTGTACATCACTGATTCCATGAATTACTATTTGTACCATAAGTTCTTCACTTAAGCCCTTAACCACACGTAGTCGCAACAGCGAGCGGCGCGCGTATTCTGCATAGGATAAGAACTTAACGGATGTTGAGTTTATAACCTCATAAAGAATTTTCGCATAATTAATTTTTTGCGGACACAAAGATTTGAACTCTTTAACAAAGTTGGACCATGAGCGATCATTCGTATCCCATTCGTTTAGCCAAGTTTTTGCCTCTCCTTTTAAACAATGGGCCACACGCGAAAAACACTCCTGATCCTCCCAACGATTTGTTTGCCTAGCCCGTTCCACTTCACTGCACCACACCTCGAAGTTATTTACAGCCGGGTCAAAGTTTGAAACGTAATAATTACTAGACTTACTTTTTGATAATGCATCTAATACGTCAACAAGCGTACGGCCTGTATGAGTGGTGTTTTTATCTAATGGAGGTGTGATGTCGTGAATGGACGAAGTCTTGCGCGAAACACTAACACTACTTTCCTCAATAGCGGTTAGTCGTGACATAATAGATCCTAACGTTTCTTTTATGGAATTATTGTGAGGGTAGGACCGAGATCTACTCCGGCGTTGACGCGAGTGAACAGTACGAGACCTAGACCTATTACGCGCACCGTGCCCCTCATAATGCTTATCACGATATGATCTCGAGCGACAACGCAAACGTCGATGTGTCCTATCGTATGAATGTGAGCGAGATCTACTGCGCGAACGATTTTTACTACGTGAACGCGAAGGTCGTCGGCGTGGCATTATTAATTGAATTTAACGGTTGTTTGTGATATTAAGGCTATTTAGTGGGCACAGGCCTATCGCACTTCTGAATTTAGCACCCAGAAGTAAAAGATATTAAAAAAAAACAAAAACAGGTAGCCTAAGTCGAATTTACTTTAATATTAACTCGATTAAATAAATCAATCATAACAAAAAAAATATATCACATACAACTGTTAACAATTTATAAAGAAAACAACGGAATATAATGTAATAAAGAAATATAAAAAAGTGTCAAAAGACTTACTGCAAATAATGCCGGCACCACAACCTTCTCGCTCGACTCAACCACCAAAAAAGAATCAATTTCAGCTGAAGGCTTGCTTTTTATAGTGTTTGGGTGGGTACCGCCATTACTCACAACAATTCTGCCAACAGTATATTTTAATTTAGTTCACTTCCGAAATTTCTATCTTAGAAGTTTTTAAAACAGATTTTTTTATAATAAAGTTAAGTGCATTGGGCGTTACACAATTACTTAATAACTCGAAAATTAAAAAGAATGTGAAATTAAAACATTAACATTTCTTTCTTCTTTTATTTTTTATATAAAAAAGGCAAATTAACATACAGATACAACGTTATTATGCATCCGCTAGGGAAGGATTTTTGAAAATATATCCCCTCAGGGTGCTGACGTTTGAATTTTGTATGAAAGTCTGTCTGTCTGTCTGTCAGTAATGTTCAAGTAAGAGAAAAGGCTACTATATTATAATTTCTGTGAAAAGTAACAATAATCTGTAATTATCCGAAATTTTAATTGATATTTTCATTTTATTACTACGATGCTCTCAAACTTGAAAACTAGAAGACTAGCAAAAAAACTAGCAGAACATTTTTGTACAAGTTTTACTCCCACAGTTTTTAACAATCATTACTATTAAACGGTATCAGCAATGGCTTTTATGCTATTTACATATCTTTAACGCAACTCTGACATTATTTCTTAACTTTTGGCATCGGAAATCGCAGTCGTATTTAAACGCGCATGTTTAATGTCAGACATTCAAATTACGGGGAAACGAGAAAGGAAGTTCAGGAATTTAACTCGTCTCGACAGATGTGGATCTTATCGCATATTTTCGTGATGGTGTTACAATAATAAGGATGCAAGTCAGGATTCCGGCGCAGTCAATGTGTGGGTTTGTGCTTGGGATCATTTGAGTTTTCTAGTAAATTAAAATATGAGTATTATAATTTACTAGAAAACTCAAATGCCTAGCGTTTTCCTGCACCTTTGCTCCCCTTTCTCGTGTTTCCAACTTGGAAACGGCTACGAATTTAATAACTCTAGTTAGAAGATAAATTTAAAAATCCTTATATTTATGTATAATTTATATGTAGAATTCATGAATTGATTTGAGCAACGTTTAATGGATCAGTTAGCCAGTTAGTCGTCCTTCCTTTTATATATTATACTTTTATTTATTTATTTAATTTTTAATTTAATTAGAACGGACAATATCCAATAACACTAATTAATGATTACACATAATAACATTATAACAAAAACAAAGTCTAAACAAAACAAATATACACTAAAAACAAAAAAAAACAGACAAGAGAGAAAAAACAAATATTCAAGATCTATGTCATAGTGGTATTATTATACTTTTCGCAAAACTGCAAGCATTGGCTTACGATTGTATTCCATTGGCCTGCAAATATGTCACAGCGAGGCGAGTCCGTCAACATTGTATTTAGGGCTGACAATGTGCGCAGGACGGGCGATTACTTAGACGATACTTAGACGATTTTGTTACCCGCTAATACTATTATTTATATCGTTTATATTATATACGTTAGATTAATGGAGCTTTAGTTTACAAAAAATCGAAAGTTACTGATATTAAAGTTATTGCTCTGGCGAAAATTCACGCGAGTATAGCTGATGTATATAACTTAGTAGATAATTACCTTGCTCCCTATGTTCATCGTTTTTCTTTATTCGAGTATTCGAGTCATGTAGTGGTACTTTTGTCTTCATTGTGTTATTTTTTTTTTTCTGTGTAGTTTATGGGTATGACGCTTCTCTGAATCTACGTTTGAAAGTAGAATCCAAAATTTGCAGATGTAATTGCCGAGTGGAACTCGTTATTCAACAGTATCGCGTTCTTGTAATTATTTTTTTTATTGATCATCGTATCTTTGGAGTTGAATCAATTTACACTCATCAGCGTTACTGCGAGTGTGGCGATTCTTCGAAATTTGTAGCTTTTTGTTTTCATGAGGTGCTTTTAAGTAATTGTTATAGATTGACTTGACTTAACTGTTGTTAAAAACTGCCCGTTGGACAATGTACGGATTCCAATTGTACTAATACAAATTTAAATAAAAAGAAATAAATACATGAATATAACCAACTGAACTGACTGTTGCACGCCTGAGAGTTCTACATAATGTTCTCAAAGGCGTGTGAAGTCTGCCAATCCGCACATGGCCACCGTGGTGGACTATGGCCAAACCCTTCTCATACTGAGAGGAGACCCGTGCTCTGTAGTGAGCCGGTAATGGATTGATAATGATGAACCAACTGAAAACAAGATATATAAAGTTGTTTCAAGTCTCAAAACTCAAATAGATTCAAGCGTGTGTTCTTTCATCATTGACGATGTGGTCTTCTCATTCTGTCCAGTTTTCAAAAACAGAGCACAAGGCTCATGCGCTCAAGGAAGAAGCGGGATTATTCTACTTTACAGTGAAAATGTTATTGGTCTTAGTGGATTCGTCACTTATGAATGAAATGAAATGAAATGAAATGAAAATGAAAATGAAAATGAAATGAAAATATACTTTATTGCACACCAATACAGAGGAAAAAAAAAGAAAAGAAATAAACACACAGAAAATAAATAGGTGCAATAGGCGGCCTTATCGCTAATGAGCGATATGAATCGTAATGAAGTAAAATTTATTAACAGCAGATTGACGTTAGGGCTAAGGTGTAACATATTGTATTGTACTACAACTTACCTGAATTCAACTAGTCACCCTTTAGAACACCGATGGCCCGTTTGGTGCTTCTGCTTTCTGACTGTTGGCATTAATATCACGTTACCAATTTTCATAATTACCAATTGCATGTTTGATATTATTCTACCACGAAATTTGTGGTGCTATGTATAGTTTGTATTTGTCAAGAAAACTACTACTGTATCAATGACAAAGTACACTATATTATGAGAATATAAAAAAAAAGTATCTATTTGGATGAAACCACCAAATGCTACATCTAGTTTTGGCATTACAATAAAAACTTGTAAGTGTGGTACTTCCGTCAACTGGGCAGTATGAGGTTGCTATCTGACTGGTGCTCTTTTATAATATTTAGCACCAATCCTTCATCTGACAATGTTGATTTTGTTCGTTTACTGACTTGGCTGACAAGTCAATAACTTGTCCAGTTAATCGGCAGATTAAAACAGTAATTGTAAGCTTTTAATGAATCTTCCGTAACTTACTTAAAAGACATTTATACTGTACTTAAAGCGCAAATTAGTATATATACTCATAGTAGGCGACGATCAAAATACACTAAAGCGTGCTAAAAGTCAATAAGTGCATACATGTTCTGTGCACCTTGACTTTATTCCACGAATATATGGTACATTAGCTTGATTAATAGACAGCTTATGAAATAGTAATTAACGTCAGCAAACAACGCAATTAGCAATTTAACTGATTAATGATTCATTTTTTTTTTTAAACTTTTAAACGTACTGGCATTTGTAGACGAATGGTGCCTATTTACGTTCTTCGCTAATTTATACGCGAATATAATTAGACTGTTAATTTATATTGGGTAATTATGCCTTTGGCGAGACGCACGTATTGCTGCGTGCTCCACCTCTGCATAATTATGTAAATTGATTACATAATTAGTTCGCACATTCCCGATACATTGTTGGCTCACATACAGTTTTAGTTTTTTACAATACGTGGGTACATGTCACTCCTGGGCAAATTATTACTGACATGTTTAACAACGAGACATGGATGTTGGCTTAGTTACATATTTTTATTAATTAAATGATGAAGTTGGATTCTATATTTATTCTGTAACTATAGATAAATAAACAAAAACTTTTTTTATAATTCATCACCATCATCATCATCATCAACATTTTCTCGGCTCAGTACAGAGCACGGGTCTCCTCTCAATATGAGAAGGGTTTAGCCATAGTCCAGCACGCTGGCCATGTGCGGATTGGCAGACTTCACAAGCCTTTGAGAACATTATGGAGAACTCTCAGACATGCAGGTTTCCTAACGATGTTTTCCTTCACTGTTGAAGCAAGTGATATTTTAATTGCTTAAAACGCACATAACTCCGAAAAGTTATAGGTGCGTGCCCGAGTTCGAACCCCCCGACCTCTGATTAGGAGCCGGACGTCCTAACCACTAGGCTATCACAGCTTCCTTTTTTATAATTTATAAAACTTAAATATAATGATAAAGAACTACATCGTAATCAGTGCAACAATTTTTCCGAAAACTTTCATTACTTGTATCAAAATCAAAATCTGTATTATACACAATAAAACCTTATCAAACTTTGGAGATAACGTTAGATTTGACGTCTGGCGTTCGGTTTTACCATACCCCTAACAGGTCAGCCCGCTACCATCTTAGACTGCGTCATCATTTACCATCAAGTGAGATTGACGTCAAGATCTAATTTGTAGTGGATAAAACAAATTATGGTGGTATAACTTATCCGGTCTATTACCATTTTACTTGCCTGTTATAGGTTTATGTGAGTAAAGCTATTTTTGATTTGATTTATTTTATATAAAAAATACAGCTTTTATAAAGATTAGGGATTCATATCAGTAATCCGATCCGATATGACGGAAAAAAGTTATAGAATCTCAATAAACTTACTTAATCTTTTGCAAAATAAACAAGCGTGAGTTAGTGTTTGATGTTCCCACTAACTAATAACAATTACAGAGTTGTTAACATAACCATGCGCATAATTCAAACGAAACCATTTCATGATTCAATCGCCGTGACGGCTTAACGGGGGAATACATCATTTTGTGCAAAAAAAGATAAACTTAATTTTTTTCTAGCATTCTCATGAGGCTAGGTTTTATCTTTGCCAATTGCGCCCGCAACTTTCACTGCGCGATATTTCTTTACATAGATTTAAATACATATGTATTGACAGTTAATGTAACTTTTGTACTATCCCGGGATATAACAACAGATTATCTTACTGGCAAGTCGTTGCGTGATTGAGTGAATGACATCCGATCATTAAAATATTCACAAATGTATCATATTATACACATAATGGGTTGAGTTAAGTGACATGTTTAATAAAGAGCAAAGCAAGGTAAGCAGAGTGTCGCCTGGGAGCCCCAGCGGATACAAACGGTCCAAGACCCTGCACTTTAGAACTCTAAACAAAAGACTACTTTAAGAAAAAGATAATTAATGTCCAGTAGATGGTACACTGATTCGATGATAACGAAGAAAATAATACAAAGTAAAAATTATACTTTTTGAAATGAGATTTTCGTAGAACATGTCGTCTTGGGAGCCTTTAGTTTTAGGTTACTAAGATTAATTGTGATGAACTCAAAATAATGTATGAAATATTATGAACAAAACTTGTGACTGGCTTTCATAATTAAAGTTGTTGATTTATATAAATGTATGTATTATATTCTGATTTCAGTAGCGGTGGTCGTAATACAGGGACATAATGAAACAACGATAGTGATGTTGTTAATTAAAAATTATCCAAAATAATAATCATAAGGCATAATACCCAAAAAGTCCATCAGCTATAGGGAAATCCATTTGATACCGCGTCCCCGGTTCAAATTAATCCATCAAGGCGGCTAATCCCGGGCTCCGACGCGCCGAGCGCTTGTCAGCCGCCTGTCAGCCGACCTGTCAAAATTATGACGCATGACTGCGCCCACCGCGCCGTGTGCCTTTTTACACTTATGCTAAAACGAAAACTGTGACAGTGGTATTTAGGCGATTGTTTTCTGAAAACCCGTAGTAAAATCAAATGTAAACTTACATTATTTTTAATACACTATAAGTAAGCCCTTGATGGAAGTATCACCTTATGGTATGTAATAATGCAGTCTAAGATGATAGCTGGCCTGATAGAAATATTGGAGGGTCTGCTTCGGCGGACGCCGCTGGCTGGGACGCGGTCGAGTGCAAGTGTTCCCGTGACCCAGCCACCAAGCGACGCGAAGGAGCATCTGGGTTTAAGAAGTCGCCAGTCTGGCCGCCGGGGAGTCCCACATACCCCGTCGGAAGCGGCGCAGTCTTGCCTGCGTCGCCTCCGGAGGGGATGCGTAAAAGCATTTCCCAGCGTGAAAAAAAAAAGGGCTTTTATGAGAGAACTCTTTCTCTATAATATTCTCAACGGCGTGTAACTCTAATCTGAATTTGGCCAGGGTGACGGACTACGGCCTTAACCCTTCTTGTACTGAGAGGAAAACGAACTGCACCCTGCAGTGGGACTGTACGTAGTTTAAAATGAAAATGGTAATGATTCAAGCATATTCCAAAATACCATCCTGATTGATATGGACCTGCAGAAGTACGATTTTGCAGCGAGTATTTTATCAACACTTGCGCATACGCCTAGGAAAGGGCTGTTGGTCTTTGGTTGGTTAATCTGCCCTTTGCATACAAAAATATATGCAAAGGGCAGATTAACCAATCTTGTGGAAAACCACAGGATTGTCTATTTCATCGTTAACTAAAGTATGGCTGCAATTTGTTCTCATATCGGACATCCTATTGGCACTAAATTGACAAACATTGAAGGACACGTCGCCTAAACGCTTATGTTTGTATCTTTGCACCGCTCTATGAGAGAAACAGTTCTCTCATAAGCCCCCGCTTTATCAGTGAAGACAAAACCCGCCTTCGTAACCCTTTGACGGGTTTCGTCTTCACTTATAAAGCAAGCGATAATTATTTTCAAAATGCGTGTATTAAATTTTCAAGCTTGAGCGGTTACAATAAACATGACAGTTGCGATTTTCTCTTCGTAATACGCCTAAATTTAATATGCAAAATCCAACATATGAGTAGAAGACGGTGTACATGAGAGTGTGACTGCCAAAGCCCATGTTATGGCAGATAAATAATCCACTCAGATTTCCAAATTTAAAGTCGTATCAGAGTTAAAATTGGGTGGAACTAAAGTGACTTGAAACTTAAGGCTTGAGGTAAGGTTTTGTGGCGTGCGATCAGGTCAGTGCAGCCGGCGCGGACAAGTGGACGGGCACCTTTTGAAAGCGGAGCGGTGGGTGCAGTCACGCGTCATGACGCAGATAGATTGCTTGACAGCTCGCTGACAGGCGCTTGATAAGTTAATTTTACCAAATGCACGGCTCACACCGCGTTATCTGCGGCGTTATTATTTATTTTAACAAACGGAAACTCTATATACCTTCAGGGGCGTCATCCTCAATAATGGTGAAAATTCTAAAGCACATAAATCTCTACTCATAAATTGGCAAGTCTCATAACAGTCCGGTCAATTTAGACATTCGAAGTTACATAAAGTCATAATTATAAACAATGTCTAGAAGTTCCCCATCATTCCCCTGTAAGGAAAAAATTTAATTCAAGGTCAAAGGTAAAAAAAATGAGTTTTTGTGATTTTCAGCAAAACGGTAAGTTTTATCATAAAAGTACCTCAGACAAAAATTGTAGATTATAAAATTATCTATAAAAAATGTATCAATACTTTTTTTCTTACGAGCCACTGTTTCTGAGATATAACGATTCAAAAAGTTATAAAAATTGTCATCGTCATAACATGCATGAGTACGCCACGTATATACTCTCAGTTTTTGGTCTAAATTGACCAGATAATAATAATACTTTCTTTGTTTAAAAGAGATAATATTACTTTTAGACTACTCAATTTAGTTTAGAGATTGGGGAGAAAATTGGAGAGAATGGGCAAGAATGGTTTATTTTAAAATTGTGCCTAATAGATAGATAGATTGGTGTTATTTTTTTATTGTAATAAATGCTATAAAGCATATACAATTAGTCTTAATTACTGTTATGTCGTACTCATTTACTTGCATATATTGTGAAGCTAAATTTGACATCTCTTTATGTCAAGTCTCATCGACAAGTTTGACAATGTCAGGTTGCCAGACTGATATTCGTTAATTACACGATTTGAAATACTAAGCCATTATATTACTGTAAGTGCCTCGTTGTTTTGTTGCTAGCATATTCAACTACGGAGCACAAGTTTGGGGTTCGAATCCCGGGAAAGACTAAAGTTTTTTTTTTAAATAAACCAGCCCAAAGTTATCAAATTGACCGTACGTTCCGGATATTATCATTAAAATTTGAGCCAGCTAAGCTGCAGTTATTTACATAAAATGAAATATTCCATCACTTTTTTTGCTTCTTAAGATGAATAACACTAATAAATTACAATAAATAAAATTATGAGTGAATTTTTGGTTTTCACGGACATTTTGTGACGACTGGTATATTCTTGATACAATTAAATAACACTTTAAATAACCAACCGGCGAGTTTACAATTTATTTTAACTGTTTTTAATTATAATAATGTTGAAACAATATTTTTCCCCTAACGTATGAATATACACGTTGTTTTTACATAATAATCATGAAACACTGTCATTACTGGTTACAATAAATAATCGAGGCGTTAATAATAAATTAATTTATTGTCTGCTGTCACAGATAACACTTCCTACTCCAAATAGGTTAGGTACTCTAACAAACTGGTTTAGTAATAAATAACAAAGTTTATTTAACAACCCAAGCTAAAACTCACACACACATTCGTGAGGTGTTGTCCATGTTGAATTAAAATATTGTACCCCATCCGTTACGCGTTTTAAATTATGATATAAGTGGTTCGCCGCGACTTCGTCCGCGTAAAAGTTTTGATAGGTACAAAATGTTCATTTTGTATTCCATATAATATAATACTCCGATCCACTGCATAACATTTGCTCGCCCATGTTATTCCTTCCTCAATATTTTTTTCAGTTTAACTGAAAAGTTAAATTCCAATTTTTAGGATTTTACTTAAAAATATACACTACAAAGTTCCATTCCCTATTTTAAAGCCTTAAGTTAAACTTACTTAAACATATCAGTCTTATTTCTCACTGAAAGATAATTTTTCTCCAAATTTTTTAGATATATTTTTAAAATGACTATATAAACCTTCTTATCCTTTTTTACCAATTTCAGATTTGAACAAAAATCAGGCCCAATCTCTGGTTTACGTTCTAAAAACTATGAGTCTCCTCTGTGATAAACATCAGCTAAATAGGTCCGAAGACTTAAGGGCTGGGAGTTGATGAGTCAATGAGTCAATCAGGAATTTTCTTTTCATATTTTAAAATTAGTGGCTTAAAAGAAAGTAGATTTCTGGTTAGATTTCAAGAATTCAATCTAGGCAAGTATATTCGCAACAAACCAACAGAAGTCATGATATGATTGTAATTAGATAAAGGTCTGATTACCCACGATCCCTGGTGAGCTTAAACCATTTTCTACCAATAAACCATCACGGCTTTTACACAATAATTTAACCGTCAAGAAATACGGAACTTGTAATGCAAACGTCAAAACTGAACAGTATAATGGACAGGGTGTGTTAAGCTTTTATTATCTCGCTCAGCGCGTCACGATAATGTGACATAATCCGCGCGCGGCCGCAATATGTCGAGTGGGGTGTCACGCCGGTGTCACGGTGTCACGCGGCTTGTCAGCGTCGACGTGACAGCGCACCGTTACGCGCTGAACTAGATTAACGGCGAGCCCGGCAAGAAAACAGGGCTTAGTTAATACCCGTTGCTGGTAATCAATGATTTTTATAACATTGTAAGTACCTATGTATATAAGAGGGAGCTGTCTTTACATCATACTAGTACCAGCAACTGTATGCATATTAAGTAGTTGTAGGTTAATCTAAGTTTTATTTTAAGTTTTATATAAAATGTTTGATGTATAATACTTTATAAATATAAAACTGTAAGCATATTAAGTAAGTAAGTATAAAACCGAATATAATTATAATTTAATTTTTCAAACTTTCTTGATTTGAATTTTGTAATTTGATATGAAAAGAAATCGCAGTGAAAAGATAGATGGGTAGATAGATAGAATAACTTAATTGCCAAGAAACCCAAAGAATAAACTGCAAGAAATAAAACAAAATTAGTCCAAGAAAAATCAATTGGGTTAGGCTAAGTTAGGTTGTCAATGCGGCCTTATCAATTAAAGATTTTATTTTGGCAAAGATGATGGAAACAGAAGTTGTGGATTGTGCATTAAATATTATGCTAAAATAGAAATATATAAACATCATATAATATGATCAACCCATTACCGGCTGACTACAGAGCACGAGTCACCTCTCAATATAAAAAGTGTTTAGCCATAGTCCACCACGCTGGCCATACAATGTTTTCCTTTACCATTGAAGTAAGTGATATTTTAATTGCTTAAAAACGCACATAACAAAAGGTGTTAAAGAGGTGAACCCCCGACCTCTGATTTTGAGGCGGTCGTCCTAACCATTATCTAGCTATCACATCACTTTATAAATATACTATAATGGATATTTTTTATAATACATACCATACCTTATAACTTTATTAGATAACAAATTGCTTACTTGGGGCACGCAATGATTTTTCAAACTCACAATGAATTTCAATGGGAGACAGTTCAACAGTGTAACAAGTTTTATTAAAAAATATAATTTGGAAAGCTATTTAATGTTAATTATAATAATCACCTGGAGGTCGAGCCATTTATGTCGATTATTTCATTTGATATTAATAAATATTTATTGACATGGTCATTAACACGTATTAATTGCGACGCTGTCAAAGGCCTAATAAGGCATTAATCATAATGTCACAGTGACATAAAAATGCATGAGTGTTGTCCTTAAACTGACATTTATGATAATATACAAGCTTACGCCCACCGGTTCAGCGTTTTAACCTACTCCAGAAATGGTATAGTTTCTTATTTTATATGTTTTTGAATAACTTATTAGGCTGTGGCTCTTAATACGAACATGTTTTTTCTTCCGATATGTTGTCCAAGCATTTTTAATTTTTCATATTTTTTTTTTATATAGCTTATACCTAATGCGAATCCTTCACGATGAAAGAGGATCTAAATCTAAACGTCTAGAAGCATTAGAGATGTGGGCTTATTGTCGCATGCTAAAGATAAGTTAGCTCCAAAAGGTTACTAATGAGGAAGTCTCGTGACGTGTTGGTTGTCATCGCGAAATTAGGAAGACTGTCAAAAGTGACACATGCAGGTGCCTGTAACTCGTAGTACAAGTAGCTGGGAAAAAGCGTATCAGTCGCAAGAGGAAGTCTTGGTTGCGAAACATCAGGGAGTGGACTGGTATCGCAAGTGCTGCCTGGAAGTTGAGCGTCGCGAGACACAAGAACAAACATGCTGTTCTGACGGCCAACGGTCACTAGTTGGAGAGACACCTACAGAAGACATAGCAAATATCGCACCTTTAGAATTATACAGACCCAATACGAAATTTTGATATTTTGACTTTCGGCCACAGAACGACCTAAAATGATCATCTGCATCGACTTTAATTAAAACAGTGACCGATTTATGAGTAGAAAAGGACAAACACATATTTCGGTCTTTATCGCTCGGCCCCTGTTCCCCGCGCCCTCTCGGGTTTAGAGTGACGCAATCAGTAATGTGCCACGCGTCTTATCTGAAAGTCGCTTTAGTGTTTGTTTTTGAGGAGACCTAATCCGGATTCAGTCTGTACATTACTGAAAAATAAGGTATGTACACGTTACTTTTTTTGATAAAGTAAAGACCCATTTTGTAATAAGTCCATGTTGTAGCAAAAATGTTAATTGTGTACAAGACTTATTATTGTTTAAGTCCATCTTTAACTGAAAATATATTACAACTAAAGACTCAATCATCCTTTGGTCGTTAAAATTATAAAATACTGTGCATTATAAAAACTTATTCGTGATTACGGCTTTCTTGTAATAATAGTTATAGTTTAAAAAGTCGTATTTATCGAAATGTCTATCTGGTAATGAAATTGTTTTGTTTCTTCTATTGAATGTGACAATTGTAGTTCATATTTTTTTTTACATTTTAGGTGAAACAAGTCAAAACATGAAGAGAAGAGTAGATTATATTTTAGAAAAAGTCAATTTCAACAGTAAAAACCAGGCACATGCTAATAATATGACGGAAACATCACAAAATTACCAAGATAACTGTGTTCGTATGACTGACACAAACAAAGAAAATAATATTCTGCCATTTAATTCATCTTGTGAGGAGTATCCAGATAAATTATCATTCAACCAGATGGACCAAATTGTTGCAGAGGTCATCCCCGAAACAAATGATAAATCGTTATCGGATAGCCCTTCCATAATAGAAAACTCTCCAAACCGATCCATTCCAAACTTTGACCTAAAGGTGCTTTGTGTAGCTGACACCAACAAGCTACAAAAGAAAACGCAAATCCAGGAATTTACTATAGTTTTAGAACCAGAGTTGAACAATTCTGAACAGTCACATGTACCTACTAATGAAAAAGAATACCCACCGTCAAAAAAGTCATATCGTGATTCGTCAACATCATCTGACAGTACTACTTCTTCTTCAAGAAGATCTTCATCATCATCGTCGTCGTCTTCTGATGCTCACACCAATTTTGACAAAAATACATCAAATACCTATTTATCCATAGATGGGCCTTCCACATCCAACTTGACGGGTCAAGTTACACGCAAAAATACAAAGAATTACCATCAGTCACCCATTCATTCAAATGAAAGTGATGTAGACTTAAGTGACACAGACCCAACTTATAATCTTGATAGCTCTCGGTCTAGAAGAACTATTCGTTTATCCAGCAGCAGTTCTTCGTCTTCAGCCAACACTTCAGCCCTCGAATTGACTAAAACTTCCGAGACAACTAGAAAATCAAGAAAACGCATACGAAATCCATCAAACTGGAAGCAAAATGTTGCAAAAATCTTAAGAAACACTGGGAAGGCTTATGTTTCATGTACCACTAAAAAGGAAGTATCGGCCCGTGTCATTAAAGATGCTTGTAAATGTAGACTTAAATGTCCAGAAAACGTCGTTGATGCAGACAGAAAAACATTGTTTGATAAATATTGGTCATTAGGCAACATAGAACTACAAAGATCTTTCATACGAAATTGCATGATGGAAATTAAGCCAAAGTACAAATATAGTAATTCTGCTAAACCTAGACTACCAAATAATGCATTTTATTTCACAATAAATAACACCCGAATTCGGGTATGTAAGACTTTCTTCATTAATACTCTGGGAATATGCGATCGTCAGATCAGAACAGTAAAAAAGAAGACTGACCCACAAGGATTCTTAAATACCGATATAAGAGGTAAGCACGTGTCAAGACAGCCTATAGATCCAGCACTCATTGAGAATATTAAACAACACATAAACTCAATTCCAAGAATAGAGTCTCATTATTTGAGAGCAGCAACTTCCAGAGAATACATCAGTGGGGATAGAACAATAACTGACATCTGGAAAGATTTTGATAAAATTCAAAAACAAGAAGGTAAACCTTCTTGTGACTATTGGGTCTACTATGAAATTTTTACAAAACAATTTAATATTAGCTTTTTTCAACCGAAAAAAGACAGATGCGATTTATGTCTAGACTATGAAGTTGCAACGGTGGATCGGAAAACAAAAATAAAAGATAAATACGATGAGCACCTTAAAGAAAAAGATTTGTGTCGCCAAGAAAAACGCCTAGACCGCCAAAACATCAATGATACATTCATTTGCTCTGTTTATGATTTACAAGCCGTTATGCAGTGCCCTACCGGAGACATTTCTTCGTTTTTTTACAAATCAAAACTCAATTGTCTAAATTTCACTATAGTAAAATTAATGGCTAAGAAATCAGAAATACCTAAAAAACGTAAAAGAAATGAAGAAGACAATGACAATGACATAGGTGCTTACAGTGACGTGTACAGCTACTTTTGGGATGAAGTGCAAGGAAACAGGGGAGCTAATGAAATAGGATCGTGTATTCTAGACTATCTGAACAACTTAAATGAAAAAAATCCGAATAAAAATCTTCATGTCACTTTTTATTCGGATAATTGTTGTGGACAGAATAAAAATAAGTTTATAATAACGTTATATTCTTATGCAGTTACTCATTTTGAAAACATAGAAACCATCACCCACAAATACCTCATCAAGGGACATACACAAAACGAAGGAGATAATGTTCATAGCTTGATTGAGAAAGAAGTTAAAAAAAACAAAAAAGCTGGACCAATTTATGCACCATATCAATATGTAACTCTGATTAAAAATGCACGTAAGAATGGGAAACCTTTTAACGTTAAAGAGTTAACATACGAGTTTTTTACTAATTTAAAGGCACTTCAAGAACTATGGGGATATAATTTCAATGAAGATGATGATAAAAACACTGTTATTTTGAACGACGTAAAAGTTTTGCAATTTAATAAAGCCGAACCATTTATCTTCTCTTATAAAACTTCGTACAGTCAAAGTGAGTTCAAAAAGGTTAACATGAGGAACAAACGTAAGAAAATGATGAGTCCAGAAGAAATAACTGTGACCAAAGCATTTTCACAAAGACTAGAGTTAAGTGAACGTAAGAAAAAAGACTTGCGCGATCTCATTAATAAAAACCTAATTCCTAGTTATTACGCAGATTTTTATAACTCTATGCTGTAATTTTTTTGTTATTATGAAAGTTTTAAGTATTAAGTTCCAAACAAGTTCCTTAATGATTGTGATAAGCTATACCTAGTTATTAGGCAATTTATATCAAAGATTTAAGTTTTGTTGCAAAGCAAAGTTTATTGGTAAATTATTTACCATGGTTGTGATGATTGATAATAATAATAAAAGTAGATTTTTAAGCTAAAACTCTTTGTAAGTTTAATTTTTAATAAAACATTTTATTTCTTATGTTGTTTTTTATGTATCGAATATAAAATTACCCTAAATAATTTAACTATTATAGTGTCTTATTTGTGAATGTAACGCATCTTACAATCAAAACTCAGAAATATAGAGACCTAAAACATAAAAGGTCTTTTTAAAAAATCCAATTTCATTAAAATAAAAACCTAAAATGCACCATGATTTAAAAATGTTTTAAATATTATAGTTTTATTTATTTAATTTCGTTTATTTGTTTAAAATGATCTAGGTAAATAACTAAAGTTTGATATAAAAATAACAATTTCATAATATTTTCAAAATTCACTCGAATATCTTTTGTTTTCTACAAGATTGATAGACTTGTGAATCTTTATGCCACGCTTACCAAAAATTTGCGTTTCCTTGTTGAGTCTCTATAATTCTAAGGGTGCGATATTACCTCATTAAAAAAAATTGTCTTATTATAGTACTGCTGTATAAGGTCAAACCAACGCGTCCAACCGGAGCGTGTGGTAGCAATTTTACGACTCATCAAAAGAGGCGCCTGTTTCGTCCGAATCCCAGTTATTCCAAATGTCGCCTAAGCCGAGCGTCGGCATCACAGGAGGCGCCCTTAGGCAGACGTTCCCTTAGTTTCTTCGAGCCCTAAAGCTTAAAATTTCTTCTGGCAGAGCTTCTTTCCGAAGCTCGCCAAACAGCCCGGTTACGCTGTCGCAACCAATTAGCACAGCTAATTCACATGCACAGCAATAGTCAGTCCGAAAAATAAAAAAAGTTTGAGCAAGCGTTTCCTGATTGGTCGCAAGAGGGCGCTAAGTTGCGCGCACTGCACGTGGCTGGACGTGTAAACACGTCCTTGTCTAACCAATTAGCACAGCTAATAGTCAGTCCGAAAAAAAAGGTTTGATCAAGAGTTTTCTGATTGGTCACAAGAGGGGGCGTTAGTTAGTTGCGTGTACTGGACAGCTGGACGTGTAAACACGTCCTTGTCTATAGATTCCGAATGTTCGTGAGGAAGCTTCGTATGAATAAAATGTTTGTTTGTCCGGAAATAATAATTAAATACTTAATATTTCAGCGAGGTCGCGGTGATTTAGTACCAGAAAAATTGCACATTAATATACACATTAAAAATAAATAACGAAGGTATAAAAAAAGATGTTTTAAGTATGGTGATTCATAACGCTGAATTATATTGCAACGATTTGTTTTTGTTACTCCACTTGTAGTGAAGCGGTGACAGCCTAGTGGTTAGGGCGTCAGCCTCCTAATCAGAGGTCGGCGGTTCGAATCCAGGCACGAACCTCCAACTTTTCGGAGTTATGTGCGTTTTTGAATATCACTTGCTTCAACGGTGAAGGAAAACATCGTGAGGAAACCTGCACGCCTGAGAGTTCTCCATAATGTTCTCAAAGGCGTGTGAAGTCTGCCAATCCGCACCCCAAATGCCAAACCCTTCTCATATTGAAAGGAGACCCGTGCTCTGTAGTTAGCCGGTAATAGGTTGATCACGATGATGATGATGATGATGACTCTACTACAAGTTAGCTTTTGATTGCAATCCCCCTCGTGGTAGGTTACGATGCAATCCTAAGATGGTAGTTGGCGCACTTGTTAGTGATATAGAGGTCATAATAAATCCATACGTTAGGTTCCTACGCGATCATACTGGGTCGCTTAATCGCTTGGTACACGAACTGTTCCTAGGGTCTTTACTTCTGTAACTAGCCATAGCTGATTTAGAAATTCTAAATACCCAAATTGACCCAACCGAGGATTGAACCCTGGACCGTAAAAATAGGTTTTACGAACTCAGCGCTCACGACTGCGCCGGAGACGCAGTCTATGAACATCAACTCAGTATTAATTTTTTTTTAACGAGAAATAGTAAGAGGTGAAAAGGTACTACTCGGTTCGACTCCTGCTCCATGTCGATTCGGTACTATATTATATACATATATGTAATTCGATTAAAAAATCACCACTCCGGGCTGGTGTTTGATAAGTTATTAGTAACGAAAACCAAAGCTAAAACCAATTCTTAGCTAGATCCGGAAATCGAACCCAAGACCTTGTGATTCGTAGTCGGTTATGCTTACCACTAGATTTAAGACAATTACAATAAATTAATTACATAAAAAAACATTTAATCGTGACATTTAATCTCAAAGGAATGAAACAGCATATAATTTTAATGGATAATTAAGCTCAATTAAAGTATCTACTTACCTGTTTCGATCTGATAAGGGCCGGCATAAAATATTAATACAGCAACTTAGCGATTGTGCCTACATACTGAGGGTGCCTCGCATTTTTTACTATTTTAGTCACACTAACTGTTCCCGCGGCGTCGCCTGCGTGTACTATTCGCATGCACCATATCCCTGATTTCCAAACAATGTTATAAATAAATATAATAATCTTCATAGCTAATTATAATTTACTAGCTGGTGCCCGCAACTTCGCCTGCACAGGATTAGTATTTTGAGTAGCTTATATTAGCGTGTAAGCTGTGATAGCCTAGTGGTTAGGACGTCCGCCTCCTAATACGAGGTCGGGGGTTCGAACCCACGCACCACTAACTTTTTGGAGTTAAACGATCTATGTGTCGAAGTGCGTGCGCTGTCGCATTATAAAGTTGGAGGTCCTGGGTTCTGAGTCTGGTCTGGTGGAAGGCTTCGGCTGTGGCTAGTTATCACCCTACCGACACAGACGTCTTGCCAAGCGATTTAGCGTTCCGGCACGATGTCGCGTAGAAACCAATTAGGAGTATGGTACCGTACCCCTAACAGGGTGGACCGCTACCATCTTACACTGTATCATTATTTACTATCATTGAGGTGATAGAGGGTTAAAGGCTAACTTGTAGTCTATAATAAAAATCTGTCCACGAACATTGTAAAGTTGGAAATGTGGCTTGTTGGACTGGGAGTTCAATCAGAACGCTCCCATGAGATATTTTCCTGTCTCATTATTTTAATATGATATGAGTAATAATACAATCAGTTCTCTTAGTCATGCATTATAACCCTTTTCAATATAAATTCATATACAGTTAAAGTAGTAAAATCACTAGCACAATCTAGTTTAGTTTGTTGTGTTAAAATTAAAGCTCTTACCATTTATACATCACGAACGTGCATGTACGAACATACAAGTACACTGTAATTAATACAAATTGCTGCCTTCAGCCACGTATTGTGTGTGCCCAGCAAATAACTTTTCTTTGTTTTGCAGACGCTTAAGTAATATGTTACTTAACATTAGTGTACACTTCAAAAGTACGTCCATATATTTCTATGTTCATGACTCATTACAGTGGCCACAGAGCATTTATGACGAGAGGTTTCTCTTTATAAGCAAGGTAGGTATATTTAAAATGAAGCGTCGATAGCCTAGTGGTTAAGACTGCACTTCCATTTGAGACCGAGTTCGATCCCCGGTACGCTTTAACTTTTTGGGACTCCTCGTTTGAGCGTGCGTACTTTAACTGAACGACTGACGAAAACATTGACGTTAACAAACCGGGGAGTTAATTATGGCTCAATCGCTAAGGAAGCCAGTTGGACGGCTCCTTGACTTTTAAGTTGCAATTATAAATCTAACAATTGCATTTGTTTCAGTTTTGTATATTTCAAATTGAACTGTCAAATCATTACAGGTATATTCCACGTAGACAAAGTCAGCAAGAAACTCAGCCTCCTAAAACAGAAAACTAAAAAGGCTAACAATTACTTGATTTGGGATAATACTAACAAAAAAAATAAGTATTATAATACAAGTGAAGCGAGTGTCCTCTCAGCATGAGAAGAGTTGGGAAGTTACCAATATTTAATTAAATTAAAATTGAGATTATTCGGCCTAAATAGGTAAAAGATACAAGTCGACTGAAAAACTGAAACAGGCTGAACTGGGTGCTGAGGCTCAAAGTTGACTGCAGTGCTAATTTTCAGGCAAAAGGTGATGTCATGGAGTGACTGGGAAAGCGCTACTTTTGTTTGTGTGGGTGTGTATGCGTGTGCATGTTTGTTTGTTTTTTTTTAATAGACCCATGCTTGGTCCTAGATTATTACCAGCCCCATCACCACGTAGGAGATTACAAGAACAATGTTTAATTAGGTCCCAGGTAGTCTGCAGCGGGCTGGCCTGCTCTGTACCGTTGCATGACGTGACTGACTGTCAGGAGCATGAGTGATGGCGTGCCGCGTCGACGTTAGCACCTGATTTATTACTGCCGAGCCGCCCCCCCCCCCCTCCCCGCCCCCCGCGCCGCACCGCCGCGCGTACAGACAGCATGGCTTCTCGACACGTTGCTCGAATTTATCAATACCTAGTACTCCAGCTGCCATCAAGTGCATTAGCTAATTAATATCACACAGCTGGAAAAAGATCTTCTCTTTTATATTATTATGATGCATTTATTAGAAATATCGACTACCACGTTAATCCACGTTAATTAATAAAGAAGCGGTGATAGCCTAGTGGTTAGGGCGTCAGCCTCCTAATCAGAGGTCGGCGGTTCGAATCCGGGCACGCACCTCTAACTTTTCGGAGTTATGTGCGTTTAAAAAAAAATTAAAATATCAACGGTGAAGGAAAACATCGTGAGGAAACCTGCACGTCTGAGAGTTCTTCATAATGTTCTCATAGGCGTGTAAAGTCTGCCAATCCGCACATGGCCAGCGTGGTGGACTATGGCCAAACCCTTCTCATATTGAGAGGAGACCCGTGCTCTGTAATGAGCCGGTAATGGGTTGTTCATGACGTTAATCCTTATGCGGTCGACGGATTAGATGGTGCACTCTGATTTTATTTTTATACACTACAAGTTAGACGGCTATCTCACCTGGTGGTAAGTGATGATACAGTCTGGGATGGTAGCGGGATAACCTGTTAGGGGTATGGTAAACCCACACTCCTAATTGGTTTCTACGCGACATTATGCCGGAACGCTAAATCGCTTGGCGACACGTCTTGGTCGGTAGGGTGGTTACAAGCCACGGCCGCTGCTCACTCCCGCCAGACCAGACTCGAGCCGAGAATCGAACCTAGGACCTCCAACTTTGGAATGCGACTATGCGAATAGATATTTGGTGATAATGATGGTGACAGGCACTAACAGTTTAATAGATAGATTGATTGATAATCATAAATGTAGGTACTGGCATGCTGGAATATAATAATTTAATTGTGCAAAGTGACAAAAAATTAATAAAACATATATTACTATGCAAAAATTATTTATTTATTTATCTCCTCTTATTCTAGCTCAACAGGATAAAAACCTAATTTGCTAGAATACCCTAATATAAAAGTATATATATATATATATAAAAATTGCCTAAATTTAAATCCGGTAACATATCATCCATGATGTCACTCTTGTGGGTTCACTCAGATTACAACTGAATAGGTCCAGCCTCTCTGCGACATCGTTCAGAGTGATAAGTGCGCGCGTCAGGGGCATTGATACATATATTCGTTTAAAATGACCCTGTGCATAAAATAGTCATTAATGTTATTTTAATTGCTTTTATCAATATATTATAGAAGGGTATGGCACCTTTGTTAATAATTATCCAGCATTGAGATACAAAATCACTCATTACTATAACATTTTTAAAGAACTACTTCGAGATCTTTCTCTGTGAGTATTCTGTTCTGACTTGGTGTTTTAATATTCGGATCACGATGTTTGCAGTCGGTACCGAATTAGTATGACATATATAACAGATAGACAATATTTCCCGTCAGCTCAGGTGTGCGTCGACGTGTCAACACGTCGTGCATCGCGAATCTAGCTGGAATCCAGGCATTAAGTCTTGTCTACTAAACGTGAAACATGCTGCGGAATAATCATAAGCTTTGCCATCGAATAAGCAATTTAAAAAAAAAGCAAAGCCAAATCGCCGGTAAGAAGCTGTGATGTATTTATTAATTTGGACATATGTTTTACAAGTTGTTTGTGAGGGTTAAAATGTTAGTTTTTTGTATACGTACAAAAGACTATAAAACTTGGGTATAATACTATTATGAATGTATTATGTTGGTTGTCATCATGTCGTGCAGCCACGCTATTGGTTCCCGCCAAAACGGTGGCAAGTGATTGGTCCAAGCAAAATAGCAGTAACAATGGACGCCACACGGACATTGCGATAAGTTTAGTGATATTTTTGGAAGAAAGGTTTCAATTTAACGGGCTTATTTATCTAAGTTTTTACACAAATTTCTTAATTAATAATAATTGATCACAAAAATAAGAAATTTTCAAAGTAGTGTTTACAATTAGTGGGTAGAAACGTACACAACTACAACGTTATTTTTATTATAAATATTTCTAGTTTTATCAAGCTATACCTCTTGGTAGCAGTGGGTTTATTTGTGTGTTATAATAAAAATACGTTTTTCAGCCTTGTAATATTATAATGAAATTTAGAGCTTTATTGGTATTTAATTTATTTTTTATAATATTAACAGTTTTAAATGAATTTGTGCCACCAATATTATCTTTCAAACACTGAACAAAGCTTCACACAATCCTTTATAAAACCTACGTAAGACACCCACATAAGCGATGTGACTAAATAAGCTACTCATCATCAACATCATGATCACCCCATTACCGGCTCACTACAGAGCACGGGTCTCCTCTCAATATGAGAAGGGTTTGGCCATAGTCCACCACGCTGGCCATGTGCGGATTGGCAGACTTCGCACGCCTTTTTTGAGAACATTATGGAGAACTCTCAGGCGTGCAGGTTTCCTCGCGATGTTTTCCTTTACCGTAGAAGCAAGTGATATTTTTTTAATGTTTTAAAAACACACATAACTCCGAAAAGTTAGAGATGCGTGCCCGGATTCGAACCACCGACCTCTGATTAGGAGGCTGACGCCCGAACCACTAGGCTATCACCGCTAAGCTACTCAATGAGTATATAAAATCTCAATAGTATTAAAAGAATAACTTTAAAATGTAGTAAGATGAAGAGTTGATATAAGTCAAGAACAATTAACCCGTGAGCAGCAGTGGGGATTCGACCGTGTCAATTGGTGGACGTACTGCAAATAACAAAGGTGCATCGTAAACGTCGCCTGTGGCAATCCAGTACCGCATATATCATTCTGTTTTATGAATTGTAAATTTTGCGTTATATAGTCTTTAGTGGGCAATATTTTAAGTTGTATTAATACCTACGCAGCGGTTGTGTTCAAGCTAAATTATTTGCCGAGAAAATAGTAATGATCCACCCAAGCCTGTTTATTAAGATCGCTCTTACTCGTCACTCATAATTTTGACTACTCTACCATGGTCTACATACAATTTACATGTCGCGTTGGCTGCGGGTTAAAGATGCTTTGTGTCAGTTAACGGGCTATGCAGGTAGCTGTTATATCAGCGTGATCAAATCAGAAATGGGATCATTAGATAAATAAATAGATAGACGCTGAGCTGGTATTGGACAGGGTACATGTATAGTTGCAGAGTAGGTACTGATCAACCCCGGTGTCCCAAAGTTCTGGATGTAATCGAGTTGCAGAAGTAATAGGATACAATCAGTCCATGAGCCTGCCCAGTTTTGGACGTTGTTACGATGAACTCCCTGGCGCAGTGATGTGCGTTGTGGTTCTATTATAAGGGTTTTATTCGATTCCAAGCAAGGGCAGTTTAAATATTTATGCGATGTCAATACAATAAAAGTTAAAAAGCCGGGTAAACTCTGGATGTGATGCCTTCATTGCTTATGAATTCAGTAGGTAGACTTGTAAATGTGATTTATTTAATTATATCATTTTAAAAATATATTACGTACACACTCGTATTTCACGTTCTGTATTTAGACACTGGGCATAAATTCGAATGGTTGATTAAGGTTAAATTTTTAATGGTTGATATTCCTTCTACTTGGTAACATAATATTTATTTATCATCACATCTAAATCTGTACATATTTAATGTTTTATTTTAGATTATACGCAATAAATGAATATTAATTTAAACAAATTAGCGTTCTCATACCAAATCAACGATTAAAGTATCAATTTTGTGTTTATAATATATTTAAAGCTTTGTTTTTTCATTTAAAACAATAAGCTTTGTAAGCTTATTGTTTTAAATGAAAATGTAATCGGAACAATGGTATGTATCTGTTACGTTGTAAAGTCTTTGTAATATATTTCATCATAATCATCATGATCAACCCATTACCGGCTCACTACAGAGCACGGGTCTCTTTTCAATATTAGGGTTTGGCCATAGTCCACCACGCTGGCCATGTGCGGATTGGCAGACTTCACACGCCTTTGAGAACATTATGGAAAACTCTCCGGCGTGCAGGTTTCTTTACGATGTTTTCTTTCACCGTTGAAGCAAGTGATATTTTAATATTTTTTTTTAAACGCACATAACTCCGAAAAGTTAGAGGTGCGTGCCCGGATTCGAACCGCCGACCTCTGATTAGGAGGCTGACGCCCTAACCACTAGGCTATCACCGCTTCAATATACCGTAACATATTTGACTAATATTAATTAAAACAGTAGATAAATAGCATTCAAAAGTCTTAGTATCATTAAAACTATTTATTATGCCACAGATGTAGGTAAAGATTATATCACTTAACGTGTAGAGGTATCAAGTAATTAAGAAGTCCTATCAATCACTGTCAGCACTCATAAATATATTATATTTGGGAGATTTTAATTAATAAAAACGTGATTTTTTTGCATCTTTAAAATGATTAATTAACAGTCTCGCTTGCATCATTATTTTGGTTTTGTATAATTAAAATGAAAGTGAGGTTTCTTGCCAAAAGCTATACAAGACGTTGGCTAAATTTTACTGTAACTTTTATAATTTCGCAACAGATAATCCTAGAAAACAATTCTGAATATTGATTTTGGGTACTAATGTTAAGAGGTAATTTGTCACACTGCACGGCTAATTTCAAATTCAAATTTTCAAATTCAAAATAATCTCTATTCAAATAGTCCTTAAAAAGGGCACTTTTGAAGCGTCAATAATTTACATAGTAGTTATTTCATGGTGATAACTATATTCGTAAACTTCAAACTAAAGCTATGAGGGTTCCAAACGGTTTCTGTTCTTTATGTTCTTATGCTCACTTCCATCAGCTGTCACTTAATAATGCCCTACCTCTATACGCATAACCTCCTTCACATGAACCATCCATCTTCTTTACTATTTCTCTACTTTGTTGTGCAGATTCACATTCTTCTGGTTACTTAATATTTTTCCTTTTTTCCTCATGATAAAACCACTCAAAACCAGCCTTTTAGTCCTCATGTTCAATCTTGATTCCTTGTCTAATTTATTATTTCAAGCGACACATCCATCTCAGCATTTGCATTTCGTTTGCATTCACACGTCCCTTTTACTGCCCAGCATTCTAATCCATAGTACACGAAAGTTCTTATTCCCGTGTTAGAAATTTTCCCATTAAGTTTAAAGGGCCTTTTTGAATAGCATAATATTAAGTCTGACATCTGTTATCATTTGATCCATCTCGCATTCATTATATATTCACGTTTTAGTTTAAATAATAATATTTAACTCAAAGACTTCAAGAGCCTTGCCTTCTTGCCTTAATCAAGCACCAAAAACATGCAAGAACATAAATATACTGTATAATTGCGAACACAATCACCAAGATGCAGAAAATAATTAATTTCCAGTTATTATAATAAAAATAGAATAAACAATAATGAAATAAAAAACTTTTTATATAGCATGATATCGTAAAGGAAATCACTGTAAACGAAGAAATATTACATAAATTATGTTTACAAGGTTTATTATGATATTAAACGTTAAATAAATATACAAAATACAGACTATAACGATTATAAAAATATTTATGCGGTTTATAGTCAAGTTTATATTCATATCCGTCTGTTGATATTATAAAAAGCGTTTCGTTTAAATTAATCGTTCTCTTCAAGTTTATAAAACATTTATTACTAAGCATAACTCTAAAAGAATAACTAATACTTATGCAGATATAATCATTAATTAAAGATACAACTAAGAAATGTAATTCACGCGTTAATTTTGTATTTGCTCATTTCCTTTGCAATTTCTGGCGAAGTCCAAACTTAGATTGAAACACAATATCATATCGTTACTTTCACATTGTAACAAAATGCCAAAGTCGAATGATTTTCACTAAGGCATAATATTTTGATTAACTCAAATTCGCTAATTTCATAACTTTGATAGTCTCACTCTCTAGACATAGCGTAAGTAAGCTAAAATTGCCTAATTAATTTAAATATATTAAGTTTATATTCATAATTATAACCAGTTAATTGAATTTCATGTAAGTTATACACACGTCATAATTAATTAATAGGCTTACCTAATTAAATAGTAGATTATTATTATTCGTATCAAAAAATATATTATTTAACTATTAGGCATATAATGCAATTGAAATATCTTTTTTTTTCTAAATTAATTTAGTGTATTTAATGTATCACATACGTAAAATTAATGTTTTTTGACGACTTATTTAGTCCTGGGTACGATTCCCGGCTCGAGTCTTATCTGGTGGGAGAAGTCGGCCGTATCTAGTTACCACCTTTCCGACAAAGACGTGTGGTCAAGCGATTTAGCGTTCCAGCACGATATCGTGTAAAAACCAATAAAGTGTATGGGTTTACTCCTCTACACTCCTAACAGATTAGCCCGCTGCCGTCATCATCACTTAACATCAGGTGAGATTTCCGACAAGTTCTAACTTGTAGTGCATCTGCATCTATCTCACGAAGATCTTTTGAGTGAAGTTGTTGTTATCATAGTCATTGATTTAATGTTAACTAGAGATTTATTGTTTGAAGGAACGTATACACTACACTAGTCTATAAATTCCACGATAGCACACAAATCTGAAAAACACTCTGTTAGATATAGTGCACTAATCTTAAAGACATTTGAACATGTTTTAGCTGCATCATTCACTACTGGTTGCCAAGATCTCCCTCTGATCTCTCCAGTACCTATATTAATGGGACTGGCCATATGAATAACAAAATGCATATTCCATATTAAGATAATGTCCTTTGGTAACAAACAACAAACGAAAATCGTAAAATAAAATGATGAAAAAAAAAGAATGATCTAATTACATGTTTTGAACAAATTCAATATAGCTACCTTAATTTCAATAATATCGGTGTACAACCTCAATTTTAACCAATTAAATCGTAAATTTAAATTATAAATTATAATTTACGATCCCTCAATAACCAACCTTCGAAACACGAATAAAGGAATACAAGTGATAAATTACTAAAAAAATCATTCGTAAACGTTGTCGAACGATAAACATAGTAAATGTGTAATTAATTAACAGTGTCGCTAACAAATTTTGTCTCCAGTCGCCAGATTTAGACCGAGAGCTAATGGAGATTTTGACAGTTGATTAGTTCGCCTTAGTCTTAGTGTTGAAGGCCAGTTGAATTATACGAAGGAAAACTGTAAAACGAGAAAGTTTACAAATGACGTATGCGCAATTTAAAAGAAAAAAAATAGATAACTTTGCTTTAACACAATAAAAAAATTTAGGGAATACTACTCGTATACCATAAATGGTGATAATAAAGTGAAAAGGAAATTCTTGTAACAGATTTTCCAACTGGAATTTAGACTATAACGTGACATTAAAAAATGTAACATATACTATCTACTTAGTGTTGTTATGATTTATTTTGTATATTTTTTGGCTAAACAAGTTTATGACTTCACGCAACGAAGCAGTGTTGCAAAGTTCCATCTCTTTCTTGATATTTAACGTAACAGTGTCTAGAATATTGAAATAATAATGATGTTATATCATATTAAGATCTTCCTTATAGAGTTGCTTTTAAATCATAGCTTCATCCTTTTTTACTGCTTCGCTAAATGATGCGAAATTAAACCAAAGTAGCCCGGCCACTCTTCGCTATGTTTCAGTCGGTTATTCATTCTTGTAGAACTTAGAAATATTTATTAAATACAACCTTGTTGTATCAACTCAACTCCATTGATTACTAACAAATTTTTTGGATACCAACGTATTATAAAAGCTGAATTATTCAACATATGATACCCATGCGTTTTACTGCTGGTCTAGAAAATGCCTACTACGTTTTACCTTGAAGGTAGTTTAAAAGTAAATAATAATTACAAAAGCTGTGATAGCCTAGTGGTGAGGACGGCCGCCTCCTAACCAAAGGTCGGGCGTTCGAACCCGGGCACGCACCTAAAACTTCGGAGTTATGTGCGTTTTTAAGCAATTAAAATATCCCTTGCATCAACGGTGAAGGAAAACATCGTGAGGAAACCTACATGCCTAATGTTCTCAAAGGCGTGTGAAGTCTGCCAATCCGCACATGGCCAGCGTGGTGGACTATGGCCAATCCCTTCTCATATTGAGAGGAGACCCGTGCTCTGTAGTGAGCCGATAATGGGTTGATCATGATGAATAATTATAAATAAATAGCTACCCACGAGCTCCCTGGCTATGTAACAAAAACAGGCATAATTTATGTGTCGGAACGTGGCAGGCCTGCCGCGGCGGCTGGTTGAAAGAGTCACGTCGCGTGATTGATGAGGCCCGCTCACCTCCCACGCGCCCTACCAACCTACTAGAGCTGGCTAGGACTTAGACATTGCTAACTCCACATTACTTTGCCTGCCTATTAAATTTAGTACGGCTGTTACACATTTTTTTTTTTCGGACTGTCTATTAGCTTTGCTAACCCTATTTGTTGCCACAGCGTAACCGGGCTGTTTGGCGAGCTTCGGAAAGAAGATCTGCCAGAAGAAATTTTGAGCCCTAGGGCTCGAAGATACTAAGGAAATGTCTGCCTAAGGGCGCCTCCTGTGAGGCCGAACCTCGGCTTAGGCGACGGACGGAATGTTACACATGTTCGCTCTATCAAAACACAATATCAACCCGGAGGTCAAAATGATTAGCGTTGGGCTCCAGAGTCAAGTGCCGATCATAATATCGTACATGATATTAATATAGTTGGAGTTCTCTATTCCGTCATTGGAAGAGGCGATGGTGAGCTAAAATCTTGCTAAGATCTTGAGATATACACAATAGGTTGTTGTGGCACTCAAAACCATTTAAAAATTTGGACAAAAATAATTACTTAATCTAAAAATAAATTTGTCTATGTAAAATCCCGAAACGTTTACGTTGATCCAAATTCTAAATGGAATTACGACTAAATTAAGTGCCAAAGAACATGTAAATTCCATGAATTAATAGTGTATAGAAGTAATCACTTTTAGATTTAAGAATTGCTTAACACTTACCGACTATTTTCCATACTCTTCCGCCCTTAAGTTTTTTTTTATCCACTACTAGTTAGCCCTTGGCGGCAATCTCGCCTGATGGTAAGTGATGATGCAGTCTAAGATGGTAGCGGGCTAACCTGTTAGGGTATGGTAAATCTATACTCCTAATTGGTTTCTACGCGATATCGTGCCGGAACGGTAAATCGCTTGGCAACACGTCTTTGTCGGTAGGATGGTAACTAGCCACGGCCGAAGCCTCCCACCAGACTAGACTCAAGTTGGGAATCGAACCCAGGACCTCCAACTTTATAATGCAACAGCGCGCGCGCTGCGCTACGGAGGTCGTCAAAGGTCGATTAGGTCGTTTTAGTAAGAGGTTGAGTATTAACATTGTTGTTTAATTTTAAAAAGTTAATAGTAATTAAAAAAAACATATATTTTTCAACACTTTAGTCTAATCGGTTTCAAAACCAACTAACTACTTAACAATAGTTAGTTACTGCAGGCAATTTTGATTTTTAATATGTTGTAAAGTTGACTTGTCTACATCTTTTTCAATCTATATTTTGACAACGCATCCATAGAAAATAGATGTATGACGCGCTTGTATTCTGTCAAATCATTGCTTTAAAAATATGAATTTGTTGGTTCCGCGTCGAGGATAAGTTAGCGTTAGATTGACAGTAGATTGAAGAGAGCGAATAAAACAGGCCACAAAAAGAGGACTATTGGCTACTTTTACCTTTAGTTTAAATGGTAATGATGATTACCATTTAAACTAAAGGTAAAAGTAAAAGTGTAAAAATAAAGTATTTTCTATTCACCATCAATACGTATATACTTATTTATTATTGACTATATGAGATGGTGTTAAGAAATAGGCGGATAAGTTTGTTCTTAGACCTGGGCGCGATTTGAACCCTCTTAGCATTAGTTTTAAGATGGCGAGTCCAATCACTTCACGAATAGAAATAATAAAAAATGTGATATTATAAACGATTCTTAAACCTGCAATAGGTTTAAATGATCAGAGCTATTTTGATTTAGTTTTGATTTGATACATTAAAGGTCTACCACATGCGACGGGTATCCTTTCAAGAGAAAGGTTTCGGTCATAGCCCATCACGTTGGCCACGCGCGGATTGCATTTTACACGTTTTTCAGAACTCTTAGAAATGCAGCTACCTCCCTATGAGTTATTCTTCACGGTTAAAGCAAATGATATTTAATTTAAAATATTTAAAGTTTAAACGCTCCTGAACTTCAAAAGTTGAAGGTCGTGTGCCAAGGATCGAAATCGGTCCCATGAAAAGGAGGCTGGAGTAAATTCTATTGATAAATGTAAAAGGTTAAATAGCCAATAGCCCTGATTGAAATGTTAAGTATTGGAATAAAGTGTTTGAATATAAATTAATAGGCTTATTTTTACTCTTAATGTATTAATGTATTTATATATTTTGTTTTCGTTTCCGATCAAAGTTTCAGAAAATAGTTATAGATAAACGTGTTTCCAGTCATTGATGAATCTTATTTGTGCACTAGGTTTGCACTATGTGCGATTGAGGCGTATATAATAAAATACAAAATATACATAAAAATAATAATAGGGTTAAAAACAGGCATTTTTAGTATGTATGTCAGGGATGTATAGTGTACAGCACTGTGTAGGTGTATATATTTTTATAAAGTTAAGTGGTACCTAAACAAGGTTTTGAAGTATCAAGAAAATATTAATGTAATATAAATATTTTCCTTTAACAAGACTTTTTTTATGAAGGGACTTTTTTATGGTTGTTTTGTGAATAAAATTCTTCTTTTTATGTATTAAACATGATCAAAAATTTGTGGTAAATTCACGTAACCAAAATTCAATTTTACTTACGCATAGCCGCTCTATTCGATGTTTAATCTCATTGGTCTATAACAAATCCCCGCTTGTCCATACCAAATCCATTTCCAAAAGCCTGTATTGATAAATCCTGAATGAAATAACAGTTTCCTATTGAATGGAAGGGAATCGGTTTACAACAAAACATACCTGAACAATGAACCGATAAATAATATCGTATTTTATCTTGGGTTTTTAATTCTTTTATAACGGCTGCTTCACATTATGCCAGTTGGATTGTATTCCAGTGAATGCCTCTTTGGTGCAGTGGTCTACTGACCCTGAAACAAGAACTGCATTGGATTATATTTGATGCCTAGAAATTCTTAGTAAATTCCCGGAAATATGATATAAGTGCTCCCCTCGTGACCCAAAGAGCACGTCAAGCCTATTAACACTAAATTTAACATTTGAAGCAAAGTGATACGTGTATGTTCTCAAACTCTCTCCCAAACTTGAGGGATGATTATGATGATGATGATAGTAATCAAAAAGTTAAATCTCCATGTTCATTCTTCTAAAATTATTCGGAGATGTCCAGTTAACTTGACAGCAGCAGAAGCACACTTTCGAAGAATTCATATTTTAATTCATGCATTAAAATTCCGTATTACATTTGGAGTAAACTGAAGAAGATATGTTAGACCTATCATACTCAAAGTTTATATGGAGAAGATGTGTAGAAAGCTAGAATTTATATTAAGAATATGCGACATCTTCTTAACATTTGCCTTAAACTTCTAGTCTTCTTCAATCTTTATTTTAGTTCTCGCTCGCTCCTGGCTGTAGCCGACTGCCAAAGCCCAGCGCCCTCAATAAGCAACTCCACATTTTTACGAGCCCTATATCCGTTTCACTGCGTAAATACACTTAATGACCAACATTTTGTGAACGCTTTTATTGTGAAGTTTTTATTATGAAGAAAATCATTTGTTTAGTCTGTATACGGTTATTGCGAACCGAGTCGATGCGTATCGGGGTTTATTAGGGGTACTTTATTACCCCGTTTATGTGTTGCCTTTAAATCGAATACTTTATGTACCATTAGCACAAGTTTGCGCATCTCGAAAACTTTAATGATTTTTTTTCCTGAGTATCATTTTCGACTGTGGATCGCGTGATACTGGTTTCGACTTCCAGGTCGGGTAAAGAATTGTTAGATATTCACAGTAGCAGTCTGAAGCTAGGATATTGGTTTTATCCCGTGTCTATCAGTGCCTGAAGATTGTTTCAATTAAAGTCCATTAGAGCAATGCGTTTGGTCATAGCTCAATCTTTATTCCCTTCCACTAATAAAAGCGATCAGCTCCCCGCACAAAAACTTAATTATTATTCGTAAATTGCGTATTACCTAAAAGAGGGGGTTTTATGTAGTTGAAGTTGCGAATATTGTCACGATCTGGCAAGCAATCACTCGGCTGTTTTCGAGTTTCTAAAATGGACCAATTCCATCCATCTAGAAGAACGTGTAGAAGATGTTACAAGAGTGGGTAATATGGAACAGTCAGAAGTTAATAAGAATGTAAAAATTCTAAGTATAGGTATAATATATAATTTTCTAACTTTTACTTCTAACCTACTAACTTATACTTTCTTTTCACCATAAGTTAGCCCTTGACGGTATCTCACCTGATGGTAAGTGTAGATGCGCTCTAAGATGGTAGCGGGCTAACCTGTTTGGGGCATGGTAATACTACTCCTAATTTATACTATATCACTTATTGTAATTAGAATAGTTTTTACATAGATTTTGTTTAAATATTTTTTTTTATCAGTCTTACCAGAATCATAATGCATAAAGTCACGACTTAAACAAAAACGTTGCTTCAGTTTACTTGAGCGTTATATAGTGTTTCGATCATAACTGTCGACGAGTATGGATATCTCGTACTAGGGCTAACTAAGCTTTAAATTTAAACGTACGAGCGACCGGATGGTAATAATTAAGTTTGATGCTAATCTGCGAATATGATAGCCGTTCCGTTATTATATTATACAATCTTAAAAGGATTCATTTTCTTGCTGAAATTAAGTTAATCTTGACAGGTGATCTCTAATTATATATACTTAACAAAAGATAAGAGGTCTCATTACGATACAAAGTTTCGAAACTCGAGTGTTAATGCTATAACAGCAACTTTAACTAACAAAATAATAATGATTATGAAAATAATTAAAAGCACAAATCACACATTATATTGTTCCCTCATAAATATAATAAATAAAAATTCCATCTAACCTCTGAAGATAGAAATATGAATTTTGAACTACGTTTATATATATTAGAGCACAAAATTACAATATGAAAGACTTACAAAAATCTTTTCCTAAGACCTGTTTACCGTTGAAATTAAAAAACATGAATTTCAGTATCAGCTGCCAATCTAAAAACATGTCTTATGTTATTAATCGGAGGTGATCATCATGATAATCATCATGATCAACCCATTACCGGCTCACCACAGAGCACGGGTCTCCTCTCAATATGAGAAGAGTTTGGCCATAGTCCACCACGCTGGCCATGTGCGGATTGGCAGACTTCACACGGCTTTGAGAACGTTATGGAGAACTCTCAAGCGTGCAGGTTTCCTCACGATATTTTCTTTCACCGTTGAAGCAAGTGATACTTTTTTTAACGCACGTAACTCCGAAAAGTTAGAGGTGCGTGCCCGGATTCGAAACGCCGACCTCTAATTAGGAGGCTGACGCCCTAACCACTAGGCTATCACTGCTTTATATACATATATATATGAGCATAAAATTACAATATGAAAGACTTACAAAAATCTTTTCCTAAGACCTGCCTACCTTTGAAATTAATTGCATGAATTTCAGTATCAATCTAAAAACATGTCCTTTGGTTATACTTTGTATTTACTCCAATACAATGACAGACGTAGACTTCTGTTTTGTGAAATAATGAGATCTTTAGAAGTATGCATAGCTCAACTAGTTGCGTAGCTGACACAAGCTGATACAATGCATTGTATTACAATGCATTGAACAAAGTTATGAAAAAGAAACGTGGAGGACATAAGCAGAAAAAGACGTCCATCAACCTCTGGAATAACATGCAGATGAAGTAGCAGTTGTTAGCTATTTCGTTTTAAATTTTCCACTAAAATCTCAAAATATAAATTTACAAGCAAAAACTCGTCACGATAATCTCTCCCGACGATAAAACAGTGTCAGAACGGTATAATAATTTCGAAACAGTCTATTAAGTGAATCTTTATGATAATGGCGGAACAGAAGTCGCGACCGCGAACGAACTGCCTGTTATTTTGATACATTATCATATTTAAACAATTCAGATGATAATAGACACGTCGGGCGAAACCCTTTGGTAATATAAATGGTGGTATTATTATTTATTTATGGGCTTCCTTCCTCCGGGCCGGGGGCGATGTAGCATATTTCATTGAGCGAAAAAATGCTTCGGAGTCGTGAGTTTATACTCTCATACTGAGTGAGATCCGGTTCGAGTACCTGAAACGACTGGGTATAAGCTTGTTGCAGCAATAATAAAGATTTATGCGACATTCGGCGGTAGCGTGTTTTGTTCTCTGCTACAAGCCGATTCGTTTTCTGCGAGATCAATAGCGATCTTTATTGTTTGTCGTGAGTTATAGACATCGTTACTACTTTCAATCTCGGCTTGAAGGTGGGTTTTTTGTAAAGTCAGCGATATAGCTTCAGTTTACTACTCAAATTTGGAGAACGTCACAGGACCTGCATAATCATTGTACCCAACCACACTAATATTATCACAACAGAATCATTTTCATAATTATTCAGTCTATTGAGGTTTAATGTATGAGGGCTGAATGAACAATAAAATTATAAATAAAGTAAAGTAGTTTTAAACTAAGGTACTTAAACATTTTTGCACTTATAGATCATACTTAAAAATAATGATATTAATCCCCAGAAATACGCCAAAGAGTTCCATGAACGATGTTATATATATTTTATGTAACAAAACGTTACTATAGCCGACGCTCCAAAGTCCACTTTTAGTTTTCAATTCCCTCCGGTGCACCGAGTTGATATCAATTCAAACATCTCGGCTCGACTTGTCATTGTGATATTAATTTATTTCTATATCCTGCCTTCTCCGCTCAACATTATCACGCCCTACGGCATAAAGTATTTCTTTATGGCCTATAACTTACGGTGAGTAGACGTGATGTCGATTGTTCGCGATCGGATCTACAATGTTTCTTGTCAATGTTCCCATCATATCTTAGGGGCTTACAGTCGCTCTGTGAACATATCTGTATGTAATTTTTTCAAGTAATCTCATTATTACGTCCCGGGCCGTGGCACGGTGATTAAGTACTTGATTTATAGCATATGCAATTTGCATCACAACCGACGCCATAGCTTTTTGCCCGCAGCCGATGATTATCGTCCGTATCGTGTCGGGTTTAATGATAGTTATTTCATGACTCGCCGAGCTTGCTATCGGGGACGTTTCATTAAACTTCTTTACATACATTACTTCGGCGAATGTGTCTGATTATGTTAATAGGCGCCGTACAAGGTGCTCGTTCGCCATATCTTCTTCTTCTACGACCGTTAATGGATTGTTTACCGACGTACTTGGAGTTTTCATTTCTCCAGCTTTCATATTGAGCTAATGAGTGATGTTTATAGGTTACCTTTGTTTTTTGTAATCATAACGGTGTATCGTGACCAAGGTAGTTTATGCTAGAAATTTTAATTGTAGATTTGTTTCACGTCCTTGTTAAATGTAAAGTGATATATTACGTTATAGACCGCATCGTTCATACCTAAATAAATTGTCCATTGTTGACACGCACTCATGCCAAATGGATGAAGTCACGCATTTAATACTTTAATGTAATTTTGCAAATGTAAAATTAAGGCAAAGGCAAAGGTGTAGTTCATTCAGAATAAAGCGCGTCACATTGACGTTTATTCATTGTTATATTATGCTCCTCGACAGTAGTGACTTGTTGTGAAACATGTATCAGTTTATCTGCAAACTGGCAGTATCGCCTGACTGTGGCGGTGTGCGTGCGAATAGATATTATCGTACATAAAACTAAACGGCGCGCCACGAAATTTATGAATCGGCCCGAGAGCTGCCTTCCTCACAAAAGTTGTTTATAGCCTCACTGCGTAGGGTTGCTAATATATTATCGTTTTATTGCTAGTCTACGAACATCATAATTTTCTTTCTTTATGCCACGACTGAGTTTTAATGGTCCGATATATCATATTAAAAAGTCTCCCGCCGCGAGTGTGGTTAATTTAATCGATATTATTATTGTTTATCGCTGGAGAAACGTTGTGAGCCTGATTTGCGTTGAGATTGAAACATCGTCTGTGGATGTTATTATCAAAAAATAATTTATCATTCTTTATAAAAAGATTTATAGTGGCATCCATTCGATTACAAAAAGGCAGATTGCGTAGTTTGTTTTTCAAAATGTGCAATGCAATTCATTAATAACTGCTTGTAATGTTATGACGTTCACTGTCAGACAAAGGTCTTTGGTAGGGATTTTCAAAGTAAACGATCTTGATTCGCTTGTTTCTAGCTTCATGTAATACGTTTAATATCGTCTATCATCTAGTTGGTTGTTTGGACACCAACCAAAGATACGTCTACCGGTGTGGAGTCGTCATTCCAAAACTTTGGGACTAGGATGCTCGCGTCACGCATCTTTAATTACTCTACAGAATGGAAATCCTCAAACATTTTTGTTACTGTCAAATCTTTTTGATTGTTTTTCCATTCGGTAGGGGAAGTTGTTTATAAAGGATGTTATTATTAAATTAAAAGATTTCCTTACGTTATTTAAATACAAAGTTGAAAAATTTAAATTAAACGTCCAATAATACACCTTTCTTATAAAAACGCCATTCATATTGCAACGTTAATAATAAATATAGTACACATGTTTTTGTCAAGTTTTATTATAATTCAACTTTGGCTACGCCTACCCAACTAGGTATAAAAAACAAATGCCATCATCGGTTTTTAAATGTTGGGTTTTCAGATTGGTCGGTTCCAACGTTGGTTTTTCTTTTCAGTTTGGTCGGTTTCTCAGACAGCATTCGTGCAGTCCGTTGTATCGACCAAATCTGTAAGACCAAATATCGATTAAGAGAAATTGTACACGAGTTACTTCGGGGGCGTTGTGATCAATCATATGTAAACAATATTAATGATGCGTGTCTTATGTTCGGATCTGAATCAATCATCGTGTTCCACGGTCATTTAAATTGTAGAATTAAGTTTGATTATAATACGTTCGCTATGACATGATTTATTGTTGCTCAAGTTCTTTTTCTAGTGAACTATTGCGATGTAGTTTTAATGTCAGGTTGTGGGCTCCAGCTTCAAAGGGCACCCATCCTTACGGAGAAAGACCAGTTTCTCCGTCTTACACTGCACCGGGAACTGACCCTGGTCCAGACAGGCTCCAAACAGAGCCCGGACCCACGGCTCGAGTGGCCCTAGAGTCAAAGGGGTTACCCCTATATTCGAGTATCAGAACAGTAAAAAAACTAAGTTAAATGTTTTTTTTTTTACAGTTACTAATAATAGTTATTACTCTAGTCAAGCAGTTATTCTTGAAAAGTATTGCCACAAAACACAAAGAAACAATATCAAAAATTGTGCGTTTCTCATGAAGTAATCTATGATAGGCAACTTGAGCGTAATGTACAAACATTTAGAAAAAAAAATATTAAATAAATTTTTACTTACTGCCTCACCAATAAATATTGACAAAACCATTCTATAATATTGCTTAAAGCAATAAATTGTCTTACAATTTTGTATGCATAAGCATACAAAATTGTAAGACAATTTAAGGTATAAGTAAAATAAAAACAAAATGTATAACCACAGTAACTGAGCCTGAAAAATCCTGGAAGGTCTAATAACATTTACTTACTTATAGACAGCCGGCCAAAGTGAGTGTACTTTGTATAAATTCAAAAATATATTTTTTAATTTGATTTGCCATAAAAACAATTCCTTATGCTTTAAGGCAAAAATATAACCTGTAACAAGCACAATGCCCGTTGTTTCGCTCGGGAAATTAAACAGTTGATTTAGTAGACATCCGTAGGCGACTCACAAACCCGTGGGAGTACTAAAACACAGCGCTGCCTTGAAAAGAAGTTAGACCACGCTATTCGAGACATTATTACGATTATAAAATAAAGCACTAATAGTTGATTATGTCTTTATGAAGGATTATGTTTGATAAATCCATTCAAATGTAAAAAATCAAATCAAAATAGCTTTATTCATGTAAACCTATTACAGGCATCTATGATTCGTTCATATACGAGTACATCACATTTTACATTGTTTAATTTATGAGCTAAATTTGCAAATCCGAAAGCAGAGCCATCCTTTTCATCGCCATCATCATGATCAATGCATTGCCGGCTCACTACTTAGCACGAGTCTTCTCTCAATATGAGAAGGGTTTGGCCAGAGTCCACCATGCGATTGGCAGCCATGTGCGGATTGGCAGACTTCACACACCTTTGAGAACATTATGGAGAACTCTCAGGCGTGAAGTTTTCACACGATGTTTTCCTTCACCATTAAGTGTAAAGAAAACATGAATATTTTTGTAAGTAGTTAATGTGTATTGATATCAAGATAATATGACGGTCAGTTTATAAAAAGGAAAGTAGAAACGGCAGCAAACATATTTTAAAACAACATAATTATAAATTAAAATGCAATATAAGCCACAAAACATCCGTTGTCAATAAAAACCTTAAAAGATCCAATCTCGTCCCTCGAGAAGCCATAAAGTATTTTTATTTATTTCAATGGCGGTTTGTAAGTTGTCAGATATAATGAATATATTACCAGTAGCCATACTTTTCAGAAGGTAATTATTTAAAGGAGCGATCGGCCGGCGTCCTGATAAACAGTGAGATAACAATACATCTCCGACATCGTTCACGCATTCTCTATCCCCATCCATTACTGTTTCATCTTCAATAACAAGTTTCGCTGTACCAGCTCCGACAAAAACTACTGCCACAGCAATTTCAACTTTATAACTATGTGGTTTAATATCAATATCTTTTATAGGTGTTTCCTCAGCAGGAGCGCTAACTCTTTCATCTATCATAATCGTTCATGCTGAAAACAATCAAGATTGATTTTTACTACAACCTAAATTGAACTTTATATATGGTGTGTAGAGTTGAAAATTGTGACGCAGCATGTACCTTTGTCGGTTGATAGCTAACCACCGTCGGAGGCGAATGGAGGCGGCGGCGTAACGAAGGGACCCACGGAAAATGACAAATGACATCTGCCTACCGCCTGTCAAATAACGGACAGATAATAAATGACCCCGATTGTTTATCATCAAATATCTCATATATCATTATGGTGTACTCAGCGCTTTACGGAGGGCGCTTTGACTTGCTGCTATGATTAATAATGTTTAGTTAATTTTGAGCCTGTAATGTAAATAGTTTTGGGGTGATTTTGGTGATGTCATCGCCGGATGAGTGTTTTAATAGCGTGTTATTACGATGATGGTATTTAGTTTATAAAAAATATTGTTGTTATGCAAAGCGGCAATTTTAATTTATTTTTGCTATGAAAATATTATACATTTTTCATAGGTAAGTACATACTTACCTAAAAAATAAATCATTGACGATCTCCGTGGTGCAGTGCGCGCGCTGTCGCATTTTAAAAGTTGGAGGTCCTGGGTTCGATTCCCGGCTCGAGTCTGGTCTGGTCTGGGAGGCTTCGGCCGTGGCTAGTTACCACCCTACCGACAAAGACGTGTCGTGTTTGCCAAGCGATTTAACGTTCCGGCACGATGTCGCACAGAAACCAACTAGGAGCGTGGGTTTACCATACTTCTAACAGGTTAGTCCGCTACCATCCTAGACTGCATCATCACTTACCACCAGGTGAGATAGCCGTCAAGGGCTGACTTGTAGTGTAAAAAAAATATGTAAAAAAAGCTCATACGATATAAAAAATATTTAAGTAGTAGTAGAAGCTATAAACAATTCATTACTTGCTGTTTATTGTATTTCAGTGAAAATAAATAGCCATATACTTGTCCGATCAATAAGTAAGATATGTTCTCGAGATAAGAATTAAAGAAACTTAAGTGTCAGGAAGTATTTCATTCTGATGTTGTATAAAACGAGGCAAGTTTTCCAGCGGAACTTTAAAAGTCATGTTTCATACTTCACGCCGATGCAAAGAGACTTTGAATATAAATCTTGCCTCCCTAACCATAAGTCACACACGCCACACCGTGTTTACTAACTTGCTTTCCAACATGACAACATGCACTACAGTTACCATATCATATATACAGTTAGTTTAATCTAAAACAGCGTTTATGTCTAGCACACTAAAGCCCACAACGGTGGTAAGTCTTAAGTTTGTGTTTCTAAATGACAATAGGGTTCGTGCTCGATCTGTCAGTCTCATGTCCAGTGATCGTGAGGTGACTAATTCAGGAACTGACCTGACTTCACGTCTTGGGAGGCGAATATTGTGTTGAAGGGTTTGCACGATTTCCAATATCCTGTGTTGTTGGGATCGTTTGCTTGGAAGCATATGTAACTATGATAAGTTATTGCTTCGGTTTAATTAATCATTCTGGCGACATTATTTTAATAAACATTTATTTTACTGATGTTGTTTTATTCTTTTTTTTTTGGGACTTTTGTCCGAAACGGACTGACTTTGTTAATAATATGTTCTTCTAATCAAAATATGGAACATAATTATAACATATATTATACTGTTATATTGATTATCTGCACATTGATTCAGTTATTTATTATAAACAGGGTTAGATATGATAATTATCTAACTTAAATTTTAAATGGTTTTAAGACAGAGTCACTATCAACTAAAGAAAGAAACATTATGGTGGGAAAATAAACAAATAAAAAAGTTTATTTAGCGTTGGAAATCATAGATTTTTCGACTTTTGTGATTTACTGGCGTCAGTTCATATCAATAAGGTACAACCTCTTCGATAGGTCTTCCTTATGCTTTATTGGTTGGCATGCAATGCCACATAGATTTTTCGTGTGCCAACATACAACCTCTAATGCGTCGTACATTCGTCTTTAAAATCATATAATTGTATAGAGACGATCGGTCGGCTACGTCGTACACATATAAATCATCATTATCATCATCATGATCAACCCATTACCGGCTCACTACAGAGCACGGGTCTCCTCTCAATATGAGAAGGATTTGGCCATAGTCCACCACGCTGGCCACGTGCGGATTGGCAGACTTCACACGCCTTTGAGAACATTATGGAGAACTCTCAGGCGTGCAGGTTTCCTCAGGATGTTTTCCTTCACCGTTGAAGCAAGTGATATTTTAATTTTTAAAAACAAAAGGAAGTTAGAGGTGCGTGCCCGGATTCGAACCGCTGACCTCTGATTAGGAGACTGACACCCTGACCACTAGGCTATCACCGCTTCCCGCACATATAAATAAACAAGTGCTTTCTTAGTTATTGTACGTTGTAACAGTAACTGGATGAGAATGTTGATTTTTAATATGTTCAGTCAACTTGGACCATACTCTTAATTTTCGGAACAGAGTGGTAAGCTTGATAAATGAGTGTCGGAATTTCAAAGGGGAACAATAGAGACCTGACCTGAGACGCGTCGTTAATCAAAAAACATCTATCGCGTCAAGGTCTGACCTTCTGAGCTTCTAAAGAGCATGAATTTATAAAGACATTTAAAAAGAGACATGTTAAAGTTGGTACTTATTAAAACTAAATCAACAGTTGTTATCATTGAGTTGAATACGTAAGCACAAATTAATTTTCACAGAAGATAAATTATTAATATATACACTTTTGCCAACGGCTCTTTGGATTTACATTACAATGGATATTTTATTGTCCACCTTAACAGCTATAAGCTAGTTAACAAAAATATTATAGCAACTTTAACTTACTATAATATTTTTGTACGGTTTACTAACAGAATTACATTGAAAATAAAATTCATTAAATTTCTTATACTGCTTTATCTTTATCGAGTCTTTGTTTAGTGCATAAAAAATATTTTCTTTAAAGTAAGGTAAAATGTAACACAAATCCTAAAACACTCCTTCACTTCCCATTTTAACTTAAATAGGATAGTTTTTGAACAAATGTTATTTATGTACCTAGTGCTCACCTCTTTATATTATAAGGTACACACGTATAAAATATTCTACTAATAGACTCAGTCGATAAATCTATGCTTTGACTAACAGAAATCATATTACAATATTAAGGATTATATAATACAATACGATAAAAAAGCTTGGGTGTGAATTGCTCTATCTCCATAGGTACTATAGTTTATTATTCATTATGTGAGATGGTGATAACGAAAAAAAGAAAAACCCCGGCTAAGTTTGTTGTGGGCTTCTTCTTAGACCGGGGCGCGTTTGGAACCCTCATAGTTTTAGTTTTAAGTTTACGAATATAGTTATCACCATGAAATAACTACTATGTAAATTATTGACGCGTCAAAAGTGCCTTTTTAAGGACTTTTTGAATAAAGATTATTTTGAATTTGAATTTGAATTTGATAAACCTATCTACGTTCTATATATATTAGTAGGTATATATAGGTACCTCAGTTTCATTATTTTGTGTAAGTCTTATCAAACCACCTCCCCATTATTAAGATCTCAGAGAGATTTGATTGAAGGTGCATTATGACAAATGGTCGATCAACGTCAGTACGTAATAGGATTACTCCCCTAATACCCGGGGGGGAATGCGCTGTGTGTGACATGGAAGCTTTCTTAGAAGAATGATCAGCTTTTAAATTGAGTTTGATGTTTGATAAATAGCTGAATAATTAATTGATTTGGGGAACGACTGTATAGCAGTGAAATGAATTTCTTTATCTTTCGTTTTTCGCTCGGTGCCGGGGTTGAATATCCTTTTATTTCATCAAAGCGGTTTTATAGGGACATAATAATGTTCTGTTTATATATGGGGAAATCCGTAGAAGAAGTTTAGCAGAAGAGTAGTCAGTTTTGCAGAAAAGGGCTGTTCGTGCGATATATAAATTAGGTCCCAGAGAGTCATTAAGAGATAAATTTAAAGATTATAAAATAATGACAGTGCATTGTGCATGACAATATATATATGAAAATTTAATGTATGTTCATAAAAATGTTGATAAATTCAAGAAAAAAATGGACTGTAACGCACTGAACATCAGAAGTAAAAGTAAACTTGTAGTACCATTTAGTAGGCTGCACAAAATTAGTAACTCATTCAAAGGAAATTGTATTTTATTTTATAATAAATTACCTATTGATATCTTGGAGATGTCTATCAATAAGTTCAAAGTTTTTATAAAACGAAAGCTTGTAGAAAAATCATATTACGATATTAAGGATTATATAAACGATAAAAAAGCTTGGGTGTGAATTGCTCTATCTCCATAGGTACTATAGTTTGTTATTCATTATGTGAGATGGTGATAACGAAAAAAAGAAAAACCCCGGCTAAGTTTGTTGTGGGCTTCTTCTTAGACCGGGGCGCGTTTGGAACCCTCATAGCTTTAGTTTTAAGTTTACGAATATAGTTATCACCATGAAATAACTACTATGTAAATTATTGACGCGTCAAAAGTGCCTTTTTAAGGACTATTTGAATAAAGATTATTTTGAATTTGAATTTGAATTTAGAACACTACTTACCATCATCACTCATTATAACCTTTAGAAGTCTTCAGACTGAAGTGGCGATGAGTGGGACAGCTTGAAGGTAGATGTTTAATGTAACCGAGTGGTAAAGATAAAAAGTAGAAAAAGGGTACGTCTAGGTAAGAAAAAAAGATATCAAGCGAGTTCCAGAGAGTAGATAGACATATCACAGTAAAATTTTTCTGTAGGCTTATTCGAATTATCACATTTGGGAGTAATCTAGCTAGAGATCAAAACACATTGGTCATAGGTCTCATGCGTATTAAGATACCATTGTTCATTACCTGATTTCTACTAGTTAGTTTTTTTTTTTTTTTTTTTAATCTGTTTTTTTGGGACTTTGGTCTACTAGTTAGTTACAGAGAAGAAAGAACATGACGACCTCCGTGGTGCAGTGCGTGCGCTGTCGCATTTTTAAAGTTGGAGGTCCTGGGTTCGATTCCCGGCTCGAGTCTGGTCTGGTGGGAGGCTTCGGCCGTGGCTAGTTACCACCCTACCGACAAAGACGTGTCGCCAAGCGATTTAGCGTTCCGGCACGACGTCGCGTAGAAATCGACTAGGAGCGTGGGTTTAGTCAGCCCGCTACCATCCTAGATAGCATCATCACCTACCACCAGGTGAGATAGCCGTCAAGGGCTGACTTGTAGTGTATAAAAAAAAATGACGATCAACGAAGTGTTTTTCAGCTTTGTTTTCAAAGTTTTGCTCTAAGATTGCACTCATTTGTTGAGAGGGGGCAGTTTCCTAGAAAGCTACATCATAGCGCGGCGGATGCGGGGGCGAATAAAGGCGAACCGGAAACGGGAATCGCTTCATCGACAAATTTATGCAGTTGTAAAGGCAGATTTATATGTGAGGAGGCGAAGTGTGGAGCCGCTGGTAATACAGGCATAAAGGATGGAGAACAATTTTACATTTATTATTTCATATTCTTGGGTGGGAGATTTAATCTTTCTCCATCCTTATATTTTGTATTCTTTGGAATATTTTCTTAATTTATTCTATTTTCATCTTAATTTTGTCTCGATGTTATTCTTAAAATTGCTATTAAAATAAGAAAAACCTTGACAAATAATATTACGTCAAAGCAAAGGAAAGTTCTCAATTTGGCCTGCATAGGTATAATAATAATTTAGTGACTCAATATACACACAAAAAAAGATTGAATGACTCGTCTCATATTGACAATTTTAGTCTACTCAGTCTGGTATTAATTTTTGAGTTACGCAAGCACTAACATAATTTGAGTCAAACAATAAACAACAGTCTTTACTTTTCGCGCTTGTGAAGTCAACATCTCCTGAGGATGATCCGGTGTCGGGTCGAAACGTGCGTAGAGGTTCTAGTGGAAGATTTTGTGTGGTGTTATATTATACAAATCTCCCGGTTGTCGGCGGAATATAGCAAATTATACTTGCTGTTTATTGTTTCTTCCGCAAAGTAACGCCTGCTTCTATTCATTATAATTTAAGTTCTTAATTATTACATATATCAAAGATAGGTAATGTTTTAACACTCTACGTAATTCGTATGGATTATGTAAAGAAAGACAAGTTTAATTGCTAGACACTTCATAATGTGCTTTACTATTGTTACTGCACGATAGAACATTTCGTGTCGTGTGTCACAAACCGATTTCCATGTCTAATAACGCGTGAAGCTCTTTATGTTATTCAGAAAAATTTATGCTCACGAAAAATGACATCAAAGGAACGCGCAATGTTTGTGAGATGATCGTAAATCTATGATAATAACTCATTTCGCGCCACTTCAAAGTGTAGGATGTCTGACATTACTGTAATACGTTGCTCTTATATCATGCAATTAATATTGCATTAGATTTACATCCATCTTTCAAAATATCAAATCAAAATATACTTCAAAAGGCTTGGATGTGATTGAGAATAAGTCATTGGCACTGGTGAACGCATATTTACCCAAGGTCGGTATTCGGTGTTCAAATTTGACCTTGGGTAACAAGACCAGATGTCAAATTTTGTCATTAAAATTAGGCACCATTAGGTAGTAGAGCGTTTAGGGCGCACTTCCAAAATGGCGCGACGCTCATTAAACCCTCTCTTCTATGAATCAAAAGACCTGTAGCTTTGGGCTTTAAAATTTCCCTTTGCTGCAAAGTATGTGAAGAAGAGGAAGCATCCAGCAATGTAATGGTATTTTAGTGAAAACGGCTTGTGACTGAAGGGGAAATCTACCAGTGAGAGATACCCGACGTCTGGTGGAGATTTCGGGCTTTGTGGGATTTTCAACCACTAAAAACCCCTCTGTCAATGGTCACAGCAATGATACCATATGATACCATTATGAGTATAAAATTGGGAGGCTCAAAGATCTCTCAAGAATGCATTTTATATTAGGCTCCTCACGGACATAGGTCTCCCAAGCTATCATGGCTAGTAAGCCATTCACCAGATCCATCGCTCTGACCACTCGCGACCCTGAGGTCCCTAAAGGATGGACCGATACTGAACAACCGGTAGTGGCGACCCGGCCCTACATAACGGTAGCGTTATAAAAAATACACGTCTTCAAACGAGTCCAGGGATAGGCAGCATTAGTCTGTGAATCAGAATATCTATTCATATATATGTAAAATCATTAATCGGTAGAGAACAAAAAACTTCATGCATAATTTAATTTCTATGCCAAATAAAGTGAATAAATATCCGTACATTCCTTCCTAACTACCTTTATTATGTTTGCCCATTTCTACTTCGAAAAATCTATTCTTGATATCAAGAAAAATATTTGATGTAAACACATTTAATTTCAATACACAAGGTAAGGGTTTTTATAGGACCAATCGAAAACAAATCATTAAAATTTTATGCATGGCTGGCAAGTTCACCCTTGTTTCAGAAACACAGCAGGAGTTGAGGTTATTAAAAAGGGTTAAATGTTAACGGTGTGTACAACTTATATTATGATTTACGATTCGTACGATTAATTTATATAAAATAATAGCTTGTATTTGCTACTTCGTCCGCGTGGATTAGATAAAAAATAATCATAAATTAGACTGCGACCTAACCTTATGAAAAAAGCCTGCCACCATAGCCTAGTTGTTAGCATATGATAACTAATAAGGAAGGTAAGTTTAAAATAAGATAAGTAATGCGTTTTTCTGTCAAAATATATTCAGTAGGTCCAAGAGTCAACATCAATGTGCTCCATACCAAAACTCTCGCTTCGGGTATCAATTGATGCGGGATGACCACTTGACCCTTTTTAAGGACTTTCAACCTTCTAAAGGTGAGAAATATATTTTGGTCATTATCTTTTTTTGCATTACGCCTGTGCCAATCAACATTACTTATATTAGACATTAACCCTTGCCTCATTATTAAATAACTAAAGATTTATATTGCTATCTCCAAACGTCACTAGCGACTTGAAAACTTCCCATGCCTTCAAGCATCCGGCATTCTAGGGTCCAATGTCGAGTTTTTAGATCAACACCGACATGGACATTGAAGCTTGAAGCATCGTTCCTCCGAGCTTCGTGCTCCGCCCATTACTGCTTCAGCTTCACAACTCTCTGTATAATTCGTATTTATACAAAGTTAAAGACTGCGGGGGTACACCCGGTCATTACGTCCGCGCCTGTATAATTTGCGAGATGCAATGTACAGCGTAATGACCGGTTACGTACCTTGTTTATTTATTTCTGAACGTCAGCGTCTCTGTTGGGGTCTGGATGACCTATTTTTACCAAATATTGGTGCACAGGGAACTTCTAAATAGGCATAAATAGAGTAGTATTTAATTTGAATGTTTTAGCGAATTATACTAGACGTCTACTATGTACTACACTTGGAAAGACTGAGTTTCAAGGTCAATAATAAGAGAGTCTCAAAGATTAATGTACTTTACGAATTGAAGTGAATTCCACAAACATACAGCACATGAGTTAAAACCCCTAATACCCTCCATTGCTATAAGATCATCACGACCTGGATTGTGTTTGATGATAACTACGATCGTAAGAAAGGTTTCTGCGGACTAATATGGGTTAAGTGGAACTGTCATAGACAAATCTTTGACAAATTTGTCTTGTAAGTACTTATTTGGCAAGTACCAAGCAACACAGAAACAAAAAAGGTTTTGAAAATGATTTTACTTTTCTGTGTTACAACCGTAAAAAAATAATAAAATTATTAATGAATTAAACTATATTATGTCGATTTGCTTCTAAGATGAAACTAAATAACATTTTGTGTTTATTTTTACTCAATTCAGGTCGCAGATCTGCCTGAATTATATTCCTATGCGATTTTAACTCCAATACCAAAGTATCCTCAGAAGAAATTGACTTCTCACGCATGAAAATATAGTACTATTTATTGCCAGCAATATTGTACACATTGTTTGTTTCTTTAAAGTACTGTTTACTTTCACAGACTTCAAAGTAATCTATATCTGTTTCGAGGATGCATTGCATTGCTTGCTGTTAATGATCATGAAATAAATTCTTTAATTTTTTAATCCCGCGGGTGAAAGAATAACGATTTCTACGTCCGTTTCTAGAATACGGGCAATTCTTTGCCAACTTTCGGCATGATGGGTACAATGCTTGATTTGAACATAAGCAATGAACAGATAAATTTACGCATTTATAATATTAGTTGGGTTTTTCTGGTTGTTGTTTATTGTATATCGTAAGCTTTCGCAAATTAAAACGTGCATGTATCTGATAAGATTGCAAAGCTTTTGGATATCTGAAATTATCGCTTAAAAATCTTTCCGTATCTCTATATCTCCTACATATTTGGTTGCCTGGAAGAGATCGCTATGTAGCGATAAAGCCGCCAAATTGTATACTACTGTTTCTGTTATTTTCTGTCTTTTTTTGTTTTGTTTTATTTTTTCTTTTTCGTGATGTACAATAAAATATCCAACCATGCCTTTATAAAGTGACTGGTTTAATAGCTTCACTCCGCTTGTCAGTTTTCCGTGCTCACAGCTTTCGTGTCAGCTGTCGAGTCTTCACATTCTGCTGGCAATTTAATCATTACAATTGCCCATTAACACAAATGCTGCATACAAAGTTCATGTGAACGATACTTGTCGAACACGTCTAGATATTTAACTGCCGACCTTGAGACACGAATTACAGCAATAAATCCACGGTAATGAGCGTGTTTGTTACATTATAAAGGTCCCCACTAGCAGATAAACTGTACTGATAATTTTAATAGTAACATGTAATCTATCCACAAAGAAATACATAAAATGTAATAACTCATGAGAACTTGCCTACTGGGAAGCTTCAGAAGTGACTACTTACTACCGTAAGGCGATTCAACGTACCAAAACGATCACGCGTACAAAACTAACAACTAACATGTTAGCCCTGGGATCTCAGTGTGTACAACACACTGAGATCCCAGGGCTAACATGTCATCTTATTAAAAATTCTCTTGACACCTAGCAGATGTGAAACATGTTGATATTAAAATAAACATTCTTAAAGGGACGTGACGGCAACTGTCTGCGTTATGATATTTGCTGTGACGGCCTGCCAATAGATATTCTATATTTTACCAATCCTTAACAATAATAAAAGTTTTTTTGACCAAGAAAATAAGGATTACAAACGTACGTCATTTACTAAAAACTAAGATAACGTTAACTAAATCGACTAAGTATATTATGCCAGTCAGTGTAAATGTGTCTGATATAAAAAAGGTATGTAACACGATGGTAATTACCGACCTTGAAATACAAATGGCGGCGATAAATCTGCTTTAATGGCCGTATTTGTAACATAATAGAGCTCTCAATAAACGTGCACAGGTTACCTATAGCATAGAGCAGGGATAGTAAACCCTTAAGAAATACGAGTTGGTTGTAGCTGTGACGTAAAAACAACCATTGTACGTCATAATTGATATATGGCTATGATCACTTTTAGATTTATTTATCCAATCACCATCACTATACAAGCAATGTCCTTGTCGAGCATTTTTTCTCATTGTTTATGCTTTATGCTTACAACTAGTCTAATTGAAACAAGCTTGCAGTTTTATCTTATGTGGACTTAAACAGAGGGGTATGCGTTTAATATAACTGCCATATGCTTGACAGGTGACCAGGTGAGATTGCAGTCAAGGGCTAAACAAAGTAAGTTAACAGAAAGTTAACGAATGTAGTTATTAACTTCAAATTTAAGACTTTTAAGAAATTTATGGCACGCATAAAAGCGCATTCTTAAGGCCAATGAACAAATATTATCTATAGAAATGATAAGGTGCTAGAAAAATTAAAGCATACGCAAAGGTAACACTTTGGATAATTATCACAGAATACAATTAAAAACAAACTTTCCACACATTCAAAAAGCAAACAAATAATGAGAATAATACAATAATAAAAATAAAAGATTAATTTATAGATATGCAAAATTTTCCAATTAAAGATTATCATAATGTAAATAACAAATTTCAAGGATAATGGATCACAAAACGATGGTATAGGATATAGAGCATAGCGCATTGATTGTATTCTTTTTTAAAGATCGTTTCAAACAATTTCATTCGCATGCCAACGTTTTAGTATCTCTGCAAAAGCGTGTCACCAATTGTAACCAAACATTATATTAGTGTCATGGTTCTCTGGGTTCCTGAGGTCACTGTGTTGACGCATACCGTCCTCATCAGTATTTTTAAGTTTTAGTTAGACATTAGAATCATTTGTTCTCCTTCTCGATAGTACATATTCTTGCTATCAGGCCATCTTCCACTTTATGTCTTTCATGTGTGGGTACTAAAAGTTGCTTTCTTTTCTATTCAATGAATTATAATAATTATATAAATAATTAATATAATAAAGGTTGAAAAGTTACAATAACAACCTTCTAAAATGACACAGCCTGGAATTGGAATGACAGTATAAAGCCTATATGTAAGTATGCGGTGTTGTACCGGATCGTAGTCGGCACTACACTACACTAGTTACATCTACGGATAATATAACCAGATGGAAACAAAATTAGAAAATAGTTTTCAAGAATGGTCTTCTACTTAAAGACCCTTCTACTTTCAAACAATGTAGAAGCATGTTTTCCTTCTTTTCCATTTACCGTTTTACGTCCCTTTCCCAATTTTTATTTTGCATCCAATTCCGTCTGAGTCAAGGTTTTTTCATAGTAAAAAGTAGCCCATAATCCATCCCAATATCCATCCCAAATATCACCAAGGATTACACACTTATATACAAACTTTTGCCTCCACATCTGAACCAGTCAGGTTGTCAAAAAATCTAATAACAGACTTTTACCAAGATGTCTCTGTCCACGAGTTACACTACAGTTCTTGTACTAATAGATTTAATCGATTCACCGTTGAACAGCGTTCAATAAATTTCTATGAATAGAATAGAGTACTCTGAATCGACTGGTCGCAGAGCGCCGTGATTTTTGTAAAATAAATTGAAACTGGTTATCTCTAGAAGCGAGCTGCTCTACACCTCTTGTCCTAATAGATTTAATCGATTCGCCGCTGAACAGTGTTAAATAGATTACTATGAATTATGGGCCCGCTGCGACAAACTTTACCACTCGGTGATAATGTAATAGAATCGTGCCATGAATTCAGCCATTTTATTTGACAACTTACACTAATAAATTGTTATTAAGTCTATGGGCGATAAATTTACATTTGTTGTATTGGTACCTACCCATTAATAGTTTGTTTGCTTTTCCGGATCATGTTAACTTATTATTTAAGCTTCGTGATGATAAAGGTTGGCGTGAATTTCTGCTGAACTCGAGGACTTGTGTTCCACCCATCTTCCGTTTTTTTATATATTTAAGTAGATGGGTCACGTGATATTAAGTGATTACCGTCGACCATGAACCTCTCACCACCATTCGATTCTGTTAATGGGTTTCTACTTTACATCATACTGAAATGCTAAATATTTGCCAGTATTTGCCGGGTGGAAGGGTGGCCTCTTCCGTGCGCTGTCCCCTTTAGTTTCCCAACTAAATAGCTATGGTGGTAGTTCTGGCTCTTCTACGAATGCCCTCATTTGTGATTACCCAGATGTACTTTAAGCATAGTTCTCCCCAATGCTTTTTCTATCAATTGCTCTATCTCCATATGTACTATAGTTTATTATTAATTTAATTCATTATGTGAGATGGTGATAACGAAAAAAAAGAAAAACCCCGGCTAAGTTTGTTGTGGTCTTCTTCTTAGACCGGGGCGCGTTTGGAACCCTCATAGCTTTAGTTTTAAGTTTACGAATATAGTTATCACCATGAAATAAATACTATGTAAATTATAGACGCGTCAAAAGTGCCTTTTTAAGGACTATTTGAATAAAGATTATTTTGAATTTGAATTTGCTAGCTATGTTATCCTGAGCGTTCTTATAAGACCCATAGCGACCGCGCCCTCAACATCGATTATTCTGCATTGTAGCAACTAAACCTGACACCCACCCACACCCATTGGGTGTCAGATCGTTATAATCAAATGAAACCTTTAACCTCGCTTGTAATTATTGACGCAGACATTCGAACCACAAAAACAGAAAGGCCGAATTCAAGAGAACTGATTAATTCCTATTTAACGAGTCTGTCACTTCCCATAACCTTAATGTCAGTTAATAACCGTGCGTTTTGGACAGTGACAGCCTTGCGGCGACATTTGTGTCAATACGCCGTGATTAATGCGAGACGGAAATGTCAATAGTGTCATAAAACGAATAATTAGAGGCAGGCGAGCCGTGTGTTTTAAAATATTAAGAACACGTATTAAACGTTAATCATTGTCGTTAAACACACGGTTACGTTTCCCTTCTGGTGGATGGTGGAAGTGACAGCGTGTCGCTTAAAGATATACTATTGCTAGGTTGTTTGTGTTCTTCAATGCAGCAGCAGAACTGCGGACTATGATTTGTTGCATAAAGATTGTTAAAATCCGATTTGAATATACTATTTTGCTTCTTTATACCTCAGGGAATCATAATATGCAGATTAAGTCGCGAGGTATATGTGTAGGTAATTAATCGGTTGAAAGCGATTTCAACCCACCGAGGGGTATGCTAAATTTAGAAAATAATTATTTATTTAATACTATTACTTAAAAAAATATATGCAACTCACTTTAAGATTTCTGAGGTACGTCAGGAATACCCACAAGGAAGAATAATAGATGGTTTTTATGTCCGAATATTATTTTCATCTCCATATCATATTTCCCATTTTCTATTCTAGTTTATAATATTGGGAACCGTTTGATAGTTAATACTATACAATAAATTCAATAAACTACAGTGTGCGAAGCTATTCTTTCAAGGTCAACCTTCAACCTTGCAGGAATACGTTCGCAACATACTGCATGCTATGTAATTGCAGGGAAGATCTACGAGCCATGCTCATCACATCACCCACAAACCACCACTTATCAGACCGCCGAAAGTGTGTCGTTATCGGGGAGATGACAAGCTTGTCCTCAAATGCTTTTGCCATAGTCCACCAATCTGGACTTGGCTAGCGTGGTAGACTACAGTCACAACCTCATACACAGAAGTGACCCTGCAGTAAGCCGGTTGCCAATGAAGATTAAAGTGATATGCGTCGATCATCCCTATAGTATTCAGCGAATAAAAAATTGACTGCACAGGCAAACGCAATCCACATACACAGTGCCCTGGCCAAACACAAATGAGTGTAAACATACGGAAGAAGCCAACAAAACTCCTACAACTTAATCAGACGTAACTAAGAATAGTTTTGTTAAATCTGAAGGAGGACGCGAGCTCTTTTATCTCACTATAGTCTTCGCTATCCCTGAAAATATATCCAAAAGTCTAGTACCAAGACTTGTAGAGCTAAAAATGCTTCACCGGGGAAGACTTAAAGTCAATCAAGTTTAGTTGTTTAGTTTTTCGCAATATAAGCTAGAAGTGGCACCGAACCTCTGTGATTTATACGGCAGTAGGTTGTGTCGTTTATCCGCTTACGACACACGTCTGGCGCGATTTACTGCAGATATCTAATTATCTCACTGAATAATGGTTGTGCCTCGGCAAAAACACGTTCGCTCCTTTGCAGAACTTTAAATTTGCGATTATTAAGTGCCTTACAATGAACATTAAGTTTAATATGCTGCAATCCGCGTACAGTAGACAAAACTGCACGACACATCAGGAGAAGTTGAGTTCAAATCGTATTTCAAAATGAATTTAAACACTTTTATTGTATTATATATATTGTATAAACAATTTGGCAGGCTTATAGCTATGTAGCGAACTCTTTGAGTGACATAGGTACAATTGCACGCAGAGTAACGCATGTGTGTGTTTCATCAAATGTGTTTTTTTTCGGACTCACTATTAGCTGTCCTAACCCTATTGGTTGCCACAGCGTAACCGGGCTGTTTGGCGAGCTTCGGAAAGGAGCTCTGCCAGAAAAAATTTAGAGCCGTAGGGCTCGAAGAAACTAAGGGAACGTCTGCCTAAGGGCGCCTCCTGTGAGGCCGAACCTCAGCTTAGGCGACATTTGGGATAACGGGGGGGTCAGACAGTGAGTGGTCCGTACGTCTGCGAGACCGTGGATGGAGCCCACGTCCGGATGACGTAAGATAGCGAAAGGTGCGATCGGTTAAATAGTCCTTTAATAGGTATAAAAGCCTATCCGGGATACCCTGGGTATGCAATTTATAAATGTGGTTGGTGATTCTGGTCAATTGGAATACAACGCCATAAAGGCTGTAAGAGACAATATGTTAATGCAAACAGCAGGGCTTTAGGACATTTGTAGGAGTTTTGTAATAATTACATGAGATCGTTTATGTAGTATGCCTCAACTTAAATTTAAATTTAGAAAACTACGTTAATTGTAATAAATACCATGTTAATATAAATTTTATGTAAGCGGTGATAGCCTAGTGGTTAGGGCGTCAGCCTCCTAATCAGAGGTCGGCGGTTCGAATCCGGGTACGCACCTCTAACTTTTCCGAGTTATGTGCGTTTTTAAAATTTAAAATATCACTTGCTTGAACGGTGAAGGAAAACATCGTGAGGAAACCTGCACGCCTGAGAGTTCTCAAAGGCGTGTGAAGTCTGCCAATCCCCGCACAAGGCCAGCGTGGTGGACTATGGCCAAACCCTTCTCATATTGAGAGGAGACTCGTGCTCTGTAGTGAGCCGGTAATGGGTTGATCATGATGATGAAATACTAATTTAAAGCGCCTGAATGGATTAGTGGACAGGAACTGAGTAGGGTGGATTGTAGGTATATTGAGTATCTACGCCAATATAGTATCCGTGCATCGCGAATCGTTTTATTGGCATTGTTCGCGATACGTGGCTTGCTACAAAATATATAAAATCATTAAGCTATCGTTTAACATATATATTTGTTCTGAGGTTGTGTTCCGGTTTAATGTCAGGTAGTAAAAGAATATGAGGAAGCATCGATAGTTCCTCTGGCGTTGCACGAGTTCATGGGCGACGGAAATCACTTGACATCAGATGACCCATCTCCTCGTTTTTTCGCGATATATATAAATAATATTGTGTAATAATGAATAGAAACAACAAAAAATAAAAAAAAAGACGGGTTGCACTCCGGGAGTGCCGGCAGAAGTGAAAACTTGATTATTAACGTTGAGCATGTTTGATATTTTGGAATGGTTAGGGAATAATTTTGCACCAATTGCTTTATCAGTATAAAAGTACTATCATTTATGTGGTAGAATACAATATTCATTTATTGCGCTATCGTACACAAACATGACAATTTATATTACATTAAAAATTTAACACTTTAAAACTATTACAATTATTTTACATTAAAAAGTTTATCTCTCCGAAAAATCAACTTTCATCCATAATTTCAACGACTTTTTCACCATCATCATTACCAGAACTATCCATGGATGCGCGTGGCACGCTGTAACATACACGAACATTCGCGCAAGCGCCCTGCGCTGCCTAAACGAAACAGTAGGCCCAGGCATACATTTTCGCCGCGCCGTAGAGAGGGGATAGCTGTCTACTCTCCATCCGTCTTACGCTTTTTCGATCAGGTCACGTGTCCTGACGCGAGTTTAAGATTTTATACCCATTACAGAAAAAGTGCTCAACGCCGCTAAAGAAGTTTTCACTTCAAAAAAAACAGAAGGCTAGAGTTGCATGCTTCAGTAAACTACTCACAATGATTACTTCGCTTTTATAATGGTCGTGTCACACTGTCGTTAAAGTGATTATAGCGAAGCAACAATGTATATGAATTACTTCGTAGTGTGATGAATTTATAATTACAATGATTAGGTATAAAGACATTATGTAGTACCGCCGTGTGATTACGCGATGCGGATCATTTCTATAATGACCGGGCACGGGTGACTGCGGTTTCATAAAATAATAAGGCAATTAGATTCATTCATATCGTTTTGTACGAACAGATGTAGCAGAACTATAAGCTACATCTTTTAAAATATCCTCTAAGATTCGTTGAGATGATCATCAATTCCACCGAATGATGTCCTTTTAGACTTTTTATTTGAATGTGAGTTGATTAAGGTGATAGCAAAAAACATGTTTAACAGGCTAAGATTACTGTGGGCTTCTTGTAAGACCCTCATAGCTTTACTTTTGAGGTTACAAGTTCACAGACTGTTATCATCTCCATCTCACTAGATAATATAATAATTAAACTTTGTTTATTCTTGCTATATCTAAGATTGAAGCTATATTTTTATTACTTATTAATGTAAAATTTGCCACGTAACTATTTACGTATGTAAAAAGCAAGTGTGTTGAAATCAATAAAAGAAGAAAAAGTAATAGGGAATTTCTTTATTGATATATGTCCTTTATTCTCCTATTTTTATACCCTTTTTACTTTATGTTTATTTAAAAGACTTTACAATAAAAAATAACGAAAACAAGAAGTAATCAATGTCAAAAGGCACTTTTGACGCGTCAATAATTTACACAGTAGTTATTTCATGGTGATAACTATATTCGTAAACTTAAAACTAAAGCTATGAGGGTTCCAAACGCGCCCCGGTCTAAGAAGAAGCCCACAACAAACTTAGCCGGGGTTTTTCTTTTTTTTCGTTATCACCATCTCACATAATGAATAAAATTAATAATAAACTATAGTACCTATGGAGATAGAGCAATTCACACCCAAGCTTTTTTATCGTTTATATAATCCTTAATATCGTAATATGATTTTTCTACAAGCTTTCGTTTTATAAAAACTTTACTAGAAGAGCTAGAGCTTTGTTCTGGGCTACCGGTGAATAGCCCAGTCCGAAGCTCTAGCTCTAGCTCTAGAGGGGTTTAAAATGTGATATTTATTGAAATCACCTGCTACTTACTACACTCATAACATTAAGAAAATATGAGGTCAAAGTCGTTCTCATACTTAAATCGGCTCTTAATGCTATAACAAGAAGCCAACTCACTGAGTACATTAAAATATTCCCCTTTATCGCGACAAGCCGCTAATTACAAATGAAAATCGCTTCCTAACCCGTCACACGATATCCACACGTCGTAACTTTTCTCCCCCGCTACTCGTTACAACTTGTCCCATAACTACAAGAGAGGCATTGAAAAAGCAACCTTATTTATGTTAATCAAAAGGATTACATTTGAATAGGTTTCTGAAAATCACTTATGTCGAATTATTTAATATTGCATTCTATAATCTATGCGTTCGAGATAACTTAATTACAGAGCCGCTATTGGTATCGTGAAATAAATTTTTAATTGAGCCTTTCAGAACCTTATCTCAGGGCTGAGTTGACAAATGTGCCGTGTTGTTCCTTATTTCTTGTGTAATTTAGATAAGGGCAACTCGTTTTATCGATATCGATGTATTGCTACCTGCGCCCGCACTAATGACGCTGCTGCCTAAGTGGATTTATTGGCTTTATGTAAGAGGCCACAGTTACCACTCGTGTACATCAAATTAATGCAATTAAATTTATAAAAATAATATACATCTAAAATTTAATTAATGAAACAGTGACTCCTCACGCAGTATTTATTTTTCTTAACAGTTTACCTTCATTATAACCTTGCCTCATCCTGGTATCATTTTTAAATCAGAGCTAATAATATAAGTAAATAACTTCAATGGCAAAAAATAAGATATACGTCACTTTCAAGAATTCAGTATATATAAACGTCGAAATGCAAAATCTAGGTTATATTATTTAATAATCGAATGTAAATATATAATTATTCAGTGCCTTGTTGAGAAATAAACATATTATAAAAAATATATATTAACAATTTGTTTTGTAGCAAAACTGTTAAATCATCTATAATATTATTCTTATATTTTCACAAAAATCCCTCTTACGACATCTTTATGTTGAACTTAATTAATCAAATCAAATCTTTATTCAAATAAACCTATTACATGCATCCATGAATCGTTCATATATATCACATTTTTCAATATTTCTATTATTATTATTTTTTATACACTACAAGTTAGCCCTTGACGGCTATCTCACCTGGTGCTAAGTGATGATGCTGTCTAGGATGGTAGCGGGCTAACCTGTTAGGAGTATGGTAATCTCACGCTCCTAATTGATTTCTACGCGACATCGTGCCGGAACGCTTAAATCGCTTGGCGACACGTAGGGTGGTAACTAGTCACGGCCGAAGCCTCCCACCAGACCAGACTCGAGCCGGGAATCGACCTCCAACCAAGGACCTCCAACGTTATAATGCGACAGCGCACGCACTGTGCCACGGAGGTCGTCAAATATATATATATATATATATATATATATATATATATATATATATATATATATATATATCTATTCGTATAATATTTTAATTAAATAGTTAATTTGCAAATTTGTTAAATAATGCGTGGGTACCATTTAATACAGCAATTAAGTTCTTGATTGTCTCCTATAGCTGTTAATTAGGTATACATAGGTAGCTGGTAATTTGGACTAGATCCTATAGCTATTAAGCAGATTCTAGATAAACGGTATCTAATTAAGGAATAATGCAAGAAAAATTGAGACAGATTATCTCTTAAGTTTTAATTAAACTCATGTTTTAAATTTAAAAAATACATAGAAACATAATTTACTTTTATTAACCAAAGTAATATAGAACCCACTTTTAACTTACTAACTTAAATAAAACATATATTAATCCGCTACATTTAAATGTTAAATCGTCACTTAAAACATTCGTCTATGTGAGATACTAACTTGTGTATAACACAGTTTACAGCAACTCAAAATTCATTTATTTTAAATAGGCCTACTTAATAAGCACTTTAGAAACTAAAGCGCGCTCATTATGCACCGATAAGTATAGTAATGCGTCTATTTAAACTTGTGTGTAAGTATAAATTACAACACGTAACTTTTACTAAATGGTATTTTATGTTTGGTCATGGTCACTGGTGTCACTTAATATATCCGTGTGATATTCCATTCTAAAAGACATTTTTATGGGTCCGTAAAAGAACTTTTTTAACTTCTTTATCATATTAGTATCGCGTGCAAACGGGTCACCTGATGTTAAGTAATTACCGTCACCGAATTTTAATAAATTCAAATTCAAATTCAAAAAAATCATTATTCAAATAGTCCTTAAAAAGGCACTTTTGACGCGTCAATAATTTACATAGTAGTTATTTCATGGTGTTAACTATTTTCGTAAACTTAAAAATAAAGCTATGAGGGTTCCAAACGCGCCCCGGTCTAAGAAGAAGCCCACAACAAACTTAGCCGGGGTTTTTCGTTTTTTTCGTTATCACCATCTCACATAATAAATAAAATTAATAATAAACTATAGTACCTATGGAGATAGAGCAATTCACACCCAAGCTTTTTTATCGTTTATATAATCCTTAATCCTTAATATCGTAATATGATTTTTCTACAATATAAAATTCCTACACCCATCTGCGGATGCAAATCGGTTTATTTGCTTTCAAAAATGTTGTCTATTTCACAAGGTCTTTTGAAAAGCATATCCGTAATTACCAACCTACCTAAAAATTATATCGATTTCAGAACCATTTTAACGACTTTAGCGTTTAAAATGAGCAATGTTTTTATATATTTTATTATCGTGACATTTAGATGCAACAGTTATCGATATTTTATTGAGCAGTTTAAATGAATTCAATACAACACTATGGTATAATAAAATAAAGGCGTAAAATGCGACAACATATTTATAACAAGATTATTATGTATATGCAGTGCATTTTTATGTATAGTTTTGCAATAAAATTCTATAATATAAATTAAAATATCCATAATGGATATACAAGTATTTTGAAATTTACTTAAGTATACAACTTTGTTTCAAAAGATAATTTACGTCGTAAGTAATTATAACGACCTGCTCGATTAATTTATCAATATATATAGTTGCTTTCACTTGTCCATAATATTACTAAATTTGGACTTAAGTTTCTGGTCAATTGTGGGGCACGCATAACAGGTTCCGTAGTCGAAGAAAACAACTCTTTCCTTCATCATCATCACCATCATGATCAACCCATTACCGGCTCACTACAGAGCACGGGTCTCCTCTCAACATGAGAAGGGATTGGCAGACTTCACACACGAGGTTTCCTCACGATGTTTTCCTTCACCGCTAAAACAAGAAACTCTTTCCTTTACGACTCGTAAAATTCTTTCACGCAGCAACAGAGACGTAACAGAGCATATCTATATTCTCGATTGACGGTTTATATGAAACATTCTGTTGTTGCTCATCATGCTAAAATATCTCACTGGATGTAGAAGAAATTTTTACCTATATTTTACCTATAGCTAAATATCTATATATAAAAGTACAAAATTAACGCTCCAGTGATTTTAAAAAATGTACATAAGTACGGCTTCACAGCTAAACCGAATCTTTTGAAATTTAGCATAGAGCTCTCGGAAGGACTTTAATCTTTTTTCAGTATTTTTTACAAGAGTGAAAAAAACGCGGACGAAGTTGCGGGCATCAGCTAGCATGTAGAGGCGGCCTTGATTAAGCCAATTTACAATTTTATGCCAAATGTCTTATTTTATACTAGACAATGAATCAAGCTGGCATTTAAAGCACAAATACATACAAAAAGAAGCAGTTAATCTTCCGAAATAACGATACAAACCGTACAAACGGGCAGACATAAAGACCTTTATTACGACATTAACATACTGCAATATATCTAAGTCAAAGATCAGCCGTTAGTGTTTTAAATCATTTAAGATACTATATAAAGCTTTGAATAAAGATGCTATTCGAAAAACATATCATGGTTTTATTTTGGTGTACATATTTTGGTATCGTGTGATTGAGGGTAGTTAGACAAACAGATTATGAGCATCATGTCACCCAATTGACGTCCACGGCTAGATATATGTTTTGTTTGGAATTTCAATGTTCACAGTCTTGGACCTTATGCTTCTAGTGGCTGTCTGCGACTCGTTTAATGTCGTCTGCAGCACTGGTAGATTCCTTAGGTCTACCAGTAATTCGTTCCATAACCGTGTTCCAACACTTACACTTCATACCATTGCCACTTCAGATTTTTGCATTTAATAAATGGGGAAACCTTTATAACTAAATAGATGCTTATATAATGCTCTTTTAACGTTACACTGGCGAGTTGTAAGCACCAATAATGGATACGTGCAATTGTTCGTTACTGACACATTGACATACAGTACGATATAATATTAATATCAACCAATATACCAACATGTATTAAGGACTTATTTCAAAAACCACTACACAACAAAACACCTGTTTTTGACGACCTCTGTGGTGCAGCGCGCGCTGTCGCATTATGAAGTTGGAGGTCCTGGGTTCGATTCCTGGCTCGAGTCGGTTTGGTGGGAGGCTGCGGCCGTGGCTAGCTACCACCCTACCGATAAAGGTGTGTCGCCAAGCGATTTAGTGTTCCGGCACGATGTCGTGTAGAAATCAATTAGGAGTATGGGTTTTACCCCTAACAGGTTAGCCCGCTACCATCTTAGACTGTATCATTACTTACCATCAGGTGAGATTGCCGTCAAGGGTTAACTTGTAGTGGAAAAAAGGTACTTTGAAAATAAGCATAGGTACAAATTGAAAGTTGACTTTCAACGGCTTTATTAAGAAGTCGTTGTTTAAAAAAAACGCTCTTTGCTATAAAAACCGACATAAATATGGATACATTATTTGATGTTGTATAAATGTAACTACCTGACAGCTATACCATCGTATTAGGTAATGTACTACAATAACTTCTTATACTATTAGTTTAATAAAAAACCATGCTCTAGCAAATAAATTTATGCTAATGGTTCCAAGACGTTTCTTCGGCGGAGATATTGGTTAATAACTACAGAGTCCTCCTGCCTTTTTTGGAAGTGGATTCGTAAAACGTGAAGTTTTTTGGTATCAGGCCATTTCAGCGATTGAAATCTTTGTTTATATCAACATTAACACACTGCCATCCATCTAAGTCATCGGAGCAGCCGTAAAAGTCGTTTAAATCATTAACGATACTATTACGCTTTGAAAAACGGTTACGTAAATCATTGTGTGAATAATGGCCGAGCAAAAAGAGCAATTAGTGTTGTGCCAGCGTCGATAGTTTGGCGGATGTCGATAACATTCCGCACGGCACGACGTGACTGCACACCGTAATGTGACAACTTCATTTTACAACTCAACCGCGGGAATTCAAACTCTATTCAGCTGGCTTTACGTTAGTTTGAAACGGTATTTTAAAGTTTGCAGGTGATCAGAGACGTGAGCTCGATTAAAAAATGTGATTTGTGGTTGCCACTCGGCGCGTGTTTTATTTTGCGAGGCCTGTACGTGACGGGCAGCCGGGATCGGTAAAAAAGACGCCGACTGAGACGAACGCTTTGTATGATTTAGATGCACGAATTTTTGCGCAATTCAAAGTTTTATAAGATTGACATAATTACATAATGTTGATTTTGAATTTTGGTCTCGTATTTGATAAAATGTTGTAGATAAGATATTTAGCCTTATATAGCAAAAAACCAACAGCTATTAATATATATGTGTTTTCAAGCGGGCTTAGCAGAAAAGTAGCTTAAAAGAAATTAAATAGACTAGAAATTCCTCTACATTACGAAAGGTAGAGTTATTTTAGGTAGGTCATACTTTCACTCTTTTCAGCCTTCAAAGAATTTAATATAGCCAAGGCTACCACCAAACCTGAGTTTTTTAAACAGTGTTACCACTATTAACATCAAGTTGTAAAACAAACAATAAAAATACACAGAAGTCATTGTAAAAATCTTCTTTTATATATCATTAAATTATTTCTATGTTTTTTTAGATCAACCTCAATAACACATATTGATCCTGTAAATATGAAATAAAATAGATACATTAAGGTTTTACATGAAGGTTGTCATCCACTTTCACTTGTAGTGGGCTCTTGAGCATTGAAACATCTCTTAATTTCAGCCAAGCTGTTTGATTAAAACAAACGTGGAAAATATACATCCTCTGATGTTAGAAGCATCATCTTTATTCCGTCGTGAGTAAAATGAAAAAAATAATAATAAAGAGGAATGCCCGCTAAACGAATCATACCCCAAGGTAGTAACGCGAGTGTAAACAATCAACAATCTTCAGCGACGGCTCACCTTTAATCTATTTTTACACTAATGTTCGGGCGGTTAACGTAACAAAAACAAAAGCGATTAGCATCAAAGAGACGGGGCTGTTTGGCGCGTGATTGTCAGTCGACATGCGTCTAGCGCCATCACTCACAGCTGTCAGTCAGGCGGGGACGGGGCAACGGGCGCAGCGATTTGTATGGCGAATAAATCACTTTTGAAGTAATTTATGTTCCGGGCGTAGTGATGGGAGATGTTGCTATCGATATTTTGTACCACATTTCCGATTGGTTATATTTTTACCAGTTGCTGTAAGTTTCTGATTATGTGTCTTCCAAATTACTCATTTAACTTTTTAGTCTATTTTTTGGGATTTATCAGTTTACTAATGTAAACTATGACTTTATTTACTTATTATGCAACAAAAAAAACTTACAATACTTTCTTAGTCTAAGTTCTTAACACTTTAAATTTTAAGTCCAATTTAAAATCTTACACAGCTACGTAGCTAATAAGTTATTATAAATAAGTTTTATTATAATATATTTTAAGCTATTATTTTAATATTTTTTATCCCGCAGAATTTTTATTATTAATACCTCATATTATTAAATTTTATTGTCTACTGCATATAATTCCATAACGAGAACAACTTAATTTACTTTAAACCTCTGTTAAGAATCATTAAAATCAATGCCTTTTTAAAAAATACTGCTAGTCAGATAAAGTTAATAAAAATTTGAGTAGGAACGTACTACTCTTGTATGAAGATTTTTATTGGCACTTTTGTATGTATTTAGCATTAAAAATTACCTTAGTAAAATATACTATGATTAAATACAGCCTGTTAAGGTTATAATTAGTTCTATTAAAAAAGTCTGTGGTGTTATCGATGAAACAAATCCATTTCTCATCACTCGATAAATCAGTACACGGTAGCGGGCGTCACTATAACGTGTCCCGTTGACAGCTGACTGCTTTGATGTGTCAACTTGGGTGATAATGAGAGGCCGGATGGAAATTAGGCAGGCCTTCGCTTTTAATATAAACACAATTATGAAACAAATAGGTTTAAATTGAAGGATTTATTTATACCTTAAATTTAATTTTATTAAAATATATCGGTTTTAAAACATTGCCGCTTAGTAATAGGATTCATTGATGAGTGCAGTCTTCTTCCTGACGTATATAAGAATTTATAAGAGAGGGATTAAGGGTTATGATCTTGTTAGTAAAAAAGGGATGTGTACGCAGCCACGCATTCAAATGTCAATGTTTAAGTCAAAATATACCTAAACTATATATGGCTCGAAACTCATATAAATTCATACAAACCATCCATCCATTCAAACAACCTGCTGTTCTCTATGATAAAGGTCTACGAGGCAGTTTATATGTTTCATAATTACAAAATAAAAATATTGACCTTGTTCTTACAAAGAGGAACATGGATCGTGATCGTCCCTTTTGTCACATCAAACCGGTCAGCTGTCATCACTGGACGTCAAAGTGACACGCCATGATAAATAGCGCGGTGATTACCCACGCTGGGACGCTTCGTGCAGACGAGAGCTGTTGTCAAACAACTATACTAGTGACGTGAATGATTGATGTTACCTCATTATCATTTTGATTCTGATTTTACGTAACGTTGTCTGTACCCTTAGTACCGAAATGTAACAGTCGACAGCTTTCACGTTAATATTGTAATTATCACAATGATTGTTCGCTTTATTCATAGTATATATTGCAATCATAGTATATATTATTTGACGACCTCCGTGGCGCAGCGCGCGCGCTGTCGTTTTGTAAAGTTGGAGGTCCTGGGTTCGATTCCCGGCTCGAGTCTGGTCTGGTGGGAGGCTGCGGCCGTGGCTAGTTACCACCCTACCGATAAAGACGTGTCGCTAAGCGATTTAGCGTTTCGGCACGATGTCGTGTAGAAACCAATTAGAAGCGTGGGCTTACCATACCCCTAACAGGTTAGCTCGCTACCATCTTAGACTGCATCATCACTTACCATAAGGTGAGATTGCCGTCAAGGGCTAACTTGTAGTAGATAAAAAAAAATGTTTAATGGTATCAAATTAATAAAATTTAAATCAACATTTATATTATTAATATATAACTGTTTTATTACTTGTATTTGATGTTACCCATGCTTGTTTCACTCACTGTAATGATCATGATATAATTTGCCGAATTATCAATTTTTAATATAGAAGCTACATAGCTTAAAAATAAATATAGAATACTTTAAATTCTGGAAAATTGTTGTTGGTATCTTACGTACTAATTTTAAAGTTAACTACAGTCTTCGTGAGCTGAATCAAATATAAATATCAGTAATTATTGCGATTTTAATCGTTATGTTTGGCAAAGGCAAGACCTGCCTCGGCTTACATATTGATGAAAATAAGTATTTTGCCTTATTTTTCTAAAATCAAGTCAAAAGCAGTTTTCGTAACACAAAAGCCGGGTTTCACATCAATGCGGTCAACTGTCATCACGTCACGTCACAATGACGCCGCCTGATAAATAGCGCAGCGATTACCCGCGCCGCGAGTTGTCAAACTGCGCGTTCGTGATGCGAGAGATTTATGTCACGTCAAGCGCGTCGATATCATTTCAATTTAACGTGACACTGGTAGATTATGAGCGGTTTGGAGAATGACATTGGTGTTATTTATACTTGTTGCAATCTTTGCTGTTAGGTTCCTCGAGATGGGAAAGATAGCCCTTGAGGACAATCTAACCTGATATGATGATGCAGTCTAAGATGGTAGCGGGTTTACCTGTTTGGGGAATTGCTAATGCATACTTCTAATTGATTTCTACGCGACATCGTGCTGGAACGCTGAAACGCTTGGCAACACGTCATTGGCGGCAAGTGTTAGATGTGTTAAAAGTAAATAGAAATCGATAAACGATGAAGATGGGAATAGTAATTTATGATTAGGAGAGAGATAGGAAATAAATAGAAAAGAGGAACAGAGGGAGAGAGAAAGTAAATGGCTATAAAGTGGTTGTTCTCTGGCCCAGTGTAATAGGCTATTATAGCACAAGCCATTTGCTCAGAGACGGTATTGGCATAAATGAAAAGATATAGATTCATTCATGTTTGGGAAGCAATTTCCATCATCATCATCAGACTATTTCATCCCATGCTGTATCATCCCATTTTCCCAAACCAAATGTCTGTTTTTCGAGGAACTTCTACGCATTATCAGTTGGGTTTGTTTCAGGTAATTTATATATCAGCCATTTTTTATGCCATATTCATACCCGAACCTCCCCCTGGCGCGGAGGCAACCGTTGACGTGGCCAGTGGTCGCTTGGTTTAAGAAACGCTTTCGCATACATACGCGAAAATTCACTCAGATCTTATCAGATGGGAGGGATCATTTTAAACGTGTTAAGTAAACAAGTACTGCTAATTGATTATTTACGCTGTAAAAATAAACTTCCACACCTCCTGCAAGCTAGCATGCTGCCATCTAAGTCAGCATCATTAGATAGGTGAGATCGCGAGAAGCGTTAACTTGTCATCGATATAAAAAATACGCGTCTAGAGTAACAGGCAGCATCTAATTACCTGAGTACCAGTTTTTATACGTATCTCGGCGTCGCTATCAGCTCGTACGGGTGGATTAATCAGCCGCAAGTGTTAACTACTGCAATTAGCGGCCGGCCGGAACAAACAGGATTCAGGGCGGCCACTTAGCATCTCAGCCGGACTAGGAACTTGTACTTGTATACTGTTCACTGGTGAATGCAATGAAATGGTTTGTTGAAGTTTCGGGGGTAAGGTGTCACGCTTTTTCTATCTTAAGATACATCTAACTGATGTTAAGAAAACAGAATTGTTATGCAATAACTGATAAAATGTAAAAAAAGCTTTTAAAAGATGCATCGTAGAGTGAGGAGAAGTTTAGCGCATATAACCGTATTTATATCGTAAAACATACGTTATCTGGTTTGAGGTTTCGGCTGAAACTAGTTACTTTTACCCGGTACGGTACCGCGTAAAAACTGAATTTGGGTTGATTCATAGACGACTTCCGTGGCGCAACATGTGCGTAATTGCATTTTAAAGTGCAAGGTCCTGGGTTCAATTCTTAGCTCGACTTAGGTCTAGTGGGAGTTCGGCGGTGATGAATAACAACCCTACGTCAGAGACGTGTCACCAATCGATTTAGCGTTTTTGCACGATGTCATGTAGAATAATGGTAAGCCAATACCAACATGTTAGCCCGCTACCATCTTAGACTGCATCATCTCTTTCTGCTAGGTAAGTCTGCCGTCAAGGGTAACTTGTAGCGGATTAAAAAAAATAATAACATAACTTATATAAACAAATACATAGACAAAGCGAAACATTTTTGCTTGGGGTTCATTGTGAACCACTGAACCCCAATAACGTGAACCAATAATGGAACCATCGCATCCCGTTCGGTTTACTGCATATGGGTTGCCCGGTCCAGCGTACGCATTTTAATTTTATTGCCCGCTCAAAGGAATACAGATTTGCCGCGTCCACCGATATGAATAGCGACGGATACAAATCAAACAATTATTTTTGCCTCATAGGTGCCTGTGATAGTCCATATAGGCCTATCGCAGGCACCTTTGAGGCTTTTATTTATTGCAATATAGTGCGGCGACGGTGATAAAGGTCAACTTATGACATCTGGTTTGGGTAAAACAAATTCGGCCGGATGAGTTTGTTGATGCCTATACGGATGCATATAAAAATTCAATAGAAATACATATAATACTAATAGCTTTTAAAATAACTTCTAGGGATGATTTTTTTAAATATTATATAATTATTTATTTCACAAATTTAAGCCCAATTAGTGAAATTATCAGACTTCTTGTAGTTTTATATATATTATTCATATTGTATGGTAATAGTTTTTTGAAGTCAAATATTGTATAAAAGACTCGAAATGTAATAAAATTTGATTTACAACGTTGTACAATCTATAATTTATAAAAACATTACAATTTATAATTCTTGTGTGAAATATGTAAGTAATGACACTTTTTTCTATCAATAAATGTCAAAATTTGTACAAAAAAATTAAACATGCAAATGTTGGAAACTATATTGAAAATGCAGTATCTTGGTGGAACGCTAAATCGCTTGGCGATATGTCTATGTCGGTAGGGTGGTAACTAGCCATGGCCGAAGCCTCCCACCAGACTAGATTCGAGCTGGGAATCTAACCCAGGACCTTCAACTGTATAATGTGACAGCGCACGCACTGCGCCACGGAGGTCGTCAAGTGTATCTATATTATGTGGGTTGTGATATCAGTGGCACGCTGAAAGGATACAGATCTGCCGCTCGTCGTAAATTTCGCCATTCCTTTTTGAGCGAGGCGAGTGTTTAGAAGTGTTTTAACGTTCCACTCATTGGAATTTTAAATCATTGCATTTCGGCTTGTTGCCGAACTGGCTACGTGAGGACTCTAGTGATACCGCCCCGAGCAATGCTGACTGAGTTCTTGCTATACCTCCCATCTTCTTCAACATCATCTTTATTAACCATATACCGGAACACTATCGGTGGCAGTCCAACACACTAACTAGGTGTGGAGAAGAGACTTAACCCGTTGCCTTCCAACAAACCCTTGTAGTTACTCTCCGAGCATCGAACTCGGTCCTCATAAAAGAAAAATGACGACTTTTATTATTTTATATTTATTTGATTACGTTTCATTTATATTCTAAGGTATACCTATTATTATTCGTAATCAGGTCTATATTTATATTGCGCCACCTACTTTCTAGTTCTTTTTATATTTCCTAATCCTAAGGTTGCCTGGCAGAGATCGCTACTGAGCGATAACTGCCTTTTGTATGGTTCTTCATCTTGTTTCTGTTTTTCTTATAATGTCCCTTTATGTTATGGTGTACAAATAAAGAACAAATGAATAAAAAAAAAGGAAGGCTGGAGTTTTAAGTAGTAGACTATCACCACTTAACATCTTTTTAATCAAAATCTATTAGCTAGTTACTCAAGATGTTACTTTTTATCCTTATTAATGGATACATGCAGTGTCATTGAATAATTCTGTGTAGTAATCATTTCCACATTTTACTAAAACCATGAAAATATTAAGTGCGTATATACAGAAAATAAAAACAATCCATGCATATCGAGATCTTTGCTTGTAGAAACTTTGAGGTGACTTGAACTTCGATTCTTATATCATCTTACTATACAAAAAAACAAGAATGCGGGCTCACATTTGGTCTGGATACAACACAGATTAACAGACACACATTTAAAAGTGGAGACCACGAAGCGTTTAGGCTGGTGTGAGCTGACCTCCAGCCCACTGGGCAGATGATCTTAAGACGGTAGCTGGAAGCGGCTGGGTGAGAACGGCAGAGGGAATGAGGCTTTCGGAAGGGCCTATATTCCGCAGTGGACGCTTAAAGTCTGTTAAAGGCTATACCTAAGTAGACACCCTACGGAACTCTCACGATAAATACGTTGTCGCTTAGAGCCTAACCCAGTTTTTTATTTCGCCATTGTGTGTTGATTTATGCGCCGGCACGTCTGCCCGAGGGCGGGAGGTCTGTCTGTGCGCACCGAAAAAACATGACGGCTGCCACATCATGTCGGTTAACCTTTAATATAGTGCGGTGAGGTCTGTCTGCACTAACATAACATTTACATAACTAAAAATGGAAGCAACTAATAATACTTACTAGTTATAATTATGACGACATCCGTGGGCCATTGTGTGTGCTGCTGTATTATAAAGTGGGAGGTCTCGGGTTCGATACCCGGCTTAAGTCTGGTTGAATGGGAGGCTTCGGCCACGGCCGAGTGATTCCGAGTAGAAACGGACTAGGAGGGTGGTTTCAGGTGGCATGCACTGGTAGCTTTTGTACATCACTTAACATCAGGTGACCCGTCTGTTTGTTTGCCAGCGATGAAATATATAAACAAAAACTACAAGTTAGCTCTTGATGGCAACCTCGCCTGTTGATAGGTGTTGATGGAAACTAAGATGGTAACGGGCCACCCTTTAATATGGTACGGTGAAACCATACTCATATTATGTTCCGGAACATTAAATCATTTGGCGACACGTCTTGTCGTTAGATCTTATAACAACAGACTTTTATTAAAAAACATCGCGTGGCTTGATTTCCCACTAAATGCGGGTAGGTTCTTCCATCGGGATATCTCGGTACATATCTAGAATAAGCGGGCGTTAACCAAACACGTGCCTCAGTGCGTACATTTAAGCTGTCACTTCGGTCTTTATTACTAACACGTGGTAATAATCGTGTTCAGTTATAAATAAATAAATATCTTTCTCTGTAAGAAGAATATAAGCTAAGAATGAAGACGGCATAGATAATATAAATAATTTCACCAGATCGTCAAAAAGTCAATGTTTTGAGGCAAATAAAGAGACTGAAGAAATAAAATAGTTTAGTTTTTAGTTTAGTTTTTATAGCTCATATAAAACTTAATCGGTTTTTGTAGAATATTTTTTGTTAGATAAGACTATGCAATGAGCATTATTGCAGAAAGTTTCAGAGCAGCACACTCAACGATCCAGTGTAAAATGGTGCAATAATCAATGCATATCAAACTGGCACGCCCGGCTGAGCGTCGTACCAATAACAGTGACTAGCCACGACCGAAGACTCCTGCCAAACGATTTACACAAAATCGCAAAAATCGCATTCAAATCAGTCACACCGTGTAAGCGTGATAACACATTAAATACCGACAATGTTTCTAGACATAACTTAAAACTGCGCAATAAATCGATAACATGTTAAATATTATAAGGTCGTCAAAATATTTTGCGTTCATGAGAAATCGATGTAAACCTACCTTATCGTAATTAATCAATTTTATAAAAACAAATAACTCTTTTTGCTTTGCTGGTGCCAAGTGATAAAAATCGTAATTATAATTTCAATTTAATGCAAATTATAAAAACTACGTAATTCCAATAAGGAAGACTTTTTACAAGTAGACTTGATCGTGGCCCTGTTGTTTATAGATAAATTAAATTCACATAACTTGGTGTTATGTACCCGTAGAAAAAACAAGAACATGAAAAATTTAGATTCCTCATTTTATAAACTTGTAAGGCATCATTTAGATATGTAGTACAACATACTGTGGCGTATATTAATCATTAAATATAATCTTCATTTTTCACCCACTGCACAAACAAACCAGTTATTATGCGTAGTTAGTATAATTTAATGAAACTTGAGTTACATATTCCCGTTGATGAAATAAATTATAATAAATCTTTAATAATTAAATATATAATACGAACTTTATATATCCGGTATGCTAGTTATATATTTAAGGTCTCCTCTGTTGACTTTGCAATAACTTAACGTCCTTTCTTGCAACGCTAAAAATTCAAATACCTGTCCAAAGTATCTCTTCTGCTGTTTCTTTTCTCTTTCTTACAACATGCGTCAGCGCATTCTAAGAGCAAATCCAATCTTGGGTCAGCGCAATGCACTATACGAAAACAGACGTAGATCACATTAATTACTATTGACCCACTGGTCTAGTGCTTTGTTACAGGGAAGCAATGGCAACCACTCTCCTTGAAGAGGTTGGTGCGCGACGGCTTTCGTCATAACTTATTTGGGCAATCACCATTCATAATCATAATTCCGTCTAACGCGTTAATTATACGTTTAAAAAAATAATTACCACAAGAAAGCGTGTTAAAGCTGACTATTACGACATGCCCTTGCCGTATATCAAGATTATTGTAAAGGAAGTGCAGCTATCCAAGTATGGGTTCCGTACACCGAAAAGTTAAATTTATTTGAACGTTGCTTATTCTAAGTCTACTAATGCTGAATTGCAGTGCGCAGAATAGAAAGGGAATGCTGTTTATTGAATTTTACTAGTAACATAAATGTAATGTCGTAATTAATTGATCATTAATTGCAACTGGGGCGAAGACGCCGGTTAGTAGTTTGTGAGGAATTTAGCTCTTGATTGCTTTTTCATCTGGATAACACTAATTTATTTTACTTATTTCAAGTGTATCTTATTGTTATTATTTTATATATTTAGTAGCATATAGTTATTAGTGTGTATGTACATATATATTTTTTGCAACTTCCGTGTAACTTATACTTTTACTCCAACTCATAATACAAGGCAAAATAAAGGGCAAACGAAGACCTGGCCGAAGAAGAACATCCTGGCTTAAGAACCTTCGCCAGTGGTTTAATATGAGCTCAAGATCACTGTTTAGGGCGGTAGTGAACAAGATCCAATTAGCCTTAATGATTGCCAACCTCCGGTAGGAGATGGCACTAAAAGAAGAAGAAGAAGTGTAACTTATAATTCATCGGCTCCAAAGAAATGGTTACCTGATCACTATTAGTGATAAGGTAAAGTTGCTCATTGTTTTGTCATTTTTATGTCCTATATATTGCAATAAAGTTGTATAGGTAAATCAATAAATAAATAAGTTTTATAAATGACATATGGATGTCATAACCAACCAAATGTTGCATTTTAATGTAATACTTGATGCCTTGTTGAGCTGTTGTTAAGGTGTGGTTTAATTAGACTCAGCAGATATGCATTTCATTATCGCACTTGAGCCAAAACGAAAAACCAAAATACCAAGTAGACCTCTCGGACCTTAGGCAAGTATGTCATTGAAAATGTTAGCTGAGGAACCCTAAAATATGTTAAACAGACATACGAGAAATTAACTATATAATAACAACGTTAACCATATAATTATCTAGCGTCCACACAATATTAAACAATGCCATTTTAGCTGTCAAGATGAGAAGATAAGAAGGGTAAAAGTTATCCACTTTGACTAATTATGATACCTAATTATAATTAAGGAGTTGATGAAATCGAAATTTTGTTGCATAGTTAATTATGTATATATGGGGTGACCCTATCAACAAAGACATGTCACCATGCTATTTAGCCTTCCGGTACGATGTAGCGTAGGAACCAATTATAGTGCAGTATGCATTAAAAGAACCATAACATGTTAGCCTGGTACCATTTTATCTCGCGTCTTAACTTACAACCAGGTAGGATTGCATTCAAAGCCTAATTTGTAGTACAATAAAAAAAAGTGATTTAATATGAATTGATGAAAGTGGAGATTCATGACTTTCTTATCAACAACCAAAATTAGAAAAGAAGAAGTGTTCACTTCCTATACCTATCCCATATAATATAAACTCTTTAAACAAAAAACTGTCTTTATCTCGTCATACCGTTTCTCTGTACAAGTAACAGACACATTTCATTTTAAGGATTTTTAAAGAATCTTTTAGGAAAAGGTATTTTTTGACGACCTCCGTGGCACAGTGCGTGCGCTGTCGCATTATAAAGTTGAAGGTCCTGGGTTCGATTCCCGGCTCGAGTCTGGTCTGGTGGGAGGCTGAGGCCGTAGCTAGTTACCACCCTACCGACAAAGACGTGTCACCAAGCGATTTAATGTTCCGGCACGATGTCGCGTAGAAACCAATTAGGGGCGTGTGGGTTTACCACACTCCTAACAGGTTAGCCCGCTACCATCCTAGACAGCATTATCACTTACCACCATAGCAGTGAGATAGCAGTCAAGGGCTAACTTGTAGTGTGTAAAATAAATAAAAATAAATATTTTCTAAACTCTAAAGGACTGTAACGTTAGTCCAATAGTAAGCACGTATGTTGCGACAGTTGACTTATCCCTTCGGTTCTTGATCGATATCTGTAGGATTGATAAGAAATCTTTAAGTAACTGCAAGCGAGGTTCTGTTATCAGACAGGAATGCAGAAGTCCATAGAAGACTCAAGTTACAAACCTAACTTCATCATGATCAACCCATTGACAGAGCACGACTTTCCTCTCAATATGAGAAGGTTTTGGCCATAGTCCACAACGCAGGCCATGTGCGGATTGGCAGACTTCACACGCCTTTGAGAACGTAATGGAGAACTCTCAGGCGTGCAGGATTCTTCACGATGTCTTCCTTTACCGTTGAAGCAAATTAACTTAAACCTAACTTAATGAGCCACAAAGAAGTGGCATCGAGCGAGTGAGAACCTATGAACTGGGTTCCAAAGTTTCTCGAATAAATGTAGTCCGCACCAATAAACGCAGCATTGGTAGATTCCCGAACATCCATCCGCTTCCCGCAAGAAGAATGGTATTTAGAAGGAGTTTGACGAGAATGGTATTTGACGACCTCCGTGGCGCAGCGCGCGCGCTGTCAGATTATACAGTTGGAGGTCCTGGGTTCGATTCCCGGCTCGAGTCTGGTCTGGTGGGAGGCTTCGGCCGTGACTAGTTACCACCCTACCGACAAAGACGTGTCGCCAAGCGATTTAGCGTTCTGGCACGATGTCGCGTAGAAACCGATAGGAGTATGGGTTTACCACAGGTTAGCCCGCTACCATCTTAGACTGCATCATCACTTACCATCAGGTGAGATTGCCGTCAAGGGCTAACTTGTAGTGGATAAAAAAAAAAAGTTGTTTCTAGCGGAAGACGATAGCTCCCACAGTCTAGACGACACAGAACCAGTTACAGGTGGATCCATAGACAAATCACCAGTGAGCGCAACAGGTGATTGCGTGCGAATGAAGTATCCTCCGCAATCACGAGATGGGTATATCAGTTTCGCATGTACATTATTCACGGTGCATAATAATTATCCACTATAAAAATAATATATTGTCTATAATTAAGTTGTAAATTGTTTTATGGACGGCGTAATCAAGACGTCGTGATGGTATCGATGTTTAATAAAAAGATTAAAAAATGGCTGGCCGGGCGCGGTGCGGGCGGTTACAATTTACATAGTTACTCGTATTATAAAGGATTGTACTACTTCAATGTAATGGTAATAAAAGTAAGGGTTCAGTTTAATAAATTATCGTCGCCATCAAAATTTAAATTTCATTCGTGTTAACCTATTACAGGCATCTATGACGCGTTCACATATATGTAATACTAGCGGTTTCCCGCGACTTCGTCTGCGTAGAATTGCTGATATTTCATGAGATTGAGGTTTCCCGGCCAATGCCCTGCTTCAGAAAGTAAGCTACAGGCAAATGTCCAATTGCCGATTTTTATGTAGCTAAATTGAAAAACATAGAGACTTTCATACAAACTTCAAACCCCCTATTTTACTCCCTTAGGGGTGAAACCAAATTGGAGTGTTGGTTAACCATACCCCTAACACGTACGCCCGCTACCATCTTAGCTGCATCATCACAAGGCGAGAATGCCGTGAAGGGTAACTGGTAGTGTATATAATAAAAAAACTTTCCTTTTAATACCCAGGCTTCACATCAATGTTAAACTATCTTGTTTTTTTTTTTATACACTACAAGTAAGCCCTTGACGGCTATCTCACCTGGTGGTAAGTGATGATGCAGTCTAAGATGGAAACGGGCTAACCTGAAAGGGGTATGGTAAACCCACACCCTAATTGGTTTCTACGCGACATCGTGCCGGAACGCTTAATCGCTTGGCGACACGTCTTTGTCGGTAGGGTGGTAACTAGCCACGGCCGAGGCCTCCCACCAGACCAGACTCGAGCCGGGAATCGAACCCAGGACCTCCAACTTTATAATGCGACAGCGCGCGCACTGCGCCACGGAGGTCGTCAAAAATCTTGTAATTTATACGTTAATAGGGCTCTGAATTCTTTTTCTTTAAGTACCTATCACATGCCTAGTGGGTGTTATAAATCAAAGTATCTTAGTAATAAATGCAATAAATAATATTATGACCCCAATTTCACGAACCGTGTTTTGGTGTCAGTGGCAAGATAATAATAAAATTTACGACTTGGCGATAATACTTATTGATAGAGTCTAGTTTATAAATAAATAAGTAGGTATTAAGTTCTGATACATTTCGAATGATTGCGTCACTATGAATCTATGTTATGAAATAGGAAATATTTTCCAAAACCATCTTAAACGGCAATATAAATACAAGAAAGTCGGTATATCTAGAAATATAAGTAGGAATATATTTTGATGTGCTCTGTTCATGTAGTTGTGATTTATCACAGAATTTAGAACAGAAGCAATTATTTCAAAAATTACAATTTTTTTTCCCTATGTCTGATCAAAGTTTGTGAAACTCGATGAATTAATCATCATACAACAAACCAAAATAAATACGTGTTAAAATCAGGACCCATTTTAGGTTCGCTAAATATTTTTTTATTGTTTTTGTAAGCAAATTGTGTCACATTTATTCTTAATTTAGGTTATGATTTGACAATCAGCCAATACCTAATCATATACCTTTCTAATAGCATAATACTGTCAGCATCATCATCATGATCAACCCATTACCGGCTCACTACAGAGCACGGGTCTCGTCTCAACATGAGAAGGGTTCGACCATAGTCCACCACGCTGGCCATGTGTGGATTGGCAGAATTCACACGCCTTTGAGAAGATTATGGAGAACTCTCAGGCGTGCGGGTTTCATCACGATGTTTTACTTCTTCATTGAAGCGAGTGATATTTTATTTCTTTTTTAAAACGCACATAACTCCATAAAGTTAGTGGTGCGTGCCCGGATTCGAACCGCCGACCTCTGATTAGAAGGCTGACACCCTAACCACTAGACTATCACCGCTTCATAATACTGTAGATATTGGTAACTAAATAATACGCGTCGACGTGACAAGTACAATGACACGTCTGTCATGAATGCTATACGTGTCAATTTGTGCCGCTGACGTGACAATCAGTTTTAGCGCGACCTGTCAGGTGACGTGATTTATTGTTCGGTATTCAGCTTGCTCCCTTTTTAGTGAGTTAAACTGTGGGTCATTAAGTTTTCGTTTCTGTTTCGTTTCCCAGATCATGCGATATTGTTAACTATTTTGAAATCACATTGTTAATGGGATTTATATAAACACCTTAATAAACATGGAAAAATAATGGAAAATTCTCCTCCAATACAATGGGGCGCGTTTGGAACCCTCATAGCTTTAGTTTTAAGTTTACGAACATAGTTATCACCATGAAATAACTCAAAAAAAGTGCCTTTTTAAGGACTATTTGAATGAAGATTATTTTGAATTTGAATTTGAATTTAAGGGAACATCTGTAGGCATCGCTTTTAAACATGTATTAAGTGAACTCCACTGATTATAACAATTGGTACCCCATTTAACATTTAAATGGCCGCGTAGGAGACCGACGCGATTAATTATTTATAATTTATCATAATTATTATAATATTCTCCGTAATTGCCGACACTTGCGCGGTGAGTTATAGCGATTGGCCAATTCGAGATTAATCGACGGCAGTAAAAAATATAGACAATAATATTTTATCACCATGTTTTTCATATATTTTTGTATCTTGTTACAACAGTTTATTTTTATTTTTAAGAGTTTAGACTTTGGCGTCTTTAGTTATATAATTAATGTGTGTTGGCTGCTTTTTAAGCATTAATATTTACAATAGTTGTATGGTTACAATATTTGTAAACATTTCTTTTTTGTTACTATGTGCGATAAGGTTTTTTATCTATCTATCCATATAATTTCGAGCAAAATCATGACTTAGAACTGATCATTTTAACCTCTTGTTTTGTAATATGTTGTGGCTTTGAGGTCCAGTTTTTTTTTTTTTGTTTTAATAATTTTTAAACGCTAGTTTTTCGCCGATGTTCCCACAAAATTTTAACTAACTTACATATCAGCAAGTGAATAAAAACTATCAATCGGTATGTTTTCGTTTTTGGTGTTCACTAGAAATGGTTCGAGGATATAAATGTATAAGTAAACATTAAAAATTAAAAATAGCACTGTAGGTTTATAAAGAAAGTATCTAAGCCATTTTTTAAGCTGGTTTAAAAACCAACTGAAAAACATGCCACTAAAACCTAATCTAAAGATATTGCGGGGGAAATTCAAACGTAATCAAATAACGTGATGGAGTTATGATGTAAAACTTATATTGAGTTGAGAACCTGCAAGTTTTCCTAAAGCTTGTCGATTGTTGCCAGTGGATATGGGAAATCTCGAAATAAATAAACATTTCAAATTCAAATATTCTTTATTCAAATAATCCTATAAAAGGCGCTATTGACGCGCACATACTAGTGATTTTATGGTGATAACTATATTCGTAAACTTAAAACTAAAGCTATGAGGGTTCCAAACGCGCCCCGGTCTAAGAAGAAGCCCACAACAAACTTAGCCAGGTAAATTTTCTTTTTGTTATCTCCATCTCACATGCCACTTAAAATAATATTAAGAGCTATCTTATTAGAGCATTTTTTCACATCCATGCTTGTTTATCATTTACATAATCCTTTACACTATAGTAGGAATTGCCTACAAGCTTACGTTTTATATAAACTTTGAACTTATTGAGAGACATCCCAGAAATTTCGTTTGGCAATTTGTTATAAAATTTTATACAATTACCTTTAAATGAATTTCTAATTTTTTGAAGTTTTTAACTTACTGGTACTACTAGTAGGTGCAGTCAGGTGAGTAGTCAATATAGAACAATCGTCAAGTCCTATTTAAACAGCAGCAATAGAGTGATAATGTATATTAATGTACGTATTGTTTTTGACAGTTGGAAATTGACATTGCCAAAGTTCAATTGGCCCGCCAAGGTTAATAGAGACGGACGGACAAGCGGATGTGTCAATGAGCATCGTCGGCGTTAATTGACGTTAATTTTGAGTTGTATCTTTTGTTGAATATTCACGTCGCACACACAGCAAATCCTAGCTGGATAACTATAATGATTTTTCAATTAATATTATAAATGCTTTAGTATGTCTGAACATAGCTGTGCTGTGTTGAAGTAAGTGATATTTTAATTGTTTAAAAATGCACATAACTCCGAAAAGTTAGACGTGCATGCCCGGATTCGAACCGCCGACCTCTGATTAGGAGGCTGACACCCTAACGACTAGGCTATCACCGACACCGACTAGGCTATCATAGACATTAAAAAGTCTTAAACTTGTAGTCGAGTCGTCGGGTCATAAAAGTGTATGTAGTGTAAAACGTCAGTAACATTGGATCCAGCGCCGGACTTTAACTCAGTCCGCCGTGTTGAGACGGTAGCTGTTATCGCGCCATCGCGAGCCGGCGATGACGTCGGCCTTCCCGTGGAACACGGCACCAAGCGATACTCATGGACTTGCTGCGTTAATTCTTTATTTACGTCCACTTTCCAAGTCAACCTTTCTGTTATTAATAAAGATTTTTATAAATAAACATTTCTTTGGACGAAAACAAAACCTTTCTGTTACGTAAATAGTTATTATACTTGACGGCAATCAGAGAGCAGCGCCATCTAGTTTCATAGTTATATACGACAGACAAGAGAGTGGCATTGCCCCTCTCTTTACGCAACACTAAGTGACGTATGCAGGTTCTTATAAGACTCACCGGCGCGGGACGGCGCATTGCATTAATTGCACTCGGTCGGGTCGGACCGGTGGTTGAGCTGCGGTAGTGTATTCGTACTTGGTGGAGCGTATAGTCTGCTCCTTATAAATTACCATACTTATAATTGTAATTCTTTTCTACCAAGAGAATCTGGTCTCTTTGCCCCAAACTACCCACGTCTACCTAAATTACCGACGAAGACACGCACCTATATACTTAAAACATAGTCATCCTATATACTTAAAAACCTTGTCGACAATATCGAACAAGAAATTTAAAAAAATGAACCTCTCTCGATTAAACGGATTTGATTAAATTTCTCACTGTTGTTAAAGTGGAAAGGGAAATCAGCATTCTTACGGTACGGCAAACTTACGAAAAAAGAAAACCTTTCTGTTATGTTAAGATTTATTACTGAGCATTGTTACAATCGAACAAGAAGATAGATTTTCAAAAAATTCACTAGAGTCGGGAATCAAACCCGGGACCTCCCACTTTATAAATTAGGTATATGCTTTTACCATACCCCTAACAGATTAGCTTCTTACCATCTTAGACTGCATCATCACTTACACCAGGTAAAATTGCCGTCAAGGGCTAACTTGGGTCGCGTTGTTTGGTCAATGTTATTATTGTGCAAGCGAAAAGAACTGGAAGTACCGCATCCAAAGCCGTAGCAGTAGGTTCGCTAGTCCGCGGCGCGTCACATAAATCAAGATGAAGGCGATAACAAGCCAGCGCTCATAAAGGCAACAACGAGAACGGCTTTACGATTCATAATTGTACTTTATTAAATAACCGCCGCTGCATTCTAATGGAATCCTCTAAGCAATAAAACCTTCGTTTCGGCACAGAGCAGGTCGGTTCAGAGACTTGAGCTCTACATTATAAGGTTATCCGTTGAACTGCAACCGTGTTTTTAAGTTTTTAACGACCTTCGCTCGTCGAGGTTCGTTGGCTGCCCGTTGATGATAACTGCATCAATAAGTTTCAAACCCCTAAGTGATAAGGGGTGTCCACTAAAAAAAAATATTTTTTAGTTTTTGGATATTTTTTTAAATTTTTTTTTGGTATTATGTGGCATTGAAAAATACATACAACCCTAAATTTTCACCCTTCTATAGCCAACCCCTATTTTTTAATAGTAATTTTAGTAATTTAAATTATCGTCTTTATTGTGAATGTTTTTCACTCAAGTTCGACTAAAATTTCCCTGAGCTCATTGTAAGGCTAAAATTTTTGAACACAATATTACAATATTTATGTTATTTTTATATTACCTCATCGTTCACAGCGCTCCATGTCTCTTTCACTCATATAGCACATCCTTACACACAATAAGTTAGTTATTTCTTTTCTAAAATAGAAATTCCCTAGAAATAATTTATATAGCAAAACAACGTTTGCCTTAATATTAACTATGTTAACATTAACATCGCTAGTAATATTATAAATGCGAGTGTGAGTTGGCTGCATCAACACCAATCACCGAGTGATTAGTACGTAGTGATCATGTACGCTGGATCACTATATAAATAAAATACCACATTCGTGTAGAATTCCAAACGAAGGGACACATAGCAAGGTACAGGTGGTGAATGTATAAGGTATTTTTAGGATCAAAATTTAGACAAAAATAAAAAAAATAATCAAAGCGAATTGACCTTAATTATCTAATTAACACAAAAATAGGACTAATTTTCAATAATCACTTTTAACACTTAATAACAATTTAATAACACACGAGAGACCAAAACACGTCCGCTCGCTACAAGCGCCCGATGAGCAATGCTCGCAGTGCCGCCTTTTATAGGCCGGACAAAACTACCAACAAAATAATGAATCACAACTGGGCTGCGCTCCGGCTTTATACCCTCGTTCGAGGGTGTTCCTTACTGTATAATATGAAATATACATATCACTACATAGTGTTGAAGTAGGTCAGAGCAGATATCGAACAAGACACTTTTATAAATTTCATTTAACCTATCACAGTTCATGAGATACAGCTTACTAACAGTCAGACATGGACAGTTGAATCTCAGTAACAGGGTCCCGATAGCACCCTTCGCGAAACGCTAAAACCAAATCTCAGTCAGTAAAATGAAAATGTATCTATTTTAACTGGACCTAGCGGGCTATTGTGAAATGTCAACTCTCTGTTTTTAGTGGACTCTACGACCGCCGACGAAGATAAAGCCGCCAAAAAACATTAATATTATCATTTGCTACAGTTGCTCTTTTGCGACATTTTTTTTACGACCTCCGTGGCGCAGAGCGTGCGCTGTTGCATTATAAATTTGGAGGTCCTGGGTTCGATTCCCGGCTCTAGTCTGGACGTGGCTAGTTACCTTCCTACCGGCAAAGATGTATCGCCAAGGTAGACTTCACACGCCTTTGAGAACATTATTGAGAACTCTCAGGCGTGCAGATGTTTTCCTTCACCGTAGAAGCAAATCATGTTTTCCTTTAAACGCACATAACTCCGAAAAATTAGAGGTGTGTGCCCGAGATCGACCCCCTGACCTCTAATTAGGAAGCGGACACCCCAACAACTAGACTATCACAGCTTACAGCTTATTTTATAGTGATAAAATCTAGCTTATATAATAATATAACTTTCGTCTTTCGTACATAGTTAGGCTAATTGCGAAATTTCATATCCACGCCTCGTTGAGTTCCGCATTCGTTAATGTAGGAGAATGAATCTTTTCGGATTATGGCAGTTAGTAAATGTACTTGTTATTTCTTGTTTAGAACGAAGATAATGGCCGTGGCTAGCTACACCCCGACATGCCCCTGTTGTTAAGCGTTTAGGTTTAGGTTTACGATGTCGGTTTAATCAACACGCTTATTACGCTGGTACGTTATAACTGTCCAATAAGTAGACAGTAGTAAAGCAAGCCACAGGAAGCCTTTGAATGAACTGTGATTCGGAAAGCCCTACTAAAGACTAGCAGCATGATATGACTATGATGATGGACTGCCTGGTGGATCAAAGAGGATGTGTCTGACTGCGAGAGATAGCGCCATTGTTTTAATGAAGAGTAATCAGTTTGGAGACAGAGAATGTGCATTGTCTACCTATGCACCGAATCTTGAGGCTTGTATCTACATAATTTACTCACGAACATAGCAATGATCATCCTCATTTCAACTGATGGACATCCACTGCTGGAATTTCAAGACTGAGTTCCAAGGTTTTTTTTTTATCCACTACAAGTTAGCCTTTGACAGCAATCTCATCTGATGGCAAGTGATGATGCAGTCTAAGATGGTAGAAGGGTAACCTGTTGGGGTTGGGTTGGGGCATGATTGACCCACACTCCTAATGGTTTCTACGCGACATCAATAGCTTGGCGACACGTCTTTGTCGGTTGGGTGGTAACCAGCCACAGTCAAAGCCTCCCACCTTCGTACGAGGCCAAGAGGGGAGTGTCCCGGCGAGTACTCGGGGACAGGGAGATGGAAGTGAGGGTGCCGTACTGTGGGCGACCACACCCGGCAGAGAGGACGTGCCTGCAGTTTACCAGCCTGGTGGACCGAGAAGACCTTGAGAACAACAACACTCAAGCAGTGCGCATCTTTACCGATGGCAGTAAAATTGACGGCAAGGTGGGGGCCTCGCTTTCCATATGGAATCACGAGGCCGAAACCAAAGCCGTCAAGCTAAAGTTGGGTGCGCACTGCTCGGTCTACCAGGCTGAGCTCCTTGCCCTAGATAGGGCTGCCTCTCTCGCGACGAGCCGCCCCGAAAGCTCCATCGGCATATACACCGACTCAAGATCATCCCTTGAGTCGGTGGTCGGGCGCAAATCCCTCCATCCCCTGGTAGCAGGCATTATCGACAATCTGGAGATATGTCGCACCCGGAACAAGGAAGTATCCCTGTTCTGGGTGAAAGCGCATGCAGGGTTGGAGGGAAATGAAAGAGCCGATGAGCTCGCGAAAGAGGCGGCTCTAGGCTTAAAGAGAAAACCGGACTATGACCGATGCCCGGTCTCGTTTGTCAAGCGACTACTCCGCGAGGGGTCGCTTGACGAATGGAACCGGAGGTATACGTCCGAAGAGACTGCGGGCACCACGAAGGTCTTCTTGCCGGACGTGCGGTTCGCACATCGTGTGGTCAAGCACATAGACCGCAGTATGGTGCTCACTCAGGTCTTGACTGGTCATGGTGGGTTTGCGGAGTACCTGCACAGATTCAAACGCAGTGACAACCCGGGTTGCGTGTGCGGGAGCGGTGCATCAGAATCGATCTTGCATCTTCTGATGGACTGCCCCCAGCACGAAGCGGCCCGGGAAGACCTACAACAGGTACTGCGGATGAAGCTGTGCAGGAGCTCCGTGCCCACAATTCTAGGTGAGGCCTCTGGCAGAGATGCGTTCCTAGAGTACGCGAGCAGGATAGCGAAAATTGCTATTGCGAGGAACAGAGCAACCGATAGAGATGCATAGTGCCTCTTATATCGTCAGCATATACAGATGGCACTATCATATAAATCAGGTTGTTCTGTTGCTCGCAAAAGCCGGGAGAAATTCGCTGTCCTGCGAACTCCGTACTCCGAGCTTTGGAGCTTTGAAGCACTTTATCGACCACACCTTCGTTAGTTTATAAGTTAGCCATAAGTGATTTTAATGTTTTTATAATTATTTATTGACCTTTTTTAAAACATAGCTTTATTATTTTGAATTATTGTAGTTTTTAAATTAATTTAATTGTTTTTAATTGCTTTTTAACTGTTTTTAATTGTAATTTATTTATAATAGTCTTTATTTGTTTTAACTGTTTTTAACTGATTGTATCATACTTGTATTGACTTATCTGAAAATAAAGCACGAAAAGGTCTCTTTTTCTCGAAAGAGGACACCCTGCCAACGCCCTGTGATGACGGGTGCGTGTAAAAAAAAAAAAAAAGCCTCCCACCAAACTAGACTCGAGCAGGGAATCGAACCCAGGACCTCAAACTTTATAATGCAAAAGGAGTTCCACGGTCTCGGGCTGCTTGTTTCCAGCGACTCACTGCGCCTCGTTTGTTGGGTGTTGAACAACGCTGGTGTGGGGTCTGGGACCCTGGTTGGGGTGTGAGACAAAATTGATTGACGTTGGGGTCCCAAGGTGTTAAAATAACACCAATTCTCCGACCTGTATGCCCTGCTCTTTTCTACTCCAGATTCACAATTCTTTAAGCTATATCGGACTCTGGTTCTTCTACAGATCTCCAAATTCCTGATTTGATCTCGTAGAGATATTCCAAGCATAGTTTTTCCATCGCCTCCTAAGTCATTTTGAGCCTTCTTATGAAGCTCATTAATTAGCCGTAAGACATGAAGACCACACTTATGTGTGTGTCGATGAGCCACCAAATTGTTATCTATTTAATTCACTCTTTACAATTATCCGCCATTTGTAATCATAATTATTATCTACGGTGTATTCATTCATTTTTTTGTACAAAGACCTTGAAACACTGCTGGCTGTTAACACTAATTCAATACTATCAAATTTAAAAGCAATAAATATATTTTGAAAATAAAAAAAAATGCGGTTCAGCAACTCTGACTAACCGAAAACGCTGCTTTCTATTTTGAACTTTAATAGTGAAACAAATTAGGTTGATATTCCGATGGCTTGTGGTTTTTGATCGTAAATACATCTCCAGGGGCCCATAACTCCGGGTCGCGTGTTGTGGGGTATTATTTTTAAATTATTTATGGTGTAATGAAATAATTCACGTATGGTAATGCCGCGACGAATGGCGGGTTATCACGATATATTGGATGTGCGTTAATTACTAACTCGCTATTTGTGGCGTCGGCATGTATAGCTGGGGTTGCCATATTCGAATAAACCGAACCGGGATATTCTGTATACTTTGGATTATATGTTTTTTTTTGTACACTAGTTAGGTAATGTATTATGTAGTTTCCTTTTTATAAAATCATCTTAATCATATCTGAGGTCCTCCGTGGCGCAATGCATGCGCTGCCGCGTTATAAAGTTGGAGGTCTTGGGGTCGATTCCCGGCTCGAGTTTGGTTTGGTGGGAGGGACAGAGAGACTAGCCTGTGCTTTGCGATAAATATATATTATTTAAATTACCAGTAAAACATATTTTCACCAAGATCAATTAATATTCAAAGCACCAAGACCAATTAATATTCAAAACATTTAATAACAAAGAAACATTTTGAGATGATTAACTTGACTATCAAATTAAGTTAAATGAGATTAATCCGAGAAAAACTATACAACTGGTCACCCTAATTGGATAATAATTGAAAATGTAGTCAAAGTGTTAATATGATAATAATAATACATAATAATAGATAGAAGTGTGAAAGCAAATGAGTACTAAATAACAATTATAACCCGTCTCGAACCAAAGATAACGTTACGTTCATTATACACATAATTATGTAGTTTATTTTAAAAACCTATAAATGCTTGTTATTTATTGACCATTAAAAATACGGATTATATTGGAACTGTCAAAGTGCAATTAAATGCATTCTAAGTGAACACTGCAGCATCAGGAGAACGACTAAAGAACAGGTACAAAGAGTCATCATCATCATCATCATCATCATGATCAACCCATTCTCGGCTCACTACAAAGCACAGGTCTCCTCTCAATACATTCTACTTCTCATTCAAAGGAAATTGTATTTTATTTTATAATGTCAAACTCATTTTGTAATAAAACTTTGTATTACACAGCACTAGGCAATCTCACCTGATGGTAAGTGATGATGCAGTCTGGGATGGTATTAGCTATAAACCTGTTAGAGGTAAACTGGTACTAATTGGTTTCTACGCGACATCGTTCCGGAACACTTAATCGCTTGGTGAGAGAGGTCTTTGTCGGTGACTAGCCAAGGCCGAAGCCTCCCACCAGACTAGACGCCGGCAATCGAAGCCCGGACCTCCAAGTTTATAAAATGACAGCGCACACTGCGTTACAGAGGTCGTGAAATATAATCACTTCCCAAAAATATAGTCTTTACCGCCTATACAAATATAATAGCCAACATAAAATGGGTAGAGTTTTTGTATTTCTAAATATTAAGACAGTATGAAGCGTATGTTTATCGCGTACAGAGCGCGCGGTAATGCCGTCCGGGAATAAGTCGTCAAAACTCAATTTTACAACTGGCTTTACAAAACCGAACAAAGGGCCCACCAATCATCCGCAAGTAAAACCGTCAAGTGTGGGAGGCATGACAGTGGGAACAAACGGCGCCGTAAATCAGGCCCGCTCCCTGCAGGTGTTGCACCACTACAGACCTTGTTGAAATATTGGCCAAAGATTATCACGCTGGAAGCCAGACAGCCCTGTATGAACCTGTTGCGAATATTGGTCGATAATTACTTGAAGAACATTTGTTCCATTGTTGGCCCAAAAATGGTCAAGTGAAAGCGTGATGTCAGATGACAGTGAAAATACACAAGATGCTCTTTTTTTGTTCTTATGAGGGGTCGGCATAACACATCTTCTTCTTGGGGTCTTCTAGATCGAGGGAAGCCAGTTGCTAAGGTCCAAGCTGGTTTAAATTTGCGGCCTCAATCAGATGATACTCGTAAAGAGTTTATTCAATGATAAGCTCAGTCCACTCGCACCGACGCGTCCGATTCCTCCCCAAAAAACGTCTTCTTCCACTTACTTCTATCAGCCGTCACCTCACTACCCACGCCTTTTACATGCATATCCTATTTTACATAATCCATCCATCTCTACAAAATACAAGATGCATTGAAAAAAGGTAATTAGTTTGATTTCATATAAACATATTATTCATTAATATTTTACTAAAAGACCTAAATGTAACTGAATAAAGAAGTTAACAAACAATAACAGTTCCTTGTATAATTAATATTAATTAATTCCACATTAACGCAGATTATAATGAGCATTAAAATAATAAATATTACGCGGATAAAAAATAGACACACATTTACATGTATGTTGCAATACTTTAGATAACAATCAGTTGGTCAAAAGACACCACGCTGAGTATATAATCAAGTTTATTATACAATATTATGTTATTCTATTAATTATAAAATACTATAATAATGAATGCGCCAAGGCTAGACTTTCATAGATCGGGTTAGTGCTTAAATTAAGTGTTGATGTTATCAACATTTATTTATTTGATTTGCATAAAATAAACCGATGTATACATGTAAACTAGCTTGGAACCAACCAATAAATGTAGCAAATTCAAAACCAATAGGTATCTTCGCTAATGAATCCATATTTATATCAAATAGGTAATTTAGACTTAAAATACCCAGAATGTTCATGAATCATGACACATGATATTATGTTATGATTCATGAATAATCGCGGTAAGTCAAATTTAATTATTCCAATCATTTCTTGTAAGTAATTAATAAATTAAATAAGAATTATAATACATATTATCATAGGATTTGCTGTGAAATGATTGTGTAATTATTACAATTCAAGCGTTGGAAGTCTACTCTGTTTTGGAAGAAGAATCCCACAACAATCTTTAAAACTAAATCTTTCATGAGATTCTTTCTAGGCTTACTAGAGCTCTTTTTATTATCTTTATCTAACGAGGTCAGTTATCAACAGGTCCCTAGTAAATATATGAAATAAAAGGTAAAAATGAAAGCCTATATTTAGTATAACTTAGAACTTATCGCATCTGTGAAAAATCATAATCTATAGTGAACATGCTGCGGCCATCTTGTATTGCGGATTAATTGAAACGTCTGGTGTTAGGCGGCGATTTCAAATTTTAATTATTTATTTATTGATTTCAGATGTTTGCACTTTATCACCCGTGTCAATTGGCCATTGTATACAATTCTATAATTTAGTGGAATATAAATTTATAATCACTTAAATTTATATTCATAGAATAAACGTCCGCTTGATTAAATGCGTAGGATAAATTTTATCCGCTTACACGTTTTCATCATCATTTAAGGAAATTTATAGACGTAGATACCAACGTGTTCTTAAAAGTTTCTCTACAAGCAATCTTAATTATGCTAAACGATATATTTTTGGTGATTTTAGTAGGTATTAGGTAGCTTTAGGAGGCCTCAATCATACGCCCCCGGTGGAGGGTCTGCCTCAGCGGACGCCGCTGGTTGGGTTACGGTCGTGTACGCGGGTGTTCCCGTGACCCAGCCACCAGGCGACGCGTAGGAGCATCGCTGGGTTTTAGTGGGTATTCTGGTCGCCAGTCTGGCCGCCGGCGAGTCCCACATACCCCGTCCGTTCCGGAGGGGGTGCGTAAACGCATTTCCCAGCGGACAAAAAAAAGGTATAAGGTAGCTGTTACACATTTCTATTACAGCTTTTTGGAACGATTTTATCATAATTAAAATTAGATAAGTTTAATTTGAATTTGTTTTGTATCTTGTCGACAACGCTTTGGGTGATTTATGGACAAAAATTACTTTAACGAAATTTGAAACAAGGCATGTTACTTGTAACAAGGGTAAATGAGGGCAAGAATGCCTACATTAAAAAATAATTGTAATACAATAGTAATGAATCCGTCAGTCAGGATATACCTCTAAGTATAGATTATTATCACCCACTTAAATATACAATAAAACCCACCTATTAAAGTTACACATAAATCATTACTGATAATCGAACATGAACTTTATCGCTTACATTTAACGTTTGAAATTGCTTGAATGACTTTGTCAGAAGTCGGCAATCGTTGGTGCTCAGGTCATAACAGTAAATTATATTAGAATTATTATAGCCTTCTGTGTTTAACACTTAGCTACTCGCACCATTTCTGAAACATTATTGGGTATCGGATACAATTGATCCATATAAAAAAAATCTAACTAAACAATAAACAGCAAGTATAATTTGCTATATTCTGCCGACAACCGGGAGATTTGTATAATATAACACTTATATAATATAACAATTGTTTATATAAAAGTAAAGTCAACTTTACTTTTCGCGCTTGTGAAGACAACATCTCCTGAGGATGATCCGGTGTCGGGTCGAAACGTGCGTAGAGGTTCTAGTGGAAGATTTTGTGTGGTGTTATTATACAAATCTCCCGGTTGTCGGTGGAATATAGCAAATTATACTTGCTGTTTATTGTTTATCATGGACTTCCGCAAAGTAACGCCTGCTTCTATTCATTATTTAAAAATCTAATTTTCAAAATAATGATAGCATTATTTTAGAGTTATCAATTCGTATTCTTTTATAGTGATATGATGTATCCATAGTGGTAAAATAAAAAAAAATCGAAAGTATTCGTAAACTAAATCACTATTTTAAAGCTAATTCGTTTCGCAAAGTAAACTAAGAAATTTTTAAGTCAATATATTTTTGAATAAAGGTTAGATGTTGTGGGTATAGGCATTTGATTCTTAAACCCCACTAACCAATGCTTCCAACAGACATACACTTACGATGACAAGCACAACCAATCATACGCTTGGCAGTCTTAATATCTAGTTAAATTTTTCTTAAAGAAATCTATAAATGAAAGATACTTAAAAATGTACTACATATGTGTACTACATATAATAATAGAAATAACGTCAGTAAAAGGTAGAATCTAGAGCAAAAAGGTTATACGGATATTTCACAGCCATAATCAGTGTATAAATAAGTTACTTACTGGGTCTTTTTGACCCCGCGGTGTATTTGGAAGGGTTAACTAACGTTGTGGTTCCCAACCTTCAGCTCGCATTTATGTTTAGGGGCAAATAAACCCAGTTGTAAAATACTGTTTATAGTTACAGTATGACCTTGTTATCGATATCGATAGATGGATGAATGCGAAAAGGGTTCATTCCATTTGGACCTAAACAATTGAACGGAACATGTCATTGACTGATTGACTGAACTATCAACGCAAAGCCAAAACCGCGCTACGGATTGAGCTGAAATTTTTGCATACAGTGATTAGTCACCCGCTAAGGACTTTTTAAAATTCATATAAGGGTGCCACATAGGGTTTTGAATAAGCATGATTCTTTCGTTTTAATACGTTTCTAACTTTAAAGGGACGAAATTTACATTGACTATTATCTATGGTTTTTTACCACAGAACAAAACTGTCATTACAATGAACTTCTGTGAAATCATTATTACCATACAGTATATAAACTATGACCGCTGATAAAGTTAAAACTCGTGTAGATCATCATCATCATCATCAACATGATCAACCCATTGCCAGCTCACTACAGAGCACGGGTCTCCTCTATATATTATAAGGGGTTTGGCACATAATTCCGAAAAGTTAGAAGTGTGCCAGGGATCGAACCCCCGACCTCTTAGGCGGCGGACGTCCTAACCACTAGGCTATCACAGCTTTGCTTTTCGTGGAGATAAGTAATTTGATATCAATTCAGGTCCATTAGCCAAACAAATGAAAAGTGAAGATGTGACTTAAGGCAAAAGGCGCTTGTCTAGAAGATGCTTCTAGGTATTCATTTATAGGTAACTAAGTAATTACACAGGATAGACTTCAAAAGGGCGTTCCAAACTATAGCCATGCGTTTAAGAAAATGAAATGTAAATGACTTTGTGAACGTTTTTGATAAAAAATAAAGGGAGAATGTCATACTGAATATTCTACAGCTTTATTGGTTTTTTAAACGCTGTTTATTGCCTTATCAAGAGTCGATAGGCCCGCATTCACTGGAGTGTATACAATACTAAAATTATGGGTGTAAATGTATTTCAGAAAAAAGTTGCGTTTCAATACCTTATGAGAAAAGTAACAATTTTAATTTAATCAGTGCTCGAGTTCCGCTTGATTTACCTGACGTAGGTGAGGTAAACTTATGTTAAAGTTATGGCATGTTAATAAGAACACTACGCTCCGAGTGTTAAGCCTGTCTATCAACGCAAACTTTAATTAGGGCTTTATAAAATAGCCATAACTGGCACATTGAAGTATGACGTTTATATTGTTGATATTACTTATCAATGATGCAAAGCCATAGTATTACTAATAGCGACATATTGATATTATGAATTTAGGGGAGATGGTTGCAATAAAATTAAAGAACAATGTTCTAGTATCTTAATTTCTGATTAAAGCTTTTTTTTAATAACACTGACGGCTTCATGTGTTCTGCGCGCACGGCACGGGGGTGGACACCGCCATTTTTTTTTAGATAACAATTTGAAATATATTCGGGAAATTAATCGTGATACGTAGTTAAACCTACCTATTCGTAATCGAATAGACACAATGTTTATCGTTTTTGTAAATAAGTTATATATATTATTTTTATATATTCATCGAAACTTAAATAATGCGTAATATTAAAATTATATTCTATTGTAAGGTTCCAAAGCTGAACAGACCAACTCTATTATTTATGTTCTGCTGTTATAAATTATGATGAATGCCTCTGAACAAGCCAACGGGCAAACTTACCTATGGTGAAAATTAGGGAAATTGTTACCCTATTTTTAGAGCAATAAGATCGAATTGAGAATATAATGTAAATTGGTTAACCGAGTCATCAATAGTACAACATACGAAATATTTTTTTAGGGTTCTGTACATAAAAACAGGACTTACACACATTATTCTATTGAAAATTATAGGGGAAAAAAGCATAACCTAGAAGTTTACACTTGTGTGCGCGTACTAACCTAAATACAAAGCCTAGTAAAGTTTCCATCAAATTCAAGTGAATGGTTAGTATTTCCAAGTAATTACGGTCTTCTTATCTCATTTGGAATTAGAGCGTAGGTATTACTGGCCACTATTTATTCCAATACGAGAACATACTTTACCTTTCAAAATACTTTTTGCCTTTTATACTTGTTTTAACAGTAACTTACATCTGACAGCTGACAGCCTAATCGCATTTTAAAATATATAACAGATATACATAAAGGCACACATGGTAAGGGTTAATCACAAGACGCAAAAAAAAAAAATGGTAGCTGGGCTAAAACGTACATAAAACCAAATTGAATAAATGAAAAAAAAAATTATGATACAATTAACCTTGCAACGGCAGTAGTGACGGCAAAGTTTTTCTGCCCGGGGCACCAATCGGATGCCATTTAAAACGACACATAGAATCTATATATAACCTGCCCACATAATAATAGAAAAAAGTATGCATCATACGCGATTATTATACGCAAACTATAAAATGTTTTAGTATTTTTATAAATTCAAATTCAAGTAATCTTTATTCGAATAGTCCTTTAAAAGGCACTTTTGACGCGTCACTAATTTAGATTGTAGTGACAACTACATTCGTAAACTTAAAACTAAAGCTAATGGTTCCAAACGCGCCCTGGACTAAGAATAAGACAATAAGCCCACAACAAACTTAGCCGGTTTTTTTTGCTATCACCATCTCACATAATCAATAAAAATTATAGTACCTATGGAGACAGAGCAATGCACACCCAAGATTTTTTATCGTTTATATAATCCTTAATATAGTAATACGATTTTTCTATAAGCTTTCGTTTTATAAAAACTTTGAACTTACTGATTAACATCTTCAATATATCAGATAGATATCTATCTACTGTAAGCTAAATAGAATAAAAAGGAAGTTTGTCTTAAGACATTTTCTTACGGAACACTCAACGCACGATTCACTTCGCTCTAGATCAGTTTTTACGAGCCCGTAGGCGTGTAATAGTAATTAATAATGTATGGAATATTCATTTTATTGTATGTTAAGAATGGCTGTAGTTAATTAGTCATGTTACTGAAGCGTAATGAATATTGACTTTAGTGTTTAGTGCCCACGCAACACTTGTATTGAATTATTATGAACGCTTTGGCCTGGCGATAAATTGACCAAGCGGAATGCGAACCTGGGAAACGTCACTTGAACGTTAGGTCAATATAAGTACCGTTTTTTTTTTGGTTTTTATCCTTCAGGATGACAAACTATCTCTTTGCCATTTTACATCAAGGTTGAATTAATTAAATTAATGTCTATAGATTTAAGCTGTTATAAGCTGTGATAGCCTAGTGGTTAGGTCGTCCGCCTCCTAATCAGAGGTCGGGGAGTTCGATCGATGCACCTCTAACTTTTCGAAGTTATGTGTACGTTTTTAAGTTATTAAAATTTCACTTGCTTTGACGGTGAAGGAAAACATCGTGAGGATACCTGCACGCCTGAAAGTTCTCCATAATGTTCTCAAAGGCGTGTGAAGTCTGCCAATCTGCACATGGCCAGCATAGTGGACCATAGCCAAACCTTTCTTATATTGGGAGGAGAGTCGTGCCCTGTCCCGGGTCGGCAATGGTTGATCATGATGATAGCTTAAAGCAGGTCTCACAGACTCCTAAAGAGTTTTGTCTGTCTGCCTGACTGTTATGCTCATTGTAAGATAATATGTTACAATGCTAAAGCAGAAACTATTTGATAAACAACTTTTTGAACTGGTGTTAGCTATGGCTAGATACAACGCATCCATATAGAGGGTAGCGTAGCTTTTCGGTACTGTGGGTTCCATACCATAGTGCTTCTAACTTTTGAAGCTAGTAATAATGGTGTTATTAAGATCGAGCAAATACCTTTTCTTGCATGATGAAAACCCCCTCCCCTCCCCCTTTAAAATTTTTACTAAACCTAAAAAAAAATATGTGCACTTCGCTTGCTTTTTGATGTTTCTCATGACGTGTTCCTTGAAGGGTAGCTTTTTTATTCCATTACTATAAGTCATTTTAGTTTAGTTATTGGTAATTATGTTTCTAGCCTCCTTTCTTTCCTTTTCCTTCCTGGAGCATCTTTATCTTGTGTGTATTTTCGTATTTCTGTAATATTTTTTATGGGCTGATTCTAGCATCGGGGCGTTTACTTGCAATTATTACTTACAATTATTATTACTTACTGTAATACTATGATACTTGTAATACATATTACAGAAAGTAGATACATATATATACCAATATGTATCTACTTTCTGTAATATGTTTAGTTAAAAAATATCATTATTACTATTTTCTCATGTAGAAAATAAAACTACTAAAGAAAAAAATTACATAGAGCGCAGTCTAGTCGTGAAGTGGTTAAATTAAATAAAAACAATTTGCTGGACCAATTTTGAGTGTACAGGAATTTTTCTTTGTTTTAGTGGTAAAAATGTTAATTCTCTCAAAGAAACAACTACATAAATGGAGATTTTTTAGTTTAATTATAAAGGTAGGCCTCTACCAGTTAAAAATACCAAGACGCGTGAAAAAAGAGTTACGTTATATAGCAAAAACCTATAATAGAGGTCAGTGGTAAAAACCGGTCAGAAAACGTAATTAGACGCACAATGAATGCGTAAAAAATAATTTATATGTTCTTAATTTAACTAGCATTGAACAGCCAACCACAATTCGCATGTACGGATGCCATTTTGAAAACGTATTTTAAAACTTGGAATTGTAATACTCGTACACATTAAAATGGATTTGCAAATTTATTTCAATTTTAATAGAATCGATTTCTTTTTTACCTGTCCCAAAATTACCGTCTCCGTTTTGTAGCCATACGCAAATAAGTTGACGTTGAAGAAAAAAAACGGGGCCTACAAAAATTAAGTGACACATTATTATTAATCAATTTCATATTTTCACCTCGACATAATTTATCGTCGTCTAATGTCAAATTTATAGTTATTTTATTGCCATTGACACGAACAAAATGTTAAACAAATCGTTAAGAAAACATTAACAGGTTTTTTTTACGACCTGCGTGTTCGCCTCAAGTCCGTGAATCAACAATTAACGCGATTCATGCATAAACATCGAATCGATCGATAACGAATTCGAGACATAATTATAATCGATGGGTTAAATTACAATCGATTTTCACGAAAAGCGAATTTGGGACAGTCGATTTGGGTGATTATAATTTATTTTTTACGAGCGAATTTTTTAACGATATATCTTGTTTATGGGCAATAATTTAATATTTAAATGAGCTTCGCGTGATAAAGTATTCTTTTTTATTTGTGTCTGTATGTGTGATAAAATGTTGCTGCTGAGTTTTAATTTGATTCAATAGATGTAGAATAACTTAATTGGAATGTAACATAAACAATAGGTACAAGAAAAAAAATACTTAATTCAATAATGAGTAAAGGTGGCTTTTAAGGGTTAATTGAGTGAGCAGTGATAATTGATGGTTGAACAAAATTACCTGTAAGTGAAGTTCTATTACAATTAAATTAAGGCTTCCTTATATTATTTAAAAGTGATTTATCAAATAGTACGTTAAATATTAAAAGTACTTTAGATTCACTTAAATCTCGTTGTAAAATTGATCTGCCAATGTCAATTAATCTATAGATATTTTCAAGCAAAATGTCCACCTAATGTTAACAATAAACCCTATTAAATATGAGGAGTTATATTGTGTTGTAAGATTGTGAGGGAAATCAGGAAGAAATGGTACTTGTAAAATATTTATCGCACCAATTTTTATTTTTTCTGCTGTCCCTTTAAATTGCAGTCTTGGAAACGTTAAATTTTTAACATTATCTTTGTTTCTTTGGGGCTTTTTCACAAGTTACATATATAACTGTATCCATGAGCCATCACAAAAATTGCCCCGAATTAAAGTGCGCGTTAAACGGTTTAATATTAAAAAAAAATACAAACACGGTTCAAGATCACCGTAATTGCTCGCCCGCATCGTAAATCCGTGTAAGTAGGTGGCGGAATACATTACCGTCTGTTATCGGCCGTATATTTCACCTTCATATCGCGAGATAAACATTTTTTAATTCAACATTAAATGTCATAATAAATAATGTTTGGAGTCGGCGGATCGGCCCACGCGATGCGTATCTTTAGACGGGGCTTTGTTTTCCTTAATGTTTATTGTGTGAACAGATGATATGATATCTGTTTATCGTCTAATTATCATTGGGGAAATATAACTTTTAGATTCATTAATATTATTTTAGTTAATTACGTAGTGTAAATACGTTAAAACGTTGTTACCTACACTTAAACGAAAAAGTATTTGCGTGTTCTACTATGTCAGAAAGAAGGAAAGAACCGATAAAAAAACATTTTCTATTTTATCTGTATTTCATCACTTTCTGCTTGGAATCTGATAGAAATTTGGTCCACGGGGTATGGACAAAATGTTAAGCCCCTTGGAGAGTTTGATCTATTTTTTTTTTATAGACAATATCCATAATGGATTAAATAGGGGGAAAGTCATACCCCCGCTTAATGTCATAAAGTCTTTAAATTGGATAGAGATTTGGATCGTACTTTTTTTTCATTTTCTTTTGTGCAATTTTGTGTCTTGTGTTAACTGAGCTGTGTTGTCTGTAGCTGTTTTTAACATATGTATTTGATATCAAAGAGGATATGAAAACGATGTTACAGTTGGAAAAAATATATAATAAAAATAAATATTAAATAATAAAAAATAAATAATAAAAATAATTTATTTTACCAAAGTAAGAGTTAGTAGCGCAAGATATTACTATTTACACTACTGCTCGGTTAACAAATTATTTTTACGTGTGGTTTACATATTTTTATCGCCAAATATTTGTACTCTATTCAAATAGATGTAAAAATTGAGACTTGGAATATTTTACTTAAGTTGGTTAAACATATCAAATATCATAAACTTACAGTGAGATAGAACTAGCTTAAGAATAAAGGATGGCACCTACGTTTTTTATCTTAGCAGTTTTTAGAGTAAATCTTATTAACTACTCGTTAAAAAAGGTGGTAGAGATTGGACTACACATAGTTCACGTCGGCGTTGGCAAAGTTTATTTCAAAAGCTTTGCATAACACGTGACCGCTCTATGTTTGTTCAAACAATTATTTATTTGCCTTCAACTTAATACATTGCGGTAATTAATAGTTAAGGATTAATGCTACTGACTTGAATTATTATAATAACCCTGAAGTATTGTAGACATGTTGTTATGAATTTATTAATTGTTTTTTGAACGTCCGTTGTTCTCTACGTCTGTAATACATAGGATTAATTGTTCAAGATGTATGTATCTGTTCTCTAATTGTAAATGTTTGTTTGTACGGCAAGAGTTTGAAACTGTGACAAAATGTACTGACTTAAATTTATGAAGAAGCAGTAAATAAGGTATAAAAAATAAGAAAATTATACCCATAACAGATAATTTTCGGACCAGTGTCTGGCAAACACAAGCAAAAGATAGCCCGCTATGAGTCGGAGGCTTCAACCGCAGATGAGATCGTAAAGATCGCTGAATTGTTTGGACATTCTCAAACTTAATATCCCACAGTTGGGCACTAGGACCCTCATAGGAGAAATGGATTTAGAGTTTAGATTTATCACGCTGCTACAGTGCTGTGTACTGGCTTTAACGATATTTACTACTGCTGGGTGATCCCATTGCTTGCTTGGGCGATACTTTATAAGCACTTGTAGCATTGGAGGCGTGTAATGTCGGGATTGACGGCATAGCTTTCCAACGAATTTTTGACGATGTCAATGGCGCAGCTGTTGTATTATAAATACTGGGAGGTCCTTCGAGTCTGGCCTGGTTGGAGGCTTCGGCTGTTACTTGATACCAACCTACTGGTACAGACATATATTTTTTTTTATACACTACAGCCAGCCCTTGACGGCTATCTCACCTGGTGGTAAGTGATGATGCTGTCTAGGATGGTAGCGGGCTAACCTGTTAGAAGTATGGTAAACCCACGCTCCTAGTTGGTTTCTACGCGACATCGTGCCGGAACGCTAAATCGCTTGGCGACCCGTCTTTGTCGGTAGGTTGGTAACTAGCCACGGCCGAAGCCTCCCACCAGACCAGACTCGAGCCGGGAATCGAACCCAGGACCTCCAACTTTTAAAATGCGACAGCGCACGCACTGCGCCACGGAGTACCATCAACGCAACGGCAACGCGTCATTTGCTCTGGTGCTGCATATTTTCATTGGCGATTGTGATCACATAACACAGGTGACCCATCTACTTGTTTGCGCGCAGTTTAATTTAAAAAAGGATTGTAGTAAAAATCGCCAACACAACCGAAAAATTTAGAATGTGACTTAACCCGGAATCAAACTCAGCACCTCTTTGCAGTCCGCCAACGAATATAACCACGGGGTGAGCAGAAGGTTAATGGAGCAGGTATAATGTTGGTTAGTTAATAAATCTTCCCACAAAAACTCAAAACCACTTTACCACCACCATATTTCTATGTAAATCGCGCATATTAAAACGTGGTCGTTAAAAAACTGATTATAAAATCCATTATTTAAACACAGCGTTTTATATGCAAATATTTACATATGTGCATATTAATAACAACTTATCTATGTATTAATGCGAGTGACACGCACGATTGCGGGCTATTTCAACTTCCTATCGTCACATAGCCACTACATTGTATGTAGGTAATTAATAAAAGTACTCGTGGTACGTCAGGTATTTCAGATATTTAGGAAATAATATATAATAGTAGTTAATAATCGATATATATTGCGAAATTATATATGCAGGTATATCCATAAAACCCTGGACACGTGTGGCACGACCTGTGGTAGTGTGTGGAAGTCGTCAATTTATCTATTACTTATAAAACTGTTACTGCACAATTCTTAATTTTAAGAATCTATAATGTCGATATAGAAAACAAATGAAAAATTGAAATGATTTTTGTATGTGTCTCTTGCAAGTTTCACTGATATCACGTTTACTCTACGCTCTTTTTTGAATAGTATTTTGTATGGCACAAAGTATAAGAAGTACATAATATAGTTAGGCACGTTAACAAAGATCGTAAAGTGCCTACGCAAAGCATTGTAATAAAGTATAATATAATTATTTTTCGTGTCCCGACCTCGTTTCGTAACTGTACGTACAGCCGTCGCAATAAAACGCGCGGGTTAGTGATTAATTAACTGCCCATTAATATTTATAAAGTGAATTAAATATGTACATATACATAGTTAAGTGGAAAATTTGTAAGTTTTTGCACTTAATAAAATTATGATTTTTTTTAAATTATGTTATGATTCTTGCTGTTATCCGCTACTGTATGTAATATGTAGAGATTTTGAACATCAATTTGAGCCTGATAGATAAAAACCATCCTAACTAAATCTCTGTCAAATTAACTATCTAACCAGACTAAAATCTATATCTGTGCCAAATTTTATGGAAATTTCAGACTTGGCGTCATAGAGCAACAAAAAATACGTTTCATGTTCATAATAGTACTGGCTGTTGTGTTTTTACCCTCGTATCTCCCATTCCCACGAAAACGTTAATAAACGTTTGACGACCTCCGTGGCGCAGTGCGTGCGCTGTCGCATTATAAAAGTTGGAGGTCCTGGGTTCGATTCCCGGCTCGAGTCTGGTCTGGTGGGAGGCTTCGGCCGTGGCTAGTTACCACCCTACCGACAAAGACGTGTCGCAAAGCGATTTAGCGTTCCGGCACGATGTCGCGTAGAAACCAAGTAGGAGTGCGGGTTTACCATACCCCTAACAGGTTAGCCCGCTACCATCTTAGACTGCATCATCACGTACCATCAGGTGAGATTGCTGTCAAGGGCTAACTTGTAGTGTTTAAAAAAAAAAAACAGCTTATGTTACTCGTTGATAATGTAGCGAAACATTGGTTAAATAACTTTTATAATTTTCTTAGTGGTTTAGGTCTCAAAACGTAATAAACAAACTCATTTTCGTATTTCAAATAATATTAGTGAGGATTATTGCAAGTTATTCTACATTGCAAACGTAGCTTCGTATGTCATCCCACTCTATTGTATGAATGTAGTAGTATGAATCCTACTCTATTTTGCACTCTTCTTTTGAGGCTTAAACCGTGGCTAGTTGTAGCCTTCTGACGAAGAGGTACCGTCTAGCGATTTAGCTTTCCGGTATGATATTGCGTATAAACCGGTTTGGCTTTTATATAACTGTCCAACCCCTAAAAGGTTAGCCCGCTTCCATCTTAAACTGCATCACCACCCACCACCAGGTGGGATTGCAAGTCTTGTTTTAGAATAAAAAAAAAACTGTAATAAGCAAAAATATAATTTACATTCGTTTTAGTTTTCATACTCTTTTTATTATCGGACTATCTATTAGCTGTACAAACCCACACACACACACAGGTTGCCACAGCGTAACCGGGCTGTTTGGTGAGCTTTGGAAAGAAGCTCTGCCAGAAGAAATTTTGAGCCCTAAGGCTCGAAGAAACTAAGGGAACGACTGCCTAAGGGCGCCTCTTTTGAGGCCGAACCTCGGCTTAGGCGACGTTTGGGATAACGGGTGCATCAAAAGGAATTGAGCCATTCCAATTAATTTTGATAATAGTAAGCTACTAATTATTACTGAGGTTACCACCATAATAACTATAAACACGCCTTTATTACGACATACCTATCTCTCTCCTCTAGATCACGCAAACGAACCCGTCTAAAAGTGTAGACAATATTAAAATTTAGCATAACCTTTTTCGCAACAAAATGATTTATTGCTCTAATAATAAATTTATGGAAATAATTGAGTACATAAAAATGAAGCTAAGCGGATGATTTATGTGATGATTAATAGTCTTGAGGATGTTTCGGGCACATAAATCGTGTATTTTTTATACACTTAATTATAATGTGTATTTTTATAATGGCCGAGTAGTTTATGATTTTATAATTAGGTACGTGAATCTTATGTTTTTATTAAAATTTGCGTAGGTGTTTAACTATAGAATTGTAGACAGATTTTTTATATATATCTTTTTTTTTTTTTTATCCACTACAAGTTAGCCCTTGACGGCAATCTCACCTGATGGTAAGTGATGATGCAGTCTAAGATGGTAGCGGGTTAACCTGGAAGGAGTATGGTAAACCCATACTCCTATCGATTTCTACGCGACATCGTGCCGGAACGCTAAATCGCTTGGCGACACGTCTTTGTCGGTAGGGTGGTAACTAGTCACGGCTGAAGCCTCCCACCAGACCAGACTCGAGCCGGGAATCGAACCCAGGACCTCCAACTTTTTAATCTGACAGCGTGCACGCTGCGCCACGGAAGTCGTCAAATATTTATTAAATAACTAGTATTTACTCGTATTACCGACATAGCTCAGCGAGTTGCGAAGTTGATGTGGCAATGGGCGGGGCACATAGCTCGGAGAACCGATGGACGTTGGGGTCCCAAGGTGCTGGAATGGCGACCTCGCACCGGCAAACGTAGCGACCCCCAACAAGATGGACAGACGACATCAGGGAGCCGCTGTATACAAGCGGCCCAAGACCGTGGCCGTTGGAACTCCTTACAAAAGACCTATTTCCAGCAGTGGACGTCTATCGGTTGAAATGATGATGATGATGATGATCTACTCGTACTTACCATTTGATGTAGTTGTTAGTTAGACGAATTAGCGCTGATTCAAAGAGGCGCCACCGCCGGCGCAGAACTATTTTTTTTTATAGTCTCAAGCCTCATTTGCCCCGGTAAGGGATTCTTAGGAATAAGTGCATGAATGTCATATCTCCACTCAGAGGGAGTACTGTATGAATTTATTCAACTACAAAATTCAAGGTAGTCCTTGAGTCTAGACCAAAAGCCATCACATAATCATCTCTTTGTCACATAAGGTTAGATTACTTATATAGGAATGACTTCCCGACATATTTAGAGTTCCGTACACAGTGGGACTTTTACTACGCCTCTGCTGAGCGTCGTGTGATCCTCTGTCTGTGTCTGTCTGTATCTCGTTGGCCGTAAATAGTAGAGTCGCATTATTAAGTGGGAGGTCCTGGGTTCGATTCCCGGCTGGAGTTTGGTCTGGTGGGAGGCTTCGGCTGTGGCTAGTCACCACCCTACCGACAAAGACGTCACCAAGCGGTTTAGCGATCCGGCACGATGTCGAGAAACCAATTAGGAGTACGAGTCTACCCTTAACAAGTTAGCCTGCTACCATCTGAGACTGCATCATCACAACCAGGCGAAGGGGTATATAGAGGAAAAAAAAACGTTGCCGTTATAATGAGAAATAATAACATTGAAAATTCCAAACCGTATTTTGTTGGTGATTTCGTCCTTGTCTTAATTAAAATTAAATTTCAATAATTTCAGGCTTCGCTCAGAAAATTTGTTTGCGCAAAAAAAAAACATTAAATAAAATAGAAATATGTCCAAGCAAAATCACAATATGATTATCACAGCAGTGCAGGGTCATGACAGTCAAATCTTGCCGCGATCATCTTCAGAACAGCATTGGAGGTGTACCTCACTCTGCGCACCAAAGTACGCACCATTTGCGCATTGCACCTAGTGTAAAAAGCAGTTGTTGCGCGCATTATCAAATCGAAACAACCCCAACAACATTTGGAAAGACGCGAAAGTCGCTGTACTTTTTCTTAGAGTAGTTTATAGTGCACTTATTTTGTTTACATATTCCTATTCAACCGTGTTACAGAATCCTCCGTATGCAAGTTTGACTCGCACTTCGCCGGTGTTTTTATGATTTAATAGGATTTACAAAAGGAAGCCAATTCCAAACTTGCATCACCACGACCCGATAACGTAAAACCCGACAGCGCCATAAAGGCAACAGCCATTTACAATAATTAATAACCTGTATCGGTTATATAAAATCTAAATGAGAGGCGAATAAAGCGATAAATTGCTAATTTACAACTGGCTTTAGCAATAAAATCTCACGAAACTACCTGCCCTACTGAGATATACTAAGATTTATTACGACTTTAGATATGATTGAACACAATGTTCTTCAATTTATTTAGGTCATTTTGATTGCATCGAAACTTCGAAAAGTCACTAAGTAAATGTGAAAAACACTTTGAACGTAAACCATTTCTGACAAACATTTTTGTTAGAAATGGTTTACGTATGTAAAGTGCCTGTTAAAAGATTATTTGAATAAAGTTTTTGATTGATTAATAGATTGCTGATTTTACATAAGATGGCTATTTGAACAAAAAAACTTGAGAGGTGTCAAGGGACACCCGGATGGAACGAAGTTCCTTTCGATTAATTAGTGAAGGAATTGTAATAAAATTTTATTTTATTAAAGTTATAATAATATTTTTTTTTTGTTATTAACAAATATAATGTTATATAAACTTCATCAGTAGGCTCAATATTGTACTCCATCAGCAATATCCGGAACTTGTGCAGAAACACTGTCAGGATTCATTATATTCATATTTTTTATTATTTATTATTTATACACTCAACAAAAATAATCGTCGCGACACCACACTGTTCAATGCGAAATAGAAATGAAAATATTTGGCTTGCTTTCTATAAGAGAGAGAGAGAGAGACAGACAGAGAAACATGTGACGCCGCACAGCTTACAATAACAAAAAGTGTCGTGACAACTTTTCGTAAGATTTTTTTCCGTCTAGCCCCCTTTCACAACGCACGATAAGGAACTTCGTTCCAAAAACGGAGGATGGGTGGAACACAAGTCCTCTAGATCCGCAGTAATTCACGCCAACCTTTATCATCACGATTTTGAATTTAAAAAATTACCTTCGTTATAATGCATGGTTGAGCAGGTAAAGCAATCTTGAAGAAATTTGGCATTGATGTAGCAGTGTTGTGGGGGACATAGAATTTTAATCCCCAGAAAGCCAAGAGTTTCCGCGGGACTACAAGTACTACTAACAAGCATGTTGAATTCCATCTCACTTGTAAAGTGACCAGTTTTTCATTTATTGTTTCACTTATGTTCATGTTATGTCATCTTTTTTTGTGTGCAATAAAAAATAATGGTCTCAAGTTTTGGTTCTTAGCTCCATATGTGGATTTGTCTGCTATGGAAACGATTTAAGCGGACGCGAATTTAATATGCTTGAATATAAATGTTGAAACTAAGGTATTTTATAATACGATAATGCCATTTAAAAAAATCTAACTTAGCTCAAATCTTAATTAATAAATTCTTGAAGAAAAAAATTACGCGTACAGGCGATTAAACGCAGTGGGTTGCAGTAGATATATAATGGAGAATAAGGAATGTAAAATTTTTGTTCAAAATGTACATATCTACAAAGTTCTACGCGGACGAAGTCACGGGAAACCGTTGTACGCTACCGCCGTACCTACTCAAATAAAATTCAATTGCAATTGTGTGATAATGTCGTCGGGCGTATTTGAATGTAATTTGAATTTTTATTCAACGTATTACAATGGTTTTTTAACTGTTTTGTGTATGAATATTTTACCTAACTTTGAAGTTTCTACCTTCATTGTCTATTAACGAAAATGTCAAACATATATTTGCCTCGTGGGGCTAATAATTTGCATATCCAACTGCACAATAGCTTCACAGTAACAATTCGCAGTTCACGAGGACCTCGGGGGTTTTTTAAAATTCTGTATAAGCTAAGAGTTTCAAAAATCTCTGTCTGGTGGGAGGCTTCGGCCGTGGCTAGTTACCACCCTACCGACAAAGACGTGTCGCCAAGCGATTTAGCGTTCCGGCACGATGTCGCGTAGAAACCAACTAGGAGCGTGGGTTTACCATACTTTTAACAGGTTAGCCCGTTACCATCCTAGACAGCAACACCACTTACCACCAGGTGCGATAGCCGTCAAGGGCTGTAGTGGATACAAAAAATCCCATTTCCTTGCATTCAAAATCCTTCACAGACAAATCCATTTCCTAACGTGCCATTGATATCATTTTATGTTATAATGAAAAATTATAACCATCTATAAATAAATCACATCATCATTATCAACCCATCGCCAGCCCATTACCGGGTGTGGGTAACTTCTTAGTATGCCTGCCGGGGATCGAACTTGGTCCCTCCGAAAGGAAAGTCTTAATCACTAGGTTATCACCGCCTATCCAGCATATCATGTTAAACATTCAAAGCAAACATTATCGGAATGTCTACAATTTCACGCGTCTATCGCAACCAGCCGCTTTAATAGGATTTGCACAGATTCTAGTTGAAACTAAAACTTGAACTGATTGAAATAATGGCGTAGAAACTACCATATAGTTAAGATTCCTTATTATTGTATTAAAATTTCATAGATCAACGACGACCTCCGTGGCGCAGCGTGTGCGCTTTCGCATGTTAAAGTCGGAGGTCCTGGGTTCGATTCCCGGCTCGAGTCTGGTCTGGTGGGAGGCTTCGGCCGTGGCTGGTTACCACCCTACTGACAAAGACGTGTCGCCAAGCGATTTAGCGTTCCGGCACGATGTCGTGTAGACACCAACTAGGAGTATGAGTTTACCCTTACATACCCTTAACAGGTTAGCCCGCTACCATCTTAGACCGCATCGTCACTTACCATCAGGTGAGATGCAGTCAAGGAGTAACTTGTGGTGAATAAAAAAAAAAAAAGATCAACCATTGAGTTCTTGTTGTCATTTCTTCTTTTTTTTATACACTACAAGTTAGCCCTTGACGGCTATCTCACCTGGTGGTAAGTGATAATGTAATCTAGGATGGTAGCGGGCTAAGCTGTTAGGGGTATCATAAGCCCACACTCCTAATTGGTTTCTAAGCGACATCGTGCCGGAAGGCTAAATCGCTTTCCGACACGTCTTTGTCGGTGGTAACTAGCTACGGCCGAAGCCTCCCACCAGACCAGACCAGACCGGGAATCGAACCCAAGACCTCCAACTTTGTAATGCGACATTGCGCCGTAGAAGTCGTCAAAGTGTACTTCGCTGTAATTCTACCACGAGCTCTTTGTAGTTCCTTGCTTGCATCACAAGCCATATTGAGTGCGTTAAAAACACTATGTTACCAATACTCTGTGTATAAAGTTATTCAGTTTTTGTTGATCCCCGAGAACAGTTATCTCATTTTATTTAACTTGCACCATAAACTGGCGTCGTTTTCTCTTATAGATGCGGATTAAATGGCAGTTAAGCAGTTATTTTATTGCCGGAGAACACATTTTATTGCTTGTTTCTACATTCTATTGCGGAGTTTAATTCGTTAGGTAATTCCGTTTTTGTTGCAATTATGGCATACCGTTACCCTGTAGAATGGCTGTAGTTTCATCTAATATGGATTTTTATATCCTATCTGATAAAGCAACCCGCCGACGAGGAGATTTACGCCCCCGTCTTAACTAGCGTGCAATCATATTCTATTAAATATAATAATTCATTGTTAAATAACTGGGTCGAGAGAATAAATTAAACCTTAAAATTTATTTAAGGAATTGTTAGGTATTTGACCGTTTTAACAGGTGTGTAATAAATATAATAATTCTTTGTTAAATTAATGTGTCGAGAGAAAAAAATTAAACCTTAAAATTTATTTAAGGAATTTTTAGGTATTTGACCGTTTTAACAAGTATGAATAAATATAATAATACTTTGTTAAATTACTAAAAAAATTAAACCTCAAAATATATAAAAAGAATTGTTAGGTGACAATGAATTCAACCAGACCAGACCAGATTAGAGATTTCTCAAATTGATAATATCCTCACAAGAAGAGAACGCCAAGCCACCCAACCTCGATGTATCATAATAATCTTTAAAATTCGCCATTTCGTTTGAAAGGCTTTCCGATGAATTAGTAGACCTCCGTCCAGTAGAAAAGGGCGCTAATCGGTTGTGATGATAATGTTTACAACAACAATGAAATATATATAAGAAAAAGGTGAGGGACTGACTGACAGACTGACAGACTCACCGTTCAAAGTATTGGACGAAACGGGCTGGGTTTTTTTGGGTAAATCTGAACGTTAAACTCTTATTTACAAGATAAATTTAATTGGACCGCTTGATCCTGTACTTTGAAATATAGATATAAAACGTTTATCACTTCTCCCTCAAGGGAGAATACGTGTTGCTATTTGAAGCAATCGGATGTAATATAGTACAAGACGTGTTAAATCAAGTAGTTATTAACCTCAAGCGAATATACCACTTATTCCTTCACTTCTAAGTAGTAAAATTGTTTGCTTAAGTAAATGTTTTTCTAATAGATGGAGATAAGAATATAGCCATAAAGATTCTTGGTGAGTTGGTTTGTAAATTTAAAGAGAAATGTTGTTTCTTACCGGCACTTTCCAATCGCTAGCGATCGACTCTTAACGGCCAGCTCTTATGAATTACATACAGATTATTTTTTTACACAAACAAAGAAACTGAAAACTGAAATGTACCAAATTTTCACTAGTTTTGTTTTTGGATATTTCTCTTTTTGTGTTATAAATTTCTAAATTACAATCAGAATTAAAAGTTATAGTATTTATATTTTTAAACAAAAAAATATACATACGTCATAAAAATAGCAAGTCGCGAAAATCCTTTCTTTTTTTTGTTGACGCTGGGAAATACATATACTGCGACGGCAGTCAGAGCTGCACCGTTTCCAGCGTATTGGAACACTTACACAATCATCCGCGAACCAGCTAGCATCGTGCACCGAGACAGACACGTGCTAGTAGGACCTGAGTTGCACTCGCAAAATGTGGTCCGCCTTACGACACGTGTCTCGACGGATGTTGGATACCTCCGATCCATCACCCGGAGCTCTTTGTATAGGAGGCAGGTGGAAGTCGTCTGCCCTTCCCTTTTTACAATACGCTGCGGTCCGCGGCTGTGTCGTCCTCCCGACGCCGTTTCACCGCCTCCTTCTGCGTTATGACCTCCTTACATAGCGAGGGACGGCGCTCCAAGGTCTCTCGTCACTCAGCATGGCGCAAACAACGGTGGGCAGAGAGTGAGTGAGTGAGTGCGTGGGCCTCACGTTAGCTAGGAATGTAGCACACTCGGCCAGCCACTGAAGTGTCGAATAGCCTGCCCTTAACATAGTTTATTCAATAAATTATGCGAGTGAAAACCTTTTTATGCGGAAACTTTACTGCCTATTAGCTAATTTGTAAACAAATTAACTTAATTTAGTGTTGAAGTTTTCCATTTTAGTTTTAGTACCCATTGCGTTAATTTATTATATTTTAATTCAACACATTCGTAGAATAATGGTATATAAAAACTTTTATGTCTACTAACAGTAAAATAAATATATGTTTATTAGAATTTCTAAAAGAGTAAATATTATAAACATAATTAATAGCTTTCTTTATTGTTTTATCAAACAGTGAAAGTCTAGTCTGGTTGGAACTACTTTCCTCTCCTCTTTTTCGGTATTCGCACGTACATCTAATTTATATCTTCTTTAGCGGTGAAGGAAAACATAGTAAGGAAACCTGCAAATCCGTAGAAAAACAGTTACCAACTTGGCACAATGAGTTAGATGTCATAACATAACATCAAACTATCGTCTAGACGTTACTAGTCGTTGGAACTAGAAATAAGCGGCCCAAGACCTTGGTCTGTGGAACTCCCTACAAAAGACCTACGAATATAGCTAGCAAGGGACGTCAATTGGTTGAAATATTGATATTTATAATAAAGTACTGTATAAAAGATAGAAGTAATAGTTAGCATTACATGGATTCACCCTACAGGTGCCAGGTTTGCCTTTAACGATGGAAGCTGGGCACTCCCGAGACCTGCGACTTAGGTGTAGGTTTAATTGACCTCCTCATGACGTACGTCAACGCTCATGCTGCTCCCCCTGTCATGGACATGGGTCCAGTTTGATAGAAGCCTGCTATAGCTAAACTGAATCTCCAATTAATAAAGGATCTTTAAAGTTTATATGAAAGTCTTATCTCAGAAACACAAGAAAGACGAACTTAATGTGAGCGAAGCCGCAGGCAAAACCTCGTTTATTATAAAACAGCTGTTAATATAAGCCATTAATATAAAATTAACATATCCCGCTATAGCGGGGTAGTTAAGCAACGCTATTTGCACATATTTTAGTTGCAAATAATATTTAACGGCTCGTTCACATCGTTCCAGCGATCCAGTCGGGCATCTATTCCAACGTTGTATTGCCATTTAAATAATTTAAAAACACTTGAGGTTACGTTGGATAACCAATCGATATATCTAGAGGTATTTACTGCATTTAGTAATATAATGAATATTTGTAGATTAATTAAATCATAGCCTTATTATTATTAGTGCAAACAAATGTAATTCATCAGTATTAACAATATTATAAAACCATTTCAAGTCAATACTAATGAGGAAATGTCCCAGTAAATATCGAAGAAAATAATCCATCAACGGTAATATACCGACGATATAAATATCTTTTGTTTTGTTCATGGAATGTTTATTATACGTATATACATATTTAATAAAACATAAAACTGTGAAAAAAATATAGCTGTGATAGCCTAGTGGTTAGGGTGTTCATCTCCTAATCAGAGGTCGGGGGGTTCGATCCCGGGCACGCTCCTCTAACTTTCCGGAGTTATGTGCGTTTTTACGCAATTAAAATATCACTTGTTTCAACGGTGAAGGAAAAAGGAAACTTGTATACCTAAAAGTTCTCCATAATGTTCTCAAAGGCGTGAGAAGTCTGCCAATCCGCAAATGGCCAGCGTGGTGGACTATGGCCAAACCCTTCTCTAATTGAGAGGAGACCCGTGTTCTGTAGTGAACCGGTAATGGGTTGATCACAATGATGATGATGTATATTTAAAAGTATTTTGTGTATAAAGTTGGTTGCAAACAGCCAGAAGATCTATAAGAATCACTGTAACAGAAATGCTCATCTGAAACATTCGAGTCGTTTTTATGTTTTTGCTACACATTCATTTGCATTGTCTGTAACTAAATATTCTTTTCCTGTATTAGGTCTTTCGACAATCAGCAATCAACTTAGCTCCTAGTTAAATGTAGAGACTAGATGGCCAGTGCTACAGCGCACTTACTGGTTCCGTTTGGACAAATGTCAGAAAGCTGTAAAGCAACGCAATTTGCACATATTTCAGCTGAGAATAATATTTAATGGCGCGCCGTGTTTAATTGCGAATGAATTATGAATATTTACTGGGTGTCATTTAGATGTCACTACTTTGTGGTGTGGCTTAATATATCAGCGGACAGGTTCGAAAGTAAATCTCAAACATTATCACGTTGTGATGTTTTTTTGTTTATACACCACAAGTTAGCCCTTGACGGCAATCTCACCTGATGGTAAGTGATGATGCATTCTAAGATGGTAGCGGGCAAACCTGTTAGGGGCATGGTAAATCCACAATCCTAATTGGTTTCTACGCGACATCGTGCCGGAAATCTAAATCGCTTTGCACGTCTTTGTCAGTAGAGTGGTAACTAGCCACGGCCGAAGCCTCGAAGATACGAATCGAACCCAGGACCTCCAACTTTATAATGTAACAGCGCGCGCGCTGTGCTACGGAGGTCGTCATGTTAGTATTAACAGTTAGTGTAAAGTGAGACAGATTCATAAATCTGTCTCATTTTACAACAACAACACAACGAGTCATAAGTTTATAGGAAATATTGCAATAAACTTATGACTCGTTGTAGCTTTAGCTGAAGTCAGAGATGATGATTCGTATTGATGTTTCTCTTCGCTGTATAAGCTATAGTATTATTACTAAACTTTTAGTCATGAAACCACACCTCAATTGGACAAGCCAATACTCAGTGCCTATACCTTAACTACAGGAGCCATCCTATTACGTAATAACAGTATGTTAGTGACTACATAGTGACACACAATAAAGAATTTTTCATTTTTTTCATAGTATCTACATTAAATTATTACCAATATTTAACATGTTATATATTTTCCCAGTTTTACCTCAATGGGATGCCAGAATGTGTTTGTAAAATAGATTTAAAAGATCAATCCTGAAAAACATACGAACTCTGTTATGAAAATTGGTATGTTTTTCTTAAAAGATTTACTTAAGAAGAAATTAATGAATATATTGTGAATATTTACTGATTTCACTTATCTACCTGAGATTTTTTAAATTGACCAGCAATTGATTGCATTATACTTGCTATGATGTAATCTATAGTTTCGGTAATATAGATCGAGGTACTTATCTTCCAAGCTTAAAAAGTAAGTAAGTACAAGGTGTCTCAAAAGTAAGTTCACATTTGCTTATCTTATTACGCGAAAGCAACTATTCTGAGGGGCGCGGGGGGTATGTCAGTCGGTAGTCTGGCAGTTATTACAGTAAGTTAAATGTTCATTTTAATGTTCGCGATAAATGTTGGAGATGTAGAATCAACAGTGAAAAAATAAATTATTCAATCTGGTAGGGTTAACTAAGTCAAGGTTTATTTTATTTTATAGAATAAACCTTGCCTTGGTTAACCATGAAGATGTTTTATTTTCAATGAGTAAAGATTACTCCAATTAGTTCATTTAATTATTATGTATTTCATCTATTATATATATTATTTTATATTCAGTACAAAGATATAGATAAAAAATTTCAGTACTTCAACTCATATTATTAATACTTCGTATAAGTTTTAAGCCGCTACCTCTTATGAATTAGAGGTTCGTTAGAATTGATTAAGCAAGATTTAACCTTACCGTTTGATTTTAAAGTTCACAATTCTTTGATTATGTCATAGATGGTGAATTAGACCGGAATGTATCAAAAGTGTCAGTTGATACGTTTGCCTCGATCCGTCAAGATTAAAGCTCACGTATATTCGGTAGAGTTATGTCATTTTCAAAGGCTTTACGGAATAAATCATAATTTAAATATAATAAAATATTTTATATGATATTTAGTTAGGTAGTTGAAGTTGCAATGTTTATTGAATAGTTGTAAATTAATCTTTGAAAGCGAAAATAATCCAAGAAAAAATTAAACCTTGTTTAAATTTTTGGAACAAAATTCCTTTAAGCGAATTGCAATAGAAGCTACTTGTAGAAAACAACAAGAATGCATATAGCTTTAAGTTAAGTGTCTCGAAGCTCGGATATGAACGGCAAGCACTAGCTATGCTTATTTACCTTCATCATGATCAACCCATTACCGGCTCACTACAGAGCACAGGTCTCCTCTCAATATGAGAAGGGTTTGGCCATAGTCCTCACTGGCCATGTGCGGATTGGCAGACTTCACACGCCTTTGAGAACATTATGGAGAACTCCCAGGCGTGCAGGTTTCCTCACGATGTTTTCCTTCACCGTTATTATTATTTATCTTATGTGTGTGTGTGTGTATGCTTATTTACCTTATGTGTTCGTTAAATGTGACTTTTCCCTATGATCAGAGTGGAGTACAAAACATCGTTACTATACGGGAGTCTCTCACCGCACAATTTTTTTTCAGCCTCATTACTAGAGTTGTAAGTTCAGTTCAGTTGGTTAAGCGGCCAGTAGTAAGAACCATCATTTAATGTGCTGGTAGAGTTGTTTATCTAGCCATCTTGGCCCGAACTCCACTACAAGAGATTTAACCGTTTTTACCCATAGATAGACTCCCTCGCCTTTTTGGCAAAACCTCTCCAAATTCTCCGTTTAGAATATAAGGGTTGCGTGGTTACCAAAGCTCTCAAGAAGCTTGGAGGTTACCCAACTCTATACTCCACATCAAAGTACTTTTCCCCTAAATAAGTCTCCAAGAATTGCTGCATAAGCATAGCTACTCATTGCGTTATTTCTGTAGCTGTTCCTGTCCTGTCTCCCTATATATGTGTCCAGTGTCTGTGATTCCTTAACTACATTTCTGATTTCAACACTTTCCATGACCCACTAATTAACTCTGAACTTCTTAATAAACCCCACATTTTTCCACCACGTTGTTACGTGGAAATGTGGAAAAATGTGGGTTCATCATCTTCACAGCCATAGATAGAGTAGGTATTAAACGTTAAAGCGTTCCAGATAATAATAATAAAAAAAAAAAAAACAAATAATCATTATTCAAATAGTCCTTTAAAAGGCACTTTTGACGCGTCAATAATTTACATAGTAGTAGATTTAATGGTGATAACTATATTCGTAAACTTAAAACTAAAGCTATGAGGGTACCAAACGCGCCCCGTTCTGAGAAGAAGCCCACAGTAAGCTTAGCCGGGGTTTTTTTTTCGTTATCACCATCTCACATAATCAATAATAAATTATAGTACCTATGTAGATAGCGCAATTCACACCCAAGCTTTTTTATCGTTTATATAATCCTTAATATAGTAATATGATTTTTCTACAAGCTTTCGTTTTATAAAAACTTAGGCCTGATCCAATTTTATTAACCAACACGAATACGAATTGTTACGATTTCAACTATGTTTTATAAAAAGGTTATATGTTTTACATAAAGGTCTGGTCAGGATATATAATGATTTTTATCTCGGGCAAAGTAACAGTTACCGAAAACATCAAATGGATCGCAAACGATACGAGATATGCGCAACAGTTAGTTTTATACATGACACCTGGTTGGGATGAAAATACGTAAACCAACTGTAGATTAATTATTTCCGAGAACATAATACCCTGTAGTAAATATCTTTTGAAATCAAAACCTAATTAATACAATATATGCAATTAATATTTATTAACAAACGTGCGAGGCGTGTCGAATATCACAAATGCATATTGATAAGGAACATTTATTATATTATTTATAGATCTATAAATATTAATAGGTTTTGTCATTAGTTTGTTGATTCACTCTGGCTTTCGATGGCACTCGGGGTTTTTATTTCAATAATATACCTACAAAAGAATCTAAAACGCAAATGATAGTAGATGCGACGACGCAGCGCGTGAGCTGTTGCATTTTAAAGTCGGAGGTCCTGGGTTCGATTCCCGGCTCGAGTCTGGTCTGGTGGGAGGCTTCCGCCGTGGCTGGTTACCACCCTACCGACAACGACGTGTCGCCAAGCGATTTTGCGTTCCGGCACGATGTCGTGTACAAACCGATTAGGAGTAGGAGTTTACCATACCCCTAACAAATTAGCCCGCTACCATTTTAGACCGCATCATCACTTACCATCAGGTGAGATGCAGTCAAGGGCTAACTTGTGGTGAATAAAAAAAAAAAGATGTTTAAAGCGAAAGCTGAAAGAACATTCCAGATCATTGCCGTTCATTTCAGAAACGAGAAAATATTTCTTACGTCTACATGAAATAATTAAAGTTATAGAAAATGTAAATGTTTCCATATTATATTATGAGCGAAATATTAGCGTCGACTTAAGTTATTATATTAGGCATGCTGTAGTTACCTCTAAATTGATTTATATGTATATCCTAGCACTTAAGGTTTTTAAAATGTTTATTTTTTTTACATATAAATCTGTTGGTGGCGCTTTGGATAAATAAATAAATGTATGAAAGGAACAATATCAAATCTGGAGCACTCTCCTACAAAAACAAAACCACTCCTAAAAGTATCTTGTTGAATATATATAAGGCAATATTTGAATATTATAAGTTTTGTATTTTATTACTAAGTGATTGTACTATGTCTTGGTTACAAATGAGCCTTCTGGCTCGGCTATCCACCTCAAAGCATATAAAGGAGTATATTAAATCATTAATGGCATGTGAAACGCGCCGTCAAATTCGCGTAAATCGAATGCCTTTAATATAGTGAACATTAGATGATATGCCACAGTACACTCGCGTGCACCGAAAGTCTTGTAAACATATCCGACGATTAACGTCTCAGCGCCGCGGATATGTTAACGTTGTATCAGTCACAGATAGCCCAATGCGACCAACGTCATAAAACCGATGAAACAACCAAGCTATTTTTTGACTGTTTGACAGTTAATTCAAATTATTTAGATATATAGATATCATTGAAGTATAATGTTAGCAGATGAATTTCACGAGAAATACAGACTGTTCTGAATTACGGAACATGCTTTGCTGCAAATAAGCAGGTATTAGCTAAAGCCACTTGGGACGTCCCAAATTGTTTCACTGTGACTTTTTAATTTAAAAAAATGGGACTTAGTCTAGACTTTGTCCGTTATACATAACGGGCTATAATTCTAGAGTAACTATATGTTTTTTTTTATCCGCTACAAGCTAGCAGGCTAGACGGCAATCTAACCTGGTGTAACCTGCTAAGGATATGGTGAACCCATACACTTATTGGTTTCTACGCGACATCGTGCCGAACGCTTAGCGACACGTCTTTGTCGGTAGGGTCCTACAAGACCAAACTAGAGACGGGAATCGCACCCAGGACCACCAACTTGAAAATTTGACAGCGCACGCACGCTAGGACGGCATGTGTATTCCTTTAAACCTTCCTTTAACTTAGATTGAGAAAACAGAGAATCGTGAATTTTCTTTTGATCCCTGATTCATATCACTGCTGGACAGAGGTTTTCCATAAACTTTCTAATAATGGCTGTTGTCCTACGGCCGCTGTCCTACGGTTTAACCCGCACCAACTAAGGGTCGTGACGTAATGATGTTTAATTATTTTAGCGCGGTACATTTATACATAGCATTTTAATTTGTTAAAAATTAAAATAGCATAAAATTGCATAATTTCCGAAACAAAACGTTTAAATAACACTGTAATAAGCAACGTTTATCTAAATAAGTTTGTCTTAAAACTAAATAACTTTTTTGCAAAATTGCGTATTTGGGACTTACATATACATAAAAACAAGCAAACAGACAATACTTCCCTATTCATCATATTAGAACGACGCAACGCAGTGCAAATATTTCAACTATTTGGAAACAAATAATTATCTTTTATAAAAATCAAAACTTCTATCTTCTGCCCCCAGTAGACGCTCTGATTTTTGGTTAAACCTCACCGTACCCATGTCCGACGATTAATGTGTTAGTATCGTTTCACACGCAACTATAATTAATGGATGTTTTGTGTTAAACGGCGCGGTGTACCAATAAAGTTGGCCTCACGTGTAAATCATTGACGTTTGACAGCCTAATAAAATACCTATCTAATTATTTGAATTTTAATTATTTACTGAAGCGGTGATAGCCCAGTGGTTAGGGCGTCAGCCTCCTAATCAGAGGTCGGCGGTTCGAATCCCGGCACGCACCTCTAACTTTTCGGAGTTATGTGCGTTTTTAAACAATTAAAATATCATTTGCTTCAACGGTGAAGGAAAACATCGTGAGGAAACCTGCACGCCTGAGAGTTCTCCATAATGTTCTCAAAGGCGTGTGAAGTCTGCCAATCCGCACATGGCCAGCGTGGTGGACTATGGCCAAAACCTTCTCATATTGAGAGGAGACCCGTGCTCTGTAGTGAGCCGGTAATGGGTTGTTCATGATGATGATGATGAATTATTTACTGATTTATTCCTTGCGCATAAATTATTTACCGTATTAGCCAATGGAGATATGCATGAGATGCCGCAAAGGCGGCATTTGTGTTTGTATCATCTTTGGCATTGGCAATTAGCAGTGAAACTGTAATTTATCTATAAAAAGTGACATAGCTAAACCTTTTAATTTATATCATAGATAAAATAATATAATAAAAGTAGCAAGGGGGCGAATTTAAACGATTATAATCTCATTTATCATCTAATATATTTTTTAGTTTCTACAGACCGTTTACAGATAGCGTTCGTGACATATAAGCTCATACCCACATTAGTAAATAATTTAAGTTAGATTACTGGTGCAAATGACAGCAACTTTTTTTTACTATCCACTTCAAGTTAGCCCTTGACGGCAATCTCACCTGATGGTAAGTGATGATGCAGTCTAAGCTGGTAACGGGCTAAACTGTTAGAGGTATGGTAAAACCATACTCCTAATCGGTTTCTACGCGACATCGTGTCGGAACGCTAAATCACTTGGCGACACGCCTTGGTCGGTAGGGCGGTAGCAATGCCACGGCCTCCTACCAGACCAGACTCGAGCCAGGAATCGAACCCAGGACCTCCAACTTTATAATGCGACAGCACGCGCGCCACGACATGGAGGTCGTCTAGTTATTATTTAATTTTATTAGCACAAGTCAAAAAAGTTATATCTACAACGGAATATTTAATAATGATTAAGGTATTAAATATTGAATAATTTAAAACACAATGGACAATTCCAAGATTCAATTATGAGGTCGATATATTTAGAATCCACTTTAGTTTCATATCATGTAGCTACACAATGATATTTATGCTATATATCTCTTTAAATATTCATTTAAGTAGTTTTAGTATCCAGCATTTTACTCTCTAAACCAGAATTGTTTATTTACGTTATAAATTCGTAATTGGATTGACTTATTGTTTCTTCGTTATATTAATTAAATTACCATTTTATAAAAGATACGCGAGTGATTACTATGAGGGTTTACGAGGTAAAGAAAGCAAAAAATGACATGAAATTCTGCAGAGTTTACGCTATTAAAAATGTTTTACGTCTACAATTAACATTTCATATAAAAAGGATAACAAAGTTGGCGCAGTAAACTGACGTTTAAACAGTACCCAATTGAAATGAAATGTGTTTTGTTGTAGTTTGACATGCAATGCTGTGTCACAAGCACAATTGTTACAAGGAATTTACACTTTACAATGTAAATTCCTGAGCTAGCAGTTTTTACTCGACTGCCTTAACAGGAAAATTTTATTTTACTTTTGCGATAATATATACAAGTTAATATCTGCATGAACACAAATACTTTTTAGTAAAAATTGTTACTACCTTCATAATTATGAATTAAACTTTGCTACTTTTAAATCTAGAGGGGTTCCAGTGAAACAATAAACTTGAGGCTATTATCTAGTAGGTAGGTTAAAATGTTAATGTTTCTACTAATATAAATAAATTAGTTAGATATTCATTTTATTTGTTATTTATATTAATTTAATAATATATAAGTTGCTATAGTATACCTATGTATTTATTAATATGTAATTTTATAAAGACATATTTTCCATGACATGAAAGACATGCTTTCCTGCAATAAAGCTAGCTTCTGCCCGCAGCCTCACTCACGTTTAGTTCGTCGGTCTCGCTTGTTGACTTCAAAACTGACAGATTTTCATATAAATTTCAACGGTGATAACTGCACTCGCCAACTTAAAACTAAAGCTATGAGGGTTCCAATCCCGGTTTTTTTTATCACCATCTCAAATAATCAATAATTCATTATAATTAGCTATGGAATTGGAGCAATTGAAACGCAAGCTTTTATATCGTTTATATAATCTTTAATTTCGTAATATGATTTTTATATAAGCTTTCACTTAATAAAACCTTTGAACTTATTGATTGATAGACATATCCAAGATATCAATAGGTAGTTTATTATAAAATAAACACAATAATATATATAAGTCATGAAAAGACTTTCCGATAAAACTATAATATTAGTCATAAAATTAGAATTTTTACAATTTAAAACCAGATAAAATACAATTAAGACGATTACAAAAAATATAAACAACAATTAAATTAATACAAAATTACCATAATACACATAAAACAAAATTTTAAAAGGTCTAATAATTAATTAAAAACATTAAAATCACTTAAGTCTATCTTAAAACTAAACGAAGGTGTGGTCTAAATGCTTCAAAGCTCGGAACCCGGAGTTCGCAGAACAGCGACTTCTTTTTGGCTATTGCGAGGAACAGAACAGAAGAACACACAATTTTGGTGTATTGTAATTCGTACGTATTTTCACAACGATTTTTGGTTATGACGCGGTATAAAGCGTGTGTCTCGTTGCTCGCGTTAAGGCTGAGTCAAATAAACATTCTTGAAGGTTTTCACAACATTAAATGACGTTAATGAATACCTCCGAAGATTAAAAAAAGCGATTAGTATTGTAATCCGCCGATCGTATTCGTGGTATTTCGAAAGCCGCACTAAATTCACGCGGAGCAAGTCCTAATTCCTTTATTTCGGTAGACAGTACCACACGAGTGGCTTGTCCCCTTATTTTTTATACAGGGCCGCACTCGATTAATCTTGCTTATCTACCATCGCCGGCCAGTTGAATAATCGCGGCGCGGACAAGTTTAACATAAATTAAGTTTTCCACGACACCTGAGATACCTCCCTGTGTTAAAGGCATTACAAACTTACCGTATTCAACGTGTACGCGATTGTGAACTTTGTTTCTTTTACTTAAAGCACAAAGCGGAGATGTAGGTGATTTGTTTGCCGCGTAATAATAAGCTGTATTCCACAATGACGTTTTGTAAATAGACGGAACACCTGAACTATTGAATTCTACAATACAATTGTACTCGCAATTAATGCTCTGTCTTATTTAGTCTTACACAAGATGTAACAGTATTATAATATTACACTTACAATTCCTAGTACCAACACTCAAAGTAAATCGAAGTACTAAAAAATAACCCTTAAATAAAGTATAAAATAGAACAATATATAGGAAAATAACTAAGCCAAAATATTTTTTTTTGTGAATTAATTCCGTTTATATTTATAAATATTTCTGAAACATATGTTTTCACGGATTGTTATTCACGGATTATGAAGTTATCAGCAAATAAATATATACTTTACGCATTTTAGAACTTGTATAGGCTTCTTTTAGTTTTATTTCGTTTTGTTTAAAGACAGCATATCGACAAATAAGACTCTCAAGATCTGTAGCTTAACTGTTCAGAAATAAGAAAGTTTATTTCAAAGAATGGTGCTCTGTTGCTATTCCTCGTTAAAAAAGTAACCTGTAGAAATAAACAGACACACTTTCACTTTATGGTATCAGTATGAAATTGCAGTAAATTTCCCATGATAATAATTGATCAAATCGTACCAAGAATTATTTGTATCTTTGTATGTTTTATAATATAAATATATTAAACGGAAATGACTTTTATTTAATCGTATATGTATCAAAATTGCTCTAATGAAATTTAGGAGAAGCAATCCTTTAGTAATGCAGAATTAAAAAGTGGGAGGCACTGGGTTCAATTCTCGACTCGAGTATAGCCTGGTGGGACGCCTCTGCTACACGTAACACGGCTATAACTATTATAGTTACCATCCTGCTGGCAAAGACATGCCGCTAAACGAATTGGCGTTCCGGTATATATCCGTAATACCACGTAGAAACCGATTAGAGCAATGCATCGGTAGTTTCTCTAGTGCTGCAGATAATAATCGACTACGGTAATTAATCACTGAACATAATGTGACCCCGTGAGATTATGTATTCGTTTGCCAGCGCTGCCAAAAAAAAGTGTATAGGTATACAGGGTAATTACCCGACTACATGTCCAATACAAAACACGGGGAACGCATCTACACTTATAGAAAACATCTATGGTATTCCAACGATGTATATCATGTGTACGAAAGAAAGGTTAAGTGTGAACATTTGTTTGTTAATGCGCTCGTGTAATGGATTTCTGTTTTTTGTCGGACGGATGATAAGTTGTTTTAGTTGGATTGATCGATGGTCGCTCTTTTTGTTGTTAAAGATGTTGCATTTTTCATTCCGTATAGAATTAATAAACTTATAAAAATGTTTATGGAATCAAATAACAGTGTACGCATAATAAATCTTTTTAGTTGTGGTAATAAATAAGTTGTGTTTTTATTTTTTTGTTTTTGATGCTGAACTTTTCGTGTTTTATCTTTAGAGACACATCAGTGACAGGCTACGAAAAGATCAGAAGCAAATTAATTGCTTTAATAATCTAGTTGATTTATTATAATATATTTTGGTTTGTTTTTAATGAATTTATATTAGATATTTTTTTATTTATTTATCACGCAAATGAGCAAGGTGGTGGAGCAACCTGATCGGCGTGGATCTTCAAAACCACCGTGGAGCAACCAATACGTTGCTGGCTTTTAAGGATTAGTATATCTTCCCCTTCATCATCAGTAGGTATTACAGTAGCCTGTTACAATCTCATTATTTGCCCATGCCTTCTTAGGAGAGTGTGATGTGAGGGACCGGCTTCAAAATCCGAGTTGGAACTAAAAAAATGAAACAGAAATGTCAACACCTAACATTATTTGGCCCAAAAAGATTGTGCCCTAGAGACCTTAGGCATGTAAACCTCTACACCTACGATGCATTTGATATGCCCTATTTAACCATTCCAAATCAACTAAGGGAACTCAGCAGATCCAAGATTGTTACACAAATTGCAAATGCGTGGGAGAAAAGTAAAAAAACTTTCAATTATCTAAACAGTTATTATCATCAAAAGAATAATAAGGACTCTTACTGTAGACAATATCATCATCGTGATAAACCCATTCTTGGCTCGCTACAGAGCACTGATATCCTGCGTGGGTGCGTGCACGGGTTCGAACCCCCGACCTCTGACGTACTAACCACTAGGCTATCACAGCTTAGACGATATAGCTGGTTCGAATTTACTGCAGCGTATTGCTGAGAGCGATGAAAATATAAGTTAACAGAAAACATAAATTTCCCGACGAGCAGATATAAAAGCGAAACAATAATATTTGGACATAAAAACGAGCGTATGACGTTGGACAATAAACGGGCCGGGCCTGGCTGGGTATTCTGCGTTATTGTAAATGCCGAATGGGGTAAACATTTTCCATTTGTATCGAAAAAACCCCGCTACGCTTACAGACGTGGAGACAATGAACACAAGTTGTTTTTAAACCAGACAGAACTGGCTAAGCAATTTCGGCAACGGATTATAAGACTCAGATTCTTGATATTTGACTGGGTGCGATTTGGTTTAGCCAATAATAGAGTTTCAGTGGGTACTACTAATCTATCCAAACAGTTGGCCTGAGCCAATTTTGTTCGTACACAAGTCTGAGTTATGTGCGTTTTTAAGCAATTAAAATATCGCTTCAAGTCTCCATAATGTTCTCAAAGGCGTGTGAAGTCTGCCAATCCGCACATGGCCAAACTCTTCTCATATTGAGAGTAGACCCGTGCTCTGTAGTGAGCCGAGAATGGGTTGATGGTGATGATGATGACAAGTCTAGAAGTAGTGTCATTATTTTCAAATTTATTTTCGTGGAACCGGAGACCGATATTTTTGCACTTGTGACTTAAGTTTAGAGATAAATGTACATTAGAATTCTGTGTGTGTCCAACTGATTATTATTGTGTTTGGATAGAAAGGTTGTCACTCAATGCGACGTGTGACACTGAGTGTTTCCGGGCTGTCATTACAAATAAACACGAAGACTGTGCTTCCTCCAACTATTAGCTGTTTACTTCGAGATTATTAGGGTATTTTTGGCGATTTTCACAGTCCAGAAAATATTACTTGTGGCCTGTGAGAATTGTATCTCTACCCTCGTATCTCGTAAAGCATGTGAACCACTTTTTTCAGTTATAAGTTGTCGCAAATAAGGCCATGGACAATGAGGGCAAGTGGCAACGTGAAGGACACAGGTGTGAGTCATGTACGGTCTTCGTTTAAACGGTTACGAAGTACATGCCTAATCATACCCCCCTAACGTTATGGTGATGACTAGACAAGAACAAATCTTCCCATCAGACCTTGACCTCGCTGGCGCATTGGGGAAAACTGTGGCCTTATAAATGGTGATCCCTGGGACTATTTAAAAATTTATAATTTCTGAATTCTGGTGGGAGGTTTCGGCCACGGCCAGTGGTAAACAAACACGTGTTACAAAGCGATTGAGCGTAGACTGGTTAAGGGTTGACCTGGGGTTAACAAAACTACCAAATCCCTACTAAGTTAGCCCGCTTCCAAATTGCATTATTATATTATACCTGTACGCATTTAAAGGCCAACGTACAATGTCCAAAATAACTTACAAAAAATCAGGCAATTTAAAGATTCAATATAAATAGCAAAATAAGCATCAAAAGTGTATAGTAGACTACTTTATATGTTGTCGTAACATTTTTGATGTCGGCTAAAAATTTAAAACAATATGTGTACAAGCATGGAAAAAACGGTACATCCAATACGCGAGTGAAAAATGGCGCAGCTGCCAATTACACTAAAAAATGTCCGCGGGCGCCAATTAAAATGATTTACTTATCGATAAATCGTTCGTGTAGGCCCGGCTTAAATATGGCTTTATGGCGAGCGGCGGCGTCACGTTACCGTGCGGTGACTTTATGGGGGTGCGCATTGTTTTTTTTTTAATATATATTACCAGTAGTTTTTAAACGATGCTTAAAAATAGGTTGCTTTGACATTCAGTCATCATCATCATCATGATCAACCCATTACGGGCTCACTACAGAGCACGGGTCTCTTCTCAATATGAGAAGGGTTTGGCCATAGTCCACCACGCTGGCCATGAGCGGATTGGCAGACTTCACACGCCTTTGAGAACATTATGGAAAACTCTCAGGCGTGCAGGTTTCCTCACGATGTTTTCCTTCACCGTTGAAGCAAGTGATATTTTAATTATTTAAAAACGCACATAACTCCGAAAAGTTAGAGGTGCGTGCCCGGATTTGAACCGCCGACCTCTGATTAGGAGGCTGACGCCCTAACCACTAGGCTATCACCGCTTCATTCAGTATAAATGGCCATAGGTAAAGTGAAACGAGCGAGCTTGTGAAAGAGAAACCTTAGGTAATTTATGGCTAGTCGTATCGTATGTTACTAATTTGGCCTCCTGCCTTTTCAACGCTGCTTAAGGCCTGATTAGGTTGTTTGTATCACGATAAACTTGAACTTAGCTTATGAGTTAGCCGATTGGGTAATTTAACAGCAAAGTCTTACCTAATTTTGACGACCTCCGTGGCGCAGCGCGTGCGATGTTGCATTGTAAATTTGGAGGTCCTGGGTTCGATTCCCGGCTCGAGTCTGGTCTGGTGAGAGGCTTCGGCCGTGGCTAGTTACCACCCTACCGACAAAGACATGTCGCCAAGCGATTTAGCGTTCCGGCACGATGTCGCTTAGAAACCAATTAAGAGTATGGGTTTACCGTACCCCTAACAGGTTAGCTCGCTACCATCTTAGGCCGCATTATCACTTACCACCAGGTGAGATAGCTGTCAAGGGCTAACTTGTAATGTTATAAAAAAAAAGAGAAACCTTGGGTAATTAATGACTAGTAGTATTGTTTGTATGTTTCTTACTACTTTCGTTTGGTGGTGCTTAGGGCCTGATTAGATTGTATCACGATAAATATAATAACGAGCGAGCTAAAAATTTAAGCTTATGAGTTGCCCATGCTGCTTACACTTATCCTTGCTACTCAATTACTCAAATAAGGACAGTATAAAAGGGCTACAAGCTTCTCTTTAACACTCGTAAGTTAAGATTTATGATGATAATTCTTTTGCCTATTCAAAACGTCTTGGGTTTAACGTGCAGCCTCTGTTACAAGTTGGTCTGCGGCGACAAAGCGAAGTTAAGCCGCAGAGGTCAGCGGAAAAGCCCTTTGAACTGCTAATCTGAACCAACGTCAAGTTAAATGCTGCATAAATCTACAGGCGGGGACAGAGAAATATGTAGTGCTCAAATTATCTAAAAAAATTCAGCCGTTATTTTTTTATTTTATATTTTAATGAGTTTAATTGGCTTTTTATTAGATAGTCATAGTGTAGACACCTATTGTGATATTATATATAATATACTCTAATTATATTTAATCCGATAATGGGTTGGTCATGATGATGATGAACACTTACGAATACCTATGTATATATTTAAATTTTCGGGACAACAATAAATGTTAAATTACACAAACCATAACACATACTAGTTCAAACACTTGTTTTTCCCATATTTTTATACGCTGCGGAGACGTGGACTTTGCGACTGGTCGAGAAGAATAAGATTGATGCTCTGAAGATGTGGCGCTGGAGGCGAATGCTAGGTGTCTCATGGACCGAATTTCGCACCAACGTCTCTATCCTCCAAGAATTCGGCATTAAACAACGACTCTCGTCGTTAGTACAGAGTCGCATTTTAAAATGTTTTGGTCACGTCTCCCGGCGTGAGAGTGACTCCATCGAGCGTCTTGTCTTGAAGGTGGAGGGCACCAGAGGGCGAGGAAGGTCATCCATGCGATGGACCGATCAGATAAAATCTGCTGTGGGTGGTCCTTTGCACGAGTGCACCAGACTTTCGGCCAGCAGAGGGAAGTGGCGAATGCTTGTGAGGCGCATAACATCTGGCCTCAAAGACATTGATTCGTGATGACCACGACCGCTCAACAAAGAGTGTAACGACGAAGAAGAGAATAATACCTTGGGGGGTCATATATTTTTTAAAGCAAGAATGATAAATCGTATCATGCATGAAAAGATTTTTTAAGTTTGATGGAATGTCACGGTTAATTTTGAATTGTCGCCTCATTGTGGTCCTTGTTCACCACTAGTTAAATAATTTTTTACTTCCTATTTTTTTATGAGCCATTGCTTAATTTTTTTTTTAATAGCAGTCCCACTTCTCTTCTTTTACTATGTTCAGGAGTTTTAAAACCAATAAAAATAAATGTAAACGCATACCTCTCTAAGGTTTCCTCTGTACGTGTTCATTTGTATTCGAAGACGTCGGGCGTCGCCGAGGGCGGTGTTAACACGCCGGAACACCGTCGCTATTAACAATATGCTGATAAGTTACTATTAATTCTTCTGTTATGTTATTATTACTGCCATCATTTTAATCATTATTTTAGTAATTTGAATAGGCAATTTAAGTGTTTTGTGTAATGTGTAATGGTCGGCGTAGGTAGTGCAATTTTGTGGAATTTCATGACATTATCTTAATATAGATTCTTTTATAGATTCTAATCCCTTTTTTAGATTTTTAAAGTGGCATAAAATTGAGCCTACGAAATTTATCAGAATAAATTAAAAATATTATTATTATAGACATTTCTAAACAGTACTACAACTCCAACAGGTTTTTTTATATAAGCTAGTAATATTATCCCCGTTTCCTTGCCTTGGTTCACATAACATATGTTAATATATTGTGGTGGTTTATTGACCCCAAATCGCATTACCTACTGTGACCCATATGGTTTAAGCTTCTAATAAATTACCCATTAGCTTTCATTTAATAATTTTTTAAGCATAATCGAACCTCTAAAGAGGAAAGTATTTTATAAATTTGGTATGGTAGTTAAACGTCAGTGGCGAACTATGTCATATTAAAAGTCACGCCTTTTTCAAATATCATCATCATCATCATTAACAACCGATTGATATCCACTGCTGGACATGGGTCTTTTGTAGGGAGTTCCAATGCTAACGGTCTTGGGCCGCTTGCTTCCAGCGGCTCCCTGCGACTCGTCTGATGTCGTCTGTCCACCTAGTTGGGGGTCGACCAACGCTACGTTTACCGGTGCGGGGTCGCTATTCCAGCACCTTGGAAAAAATTTTATTTTTCTATACTCTACAAGTTAGCCCTTGACGGCTATCTCACCTGGTGGTAAGTGATGATGCAGACTAGGATGGTAGCGGGCTAACCTGTTAGGAGTATGGTAATCCCACGCTCCTAATTGGTTTCTACGCGGCATCGTGCCGGAACGCTAAAATCGCTTGGCGACATGTCTTTGTCGGTAGGGTGGTAACTAGCCACGGCCGAAGCCTCCCACCAGACCAGACTCGAGCCAGGAATCGAACCCAGGACCTCCAACTTTATAATGCGACAGTGCACGCACTGTACCACCGAGGTCGTCAAACATACATACATAAAAACATACTTGTAGCATAATAAAAAAAATATTACAAAGAAGGTTACACAGAGGTGTACCATTCTGCCATTTTCGCCAATGCCATGAATTCCGTGATTCGCTGTGTAATTATTAGTATTAATTATTCAAAATCCATTTTTTTATTTTATTTCTTAGACTTTAGCGTCTGTACCTTGTCTGGGAAATTGACAAGTTCCAAGTTGGATTCAAATACATTTTGTTTTGTCTAAAATGTTCTTTATTCTTGTTTAGAGTTATGCACGGACAGACAATGTTCATTTGAACGGAAAGGCAGAATAATTGACACCTCATTAAACAACGAGTCAAGTGAAACTCAAATTTCAAAATCCCATTATAATGATAGTTTGTTCAAACATCGCGTGATGATGTTAATGCGGCGGAATTGAAACGAACATTGTTGTATGAATAGCTCAAACAGTCGTGGCACGAGTATTTCTGGTCGGTTAATAACGCTAATTGATTTGGCAAATATTCATAACACAACCGCGTAGTGATGTGGCAAATAGCTCGGTCACGAAATACAACCGCCCAGCGCCCGTACAGTTCAGAAACGATGTAAGGTACTATTTGTATAGAATTTGTGCGCAGGGAAGCTTACAGAGTAGGCGAGAGTGCACGGGTACAAATAGTCATGGTAATGAATAAGGTTAATTGTAACCAACAACATAGTAAAGATGTTTATTCCATGAACCCTCAATTTTTTGTTATTATTTATAGAAATACCAAAGTTAAAGGCTTTGAGACATTTGCAGATGTTTCATTAAAAATAACTGAAACTACCACAAAAGATTGCTTTAATAACAACTAAAATCATTTTGAATCTTGGTTTTAAGTGAGTATACCTTTAATCTTCACAGACTGATCGTAGACTTCACTTAGCTTACTTTAAGATCCATCTCCGCTCCACTTTGGTGGTTGCCTTTCTGGTGCATTCGTGCTTAGACATGAACTTTAAAGAAATTAATTACCATATGGGTGAATGATACCTATGTTTAGGATAATACAATGCGCTTAAACAGCCCAGTGACAATACTCTTACCAACAGCTCTATTTGGACTTGTCGCGTCTCTATTGAATAATAATACACATAATCGCGTCTCAATTTTTAACGTCTGCAAACGTTAACAACAAAGCTGAACTTAAAAGTGTTTTGATCAATTGATTGCAATACACGCACAAAACACAATAACAGAAAGATTAGACAAGAAGGTAGAACGTAGGCATTATCCAAACTAAACTGTTATCCTTTGAAGAATCGTGGAATACGCTTACAAAATACATTTTTAAAGATTCTTAGGTCTGGTTACGAAACGGTACGATAACTAAACTGTGTAATACTAACGTAACAATTGGTTGGTTTATTTTGGTGTGGCTTTAATTTTATATTCCATGAGGTTGTAAGCCAATTTTGTGGGGGTGTTTGATTATAACTGAAAGTTCATTAGGTAGACCTTATCAATGACCCAAATATGGCAAACTAGCTCTGCCAATAGAATTAAAATATAAGTTGAGATGTAATTTGAAATATAATAGTTACAATAATATTACCCGTTAATTTATGATGGTATGAAATATGGGCTAATTTTTTTAACAAAAAAGTACATTTAGTAGAGCTGGTCAAATTGGAAATCGGTTTAATGTGTGAAAATATTTAATCATCTTTGATACTGTGTGAAGTGTGTAGCGGTGATAGCCTAGTGGTTAGGGCGTCAGCCTCCTAATCAGAGGTCGGCGGTTCGAATCCGGGCACGCACCTCTAACTTTTCGGAGTTGTGTGCGTTTTTAAAAAATAAAATATCACTTGCTTCAACAGTGAAGGAAAACATCGTGAGGAAACCTGCACGCCTGAGAGTTCTCCATAATGTTCTCAAAGGCGTGTGAAGTCTGCCAATCCGCACATTAATATCTAAGCTTTTACTACAGACTTTTCTTTATATGTTTTGCTTATTTTAAAGTGTTCATAACATGCAAATGTAAGAAAATACATGGTTTATATGAAAATCTACTATCCGAGATCAACATACTAACAAACAAACTCTTATTAAACACCCCGTCATAATTGCTTGTGCTCTCTCGGCCTACCTTCCAATATTTAGCTATTTTTAGTTCAAAACATAGGCGTATATTGATTATGTACGTCATTTTTCCTTTTATATAATCTTTACACAATAGCACCAACAATTTAGGCAAACGTTCAGATTTGTCAAATATTTTAGTCAAATAATAAAAATTTGTGTTAATAAAAAATAATAATGTATGATTTACGTAATACCACTTTTACATATGTAGGTACATGATACTAGGGTTAAAGGAGTTTAGAAGTTATCAATTAATTTTCAGTTTGTTTGAAGTTCTTATACCTTGATGACTAATCTTTTAACTCAACGCTTTCTAGCTTCACATTCTTTACACGATACCTACTATGCAAGACCAGATTTTGTGTGTCGATATAACGCCTTTCAGGTGACCCATCATGGTTCAGTCGGTAACGTATCGGTGGCTCATGGGCGGTGGTACTTACTTAATAAGCGATAAGCCGTACGCTTGTTTGCCTGCATTGTAGGAACATATTAAAATAAATTTATACTTTATTAAAAAAAATTGGCTGAAGATGAGATACCTCCTGTTTTATAGGAGAGATGGATAATAAGCTAATCCACCACGATACTACCAGGAGGGTGCTTAAGAGAGATTTTTCTATTTATAGATAGGTTGGAGAGTGCTTGCATAGAAAATGCTTTTAACTCCGTCCTTAACGATCATGCTTTAAAAGGCAAAAAAAGCTGTTCTGTGCTACTGTGATGATGGTTGGACTGATAAACAGGCGACATGGCGAAGGTGATAAGAACCGGGGTCTAAGACTCAGCGTGTTCTCCAACGTACGTGATTGAACAACGCCATTTCCTGACTGAGAATATTAAGAAACAAAACCCTAAATCAAAAACAACATTACCCTTTATGACCCCTGTAATTGAACCCAGAACATTGTGATTAGCAGTATAACAAGTCAACCACTATGCCACAAGACCATCGATGCAGTTATTTGCGTAAATTGTATCGTATGTCGAAGGTAAATAGAGCAAAGACGTTATCAGATTGAACGTTAAGTTTGAACGTTTCCAGTTACTGATATAAGCGTAAGGTAGGATGTTCAACACTACTTGACGTGACGACCGCGACACGACAAAACAAATGATTATTAACAAAATTTCAGGTGGTGTTAAGTTATGATGCCGTATAACATGGTAGGTGACTAACGTTTTAGAGTGCACCAGTTATATCAAACCCATGTTGCCGAAAATGCCATCTCATTTAGTGAAAAAAGTCATGAACTAAATTTTGGATTCTCTAGATGAAAAATGTTAGAAATTTAAATCTTTAACTATTCAGACGCTCCATAAGTTGTTCTACAAATTTGAATTGATTTACAAAAATCAACATGGATTTCACAATTCCTGTTTCAATTCAAAAATAGTTTTTTTTGGCACAATTAAACTTAGATAAGTTTAGTCTTGTAAATGCAGCAATACTAACCGATTTATATATATAGTTAGGACACAAATCTCGTTTGTTCGAATACTCTACTACTACTAGTTTTTCTTTTTCACGTCGCCATAAAATGAGACTACATATTTCCTTCACTTTGTATTGCTTAATATAGTCTACTAAACTAACTAAACATTATTTCAAAAGTCGTGCCGCTGTCGTCTCGTTGTATGTACGTAAGATACGACGAACTCCAATTTACTTGGCCAGGGATCGGGTGGCATTGTTTGATTTTATTGGTGCGAGCCATTGTGCTACAGAAAACTGTGTTCAGTGGAAACCTTTGACATTTCTTTTCAGTGTTCATTTAATAATAACAAAAAAGCTACTTTTGTAATATAAGCTATAACTGTATCGCTATCCTATTATATAAATCCAAATTAATTTTGATATTATTATTTTAGTACTGTATTAGTGCGTAATTTTACCGTTAATTATATTGGATTGCACCCAAAAAGTACAAAATATATTCAAAAATACCCACTTCCTCATTTATAATTATCATAAATATCGATGTGGGTGGGTCTATTTATTTGTCTAGTTTCTGTTTTATGCAAAAACATTGTTGCGTGGAGAATGTAACATTGTTTCGACTTTTCTCACAAATGACGCACATAAATCATGTTACGTGAGTAAAAACTTTGCCAACTTGCATTTTGGCTATAATTTTCTTTATATACTAATAAAAACTATTGTTTTCATATTTTACTTCAAATGTAAATTCCTTTATAGGCATATCACTCTTATTCACTCTTTTTACTAAAACCTAAAGGATTAATAAAATATAAGTTACCGATTTCTTTTTCTATAATACTAGCAGATTTATTTATATATAATTAAAATAATACTACATTTAAAATTGCAATTGAACAGGCGAAGGTGATAAAAACCGGGGTCTAAGACGTAGCGTGTTCTCCAACGCACATGAATGAATAACGCCATTTCCTGACTGAGAATATTAAGAAACAAAACCCTAAGAAAAAAAAACACCTGAACGAGCCCTGAACCTAGAACCTCGTGATCAGCAGTCCAGAACAACATTTTAGAGTTGCGTGGTTACAAACATTTTCAATCTGAACTTGCAGGCTTCATCTATCTTATATTTATTTCTATTATAAGTGTGATATTTTTAAACAAGCAATCAGTTGACACACAAACACATCAACCTTTTCTGCGCTAACGTAGTCGCAGGCAACAGCTAGTAGGTCTGTAAAAAGTATCATGTCTTTGAGTATTATTAGAATGAGGCGGGCTACCTCCTTGTCTCGACTCACCCACTAAACTTCGTTATTTGCTTCAAAAATAAAAGAAAAAAAATCTAGTAGCCAGAACATTCTGTTTCCAAAGAATTACAAAAATGATTAGAGCATTCGTGATTAAACATTTGCGTTACTTTAACGTTAAGCGTCAACTTCGGTTTAGCATAAACACGTCAAAATGGCGGTGCCTGTGCAACGTTCCCAGAAGGACGATCGGTCAATAGGGCATGTTTGTTCGTATTTGTCCAGCAATCTCGCCTGTATCGGGTCGTCACGGAGTGGAAAGCCTTTTGCAGACACGCCGACAAAATCGTGCCAACCTGTAAATCGAATTATTTATATGTTACACTTTTATCTTAAAATTCTGACTAATATTATAAAAAAGAAAATTGCGAGTTAGTTTGTCCTTAATAAAATGTCAACAGAGTAATGGTTTAATTGGGATTTATTCGGGAAATGCATGCACAACGAATAGATTTAAAGCGTACAATAAACCTCTTTTGTTTACTCGTTTAAAATATTAGTGGGTAAATGCATATATAGAACATGTGGTTTGAACTAATCATCATCATGATCAACCCATTACCGGCTCACTACAGAGCACGGGTCTCCTCTCAATATGAGAAGGGTTTGGCCATAGTCCACCACGCTGGCCATGTGCGGATTGGCAGACTTCACACGCCTTTGAGAACATTATGGAGAACTCTCAGGCGTGCAGGTTTCCTCACGATGTTTTCCTTCACCGTTGAAGCAGGTGATATTTTAATTGTTTAAAAACGCACATAACTTCGAAAAGTTAGTGGTGCGTGCCCGGATTCGAACCGCCGACCTCTGATTAGGAGGCTGACGCCCTAACCACTGAGCTATCACCGAAATCATATCAAAAGGAATCTATAAAAATAAATGTAACATTTTACTAAGCGATGAAGTTTGTACAACCATGACATTGAAAAAATTAACAAAGTCATAAAAACAATAAATAGTTATATGACGGTTTGATAAATAAATTTTAAAGTACATGACTTATGTATTATTGCCCTATAAGCATAGATATAATAATTTTAATTAAATTAAATACTACAGACTCAACCAAGTGATTACACTAGTACAAAAGTAGCTGTCGACCTGGGTTGGAATGGCAAGTTGACTTGTCTGCAGATGCTAAAAGACTTTCATTTCGTGTCGCCACAATAATATGCAAGGGACAAAGGAACCGCGTTGGCTTTTTAGGGTTGTGGTCAGCGAAGGACTTGATGAATTCATACAGCTTTTCATTTAATGTAAAGCCTCATTTCAACTGGAAGAATCTTTAACCTGATATAACATAACCAGTCAAGCAACGTGTAATTTTTATTTTCTGTTCGAGTACAGCAAATTAAAAATCTTCGAAACGTGCGTAGAGGTTCTAGTGGAAGATTTTGTGTGGTGTTATATTATACAAATCTCCCGGTTGTCGGGAGAATATAGCAAATTATACTTGCTGTTTATTGTTTATCATGGACATCCGCAAAGTAACGCCTGCTCCTATTCATTATTTCAATTAATTGTTACCTCTAAAACGCGAAAGAAAGAGTAAGTATGTTGTTACAGCGTGGCATTGTCAAAACTTGTAGAGGTATTAATTTTTTAAAACTGGAACACACCACGGTTATCATTGATGATTAAAGTAATTATTTCCTTTTTGAAGATTCGGATGCGCAAAATTTTTAAATGCCTCTAGTGGAAGTATGTTCAACTACAGAGGTCCTGAGGTCAAAGGTATAAAATTGTGTAGCAGTTTTTAAATTTGCGTGGTCCATCCCATGCTACGGACAGAACGTTGAGCCGAAGCTGCCATTTATTATCACTTAAATGTGTCAGTAATAATTATATCCCTCCAACCCACACAACATCAGCGTAGAGGGTATTCTCCAAGCTCTCTATCCTGTCACATAAGAAAGGTGTTCTGTTCCCGGAATAGGACATTAATAGCCCAGACATATCAAACGAATATTCATCAAGTTGAATCATCATTTTATTGCTTTTTAATTACATTGATTATCGAAACTATCTAATAAAATATTGTTAGAATCCTGTCAATATTGTACATTTAACACTTGATGACAGACTCATCTGGTGGTAAGTGATGATGCAGTCGAAGATGGTAACGAGACAACCTGTTCTGAGAAGAAAATTAGTTAAAGCCCATCTTCTCTTCTTTCTTTCCCGGTAGAGTGGTAACTAGGCCATCGCCAAAGCCTCCCAGATTGACCAGATTACCGTTTGTCTTCGTCTGTCTATGGAAACATCTCGTAGATCGATTGCTTGATTGCTGCGTGAATGAATCCAAACAAACAAACAAACAACCAAACGCATATAAGTATAGACAATATTAGTCAGGTTTGTGAAGCAACCTTTACACATCACACTCGCTAAGCAAAGTACTCTTCAAGGTGTTTACCGACTACTTAACGCTGAGTTTCTTCTATGATTAGCGCGAGTACACTAAAATATATGCGCAAACAGCGTCGGTATGATAATTTATTAATATGCCTAAACGCTGTGTTTGCGTTAACCGTTAGCAGTGTTAAGAAGATATTTCCGAACTTCACGCATAAAATGGCATTTTCATATGGTGCGGCTGCAATCTCACGAAAGACACGATGTCTCGTAGAATTAATTATACAAATATGATTTCATAATATTGCTCATATCATCATTTCATCCCAATTTCATATTACGTAAGTTGTAATATGAAAGTGGGGCTTTTTTATTTAGTATCTATATAATTTAACATTAGGATTATATTATCAATTATAAATACTGAATCTTCTGTACCTTACTTACAAATAAACTGACAAACTCATGCAAATTGATGTCTTTGTTTATTTGAATATATTTTGTATACACTACAAGTTAGCCTTTGACGGCAATCTTAGTGATTATTCCGTCTAAGATGGTAACGGGCTAACTTGTTAGGGGTCTGGTAAACCCATACTCCTTATTGGATTCTACGCAACATCGTACCGGAATGTTAAGTCGCTCGGCCGCACGTCTTCACCTCCTCCCACCAGACCAGACTCGAGCCGGGAATCGAACTCAGGACCTCCAACTTTATAATGCGACAGCGCACGCGCTGCGCCACTATAGTCGCCAAAATATATAAACCGAACACTGAACTGAATTTTTTGTATATTTTAGTATGACCGATATATTATATTATTTTCTCCGTGACGTGTCCCTCTGTCTGTGATTGAATATCTCAAAATTGACGTAATACAGAGTATTTTTAAATTGTAAAACTCGCACTTAACAGTTGCTTCTATCTACGAGGCCATTCGATTTAAGTTCAATACAGTAGTTTCAACAATACAAACTCAAACGGGCCTTCGGGGTACAGTAATAAAGAGCGGTCCCTGTATTACGGAACTTTGCTTATTTCAATGCAAAAGTAAAAAAAAAATCCATAAGGTACAATCTCTGGACTGAGAGCTAAAAGTTATAATGTTAGCATTGATTATAGAAATGAATTAAAAATTACGGTCGAACTTCAATTATGGTTATAATTCAATTTATAGACGTCTTACTAGCACCCGTGTGAATTTGCTTTCTATTCCTTCTTCGAGTTTCTTAACTATCTCTTCGAAAAGCTTATACAGCAGTGCTTCATAGCTGAGTGAATGAAATAAAAATCAAATACCATGTTGGCAAGTATGATCACAGTTGTGCGTTGGTAATTAGCCCTAGTAAGGCTATCATTAATTAGATATGTATTTAGTTATCGTCTAAGAATAGCATGAGAGAGATAATGGAATTTAGATTAACTCTCAACGTTTTTCGGTTTATAAATGCAGCCTTGGTTGGGGCTGTGAAAAAAAGAAAAGCAACCAAACACGTACTCATGCACACGCGCACACATCCTCACACACTAAAGGAGCGCTTTCCCAGTCACTCCGTGATATCAGCATGGGTTATGCCTGTAGCGCTGCAGTCAATTTTGACGCAGCATCAAGCTGAGGCAGCGCGCTGTTCAGCCAATGTCTAGACACATACGTTTTTAGATGAGATGTACTTTTTTCTTTTAAAGGCTGAATAAACGCAATTTTGATTTTGATTTTTGAATTTTTATAAGCTGCGGTAATCAAAAACACTACAAAAAACAGGTCTCCTCAATATGAGAAGAGTTTTGGCCATAGTTCACCACGCTGGAAATGTGCAGATTGGCAGACTTCATACGCCTTTGAGCACATTATGGAGAAGACTCAGGCATGCATATTTCCTAACGATGTTATACTTCAGCGTTGAAGCAAGTGATAATTTGATTGAGGACTCATTCGGTCGTTATTTATGAGTAGAAAAAATATTTGGACGTAAATATAAAAAAATCTGGTGGGAGGCTTCCGCCGTGGCTGGTTACCACCCTACCGACAAAGATGTGTCGCCAAGCGTTCCGGTACGATGTCGTGTAGAAACCGATTAGGAGTATGAGTTTACCATACCCCTAACAGGTTAGCCCGCTACCATCTTAGACCGCATCATCACTTAGCATCAGGTGAGATGCAGTCAAGGGCTAACTTATGGTGAATAAAAAAAAATGCCGGAAGAAAGTTACTTAAATAAATAACGCTTAAAGCAGCGTATAACAAAAAATGTAATTTTGAAACCATAGAATAAAAATAAACCATAGAGCAAAAAGCTTGCAAGGCTCTTGATTGTGGCTCCATTGCGACGATTGCAGTAGTAGGTATCAGTCGCATGTTTCGTGATACAAGCCGGGAAGCCCCGAAACGATTAAACTTGTCACCCATATTTGTTTTTCGGACATCGTAAAAAACCTTTTATTGTTCTTCTCACTGTTTTGTTGATTGCAGCTCTTTGTTTGATGTCTTGTAAGGAATTTATGGGACTGTTTTTTACAACCTTTTTCCAGAGCATACAATTTATATATCTAGTAATGTCATCTATTGTCGTGTCTTGGTGATATAATCGACCTTTACGTCGTCTGGTTTTGACACAAGTGCCGCCATATCTCCTCTACGTAAGAATCTAGGATTAAATTTGATGTTTTCCATCTGTCAAGAATTCCGTGACGGACAACTTTTTAAAATTGTTTATATAAGAAGTGTCTTAATATAGTATGATCCATCCAGCGGAAATATTACTTGACTTTAATTTTTTATAGATTACTACTATGTGATTTAATTGAAGAGATTCGGACAATAATCTCGATTTCCAGCACAGCTCAATGAACAGCGAAGCTGAACTAAGGTGGGACACATATTGTATTGGAAAACCGATAAATATTGTTGTCACAAGGTATTCAAATAAAAATGTAATTTAAGTCAAAAATGTTTTTCCTTTATATTACAACAATAATTAATAACGTTTTGTTAGAATACGACACTGAATAAAGAATACGACTTTGAAGTACGGACTTTACTGAACAAATTGAATGTCCAGAATTCCAGCAGGGATTTTAGTGAACCAAAAAAACTTAGGTCAGCCGATCTCAAAAATGCCAACAAAGCACACTGCAGCTCGCAAAAGAAAATCCAGTCATTTGCAGTCTGTGGCTCGAGGCGACGTTTAGTTTCCGGCGTGCAGGGGGCGCTGAACGCGGACTCCATTTCCGGCCGGAAGGGAGGCATGGCGGCGCATCCGGTCGACGACTGATTGGGGCTTTATTAAAAACTGACACCTGCGGCGGCGAAATTGCGTGCTTTGTTTTGTGTGATGTGCTTTCCGGGTTTTTGGTAATGAAAAATCGATCTGCTGTGATTGCATGTTTTCAGATTGAGTACCACTGTTAGCTGACTGCTTGGTACGGTAAAGTCATGAGGCATTGGTGCGAGTGTAGAAGGACTGCCAGACTATAAGCCCCTTCTCCGTGTAGAATCCTCATGGATACTTCCACATTGATGACTCCCATGGCGCAGCGCACGCGTTGTCGCATTATAAAGTTGGAGGTCCTGGGCTCGAGTCTGGTCTGGTGGGAGGCTTCGGCCGTGGCTAGTTACCCTACCGACAAAGCCGTGTCGCCAAGCGATTTAGCGTTCCGGCACTATGTTGCGTAGAAACCAATTAGGAATATGGATTTACACCTAACAGGTTAGCCCGCTGCCATCTTAGACTGCATCATCACGTACCATCAAATGAGATTGCCATCAAGGGTTAACTTCTAGTAAATAAAAAAACCACAACAGGGAGTCACAATAGTCATGTCCGACTCTAGGATCCCTTGGGTACTCAAACTTCAAATTCACTGCATGTCGCATGATATTTAGTCTTTTACATTCAACCACGAAGGAGAATTTTGGACTCCTTATCATTAAGAATAATATAGTAATAATATAATTTAATTGTTGAAGAGTTAACCAAAACATCGATACATACATAAAAGTTTAAAAGATTGGTCACAACGCGAAATGATTTCTAACTTTAACATTTTGCTTAAAATAATATATATCTCATAGAGATCTAAATATACAAACATGATATTTGCCTCTTTTTATTGATGCCCTTTAGAGCCCACACTAGGCGACCTCTATCGTGGACATCAATGACTAAGATATTTCTAAAAATTTTCCTTTTCTTAGATAACGTAGAGATATTCCGAGTGAAGATATCTCCATTATCCGTCTATTAATTGATATCCATAAATTATAGAATTAATTAATTGTGGGACGGAAATAATATTTAAAGTAAATGCGCCATAAAATATGCGCCGTATTTTAAATGCATGAGAATTATTTTTATGTCTTATTAATAATCGGAATATAAATAACTCAGCACTGTTTTAGTGCAGTTGTGTCGAGTAATATTAAATAACTTTTTATATCTTATTTTCACTTTAGGATTCCTTGAGGCGGCTTCCCATAGCTTGTTATATGACAAACTATTTTTAGCACGCAGCTTCGCTCGAAAGTTATTTTTTGTTGTCATGTTTCCAACGAATAAGAACTGACAGATTGTATACAAAAATAAATACCTACGTTATAGTAGACGTTTTCGTATTCGTTGATGGATCTATCAGATAATCAGTCAGTTAGTCAGCCGTTAATCTTTCCTTTTCTGTGTCATCATCATCACAGGATCACAGGTGATCAAATCCTGTTTATTCATCATCACGAACCATCAACCCATTCTCGGCTCACTGCAGAGCACGGGTCTCTTCTCAATATGAGACGGGTTTGGCCATAGTCCACCACGCTGGCCATATGCGGATTGGCAGACTTCACACGCCTTTGAGAACATTATGGAGAACTCTCAGGCATGCAGGTTTCCTCACTCCTTTGTTACCTTCACCTTCCTTCACCGTTGAAGCTAGTGATATTTGAATTGCTTAAAAACGCACATAACTCCGAAAAGTTCAAACCCCGACCTCTCATTAGGAGGCTGACGTCTTAACTACTAGGCTATCACAGCTAACTATATTTTTGTATTATAACAAATTTGACTATATTTTCATAAATATTTAGGTACTATATGTGACTATACGAAATTCAGTTGACCAAAAGTCGCGTCAAAAAGGTCAATATTTTTTTAAATTTCATTCGTTGGCGCGGACTGCAGTACTCTTAAGTAATTTTATCTAGCAAATATATGGCTACTGCACAATAATACATAAAAAACTTGAGAGATGTCAAGGGACACCCGGATGGAACGAAGTTCCTTTCGATTAATTAGTGAAGGAATTGTAATAAAATTTTATTTTATTTAAGTTATAATATTCTTTTTTTTATTATTAACAAATATAATGTTATATAAACTTAATCAGGAGGCTCAATTTTGTACTCCATCAGCAATATGCGGAACTTGTGCAGAAACACTGTCAGGATTCATCAGGATTCATTATTATTATTATTTTTTATTATTTATTATTTACAAAAACCTGAATACACTAAACAAAAATAATCGTCGCGACACCACACTGTTCAATGCGAAATAGAAAAGAAAATATCTGGCTTGCTTTCTATAAGAGAGAGAGAGACAAACAGAGAAACATGCGACGCCGCACAGCTTACAATAACAAAAAGTGTCGTGACAACCTTTCGTAAGAATTTTTTCCATCTTTCATAACGCGCGATAAGGAACTTCGTTCCAAAAATATCGTCTCTTTTAAACGTGACTCGAGCAGTTTCAGCATTTGACTGAATCTTGAAGGTTTTAGAACTGAGAGGATTGTGGAATCAAAGCGCACTGCCTGTCAGCTTTAGTCTGCAGATCTATCAATGATTGAGTGGCAATAAGTTTATTGTAAATTACTAACCCTGGATTTTTAGTTAGCTGAAATAAATGCAATACAATACACTGAAAGCGATTTAAAAAACGTGAAAATTACAGATATTAATATTATATGCATTTAATTTTGAAATACAACGCTACAAATTATGCATTCAGATTTGCAAGAAACACCCTACAAAATATTATCAAATTGTAGCCGATGTTATCACGTGTAAACAACAACAATTTTTGCGAGTTACGATTGGCTGAAATGAAATTAAAATTGGAAACTTGATGACCTCCGTGAAATGACGGGTAGCGGGGCGAATGTATGTATAGAGCATATTATTTGTAGACCTGTGATGCGTAACGTATAGAGAAATTTTATGTTAGCCGCAATGTATGTTTAAATTAAAAAAAGTACTCGTCCTTTCTGTATCTTCTCATGTTTGGGTAACTGGGTAACTGCCAAATCTATAACAATTTAGCCTGCAATCTTGGACTGCAATCTCACCAGATGGTAGGTGGTGATGCACTTACCATCAGGTGAGATTGTATTCAGGGTGTTAACTTGTAGTGAAATGAAAACAAAATTGCTCCTACCAAAAAAGATGCATAAATTAACTGGTAAATCATTTAAAGTCTACCCACCTACAGAACACTTTACAATATCTTTGAATTGTGCTAAATTAAATATGTTAATTAATGTATCTCTAGCAAACTTTATGTCTCACGATTAGGTCCTTTACTGAATATGTTATAATAATTTACGAATAAAATTAACCGCAAATAAGTTGGAAATAAACATAATATAACAAAGTATTTCTATGAAATGCTGTCCGTATATAAATTGTTTTGTATTTAGATCTCCAACAAAACAATACTTGAAGGTACATTTTCACTAGAATTACAAATAATAATAGATTCGAGAAATAAAAATAATTATAAATAAATAGTTTTTTAAACTAATATTAATTAATAAATAATAATATTTATACCAACATATGAAATCATAAAAGAAAGACCAAGTATAGGAGTACCTATCTATATGTAATAACGTTAGAGAAAGGGATAATTATGAATTAATAAGAATATTATTTTGCATTGGTTTACTTCAGTTACCGATTATGAAAACATCTTCAGCCAGGCTATTTAGGTTTTGACTAGGGTAAGTACACTGGCGCTTAAAATTAAACGAGCAAAACCGACTGAATGCTCAGTCTTAAATCAATTTATTCTTAAAACACATAAAATAAGAAAACACAGTGACATATATCGATAAAATATCAATTTGAGAATCGGCACCGACTCCGCGACACCGTCGTTAAACTTTACGGCGCATTAAATGCTAAATAGATGACGTCCGACGATAACACGAGTATTATCGCGTGTCGTAACGCATTCATAAACGTTGGAACGTTTCCATTGCCCGCTGTTCTTAAAGGACTATGAAATCGTCATAAAAATAAATGGCAAAGACTTGATCAGATTGTCTAGTTCTTCTTCGCAGTAACACTAAAGTGTCTGAGAGTCGCTATGACACTGTTTTGGCACGATTGTTCATAACGTCTTACAACTTGCTGACAGCCTGGTACACTCATGCATCACGCCCACAGCCGATTCCATTTGGTTTGCCCAACGCATGGATGTGCCATTTGTTTTGTGTATTGCAACTTTCCCTGTGCAATATTGCACTGAAGGAAGGTCATTCTTTTGCTGAGAGGCTAGATCGCAAATATGAAAGTTAATATTATCATCATATAGTCAGAACCATATAACAGCGTAAGATGTCGTACCTAGGTCATATATTGCGTAGCGATAGGTACCGCCTGCTGCAAACTATTATGATGGGGAAGATTGCTGGGAAAAGAGGCGTTGGAAGGCGAAAGAAGTCGTGGCTCAGAAACATACGGGAGTGGACTGGCATCAAGTCGGTCGAACAACTATTCCGTTTAGTCATGGACAAGGAGCGTTTCAAGAAACTGACTGCTGACCTCCAGTTATAGAGAGGCACTTAAAGAAGTAAAAACCGCTAGACGTCTTTTACAGGTATTTCGGTACTTTTGATTCGATCTTCATCTTGTAAGATGTCTATTCAGGTCTTCGAATGAGATCTATGGATATACAAGTTTTTTAGGACCACAATTCCCTCTCATTGAAATGCATTTTCAGTAATGCACTCTTGATCAATGTCAAACAATAATGTTCCTATGGATTCCAAGGGCTTTATTTGATGACGTAGACCGAGGATATATCTCCATGGCTTGTTGAGTGTGTCCGAAATTCTGATACGAATCATTGGCGTACCGGGCCGAAGTTGGCGAACATATTTGAAAACTATAAATAAACACGCGTGTGATGTGTGTTATCAATAGGGTTATCCATTATATTATTTATATGTATATGAAGAAAATTAAAAATATAATTTTTAAATTTATTAGTTATTTATGCTGAGTTATATCTCGTTGCGATGTATTTATGGAAGGTGTATTATATTATTATCATTAAATTATGATCATAGATCAAAAACAACATTCATACTCGAATACTCGACTCGGTAATGAACTACTGAACTTTTTAATGAAGATATTACCATGTCAAAACTTTTTTGTGACATGCCTTTTTCGTAACATTAATAATGACTTCAAGTTGTGGAATCGTTAAAAATAGCTATAATTTTCCAGTACAACATAAAATTACGGTAAAAAAAACGATCTGTCTGTGGATAATTTTAATCAATACATTCATCCACTTTTTATCTCGGTCCGCTCGCACAAAGGTGAGCATTATAATTTAACAATGTAATTAAATTCAGGGTATTTTCATTGTGTTATACACCCACTGGTAGTGATTACGTGTAACAGTTTTTTTCACATAGCGTCACACTAGTAGGGTGTCGAGTTTTGGAAGATTCGGGTGCAATTAGCTCTAGTACTTGATAATAGCAAGCATTTGGCGATTTCTTGCTACTACTTGTACCTTGGGGTTCCTGCGCAGTTGAAAAAGCTTAGGTTCTTCGGGTCTGCGAGAGGCGGTTAGTATAACACCTTTCAAACAAGACTGCAACCACTAGTGAGATGGGGTTGGAGGGCATACTAAGCGATTGCTTGTCTTAGGCACGCGTTATAGTTATATATATATAGACGGTAAATGATGAATTAGTCTCGAGTGCCTTTACTAGCTATGTCGTTTTGCATCATAGTGTTTCTCTTATAACGTCATATGCATCTTAAAACAGTTACGACCGACGACCACAATCAGTCCGCTCATTGTGGTCTTTGAATCGTATATCTATGAAAATACTGAACAGTAAAAATGGTCCTCTTTACTGAGCAGTGTTATCATATACCTATTATATTACCGAATATCATGTACGTACAAGATCGTAAAGTATTCTCGCATACTAATTCTTGGAAATTTAACGACCTCCGTGGCGCAGCGCGTGCGCTTTTGCATTATAAAGTTGAAAGTCCTGGGTGCGATTCCCAGCTCGTGTCTGGTATGGTGGGAGGCTTCGGGCGTTAGTTACCCTACCGACAAAGACGTGTGCCCAAGCGATTTAGCGTTCCGGCACGATGTCGTGTAGAAACCAATTAGGAGTACGGGTTTACCATACCCCTAACAGGTTAGATCGATACCGCCTTCAGCATCATCACTTACCACTGGTTGAGATGTCGTGAAGGGCTAACTAGTGGTGAATAAAAAAATAAAAAAAATATATTTTTTTTCAGCTGTTTTCTGGTTTACAAACGGCAATTGCAATTGTCTTACATATTTTTTACCTTTTAAAAACTTAGATGGTTTTTTTGTTTATTGACACAGCTTGATTACATTTCTGAGATGGACGCCCGGTCAGCGCCTACCTTAAGGGAAATAATTCGTATTACGAATTCGACTTTTTATGAAAATGATAATGGAAATTAAATTACATGAGTTTCTTTACGGCGCGTCGTTATCGCCGGCAGCTGGTCATTTTTATCGACGGACGCTTATTTCCGAGTAATTTATAAATGTAAACGTTTTCTGAAATATTGAAGTGTTATTGCTTCAACGCAATAACACTTTAAAGGCAGTTTAAGTTGTGCAAGGATACGAGGCTCGCGGAATTCGACCAATCGATTCGTTTCCACGGCTTCGGTAAACTTAAGCCTGGTTTACCACCACTTCTAGTAAGTATCAGGTATCCTTTGTTTATCGCCTTTGTTTACCCATGAAAGTTTTAAGTTAAAAGACTGGCCTATCTTTTAAGTAATATATAATAGACAAAGGCGCATGAATTTATAGCATGCAAATTATTTTATACAAAAAAACAACCTTAAATATCATGAAACAAAGAAAAATTGGTTGTCCCAATGCTTTGTCTCAATTTTCTTACATAATTAAGTATACACTTCTCATTTCCACATTCCCAACTTTCTCATGGATTCATCCACTTAGGCTGAGGTAAAAAATATGACAATATAAAGCCATGACCTTAGACTGTGATGAATATATCAAATTTAACTGAATTATACGTGTTTACCATTTGGTTCCGACAAATTTTATCGCCCATAAATTATCATACGTTTATTATTAATCATTGCTATAATAACTACATCCCCGCGTTGTCTGCCCAAACACCTCCGGGCGACAGACGGAATATTAATTTTGGCGTAGGGTAATAAAACTCAGACACACATATTTCGGTGTTCCACTAAACCGAATAAAAATTAATTATGTAGATAGATAGTTAAATTCTTCATTGCAAATTCCAATATTTCCAAACCAATTAAATAACAAAGATAATGCGTAAAGGCGGTCTTATCGCTTAAAGCGATCTCCTCCAGCAATCTTTTATGAAGGGAACCATTTAAAAAGACAGGGGTATTGTGCAATAGTTAAGTAAAATTAGTAAATTCAAAGTCACATTCAAATAATCTTTATTCAAATAGTCCTTTAAAAGGCACTTTTGACGCGTCAATAATTTACATAGTAGTGGTTTAATGGTGATAACTTCATTCGTAAATTTAAAAGTAGTAGTAGTAGTAGTTAAATAAAAATAAATAAAGCAAGAAATTACATATGTATGTAATACTTTGATTCTTATGCATGTTCTGTTTCTGTAGAAGAACTTTTTAGTAGACCTCTTTGCAATGTCATGTAACTCTGGGAACATAGTTGTGGTAGCATAACAATTGGTTTAAAGGTTTTTCTTTTAATTTTTTCTGTAGCTGAAAGAACTTAAAAAATTATTGAACCTATTCAAGTGAAAATATCATTTGAAATACCCACATCGTAAAAGTGATCGATGTGGGTACTTACAAAAATAATCGCATGGTTGGTTTTACAGAAATATTCTATTTATAAATATTCGCTGCCGCTGTAACTGGGGCTATACGGATCTTAACTAAGTTATCAATTATATTAAACATTATTTCAAGTACGAATGTGGGGAACAGTTGTAAATTTCGTTCATATTATTTCTATAACTGCTGCGTTATAAATTAAAAATAATATCACATCGCAGGAAAACGAGAAGCTGCTTCCCCTGATATGAGGTGACTACGAACGCCAATGAACATCTGCAGCACCAAAGGAGCTACCGATTGCCAGCTGAATCCATCCCCCCTCATCCTCTTACTTTATCTTACTTAAAAGGGGTCGAATGTTAGTTGACCCTAGATTTAAATGACCATTTTTATTGACGACGTCCGTGGCGCGGTGCGTGCGCTTTCGCATTATAAAGTTGGAGGGCCTGGGTTCGATTCCCGGCTCGAGCCTGGTCTGGTGGGAGGCTTCGGCCGTGGCTAGTTACTACCCTATGGACAAAGATGTCTCACCAAGCGATTTAGCATTCCGGCACGATGTCGCGTAGAAACCAATTAGGAGCTTGGGTTTACCAAACACCGAACAGGTTAGCACATTACCATCTTAGACTGCATCATCACTTACCAACAGGTGAGATTGCCATCAAGACTTGTAGTGGATAAAAAAAAATATTTAATATTTTTACTTCAAGATATATAATATTATCTTTGTCCAACCCCACCTCTACACCTGTCTGCTCTATGGGCCCAATATTTAATCGCGCAACCGACTGACCCATTAAAAGACTATTAAGGCATTTGCATATATGATAAACAATCTATAAATGTTCCCGGCCTACGGCTGTGTTCATTATGTACAATTATGCTGCATGCACACTCAACAACCTTTGAAATTGTCTTGTTGAAGTTAATTCAAAGTTACAGTGTATAATGGCCAGACCAAAAAGGCTCCCCCGCCTGACATCAAATAAATAATATTTTTTGGAACGAAGTTCCTTATTGCGCGTTGTGAAAGGGGGCTAGACGGAAAAAATTCTTACGAAAAGTTGTCACGACACTTTTTGTTATTGTAAGCTATGCGGCGTCGCATGTCTCTCTGTCTGTCTCTCTCTCTCTCTCTTATAGAAAGCAAGCCAGATATTTTCATTTCTATTTCGCATTGAACAGTGTGGTGTCGCGACGATTATTTTTGTTGAGTGTATACAGGTTTTTTGTAAATAATAAAAAATAAAAAATAATAATAATGAATCCTGACAGTGTTTCTGCACAAGTTCCGGATATTGCTGAAGGAGTACAAAATTGAGCCTACTGATTAAGTTTATATAACATTGTATTTGTTATTAATAACAAAAATATTATTATAACTTAAATAAAATAAAATTTTATTACAATTCCCTCGCTAATTAAACGAAAGGAACTTCGTTCCATCCGGGTGTCCCTTGACACCTCTCAAGTTTTTTTTATATCTTTACATCGTGGACACACGAGTCGACAGGTCTGCTGGTGGCAAGTGTTCTGCAGTACCAGAAGGGTTGCCGGTTGAACCATCCTCCTGATCGCTTTCTAGCCAGTGTTATACCAGACCTTTTTTCATCTTGGAAATCTCTTTAGCTTGACAGTATGCCTCCCAATAGAGTGGTAGCTATCCGCGGCCGAAGCCGTCCAACAAGACTAGACTCAAGCCGGGAATCGAACCCAGGATCTCCATAATGCGACAGCGCGCACACTGCGCCACGGAGGTCGTCAAAAAATCCCTCAGGGCATTTCAGAGTATAGATGTTCTGAACTTTTCACCTTTCTACCGACCAAAAAACGAGTGGCAAAGCGATTTTAGCGTTCCGGCACGATGTCGCGTAGTAACCAATTAGGAGTATGGGTTTACCATACCCCTAACAGGTTAGCCCGCTACCATCCTAGACTGCATCATCACTTACCACCGGTGAGATATCTGTCATGGGTTTTGTAGTTTATAAAAAAAAAGTAATTTTTGGATTGGATATAGACAGTCCAATTCCTGAGAAAATTTATAGACCATCTCAAGATCATACAACCCTTACTAGCGAAGCAAACAGAACAAAGTAAGAAAGAAACGCACGCAAGCGATACGACGCGGTGGGTTATAGGTGGCATTAAACATTGGGTAAAACCACGAGGAACTAGTAAAGCATAATAGCTGGTAGCTTAACGTGCTTTCCAGGGTATATCGCTGCAACTTCACCAATGTCTCAACCTGCAAAGTTATTTATAAAAACACAATATTTTAACCTCAATGTTATACATTTTTGGTTCGAGGATTAATGTACGAGTTATTGAGGGAGACAGTGATTCGATAACGATATAAGATACAAATGAACATAACATTATAATCATCACCTTGATTAGTGCCCGTATCTGTCATCACGATCATCATGATCAACCCATTACCGGCTCAATACAGAGCACGGGTCTCCTCCCAATATGAGAAGGGTTTGGCCATAGTCCATTACGCTGGCCACGTGCGGATTGGCAGACTTCACACGCCTTTGAGAACATTATGAAGAACTCTCAGGCGTGCAGGTTTCTTCACGATGTTTTCCTTCACCGTTGAAGCAATTAGTTATTAATTATTTTTTTTAAACGCACATAACTCCGAAAAGTTAGACGTGCGTGCCCGGATTCGAACCGCCGACCTCTGATTAGGAGCTGACGCCCTAACCACTAGGCTATCAAAGCTTCGTATCTGTATTTTGTAGATATTTAAAACAAATTCTTTGCCAAATAATATTGCACAGCGGGTGATTATAATATTAGGTATGCGGCCAATAATCCAAAACGCGTTAACATTAATATTTTTTGTTATCGCCATGAATTGCGGACACGACCATGTATTAAAGCCGCAACGACTCTGGTTTGCCAATCACGCCAAATCAGCCATACGCCCACGCGTTACCGTTATTTATTACACGTACGTTCATAAGGGAAGTCCTTTATTTTTAAAAAGCATGTTGAGTTTGGAGGTCGTATTCGTCGTCTCAACAAGACATCTACTTCTGGACGTAGGTCTCATGCCAGATTACCACACCACGGTCTCTCTCGGCTCCCAAACGTTTGAGATTGTGCAGTCGTAAAAAATATCCCAAATCCAAATATAAAATGTCAATAGAAGGTTTAAAGTGTGAAGTAAAAAAAAGTAGATCTTTTGACTCACCGCAAGTCCCAGGATGACCTCCGTGGCGCAGTGCGTGCGCTGTCAAAATACAAAGTTGGAGGTCCTGGGTTCGATTCCCGGCTCGAGTCTAGTCTGGTGGGAGGCTTCGACCGTGGCTAGTTACCACCCTACCGACAAAAACGTGGCGGCAAGAGATTTAGCGTTCAGGCACGATGTCGCGTACAAACCGATTAGGAGCGTGGGTTTACCATACTCCTAAAAGGTTAGCCCGCTACCATTCTAGACAGCAACATCACTTAGTATCAGGTAAGGTCGCCGTCAAGGGCTAACTTGTAGTGAATAAAAAAAAAACAGATAGATTTTAAAAACCAGCTTTCCAGCACGAATTGGTGAAGTCCGCTGGGTTTAAGGTAAGTAGAGACAAAGTTTATACGCACGTTAATAAGGCATAAGGCTGATGAATAATATATTTATAAATTTGCACAGAATCGTTTACTGAAAATCAATATTAAAGGTACCCGATGAAATTATAAAGTGTGTTATTATAGGTTCATATCAATAATAATCGTGATAAAGTCTCCATAAGTGTCATCACTGAAGAAAATCAAAAGTTTGTTGTGTCAACCCTAGCTTAAGCCGTAAAACAATCATCGGAATACATAATCATAAACACAAAGCCACAAACGTCTCCCCCACAAGCATAATGTCGACATCTCTAATTCAAGATTTCAATAACAACAAATGAATATTTACAACACTATTTATCGAACAATCACGAAAGGAAAATAAAACGGGCAATAATATAAGCTTCGATATCGATAATATTACGGGTTGCATCATAATCGTAAATTATAAAGTTACGATCGCATTACGATCGTTGGAATCATTGCTTACGATCGCCGGAATCGCTGCGATTGCCGGAATTATTCCGGAAAGCCGTAACTGCCTAGCTACTAAGGATTACTGTCGAACTTTTGCGCGCCGGCTCTGGGTGATATTTTAACGTAATCGCTAATGATTATATTTTACCAATTTCCTATTTTTTTCAAAGAAATTTATCTTCTGTGGCTTTTGTTTGATACCAAGCCGTAATTTTTACAAATTCTATACTTATTATTTATTTATTTATTTATTTATTTATATAACTTTATTGCAAACTATAGGACATAACATAGATAAAGACAAAAACAACTTACAACTTATTGCTACTATAACACCAATAAAATACTTTGATACCTCAGATTTCTTAATTTCTTCGCTTTTACTGAGCCGATATACGTGCAAATTTTATTTTTGCAACGGCATGATATAAGGGACACAAGACCCCGGCATTTGGAGACCCCTACAAAATATGTAATATAAAAATTAAAAGTTCTCTATACATCTATTCTATAAGTTTGAATAATATAGTCTATTGCTTATAATAATCTTTATGCACGTAAATCTAATACAGTTTCATGATCAACCCATTCTCGGCTCACTACAAAGCACGGGTCTCCTCTCAATATGAGAAGGGTTCGGCCATAGTCCACCACGTTGGCCGTGTGCGGATTGGCAGACTTCGCACGCCTTTGAGAACATTAGGTATTTGCATTTTAAAAAATGCACATAACTCCGAAAAGTTAGAGGTGCGTGCCCGGATTCGAACCGCCGACCTCTGATTAGGAGGCTGACGCCCTAATCACTAGGCTATCACCGCTTCAAATACAGTTTATATAATATATTTTCGATTATTTTTAATTTGTTAGGTGATGGTGATTCGTTAACCTAAAACTAAAGCTAGGTGAGTGCCAATCGTAAAGAGAGTTATCCGTGTTTTTTTTTGTTATCATCATCTCACATCTTCATGTTGAAATATCAACATACAATGCGTAACCGATATATTGTTTTGACCTATTTTAGCGAATACATTTCAACCGCGTACATACGTAAGTTTGACAAGCATACAATGTCACATAGATTATGCTGATGCCGCCCTTATGGCCTCTTAAGGCGAAGGCGAATAAAGATAAAGGGGAATGTCAACGGCTTACACGCATAAATGGAGTCACAACTCGATGAACGTTTTTATGACGTCATTCATTTCATTTTTATGATTCCGCTTTTTACTACCGATCGCTTGTACAGTGCGCTACGTACATGGCAGCCGGTTTTTTGACGTTGTATGTATTATACTTTTTTTTTCAAGCTTATTTTTAAGAGTTTTGCATATACTGCATATCACCCCTATCATATTAACGTGCAACCTATTCAGATTTAAACGGACAATTCATTAATTCAAGCACATTAAATAATGATTTACGTCATCAAATTTTGTGTATAATACCTACTATAAATATTAAAGTTCAAATAATATCAATTTAAATATTATAAATAATATCAATTTTTGATTTAAACCCAAAGTATACATTTTGGTATGAATTGCTCCAGCTTTATAGCCAGCTTTATTTAAATTCATTATTGACTATGTGAGATGGTAATAACAAAAAAAACGCCGGCTATGTTTGTTGTGGGCTTCTTCTTAGACCTGGGAACGATTAGAACCCTCTTTAGTTTTAAGTTCGCGAGTGTAGTTATCACCATCACCTCATAAATTAAAATTATGAAAAATATATTATACATGAACGTTCCATAGATGCCTGTAATAGCTTTAGAAGAATAAAGCAATTTTTGATTTTAATTTCATTATTATTTAATAGATAGCAATATTTTGTATACGATTTGTGTCAAGAATTTAGGTTATGATTATTCAAAAGTCAAGCCTATATACGTCTAAAAGTAACGCACTTTCTCTAGTCAACTTTAGTGAACTGTCAAAAATTAACTGTCAACAAAGTTCCACTAATTCTGTACCGTATTACTTGTAAGACGCCATTTACATCTTTTACTTTATGCGCCACAAAGCGGACGTGTTTAAGGTTTTACGAGTTTTTAATACCAATACTTTGGGAGATTGCCTCAAATTACAAAACACGCTACTGGCGACACTCTCGACTCTTCGGAACTTATCTTTACGATAGTTTGAACGATCTCGACTCGGTACCATTTCATTTTGTTGTACTTAAAGTTAGCTCATTTTTTTTTTCCGACTGTCTACCTAAGCAATAATGTTTATATGCAAGTAAAATAAATATGTTTAATATTTGAAGGTGTACAGAATTTTTATTGCTTATATATTTCGTAAGCCTCCTGGTTGCTAAAGTGAAACCGGGCAGTTTGGTGAGCTCTGTAAAATTGCTTTATGTTAAATCTCGAGTTAGGCGACAAATTTACTATGACGAGGCAATCGGACGGTGAATGCTCCGTACGTCTCTGAAGTCGTAGATTTTTTTTTTTTTTTCGGACTGTCTATTAGCAGTGATAGCCCAGTGGTTAGGGCGTCAGCCTCCTAATTAGAAGTCGGCGGTTCGAATCCTGGCACGCACCTCTAACTTTTCGGAGTTATGTGCGATTTTAAGCAATTAAAATATCACTCGCTTCAACGGTGAAGGAAAACATCGTGAGGAAACCTGCACGCCTGAGAGTTCTCCATAATGTTCTCAAAGGCGTGTGAAGTCTGCCAATCCGCACATGGCCAGCGTGGTGGACTAAGGCCAAACCCTTCTCATATTGAGAGGAGACCCGCGCTCTGTAGTGAGCCGATAATGGGTTGAACATGAACATGATTAGCTGTACTAACCCTATTGGATGCCACAGCGTAACCGGGCTGTTTAGCGAGCTTTGGAAAGAAGCTCTGCCAGATGAAATTTTGAGCCCTAAAAGAAACTGAGGGAACGTCTGCCTAAGGGCACCTTTAAGGCCGAACCTCGGCTTAGGCAACGTTTGGGATAACGGGGGGTCGGACGGTGAGTGTTTCGTACGTCTCCGAGGCTATGGATGGAGCCCACGTACTGATGACTTATGATAGCGGGGACCTCGTCTTCGCCGACGAAGACGGTGTGTAGCGTATGATTGTGTGTTAGGTGGTACGAGTATGTTGTCAGTAGTCATCTGATCGTCAGGGTTTAGGTCTCCTCTTTCGGAGAGGAGCGCTTAGGTCGGGAGGGATTAGCTCATTACTGCAATGCTCCTTGCGTGATGATGCAGTCTACCCGTGGTTAGTAATCAATCTAATCCAGAATATTCAGATACTAGATTTAATTAAGAAGCGCTATCCTTATCTACAGGGAAGAGTAGGAAAAGGATGGCACTACAAACTAAATCTGCTATCTTAAGATTTTGTATTAGATTTATTACAAATTTCGGCCTTATGACGCTAGTGGGCTAACCGGATGGGAGTATGGTAGTAAAATAAAACTTATACCCCTAATCGGTTTCTACGTGGCGTGGTTCTGTATCGCTTAACACCACGTCTTAGGAGGGTATGGTAGTGTATGCAGCCACGGCTGAAGCCTTCTACCACATCAGAAAAGAATAAATTCAGAAACTAATTAATTACTTCCAAATTGACCCTAACTCAGGTTCCATAGAAATGGAAACATATTAGTGAGAAATTCACGCATAAATAAGGATTTAATAAAAATAATATGTATTCCTAATTTACAAAAACCAAACGCGTCCATTCTTTATTCATTATAATATTTTGTATTTAGTGTATTATTCGTTTTAATTAATTCGTCCTCAATACGCTCATGGTATTTTATCTTAAGTTATATTTCATGACGACCTCCGTGGTGCAGCACGCGCTAGTTACTACCATCTTAGACTGCATCATCACTAACCATCGGGTGAGATTGCCGTTAGGGTAGCCCTTATTATACGGGACAAAAAAAGTTATATTTATATCTGTTGAAACAAAAAGAATGTTCCGTAGTTCTTGTAAGACAAAAATTAGATTTTGTAAAAATACTAAACACAACAGAACACAAAAAAACAATTATGTAAATGGATTACATTTTATTTATTAACAAGCCATTTATTATCTATATTGATAACAGAAGCCGTTTAAAAGGCTCTGTATATATTGTGTTCAAGAAAAAGCTGAAGCTGAAGACACAAATGCCGGCCGCGTGATTACTATGCGCAGACGGCGGCCGTCAATGCACTTACAAAGGCGAAACTTCAAAATACAGTGACACATAAAATATTAATGCTGCCACTTGACAAATGATCTCGACACTGCACTCTATGGAGGCCTCGCACACCGTGGGACGTGCCAAATTAACATCATTGCCTGAAGTCATGAGCGAAAACATTGTATATTAATACACAAATAAATCAGCGTCATCTCTTAGAATACTTATGATTTACCTTATCTGTACGACTTTCTACATAAATAAACACCGTTTTTTTTTTTCGGACTATTAGCTGTTTTTTTTGTTTTCGGACTGTCTATTAGCTGAGCTAACTCTATTGGTTGGCACAGCGTAACCGGGCTGTTTGGCGAGCTTCGGAAAGAAGCTCTGCCAGACGAAAATTTGAACCCTAGGGCCCCTCCTTTGAGGCGGAACCTCGGCTTAGGCGACGTTTGGGATAACGGGGGGGGGTTGGACGGTGAATATTAGCTGTGCTAACGCTACTGGTTACGACAGCGTAACCGGGCTGTTTGGCGAGCTTCGGAGAGAAGCTCTGCCGAAGAAATTCTGAGCTAAGGCTCGAAGATACTAAGGGAACGTCTGCCTAAGGGCGCCTACTGTGAGGCCGAACTTCGGCTTAGGCTAAATACTGTAAGATCATTTATAGTTTTTAATTACCGTACCCAAAAGACTATCACATGCACTCACTTGGTGCTCTTTTGATTGTGAGCACCAATCAGTCTATGTTATTTTGGGATGTAGGTACCTACTATCACGATATTGCAAAATACCTACTAATTTAATGAACAAAAACATTTCAAGTTACTGGATAAAGATATTGCTGCATTGATTTCTTCTTTTTATTCCTCTACGAGTTAGCGGCAATTTCACTTTGTGGTAAGTGATGATGTAATCGTGATAGACTTAAAGGTTAATTTATTAAAAAACATAGTAGCGGGCTAACCTGTGACTGTAAGAGATATGGTGAACCCGTACTCCTAATTGATTCCTTGATATCGGGCCTTCACGCTGAATTGGCGACACGTCTTTATCGATAGGGTAGTAAATAGCCACGGCCGTAGCCTCCCACCAGACTAGACTCGACCCAGGAATTGAACCCAGGATCTACAATTTTATAATGCCGATTGTGTACACGCACGCAAAGTCACTAAGGAATTTAATCAAGTTGAAATAAAAATGCATTTGTATTGTAAAGTATTTTATGAAGATCTAAAGCTTAGAGAATGTTGAAGTTATAAACAATAACGGAACATTTGATATAACTATTGCTACCTATAATACTACTTTATGATATAACAATAATACTTACTAAACCTTTTATACAACACGATATGACATGATAACCTGGTGTTATATTTTATCCGGAATTATACCGTACCGTAAATTCAGTACACAGATATGCTGCGTATTAGATGATGAAAAATATGTAAGGGACTTTTGTTCGACAAGTTTAACTTTCTACCAAAACGAAGTTGCTCGACTTCATTAGGGTTCTATCCTATCTATTATTTATAACATAAGAAGCGTTACTGTCAGCGTAAATTAAGTCGACAAGTGTGCGCATTACCCTAAACTGTCAGTGTCAAGTATAATGTACCAGACACACTTATTTACAAGCCGCTTATAAAACCCCCATCAATAACGTGTAAATTTGGTTTCGGCCAAAAAATCTTATTCCTAGGCGACAACAGATTTATGGGCAGACACCATGAATCATTCATCGCTGCATTCGATAGTGTTGTTCATACTAACTACCCAGCCCAGTAGACGCCTGAAAAACTGACTATACTTACCATTTATATTGTAGTGAAACTTGAAGAGTTGATTTTCTAAAAACTTTATACCTTTATTTATTGTTGTTTAAACCTTTATAACAGGATGAATAAAAATAAGACGTGTAATAAATAAGGAAAGATTAAAGGAGAAGGACTGCTTAATAAATACTATTATCACAGAAAATTTCATACCGCCGGAAAATATAATATTTAGAATCTTCTATCTAGAATCGAATTTACGTTACGTAGTTAGTTCACGTCATACATTTCATGTAAAAGTTTATAATATTTAACAATCAACAATGTTGTTTGAGATAGTTACGTAAACGTGAAATTATAGATGAAACTGAATACTAGATGAAATTTATAAATTTTCATGACAATAGTTAATTTCGTAAAGTAAATTTTACTATATAGTTAAGTTAGCTGTGAAGACCTTTGAAAAAACTTTCGATTTGAATAAAAAAATGCTTATGAAAAAATAAAAGACAATCTTGTAACTAGATAAGCACTATTCCATCAGATGTATTAATGCTAATATTATACTTTACAGAGTCGCATCAAAAAGGATACATGATTCATGAGGAACACCGAATTTATGCTTAGCATTCTTGATAAATGGCCGACATTAAATGCAGTTGTTTGCAGTTCGATTCCCGTATAATTCGGGCATTTTGCCGTCCAGGTCATACTTGAATAATGTAGTTGTTATGTACTTGAATACATTAACCTTGCAGCTGAAGTCTAGATTTAAGCTATATATTTTACTGTGTTCGTAAATACCTATTCATGAATACATTTTGTGTTGTGAAGGTGTGTGACTGCCGATCAAGTGTTTATCGAGTTGTACCTACTAAAGCGGTGATAGCCTAGTGGTTAGGACGCCAGCTTTCTATCGAATTCGAATTTTTCGGAGTTATGTGCAAAAAAAAATTAAAATATCACTTGCTTCAACGGTGAAGGTAAACATCGTGAGGAAACCAGTACGCCTGAGAGTTCTCCATAATGTTCTTAAAAGCGTGTGAAGTGCCGATCCGCATATGGCCAGCGTGGTGGACTCTGGCCAAACCCTTCTCATATTGAGAGGAGACCCGTGCTCTGTGTGCCGGTAATGGGTTGATCATGATGATGACCTATTAAAGATCTCTTAACATCTTTTTAACTAGGAGTTAAGTGTTAATATGATGGTAGGCTGGTTTGTTAGGGGTTTCTTCGCTAGCAGGATAGTAGCGACGCCCGGAGCCTCTCACCAGACCAGAAAAAATGCAATTATAAATTCGCAAACTACCCTGTCAACTTATTACAGCATAGGGGGTCGGCAAAACTTTTTAATATTTTTCAATTCTCTAGACTTCCAATAGATGTTTCTGCCAGCAGTGTAAAAAAGCTAGTCGAAATGCCTCATTGCTGCAATTCTGATGATAAGATATTCATGCAGTCCTAAGTACTAAGAGATGATGGTGATAAAACGGACCAATGGAAAGGTTGAGTGGTATGAAATTAAATTTGTTATTACAGTTGTGGTTTTAATGGATGGCGTACAGATTTCACGAAGATATTTTCTTTCAGCGTTAAAGTAAGCGTTATTTAAAAGTTGCCTTAGGTAAATTACAATTCCTGAAAGGGTACGAGCTAGGGAACAAACTAGGTCCCAAAGAGAGGTCGAAGTCTTAGCCACTAGGCCTCAATCACTGTATCATCAACATAGAACCCTAAGACCTGAATACTTAAGGTTCCAGCTAGAGGTTCCTTTTATGATATAGACAAGTGATATCACCTGATATTATTTTTCGAAATTGATAAGAGGGTTGCACAGTAGATGAAATTTCGCATGCAAATCAGTCATTTATAAAGTAAAAATTCATAATAATTGTTATAAACAAAGATGAAGTTAGAAATTTAGATGGACATGTTTATGGATTTTCCGAATTTTTAGCCTTAAGAGTGTAACATCGGTTTCTACATACATGCATGGACCATTTTTTTTTTTTTTTATTCACTACAAGTTAGCCCTTGACGGCAATCTCACCTTTGGTAAGTGATGATGCAGTCTAAGATGGTAGCGGGCTAACCTGTTAGGGGTATAGTAAACCCATACTCCTAATTGGTTTCTACACGACATCGTGCCGGAACGCTAAATCGCTTGGCGACACGCCTTTGACGGTAGGGTGGTAACTAGCCACGGCCGCAGCCTCCCACCAGACCAGACTCGAGCCGGGAATCGAACCCAGGACCTCCAACTTTATAATGCGACAGCGCGCGCGCTGCGCCACGGAGGTCGTCAAAAATACATACATGTTTATATATTAAAACCGCTAGGTGAGAACAGTTTGCCTCAGAGATTACTCACTGTCAATATATACTCACTATACTTGCCAGCAATCGCGGTAGCAACTAAAACGACGATATTTTTTGTCTATCTCAAATAAATTTGCTGTATTTCGTACATTATGCAGCAAGTTTTTGTCCGTCTCGCTTTTGAGTAGGTCATGGCCGCATTATGTATGCTGAGTAGTATTTTACTTACATGTAGGTTTTTAAAACTATTAATAATAAAAAAGCGCGTAAAGCGGTGATAGCCTAGTGGTTAGGGCGTCAGCCTCCTAATCAGAGGTCGGCGGTTCGAATCCGGGCACGCACCTCTAACTTTTCGGAGTTATGTGCGTTTTTAAAAATTAATATATCACTTGCTTCAACGGTGAAGGAAAATATTGTGAGGAAACCTGCATGAATGAGAGTTCTCCATAATGTTCTCTAAGGCGTGTGAAGTCTACCAATCCACACATGGCCAACGTGGTGGACTATGGCCAAACCCTTCTTATGTTGAGAGGAGATCCGTGCTCCGTGAGTCGGTAATGGGTTGATCATGATGAATAATAAAAAAATACATTTTAGTATCTATAATATATCAATACTAACAGTGGATTTTTTAATTACCTGTTGAGTTTATCTACCTGTCTTTACTACCTACTATAAAATAAATATCAAGCTTAACATTAATTTTGCACTGCCAGTATACGTTTCTACGGAAGAGAGACTCGTGCGCTGTTGCATTTTAAAGTTGGAGGTCCTGGGTTTGTTTCCCGGCTTGAGTCTGGTCGGGGGGGACGCTTCGGCCGTGGCTAGTTGCCACTCTACCGAGAAAGAGTGTCGCCAAGCGAGCCGGCACGATGTCGTACACAGCATCACTACCATCCTAGACAGCATCATCACATACCACCAGATGAGATAGCTGTCAAGGGCTAACTTGTAGTGTATAAAAAAAATTAAAAGTAACTTTGTATGTTAAATAATATGTTAAACGATAATATATTATTATGTTTCATTTCGAAAGACATAAATTTCTTGGAAACCTTATTTGTGCTTAAAACTGTCATGCTTATTCGCAAAGCTGCCATTTAATAAAAACACAGTTCTCAGCACAGAATCAGGTTTTCTCGATCCAATTTTTTGTACACCAACAACTTTTTGATTGATGTTGGAAAGGTGTTCGTTTAATTAGTTTGTAAATTAATTGACTTGACGCCATTTATCTTTTGACTTAAGGATTTTTTTCTTTTCAATATATTTTATTTTCGCTATATATATATATATTTTATAAACTGGTTAGTTACACGCTTCCATATAAGCTTGGCCCTAATTAATGCAATTATGATAATGTATGTCGAAACATGTTGTGTATGAAATTTGAGTGAGAATATAAGGTTAGTAGAGCATATTGTTCATTTAAACGATTTCAACTAGGTTTTTAAATTTTACTAGATTGCTTAAATTCCCGCAACTTCTTCCTCACGTCTAAATAGTAACACATTACTGAAAACCCTTTCACTATTTTAAGTTATTCTGAGAACCAAAATACGAATTTTTAATTATAACACCCTGCTGTATCATAGGATAACAGATACAAAATATTGAGAAAAAATAAATTAACCTACACATCTATACTCAATACTATATACCTATATCTATTATAAATGTCAAAGTGTAGATGTTTGGATGTTTGTTACTCAAAAATCAATATAGGCTACCTTTTATCCCGATTCCTTAAGTAGTTACTGAGGAAAAATTGAAATTTGCTTACAAGCTGATCCGTGACTTATGCTATGGAAAAGGACGTATTTTCTATACCCATTTCTCAAATAGTTAATTAGTTAGGAAGATTAAAAATTGTTAACGAGCGAAGCATTAGACCCAATTCTGAAGTCCATGCAGACGAAGTCCCGGGTAGAAGCTAGTCCATTATATAATAATCAATTGGTCTGTGCCAAAAACCGAAATATCTGGAGGAGACGATGCGTATAAGAACAATAAATACTAAATGACGGTCTACTAAGTATTATATTATAAACCGAAGGGTCTCTACCCGCTCGACGTAGTTCTGCTGTAAGGATTTTGACACGTCACGGTTTTGTGCCGCTAGTATCAGTGACAAATGCTAGGCGTCTGTGCCCCTTGTGAAAGATCTACCTATAGGGTCTATCTATAGGGGTTAAAGGTGTGGGTTTCCCACAACTTTAACAACCACATCCATTGGCAATGTCTATCATTCTTCCAAGCTATATGATGTGTTAGCTGCTTATTAACCCACTTGTTACTATCGTTCCATAAAAAGAACGGTGCACAAAAAAAAAATTATGACACTTAAGGATTGTTGGTGTTAACAGTTTTAGTTTTAGTTGACAGGTTACAAGTGTACGGACTGATGCAGAGTGCATGAGTGTGCAACATATCTCTGCTTTAAAAAAACTGCTTTGAAAATGTTCATATCCTCAAATAAATTTACCTTAAACTTAAACGTGTTTGTATTTCCTGTCCCTACTTCATAGTAGTACATTATACTATCGTTCTTTTTCGAACACCATTTACCGAGCTTTCCATGTAACGAAATTTTTTTTTCGTATTTTTTATGTTAAATCCAGCGTATTATTAGCCTATAGTGTGAATTTCAAAAGAATCGGAGAAAAAAAGTTGGTTCAGGAACAAGTGGGTTAAGTTTTGTAACTTACCCATTAGTGTCAGTGAATCAGGTTCTTCTATGATTTGTACAACACGTTCTTCTACAAAATTTATCAAATATAAAAAATTGGGATTTAGTCGTAGCGACATACCATTACTAATTGGTAAATTAAATAAATATGCAATGACTTTAATTACGAAGTGAAATACATATTGTGAAATTTTATAGGGATATAAAATGAAAAACGAAGTTCGTTATTGAGCAAACGGCTTGTTAATTAAAATTCTCGTTATGTCTATATTTGTCATGAAGTCGATATTTTTTTAAGTGCCCCGTTATTTGGAATAACGGTTTAAGGTACTCTATATAAAAAATTAAAAATACATTACCATACGTCTGTCATGCGTCCACTGTTATGGCTGTGACCAGAGCAGCCATTCATTTTCGATTAGAGCCATTAAACTTCCGTATTTAAAGCAAGGAAATCGCTTCTTATTCAACTAAATCAGTTTTTTAAGATGCAAGGATACCTGAATTAATAGTGACAATAAATGTGTCAAATCATTTGTTTCTTGTTATTAAGTTATTATGATCTTTTGACGCAAAAAAAATACTGAGGGAAACAGTTTTTAGTATTTTATGTTCAAATATTGAAAGTCATATTTATCCATCTATAATTCTCTTTAAAAAGCCTTTGTTGGTCCGAATGTAAATATTGTTAGCATTTATTTAGGCATGTTTCCAATACGTTTGTTTGGTTCTCAAATATTTGAAGTAACCTTGAAGTTATCGAAAATTCAATTTTTAAAATGATTGCTTAGAGAGATGAGTTATAAAATTATTAAGGAGCCATTATACTCATTATGTTGATATACTAGCGACTTTTTCGACATACGACTTTCGATATTCGACGCAAATATAAATTAATTTCTAGCAGCATCAGAATGTTGACATGAAGAATTCACATGCCTTAAGGCTTGACCTAACTGCCGCGTCGAAACGGCGTCCTTAGCGGCGGTAAAAGTTGCGTTCAATCGCAAGACGCGCCTGTTTATTATTTTTATATACACTGATGGTAAATTTTTAAGGTGGTAGCGGGCTTACCTGTTAGGGTACCGTAAATCCATACTCCTAATTGGTTTTCATGCGCAATTGTGCTAAATCGCTTGGCGACACGTCTTCGTCGGTAGGGTAGTAACAAGCCACGGCCGCGGCCTCCCACCAGATCAGACTGCAGCCGGGAATCTTACCCAGGACCTCCAACTTTACAACGCAACAACGCACGAGCGCCACGGTGGTTGTCAAAGAAAGTCTTGTGATGGATCGAACGCAGGGCTTAAACTTAAACCCCGCTAAAGAAGCAGATTGGACGCCGCAGTGCGCTCTTCCCTTAAGACATAGCCAAACCATAGTGGCGATGAAGACTGCGACCAACAATTAGACGTGCCTGTGTTCTAGAGTTTCGTGACTGGTCGACTCAGATCCAGATAATTTAACTGAGATACCCTAACAGGTTATCCCGCTACCATCTCAGTATGCATCATCACATACTACCAGGTGACGGTGAGATTGCAGCCAAGGCTCAATTTCAACTGGTAAAATCTCAATTGCCCGCTAAGTGAATCTGAGCTTTTATATCAAGTTTCTTTCGAGATCAATCAAGTTAGGTTGGCATGATGTATCATCTCGAACATCGCGTGGAGAACCAGGTGGGGCGGCTGCTGCTCTAGAAGCTTTATCGAACGCAGCTGCGAGCGCGAGGCAACGGCCGCCCGCCCAGCCCCCACGACTGCCGAGAAAGAAAACTGCTACCATCAGACAACTATTCACAGCTGCTAGCAAGTTCCAGAAGAATTTAAGAAGGTGAGTTTCCTAATTTCTGTATAATTTTATTTATTTCGTGCATCATCATGATCTGGCACTCAGAGTTGGACGCAGGTCAGACGCCGCGGCGTGGTAGTCGCTTTAGCACAGATGAGTTGCGTCACGTCACTCGAGCAGCGTGCGAAATGTGCAGCGACGTCGTAACCACGTCGACACATTGTTAATCGCAACAGAACAACGATACTCAACCTAAGAGATACAGTTTGCATAACAAAAAAATTACTCAGGCCTTACTTCTTTAATTCCATATGGTCAAACAAACTTACATCAAATTTGCAAGTACGTACGTCATACGTGCGTTAAACTAGAAGTTTACCTGAATTTGTGTTAAAATCAATTACTAAAAAGATCTCATCGATTGCGATCCTTTTGTCTTCACAATACAAAAATTAATTGGCAGACTTCACACGCCTGAGAGTTCTCCGTTCTCCATGTGTTTTCACAATGTTTATTTATTTGAAACACGGCTGAAACGGTTTTTGAAAGACTTTCATAGGAAGATTTTATTATACATGTTTTATTATTGCAATTCACCTCTCACTAGGGTTTAGATACTGTAATAAAATCGTTGTTGTTTAAAATTTTTAAATATAAACAGTAAATTACTTTATAGAATCTTAAAAAAGTTCAACAATGAATTAAAAATCGTGCTCTTTAGAAGTCTCTGATAGTGTATACTAGAACGCCATTCCGAGTGGCATTTCTAAGTAGCTGTGTATCTTGGGTATTTCATGTCAGTGCAACAGGCGCATGAATTATGTATGTACACGCTCTCGGCGGCGATAAATAACGATTATAATTTTATCGTGTACGCGATAAATCGCGATCGACGCGGGTGTGTGCGGGGCCTTAGTGTCAGCACGTTGGCTCACGTAGGTGTCGATAATTTTCCTTTTAATTGTGACATAGTGTCAGTAAGAGGACTGAACTATATAATTTTAGCTAGATAGCTCTTAATATAATTTTAAGTGGCATGTGAGATGGTGATAACAAAAAGAAAACTTACCTGGCTAAGTTTGTTGTGGGCTTCTTCTTAGACCGGGGCGCGTTTGGAACCCTCATAGTTTTAGTTTTAAGTTTACGAATGTAGTTATTACCATCAAATCACTACTAGGTAAATTATTGACGCATCAAAAGCGCCTTTTAAAGGAATATTTGAATAAAGATTATTTGAATTTGAACTGATTTACTAGCGGCTCCTAAAATTCATTTGGCACCATTTGTTTAGTCCACTACAGGTTAGCCCTTGACGGCGAACTCACCTGGTGGTAAGTGTTGATGAAGTCATTGATGGTAACTGGATAGGCACTGTGTGCGGTGAACCCGTACTCCTAACTGGTTTATACGCGACGTCGTGCCGGAACGCTAAATCGCTTGGCGTCTCGTCTATATCGGTAACTTAAAACCAAAGCTAAAGCTACACTGAGTGCTATAACAGCTAACAGGTAAGTGGTATAGTGATACCAGACTCAAGCCAGAACTCTTAATCAGTCCTCCAACTGTATAAAATGCGACAGCGCACACGCTGCGCCACGGAGATCACAAAAACCTCAGAATTAGCAGAGGTTTTTTTACATTAATACATCTTATGCATTAGGATAATAGACATGGTCCAAGAGACATGACCTGCTAGGTATTATAGGGTTATTATTGGGTTTTCCGCAAGACCATGATGTGGTTTTTCATCGTTTATGTTAAGTGGGTCCCTTAGCTATTTAGTATGGAGCCCATCTCCACTTCAGCATACTGGAACCCTGATAACGTCCCTTGGTCTTCGAAGTTATGTAGCCCAACCATTTCTGCATAACTAACAAGAACTGTTAGGTATTATAATACGTCGTTATACAGAAAAAATATCTTATACTTATATTCTTAGCGCGGTTTGATTGCGGTTTGTAACTTCACAACCATTATTAAAACATTACAGCACACATTCCAAGTGTGTGTCATATTTAGTTACATTTGTGTATAAAATACCTTAGGTACAAGATTTGGGTATTTGTTATTGCTTTTGACAAAGATATCGCAAACCCCATTAGTATAAACGACGGGAAACAAAACATTATTATATCCATTCAAGTAACATTTCCTTTACATATTTATTATTCGTGAGAATAAAACCGAAACGCTGTCGAATTTACGTTTATTGCCGAATCAAAGCTTTCGCCCACTAATGGCCGTCATAAACCAGCTGATTTGTGATTCAAATTTAGCAGCCGTGAGTCCCAAAGTCTTGTGTACTGGTGCAAAAGTTTTTGCACAATTCTCCGCAAATTTATGTCGTCGACTCATAGATTTATGTCCGTCTGAACTGACAATGAGTTAATGCCAACCGAGACTGGCCTGTGGAGGAAATGACGTTGTCTTATTCTATCCTCATTAGGTATTGCGAAAACCGCTATTATTATGTTTTACTGGGTGTTTTCGGTTACCAGACTAGTGTAACTACCTACTGTACAAAAACTAGATAAATACGCCAGTAAAATTGAAAATTGAATTTCTTCCAATAATATCAATCAACTTATCGTGGCGTCTATTGTTATATAACAACTATATGTCTTAATTAATAAAAACATCATAATATATAAAGATATAGCTGCTTAGAATATATGCCGATAACATTACTTAAATACTTTTCTGAAGTATTTGCATGATAAAAACTTTAAATGAAGGTATCATTTAAAGTTTTTATCCATATTACATCTAGATCTGATAAGGCGGTTTATTTTCCTTTCAATACGCTGGTAAAAGAAACAAATGTTTGCAATGGTGTACGAGTATATTAGCCAGCCAGTCTTCAATTATTCTACTCGTACTTAGGTTCTTAGCAGGCTCGTAGATGTTTGGAGAATAAATCTACGTATTTAATATATGGAAGATTTTATTTAGGGATCCATTCCAGTGAAATAATTAAATGTAGTTTAAGTATATCAAAAAAGTTACGAAGCACTCGCGTGTAAACTTGAGTAAATTTTTTTGTGAAATTGGAGTTATCATTGAGCTAGTGAAGCTGTCGGTCCCAGTTATAGTCATTAATATTTGTGTGTGGTGCGTCTACGCTTTGGCTCTTTTATGATAGAAAAGTATCCAACAATGGTACGTTGATAGCTTATTACTCATGATGATGATGGTAAGGCAACCGTAACCATCAACGTAACCCTGTACTTTGGAGCCTTGCATATTTGCTGCTTCTTTTTTTATTCACTACAAGTTAGCCCTTGACGGCATCTCACCTGATGGTAAGTGCTGATGCGGTCCAAGATGGTAGCGGGCTAACCTGTTAGGGGTATGGTAAACCCATACTAGTGACATCGTGCCGGAACGCTAAATCGCTTGGCCACACGTTTCTGTCGGTAGGGTGGTAAGTAGCTACTGCCAAAGCCTCCCACCAGACCAGACTCGAGCCGGGAATCGAACCCAGGACCTCTAACTTTAAAATGCAACAGCGCACGCACTACGCCAAGAAGGTCATCGAAATACAAGAAGAAGATTAATTTACTTATGCAAAGTCAAGCTTCTAAAGGTACTTCTAAAACGTTGGTCATTATAGTTGGTCGTGAGTCTCAAATGCCTTCTGTACTGGCTGAAGTTTTTGCACAATTCTCTGCAGATTTATGTCGTCGACTCATAGATTTATGTCCGTCTGAACTGACAGTGTGAGTTAATGCCAACCGGGACTGGCCTGTGGAGGAAATAACGTTGTCTTATTCTATCCTCATTACGTAATACGAAAACTGCAATAATTATGATTTATTGCACTCGTTTACGACGGAAACCTGGTTATTGTGTATGAGTTACTATTGACATTTTAATTGGAGGCCATGGTTTCATAGCGTTAATGTTAAGCCTCAAGAGCGTTATTAATTCAGAGTACTGTGTCACCCATTACACCAGTTGCACCAAGTATAAACATCTAGAAAAATTGTATATTTATTGATAAAACATAAACATAAATACATATTTATTTAAATGTTTCGCGTAATGGAATGCATATGAAGAAAATATATATAAATTATAAATATAAATACCAGAGAATAATAGCGATTTGTATATGTTGTAAAATATTGTTTACGGAAATAACCAAACACCTCCATTTGACGACCTCCGTGGCGCAGCGCGTGCGCTGTTGCATTTTAAAGTCGGAGGTCCTGGGTTTGATTCCCGGCTCGAGTCTGGTCTGGTGGGAGGCTTCGGCCGTGGCTGGTTACCACCCTACCGACAAAGACGTGTCGCCAAGCTATTAAGCTTTCCGGCACGATGTCGTGTAGAAACCAATTAGGAGTATGAATCATACACCTAACAGGTTAGCCCGCTACCATCTTAGACCGCATCATAACTTACCATCAGGTAAGATACAGTCAAGGGGTAACTTGTGGTGAATAAAAAAAAACAACAAATAAATTTAAACAAGGGTAACAAAATATTTAAGTAATGAAACATTACGTCGTTACTAGATTGAATTGGGCATTAAGAGAAAAACATCTAAAACCTTCATAATTATGGTGATACGGTTGTATCACCATAAGTATGTACCTTCAAAAGTGATGTGATCAAAAAGGTCGTTTGGAATAAATTCATTAACCGCATCCCATGTATGTAAAGGCAGGGGAATGTCATGCATATTCACTAATTGCTTACGTTACAATCGCTTGACTATTTTAATGACGGGTATTTATATGTTATTACCCGTTTATAGGTGTGTATTTTTAACATTTTATCCTCTCTATCAGTATAAATATAAATTAATCTTTAATCTGGTATAAAACTTACGGTTCCGCATTTTACTCCGCGTGCAATTTCTGTTCTTTAAAGTTTTATCACGTTTCATCCCATACAAATAGTTTTACCTTCGTGGCGCAGTGCGTGCGCTCTCGGATTACAAAGTTGGAGTTGGGTTCAATTTCAGGTTCAAGTCTGATCTGATGGGAGGTTTCGGCCTTGGCAAGCTACAACTCTGCCGACAAACACATGTCACCAAACGATTTAGCGTACCGGCATGATGTCACGTAGAAACAAATTAGGAATAGCTTACGTTGACTTGTAGTGTAATAAAAATATATATACATATGACGAGTCAAGGCCGTCCGACCTGTTTTTATTAAGAGTCACGCTTTTCCGCACGCTCATAGTAATTAAAATCACAACTTGCGGGATTACACTTTTACTGCAACAACAACTGAGAGGTCCGAACGGTCCGTCTCGAGCGAGAATGCCACGAAAGGCATCAACCGCCCGTATTTCACCAAAGAATGCTTGTACAAAATTTATTGCTACCTTCTAAATACACTGATTAACAAAGACATGATTAACTAGTGACTTAAAGAGTTCAAATGTGTGTAATTATTGAATTCTTGATTTTCTTGGCGCCGCTGAATGTAGTTAATAACTCCTTCGCGCCGACATATACAAACCTTTATCCTACGTTTAATAGATAACCTGGTATCGGTTCCTATGATATGTTATAAAATAGCCTACAAACGTCCTCCGGAATTGTTTTATCAATAATACAAAAAATAACTTCTCCAATACCGACTTCTAGTTAAAAAAAAAAACAAAAACACCCTTCTGTTTAATAATACTGTAGTTTCTCGTATCAAAACCATAATGCTATAATTTATTGATATTTATATAATTAATTTATTCATAACACAAAAAATTGCGTGACAAAAACCGCTGATGAAATAAAATTCAACATGATTATAATAGTTATTAAGTTTATCACAATAATGGAAAGGAAGCAATAACTCTTGTTGGTATCGCTAATTAGTTTTATTATTTCAAGTGTTAAATAATGAATGCCAGTTAAAAGTTAATCGTTTTTAATTATCTCACGTCTTCGGCTGCCATTTAAATTATTGTGACTGCAACCACGTATGGGATGAAAAACACAAATTACCTAAACCGACAAGAGGGTTTGCACATGAAAACATCTCACGCGCGTCAACAGTTGGTTACCAGTGCAGACTGGAGGGGATTTATGGACAATTTTTTTTTTATTACCTGCTGTAAAGTGGTAAGTAGTTTTTCCTGTTTCATCGATCAGCACCTAGGATTCTGGTGGCCCAATCCATAGTGACAACCTTCAAGCTGGTACTTGGCAGTATAAATTTTTCTATTCACTACAAGTTAGCCCTTGACAGTAATCTCACCTGATGGTAAGTATCAATGCAGTCTAAGAAGGTAGCGGGCTTTTAGGGGTATGGTAAACCCATGCTCCTAATCGGTTTCTACGCGACATCGTGCCGGAACGCTAAATCGCTTGGCGACACGTCTTTGTCGGTAGGGTGGTAACTAGCCACGGCTGAAGCCTCCCACCAGACAAAAGTCATCCTAGAGATGAATTAATATGCTAAGCTAGTAAGGAATTGAGCTTGCGACATGTAATTTTAACTTTAGAGTGAAGTACTGCTTAACCTGGCTAAGGATGCCAAGTTGGAAAAAGTATTAGCTATATATTTGATGCACGATATGTCGATATCTTAATGCCTAAGAGTTCATACGGTCTACTAATCACTGAGTATTTACGGCGTTTCAGTTGAACTTGACTGGCTTAGGTGAAATTAAAAATAAAGATGAAAACATGTACGGGAGTGGAGTTTGCCTCAGTGTCAGGTACGCGGTTCACATTATGTTTAACAACGTTAGAATCTCTTTTAACGCGCTTTTACCGCGCGTGATGGCTCTAGTTGTGTTAACATAAACCCTTAAGAGCGTAGTTATAACCATAATTATATTCATCATCATCTGCCTATTAACGTGCTCCTCTAAAATATGTGTAAAAGGATTATTATCGCATATTAGTTATAACAATCAGAACCAAACCGGTAGATACTAATTCCGGTACCTAGCACTCGAACCCGTAAAATTTATTGAAATTGACTGAAATTTTATGATAATTTATTACCACTCAGCCAACGAGAGCTCTTTTTTTTATTGGATAAAAGTTTTCGAAAAATTTTTCACGAGGCTATGAACGGAAACCAAACTCGGGCAAGTTTTTTAAATGTATCTTTGTAATATCTGATGAAACTCGTATCTTCCGAAATGCACATATATTAAAGTAATTTCTCAGACATGTGACAAACAATAACTCTGTGGTGTTTTTGGTTGCACCGATTGAACTGTGCGTCTTTAGGTCACTGTGTGTAAAGGGTCTTATCACTTTTAAGATAAAAAAAAAATACAAATTGCACGGCTAAATATGTACATAGAGTGGTAATAATTTAAAATTTGCGCTCGGCACTCGTTTTTTACCCACATTACGAGGAAGAAAAAAACCTGTCTGCCCGAATACATTTTTATGCCACTTTTTTACTTAAAATGGAGTTTACCTGGGTAATTAAATTTTAACGAGCATTAATTGACCGTTTCCACTTGGGTGATATTTTACTTTGTCCGTCCGTATGTCACAGCCTTTTAACTTCTAATATAGGAGAACGTTTTTATTACCGATATGGGTCAGCCTGTAACTAATATTTCCCTTTGCATTATATTACAATACAGTTTAGGATGGTAGCGAGCAAAATATTAGGGGTGTGGCAGGTGACCCACAGCTCTAAACGGCATCGTATCGGTACGCTAAATGACTTGCACGTCTTGAGGCGTAGGCGTAGCCTTTCACTGCACCAGATAGTAGAAAATTAATCAATTATCGTCATCATCATGATCAACCCATTATCGCCCCACTACATAGCACGGGTCTCCTCTCAATACGTGAAGGGTTTGGCCATAGTCCACAAAGCTGGCCATGTGCGGATTGGCAGACTTCACACGCCTTTGAGAACATTATGGAGAACTCTCAGGCGTGCAGGTTTCCTCACGATGTCTCCTTCACCGTTGAAACAAGTGATATTTTAATTGCTTAAAAAAACGCACATAACTTCGAAAAGTTAAAGGTGCATGCCCGGGTTCGAACCCCCGGCCTCGGATTAGGAGGCAGACGTCCCAACCACTAGGCAATCACAGCTTCATCTTAATTAATGATAAATCGATCGAATCCAATAATTCCCAATAATTTAAACACTGAGTTAATATTCAATAAAGCACTGAGAATGAGGCTGAGGTCTACAGAGCGTTTTCTCAGCGAAAGTTGGTGTTAAAACAAGGCAGACTTATATCAGTTCTTAAGTCATAAGTCAGAGTTATGGTGCGCTTTATATATCTGTCACTCAGTCATATTTCAGAAGTGGGAAACAACAATAAGTTAGCTAGAACTTAATAACTTTGTTCGATTCGAAGGTCAGCTTTATTGACGATAATTTTTTTTGACTATTGTTTTTCATTCTGTGGTAATTTATTCTGTGGATAAAAAAAGCAATTATTCTATATTAGCATGTAAAACATTTTATGTTTGTGTGATCCCGTGCTATATTATTTCTGTGTGACTATCTTTTTCAGTATTAACACAGATTGATGTTTAAAGGACATTTTTCGTTGTGTTGAACGCTTTGGTCTTATAAGCGGGAAGTCCCGAGATCAATTCGTAAGTGTAAACTTAATAATATTAATATTAATATTAATATTAATATTCTGAATTTTCTCTGGTCTGATGGGTTACCAACATACCAATAAATACTTAGCGTAGACATAGTATATATAGCAGTAATCTATACTACTTATATGAGATTTAGTGTTCCAGTACTATTTTACGAAGAAACCGATAAGTTGTACCTATAGGTATAAAACTTTTTGCAAGTTAGTCCGCTACGTACATCTACTCTTAAAAGGGGTAACTTGTATTGAAATTAAAAAAAATTATATTCATTATTAAATCAAATATTTGTGATATTTAACTCATGAAAATTATAAATGCACGGAAAAACAAATACTCATCCAAATATAATGTTTGCCATCACAAAGACGAGTTAATGTCAAGAAATTCTTCGTAATTAATATCTTCTTATACCTTGCCACTATGTACAGTAAACAGCAACATACCAAATCACACGATAAACAAACATGGGATTTTATTACTTAAGTAAAAGTCATAAAGAAGATTATTGCATAAACACAATTCTTGAAAATGTTTTTAACTTTGTTGACAGCGCGGTATTAAGCGACGCTGAAAAAGCAAATAAGTGCACGCTGTTCTGATAGCTATTACGTTTGAGTTATTAGCTATTTTCGCATGACATAATTATAATATGTTTTAGTGCTCGATGTTTTTCAAAGAATGATAGCTATTACGAGCTCGCGAGTAAACGAATTCGGTTGTGAATTAATTGTTTGTTGTAATTACAAGAATTTTTCACCATACATGGCTTACACGTCACATTTTTCATTCCACTTGTACCTTATACGCAAGGATATTAGGTTGAAAGTCGAATGTGTTATAAGAAAATAGTTTACTCGATTCGTGTAGAAAATAAACAATTCAGGAATTGTTTGCATTCATGTCTCATATTGTTTCAAGGAAATGTTAATACGAAGTTAAAATTCAGTGTAGTAGGTTTTCGCGAAAAATGTCCTAAAATTATTCCGTAATTGGGAAATGTATTTACGGTTGTAATAAATTGTTGGATATAGCTTTGTTTGATATTTTTGTTAAACATCGCATTTCGCAGAACGCATTTTGATCGTGTGAACTGGTTATTAAGATTTTTTAAATTGTTAATGAAGTTTTCTTCCACATTCTCTTGAGACTGACCGCATTTTATAAAACCTCTCCTTTTTAAGATACTGTACAGGACAGCAAGGGTATGCGACCCTTTTGACAGCATCTTTAAGTATACTAATTCGCTGAGCTACGTATTTCTATCAAAGACAAGTTTTGGCCGACGACAGTCCTGATGAGAAGCAATGGTCTATGGCTGCGATCTATAGGGCGTACTTTGACTTTGCTCAGCAAAAGTTAGCATTAAAATGAGACAGATTTATGAGGGACATGTAACTTTGTCTCGCTTTAACGTTATCTTAAGTCAGATGTAAAGCTAAGCCCACCTTATAGACCTCTCACTAAATATTTAAGTGCACTTACCTTCATCATAATCATCATGATCAACCCATTGCCGGCTCACTACAGAGCACGGGTCTACTCTCAATATGAGAAGGGTTTGACCTGCTATGGTCAAACCCAGTCAAACCAAGGCAGCCATGTGCGGATTGGCAGATTTTACTCACCTTTTAATTGCATAAAATGCACATAACCCGATCGAACCCCCGGCCTCTGATTAGGTGGACGATCTAGTTAGTAAGCTATCAAAGCTTAGCACATGCCTTGATTGAGACTCCTAATGCCTGTTAAGGTACATAAGTTAGGCCAGAAACATAGAGACCACATGCGTGCCACGTGTTCCAACTCAAATCATTGAGCTATCCTGATTTCGGCAAAAAGTTTACTAAAACATTCAAACATTATGACGTGCAATCAAGCAACCGATGAGAAATGAATAATTCATCTCTAATAAGGATTTTATGTTTTCAAATAGGATTCATATCGATTACCTGACAACATTTAAAAAAAAACAACATTAAAAATTACTACCTACGTACTACGACGTAGGCTATACGTCACAATTTCCTTGCAATTCGATACGACGACATGTTGCTGCGTGAAAGAAGGGTAGATGTACAAACAGACTTTCGCATTTATAATACGTATTAGAAGGCGTGAGTTGAAGAGTATTTTTTCTCGGTGCGTGTTAAAAGCAGGTGATTAAGTTCCCAGTGGCGGCGAGGCGTCATTGTCGGCGGTCGCTTTGCAATTAGCCGCCCTCACGCCGAGCCGTCGACGTCACTCCCGCTAGGGCTGTGCCAACATTCAATTTAATTAATTTAAAAAAAAAGTAGAGAGATAGGGTCTTTGCCGAGCATTGGAACGTTGATAGGTTGGCGATATAAAATATAACTCAAAATGCTTTCAGGGAAGGTAGTTTCAATAAATGTATTGATATCTAGATTAGGTACTTTTTTAAATTCCCTTTCGAAACGTTTCTTTATCTGGACTAGTATTCTAAAACATTACCAGGCAAACTATCTCCCATCAAAATTGCGTCACGATGAAAGTTTTTTTGTACGTGACTAGCCAACAACATTTGTGCACAACACGAAGTATGGGTAAAAAACTCAAAAAATAAAAAAAAACAGCACAAACATAAATTTGAAATACAGTAGCAATGTGCAATAGATTTGGGTTGATATAATTTATCATCGATTGCAACGTGGAGTCAGAGAAAATTACCAACAACATAAAGAATAGCTGTGAAATGGTACATAAATAGTAAATGTAATTTTTTATGACTTCGTAGAATGTTATGCATCTCCGACGCGTACCTACTATGTCTGTGCCAAATTATACTGATATTAGCGCAGTATATTTGAGCGAAGTACAAGTCACAAAATTACACTAAGTATGCACAGATTCATTTTTAAAATCTAAATTATACAAAGCTATCTCCATATCCATCTCTCGAGATAGTACCGTGTTTTAACGGAGGTTCTTGCACTTTCACCAAAATGAAGTAAATTTTATTCTTCTGTCAATCTATTAATGGAGGTGAAAACATGATTGTTTTATTGGCGGAGTTAATCCTGAATACATAATATATTAATATATTAAGCGGTGATAGCCTAGTGGTCAGGGCGTCAGCCTCCTAATCAGAGGTCGGCCGTTTAAATCCGGGCGGCGCACCTATAACTTTTCGGAGTTATGTGAGTTTTTAAACAATTAAAATATCACTTGCTTCAACGGTGAAGGAAAACATCGTGAGTAAACCTGCACTCCTGAGAGTTCTCCATAATGTTCTCAAAGGCGTGTGTAGTCTGCCAATCCGTACATGGCCAGCGTGGTGGACTATTGCCAAACCCTTCTCATATTGAGAGGAGACACTGCTCTGTAGTGAGCCGGTAATGGGTTGATTATGAATAGGTAAGTAATTAACTGACTGATCTATCAACGCACAGCTCAAACTACTTGATTTTGAAAATCAATCCTCTAAAGAGGCGAAATTGATGTTTGAGATTTTTGTCAGTTTGTCAGTTCGCCGTGGGTAAAATTTAGTTTAAAGTTTACCATTAAAATCGTCAACGAGCTCAACCCTGCGCCGCGGGTGGCGGTCGCTCATCTTAAACAGATCTCTAAAAGGGTTTGACGCGATACGTCGCTCACCGAAAAAGAAATTAGTCGTAACTTTGAAGGCGGATCGGGTTGCAACCCGATCGCATCAACTTTGATCTCCTGTTGTTTTTGTTGCGCTTCCCAATTGACGCCGAGCAGATGACGGGAGAGCGATTCTAATGCTATGATTAAGATAAGCTATAAAAACGGTTATGGTCGGTAAAATAACTGAATCTATGTAAACCTATAACAAGCATCTATTAATCGTTCATATATATCACATTTTCCATTACACTCGCTAACTTAAAACTAAAGCTAAGAGGGTTCCAATCGCGCCCAGGTATGTGCCCACAACAAACTTAGCAGGCTTTTTTTGTTATCACCATCTCACATATCCAATAATAACTTATAATTAGCTATGGAGTTAGAGCAATGCACACCCAAGCTTTTTATCGTTTATTTCGTAATAGGATTTTTCTATATGCTTCCGTTTTATAAAAACTTTGAGCATCTAGATATCAATAGGTAACTTATAAAATAAAATAAATATATACTACCACATGAACAAAGTTAATGGATATCTTTCAATAGCATAGCTTCATCTGCGACATTGTCCCAGTCATTACCCATTAGCTGTGTCATGGATCAGATGCGTTTGAGTGATTCGTCGAATATGCGTTTGATGTTTTTTTCTTCATTTCAATCCTGGCACGGACAATTAAACAGGCTACGGGTTTGAATCCTGGATCCTTTTACCAAATATATAATATGATTTATTGCATACTTTTAGATAATAATAACTGTAATCATGATCAACCCATTACCGGCTCACTACAGAGCACGGGTCTCCTCTCAATATGAGAAGGGTTTGGCCATAGTCCACCACGCTGGCCATGTGCGGATTGGCCGACTTTACACGCCTTTGAAAACATTATACTCTCAAGCGTGCAGGTTTCCTCACGATGTTTTCCTTCACCGTTGTAGCAAGTGATATTTGTTTTTTTTAAACGCACATAACTCCGAAAAGTTAGAGGTGCGTGCCCGGATTCGAACCGCCGACCTCTGATTAGGAGGCTGAAGCCCTAACCACTAGGCTATCACCGCTTACAATAACTGTAATGAAGCGCACAATTCCACAACTGATATGTTTATAGCCAACAATGATAACGCTTAGACGTTTCGCAGGCTGCTCAAAGCATTCTTTATATATATACAGGAAATTAAACCGACCATACAATTTTGTTTCATATTTTATCACAACATAAACGGGTTTTTTTAAATTTCTTATTGGATTTTTATAAAAAAAGAACGTAAACTATTATTTTCTAAGAATTAAATTAAGAAAGCCCTCCAACACATCATCATCGGCGTTTTCTCATCTCTATCATCACCTACGATTTTCCTAGTTTTCTTTTTAAACAGACATGAACATAAACTAAATAAAACTTGAATGAAAATAATACAAATCGAATTTTAATAAACTTTGTTCAAATCAAATGCACTTTCGGGTTGCATCAACAATAATTTATATAGTAGTACACTTACAAAATATTCGTAAACTTATGTTACGAGTTTTCCAATTGCACCTTTTATGCGCAGCAAGAAATCATTATCTCTCCAAATTTACTCGTCAAATCCCATTGCAATATAAGCGAGATAATATGGGAGACATATTTTTTTTTTCGGACTGTCTATTAGCTGTACAAACCCTATTGGTTGCCACAGCGTAACCGGGCTGTTTGGCGAGCTTTGGAAAGAAGCTCTGCCAGAAGAAATTTTGAGCCCTAGGGCTCGAAGAAACTAAGGGAACGACTGCCTAAGTTCGGCCTCCGTTGAGGCCGAACCTCGGCTTAGGCGACGTTTGGGATAACGGGGAGGTCGGACGCTACCGGTAGACATAAATCGTACAGGTACACTACATTACAACTTGTGTCTTAAGTCGTGGCTAGTTACAACCCTACCAACAAGTGACGCCAGGTGATTTAGCGTTCGGGCACGATATGGTGTAGAAACCAACTAAGAGTATGGGTTTACCACACCGCTAACAGGTTAGCCCGCTACATTCTTAGACAGCATCATCACTTACCATCATAACTTACAGTGGATTATTAAACATTTTTTTTTTATACACAACAAGTCAGCCCTTGACGGCTATCTCACCTGGTGGTAAGTGATGACGCTGTCTAGGATGGTAGCGGGCTAACCTGTTAGAAGTGTGGTATACCCACGCTCCTAGTTGGTTTCTACGCGACATCGTGCCGGAACGCTAAATCGCTTGGCGACACGTCTTTGTCGGTCGGGTGGTAACTAGCCACGGCCGAAGCCTCCCACCAGACCAGACTCGAGCCGGGAATCGAACCCAGGACCTCCAACTTTTAAAATGCGACAGCGCACGCACTGCGCCACGGAGGTCGTCAAAAACATAGCTCGCATCAAAAACCGCTCATATACCTAGCCCTCATTCAACGTCAACGAAAGTGAATACAGACATCCTTATACCGCTTCAAAGATGATGGTAACGAATGCACACCGATGCTCGTTATTTATATCCTTATCGAGGAATGATTAAGCTCGCGATCAACGCTCGGACGAACACCAGGACTTTATTTATGGGCTCGCGACACGCAAGGGAATATTGAGCGAGTATTGTTTTTAGCGCATTGATTTGAATTTATTATGACAAGTACGGTCAATTGCGAGGCGGCTGCTTCAGGGATCCGTACAGCAGGTACAATTAAAAAAAATATATAGCGGTCAACTAAATTTTATTACTCACTACAAAGTAAAAGTGGCAAAGTTAGCAAAAAGTTGGGGAAAAAAACATAAAGCATTTTGTTCCCAGAAATATAGCTAACTTTGTCACTGAATTTACTACTTAACATATTAAAATTAAGATAGTTATAATTTGTGCCAATGTAATTTCATGTTAGCCTCACCATGATACTTTATTAAATTTACTAGTGATATTAAAAAAATATTGTTTTCACTTAGCATATTGTATCGCTAGTAAAATAATACTACTAGTACTAGTTACTATAATCATCATCATCATCATCATCATCATCATCATCAAGAACAACCCATTACCGGCTCACTACAGAGCACGGGTCTCCTCTATATATGAAAAGGGTTTGGCCATAGTCCACCACGCTGGCCATGTGCGGATGGGCAGACTTCACACGCCTTTGAGAACATTATGGAGAACTCTCAGGCATGCAGGTTTCCTCACGATGTTTTCCTTCACCGTTGAAGCAAGTGATTGTCTATTGAATTTGCTGAATTTTGAATTATCTCAGGAACACCTGCGACATCTCCTGCAGTTCTATGAACTCCATGAGGTGAGATTGCCGTAAAAAGTTACCTTGTAGTGGATAAAAGACAAAATAATAGGCGGAATTTTTCGTCACTATATGAAAGAAATATTACACTATATGAAAGAAAGAAATATGCCGTATAGCTACATAGATGCAGGGATTTGTTCTGTAATCAAAACATTATGAATGGCTATAATGAACTATAATATTCTCAAACATACTAGTAATAGTTCCTATAATATTCTCAAACATAAAAACATTTGTTACAATTTTTTATTTTGTAGTGTATCATGAGAATTACATACCAAATATCGTATGATGTTTTAGCCTTCTCAACATTAATCAAAATCCGCGACTCAACATAATATCAGCTAGGACTTCCTCAGCAGCGGGATTAAGGATGATAATAGATCGATGATAATCATGCTTTACCTGAGATGACGTACTTTCTAGGTACAGATCTTCCAAAAGTGTTCGAGAACTACTAGGGAAAGATAGATCTTTCTTTCCAAAAGCCGCATCAAAAATGAATTTAGCCTTGATGGTATTCAAATCCAGACGGAACTAAAAGAAATAAGGAAAAAAAATACCGGTACCTTCAAAGTAAACTCTAAAATATCCCGACCGTGTTATTAAATATTTACAGAATCAAAACACCCACCCATCAATCTGCGCACATTTTGCACCAATCATAATTTTTTTCGGTGTAGCTTTTTTTCCATCACCACCGGAACTGGGCACTCGAGACCATTTATAAATACCAGTAACCCAAGTTTGGGTTGAGACTCGTTGGTGTAGTGATGCGAAATTCGAGAGACGATACACGATAGTTTTAAATTAATAGATATAATTTAACTTAATTTGATAAAGAAGTTAACAGGTGCCAGAATGAATTGTGCGTAACGTTTTTAAGAATTAATATCACTTTGACAACCGTTTTAACTCAGTGAAAGTTTGTTTTTGAAAAATGAGTTCAATTTAACCGTAAATTTTATCTGGGTAATATTTTGACGTCAGTTACGACCAAGTATTTGTGTATTTCAATATAATATTAACCATGTATCCGTATATTTCCAAATAAAGATTTGATTTGATTTAATTTTTCGGATAATTTAAATATATTAAATATTTAATTAATTTAATTGTAATAAAATAAAATCAACACTAAATTACTAACAGGGATTCAGTTGTCTTTGTTAGTCTCCACAGAGGAGCATCCATCCTGTCTGCTATCATATGCAGGATGTAAGCTTGTAGAAAAGTCCTACTATAGTGTAAAGGATTACGTATATGATAAAAAAGCATGGGTGTGAAATATTGCTCTAATAAGATAGCTCTTAATATAATTTTAAGTGGCATGTGTGATGGTGATAACAAAAAGAAAATTTGGCTAAGTTTGTTGTGGGCTTCTTCTTACACCGGGGCGCGTTTGGAACCCTCATAGCTTTAGTTTTAAGTTTACGAATCTAGTTATCACCATCAAATCACTACTTTGTAAATTATTGACGCGTCAAAAGCGCCTTTTAAAGGACTATTTGAATAAAGATTATTTGAATTTGAATTTGAATTTGATGCTGTTGAAGCTTCCCCGCTTACTCTTCAGTAGGGTCGCGGTTTTTTGCGTCAAATGGCATCAAAGCTATCAGTCCGTGCTTTGGCAAACATAGCCGAAGCACTACAGAACGCATTATTGTGTTGTATTTGTCACTTATAAGAACTCACTGAGATTACTACGCAGATTTATTAAATATAACATCATCATGATCAACCCATTGCTGGCTCACTACAGAGCACGGGTTTCCTCTCAATATGAGAAGGGTTTGGCCATAGCCCACCACGCTGGCCATGTGCGGATTGGCAGACTTCACACGCCTTTGAGAACATTATGAAGAACTCTCAGGCGTGCAGGCTTCCTCACGATGTTTACCTTCACCATTGAAGCAAGTTTTTTTTTTATACACTACAAGTTATCCCTTCATGGCTTTCTCATGGTGGTAAGTAATGATGCTGTTAACCTATTAGCAGGCTAACCTGTTAGGAGTATGGTAAGCCCACGCTCCTAATTGGAATCGTGCCGGAATGCTAAATCGCTTGGCTAAATACGTCTTTGTCGGTGATATTTTAATTGCTTAAAACGCACATAGCTCCGGAAAGTTAGAGGTGCATGCCCGGGTTCAAGCCGTTGAACTCTGATTAGGTGGAGGACCTAACCTGTAAAAAGCTGTAATAGCCTAGCTATTACAGCCTGGCTATTACAGCTTTTTACATAATCTATCGATATCATCAGTGCAGCCTTTGAATCACTAGTTGTGGGGAATCCATAAGCGCCACATCGAAAAAATTAATTATCCATCATCTTTCATAATTCGAAAGAAGTGGAGGCGCCTTATAATTGGTAGTTTTCGCCGACTCGTTACCCTGACCGCAGGCGGCGTCGCTGCGCGCTCTGACTAATTAACGAAAGGGCCCGTAAAAAGCGTTGGCAGCGCCGACTGCACCGCCGTGCCTTAAATAGAATGGACCAAGATTACCTACTGCTTTCGAATTTTACGGACTTTTGACGACCTCCGTGGCGCAGCGCGTGCGCTGTTGCATTTTAAAGTTGGAGGTCCTGGGTTCGATTTCCGGCTCGAGTCTGGTCTGGTGGGAGGCTTCGGCCGTGGCTAGTTACCACCCTACTGACAAAGACGTATCGCCAAGCGATTTAGTGTTCCGGCACGATGTCGCGTAGAAACCAATTAGGAGTGTGGGTTTACCATGCCCCCATCAGCTTAGCCCGCTACCATCTAAGACTGAACCATCATTTACTATCAGGTGAGATTGCCGTCAAGGGCTTACTTGCAGTGGATAAAAAAAAAACTTTCGATTCGAGTGTTGGGGCGAATATACATACACATCATTTGATTAGCCGCTTAGCTATTATTCATTTATATTTATTCTGAGCTCCTTTTCTACTCAATCACAGTTTTTTTTATACAAATCCATTAACTTAAATCAGATGAATAATATGATTTTAGTTAATGAATTTATTTGGCTTTATTTTATGATTAAGTCTATAATGTAAATTATTTTAAACGATTTTGATTACAAATAAATGAATAAAATAAAATAAATAAGGGATGAAAAGAACCATAAAACCCTAATCTACCCTAAAGTCGCGAGTATTAGCTAGCTAATACCATAAATCATCATAATCATGATCAACCCATTGCCCATTGGAAAACTCTCAGATGTGCAGGTTTCCTCACGATGTTTTCCTTCACCGTTGAAGCAAGTGATATTTTAAATGTTTAAAAACGCACATAACTCCGAAAATTTAGAGGTGCGTGCCCGGATTCGAACCGCCGACCTCTGATTAGGAGGCTGACGCCCTAACCACTGGGCTATAACCGCTTCGATATCACCATAAATATCGGTAGCGAAATGCTCCAGCCATCCGATCTCGTCGCTGGCCGCCGGCGGCGCCTTTGACGCGGCGGCTGTTTACACTGCGCTGACTGAGAAACAAGTGATCTGAGCGGCCGCGCTTTGATCTCGCCGCCGACACGCCGGTGACGGCCGCGGCTGCCGTGTTACGCCGAATTTCTATCGTCATTCAACCCAATAGCCTATTAGGCCACCATTAGTAGTCAGATTTTTAATAAGCGATTTAAAACGCTTTTTAATAGCTGATATATACCGAGGCTACTCCGTCCCTTCATCATTTAAAGTGGTTTTTAATAGCTGATACATACGAAGGATATACCTACTAATTCCGTTCATCCATTCATCAGTCTGTTAAAGCCTTTTATAAAAACAAACTTTAGAAAAAAATATCTTTATTCATGTAAGCCTATTACAGGCATCTATGAAGCGTTCATACTTTTATAATATATTTTTAATTATTTTCCGAATTACATTATATTTCTTAATATGAAAGGTGGGATAACTACCACTACTATCGATAGTTTTCGTTATAAATCTATAGGAATAAAAAAATCGTTAAATGTGATATTTGGCGATAAAACTCTAGAACCGGTTGGTCTGTGGGTCTGTCCTTTCAAAGTTTGATCTCAATCTAGGCGACCCAAATGACGGTTATCAAATAATATACCTATCTACCTACAATGGAAAATATTCTGATAACTCAAAGTAGCAACAAGGTTGCTTAATGAAGCTACAGAAACAAAATTCATAAAAAAAATATTTTGTAACATGCCCAAATAATAAAGTGTGTCTGATATTTCATTAGCATTTTTACAAATGTCATACCTACATACTTTAATTTTTTGAAAAGTAATAATAATCACGTTGGTCTTAACTATCTGGGTTACGGTTTTTCGGCAAATAAGTTCCGCCATTATTGCTTGGAGGAGTTAAAAAAATACAGATTTTCACATAATAAGGTATCCTAGGCAATTAACGCCCACTTAATTTCAAATTAATATATTATTTAATGAAATGACTGAATTAAAAAACTGTTTAGAAAAATAGTTTTATTGACAAAACATAATACAGAAAACTAACACATATGTGCAATCAGATGTATAAGATTATGGAAACAAAGACTTTTTGGATACCTTGTCATTGGGCGTTATTGAACATACAGTTGTTAGTAACGCCCATATATTAATTTACGTATTATCTTGATAAACATTAATATTTCAACTTAAAGCCGTACAAAACATAAAAGTATATTATATTGTCTTTTTTATATAGCATTATAATTATCATTATATTAACTGCAAATACTGCAAAATTTTAATTTTGTAACCCGTCCAACACATCACGTATTTTCTCCATAGTCATCTTTAACAAAAATATCTCACTTCTAACATGTATTATAACTATAGAAAATCAACATCTAAAGGATTTTTAATAAAAATATAGATAATTTTAAAATGCTTAGTGGGCGCTATTAAACGTTGATGGCTAATAACGTCCCAGACTAGTGCGTCAATTAACGCCCTGAAATTAAGTACAACATTATAGCTTAAACATTAATGAGATCAGTAATCAACTAATATCCTAATAATTATTCAGAGTAACAGTAATCAGTTTTACAATCCTTTCGAATCTTCGTCATATTTCGTGAGGCCAACTCCTCATGGTATCACTTCTTGCAAAATTTACATTGTCTCATGTCCAATTTTATGTTTTCATGACATGCATAGCAGTACCAATGTTCTTCTGTATCGTCCTTTTTTTCATTAACCCTCTTTATTTTCTTGTTCATTATCAATGTTTTTAACTTTCTTAGGAAACACTCCTTTTGTTTTTCTTGCTTTATTTTTTAATTTAGTCTTATCTTTCTTATTTTTCTCATTTCCTTGGGTATTGGTATTCTTTTTATCTTCTTCTTTCTTGTCAAAGAGATCTTTAGTAATATGTTGACCCTTATTGTCAAATTACCTCTTTGCACAGTTTTAATGGCAGCTTTCATAGTATCTTCAGACCATGACTCCCCTCTTCTCTTACGTGTGGAATGAGATGGATTCATTTCCCCGAACTGTAAAAAGCAAATCATTATGATACACTTAAATTTTATCTTGTATAAATGCGCCCACTTAAGGATAATAGCGCCCATATAGGCTATTAACGCCCAAACCTTACTTTACGGGGCGTTATTATCCGAATAGTACCTTCTACCTAGTTCTCATATTTTCAGACATAATTAGAAACAAATCAATGAAATCGCTAATGAAATATGAAATAAAGGTATCTAAAATGAACGCTAATCACAAAATTAGAAATGTTAATTATAGAAAATAAACCAAAACTTACGAATTTGTCTGACAATTTTTTATAATAACAGCGTGCACTTCCGGAGTCCTTGAGGATTGGTTCACAACTGAATATTTGGTGGCGTGAGCAGCTTGGCGTCGCGTCCAGGCTTTCGTATTGGTTTATTCTATGTGTGCTTGAATTGTAACGTAACTTGTGCGGCATTATCTCCGATTTTTAGCATTCGGGCGTTATTAAACATTGGGCGTTAAATGCCATACCTACCTTAATTGAAAATTCTGTCCGGAAAAGTAAACCTACCTTGGTATTTTTAAGTCCAACTATTTTATTAAGTTATCTACCAATAGATAAATAGGTATTCCTTCCTTTGGCTGACTTCAAAATACCTAATAACCCAAATAGGAATTGGACCTTAAAAATAATATTAATATTTTTAATTTTCTATAGTAATTTCGTAAGTAGGTACGATACTCACTAAACAAAATGCTACAAATTAAAATTGTAAGATCCGACAATAAATCATACTTATCTTACTACTTTGTACCTATTATGCTATTTAAAAGCAATTCTACCGACGTAACATCGATAACCTTCCTAATACCTAACTGTAATAAATTATAGATCCCACTCTATATTTAACTAAACTATAATTTAGCTCAAATGAGCTCAAAGGATGATGGCTGGTTGCAGACGAGGAGCTCTCAGCGAAACACCGAGGATTCTAATCGTGTAATTTGTGTTATTACAGACTTGGATGGAAGACAGGTTCGGACTATGCGCACTATTCACATAATGAGTCATTTTTTATTTTTTTTTAATGTATTTTATTTATTTAATGATTAATTAGACAATTAGTTGTTGGAAATACATATATAACTTAAAATAAAACTTAGATTAACCTAGAACTAAAAATCTTAAAAAATAAATAAAAATTTAACATCATAATTAAAATATATTATAAAAAGGAGTCCCTTTAGGCAAGGTTCCGAAGATACTGGCAGCGTTCCCCCTTTGTATGGCTAGACTAATTCTTTGTCCGAGGTAGCTGGCAGGTCTTCGGTCCCCTGTGATGTCGACTAACCTTTTTGCTATTTCCTTAAAAAGCCTTAGAGCGCCAGGACCCCACGGACCAAGGGTCTCGACATCGAATGGGACAAAAACTTATTCGGAGCCTAGACCCCTGTATTTGCATGCTTTAGCTTTTTCAGCCGCTTCACAAGCCGCACCAACTCTGTTGTTGGTTCCATGTAGATGGGAAAAATTAGTCATTTATTTCTTGAAACAATTTGGCAGTTATGATCTCAATTTAAAGACCACTAGTTACTAGACCAGACTCGAGCTGGGAATCGAACCCAGGACCTCCAACTTTATAATGCGACAGCGCGCGCCACGGAGGTCGTCAAAGTACGTCCCTGAGCAGTCATAGGTACCTATGCCCCCCTTCAATAAGTTAATGACCGGTACCAACGAGGCGCCAACTCGGGCTTTCGGCTTGGGTTCGGTCAAATAATATATAATTTGCCGAAACCACCGACAGACAATCATGCTGACATTTACAATCAGAATAAATCCGTGTCCGAGAGGTTTCGGTCGGGTAACGAGCTATACGATATTACGCGCAAAATATCCTTTACATGAAATTAAAGCCTTTACTTGACATCATGAAACCTTAAGTTAGTAATGCATATTTGATATTCGTGTATCTCAAAAATCTCAAATGTATCTTAAATTTAAATGTAAACAATTATTTGAATAGCTTCATTTTCTAGCGATATGAATACTAATTTTATTTGAAGCTAGCTTAGCTTAAGCGCGATTGTAATGTCAAATAACAGCAGTAATTTAATACATTTATTGATATTTAATAAGCTACCAAAAAAAACAAATCAGCGCTGGTTTAGAAATAAGTTTTCTTTTTGTGGTTTGTTTTCACGATATGAGCACTAATTTTATATGAAGTTATCTAAAATTGAGCGCGATTTTCATTTGAAGTATGCAAATAAAGGCATTTAATACAATTATTGATATTAAATGCGCTCACCAAAAATAATTGGTGCTGTAAAGTGCTAGTTTAAAAATTTGTTAATATTTTTTTTATTCACCACAACTTAGCCCTTGACTGCATCTCACCTGATGGCAAGTGATGATGCGGTCTAAGACTAGCGGGCTAACCTGTTAGTGGTATGGTAAGCTCATACTCCTAATTGGTTTCTACACAACATCGTGCCGGAACGCTAAATCGCTTGGCGACACGTCTTTGTCGGTAGGGTGGTAACTAGCCACGGCCGAAGCCTCCCACCAGACCAGACTCGAGCCGGGAATCGAACCCAGGACCTCCAAGTTTATAATACAACAGCGCGCGCGCTGCGCCACGGAGGTCGTCATAGGTCATCGTGCTTCTCTTCAATGCTGTTCACAAAGCGAAATAAATCTCACCTTTCTGACCGAAGCCCGAATAGCTATTGCGGTAAACCAAATTACAGATCCCAGCCAGAATCGGCCATTTTATCAACTGACGTAGCATTTGTCTTACCCAATCATTAGGAGATTATTAACGCAATCTCGTCGAATTCGGCCCAAAATGACGAATAGCCGAAAAGTTACCGGACAAATTGCTGGCGCCACATTTTTATGGCGCCTTCAAACTACCTTACCTGTGGCTTATTATGCTTTTAAATGGTCGGACATCCTGGGTGGGCGTTATGAATGACTGTAATTAGTTTTTTTTTAGATTTAGTAATTTTAGTTTAGTTAACAATGGAGATAAGATTAGAGGTGTCAGGTGAGAGGTTCGGTGTTGTGGTGTCGGGCTGTCTTTTTTAATTTTACAAAGAGCTTTTGCCGCCTTTTCGCAATTTAGGTATACACGATTGTCTCTAGAGTTACTTTCTTCTCACTTCCGGAGTGATAGCCTTTTGTTAATTTTCAAGTAAACTTTACTAACCAATAAAACGTAAACCTTTTATATTTATTATGAATCACTGATCACTGTATATACAGTACCACCCGATATTCCAGGTCATTTCTGCCACGCACCTGCAAATTGTGGAACCAGCTTCCATCTTCTGTGTTCCCTAATGGTTATAATATGGGGATCTTCAAAGGGCGGATTAACAAATTGCTCAAGGGCCAGCAACGCATTGGCGGTTCCTCTGGTGCTGCAAATGTTCATGGGCGGCGGTAATCACTTACCATCAGGTGACCCGCCTGCTCGTTTGCTCGCTATTTATTATATATAAATGCACCTTCCTATGGAGATAAAATCAATGATCTAAATGCTCCATTTGCTGTAAGTTGGACTTGGCTAGTGACAGACTTTAACGAATGTATAAAACGTAAGCTTGTAGAAAAGTCCTACTATGATTTTGGGTATGAAATATTGCTCTAAAAAGATAATTATAAGTGGCATGTGAGATGGTGATAAGAAAAATAAAATTTAGCTGGCTAAGTTTGTTGTGCTCATAGCTTTAGTTATAAATTTACGAATGTAGTTATCACCATCGAGGTGATGTTATGTAAATTGTTGACGCATCAAAAGTGCCTTTTAAAGGGCTATTTGAATAATTTTTTTTTTGAATTTGTGGCATAACAACGGATCACCAGTTCATTATAATTTCAGTCGAGAGTCTGACTAAGAATACTATGTCCTTTAGACTTTTCTGTTGAAATTCTCAGTAACGACCTCTAGTTAGGAAAATTGAGTTGTGCATCTCCTTGCTTCGGAAAGCAAGTTAAACTGTTGTTCCCAGTTGATGTCGCATAAAATATTTAAATCACGAGAGCAGCAGGTTGAACTATGATCTGAACACCTCGCTCCAATGAAAAATATAAGCCTGATGGAATGCAGTAGGCTAGTAATGGGTCAGCGTAGATACCAAATTACAAGTCAATAAATTCATTTCAAATTATCAACGATTATGTCCAGAATCTCTAGTGAAAAATGACAAACAGTTCAACAGGTACCTGGTCATCAAACCTACTTATCTAAAACCAACGCGAATTAATATTGCATTACAGATTAATTTCAATACGGATAAAATTCGTACAATACGGATTACCGTATGCTTAAAGAAGAAGGAAATAGAAGTAAAATCAAGAGAAATGGATCGATCGAATTAAATTAATGGAAAAACCACACTTTGTCATCTGCACACCCGAATTCGATCACCGACGACAGAAACATCTCGAGGCACTCCACTCCGCTCGCCGCCACTGCCTCGCGCACAATACAACTGTAAGCGAACAATGGACGTAATTAAAGCTTAATATTGGGTGAGAGCGTTTCAGGGATACGTCTTTGTCACGTACACTTTAAGAAAGCTTCCAAAGAAAAACCCATATAATAAAAGAATAAAGAAAAAATAATAAAATTCTATTAAAAGCTATTTATTATGTACCAACCTGACACCTCTAACACTAATCATTTCAAATTGGTAAGTTGTGATGGCCTAGTGGTTAGGTCGTCCTCCTCCTAATCAGAGGTTGGGCGCTCGATCCCGGGCTCGCACCTTTTTTTTTCTTCGGACTGACTATTAGCTGTACTAACCCTATTGGTAGCGACAGCGTAACCGAGCTGTGCGGGCACGCACCTCTAACTTTTCGTAACTATGTGCGTTTTTTAAGCAATTAAAATATCACTTGCTTTAACGGTGAAGGAAAACATCGTGAGGAAACCTACATGCTGAGAGTTCTCCACAATGTTCTCAAATTCGTGTTAAGTCTACGAATCCGCACCACGCATGGCTAAACCCTGCTCAAATTGAGAAAAGACACGTGCTCTGTAGTGAGCCGGCAATTGGTTCATGGTAGTAATAATGAATGGTCAATTAATAAGTTATTTGGAAAATGAACAACAATTCCGATTCCAAGTAGACCCCTTCGAAAATGCCTTTCATTCAGTAATCTGCCGTATCATAAATGTCCCCGTCGTATCAAGAATATACCCCGTTTAAGAAATGAAGAAGATTATTATTCAAATATATCGGAAAATATAATACACCAAAAATATTTTTTCTAACTTATAGTTCATTTTTTTTTCTTCTAATACCTTCATCAGCGAAGTAGTGTCCCACAGGCACCACCTGTTCGAGGGTATATGCATTTTTGCCAATTACATATCACTTGCTTTAACTGTAAAAGGAAACATTTGCCTGTCATTTCACTATAAAGTTCCCAAAGGCGTGTTATATGTACCAATCCACAAATAGTTTCAATCACGCTGGCAACTCCTTTCATTCTAAGGCAGTCTCTCGTAGTGAGCCGGTAATAAATTAATCTATATAAATAAAAGCGAAAGGTCACTTACATACTTACATACTGATTAACATAATAACTGATTACATATAGCTGTGATAGCCTAGTGGTTAGGGCGTCAGCCTCCTAATCAGAGGTCGGCGGTTCGAATCCGGGCACGTACCTCTAACTTTTCGGAGTTATGTGCGATTTTAAAAATTAAAATATCACTTGCTTGAACGGTGAAGGAAAACATCGTGAGGAAACCTGCACGCCTGAGAGTTCTCCATAACGTTCTCAAAGGCGTGTGAAGTCTGCCAATCCGCACATGGCCAGCGTGGTGGACTATGGCCAAATCCTTCTCATATTGAGAGGAAACCCGTGCTCTGTAGTGAGCCGGTAATGGGTTGATCATGATGATGATGATACTGATTAAACACGAGATCTCAAAAACTATTGTACGTATAAAGCTAAAGTAGGTAGTTGATAGTTAAGAGATGTCATCTAAGAAAGGATATTTGGAAATTCCACCACTAAGGGGGTAAAATAGGGGTTGGAAGTTTGTATAAAATTTCTTTGTTTTTAGAGTAAGAGACACAAAAATTTGCATTTAGACTATGTACATGATTTTTTTTTAAATATTACCTGTCAAGGGTGGTAAAAAAGGGGATGATAGGTTTTGCTTATTTTTTTATTATGAAGTCTACAAGCTTAAAATTTTGAAAATAGGTTTCTTTTAGGGCGTAAGTATAAGGTTAGGATTTTTTTCATGCAAATCTACCCCGAAAAGGGTAAAAGAGGGTTTTGAAGTTAGTATGAAAGTCCTATATTTTTTAATTTAGAAACACGTAAATCGGCAATTAGACTTTTGCCTGTAGCTTACTTTCTGAAGCAGGGCATTGACCGCACGGGTAACCTCAAGGAAAATCAGCAATTCTACGCAGACGAAGTCGCGGGCAACGGCTAGTAACGAATAAACATCAATATCAGAAAAGTGACTGCAATAAAACAATCTATTTCTCAGAGGTATGATGTTATACTTTTTAAAAAACCACTACACCGTTCTCATTGACTTACACTTTTCTTTCACAGTTGTGATTATCGCATTCTTCACAAACGCAATGCATTAAAACCCCAACACTTAATTTCATGAAAAACTGTTTTGCGAGGGAAGACTTTATAATTTTGTTTGATAGCATTACAATTCGGATGTTTTAAAAGAATTTTCGCCTAAACAAATAGTTTTTTTGCCTCCTAATACATATTTATAAACTGTTCACGATTTTAAACTACTTTAAAGTCAAACGCGCCGATCGTGATGCACGATTGCTAGGGCAAAGCTTTTTATGGTGACAAGTGTCCAATTATCTCTGATTGAAATAATAATACGACGCAACTCTCCGTGGTTCGCATGCGGAATCAATTTATATGCCAGGAGACAGCTGTTGCGTCTACCGTATTGTAAATACTTATCTACGTGTGAATAATAAATTAGAATTCTTTAAATAAAATGATGACTGAAATTAATTGATAACAAGCAGGTGATTACTTAAAAAGGTGATTATAGTTATTAGATATATTAAATTAAATAATTAAAAAAAAATATTTACGCAATTATTAAAGTCATCAAAATTCACCCACAAACTATTTTCGATAGGTGAGACCATAGCAGATGGAAAAAGAAACATAACCCTGACATGAAATGCTTTGAAATATCTGTCAATTGCTCGTAGCGAACCAAAAAATAAGCAATTATTGTTTATCAACTCATATTTTTAATTATTTGTTTTCCATTAAAAGCGTAATTTTTTTTTAAGTTGACCATGACAAGATTTCCATGACCAGATTTAAATTTATCATACATTAGTAAAACAAATTAACATACTTAATAAATTCTTATTGGAATTAAAAAACCTTAATGCATTTCTATTCGATATCGAAGGACAAAAATTTAAAGAAATAAATTTTATTTGAAATACAACATCTTTTATATCATTTTGCGCATATACATGTGTATAAAAAGTTATACCTATCTACCCTGTATTAGAGTGCCTTTATTTGTAACGTTATCACATAATATGTTGTTACGTTACTTACGTTCTTGTATGTATACGTATATTTAAGTTAATATTTGCGCATTTGAGTACTGTAAACACTGTAACATACTTTCAGCCGTCTCTGAGGCTATGAGCCGAGCCAAGAGTTTAAGGAACGCGACTTTTTGCCGACACCCACCCGTGAAGTTTGATGCGGTCGGAGTCGACATTTCTGGACGTGCCGACGGCTCTGTCGGCGGAATTCACGAATTTTTCCATCATGTTTTGCGCGATATATATTCCGTCTGTGCTATCCGCCGAATCAATTCGCCGGAATCGGAATCGTTTTAGTTAAGTATTCAGGCACGTCTCTAGCGAAGTTTCTTTTGTCTCAATCGCTGACAGACCCCGTATTACGGAACCACTGATCACCAATATGAAACCATGTTGACTTCCATGATTCACGTTATCCAAATATTTTTCATTGAGAACAAAACTACTTTTTTTAATGATTGAAATCGTGGTTAAAGCATTAAAGTTAGGAAAGCGAACTAGAAGGCGAGATACTTGATGTTACAGTTTACAAACGCTCAATTACAAAAAACACCCTACCGACAAACACGTGCCGCCATTGTCGTGTAGAAACCAATTAGGAGTTTGGTTTTACCATAATCTTAAGAAGTTAGCCCGCTACCATCTTAGACTGCATCATCATTTACACCAGGTGAGATTGCCGTCAAGGGCTAACTTGCAGAGAATAAAAAAAAATATTCAGCACAAAAATGAATATCAGTAGGTTAGATCACGATATTAAGGTAGGTATTTTTTAATTTAATAGCAAATAAATCGTGGTATTAGTTACTACTAGTAGAAGCATAAAAGGCGTGCGTCCAATTAGTGGGGGCGAAATTTGTTTCTGCGGCGTGGGTTACGGCTACAGAAAAGCGATTGTGGTGTTAAGGTAAACGTCACTTCTTTCAAATTAAAATGTCTATTCGGTGCTCTTAAAGAAAGACTGAAGCGGTGATAGCCTAGTTGTTAGGGCGTCAGCCTCCTAATCAGAGGTCGGCGGTTCGAATCCGGGCACCTCTAACTTTTCGGAGTTATGTGTATTTAAAAAAAATTAAATATCACTTGCTTCAACGGTGAAGGAAAACATTGTGAGGAAACCTGCACGCCTGAGAGTTCTTCATAATGTTCTCTAAGGCGTGTGAAGTCTGCCAATCCGCACATGGCCAGCGTGGTGGACTATGGCCAAACCCTTCTCATATTGAGAGGAGTACCGTGCTCTGTAGTGAGCCTGTAATGGGTTGATCATGATGATAATGATGTTGAAAGAAAGACTAAGGACTTTATTTTGTTGTATAATAAGCGTTGTTAGTAAAAGTTTCTTATAGTTCATATCAATAGAAAAGTTTGCCATTTGCGAATATTGCAAAGATTGATTTCATCATCGCTTCCTTAATACAGGCAAACCGCTAGATTTATGACGAGCGTCGGTCTGTCTGTCATCAAGATTATTTATTGTTTCCATCAAATTTAAGGAACGCTGGAAACTCGTAACACCGGCAATTAATCTTGTCAGTTATGGACGATCGGCATTTTTGATTATTATTGCTTTAATTTATTGGCTTGTCTTCGAGGTCTTGTTTGGTACGTGTATAGCGCCAACCCTGAATGCAGCAAGAATATTGTTTTTACTTTATCATATCATTATTATTTCTATTTACTTCTACTCTCACGCCCGTGTGCAAAATAAATATATATAGAAGTCAAAAGAGATATTATATATTTATAGCAAATTATGTTTGTAAAAAATTTATTGCTACCTTCTAAATTGTGTTAACAATTCATCAAATCATCAAGAGTTCAAATGTGGGTAATTATTGAATTCTTGTTGTTCTTGGCGCCGCTGAATGAACTTAATAACTCCTTCGCACCGACATCATCTTGTCAACCCGTTACCGGCTCACTACAGAGCACGGGTCTCCTCTCAATATGAGAAGGGTTTGGCCATAGTCCACCACGCTGGCCATGTGCGGCTTGGCAGACTTCACACGCCTTTGAGAACATTATGGAAAACTCGCAGGCATGCAGGTTTCCTCACGATGTTTTCCTTCACCGTTGAAGCAAGTGATATTTTAATTTTTTTTTTAAAAACGCACTTAACTCCGAAAAGTTAGAGGTGCGTGCCGGGATTTGAACCGACATATAGCTACTTAATATAGATAAGATATATAGTTATAAGAACTGTAAACGAAAAATCCCCAATCTTCTTCAAAGATCCCAAGTTAGCGACCCACCCTTTTACTACCATGAGATAACGTTACTCATAACCACGGTTTCTTTAGATACCTTCGCTAAATCTCTCGGACATCGGCTAGATGCATAATATAATACTTAAGAATTCCGTCGGAATAGCGAAAAATGCAAACGACTCGCTGGAGTGACCATAAATATCATGAAGATGTAAAGTCATGAATATGAGTTGCAAATCTTGCGATAAAGTTCACAGCGCGCCGACGATCGATTCAGATTTGGTATTCGCGGTGGATGCAAATACAAATGCATTTGCATGCATATTTCATGGCGTTCTGAGCTGCACTTTAATTAGTAGACGAGCGAGACCGCCCACCGCGCCCCCCACGACTTACGGCTGAATGCAAACGAGGATATGATATTGAAATTGCTTACAATAGTTCAAAACCTAAATGGATTTCGAATATTAAGTAAACATGATACAAGGAATTAGCTCTTGATCAAGTTTTTAGCTTTTATCCAACATTCAGTCGTTTCAAACATTAGACAGTTGGTTTCTGCACTTTAATACAAGTATGTCTGTTACTTGAAATACATTCAAATTTAAAATAATCTTTGTTCAAAAAGGCACTTTTGACGCGTCAATAATTTACATAGTAGTTATTTCATGGTGATAACTATATTCGTAAAACTTAAAACTAAAGCTATGAGGGTTCCAAACGCGCCCCGGTCTAAGAAGAAGCCCACAACAAACTTAGCCGGGGTTTTTCTTTTTTTCGTTATCACCATCTCATATAATGAATAATAAACTATAGTACCTATGGAGATAGAGCAATTCACACCCAAGCTTTTTTATCGTTTATATAATCCTTAATATCGTAATATGATTTTTCTAGAAGCTTTCGTTTTATAAAAACTTTGAACTTATTGATAGACATCTCCAAAATATCAATAGGTAATTTATTATAAAATAAAATACAATTTCCTTCGCCTATACTAATCCTGCGCGGAAGAAGTCGCGGGCACCACCTAGTAGTAGTATAAATAAATAAATAAAATAATTATTTTAATGAATCTAAAACTAAATCATTAAAAATATTTGTAATATAAAAACTAAAATATATTATTAAAAGGAGTCCCTTTAGGCAAGGTTCCGAAGATACAGGCAGCGTTCCCCCTTTGAATAGCTAATTCTTTGCTGGTAGCTGGCAGCTCTTCGGTCTCCTATGATGTCGGCTAACCTATTTGCTATTCCTGAGCTATATTGCTACGTAGTGAAGTTAATTCAGCGTTTGTTGTATCGTCGCTTGAACACGTGCACTTGAAATACCAGGTGCTCTCTCCTTTTTTTTTCGGACTGTCTATTAGCTGTGCTAACGCTATTGGTTGCCACAGCGTAACCGGGCGGTTTGGCGAGCTCTCGACTGCAGTTTGACCTAATGGAGACAGAAATGTGCTGTCCACACAATCTAACCTGCCAGAACTAGCGGTACTTAAGCTTAGTTGTTGCAAATGTTTGAGTTAACTAAAGGACGTCAAGGCTCGAGATGTAATATTTATTAAATGCTGAGACTTTTCTAAAAGAAATTGCCACAATCCTGGGTCAACCATACCGTCTTCTGTTCTATAACATGATGATTTGAAATTTACATTTAATTATTTTGGTATTAGAAGAAAAATAAAGATAAACTTAACGAGAGCGAAGCCACGGACATACCGAGGCCAATTTTATATAAGCGTCGTTTAACTACGCCAATAAAGAATATTTGCTTGACTCGCGAAATTATAAATTCAAACCCCTTTTCCAATTAAAATCGACCACTAGCACATTTATCTTCATCATGCCGCGGTATTAGCATCAGCTCAATATCCAACGAAAAAACCTTCCACACCAAGCCCTACATTGTGTGCAAAGTGTGCTATAAACGACCTCTCAACATCTACATAACTATCGAAAACCAACCATCAAATGAAATGCATTAGGGTTCACTTTTCAACACCGGTTGTTTCAAGTAAATTGTTACCACCAATTCGGCAAAAATGCACTGTATCTTTTCTGGAGTAGGGTTGGCTTTTGATTAAAAGGCTCATTATTTGAGGCGAATATTCAAGGGCTAACGTTTGAAAAAGTATATCAATCATCTATGACGATGATGGACGACGCAGGCGTAAAGGTGGGTGCAGACGGCTGAGTAAGTGAGCGCTTGGGTTTATTACTATATGAATAATATAAGATTTAGCCGGGAGAGAGTAAGTTTGTATGTTTTGTTATGTTGGTTTTATTGTTACACCTTCACGCTGGAACTACTGAACCGATATGGCTGAATTTTTTTTTAGAGATATACGCTGGAATAAAACCGAACTACTTTTTAAATCCATGGTTCTCACGGGATTTGTGAAAACTGAATTCACTTACGTCGTTGAGCTACAACTATATAGTCCAAAGAAAAACTTCTAATAATTATAGGAAACGGAGCAGCGGCAAATAGAACGGGAACGAGAACAGGAATTAACCACGGAATAATCTTCTAATACAAATTTACCTAAATTTTTTTTACGGAATTTTCATCTACGCTACACATTGGGTGCCACAAAAAACAAAAAGACGTCGAGGCAGACCGAGGCGTCGTTGGCGTGACGAACTCGATGCCTATATGTCGGCTTGGCCCCAAATATCCCTAGATAGAGACAAATGGAAGGAAGAAAGGGAGGCCTTTGCCCAATATTGGGACAGTACGGGCTGATAATAAATAAATAATAAATAAATAAATTTTATCTACGCGGGCAATAGCAAATATAAATCAAAATAACTTAAAAATTGTGGATTTATTCATCTTACTCTCATGGTTCAACAAATATCATTAACAAGGAAGAAAAAATACATTAAAGGTTTAAGATGTGTCTTCATTCACCTCTCCCATTAAAGAAAATTACTAAAGTGGGATATTATGTACGTAGATGATGATAATGATCAGCTCCTGTGGTTGGATTTGAAATCTTGCAACATTTGCTAGCTGCATTTACCGTGGTAATCGTGCTAAAGGTTATACCTAAATGTTATAAATATAACATTTATAAAGGTAAATTTTAATAAAACGTATTATATTGTATAATAAAATATTCTATATATAATTCATTCTATATATAAGTCGGAATTTGGATCTACTGAAGCGGTGATAGCCTAGTGGTTAGGGCGTCAGCCTCCTAATCAGAGGTCGGCGGATCGAATCCGGGCACGCACCTCTATCTAACTTTTCGGAGTTATGTGCGTTTAAAAAAAATAATAATGTTCCGAATCCGTAAAATTCGATCCGAATCCGAAATCCGAATTAAAAATCCGTAATGTTCTCAAAGACGTGTGAAGTCTGCCAATCCACACATGGCCAGCGTGGTGGACTATGGCCACACCCTTCTCATGTTGAGAGGAGACCCGTGCTCTATAGTGAGCCGGTAATGAGTTGATCATGATATTATACAAAAGTATAAAGTCTTGCTTTTAAGTATAAAATTACAATTATATTATGTATAAACGTAATAATATTTAACTTGGTTTCTCTAGAAAAGTGAATAAATCTATTAATTATAAAGAAGACTATTAAGTTTGAACGATGGCTGTTATATCGGTACATTACTTGTAATAAGTAATTCCTTATCAAAAACAGTATTTTATGGAAGAATTTACTTATCGCCGCGAAAGCGACAGGGCAATGCTAATGAATTCCTTTCCATTCACTTAATGATCTCGTTGCCGAAACAAAATTCTTTATCGTTACAGCAAAAAATGCCGACACTACCTTATCGCTAAGGTCTGTGTTAAGAGGCAGAGCTACTAATATCTCGTTCTCAAAGATTTTGGATATGATTTGTGAGATATCCTGATTACTATTCAATAGATAAAGTGGGAGTAAAGCTTTCTTCACTAGAGATTCAACAAGGTACTTCATTGCTATTCCTACCCTCGAAGTGGCTACAACTTTAGTAAAAAATATCTTTCAATTTGTTTTTGTATTTCTTTTAAATTGTATTTAGTTTAGTTTCGTTTAAATATGTTTTGTAACAGATAGTGAAAGAAAATTGTTTGATCTATTTGCATGTTCTTTTTTAAAATAATTCAGTGTCATAAATCTAACGGTAACCGAGCGAAAATTTTACTTACGATTCAGGCTTGAAAAATTGTTTCATTTCAATGTGCGTTTTCTTAATTTTAAAGGTTTTTCGTTAATACTATAATGTTATTATCAGTAAAACACTATTGTAATAGCAGTGTAGTTTTGTCTGTCATAATTCAATCCCCGTTTCATTAACGGGTGATGTACGTTTTCAATTTAATTAAAGCGAATTTAAATTAAATTATGTTTACACTTGCTTTAACGTTAAAGCATAATATCGTGAGGACACCTGCCTGAGAGATCTCCATTATGTTTTAAATATGTGTGTATGTTTATTACCAAATAACCGGACAAAATTGCAGATTATTTTCCAATGACATGAAAATAAGCGTGCACACAAATAACATCTCATTTATGACGAAAAAATTAAAACGTTTTCTTACGTTGCCGACCCTTAACGTTAATCGTCAACAAAGTGCCGCCAACGTGTCGAGGGATCGATAAAAATTTAACTTACGCCCGAAATGAGATAAACCAAGTGGCCTTACAGAACTTAAGCGGCGATAAAATGCTTTAAAAGCTCGAAGCAATTTATTACTTTCCGTTTAAAGTTTACTGCGAATGAATTCAACATGTCGGAATATTAATTTGTGTTTATTTATATTTTACTTTTGTTATTGGAACGAAGTTCCTTATCGCGCGTTGTGAAAGGGGGCTAGACGGAAAAAATTCTTACGAAAAGTTGTCACGACACTTTTTGTTATTGTAAGCTGTGCGGCGACGCATATTTCTCTGTCTGTCTCACTCTCTCTTATAGAAAGCAAGCCAGATATTTTCATTTCTATTTCGCATTGAACAGTGTGGTGTCGCGACGATTATTTTTGTTGAGTGTATAAAGGTTTTTTGTAAATAATAAATAATAAAAAATAATAATAATAATGAATCCTGACAGTGTTTCTGCACAAGTTCCGGATATTGCTGATGGAGTACAAAATTGAGCCTACTGATTAAGTTTACATAACATTATATTTGTTAATAATAAAAAAAAATATTATTATAACTTAAATAAAATAAAATTTTATTATAATTCCTTCACTAATTAATCGAAAGGAACTTCGTTCCATCCGGGTGTCCCTTGACACCTCTCAAGTTTTTTTTTATCTCTCATTTTGGGTTCGGCATGACTGCAATTCATGAATGCAATTGATTTGTTCTCTGGTTCTACAATTTTAAACAATACGTTTACTCATTTGCAATTATTAATGTAACAAACACGTTTTTATATGTAGAGAGCAATAGGTTTGTATTAACTTAAAAATACTGCAGAAAATAACTGGATGCAAGACAATGACAAAATGGAACGCTCTCCGAAACCACCAGTCATCTGTGAATATTAACTTTACGGATCTTTATACAGTTTTCGCTTATGCCTCTTCCAGCATATCAAGCTAGAATTGTACTTAATCAACATCGTTTGCTCGAAAAAAAAACATTCTTAATAACCAATTAATTAAGTAAATAATCGGATGATGAAAATATTATTACAAAAGTTTCATACGCTAATGTTATTCTTGATACTATATCAAGAATAACATTAGCGTATGAAACTGCACCTAACTACAGACTTTGTGACGACGCATGATATAGTTGGAGGTCCTGGGTTCCATTTCCGACTCGAGTGTGGTCTGGTAGGAGGCTTCGGCCCTAGCTAGTTACCACCCGACAAAGACGTGCCTCCAAGCGATTTAGCGTCGCGATGTCGCGTAGAAACCAATTAGGATTGTGGGTTTACCATATCCCTAACAGGTTAGCCCGCTACCCTTTTAGACTGCATCATAACTTACCACCAGGTGAGATTGCCGTCAAGGGCTAACTTTTAATGTATATAAAAAAATTGCTAGATATTACACCACACCACCAGTTTACTGTACTACCAGTTAGGTAAAGTTAAACGAAAAGAGATAATTAATGCTAACAAACAGTTATATGATATGCGTGTGACACATATATGCTAACGTACGTTTTAGGGTTCCATACCAGAAGAGTGCCAGTGCCATCAGATTCCTGTTACTGAGCCCTTGGTCTGCAAGCACAACTCGTATGTAGCTGGCATTGATTTATCACTAGCCGTAGATAGAGCGTGTCATACAAAAACAAGGCGAGAATTTGTCAATAACTAACTATACATTCCTACATATCGGTATATCGATGTATTACAACCCGTCTAATACACTAGACATCTGGCCGTTATATGATCTATAGCGGCGATTATACGGCTCGAGTATTAGAATCGGTGACTTTCGTCTAGCCTTGTCACACACTAGGGGAAAGGAGTGCACGCGTCGCTATTTGTGCACTTCTTTTCCGTCCCATTTTTTGAGCGTTAATGATCGATCTACGCCTAGTGGTAAACCAATGGTTGCTGGTTTTATTTCATCTGTCACGCAAATAGTAAGTATCATTGTTTGTTTACATTAATTATTCTTTTATAAAGCCGTTGTTATTTTTTCATATACTACACAGGTAAACCTGTTACCTGACTAGACCTGATGATAAGTGATCAACGTTGCACCACCATAGGAGAGTTACAGGCGTACAGTGCGTTACAGGCTGGACCCATATTTATAGGTTATATCTTTACCAGTAGGGCACAATCCAGATCAGACTTAAGCCGGGAATCGAACTCGGGACCTTTCACTTCAAAATACTATTGCGCACGCGCTTCGCCACCGAGGTATTCAAATTTTAAATATTCCTAGAGATACTTTACGTAAATACAATTTAATTCACTCAGTTTGAAATAACTATTGGGATTAATAAAAATCTGACTTAGTAATTAGAATTACTTAGGTTTAGAGATTTAACTGAATGTTTTCAACCGGTACATATTAAATATTCAACTAACAGCAAGTCATTCCGGTGGAACATCTTAATATTATTACATCGAAGGCTGTTTATTTAAATTATTGTTTCTCGAAATGGTACCCCACACGTCACACGAAAAAATATTTAACTTTAACCTCACGTTGCATTGGATAATGAATTGTCGAGACATGAATATAAGGTTCGAAATAGGTTAGTGATGAAACGGTTGTTTGAAGGCTCGTTCCAATCGTAGGTGAAAGGCAAACACAGTAGCTGGCCACCCGCGGGGTTTCAAAAATGCTGCTATTGAGTGTGAACTATGTAAACACGATTAGTCTCCCCGAGTCGACTCCATGATCGATCAAAAATAAGAACTTCATTACAAGTGTTTGATTTGGTTAGTGGTGTATGAATTGAATCAACTTTACGTAAAAGGGAAACATGAGGTTTTGGAAATAAAATATCGATTTGTTGTAATATCTGAGCCCATTCGCATGACGCAGAAAAACGAGATGTTATTTTTTTTCACCATTTTATATTTCTCGTTTTGTATAGGTATGCGTATGCTAGTGCTTGAAATTATAAACTGTGGCTATATTGTATTATATAAAATAGCATTATCGTAACTGATTATTATCACAAAACTGAACAATTATTCGTCTTATCTGTAATTGATATTAACATGTTTAGCCTTATTATATATTAGCTCATCAACAGATTTGAGGCATACAATGGGAATGTTTACTTCACAACGATAAATTAAATATTCAAGTATCTAAGTCATTGCATCACATCACTACATTGATTTATTCTGACAATGACGTACAATTCCGTTGCCCTCGACATCTAACAACTATATTTGTTCAGCAGCTTGTCAAAACACACCACGCGCTACCGTGACGGTCGAGTGACTCGCTCAAGTGACTGGCTCGAGCGCACTCTCGCAATGTAAACACTCAACTTTAGTGTTTGGCCGCCAAAAATTCTGTCGACGAAATAATCAATAGCCACTATTGATTTAACATTCAATTGTAATCCACTTTACCAAAAATATTCAATATAATTACACCCTTAAAATAATAAAAATGAGAGGAGAGGAAAGAGGAAAACTATTTTTTCTTTGGCTAGGTATTCTGATCTAAGAAATCGAATCGAAAAGCAGATCATTATTCTTAACCTGGTGAAGTCCAGGCATACTTTCTCATATAAATTAAACTCAGTCTAAAGATCTAACATCGTATAAAGTAGGTTTACTTAATTACTTTGAGAGTGATGTATATAGGATGGACAGGGGGCGGGGGCATGTCTTCATCGGTAATTTGGGTAGACGTGACCAGATACTCTTGGTAGAACAGAATTAAAATTATAAGTATGGTAATTTATAAGGAGCAGACTATACGCTCCACCAAGTACGACTATGCACTACCGCGACTCGACCACCGATCTGTCTGTCGTACATGATTCTAAAACTAGATGGCGCTGCTCTCGGATTGCCGACTCTGATTGACATATATTATTAACATTTTTTATTTACATTTTTTAAATACACCTACGTTATACATAAAATTAACGAAGAAATTTATTTATGTAGGTAAGTATATTGAAACAGTTAAGATAAAGTAGACTATAGTAGTAGGTTATTAAAAAAAATTAAAATATCACTTGCTACGATAGGTGCTTCAACGGTGAAGGAAAAAACATTGTGAGGCAACCTGCACGCCTGAGAGTTCTCCATAATGTTCTCAAAGGCGTGTGAAGTCTGCCAATCCGCACATGGCCAGCGTGGTGTACTATGGCCAAAACCCTTCTCATATTGAGAGGAGACCCGTGCTCTGTAGTGAGCCGGCAATGGGTTGATCATGATGATGATGAGACTATAAATACGAGTAAGTTAATCAATTCCAATTAATTTATCAAATAATTAAGTTAAAAAACCCCTCAAAAACTCTATACATACTCAACTCTGAACACCAGAAGTAGTCGCAGTTAGCTAACACATAAAACAAACAAGTACATAACAACTATTCTGTTACGTGGCGAACTCTGCCAGTTAAATCCTACCGCAAGCCGCATTAAAGAACTCAGTTCCATTAAAATCTTGAAGAACGAGCCGCGTATTAAACCGAAATAGAATTCTCGTATTCCACACAAAGCAGCGAGCCTCAGCTAATAAATTACGTGAACGCAGTGAGTTTTAAACAGAGCTTTAACATTAAACGACTTAATTGCGGCACTCGATGGATTATCTTAAAACATCCGTTTTGTGTTAAAGCACTCGTTTGTAGAGTGACATATGTACTGGGGGATAAAAACGGGATAGCTTTTTATTTTACAGGCTTTTTTTACACACTACAAGTTAGCCCTTGACTGCTATCTCACCTGGTGGTGAGTGGTAGCGGGCTGACCTGTTAGGACTATGGTAAACCCACGCCCGTAATTGTGTTCTACGCGACATCGTGCCGGAACGCTAAATCGTTTGGCGACACGTCTTTGTCGGTAGGGTGGTAACTAGCCACGGCCGTAGCCTCCCACCACACCAGACTCGAGCCAGGAATCGAACCCGGGACCTCCAACTTTAAAATGCGACAGCGCGCGCGCTGCGCCACGGAGGTCGTCAAAAATAGGCAGGCTTTTACAGGCTTTTATTTAACAAACCTACCCAGTTATTATGTGTGGGTCTTACAAGTTGAACTGAAAACACTTTCTTATTCCGTGTAGTTGAAATTTATTATTATTATTACGAAACTGTGATAGCCTGCGAAGCTATAGATAGCCTAGTGGTTAGGACGTCAACCTCCTAATCAGAGGTCGGGGGTTCGAACCCGGGCACCCACCTATAGTTTTTCGGAGTTATGTGCGTTTTTAAGCGATTAAAATAACACTTGCTTCTACGGTGAAGGAAAACATCGTGAGGAAACCTGCACGCCTGAGAGTTCTCCATAATGTTCTCAAAGGCGTGAGAAGTCTGCCAATTCGCACATGGCCAGCGTGGTGGACTTTGGCCAAACTCTTCTCATAGGCTTTCTCATAGAAGACCTGTGCTCTGTAGTGACCAGAGAATGGGTTGATCATGATGATGTTGAGTACGATTATAATTATTATTACACTTTATGTATTTATACATGAAGAAAGAAGTAAACTACAACAAGGCGGTCTTATCGCTAAATTAAATTGCACATGTAGGTACAGTTTCATGTATTTTTAAACTAAAAAAATTGTTTTATATGTCAATGCAGTTTTGTTTGTAAGCAAAAGCTGTTTGGACCGGAAAAATAAATATCCAACACACCCTAGGTCCACCTAGGTGGTGGTGGTATTATTAAAAAAAGATATTAATTATTAAAAAAAGAACTGTCTGTGACGTATGGACATAAACATATGGCATATTAAGAGTATGGACATCTTGTGTTAGAATATAATCCCTTAAAATAATCGCTACTCATAATTTTTGTCTGTATAATACCTCATTTATGATTATCCTGCATAAGCAATCACATTTATGTTAAGCTAAAATAATTTGATTATACGTTGAGGCTCTATTGTACTTAACCCGTTGATACACAAAAATAAAATAGAAATCCTCGTAATATTAAGTTTATCGTCGCGGCGGACGCGTGCGCACTCCCGAGTTCCAGCCACAAGGCGACGCGAAGGAGCATCGCTCGCTTTTAGTCGGTATTTCGGTCACCACTCTGGCCACCAGCGAGTCCCACATACCCTGCTGGAAGCGGCGCAGTCTGCCTGCGTTGCTTCCAGAGTGAAGACGTAAAGGCATAAAAAGGGAGTTTATCGTTAGTACAAACTTGTGGAAAAGTATTTCGTTTTGATGCTGTTTTATTTTATTGTTGTTTTGGACAAGATTACTCGTAAACCACTTTTCAAGATTAATTTTGTATTAGAGAGAGTATTGTTCAAAACAACAAAATTTAAATATCATTCCATAATTAATGGTTGACTGGACCTATAGAGAGAAGCGGTGATAGCTCAGTGGTTAGAGCGTCAGCCTCCTAATCAGAGGTCGGCGGTTCGAATCCGGGCACGCACCACTAACTTTTCGAAGTTATGTGCGTTTTTAAACAATTAAAATATCACCTGCTTCAACGGTGAAGGAAAACATCGTGAGGAAACCTGCACGCCTGAGAGTTCTCCATAATGTTCTCAAAGGCGTGTGAAGTCTGCCAATCCGCACATGGCCAGCGTGGTGGACTATGGCCAAACCCTTCTCATATTGAGAGGAGACCCGTGCTCTGTAGTGAGCCGGTAATGGGTTGCAGCTAATATAGACCTATCAAAGTAAGTTATATTTTATCTGTCTGTCATCTGATTTAGACGTTTATTTCAAACGAATTCTCCGAGGAATTGTGACTAATGCGGATAATTACAAGTCCCAAACAATTAAATATTGAGACTGATCAACACTGAGACTTCACTTGATTGTGAGATATATTACTGAAATGAACTAGAAATTGAACTCTTATTCTCTTACTTTTTTTTATCCACTACAAGTTAGCCCTTGACGGCCATCTCACCTGATGGTAAGTGATGATGCAATCTAAGATGGCAGCGGGATAACCTGTTAGGGGTATGGAAAACCCATACTCCTAATTGGTTTCTACACGCCATCGTGCCGCTAAATCGCTTGGCAACAAGTCTTTGTCGGTAGGGTGGTAACTAGCCACAGCCGCAGCTCCCAGGCTCCTACCAGACCAGACTCGAGCCGGGAATCGAACCCAGGACCTCCAACTTTATAAAGCAACAGCGCGTGCGCTGCGCCACGGAGTTCGTCAAAACTTTACTTAAATGTAACAGGCGTAGCAGCTTAGCAGCAGTCATCGATGCGTCGATGAGTCGAGATGCTAATTTAGTAGAAATTAAATAGATTTTAAATTGGGCACTGTGTATCTTTGTTATCGATATCATGAACCATTAGCCCGCACTTACCACAAATGATAGGCTGGTGAAGTCTGTCTGTCTGCGCAGTGTGTAATCTGCGCAGATAATATATGGCCGGTAATGGCGGTGGTTGGGGCGAATCAAAGACTGGCAAATTAGTGTTTGCATTGGGTAGGTATTGTACAGTTGGTGATGTCAATCATTATTTGCCTAATGGCGTATTGTTGCACGAGGTAGGTACTTCCCGGTATTAGAAATTTAAGATGGGGTCTAATTGAGCATTGACGCAGTGTGGGTTAAGCCGCAGTACTATGATCTTACATGGAAGGTTCCAAAATCGAAAGTCAATCCTAGATATTTGTAATCACCACCATTATCAGCCCATTACCGGCACAATTACCAATTAGGAGTGTGGGTTCACCATACCCCTAACAGGTTAGCCCGCTACCATCTTAGACTGCATCATCACTTACCATCAGGTGAGATTTCCGTCAAGGGCTAACTTGTAGTGGATATAAAAAAAAATTATAAAAGTAAATCCTGCATCGCGCTATCGAAGTTTTCATATATGACTTCCCAAGATGAAAAACCAAAACTGCCTGCTCCCCGGGCTTCTATTGAAAGATGTTTCTATTTGTACGGTCGAGCTTATGGCTAGGGCTCCCGTACACAAATCCAGGCTGTATTTAGAATCCAGCAGTTAATGTCAATGGATTACAAGATGAAATAAACTATAAACTATTTTATATAGGCATCCTAAGGCATTTTCAACATGAAACATGACTACTTTTGAAAAGTAAGAAGCCTATAAATAAGAACTTGCGATTGTGTGTGTCAGTCGGGCCTATGTACCTCACACGTGAGAAATTGGATATACCCAGCAGGCATAACGATAATGAAGAAACCAAAGATTACGCAAGATAATTACGAAGCCATAATTGAAACACCATTATGATCGCAACCGACAATCACCCAAACTAATTACCAGCCCCCCTCGTACCAGATTTCGAGATAATATCTTTATATTTATTTCAACAGCGCATACCCCGGCATCCAATTACGTATCGAGCGTATAATCGATCTTCGAACAAAGGACCGAGCATCGATTTCTTTTATCTGTCAATCAAAAGGAATGATTGTGATCCAATCGACTCCCGCGCAAAATTAACGTCACCCTCGCCCCAAGGCTCCATACATAATATATAACCTCTTCTCTTCACAAAATAGAGTTCAATATATTTGAGGTCATATTTTAGCGGGGTGCATGAATAGGTTTGTAGAATGTAACAGCAATGTCGTGCATTGATTGATTGACGGCACATCGATAATTTCCTTTGTGGGTTAAGCGCTACTGGGTTGGTAGGTACAAGACAATAAAACAATGAGGCGACCGGTTAAGTGCGAGTCTGGTTACGTGCGTGAATGAGTTTTTGTCCAACGGTTTGCTCGTAATAACTGCTGCAACCAATTAAGAGTCATCTCGATTTTTTTATGATGGTATGAGTCGTAATTTTTTTTTTTTTCGGACTGTCTATTAGCTGTACAAACCCTATTGGTTGCCATAGCGTAACCGGGCAGTTTGGCGAGCTTTGGAAAGAAGCTCTGCCAGAAGAAATTTTGAGCCCTAGGACTCGAAGAAACTAAGGGAACGACTGCCTAAGGGCGCCTCCTTTGAGGCCGAACCTCGGCTTAGGCGACGTTTGGGTTAACGGGGGGGTCGGACGGTGAGAAAGAGTTGTAATGAGTATCGAAGGTATATCGGCCGTCCGAATAAACATTTTCTTAGACCAAACAAAAATAAAGCGCCATCTCTTAGTATACTCGTGAACTACAACGGACCACGAATGAAATACGTCGTATTCTTGTAAGCATAAGATGGTAAAAGGCTGTTATACAAAACAGCTACCGACATGTGAATTATCGCCTCTATCATGCAGTGAAATCTTGATGACAAGTCGGCCTTGCTAAGGTAACTGCGCCTGCGCCTGCGTGGTATCTACTCCATTAAAGTTTGATGCTCTTTTGGTTTGTGTAGTGATCAATTTAATAGGCCTATAATAAAATTCAAATTTCAAATTCAAATAATCTTTATTCAAATAGTCCTTTAAAAGGCGCTATTGACGCGTCAATAATTTACATAGTAGTGATATGATGGTGATAACTACATTCGTAAACTTAAAACTAAAGCTATGAGGACTCCAAACGCGCCCCGGTCTAAGAAGAAGCCCACAACAAACTTAGCCAGATAAATTTTCTTTTTGTTATCACCATCTCACATGCCACTTAAAATTATACTAAGAGCTATCTTAGCTTATCTTTAAAATTAAGAACAATTATGTAACCTAAATCGCAGGGTACTTCTGCAGCACTCTCAGCTGGCCTTAGAGACAGTTAGACCTACAAACCTTATAAAATATACCTTCTATCTTATTAATAAAGAAACGTTATTGTTAATCCTAGACAAGAAGTTGTGTAAAAGTAATAAAAATATTTATAAAACAGACCCTTTTCGGTTTCGGGACCTTGTTCTGGCTTGAAAATGTTGAGTATATTACCCGTGATATTACCGTTTCATAATATTTAAAAAATATTTCGTCTACGTGAATAAGTGTTGCCGCGATAAAAAGTAGCCTATGAAAATTGTCGCAACCATTATTGGCTTCGTAAAAAAGCACAAATCTAAAACATTTGTCATTTTACTGTAATATACATCACCAAATAAGTTTGGGTTGGCGTACACACTTAATATGTTTTATTTTTATTTTGGGTAAGTTTATTTAATGTTATCATTCTAGCCTTGACTACCAGCTCTTTTGTTTCGTTTACCTTAAACCTTCAATGTATTAGGTTTACAATCTGACGATCACTTCCTTTTTAAAATGGTCCAAATCTGGCACGTCATTAAATTCATTAAAAAAAGTTTGTGTTTGTATTGTCAGAAAAAAGAGAATAAATTGTATAAACGTAACTGAACAATTTATGGCTCAATTGAGTTTTTTTTTATTCGCCAAGGTAGTTTATGGCAAGTGATGATGCGGTCTAAGATGGTAGCGGGCTAACCTGTTAGGGGTATAGTAAACTCATACTCCTAATTGGTTTTTACACGACATCGTGCTGGAACGTTAAATCGCTTGGCGACACGTCTTTGTCGGTAGGGTAACAAGCCACGGCCGAAGACTCCCACCAGACCAGACTCGAGCCGGGAATCGAACCCAGGACCTCCAACTTTAAAATGCGCTGCGCCACGGAGGTCGTCAAACAAAAACTGAACAACTTATGGTTGATTTGATTTCTACTTATTACTTTGTAGCTTTGCCCGCGGCTTAGCTCACGTCATCTTCGCTTATGATTAGTTAATTAAATAATAATTAAATTCATAATTTCATTCATATTTCAAACATCTCTTTTGTCCCCTAAAGGATGAATTCTCACATATCCAACTAGCGAAATAATGCGTTTTATTGTTTCATAAAAGTTATTCTATCTAACATGCAGTTTATCTTTTAGTCGAACCTAGCAAACTATATTTAACCTTGTAAAAACACAAGCATGAGCAATTAATCATTGAGTCGATCTAACTCGCTGATAAATACGTTCGCTGCCGGAAAAGCAAATTAAAAAAATAAGGTCTCCCGCCACTCCATAAATGGGGAAAGCGACGGAAACCGTAACTCAAGTATAAGCGACGTTTTAAAAGTATTTTTTTTCTTTAATTTCCGCGCATTGGATTCAAATTTGTACTTATTACACTTTTAAATGAAATGCCTGTATAGTACTTACGTGTTCAATGTAGTAGTAGTAGGTAGGTATCATAAGACAAGACATCCGATCATAGTAACCGACTCCTTTGCAATTCACACCACTAGAGGAATGACTAATGAATTGCCAGTTTTTAAGGATTAATAAGTTAATCCCCTATTAAAATTAAAATAATACAAAAAAATCTTAATTAATGGTGTGAAATTTATGACATTTTTTTTTTAATTCACCACAAGTTACCCCTTGACTGCATCTCACCTGATGGCAAGTGATGATGCGGTCTAAGATGGTAGCGGGCTAACCTGTTAGGAGTATAGTAAACTCATACTCCTAATTGGTTTCTACACGACATCGTGCCGGAACGCTAAATCAGATTTTGTCGGTAGGGTGGTAACTAGCCACGGCCTAAGACTCCCACCAGAAATTTGAACATTTGAATTTGATTGTTGATTATACTCGTACATTTATTACAGGTACGTATAAACAAATAAATTTCATGTTGAAAAAAGTCGGAGAATACAGAACATTAACAATAACTAAAAACCACATGCACAATTTTTCTATATTATTGCAAATTGACAAAGCTAATAAACAAAATGGCACCGATGCGCGAAAACGTCGAAAGTATATATACCTTATAATACTAGTATGATTTTAATCAGAAATGTTCAGCATTTATATCGATGACTTACTATACCCAGCATGTGTTGCTGTGCCACGTAGAAAAATACTCATGACCTTTTTATCCAGGAACCCTGCCAAAATTTCATCGCAATCTAATCAATGGATAGCATCCATCTTATAATGAACATAGGCAAAAACAATTTTAATCTTCTATATTTGTCATGATTGATAAAGATCCTTTCTTTCTTCTCATATACGAGTAGATACGAGCCTGGAAACTGATTCTGGTTGAAACGAAATAAGACCTCAATAAGTGTTTTAAACGAAATTACGTATTATTATTAATTTATTATTAATTAATTTTTAACGACCTCCGTGGCGCAGCGCGCGCGCTGTCGCTTTATAAAGTTGGAGGTCCTGGGTTCGATTCCCGGCTCGAGTCTGGTCTGGTGGGAGGCTGCGGCCGTGGCTAGTTACCACCCTACCGACAAAGACATGCTGCCAAGCGATTTAGCGTTCCGGCACGATGTCGTGTTGAAACCAATTAGGAGTATGGGTTTTACATACTCCTAACAGGTTAGCCCGCTACCATCTTAGACTGCATCATCACTTACCATCAGGTGAGATTGCCGTCAAGGGCTAACTTGTAGTAGATAAAAAAAAAATTGAACAATTAATCCGCACGAGGTTGCAAGGACACCAGGACCGCGATCTTCAGTAATAAAGGAACGACTAGAGAGGATCTTCTCCTCATATAGTATAGGATTGATATCATTATTATGTTTAACTATCACACTTGCTCGATGACGTTATGAGACTGACCATAAACTAGATGCGTTCCACGGTTTTACCCTTACAGTTCGCGTTTCTGTGAGAGCACGGGGATTAAATATAGCCTAAGTTACTTGCCAATAATGTAGCTTTTTATTGCTGAAAGAATTTTCAAAATTAGTTCATTGCTTTAGGCGTTAAAGCGCTACAAACAAACTCTCATTACACATGTTTTTTGTTAACAAGATAATGAAACAAATCAGTGTGGACAAAGTCGCAGTCAAAAGCTACTAACTGAACGAAACTAGTAATGAATACTTTAGCAACATACATTAGGCGTTATCTACTGCAGTAGGTAAGATCACGTCAGTTTTATCTCCTGGAATATCTCCGCTGTCAAAAGTATATCATTCAGTGGCGAGACAGGCTGCCGGCCATCAGATACACGTGTACGGTTAGCAAAAAAAGAAATGGTGAATAAGATGCAGAAAATATTTAACATAAATTTGGGTGGATTATTTGCAATAATATAAATTAAAGATTGAATTATTTATCACAGCCCCAATAATAGCAACTTTTTTTTTTCAAAACAAATTTTTGCTTCTAAATAAATAATCGAATTAAAATTAATACTGAAGCCATGTGCATAATCTCAGCAGCCGTGACCAATCAGCTAAGAGTGAGAGATTAAAAGAAGACTAGAGATATTCAATTAAAATTTAATTTGTTAAAACACGGCGCTAATTTCGTTTCTTTCGAAATATAAAAAATATGTAATTGGAAATAACACTAACGATAAATAGATAAGCCTTATAACAACTCTTTCTCTCGACTTTAGAAGGGATGGTGATTATTACATCCATCATTCTTAAGTGATTAACGGGCCAGTTCAGGGTTTGACCGCAGTCCACTACGATACAACCCTTCTCATTCTGAGAAGAAACCTGCGCTCTGTAGTAGCCAGAATAAGATGATGATGATGCTGATTGTATTTGTACAACTTCGTAGCATTATAAAGGAGTTTATTTAAAATAATCTCTTTAACATATAATTTAAACTCCATTGTCAATACGTTAACACAAGTCATACAGCAGCCAAAATTTAAATACAATAGGTACTTACTTGAACCTTTTTCTGCTGCCAGTAGCTGTCAATCCGGCCGCAATCGGCTACCGGATAAATCTTAACGAATCACCCTCTGTAATCATAATGAACTTAATAAATGACCGCGTTTTATCGCGTCGCGTACCTCACTCCCCGCTCGGTTTTTATCAATTTTTGAGCCGGCAACTGACAATCAAACGGCCTGTCGCGGCGTTGCGGGCTACCGTGGAACTTTATCTGTCATCTGTACTAATTTATCAATGGTAATTGTTGGCATTTTTTATTCATGAATCGCGATTGAATGGAGACGCCGGAATGTAATGTTTGGTTTGGGGCGCATGCATGCTGGCAGTTTTTCTCTTTTTATTATTTTCATCGCGGGCTAACGAGCATACGGGTCACCTAAGTGATTACCGTCGCTCAACGAAATCTGCGGAATCATAGGAGCGACCGGTGCATTATCAGCTGATCCCACCCTCCAAATCGATTTCTACTTAACATCATACCGGAACCCGCTATATATCTCTTTGCCAGTAGGAAAATAGCCGTAGCCGAAGCTTTCACCACTAGCCATCACACCAGACTCAGAGCGAGATTCAAACCCGGGATCTCCTTCTTTTAATTTGCGCACGCGGTGTACCACGGATCATCATCACCATCATGATCAACCCATTGCCGGCTCACTATCCGGAGCCGGAGCACGGGTCTCATCTCAATATGAGAAGAGTTTTAGTCATAGCCCACCACGCTGACAATGTGCGGCTTGGCAGACGTCACACGCCTTTGAGAACATTAAGGAGAACTCTCAGCAGGTTTCCTCATGAAGTTGTTCCTTCACCGTTGAAGTGATGTTTTATTTGGATAAAAACGCACATAACTCCATTAGAGGTGCCTGGAATCGACCCCCCAACTTTGGATTAGGAGGCGGACGTACTAACCACTAGGCTATCATAGCTCCTGGTATCAACAGAAAATTAGTTTCCTTTTCAACTTTTAAAAGCTTATCGTATCGTATCAGTACGATGTTTTGTAAAAACCAATTATGGACTGAATATAACTGGTATGACTCTAACAGATCAGCCCGCTATCATCTTAGACTGCATCATCACTTAACTCCAGGTTAGATTGCAGCCAAAGGTTTACTTGTAGAGTACTTGATAAAAAAACAGTGCACTGCTAGGTTTCCTATTCCCCATGGCCACGTACGGAGTCTTCTGCTTCCCTCTACCAGCATAATTTGTAATACCCTTCTCAGTTCGGTTCTTTTGCCCCTTTCTTTGTATTGGAAGTGTATTAATGGGTAACTCATGGGCTTGCTCGGAGCCAACGCCCTCCGACTTTGTATCACATAATTAATGATACAGGTGCTGCTTACCCTTTAAGCCCAAGCCCAAATGGAATGCATAGAAAAAAAAAATTACGCATTACCAGGGTAACCACCAATGCTTCGTAAATAAGCGCCAGAGAGGACATAGCTTGTTTAAATTGAGCAACTTTCAGAAACCTTTAAGTAAGGGAAAAATATTTTTAACAAATTCGATTTAATACTGCAAAGGGAAAACAGACATTATACGCTGTCAAAGCCGCATGAACCTGCTAGTTTAAAATATGCATACCTATTCGATACAGACATTTCGCAACGCGTTCGTTAACGAGCGATATTTTACGATAATCCTGCGCATAAATCACGCTTCTGATGCTGCGCAGGAGTCACTTTGCGCATTCATCGTCGTTTAAACCGATTTCAAATAAATCTTCTCAAAGATTATTTATAGCAGATTTATGATCAACAACCTCGATTTACGCCACTTATGTTCTTAATTCGTCTTGAAATGTACTTTATTTGAGGTACCAGCAGGCTATAGAAAGTTATTTTAACAGTAATGATACAAGTTTTCTAAGATTACCGTCGGGGTATGACCGACTAGTTTTGAACCCATTAGGGGCTCTTAATCATGAGCAACTTCGCGCTATGCGGAACTTTAAAATTATGATATTGCTACAGTAAAGTAAATGAGTTTTAAATTGTTAGAAACAAGAGTTTTTTGGAATTTTTATTATTTTAAAAGTAAAGTTTATTATCAAGTCATAAGACTTCTCGATGTAGCATTTACTTTTCGTAATTTATGTTAATCATAGAACCAATTGTCTGGAGATGCTATGTAGTGCCAAAGCTACCAAATTTTACCTTCTAACTAGTTATTTGTATATCTATTACTTTTTTTTAAGTAATAGAAAAGTGAGGCCGAACCTCGGCTTAGGCGACGTTTGGGATAACGGGGGGGGTCAGACGGTGAGTGGTCCGTACGTCTCCGAGGCCCACATCTGGATGACGTAAGCTAGCGGGGACCTCGTCTTCGCCGGCCAAGACGGTGTGTAGCGTATGATTGTGTGGTAGGTGGTACGAGTTTATTGTCAGTAGTAATCTGATCGTCAAGTTCATGAAGAATATGTTTAGGTCTTCTCTTTCGAAGAAGAGCGCTTAAGCCGGGTTACTGCCATCTATTTCAACGTTACGCCGCGTTTATTTTAAGGGACTATAAATGTATGAAGTTTATATATAGAGCAATGTGAAAAATCGTTTTTAGGCGGACCATTTTTCGACTGACAGCGCATCTATTATATTATTGATCGCTGTACACGCGGGCAATAACTTAACGATTTATCGTACGTGCTCGCCAAATGGCAGACGCGCTAGTCCCGAGGAGAATACGTCAACGTCGCAGTATAAAGAACCGCGTGACAGCCGCGGAGCCGCCGTCAATACGACCTTAAAAAGTGACAAGATTTATTTCTTATTCAATTTAAAACTCACGTCGAACGGCGAGTGATGTGACGTGCGGTGCTCAGCTAGCCTTATTTCACTACGATGCCTGATAAAAGAAAGCAGACAGTGTGTACATCGTAGTTTTACACGTACCTACACGTAATTTTATACATTTTTTTTTTTAATACACCACAATTTAGCCCTTGACGGCTTTCACCTGATAGTAAGTGATGATGCGGTCTAAGATGGTAGCGGGCTTACCTGTTAGGGGTATGGTAAAAACATACTCCTAATTGGTTTCTACACGACGTAATGCCGGAACGCTAAATCGCTTGGTGACACGTCTTTGTTGGTAGGGTGTACTAGCCTCCCGCTAGACCAGACTCGAGCCGGGAATCGAACCCATGACCTCCATCTTTAAAATGCAACGACGCACGCGCTGCGCCACGGAGGTCGTCAATTTAAGCTTTTTTTTCGTCTTAAAATAGCAATACAGTTATATTCCTAAAGTATTCTCAAAATCCGCTATTCTCAGATGAAACAGTAAATATTTAGTATTATTACAGAAATATTTATTCAATTATAATTAACAACTAAAACAATGTAACTTTAAACACTTAAAATAAACCTTAAATTGAACCTAAAACTAAAACTATAAAATATATTATTAAAAGGAGTCCCTTTAGGCAAGGTTCCGAAGATACTGGCAGCGTTTCCCCTTTGGATTGCAAGACTAATTCGTTGAAATTATTTCATAAAATCATTCTTTTAATGTTTGATTTGCTACTGAATATCTCTTAGGCAATAATGTTTTTATGCAAGTAAAAAATGCTTAATATTCGAAGATGTACAGAATTTTATTGCTTATATATTTCGTAAACCTCTTGGTTGCTAAAGTGTAACCGGGCAGTTTGGTGAGCTCTATAATGAAGTTCTTCCAAAAGAGTCTTGAGCTCTAAGGCTCCAAGAAGCCTGGGCAATGTCTGCCTAAAATTGCCTTGTGTTAAATCTCGAGTTAGGCGACGAATTTATTATGACGGGGCAATCCGACGGTGAATGCTCCGTACGTCTCTGAAGCCGTAGATTGGTCCCACATCTGGATGACGTGAGAAAACAGGGATCTCGTCTTCGCTGACATTTGTTAAAGTTAACGTGAATTTTCCTATTAGTTAGTAGTCATCTGATCCTCAGACTCGTAAAGAATGTAAATCTACCAATAATCCGAAAACTGTTAACATATGAAATCTAAATTTTGTGGCGTGGTCAAAGCCGCAGTCTGATATCTGATGGACAGATTTCAATAAATTTGGTATGGTGATATAGATTATTCCATAAAATTAGAATTTAATTTTCACTAGCCCAATCTACGCTGATAAAATCGCAGGCTCATAAAATTGAAATTTATAAGGCCATACAGATTTCTTTGATTTAAGAAAATTTAAATTAATGAAGGATTACGCTTTTATTGTGCATCAAAGAAAATAATATAAAAAATGCACACACCATATAGCGGTAAGATAAAGGAAATGGTATAGATGCGTGGTAGATGGAACAAGATCTTCTTCTTCTTCTACGTCGTAACACTCTTAGCAGAGCGGTCTAGGTCATCTTTGAGGAGAGATGCTATGCTTGTGCGGCACAAGCATTCGCCACTTTCCTCTGTTGGCCGAAAGCCTGGTGCACTCGTGCAAAGGACCACCCACAGCAGACTTTATCTGATCGGATCATTGCATGGGTCACCTTCATCGCCCTGTGGTGCCCGCCACCTTGCCCTGCACGACAAGACGCTCAATGGAGTCACTCTCACGCCGGGAGACGTAAAATAAAACAAGATAAAATAGCATTATTAAAAATATGCAAAAAATATAAATAAATATTAATAAATTATATATTACATAGTAGCTGACGCCCGCGACTTCGTCTGCGTTGAGTTAGTGTGTTTGTTTGTCTTTCAATCACGAAGCAATAGATTACTAACCCGAATTACTCGAAAAAATTACAGGATAAACATTAAAGTATCTCCTTTCTAAAAAAAAAAAAAAGGAATGAGTGAAATTTGATATTGATTCAACGAATCAATCAATCGAGTGGGAGAAGTTGTGGGAGGTGCCCGAGAAGTGATGGCACAGGCGGTGGCATGCGCGTGAGCTGCGCGCGTATACTAGACAGTACTTGAACATTTCAATATTATTTTATTTTTCTATGAAATGATGATGAATGAAATGAAAGCTTCAGTTACTCCTTATTAAATCAGCTACCTGCCAATAAAAGTCCCGTAAAAATCGGTCCAGCCATTTCAGAGATTAGCCGGAACAAACAGACAGACAGACAGACAAAAATTAAAAAAAATATATATTTTGGTGTATGTACCGTTTTTTACTACATGTATATGAATATGTATACGGTACAGATTCATATGCATGTAGTCAAAAACGGTTATTTCAATATTACAAACAGACACTCCAATTTTATTTATTTGTATAGATTATACAAATTAAATGAATGCTGATTGTATTTCACGGACTTCCGCAAAGTAGCGTCTGCTTGGGTTACGGTTAGTTGCAGTTAATGCGGTTAGTGCAATAACAGCAGAATTGTGCGGCGCAATAAATAAATAAGTTGGTTTTAAAACGTTTCAGCCGATGCGGTCATATTTCACGGTTCCCGCAAAATTAAGGTTTCAACAAGTACAAAGCATCCCAGGAAGCTAATGTAGCAGCTGTCAAAAGACTATCTTAGGGTGACCAGAGTTTCTAACGTTACTGGGTAAAAAAGTTTTGTACAAATTATCTAGGTACATAATATGATAAAATTACATTTTGTGTTATTTAATAGACTGTTTTCTTCATTATTGTACTCCATTTTATTGGTAATTTACACGCTCTATAAATTTGTTCTATATAATATCTGTAGCTAAATGAAATAAATAAATTCTGGTTCTGGTTCTTTTCTTGGGTAACGAAGATTTATGGTAACTTTTCGATGAAAATTTAAATATGAATGCTATTTGGTTCGCCCATGTTTGAGGTGCGATTTAAAATAATAAATCAAACCACTAAATAACTATGTTGCGGTATTTTTTTGGAGTCTTTTTGAGTTGAGCGAGTGATTATAAATCGATTAGAAAAAGCTGTGCCAAGAATAACTTTTTCGTCGATGTCTTGTATAACTTACTGAAATATAATGTTTTTAATAAATACAACTGGGTTTTGTAACATCTTTATTTTATAGGATCAGAGTCCTCTCATTATACATAAGAACTTTAAATTTATCTGCACACTTAGTGATGCGCATCATTGACGCGCAGCATCAGCTCCAAAGGTTTTCTGAACATGATCGTGACAAATTTGACTGCTCTGCGGCCCTGCTGCGATCAACACGTTGCTGATTTTTTATAACTTTTTTTTCATATAATCTTTTTTTTTGTATTTTTAATAAATTATTTGTGTGAAACCTGAAATAGATGAATTTGAATTGAACTACCAAGTAAACTGTAAAATATTGTTGAGGAGGAAGGCGGACTGCGCATTCTCGTGGTCACCTTACCGCTACAACTTTTTGTCGGTTGTCTGCTACCGCCACCTCTCCGCAGACAGACTTGATCTATTCTCCTTCGGGTCCACATTTTTATCTTACAAAGTGCTCAGATAGACACCGAGCGAACTTTGTGGAAAATTCATCTCTTTCACACTACAACAGATCTTAACCGCCATAATCACCTTACTCTAATTTCAACCTTATTTGTTTACATTTAAAGTTGAGTTTCGAGTGGGTTTATTCGTTACATAGATGGATTATAAGAGTTAGAATACAAGAGTAGGGTATAAATATATGAAGGTACATTAATCTAAACAGACGTGCATTCCTTTGTGGGGGGCAGAGTTGAAATGGCGTGAAAATATGACTCGTTATTTATGTCCCGCGTCAAGCCAAGGATGAGAATTTGAGAAATCCCTTTACTTAGACACGTCAAGTTGAGTAAATGGTTTGAATTTATTTGCGTGATGTTTATATTATAACTTCACAAGAGTTGAATAGAAGCAGAAGTTACTTTGCGAATACAATAAACAATAAACATGAAAATTAATTAGCTGTAATTCGCGTAAAAGTGTTTAAGGCGGTTTATAGCAAATTAAATTTTATTGTATAGTAGTTGTTACGTTGCTGCTATATTTATAATCATCGATCAATTATCTCATTGTTAAATTATACGAGTATATATACGAGTTTTAACAATTATCGTAACTATAAAATAAATAACTATTTACTAATATTATTCAATGATAAACTTTATTTAAATAACCCTTCAAAAGGCACTTTTGACGCGTCAAAAACTTACACAGTAATGATTTGATGGTGATATCTTTTTGACGACCTCCGTGGCGCAGCGCGCGCGCTGTCGCTTTATAAAGTTGGAGGTCCTGGGTTCGATTCCCGGGTCGAGTCTGGTCTGGTGGGAGGCTGCGGCCGTGGCTAGTTACCACCCTACTGACAAAGACGTGTCGCCAAGCGATTTAGCGTTCCGGCACGATGTCGTGTAGAAACCAATTAGGAGCGTGGGATTACCATACTCCTAACAGGTTAGCCCGCTACCATCTTAGACTGCATCATCACTTACCATCAGGTGAGATTGCCGTCAAAAATAAAATGCCGGATAAAAAAAATAAAAAAAAATAACTACATTCGTTAACTTAAAGCTCAAGCTATATTGATTCTAAACGCGTCCTGGTCCAAGAAGATGCCCACAACAAACTTAGCCGGGCAACCATTTTTTTCGTTATCACCATCTCACATGCCTATTGAAATTATTTAATAGCTATCTTATTACGGTAATATTTCACACTCAAGCTTGTATATCATTTGCATAATCCTTTACACTATAATATTACTTTTCTACAAGCTAGCGTATTATATAAAAATTAGAGTTAAAATGTTACTAAATATAGTGAGAGTGTTCAACAAACTCAACAAGGATGTTGTGACTCATAAACAACATAGGAATCAACTTTCGTAGAGTCACTCTCTCTCACTTAACTCGTAACTTTTTTACGAGCAATTCTTGGAGGAACATTAATACCTATATTTCGCATATTTCTGAAACGGTTCTAAGTTTCGAAACCCTCATCGTTTATCTACATAAGTATTATATCAGACTGAAAACCATTTTACAAAAAACTACGAGCGATTTACTCTTTGGAACTTACTTGTAAGTGAAGTAAATTTATGTAAGTGGTGCCACAATCTATGTGAAACTAGATATAAAAATACATTGGGATTTTGTGCTAACATTTAAGAGTTATTTACAGAAAAAATCGCAAGTTATTTGTATCTAAAAATTAAATAAAAAAAGCAATGAGTTATGACACCGTTATAAAAGAGGCAAATAAAAAATGGCGCACGCAACATAAAGCATATTTCATTGCGTCGATCAATAACATTTTATGGGCACATTCAATAACATCTAGGCTGGCGAGTTACTCGGCCGAATGACGCCATAATTAAACCGACGGATGCAATAAAGAAGATTTACAGGAAAATTGTGACACAGATAGAAAAAACAACCGCACGTTCGTTTGAGAGCTAATATTATAAAGAATTTGACGAGCTCCGCTTGTGCTGTCGCTGAGCATTGCAAAGTTGGAACTGATGAGTTACGTTTCCGGCTCCAGTCTGGTCTGGTGGAGGCTTCGGCCGTGGCCAACCCTTACAACCATACAAAAAAGGTGTGCCACCAAGCATAAACTTGAAGTAGTATAACTTTAATAAAAAAAAAAAAAATAAAAAAAAAAATATATATATATTTACACGTGTATAGACGATATCTTAGTGAGCAATCCAATCATCATCATTTCAACTGATAGACGTCCACTGCTGGACTTTTGTAGGGAGTTCCAATGGCCACGGTCTTGGGCCGCTTGTATCCAGCGGCTCCCTGCGACTCGTTTGATGTCGTCTGTCCACCTTGTTGGGGGTCGACCAACGCTACGTTTACCGGGGCGGGGTCGCCATTCCAGCAATCCTATACAGTTGTAATAACAGATAAAAATATGTACAGACAGCTTAAATTCCAAAAATATATTATTTGAAGGAAAAATAACTTTTATCTAAGAAATAATAAAAGATAAAACATGAGAAGCAGAAATATGTCACTAAGAGTCTGTTTACTTGTCAATTCTTTCAACTTTAGCGATTTATCATTCGTGTTAACAAAAAAAAAAAGATCTCCAGATCATGAGATTGAAGATATTAAAGGCTTCATAGTAATATTTTTTTCGACCTAGCTTTGGTTTTCATATACTTTCACTCAACTTGAAATTCCAATCCTATTCTAGGATTGGAATGATTTACTATTTCCTTTACGCAGGTATATCTTGTGTTTGCGTGCATTATTCCTTGATTTTATCACATTACATTTTGGACATTTTGTGATCCGGCAGAGTTCGTTATGTGCCAATGGAAATGCTTAGATGTACCCAATTTAAAATAAAATACAGAAATACATACTTTGCAAACATTTTTCTTTACATGCGATAATAGTTTAAACGCGTTTGCTTTTATTGCATCGTGATTTAACCTCCAAGTGAGATCAGAAAGCTGGAGTTTCTTCATTACGAGGGTGAGATACGGCAAAGCGCGAACCTGCCACCATTGAAAATAGCGAAATACGCAATAAACAACAGACAGCGCATAAACAAGATTTACACGAAAACTGCGCTCCTGGAACAGTCCCTGGCGACCATAAAATTTGCTACACACGTTTATCTCCCGCCCTCTCAATAAACAAACTGCGGAAGAGAGGATAAAGCCGAAAGACCAGCGTATATCTCACGGGGCAATAAAATAAATCCGACTCCACGCCATAATAACATTCAGAGCGCTGAATTATTTTCTAATCCGCAGCCGGGAAGCTAATAGTGCGCACGTGCCGCCGTTGAGCTGACTTACGAGCGAAAACATCCCGAGAAAAACATGAATTTCCGCCAGAGCCGGGGTATAATGCCGCCTAATGCGGACACCTTCATAATTGTCATATAAATTCGGCGAAAAAGTGGTGTAGCTTAACTCGGTGTGAATGTAATGACGTCATAAAGTTTCCGCCGCCTTGATCCAGCGGTTGAGGCGGGAAAAAGTGTCGAGGACTGCTCCCACCTTAAGCGTGCAGTGAGGAGGTGGGGTACGCTTGAGCCTTCATTATATTTACGACCTGCGCAGTTCTGGCGCAGCGCGTGCGTTTTCGCAATATTAATTTGGAGGTTCTGAATTTGATTCCCTGCTCGAGTCTGGTGTAGTAGTAGGCTTCGGCCGTGGCTAGTTACCCTACCGACAAAGATGTGTCACCAAGCATTTAAGCAGAGATTAACGTCAAGGGCTAACTTGTAGTGGAATAAAAGAATTCTACTAAAAAAAAACCCGGGTAAGTTAGTAGTGGGCTTCTTCTTAGACCGGGGCGCGTTTGGAACCCTCATAGTTTTAGTTTTAAGTTTACGAATATAGTTATCACCATGAAATAACTAATATGTAAATTATTAATAAGCCTTTGCCTTTTTAAGGACTATTTCAATAAGGATTATTTTGAATTTTGAATTTGAATCTACTATAGAAGAGTATTAAAAATGGTTCTTGAATGGAGTACGCAGTTTAAGTTGAATTTGAGAGTGTGGAAATACTGTGAGGAATATAATATCAACATTTTAAGTTCTTTAGTTAGTTTGTAAGATGGCGGAACAGAAAGTTCAGCTACCAACTTTGCGATAAGTATCTATTCTAATGTTGTACTGGTTGTTCTGATCTTTAAATAGGAACACTTCTATATCAATACATCAGATTGTGAATATTATGTTTTGTGTAATATATATGAACGCTTCATAGATCCGTATAATGTATTTATATAAATAAAGCTACTTTGATTTGATTTGAAGTCGAGTATGAAATTTTACTATTGGAATATATTTCAGAATTGGAATAAATTACAGATCAGTCTATCAGTTCTAACAACCACATATCAATACGACTTTGATGTTTTTTTATACACCACAAGTTAGCCCTTGACGGCATCGCACTTGATGGTAAGTGATGATGCAGTCTAAGATGGTAGCGGACTAACTTTTAGGGGTATGGTAAACCCATACTCCTAATTGATTTCTACACGACATCATGCCGGAACGCTAAATTGTTAAATCGACACGTCTTTGTCGGTGGGGTGGTAACTAGTCACGGCTGAATCCTCCCACAAGAACAGACTCGAGTCGGTATTCGAACCCAGAACCTCCAACTTTATAATGCTCATTTATAATGCGAATGCGGAAGTATTCATGGGGATTTTAGACGGAGAAGGGGCTTATAGTCTGGCAGTCCTTCTACCACCACCAGACCAGTCTCGAGCCGGGATCGAAAACAGGACCTCCGTTTGAAATGCAACATTTTTTTTTTACGGACTTTCTATTAGCTGTACAAACCCTATTGGTTGCTACAGCGTAACCGGGCTGTTTGGCGAGCTTTGGAAAGATGCTCTGCCAGAAGAAATTTTGAGCCCTAGGGCTCAAAGAAACTATGGGAACGACTGCCTAAGGGCGCCTCTTTTGAGGCCGAACCTCGGCTTAGGCGACGTTTGGGATAACGGGGGGGTCGGACGGTGAAATGCAGCACCAAACGAGCTGCGACACGGAGGTCGTCGACGATTTATTTTCAGATTACCGACGCCTCCATAGTAATCCATGCGATTTTAACAACAAAACCGTGTCTTAAAAGTATGTCATATTCATACTAAAAAGGTCGTCAGATTCTCATCTGGATTTAATTCCAAAACTTTACCAAAGAGGTAGTAAACCTAAACGAACCACAATGCGAACATTATTTCTCTAAACGAACGTGTTCCTGGCAACAGTCGCGCAATTTTTCCACGCTTTGTTGCCAGTTATATTTCCCGTTGCCACATTAGAGGTTGTAATTGCCCCGCCAGGTGGCCGTAAATAACGAGGAGCAACCGCAAAGTACGGACTCTGTTGTTTATCTTATAAATATTAAGCTGGACGTGACTGGTAAGTAACTGAAGGAACTAAGTTTTAGCAAAACAAAAGCTTTCAACTGCAGTTCTAGTTCTTTTTTTTTTGGAACGAAGTTCCTTATCGCGCGTTGTGAAAGGGGGCTAGACGGAAAAATTCTTACGAAAAGTTGTCACGACACTTTTTGTTATTGTAAGCTGTGCGGCGTCGCATGTTTCTCTGTCTGTCTCTCTCTCTCTTATAGAAAGCAAGCCGGATATTTTCATTTCTATTTCGCATTGAACAGTGTGGTATCGCGACGATTATTTTTGTTGAGTGTATACAGGTTTTTGTAAATAATAAATAATAAAAAATAGTAATAATAATGAATCCTGACAGTGTTTCTGCACAAGTTCCGGATATTGCTGATGGAGTACAAAATTGAGCCTACTGATTAAGTTTATATAACATTATATTTGTTAATAATAAAAAAAAATATTATTATAACTTAAATAAAATAAAATTTTATTAGAATTCCTTCACTAAACAATCGAAAGGAACTTCGTTCCATCCGGGTGTCCCTTGACACCTCTCAAGTTTTTTTTTTTTATTTGTATGTTCTATCATGCGATCAGCTACAAAAGCTATAAGCGGATTAAATGTCTAGTTCTAAATTTAAAAACAGGAATCGCTTTCAAAAACTCCTAATCATTGCCATCGTCTCGAACGATGAAAGTACATATCTGACACATCAAAATTTAGTATGACTTGTATTTGTTAAGGCCTGATTGTATTTGTAACACACCTATAAAATGTGTTCGTATTACTCACCCACTCACTCACACACACATCCACACTCATATGCACTCACTCACACACCCATCCAACCACTCATTTCTCACTCATGTATAAATGTTATTAAGTAAACTTTAAGGCACAATAGTTTATTTTTTATTGCACATTTGGAAGAGACTGACCCCCAAGAAACGGGCTATCCTAGTTTGGGGGTTAGGGTAGTTTAAGAAATATTGTATTTAGTTGAAATAAATGAATATATTATTATTATTAATAGTCCTTATAAAGCAGCTTTTTCTGTAAACCCCACTGCATGGTCTTGAATTTCTATGTCCATTGGTTCTATAAATTAGGTTATGAACTTCATACCATCTCAAAATGTCAGACTCACTCCCTAAATCTTCACACTCGTTATTTCATAGATATCCCAACAACGAATATATTCATAATCTAGCTCGCTTCGAGTTTTGAGTATAAGGTCCCCATCCTTAATGCGCGTAGGAGAGTAAAATCATAAGTATCAGTAACTATTTCTACATATTGAAGAATTTGCACAGCAAGCACGATAAAACCGTATTCCACAGCTGCACTTGATCAAGAGGCACCATACAGTTAGCAGGCATCAGGCAATCACGGCAACTTTATCAACGCTCGCAGCAACAAAAGAGCGTCCCGAGCGATTTATTGACGTGATAAGCGCTAAGTGCCGCTCGCGCAAATATTTCGCGTCGGCGTCTTCCTCGCGTTAGTTAGCGCTTACTTGCATTCGCTCACGTGGCGCTCGCGTGATGTTTGATACAGCGTGGTATAAGGGATGAGATTCAGGCCTAAGTGGCGAGTTCGCGTCATTGATTCTTCTGATACCGTTCAAGCAACGATTTCAGACTATGAAAATGTTTACTGCCTGTTAATAGTGAAAGAAATTTAGCAATGCTATTAAACTCAAATTTATATCAATAGCACTATTTTCGAAAATGTGATCCAAAAATGAGCTCTAAACGCCAATCCAGTTTTTAGCTGACGATAACGGATTATATTCTCAAAACTTGAAGTTAGTGGTTTAAATAACGCGTTTAATTCATTTAATTTAATTTTATTCATTCAAGCAATTTGTTGACACTAACCACCCGTTACTTACCGCTTATTTATGTTTACTTACGCTTCTATAACGCTCATGCATTTGACACAGCGTAGTGAATGATATAAAATACATTAATTTAATTGGCAAATTGTATACAAGCTACATCTTGATGAAATAGCTTGGACATAATAGAAAAATAATTGTTAAGTCGTAAAATATTGATATGCGAACAGAACTTTCCTTATCGGTAAAATATGGCCTTAAATCTAGCGGTAAAGTATAAACAGAGAGATTTGGCTTTTAATTAGAAATTGAAATATCAATCCAGCAAAAAATCAGAGTTTTATTTGAGGTGGTAAGCTTCCTTCACCATCTTGACTGAGAGCTTTAGCAGGAAGATCCAAGGTATTTTTTTTTTAATTCATTTTAATCAATACCGCTCAATGCTTATGCCTTACATCCCCACCATTGTACCCGTCAGTCTTTAACTAGGTTGTCTACAATTTACGTTCCGCGTTATTTGACTAGCGCACCTAGCGCTTACTTCAACGTAATGTTTCTAAAGCAAATTTATTACTCACTAAGTAAATCATTGGACAGACTTCCAACTGTAACTCGTTATGCAACGACTACTTTACTAAATGTATTATCCTTTTCCACATTACGTGCTAGTATGTCAAGTTTAAGCTTTCATCGTGATCAACCCATTGCCGGCTCACTACAGAGCACGGGTCTCCTACAAATATGAGAAGGGTTTGGCCATAGTCCACCACGCTGGCCATGTGCGGATTGGCAGACTTCACACGCCTTTGAGAACATTATGGAGCACTCGTAGGCAGCATGCAGGTTTCCTCATGTTTTCCTTCACCGTTGAAGCAAGTGATATTTTAATTGCTTAAAATACCCACATAACTCCGAAAAGTTAGAGGTGCGTGCCCGGGTTCGAACCCCCGGACGGAGGAGGCGGACGTCCTAACCACTAGGCTATCACAGTTTTTTAAGATTACCCATTACACTATGATAAAGTTTATCAAAAATCTATACTTATTTATAATTAGCATTTTTTTATATATTCGCGAGCTTTGTCTCTGAAATTAATGACAAAAATCTGTCATATTTGTATGGAGTCGTGAAATTGTGACGTTTGATGCTCAATTTTACGTCAGTTAAGCTCACGTTACCCTACAGTGAAACTAACAATTGGCTTTAATGGCTTGGCGGCTAGACTTTGCAGGAAGAGTGGAAATCCACTTGCCAACTAGCCGTGCCTAAAGACCATACCTGAACCAATATAAAATTTATCTTCATCAATCAGCCGATAAACGTCACACGGCCTTCAAAGGAGAGATAGATTTTAGATTATTTCTAAAATTGTACACGGAACTTTGGTTAATCAAGAGTAGGTTAAAAATAGATAGGTATTCCAAAATGCCTCCAAAATACATCTTCTAGTGGAAGTTAAAATAAATGTCGCGTATACTTTATTGAATGAAAAGGAGAATTACTACAAACCAATATCAGCAAAATTAGACTAAAAAAAACTATATATAGCTGACCCGTTAAATTGCAAGAACAGGGTGTCTTTATCCTAGTTTGTAGATTAGGCATTTATAACGAATAAACAATAGAAAATTAGTACACTGGAAAAGACATGTTATTATCGTCATTACTTCCATTGCTGGGATCTTCCGTTGCTTCAAAGTAGGTTTAACGATTTTTAACAAATGTTAGATGAATGTCGGTCTTTATTTTCATTTGCTGACAGGTTTGATTGTCAGTACCTGAACCATTGTCATATGGTGCACGTGCTGACTAATCGTGATAAAATAAACGTGATAGTTATAAGGTTAGTAACATTAGTTTAATTGTGTATTTTTCTTACAAACAAATATGATCTTATATTCGAAATAAAAGATTTTGATTTTGACTTTATTTTATTTAAGCAAAATCGTAATATCTTTTGTGACTAAAATATCTTGGTACCGATACTATTGCAGAAAAGTCTAAGTTGGTACCTAGTGTTGGTATCCTTTCTAGATACCAGATTCATCTCATAGGAGACTAACCCCACGGTGTTGTATCTGCTTATATCCACGCCTAAATCTTTTGTCCCATTCGGAAAAATTCGCTCTAATCTTATTGTAATGGCGCGCCTAAACAAGTATAATTTCAATATATCATCAATCTCCAAGTCTTTAACCATCTACGAAAATAAAAAACGCGCTCAATCTTCGTTGCAGCAAACAAAAAACACACTTTCGGTTACAAATTATTAGCACCTATTGATTTTTATTTGCAAAGTATTTGTATAATGACATCTATCTTAAAATACATAACTACAACATTTCCGCCACGGCACCCGACATTACATAACACAATAAAGACGTTTTACACCGCCCGTCTGCAGATGTACAAAATCTTCATTCCGATAGCGGCCATTGCATTATTCTATTCGACAACCGGGAATCGCTACATCCGAGTTAATTTAAAACCCCCGCTAAGGAATATCTGTCGGACAATCGAAAGTTTATTCAATTCTAACGATTTCAGTTTTATCACAAGCGATATCGAGTTTTAGATGGCCGTGGTAGCAACACTGCTTAAACCCGAAGATTTTCTTTTATTGACACAAGGTTCCAATTTGCTATCGCGTTCCTGTGTTTTAAGTCTTAGTATCTTTGCATTTATTGAACTCATGCTTTAGCAAATTTATACCTTGTGTTCTAAATTTTAAAGTTGATAGTTAAATGTGTGCAATTTTATAAGATTTGTGGTTAGTGATGTAGTTGGTAGAGCTGGTACGGAGGTGGTGTTCGAATGTTTCTATTAAGATGTTGCGATTAGATAGTAACTAGAAATATTTATTTTTCATCGTGTATTACTACAATGTACCAGTACTACAAAAAACCGTAAAATACAAAGTGCCGATTTAATTTTAAAAAGGCTTAAAAGCGATAAAACGAAAATTATGCTAATAATAATGATGGAACGGACCTGATACATCAGAAATAGTCCAATAGTTTTTTTTTTTTTTCATTCTATCAATTTTGCCTAAAAAAATTTAAATAAATTTTTAATTTAAAAATAAATACTATCTAAAAATTAGATAATTAACTAATTAGTTCATTTACCAACTAAAAATTTAAATTTATATAAATAGGTTAATAATAAATTTTATATGTTTAGATTAAATTAATAATTTTTATATGTTTAGATTTTTTTATTTTTCTTTTTCCTGATACGCCAAATACGTACTGCAGCATGCAGTGAAGAAACCGCGATAGCTTAGTGGTTAAGTCAGCCTCGCTTTGGGGGGGTCTCTGGTTTGATCTCCAGCCGGATTTTAAGACGTAAAAAACTGAAAAAAAAACTTTTCTCAGAACATTATGGAGAACTCTCAAACATGCAGTTTTAATTTCCAGAGTGGAAACTGCGGTCAAAACAATTTTCATCCAGACAGAAGAACCTTGCCCAGAAGACGGTCGGTAACGGTTTGATCGAGCAGATCTAATGCAACGGATGTAGTAGCTGTAGGCGTGGCGAAGAAGAGTTAGCGTAAAATTGAGCTTCCTCATATTAAAAGTTTTCAAATTCAAATTCAAAATAATCTTTATTCAAATAGTCCTTAAAAAGGCACTTTTGACGCGTCAATAATTTAAATAGGAGTTATTTCATGGTGATAACTATATTCGTAAACTTAAAACTAAAGCTATGAGGGTTCCAAACGCGCCCCGGTCTAAGAAGAAGCCCACAACAAACTTAGCCGGGGTTTTTCTTTTTTTTCGTTATCACCATCTTACATAATGAATAAAATTAATAATAAACTATAGTACCTATGGAGATAGAGCAATTCACACCCAAGCTTTTTTATCGTTTAAATAATCCTTAATATGATTTTTCTACAAGCTTTCGTTTAAAAGAAGATTGCACCAATGGTTATTAGATAAATGTTTTTATTGTTTAAGTGAATTTTTCAAAACGAAATGACATACTTATTATTGATATTATTATCGCTATTTAGTTTATTTCTTGACATTTTTAAATCATTTACATGTAATTACAATATCATTTTTGCACGCCTACCCGGCAGATTGTAAGAAACTTTAATTAAATGTAACACTAATCAACTACACAATCTATGCAAATAAATGATTTGATTTGATTTATTATTGTTTCTTAAATAAAAATCAAACTTAATTTTAATTGATTGCTCCTTGGCACAACGCACGCTGTCTCATTCTAAAGTTGAAGGTCCTGGGTTCGATTCCCGGCTCGAGTCTGGTTTGGTGGGAGGCTCCGGCCGTGGCTAGTTACCACCCTACCGACAAAGACGTGTCGCCAAGCGATTTAGCGTTTCGGCACGAAGTCGCGTAGAAACCTATTAGGAGTATGGGTTTACCAAGCCCCTGAAAGGTTAGCCTGCTACCATCACTTACCATCAGGTTAGATTGCCGTCAAGGGCTAACTTGTGGATATAGTGGATAATAAATAAATATATAAGATATATATGATATGATAATAAATAAATATTTTTGAAGATCCTATATTATATTTGTAAAGAAATTTCAATAATTACAAGGGCTCACAGATTTGTAGTCTGTTTTTAACAGTATTATTCATATAACAAAAAAGAAGACAAATAAAATACTTTTTATTCTATATATTTTTCTCGAGTAAAACTTATTTCCTTGATTACTTTCATTGAAATTTGTTGGGATGCCTCGACGTGGAAATGAAACAGGCAAACGGCGTTACTTTCGAATTTATAATATTTATTATAGATTTTGCATCGCTGCATATTTGGAACATCTCACGTAGGTATAGAGTCGAGCAAGTAAAAACAAAGCTGTTAGGTAGCGAGCTTGTTACTCGCGACTACGGCGTAAGCCTTTTTTATCACGACTTAGCTAACTTTGCACAGCGCAAACTTGCACTTGCCAAACTATCAGAGGATCTTTATGGCAAATTTGTTTCAGGGCTGTGTGTGCAACTGCGCAATATGTATAAATAAATATAAGTTAATTCTAACACAGTCTAAAAAAACTGTAATTTTATTAATTAACGGATATTAACATGACATGCCATCAAATGTTATTATTATCCACTATAAATGCGAAAGTTTGTATGCAAGTGTATGTTTGTATGTGTGTGGGTTTGTTACTCTTTTTCGCCGAAACCACTGAGCCAATTTGATTGTAATTTTGATTGCAGATAGATTATACCCTGAATCAATCTCTTTTGTTCGCGTAGGATTTGTAAATTATACATCAATATGCTACAAAGCTGTGATAGCCTGGTGGTTAGGACGTTTGCCTCCTAATCAGAGGCTCTGCTGCGCCACTGAGTTCGTCAAAACTTTCTACAACTACTAAAGAATAATTAAAAATAATTTGTAAAAAAAAACTTCCCATATTTCTTGTGGTGAGAGTAGCAGCTTATTATATAGTAACTTTGAAAATCCACTTCATTTAAAAAAAGGCCGATTCTTAACAACATAAATAGGAATGAAATACACTGTATTCTTATTAAAATAATTGTTCGACAGTAAAGACATTTGGACACCATGTCTAAAAGTAATCATTAAATTGGAATATTCAAGTAATTTTTTAGATAACGTAGGATTGGAAGAAGTGTATATGTTAAGTTATTTAAGCATGAAAATCAAGTTTCTTCCAGCATGATCATAGCAATGCACATGAACTGTGCCCAGCACTCGCTTGACTAATTGAATCTTCGTAGTAAAATAAGATCCAGATCTGCATTCACAATGAACTTCAAATTCAAAATAGCTTTTTGTTCATGTAAACCTATTACAGGCATCTATGAAATGTTCATATATAATATATTTTCCATTATTTCAATTCATGATATCATTGTAATAACTACACTCGCCAATTTAAAATTTAAGCTAAGAGGATTCCAGGCCGAATTCTAAAAAGAAACTCACAACAATGTTAAGCGGGCATCTTTTTGTTATCGCCATCTCACATAGTCAATAATAAATAATCATTACGAAATCAATTAGAGTTTCAATTAATTCATTGATAATGTACTGTAGGTACTAAAATAAAGTAGTAAAAGTCCAATTATGTACCTACATGATTTTCCAATTCACAGTATTCACAACCCTAATCCGTTTAAGCGAGATACACGCTCGTTTGAGCGGCAAAGCGCTGGATTAAACGGATGCCCCAATAACATTTACATAGAAATGGCGTTTTGTGCTAGACACATTTTTACTGACCCTGTTTCTTTTAACCGAGCCACTTCAGTGAGGGAGAACTAGAATAGCTGCTACACTTTTCCTTTAATATTCGCTCTTGCATATTTATGTTTGATAATTTACTAATATTAAGTATTACATATTATATTATTTTGACGACCTCCGTGGCGCAACGTGCGCGCTGTCGCATTACAAACTTGGAGGTCCTGGGTTCGATTCCTGGCTCGAGTCTGGGCTGGTGGGAGGCTTTGGCCGTAGCTAGTTACCACCCTACCGACCAAACCAATTAGTAGTGTGGGTTTACCATACCCCTAACAGGTTAGCCCGTTTCTATCCTAGACTGCATCATCACTTACCACCAGATGAGATAGCCGTCAAGGGCTAACTTGTAGTTTGTAAAAAAAAAAAAGAATACGAAAACTAAAAATGACGTCACTATGAATGGTCAATGGTTCTCTATTGCTGGGTCAACGAAATTATGACATAAAACAGTAGCAAATAGGAGTTACTATTTATTAAATTCATTTAATATGTGTAAGTATTCTCCAAGCGTTCTTGAAAGTCAAGACCGTCTGTTTGTAGTCCCTCACTAATCAAATATGTATTGTCCATCTGTATGGATAGCTAGACTGCAACACTGGTGCGGTAAGCATTGGTGGGCAGATCCCGGACAGAGGAAATCACGGGACTAAATTACAAGGGATGGCATTAGAGGATTTGCTCCGGGATTGCTAGCTGAATAGCGTGTAACTTACTTCCTTACTGAGGTAGGTAATACTTTTGATTTTATAACTTAGATAAGTACTTGCCAAGAATAGGTTCTTTTCCTTTCCAAGCAAAGAAAATTTTTCGATTTTATTGTATTCACTGGTAAAGATTTATCAGAATGTTTTTTTTTTTTAGTTGTCTACTATTCCACTTGGTTGTAAGTGATGATGATTAGAAAAGAAATATGGATGTTATGGATAACTGGACACTTCGAGAAATGCTGGCTATTAGAAAAACGTGACAGCAAAACAGAAATGCTTTTTTTTTTTTTTTTTATTTATACACCACAACAAAAATAGAAATACTAATCGCTTAGTAGCGATCTCTGCCAGGCAACCTTAGGATTAGGAAAAGTTAAAGAAGAAGAAAGTAGGTGCCGTAATATAAACAAAACCTACATATAAAAACTAAATACTAATACATAAAATAATAGATAACATAAATAACACAATATAGCAATAAATATACTAATATATACCTTAAAATATATATAAAAAAATGAAATCCCTGAAAATTATCCCTGCCATGTTTTATTTTCTTTATTTAAAGCACTTGCTTTAGGTACTTAACTACTTGATTGCAACGTCATAGTTCCCTTTCATTTAAAGTTGTCTGCAAATGAAAACAAAAGATGACACTTTGCTTGCGCCTTAAATACAGACATAGCATATATACTCAGACTGGACGAAGATCCGTTTCCACTGGAGTTTTCATTGGTCAACAACTGTTGCTATGATAATCACTATAACTAGTAACTATGCACGCATTAAAAGATAAATTAATGATTTCTCATTAATTACACACACATAATTACACACTTCTTAATTTTAACTCATCTTTAATAACCATTCATTAAAAATAACTACCAGAATTTCAAAGTTAAAAAAACTTAAAAAAAAGTAATAAAACGGAACAACTACCTACCTATTTACGTATAATATTTCACCTGAATTACCATTAAAGTCCCCGAAATCCCTTGAATTGCGGTGAGTCGCTTTTATTACGCGCTGGCCTTTAATTTAGTTGCCAGATAAATCGCCGGCTCTGGCCATTGCCATATTGCAACTATTAAAACAGTAAATCTCCGGGTCAAGTCTATTGGGTTGCGGACAGCTTCGAACTTTATATCTTAGCGTGTACCTATCTACTTGGCTATGAATTGCCCCTTGGCCCTTTGTGATAATCTCTAGCGCCAAACCTTGGCGCTTTAAAGTTTTGACCCGTGCTCTCAGCACGGGTCTCTCAATATGAGGAGGGTTTGGCCATAGTCCACCACGCTGGCCATGTGCGGATTGGCAGACTTCACACGCCTTCGAGAACATTATGGCGAACTCTCAGGCGTGCAAGTTTCCTCACGATGTTTTCCTTCACCGATGAAGCAAGTGATATTTTAATTGCTTGAGTTTTGAATGAATACCACTAATACTATTATTTTGTAAGACCCTTGATCACCAAATGTGAGGTGATGATGTAATCTAAGATGATAGCGGGCTAACCTGTTAGAGGTACAAAAAGGTAACTAGCACTCAAGAAGTGATTTAACAACTGACACATTTAAAACATTAGAAAGTAAGCTAACACGTTTACATGTTTTTTTTAATTCACTACAAGTTATCCCTTGACGGCAATCTCTGCTGCATGATGATGATGCAGTCTAAGATGGTAGCGGGCTAACCTGTTAGGGGCATGGAAAACCCATACTCCTAATTGGTTTCTACGCGACATTGTGCCGGAACGCTAAATAGTTTAGCGATACGTCCTTGTCGGTAGAGTGGTAACTAGCCACGGCGGAAGCTTCCCACCAGACCAGACTCGAGCCGGGAATCGAACCCAAGACCACCCACTTTATAAAGCAACAGCTGCGCCATGGAGGTCGTCAAGGAGCTATCCTAATGGTCACAGTGCCGCACACACAAAGCCGGGAATCGAACCCAGGACCTCCAACTTTATAATGCGAGAGCGCGCTGCGCCACGGAGGACATCGAATACACACCTAACTGGTCTTCTCAACCAACGAGTACAATGTTAAAACTAAAGCGTCCTAAACTTACTAATATAGTTAAGCGAAAACGGTTTAAACACAATTTGTCAGACAACCCAACCGAACCCTAACCCGCAAGTCATTTGTTCGAGGCAGAAATATCCATGGAACAAGACACCGCACAATTAAGACCAAGCAAGCACGACACTATTAACCCTCCACTGCCTACTTCGAATCAATTAACGACGCTACCGACTCTTTCTGACCCGTAGGTTTTGGCTGGTTTCGTCTCTTTCTCGCGCTGTAATTTACCTCCTTGCGGTGACCCGAGCTAGTTAACACGTTGGGCATTGTTTCGCAGATTTCTGTGGGATAAAGATAAACCCGTCGGGTTTAGCGGGCACAGTTCGTTTGGTGTTTGATAACATCTTGTTACTAATTTAAGGCCAACAAATCAACAATCTCCGTGAAAAGTAACGACTAAGAATCACGTATCGAACAAATGTTTACTTTAATTTTCTTTGTACAGTAAATTCGGCATGAATACACGTGTTTCCACTTAAGCCAAACCAACAAAATGTACTTGTAAATGACACCGTCTTATTCTTTTGTGGCTCCAATTCCTAAAAAGCGATGCAAAGGTAGCTTATTCAGCGAACAAATGGGCACCTGTATTTGATGCGCAGCGATGGTTTCACTTAGCAACTGCGCCTATCCTGTATATATCTGTATGTCTGTATCCCACTAAAAACATTCTGTAAAAAACTAATCAAGCCCCGATGGAGCTGCTTGTTTATCTCTAAAAAGTAATGAAATCTAGACAAAGTCGTGCCAAGTCTAAGGTTCCTTAATGCGATTTCTTTATTATTATAGTTAATGTTGTGTGACTTGGCCGTTAAAGGGTACATAAGGGTACAAAGCCTGGTGCTCCATGACACCATTGCACCAATCCGAAATGGTTCCAGTAAAGGATGGTACGGCAGTGTTTGCATCGCGCTCGACTTGGCGGGGGCACTACCGTGCCCGTGATTCAAAGATCAGTATGCCCTCAAAGACATTGCATCGTGATGACCACGACCGCTCTGCCAATAGTGTTGCGACGTAGAAGACGAAATAGGGCGATGACACATAAAATAGCGGACAGACAAACCGACCACAGAGTTTTTTTATACACCCCAAGTTAGCCCTTGACGGCATCTCACCTGATGGTAAGTGATGATACGGTCTAAGATGGCAGCGTGCCAACCCGTTAGGGGTATAGTAAGCCCATACTCCTAATTGGTTTCTACACGACATCGTGTCGAAACGCAAAATCACTTGGCGACACGTTTTTGTCGGTAAGGTGGTAACTAGCCACGGTGGAAGCTTCCCACCAGACCAGACTCGAGCCGGGAATCGAACGCAGAACCTCAAACTTTATAATGCAACAGGAGGTTGTCACGGCGTTATCCTAATGGTCACAGTGTTTTCGGTCTTGACGGAAGACCGCGGCCTGCACCACAAGTTTTTTATTTGTGTTTAAGTGTTTTAACTTCAAGGAATTTTCTAAATATCATTATAATTCCAGCTAGCCACGATTGCCAAATTAGTCAAAACATCAAAAGGAGCGCGAGGTGCTGAAACACTCTAATCACCGGCTGTAAATATTTACAAAGTGAAATCTGTTCACGTCTCTACGCGCTGACAGATACCCACTTCAAATAACACGTTTGTACAATGTATGCGACTATTACCTTGAATTAACCGTCTTTTGAAAGCTGAACGCACATAACTCCGAAAATTTATAAATGCGTGCCCGGGTTCGAACCCCCGAGCTCTGGTTAGGAGGCTGACGTCCTTTGACCGGGAAGTATACAATGGGTCCCCCGGGCGTCCAGTAAAACCAGCGAGAGGGACATGCCGTGGTGGTTTTTAGTTCGGGTAGACCACCCATGGGTGGGAGTCCCACATAACCTCCGTCCTGCCCAAGGGACGGAAGTAGCTATAAAGCTTTTTCACTACGACAAAAAAAAAAAGGAGGCTGACGTCCTAACAACAAGGCTATCACAGCTTCTATGTATTTGGGTAACATAGCTGAAATATTAAGTCATTACCCTCATGTCTCAAGGGAGGGTCATGAGGGCCCCCAATCAAAACACCTTGTAACGAACGCGCGAGATAATTACCCCGGGCGTAACGCATAATGTATGCGATGACTACAATTTTAAGCCAATAAATAACCCCGCGTTACGCGGACGAAAATATGGTGACGCATTTATTATACAACCCTGTTTAATAGCGGCTACGAAGGGAGTAAGCATATGGAGGTGATATTACCCTCAACATTTTTTTTATACTAACTGACTTACAGATCTAACCACTGTACGGATCAGGCTGGAATGTATCATACAGACAGTTATAACGTACGTTTCCATTAAAAAGGGATTCTCAAAAATGTACTCCGCCATGGGTCCTAACAGTTGGATTTTTATAAAAGTCCGTCAGTTTGAAGTTAGTATTACAAGTACAGCTTAACAGATAGCGATGCAGCGGGCAAAATGTATATATATATATATATATATATATATATATAAACGCGAAAGGTCACTTACATACTTACATACTTACTTACATACTGATTAAACACGAGATCTCAAAAACTATTGTACATATAAAGCTATAATTTAGCAAGTAGGTAGTTGATAGTTAAGAGATGTCACCTAAGAAAGGATATTTGGAAATTCTACCTCTAAGAGGGTAAAAGGGGGGTTGGAAGTTTGTATGAAATTTCTTTGTTTTTAGAGTTAGAGACACAAAAATTTGCATTTAGATTAATAATAATAAATAAAAAACATGTATAACAATTTTTTTTTAAATATTACCTGTCAAGGGTGGTAAAATAGGGGATCATAGTTTTTGCTTATTTTTTTATTATGAAGTCTACAAGCTTAAAATTTTAAAAATAGGTTTCTTATAGGGCGTAAGTATAAGGTTAGATTTTTTTTTACATCCAAATCTACCCCGAAGGGGGTAAAATAGGGGTTGGAAGTTTGTATGAAATTTCTTTGTTTTTAGAGTTAGAGACACAAAAATATGCATTAAGATTAATAATAATAAATAAAAAACATGTTCATAATTTTTTTTTAAATTTTACCTGTTAAGGGTGGTAAAAAAGGGGATGAGAGTTTTTGCTTATTTTTTTATTATGAAGTCTACAAGCTTGAAATTTTGAAAATAGGTTTCTTTTAGGGCCTAAGTATAAGGATAGAATTATTTTTCATCAAAATCTACCCCGAAGGGTGTAAAATAGGGGTTTGAAGGTTGTATGAAAGTCCTATGTTTTTTAATTTAAAGATACGAAAATCGGCAATTTGACATTTGCCTGTAGCTGGGCATTGGCCGCACTGGTAACCTCAATCTCAAATGAAATCAGCCATTCTACGCAGACGAAGTCGCGGGCAACAGCTAGTATATATATATTATAAATGCAACCTGTAAGTCATATTGACGTCATTCTATTTAAAGATAGTGATGAATTCATTTAAGATTGACCGGAGTTAGGCATTGACTTCTTGCTATTTATCCCGACGAAGGGAGTTGTTCAGTATTGCATAGATTTACAACACTTCTATTAACTTTATGCTTAAAGGTGAAAACGAATTTTGCTTCGGTCGAAATCTGTATGAAGGTATCTATAATTTAAGAATACCCAGAATAATATTCACTCACCATTATATTAATATTAATAACGAAAAGTGATACTAATGTCTGACGGAAATTTGGCATATTTCGTACATGGTCGATGTAACAGATGTTAATTATTTTATAAAATATGTACATATAAAGGTCTAATTTTTTAAGTAGCTAAAGAATGTTTTTACACCTTTATGTTAACATTAAAATTATATTATAAATTAAAAATATGTATATACAGCAGTGAATCAGTATGGTAGCTATAGTTAAAACATTAACAATAAATTCATTCAAAGAATTCATAACATTATATATTTATCAAAACGCCTACATATCCGTTACTGACTTTAACATCAATTGAGAAACCACATCCAGATATAACTTCTCAAGCGTTGAATAGGTAACTCTCGTAAACCTACTGGCAATTCATTATATATTTTTCATGTGTGTTAAAATATTTAACCATAGCTTCTTTTCGGGTATAAACTCCATATTACATTATATAATTTATTGAAAATATGTCAGTAAAATAGTCGGTTGTAGCGTTATATTGCTTTGAAATCAAATTATACTATAGTAAGAAAAGTCCTACTATAGTGTAAAGAATTATGTAAATGATAAACAAGCATGGGTATGAAATATTGCTCTAATAAGATAGCTCTTAATATAATTTTAAGAGGCATGTGAGATGGTGATAACAAAAATAAAAATTTACCTAGCTAAGTTTGTTGTGGGCTTCTTCTTAGACCGGGGCGCGTTTGGAACCCTCATAGCTTTAGTTTTAAGTTTACGAATGTAGTTATCACCATTAAATCACTACTATGTAAATTATTGACGCGTCAAAAGTGCCTTTTAAAGGACTATTTAAAAAAAGATTATTTGAATTTGAATTAGCGGCAAGCATTCAATATAAGTGCCTTACGAGCTAGAAAAATTCCACCTTCGTAGCAGCTCGTGGTTCATATCCTCTATAATTTAGACCGTCTATTCCCTACAATATTATCACCCCCAGGCTCGAGCCCTGTTTGTGAAATAATGGATTCATTCCATATTCATTTACATCCTTAATAAGATTGGTGTGACACTGCCTCTGTCGCCAAATTACCCTGTCGAGTGTAATCGTGTTGAGCTTTTCTGCTAAAAGTCGTATCATCAGAAATTTATAACGATACGCAAAAATGACTGTTTTATAAGGAATTGAAAAAAATCGTAACGTTATATGACTGTTGTAAATGTGTTATCCTTTAGTAGTCTAAAAGCGTTTTGCAAACCTAAGGGTTTATCGTTACAAAATGGCATTGCATCACTGAAGGTGGCACACAAATATCGATTATATAAACGATAAAAAAGCTTTGGTGAGAATTGCTCCATAGGTACTATAATTTATTACTGATTATGTGAGATGGTGATAACAAAAAAAAAACGCCTAAGTTTGTTGTGGGTTTCTTCTTAGACATGGACGCAATTTGAACCCTCTTAGCTTTAGCCTTAAGTTGTCGAGTGTAGTTATCACGATCACTTCACGAATAGAAATAATGAAATGAACGACTCATAGGTAATAGGTTTATGTGAATAAAGCTATTTTTGATTTGATTTTGATTTGAATCATGATTACCAGCGGTACCATACAATTTCATACCGTTATCTATACAAATAAATAAAATTGGAGTGTCTGTTTGTAACATTGTAATAACCGTTTTTTACTACATGCATATGAATATGTACATACACCAAAATAACATTTTTTACGATTTTTGTCTGTCTGTCTGTCTGTCTGTCTGTTTGTTCCGGCTAATCTCTGAAATGGCTGGACCGATTTTAACGGGACATTTATTGGCAGGTAGCTGATGAAATAAGGAGTAACTTAGGCTACTTTTATTTTAGAAAAATAAAGTAATGTTGCAATGTCCAAGTACTGTCCAGTACCGCGCGCATCTCACCCGCATGCTACCGCCTGTGCCATCACGTCTCGGGCGCCTGGTGCATAAATAATAATAAAAAATGTTTATAGAACAATATATCATATTATACCGACCCAATATCACTGGCACAGTGTACTCATGAAATAACTTTACGCGAACGTGACAACAAATATCTAACTGCATTTGAATAATGCGAGTGAAAGGAGACCGGCGTACGTTGAGCTGCGCATCTACTAATAAGTGACGTGATCTAATTTGAATTTACGCCTGTCAGTATTTATTATATCAAGCTGGTAGAAATTAGCAGGGACTTCGTTCAACGGGCGCGGAAAATAAGAATAAGGGGTGACGACATGAAGTAGATTAATAAGACTGGATGAAGATTTAAACTGCGCTCTAATAAGCTCTGTATTATTTTGTTATGTAAGAACACAATATATTACCGGTAAGATATTCAAAATTATCATTATCAGCTTAATACAGGCTGATCATCTACTGGATGCAGATCTCTTAGGAGACATGAATTTTTAAAGCATACGTCAATGTGTTTCTTATCACATTGAAGTGTTAATAACTGGAATGGATGTAAGCATGGGAGATGCAGACATTTCTTAACTCCGTGCTGGATATAAGATTCTTTTGTCAGAAACCCCCAATGACTCAGAAGTTTTGTGCCGACTCGGCGATCGAAATCACTAAGGAACCGGTGATCCGTAACAGAGTTGGAAAATGCTATCAACCACCCGAAAAAAATGAATCCCTCAGTTTCCTCTGAATTTTGTGTAATTCTGTCAATGATCTAAATACCCAAAGCCAAAGTAAAACCCACTATAAAATTAATCATTTCTTTGTCAATCAGTGTATTTAGACGGTAGCAATCAATTTTGTCCAAGCATGCTTTGCTATAAATACGGGCGGTTGATGCCTTTCGTGGCTGCATCGAGATTTAGAATTACCGACGATGCAGCAGCTATTTAAAAAGTTCTCCAAAGCCTACTTTGAGAGAGCAGCCCGACACCCCAACCCTCTAGTGGTTGAGGCCTGCAATTACACCCCCGACCCTAACGCTCCTCTCATAAAGAGAAGACCGAAGAACGTCCTTGACGAACCGGACGACCAACTGACATTGGACAACGCTTCCCAAGTAGGTCACACACACACACACAACAGTACACAGCGTCTTCGCCGGCGAAGACGAGGTCCCCGATATCTGTCGTCATCCGGACGTGGGTTTCATCCACGGTCACGGGGGCGCTCGGACTGAGACACCAGTCCAAAAAAACCCAACAAACCCCAACGTCACCCTAAGTCGAGGTCCGAGTCTCACAGGAGACGCCCTTAGGGGGACGTTCCCTCAGAAGTCGTCGAGCCCAGGTGCTCTTCTCTCAGGCTGAGCTTCATGCTCGCCAAAAACCCCCGGTGACGCAGTAATGACCACTATGGTTATCTGCAAATGTCAATTCGAAAAACTAACTTTCGTGGCATTCTCGCTCGAGACGTCGGACCATTCGGAGCTCTTAGTTATTGTCGCAATAAAAGTGTAATCCCTCAAGTTGTGGTTTCAATTACTATGAGCGAAAGTAAACAAAATCGTGACTTCAGCAATGCTAACGTCACCCTTACTAAAAACAACTCCGACGGCCTTGATTCGACATGTATTATTATTACAAATTACAACTAAAGTTGTTGTAAAAACAACAAGTTGTAAAAATAAAACAGTCTATTAGTACGATAGCATTATGCACTTGTTTTCCGAATTAGTTGAGACTGTATCTCGGAGATATCACTAGATCGACAAGACAGGGACGCGAGTATATTATTACTCAAAGCAGTAGGTCACTCAACAATTTATGAAAATAATTGAATTAAAACTCTCACCCCACGGAGGCGATAACACCAATACCAACAGCGGCGCAGCCCCGACAGATGGGCGCACTGCATCATCGGCGAGTTGGTGAAAACATCCATTGAAATTAATCGAGCGGAGCAATTTATCGCTGTGCCGAATGGATTTATAAATTAGATTGTATTGTATACCATTTATATTGCCAAGGTTTTAATTGTACCAACTTATTTATTAAACTCGCGCTAACTTTGTTACGTTTTCAAATGAAAAATGGAATAGCGTAACAATCACATCACAATAGAATTATGAATACGAAAATTGGCATCTAAGTTTACATAAACGTGTGTATGTGTGTCTTGACGACCTTCGTGGCGCTGTGCGTGCGCTGTTGCATTATGAAGTTCCTGGGTTCGATTCCCGGCTCGAGTCTAGTCTAGTGGGAGGCTTCGGCCGTGGCTAGTTACCACCCTACCGATAAGTACGTATCGCCGAGCGATTTAGCATTCCGGTACGATGTCGTGTAGAAACCAATTGGGAGCGTGGGTTTACCATACCCTAAAAGGTTACCCCGCTACCTAGACTGCATCATCACTTACCACCAGGTGAGATAGCCGTCAAGGGCTAACTTGTAGTGTATATAAAAAATATTTGTGTGATTGTTACTCCTTCGCGTCGGAAATATACTACCAATTTGATTGAAAATTGGAAATCTTATTAAATACTGTAGGAAAAGAGCAACTGATTTTCTACAAGCAGATTAGACTTAATTTGATATTTTAAAAGTAAATGAACAGAACGAAACTGAAATCAAAAGGTTTTTTTTTTCGTAATCTTGTATGAATGAATTGTATGAATTTAAGACCTTTCCTTGAATATGATAGAGAACTACGGATCGCTAACTAAGTCATAAATATACCTAATTAAGGAATGCAAAACATGATTTGTTGTTCTTGATAAACATTTGAATAGGCATATAATGCATCTGCATACTAACCGTTTCCAAAAAAAAAACTTGAGAGGTTTCAAGGGACACCCGGATGGAACGAAGTTCCTTTCGATTAATTAGTGAAGGAATTGTAATAAAATTTTATTTTATTTAAGTTATAATAATATTTTTTTTATTATTAACAAATATAATATTTTATTTTTATTTTATTTATTTATTATATAATATAAACTTAATCAGTAGGCTCAATTTTGTACTCCATCAGCAATATCCGGAACTTGTGCAGAAACACTGTCAGGATTCATTATACACTCAACAAAAAACCTGTATACACTCAACAAAAATAATCGTCGCGACACCACACTGTTAAATGCGAAATAGAAATGAAAATATCTGGCTTGCTTTCTATAAGGGAGAGAGAGACAGACAGAGAAACATGCGACGCCGCACAGCTTACAATAACAAAAAGTGTCGTGACAACTTTTCGTAAGAATTTTTTCCGTCTAGCCCATAGGCACTTTCACAACGCGCAACGGAACTTCGTTCCAAAATTAAATGTGATGAAAGACTGGAAACTATTTCTGATTTAAACGTTTGATGTAATCCCATTTGTAGTTGTGACCATTTGTTGTGCGACAATGACAGAGCCTCTGACGTGTCGCAAATCACAGCGCAGCTCCAAAACTATCAAGTTACTGGCGTATAAATTCATCTTTATCACTGCAATGGACCACTGGTACAGTGTACACGGTCATATTTTACTATATTAGCATAGATATGGGCACGGAAAGGGTGGTAAGTGCATTTAAACGTAAAAATACGAGGGGGCGCCCGTTATGAGCGGCACTTTGTCATCGGCCAGCAGTTTTATATTCGCTGCGGTCATTCCGTTCCCTCTTATCTCCGGACCAGGCCGGGGTGGCCATGCAAAACAATTTTCAAATGCATTCGTAAGGTGTAATGGGCCATTATGTTCTGGATTTTCGGGAGGGGAATTTTTATATCCTTGCGCTTTAAGATTATAATGAGGTGCGCAACTTTATTTTTTAGTTAAGAAATAATACGTATAATAAATTCAAATTCAAACTCAAAATAATCTTTATTCAAATAGTCCTTAAAAAGGCACTTTTGACGCGTCAATAAATAATTTACATAGTAGTTATTTCATGGTGATAACTATATTCCTAAACTTAAAACTAAAGCTTTTTATAAATACCAGTAGCTCACACAAATATATCACAATAATAGAAAGTCTAATAAGAAATATAATGAAATCAATTGGGTAAAATATTTATTTATAAATAAATATAAGAATTATCAATTTGGTAAAATATTTATTTCACCGCCATCTTGCAGCGCATGTAGATAGGCAATGCAGTATATGTATTTCTTATTTGGTAGAAAATTTGCTATTTATAGAAAATTTCCTGTGCAACAGTTCCTGATGAGACAGATGATATGAACAACAATATCAAAGAATTAATAGCTTCCCTGAGAAGTAAGTTTGGTGCAATGACTAGAGGTATAGGCCGAGTGTTACGTATACACACATATAGGTCTAAGCTAACAAATTCACTTTTTTAAGATTTGGCTAACGCATGGGCCAACATTACTGGCATACGTAAGTTGCAGCACTCTCTAACACTTTCGATTCCGCAAAAATAGTTTTCACAGCGAAACCAGTTATACGAAACACGCAAAGCAATTATAAATTAAAAAGATAACATTGAAACGTCAACAGAACATAACGCACTCGAATAAATTGTCAAACGACCCCATGCAACAAACATTACCAACAACTACCCGCCACATGTAATGTCAGTCCAAGAGCTGGTGGGAAGTTTGGAGAAACTGCTTACTGAATATCAAAAGTTACTCTCTAAACCAGTTATGAAAGTAATAATGGAAATAGATTATGCATGGGTTCAATCCAACTTCAGGAATATGAGTTAAATAAGCTTTTACGATTAATTTGAGTATAAAAACGAAGTTGAATTGAGGATATTCAATTTCATCTTAAATGTAAGGAAATGGATTAAAAAATCGACCATTTTTCACGATTAAAATTTTTAATAAAAATGAAAAATGTTATTGGGTATTGTTGTGTGTGATTTGGCAAAGGTAAAACGCAGCGACAGGATACGAGAGTTTATTTCTCGTAAACACAGGTAAAAAAAATAGGATTTTTGTTCATATTAAAATCATCGGAGATATTTTCAAAGAATTCTTAGAGATGATTATACCTCGATCCCTTTGCAAAGAACTAAATTTCAGTAAACAGTCGGCCGTCAGAACAGTCTCCTTTAACAACGATACCACGATACGAAAACACGATTTGTCCCACTAAATGGTTGTACAAAATTTGGTAAGGGATTTTAAGACGCCAAACATTGCCTTCTAGACAATCTTCTTACAAGTCGCATTTATAAGCTTAGATTTACATTAATAAGCTGAGAATGATAATGGTGATTAGACCGTACTGTAGGAAAATAGTGGAGTCCATACCGTAACTTCTTTCGTTTATTGCTTATTAGGTACATGCTCAACATGCTCAACAAGCTGTGATAGCCTAGTGGTTAGGGCGCCAGCCTCTAATCAGAGGTCGGCGGTTCGAATCCGGGCGTGCACCTCTAACTTTTCGGAGTTATGTGCATTTATAAACAATTAAAATATCACTTGCTTCAACGGTAAAGGAAAACATCGTGAGCAAACCTGCACGCCTGAGAGTTCTCCATAATGTTCTCAAAGGCGTGTGAAGTCTGACAATCCGCACATGGCCAGCGTGTTGGACTACGGCTGAAGCCTTCTCATATTGAGAGGAGACCCGTGCTCAGTAGTGAGCCGGTAATGGGTTGAACATGATGATGATAATGGTGATTAGACCGTACTGTAGCAAAATAGTGGAGTCCATACCGTAACTTATTTCGTTTACTGCTTATTAAGTACATGCTCAAAAATTCCCGCCAGCTCTTCAGCTACTAATACGTCAGCCATTTGTACGATAAACAAAGTAGTAAGTCCATACATCACGCGCACACCGGACGAGTCCTGTCACAGCGGGACAATCATTTTTCATTACGCACGATTCATTAACATGCGGGGGCCGGCCAATTATGTCCGCTCCATCCATCAAGCCACCCTACAATTTCATATTTTATGTTGCGGGAAATAAGGAACATTGCTATTTCCCCATCAAACTACTAGCGGGAGAAATACTGTGAGAAATACAGACAATAGGCGTCCGTGCTAAATATTATTACGTCAGTATTTTTATGTAAAGCTTTCCTAATGACTAATACAATCATTACAAGTATAATTGTTTTACAGATATACATTTATTAATATTACAAATTTGGAAGTAACTCTTTTACCTCTTCACGCATTTACACTTACACCGTCCGACCCCCCCGTTATCCCAAACGTCGCCTAATCAGAGGTTCGGCCTCAAAGGAGGCGCCCTTAGGCAGTCGTTCCCATAGTTTCTTCGAGCCCTAGGGCTCAAAATTTTTTCTAGCAGAGCTTCTTTCCAAAGCTCGCCAAAGAGCCCGGTTACGCTGTGGCAACCAATAGGGTTTGTACAGCTAATAGACAGTCCGAAAAAAAAAAATTTACACTTAATTGCATCTAATGGAAGGAAAATCAAACTATTTATTCATAGAAACATTAGAATACCCTAAACATAACGAAACGCACACAAAATTATGGGCAACGTTCTATATAAATAGAAGTTAAATAATAACCTTGAGTGAATGTCAAAGTTTAAATAAGCTTTATTCATACAGTAATTTCAATAGAACTTGATGCATTTTGAAATGGCATATTTATTTTTTACATTTTAGTGATGATGGCAAATTACATGCGTAAACTTAAATTAAAAGCTATGACAGTTCTAAAGGTACCCTACTGGTCTAAAAAAAAGACCACGACAGAGAAAACCAAGTAAACTTTCGCTTTTACATCATCGATACTTTTAAGAAATAATAATTAACCAAGAAGGGTATTTATGATCCACATATCAACTGATAAATCACTGGACATCGGTCGAGTTCTTTTTATGACAAGTGGAAATCTCCTCTCACACAGTTATGCCAGTTGTCACTTCACTTGACTTGCCAGATCGCAGTGCTGGTCCGGTCACACCCACGTCGTTGGTGAAATGGCAAAGTGGATCACGGAAAATGAGGTAGACAATATGGAAGCCTTAATGGAATTTGTTTCCACTTACGCCAAGTATCACGAACATCCATCCCTTAAATAGACAAAATTTGGTTGCGAAGTTGTTTACACACTTATAAACCGATCTTGTTAACACACAAATATAAGTAGAAGTCCTAGAGATTAACAGAGTCTATTTTGTATCAAAAAACTTTTACAGTTTTCTATGAAAACAACAATAGTTAGTGTACCCTTAGATATGAAAACTGTACGCGCAATTGAATAGTATTTAATATCTTAACGTCATAAAGCACGAGACCCTAATACATTAGACAGAATAAAGTTAATAAAAATAAAAATTGCATTTATCATTTCTATTATAATATTATTTGCACCCCGTTATTCTTATGCAACAGTTTGTCATGAACAACAACTGCGTAACGCCCCGTCATCAGGGGATTAAAAATATTATAAATCACAATTATAGCACCGATAGAAGTGCACCATTAAACCTGACATCTAAAGCACACATAAACATAAATTTGCACCCAGGATATACAAACATTATTATTAAAACAGAAAGGATAAAGGTTCTCTTTTTCGGAAAAATAATACAACTTTTCACATTGGTAATATTGCAAAGGCGATTTGAGTAGCTCGGTAGAATCTCCGGAGTGATACCAAGTTTTCTCTGGTAGAAACACCAAACATTAATTAAAGCAATCCTTATTGAAAAAAAAAAAACAACTTAACCAACGAGGTAATTTACACAATATAACAATTATTTTTGATAAATTTTAGCCATGCCTTGACGTTTGAATTTGTTTTAGCGTTAATAAAAGTAGCCAATGGAACTCATCCACTTTTGGAGACCTGTTCAATTCCAGGCCATGGTCTCCTCTAGAAATGAAAAGGATTCGGTCCACCATGATTGGCCTTTGTCAATAATTGATAGCTACACACGCCATTGATTACATTACGGAAAATTCTCAGGCATATATTTTTCCTCACGATGTTTTCCTGCAAGATTAAGTCACATTAAATTATATTTATTAACACTCTCACCGCCATACGGTCCGCCGGCGGGACGTATCTTTTCGAGTAGAGTACGCCATCTATATGTTGCACTTGGCAAGATCAGCAGGCCATACGGGCCGCCGGCGTACCGAATCTTTCGCGCCAAAATCTAACAAAATTTCCGTTATAACTTAAAACAATTATCGACTCTGTCACGCCACACTAGTAAACAATCATTAGCCCGCCGGCCGCCCGCACGGCTTGTAACGGTCGCATTTTGGCGCGCGTTTTGTGGAATTTCATCGTTTTATTGTGAATTTCTTCCATTTAATTATTATGTCGGACTCAGAAGATGACCCAGACTACCAGCCACCTACAGACGAAGAATCGGAAAGCATGTGCACGTATTCTGATGCAACTTCATCTGAAGAAAGCGTAGAATTATCCACCAGTCACCAACATCAACATTCTTCAGAAGCCATACCATGTCGGAGCATACCGAATTCGAGCTGGAATATACCGTTATCAGATGGTTCAAGAAAAAAACAGTTTCCGTTTACTGTTGACCCAGGCATGAAAAACATTGGTTCAGATTGTCAAACTGAATTAGACTTTTTATTTTTATTTTTGGATAATGAGATTATTGATTTAATGGTACGAATGACTAATTCATACGCAATAAAAACACAAATACTCAAACGTGTAACACGAAACAGTCGGTTGTCTAAGTGGAACGATTGTGATGCTGCCGAAATGAAGAAATTTCTCGGGCTACTGATTTGGATGGGGCTCAAAAAACTGCCAAAAATTAGTGATTATTGGAGTACAGACGTATTATATGAAAACAATGTTGCAAAAAGAGTAATGAGTAGAAACCGATTCGAATTATTACTTCGATGTTGGCATTTCGAAGATGCTTATTATATTGGCATGACGGGAACAGATCGACTCATAAAAATAAGACGCTTCGTCGAGATCCTTTCAAAAAAATTTGGCCAATACAAAACACCTGGAGAGTTTCTTACCGTTGATGAAACAATGGTAGCTTTTCGTGGCCGGATCGCTTTTATGCAATACATACCTGGAAAACGACATAAGTATGGCATAAAATTATTTAAAATTTGCGACGACGATGGATATACCTATGACTTGATTGTATATGAAGGCAAAAGGACCACTTCAACCACACAAAACGTATCCAGTGAAATAGTCATGAAACTCAGTGATCAATATCTGAATGCTGGAAGAAGTATCGTTACTGATAATTACTATACAAGTGTCACTTTGGCTAATAGTTTACTCCAAAAAAGCACCCATTTGTTGGGGACTCTAAGAAAAAATAGAAAAGGGCTACCAAAAGAATTATTGAAAGAGAAACTAAAGAAAGGCGAGACCTGTGTTATGGAAAATAATGACGGAGTGTTAATTCTACGATGGAAAGACAAGCGTGATGTGTTGGCTCTATCAACTCGGCATACACCTAGTTTTGTCAGCGTGCGCAGCAAGAGAAACCGCAATAAAGTGACTATGAAACCAACGCTGATAGCGGACTATAATCGTCATAAATGTGCTATTGACTACTCAGATCAGATGGGTAGTTATTGTAACCCTGCAAGGAGAAGCTTGCGTTGGTTTCAGAAATTGGCCATAGAGCTTTTATTTAGCACATCACTAATCAATGCCTTTATTTTGTTCAAAAATTCGAAAAACCTAACATCTAAAAAATATACCATAACCACATTCAAAGAAAATATTTGCCGTACATTGATGGGTCTTGATCAACAAAGAAGACAAGGTCGAATTAACCAGGACTGCTCAGCTGGACACCGATTTGGAAAGTCAACGTTGGTCGATCAGCGTAACAGAATAGTAAGAAGAAGATGCATCCACTGCTATGAAAAGAAGAGAGAAGAAGGTTTGACCAGTGTAGAAGCATGTAAAGTAACAAAGAAAGTAAATACAGTGTGCTTACTTTGTCCTTCAAATCCTAGTGTGTGCTCTGAATGCTTTGCTAACTTCCATAGCGCTATTGTAAGGCAGTAATAATGTAATAAAACATTTTTCTTTCATTTAAAATAGCTTTTTTATTTCTGTAATAAACCCCCAGAAATCCTATAAATTTTAAGATAGAGCAATTTTTTTTTTTTTAAATTGTAGGTATAAAAGTAAATTTTGTGTCTGGTTGCTTCACTTTTCTGTAATAGCAGGCCACGCACTACAAAATTAATATGAAATCACGAGGTCGTAGCGGACCGCACGGCCTGCTAGTAAAAATACATTGTGAGCCCGCCAGCCGCCCGTACGGCCTGGTAAACTCGTTAAACATTTTTCACCGCGGCCTGCACTGGTGGGCAAAGATGCGGCCGCCGGTAGACCGCATGGCCTGTAACGCTGAAAAAATCTATATATGGATGGCGGTGAGAGTGTTAAACAAACATCTTCTTCTTTGTCGTTACACTCTTTGCAGAGTGGTCGTGATCGTCACGAAGCAAATGACTTTGAGGTCAGATGCCATGCGCGACAACAAACAACAAACAAACAAACATAAACCAACCGTTAGGCAGGAACTTTTCGGCCAATTGGGGTCGCTGTGGTAATATCCGTGGGCGATCCCGGGTTCAATCAGCAGCAGTGTTAATTTTGGAATTTACAATTTCTTAAATTTTCTGGCATGGTCTGGGAGGTTTCACTACCAAAAAAGTTGTGCCGTGCCGTCAAGCGATTCATTGTTCCGGTACGATGTCGCTATTAAACTAATTTGGGGATATGGGTAATTGCCACAATAAACCCATTTATCTTAGACTATTTCATCATTTTCCACCAGATAAAACTGCAGTCAATGCTTGCAACTTGTTGTGACATAAAAAAACGGCACGAATAGCCGTTCTAGCGTTTATGTATCTTCAATTCGCTCCGATCCGTGTCTCACAGCTCAGTTATAAATAATGATAATAGCTGAAATAAAAATGGCCGTTCGTAACGAAATGGGACGTGTCGAATCGGTTGTTGTGGAAAATACATCGGATTAAGTGGTTCAAGTGTTTGATAAATAATAATTTCATTCATAAAATCTACTTTCAAAATGGTGCTTACAGTATAATTATGTAAACAGCGCCATCTATCAGAATTGTGGTTATCCTATACATACAACTGATTTGAACTAGTCGGATATACTCCGAGGATAATTTTCTTATGCCGTGTATAATGTATATACTTTTTTTAGGTGTTTTTCCACAACATTATTGTGTACCTACTGTGTGTCATATTACACGGTATGGAATGTCATGATTTCCAAATGTTTTAGATTTTAGTGTCTTTAAATTTACAAACATATAATATCTTAATCATTAAATGAGAATATATAATTGAAGTATGTGATTTGACTTAAATGATTTAGGTTTACTTTTGACTATTTTAATAAAAAGTATCTCAATTAACTGTTTTCTTAAGATACCGGATTTGAATAAGGCAAAACGGAAAACATGACGTTCGAATCGACCCTCAATAAGTTGGGTAGTCGTTGGTCATTGTTGGTTAGTTCTTGTTTGGTGTTGGTACCGAAAAGTGGTCTCCAAGGTTCTGGTTTTACAAAGGTGTGTAAAATGTTATAGATAACCAGTATAGATATTGAAGAGTTGTGTTCCTTATCCATAAGATGTTTACCATCCTGTAAATAAATAAGAATAGATACTGAAAAAGTGTGTTTCTTAACAGGAACCTACACGAGACAACTCGTACTAAGCTGTGCTTTATTATTCCTAAGAATAAATTCAGACTGAATCATTTCCCTTTTACGGTAGTTGGTGAAATCTTTGACTAGTGGCGCAACTGATGCATCGGTTCTTCTGCGGGTCGGGGTGGCTCGTTGAAAAATTTCGCATCCTCCCCCGGGAAGACGCATGGCCGCCATTAAATCGGCACGCCACACAAATCATTGTAACCACCCGACCCAACGTTTGCATCATTTCAATTTATTTTCTACCGACACCTACCCCAACGAGAACGTCGTGATATATTACTTGTATGAATTTAATTATTTCGGATGGTTTTTGTTATTTTACAGCTGTTTCGTTACCTTGTATGTGTTTCAAATCAAATCAAATCAAAAATAGGTTTATTTATATAAACAAATTACAGGTATCTATGAATCGTTCATAAATATCACATTTTTCATTTTTTTCTATTCGTGAAGAGATGGTGATACTACACTCGCCAACTTAAAACTTAAACTTAAACTAAGAACGAAGAAGCCAACAAAAAATTTGCCGGTTTTTTTTTTGTTATCAACAACTCACATGCCACTTAAAATTATTTAAGAGCTATCTTATTACAGCAATATTTCATACCCAAGCTTGTTTATCATTTACATAATCCTTGGCATTATAACAGGACTTTTCTATAAGCTTACGTTTAATATATAATTTTTAACTTATTATGACACATCCCAAAAATTTCATTTGTAATTTGTTGTAAAGTTGTAGGCAATTACTTTTCAATTAATAGTAATTCATTGTGAATAATGCAGCTAGCAAAATCAAGCCCGAAAATATACAGAATACTTTTTTTTTGGTTTTTATTCTGTATATTTTTTGTTTGTTTGTGTTTCTTTACTTTTCGCGCTTGTGAAGTCAACATCTCCTGAGGATGATCCGGTATCGGGTCGAAACGTGCGTAGAGGTTCCAGTGGAACATTTTGTGTGGTGTTATATTATACAAATCTCCCGGTTGTCGGCGGAATATAGCAAATTATACTTGCTGTTTATTGTTTACAAACGTGTTAATTATATTGATAGTAACATTATGTCTGAGAACATATTATAAACGTCATTTTAGTAGTTGACAAAATTTCCAAGTTCCCACCCAACTCGGCCCGGTGTCGCTTCAAGCGTTCACGAGTATTGTCTCAAAGGGATGATCTTGTGCAGACCCCTGTTCGTAACTTGAGATATTTCCTCTGAGGGACTTGTACAACTAACAACTTTTGCTGTTGTGTTTCGACCTGTCTAAATATGAACACATATATAGCTTGACAACAATGTTTGTATGTTAAAAGGACGAAATAACTTGGTTGTAAAGTACAGTCGTATAGTTCATACTAACTCAAATTCAAATAATCTTTATTCAAATAGTCAAATAGTCCTTTAAAAGACACTTTTGACGCATCAATAACTTACGTACATAGATTTGATGGTGATAACTACATTCGTAAACTTAAAACTAAAGCTATGAGGGTTCCAAACGCGCCCCGGTCTAAGAAGAAGCCCACAACAAACTTAGCCAGGTAAATTTTCTTTTTGTTATCACCATCTCACATGCAACTTTATGAAATTATATTAAGAGCTATCTTATTAGAGCAATATTTCACCGGTTACAAAAAAAAAACACTCATGCTTGTTTATCATTTACATAATCTTTTACACTAAAGTAGGACTTTTCTACAACTCATAGTGATAGTTAACCTTAATGCTATAGAATGAGGATTGTAAAAATAAAACGAGTTAAACTTTCGTTTATTTACGATCCAAATCCAGGTTTCACACCAATTTATTCTGTTTTATCACATGGCAAAAACATTCTATAGGTTATATATGACAAAACGTAAAAGTTATCACTTGTTATATCACGCTGATATTATAAAAGCTAAACTTTGTATTTATGTTTTTGTATTTGTGTTTATGTGTATGTTTGTTAACTCCTTCATGCAAGAACTGCTAAGAAGTTTGTCTGAAATTTGATTTATACTTCTTCTTCAAGTGCCTCTCCATTACTGGAGGTCAGCAGTCGGTTTTTTGAAACGTTCCTTGTCCATGGCTAAACGGAACAGTTGTTCGACTGCCAGTCCACTCCCGTATGTTTCTGAGCCATGACTTCTTTCGCCTTCCAACACCTCTTTTTCCAGCAATAATAATTGATTTATACATTAAATGAAATTTAGATTAATGCATAACTATACTTTTTATACCGGAAAAATCCATGGTTCACACGGGGCTATAGCTATAGCTATACTTGGCGCAGAAATCTTCCTCGAAATTAGATTTATATGTAGAGAAAAGGAGTGGAAACGGGAACGGGAACAGAAATGAGACATGGGATAATCTTCAATTACAAGAGTTTATTATGCCACAGGAATTTCTAAAATCCCTTAACCTACGTAAAAGGAGTCTCGGGCATCTGCTAGGATGATAAAAACCTTCCAACTCGCCGTTGTACAACATAGCGCATTCAAACTTCTAAATCCCTCTCTAGTATATTTCATGCGGCGAAACCTAATCTCATCGGTGGGACGGTAATAGATTAAGATGATGATGACGTTTAATATTAAAAAAAAGAAATCTTCAAAAAAAGAAAATATATTATGACAGCAAAACGCTTTGCCCACATCATGACATTTTCAAATTATAGCGAACGGAACAGGAAAACAATTGTTTACTCGCGCGACTCCGCCAAGTAATTTATACAATTCGGGGGTGAATTGCAATAAAAAAGGAATAAATGACAAAAAGCGCATAACGTAGCGTTACATGCGATTTGAGAGTGGGTACATTAGTTATTATAACACGGCAAAATATGTGTAATAAAACGAAATTTATGGGGCAAATAAAATATAACAGTGGTTAGGGGCGGCAGATGGGGCGAGGCTGTGGGGTGTGGTACAAGTTGTCTAAATACTTCGACCGCTCTCTGCTAGTCCGCCGGCCCGCATTAAAGCAACGTGCAACGAGCTTTTTTTTTTTGGAACGAAGTGTGAAAGACTAGACGGAAAAAATTCTTACGAAAAGTTATCACGACACTTTATGTTATTGTAAGCTGTGCGGCGTCGCATGTTTCTCTGTCTGTCTCTCTCTCTCTTATTCTATAAGAGAGCAAGCCAGATATTTTCATTTCTATTTCGCATTGAGCAGTGTGGTGTCGCGACGATTATGTTTGTTGAGTGTATACAGGTTTTTTGTAAATAAAAAATAATAATAATAATGAATCCTGACATTGTTTCTGCACAAGTTCCGTATATTGCTGATGGAGTACAAAATTGAGCCTACTGATTAAGTTTATATAACATTATATATATATTTGTTAATGATAAAAAAAAATATTATTATAACTTAAATAAAATAAAATTTTATTACAATTCCTTCACTAATTAATCGAAAGGAACTTCGTTCCATCCGGGCGTCCCTTGACACCTCTCAAGTTTTTATATTTTTTATATACATAGCGAGCAAACGAGCAGGCGGGTCACCTGATGGTAAGTGATTACCGCCGCCCATGAACATTTGCAGCACCAGAGAAACCGCTAATGCGTTGCTGGCCTTTGAGCAATTTGTCAATCCGCCCTTTGAAGACCCCCATATTATAACCATTAGGGAACACAGAAGATGGAAGCTGGTTCCACAATTTGCAGGTGCGTGACAGAAGGAATAGCGGGTGGTGGAAGAGGACCAGGCATCCAGGTGGTCAGGATGATATTTGTTTCTGCGACGAAAAGTGCGACTGGTGTATGCTCTAACTCCTTCCTCATATCCCACATACATCATCCATCATCATATATCATACATCGCAGCCAAGTTTAAATTATCGCGTCTCATTATAGGAAATGGAAATTATTTATATTCCAGATTATCATAAATTACTTATTTAATATCATTAAACCTAGATGTAGTAAGTATATAGTAACTTTATATTTTCTATGCATTTAGCATGCCTTGTAATAGCGGTGCAACTGTATAAAAATTAGGTTATATCCTTTAATAATCTTTCAATATTTATCTAAATAGCTGATTTTAGACAAAATTAAGAGAAAAATAAGAAGTATCTATTACAATTTCATATTAGAAATTATAACTATGTATTTGTATTTAGGTCCATAATTATTTTATAGGGCAGGAGCCCTAATGAAGAAGCCTGGCCATAATCCACAATATGCAGATTTTTATCACACATATTTCAGAATTTTATTAAGAACTCTGAGGAATGCAGGTTTCTTCACGATGTTTTCCTTCACCGTTAAATCAAGCTATATTTAATTTCCAAAATCACACAATATTACAGAAAGACAGATATGCGTGCCGGGGGGATTGGTAAGAACCAACTAGTCTATCACCGCAACGAAGTCTTAATGAAACACAACCCAGTAGATCCTTAGAGGTTCAAGTTAAGGAGTTTATAACTTTATCGTTCGCTACAAGACGGCAACCAAAAAATATAATTAAAAAGTATATAAAAAGTGTATATTACCCAGTAACAAGCACTATCATCATCATCATGATCAACCCATTACCGGCTAACTACAGAGCACGGGTCTCCTCTCAATATGAGAAGGGTTTGGCCATAGTCCACCACGCTAGCCATGTGCGGATTGGCAGACTTCACACGCCTTTGAGAACATTATGGAGAACTCTCAGGCGTGCAGGTTTCCTCACGATGTTTTCCTTCACCGTTGATATTTAATTTTTTTTAAAAACGCACATAACTCCGAAAAGTTTGAGGTGCGTGCCCGGATTCGAACCGCCGACCTCTGATTAGGAGGCTGACGCCCTAACCACTGGGCTATCACCGCAAGCACTATATGTGGGTTCAAATCATTCATCATCAACATACATTTCTCGATTTTTTTTTCTATTAATTGTTTTTTTTTATATAACGCTGTTACCTTTGCATTGCACCATATTTCCTCACGGCTATATTGACAGAGTCCTCGGTTACGGATGCCGGAGAAAAATGGCGGTCATTTGTTGGCGTCGCCGTTTTGTTCTGTTGCCTTTGAGAGCGAGATAATGGCTGATTTATTTGTGCGATTACGTGTGACGCGCGTCAGGAGGCGGCTTTCGGCTTCACTAAAGGACCGTTGCCGGGTTATGGATTATGGCTATCTCTCGTTGAGGTGTTCATAATAATTTTCAGTCGAGCTGTCCGATGTAAGGAAACTATGTTATATCTTATTTTATAACGCCGGTCAGAGCGAACGATGTTTACTGTACAAATGTGTTCTGGTTTCTCTGAGGTTACTTAGACGACTATCTCTCATGATGGTTCTTTAATACTGTAGAACCATCTTATATTTTTTTTTAACTTAGCAATTTTTTTTCTTTAATAATGCGACGTAAAAGATGATGATTTTTCCTACAGATACATAAGAATATTTCATTTGAGATATATATTATGACGGCCTCCGTAAAGTTGGAGGTAATGGGTTCGATTCCCGGCTCGAGTCTGGTCTGGTGGGAGGCTTCGGCCGTGGCTAGTTACCACTCTACCGACAAAGACGTGTCGCCAAGCGATTTATCATTCCGTCACGATGTCGTGTACAATCCAAATAGGAGTCTGGGTTTACCATACCCCTAACAGCTTAGCCCGGTTTTTTCGGACTGTCTATTAGGTGTGCTAACCCTATTGGTTGCCATAGTGTAACCGGGCTGTTTGGCGATATTCGGAACGAAGCTCTGCCAGAAGATATTTTGGCCCTAAGGTTCGAAGAAACAGCGACGTTTGGGATAACGGGGGGTTCGGACGGTTAAAAAAAAAGCCACTCGGTGCTTATACTCGTAGGCAGGCTACGTAACGTCATTAATAAAAGTTCATAAAAGGCACAACAAACATACATAAATACATTTGTAAAGCCTAAAAATACATGACCCTCTCTCTGTGCCACCGCCGTCTGGTAGTAAAGCGGTCCGGTGGAGCCGCACGAGGCCGGCGCCCACGTCGCTCTGGTCCCACGGCGTAATATAATCTGTATGTGTCAATAGCAATCAATTGGAGGCAGCTGCAAAAATAAATATTGATGGTTCGGAGACATAACACACGTGAGGGAGGATCATCAATACTGATACATCAACACCATTAGTGAGGGCCGGCACAGCGCGGGCATGGAGTAACGCAAGACTGACAAATTTTAAATGATTTTTAAAAGGGTTTATATTATATATTCGTAAAGGTGTCATCATGAATCATCAGTCATTCATGAATCATGAAGTTAAGTTAAGAGGTGCGTGCCTGGATTCGAACCGCCGAGCTCAGATTAGGAGGCTGACGCCCTAACCACTAGGCTATCACCGCTTCCGCGTAAAGGTTTACGTGAGACTTATAAGCAGAGGTCGGGAATTCAAACCTATAACTTTTCGGAGTTATGTGCGTTTTTGAGCAATTATAATATCACTTGCTTCAACTGTGAAGGCAAATATCGTGAGGAAACCTGCACGCCTGAAAGTTCTCCATAATGTTCTCGAAGGCGTGTGAAGTCTGCCAATCCGCACATGGTCAGCGTGGTGGACTATGGCCAAACCCTTCTCATATTGAGAGGAGACCCGTGCTCTGTAGTGAGCCGATAATGGGTTGACAGTGATGATGATGACGATGAAAGGTTTTAAGTTTATATTCAAGTTTATATACTCGTATATTCGTAAAGGTTTCAACTGCGTAACCTTTAAATTATAAACTACTACTAAAAGCTAAAAATGTTTCCAAAGCGAACTAATTATTTCGTGATAATTTAACATAAAACTCACTTTGCACATTTGTAATTAAAGCTTATTATTTAAACGTACCATACGTTTAAAACTTCTACGTTTGAATTGGAAATAAATTATTCAATTCATCATTTAAATTATATATTTAGTGGATTAAAATTTTTTTCAGCGTAAAGTTATGATTTTGAAATTATTTATTTCTATTTTATGAGAAATGAAAGTGGAGAGTTCATCAAAAGAGTAAGCTAGCAACTTTATCCAATTTGCCTGATTTTACTATCGCTTAAATACGCCCAAGCGGCAAATTTTTGTCCAACATCCAATTCAATTGAAAATCAAATTATATATTAAAATAAAATGAATAGCGACTCTACAACGTCGCTGTTCTAAGCCATACATGTCACGAAATCTGAGCGTCGACATTATTTACCACGAGGCTGGTTAATTACCTTTCATTTGTTATTCAAACAGACACACACCGTGTCTACACACACCTAACTGTACATAGTAATGTGTCACGTAATACTTCGTCATTATTATAATAAAAACCGTTGACGTCAACCGCTGACGTCAATCTGGTCTGGTCTTTTACAGGAAGACTTTCTCTAAAGATCTAGGTATATTGCTCACTGCGATTCGTTTGATGTCTTTTTTCTTCCTAGTTTGGGAATCGACCTACAATCAAATTACACCAGCGTTTAAAACATTACTCTGTTTTCGTTGTAATTTAACTTAAATGGGCGTTTTTGAGTTAATTTTAGAAATACTTAAGGTAATTTCAGATCTGTATCTGACTAAATGAGTGATGTACATACAGACCAACTGGTCATCAAAGCTCAGCTTAAACCACTGGATGGGTGGGCCTGACATTTGATATACAGATTGTTATTATAACTCATATTTTTTATATTTATAGTAATAAGTTACTATTAAGATTTAACTCTTCTAATTAGCTTTTAAGTTTATGTTAAAAAGGAAAAATAAAAGGCTTTTTATTAATTTTATTATTTATTTAATTATTTTTATAACGCAGACGTTACCGTTAAGAAAGTATTTTAATAAATTCAACTCCTTAACAGACTTATAACTACTGATAGGGTAGTTTGAAATTAGAAACAAGGAACAACAACAGTTTAGTAAGCGAAGCCGGGGCAAACTCTAAACTAGACTGACCATATGAAAGCCACTTAGTTCACAAATGACTATTTGTAAACTAAGTGGCTACTTGTGAACTAAGTGGCTATTTGTGAACTAAGTGGTTATTTGTTAACTAAGTGGCTATTTGTTAACTAAGTGGCTATTTGTAAACTAAGTGGCAAATGACTATTTGTAAACTAAGTGGCTACTTGTGAACTAAGTGGCTATTTGTGAACTAAGTGGCTATTTGTTAACTAAGTGGCTATTTGTTAACTAAGTGGCTATTTGTAAACTAAGTGGCAAATGACTATTTGTAAACTAAGTGGCTACTTGTGAACTAAGTGGCTATTTGTGAACTAAGTGGCTATTTGTTAACTAAGTGGCTATTTGTTAACTAAGTGGCTATTTGTAAACTAAGTGGCAAATGACTATTTGTAAACTAAGTGGCTACTTGTGAACTAAGTGGCTATTTGTGAACTAAGTAGCTATTTGTTAACTAAGTGGCTATTTGTAAACTAAGTGGCAAATGACTATTTGTAAACTAAGTGGCTACTTGTGAACTAAGTGGCTATTTGTGAACTAAGTGGCTATTTGTTAACTAAGTGGCTATTTGTAAACTAAGTGGCAAATGACTATTTGTGAACTAAGTGGCTATTTGTGAACAAATTTGCAAATGACTATTTGTGAACTAAGTGGCAAATGACTATTTGTGATCATATTTTAATTCCAAATGTGGGAATCTACAAGTGTCTAGAAAGGCACACCTAACTATATCCGTATCCAAGTGTCACATATATAAACGAACATTCGCACAAGCATAACTGAAACAGAGTGCGGTTGCCGCGCACTCATCAGCGACGTCCCACGTGTACACAGCGGAATTGTCAAAACTAATTGTGTGTGCGCTCCGCAATGCAAATGCGCAGCTGTTGAACGATTAATGCTTTAATGCGCCGACGAACTAATACTGACCATTTGTTACGTCCGCGCACATCTACACAGATTATTGGATTTAAATTATTGCATTGGAAATACTACATACACATCCATTTTGAAGATCATTGTCCGAATGACCTTGAATTCTATTTGCGTTGACATTCCGTTAATGGACCACCAACTTTACAGTTTATGAATAATTTCAAATATTATTCCATTTAGTTCCGTCCTATCTCAACTATAGAGATAGATAAGTCTTTATTGCACATTAAAACTTAGAATCTAAAACAAATTAAAACAAAAAAGTAGATGAGAAACATAACGTGCAAAGGCGGTCTTATCGCTTAAAGCGATCTCCTCCAGGCAACCGTTTGTGAAAGGAAAAATTTACAAGGAATGGGGGATAGTGCAATAGTTAAGAAAATTTGTTGTAGTAATAAAGCGGTTCGAATCCGGGCACGCACCTCTAACTGTCGGAGTTATGTGCGTTTTTAAATTATCACTTACTTCAACGGTGAAGGAAAACATCGTGAGGAAACCTGCACGCCTGAGAGTTCTCCATAATGTTTTCAAAGGCGTGTGAAGTCTGCCAATCCGCACATGGCCAGCGTGGTGGACTATGGCCAAACCCTTCTCATTATCTCCCGTAGTGAGCCGGTAATGGGTTGATCATGATGATTAAAATAATAAAATAAGAACGAATTTATACACTTTACATACTGTTATAAATATATCCAAATAAATAAATATATAAATAAAAATATAAGAGAAGTTAGTTATGTCAATATAATTTATAGTATGCTCATAGAAATATATCAAAAAATACAATATAAAATGTTAAAAATGGACTGTAAACATTAGAAGTAAAAATAAACTTGTAAAGCCAATTAGCAGGCTGCACATAATAATTAGTACATCGATCAAAGATATACAATACGTATATTATTTTATAACAAATTACCGACTGAATTCTTGGAGATGTGTCACAACAAGTTCAAAAGTTTTTATGGATTTCATTATAATGATATATTACTATTATTGGATTATAACAACGGTACAACTTGGTTCTGAATTTCAAAGCTCACGATAATTAATGCTGATAATGTGCGATGGTGATAAAAAAATAAAACGGGAAAGTTTGTTGTGGCTCTTTTGTGTGTGATATTTTTAGACCTAGGCGTGCTTAGAATCCGCCTAGCTTTAGTTTTATGTTCTCTTCAACCCATTAACGGCTCACTACCTCTCAATATGAGGAGGTTTTGGCCATAGTCCACCACGCTGGCCATGTGCGGATCGGCAGACTTCACACGCCTTTGAGAACATTATGGAGAACTCTCAGGCATGCAGATTTCCTCACGATGTTTATAATATATCTTGTTAATATATTTAAATTGCTTAAAAACGCACATAACTCCACAAATTTATAGGTGCGTGCCCGGGTTCGAACCCCCGATATCTGATTAGGAGGCGGACGTCCTAACCACTAGGCTATCACAGCTTTTACTATCTTAATACACCAATATGTTCAATAAAGAACGAAGTTTCGAAATATATACAAATTACACCAGACAGTGAATAAACAATTGGAAATATTCACACTAAATTTATTTAAATTGGCTTACACTGCAACTAATCGGGGATTTCTCAGTCGCATAAATAACATAATTTGGCAGCGGACTTCGGCCCAGATATAAATCGAATGACTTTAGCAATAATTTCTACGTCTACAGTACCTACTAGATCACCATTGTGTCGCTTTCTGATCTATTTCGGGGTTGTAAAGATTCCTTTATGAATTGCAGAGATTCTATAAAAAAAACTAACCTTACTCTTGTTTAAAATCTCTTATTCCGATTAGAATTTCTGTTTTCTCATGGATTCCTTGACATCAGGGTAAAAAAAGCCACCGTCTCCGTGCTACTTCTCTCCGACTTAATTTTAAAGAGCAATGTTAATAAATTTATACAAAATACATTTAAATCATACGGAATCAGAAATTTTCGTTATTGAACTCTCATAGTTTTTTAAATTTGTAAAAATTTCGATTCTTCTTATATATTACCAAAATAACAGATCCAAAACTCTAGATCTCCATGTGTAATGTTACATTTTTCTCGTTATTTCGATGGTGATTCAGTTTTCACTCGCACTTCGAAAATTCTTAACGCATAGGTCTGACTAAGGAAAAAAGAGTTCTGCTACAAATTTTAATTAGAAGCGGTGATAAAGTCAAAAAATATTATAAATTAATTCATTTATGGTATTAATAAAGAATTTGCCTATTTGTAGGAATAAAAAACATACTATCTTAAGAACATAAAACTTTATAATGAATGCCGTGGGTATCATGTGTGTAATAATTAATCTTAATGCAAATACCTTAGTAAATTCAAAACATCTCACGTATTTGCAGCAGCGAAAATAACCAGCGTTATTTAGGGTACCGTAACACAAAATGAAAAATAGTTCTTTAATAAAATAATGGAAAAATATTATTAGAACATTAAAGCATGGCATAATTATTTTGACATTATCTAGGAGATATTCTTGAATAGAAGTTTGGTTGTCTAACATTAACGTAGTTTTAAACTAATTTACTACTAGTTCTTTTAATAAATTTTTATGGATATGTGAACGCAGAGTGAGGTAAATATTAAGCTCAAAGAATTTTTTTTTTAAATAAACCACCAAAAATAAATTATAAAAAAACAATAAAATAGTTTGTAGGTACAAATATTCTAGAGCCATTCTATCGCTCCTCATTCATTCTATAGGGCTAGATTTGAGTAGTTTTAATTAATGAACCCAGTTTATGACTAATTTACTTATTATATTGCATACATCATCATCATCATGATCAACCCATTACCGGCTCACTACAGAGCACAGGTCTCCTCTCAATATGAGAAGGATTTGGCCATAGTCCACCACGCTGGCCATGTGCGGATTGGCAGACTTCACACGTCTTTGAGAACATTATGGAGAACTCTCAGACGTGCAGGTTTCCTCACGATGTTTTTCTTCACCGTTGAAACAAGTGATATTTATTTTTCTAAAAACGCACATAACTCCGAAATGTTAGAGATGCGTGCCCGGATTCGAACCGTCGACCTCTGATTAGGAGGCTGACGCCCTAACCACTAGGCTATCACCGCTTTGCATACATATATTATTGCATACATATATTATTATTAAATAGCAAAAAGTGGTATTCTGCAGCGGATTTCAAAATGATCCTGAAAATGGCACGGAGTGTTGTGCGTGTTCCCAATATTCAGTCCTTTGTAATCGTCGAAAGTTTTACGAAAATATTTAACCAATCCAATTATCTAGCACCACATGTAAATCCATATCTTAATGTCTAAATACGGAACACCTAGTTTGCGTAATTTCAAGACACTTTTTACTGGTACTTAGCAGTACGCCACTTCAAGTTTATCATGCGGTATGTGAGCGCAAAAAACAGACCAAAAGGTGAAAACCTTCCTATATTTGGTTAGCAATTGTAATTAACGTATATAAAGTTTTATTGGGTGACAGTATTTAAATTGGTCGTTGTTTAAAGAGCACATATTTAGCTTTAATAAAATTACGTTAACCTATTCAATTCATAAACATTTACGTCGGTTAAATGGTAATTATGGCTTTCAAAGGAGGCCAGCTTGCTGCATAAATTAAATTAATAATATATATTATTAGTATTTTTTTATTCAACTCAAGGTTAGACTAGCTTGTCTCGCCAGGTGGTAAGTGAACACGAATATTTTATGAAGTGAACTGAATGAAATATCTTTGAAACCTCAATCTATATTATTAATAATAAATAAAAATATACATTCAAATATTTATTATTTTAATATTCTAATATTTTATAACCTTTAAATAACGAATTAATGGAGAATTCTTTTTAATTATTAGTATTCCTCTTCTCTTTTAAAAACTCCTATGATACCGATTTCAGGAAAATTTCTGTGGCAAGCTGAATTTATAGTTATAGTTTATTGACGTGAAATTCAATTTAGTTTAAAAGTTTTTTATGAATCCCGCGGGAAATGTGACGGGATAAAAAGTATCCTATGTCCATCTCCTGGTTCTACGCTACCTCCCCACCGATTTTCAGCCAAATCGGTTCAGCCGTTCTTGAGATATAAATAGTGTAACTAACACGATTTTCTTTTATATATATAGAGTACCAGAGAGTATAAAAGTAATGTAAAATCAATTTAAAGCTAGAATGTTAAAATACTGTTAAATAGTAAAAGTTATATTTAACACGATATAAGATTGCAAAAACATTTATTAAAATGATTGTTCACTCCGGTAAGATTCAAGGAATGTGACCAAACACGGACATAAGTTGTGCTCAAATTATGTTTTATCAGCCTGCAATTATCAGAAATAAATGTATTTTATTAAGTAAGTCCTTAAAATACACTTCATCAGGATCAACCCATTTTCGGCTAACTACAGAGCACGGGTCTCCTCTCAATATGAGAAGGGTTTGGCCATAGCCCACCACGCCTTTGAGAACAGTATAGAGAACTTTCAGGCAGGTTTCTGCACGATGTTTTCCTTCACCGTTGAAGCCAGTGATATTTTTTTTTAAATACACTTAAAGCAACTTAAGTACATTCAATCATTTTCTATTATTTGATAAAAGTTTTAAAAAAATATTTAAAAGACACCCGAGTGCTTTACTTGTTCGTGTTTTGCTTGATCTTTTTCTTTTTTTTTATCCACTACAAGTTAGCCCTTGACAGCAGTCTCACCTGGTAAGTGATGATGCAGTCAAGATGGTAGCGGGCTAACCTGTTAGGGGTATAGAAAACCCATACTCCTAATTGGTTTCTACACGACATCGTGCCGGAACGCTAAATCGCTTGGCGACACGTCTTTGTCGGTTTGATCGATTAAAATTTTAAGGAGCAGAAGAAAATTGTACCATTGACAATGAGCAACGTGAAGAGACATTCTTACCCAGAAGGAGGGGACCTCAAAGTCGTACATATTCCAAAGGCCGGCGATGCCATTTTTGCAAAAACCGACGTGTTAATGAGCCGCTCGACGGGCAATTATCGCGCGTCAGAACGTCCCAGTAATCGCCGGCGCGACGGAGCGACGCACTCCGTCATTCCACTGCACTTTATCAAATTATTTGCAATTACTTTTTTCCGGTGGCTTTCGAGAAAAATTTATTTGAGCACATTTTATTACGAATGGTTGAAATGACTATGAAATAGTTTCTTGAATTGAAACCAAATGTGTATACGGTAACCGATAGTTACTTTTATCTAACCGATAGTCTGTCCTAGAACTAGATAAAAAAACTAGCTAGTAATTAATGATATTTATATAAAATGTTATAAATGAACAATGGAAGGGCATAGCCTATCCAAGAACTAGATAAAAAACTAGCAATGAATGATATTTTATATAAAATGTTATAAATAAACGTTGTAATGCAAAAGAGAAGACCAAAGAAGAGTTGGATGGATTGTGTAAAAGAGGGTATATACGGGTAAAAGGTGTGGGTAGTGAGGCGACGGCTGATAGAAGTGAGTGGAACAAGAAGATGTGTTGTGCCGACCCCACATAATGTTGGATAAGGGCAAGAAAAAGAAGATTTCTAACGGCTGGACATACTACGAAGAAAATGTGTATGAGGTCAACCAATATTACTTATCAAAATCAAATAACAAATATGTATAGGATAATAATTACCTAATTTTTATTTTTTGTCACGGAAGTTTAATATTTAAACACTAGAATGACTTTAATAGCATCCAGCGGACTAAGAAGTCCTTCAAACAAAACTGTTTGAAGGACTTCTTAGAGAAGGAAAATACAAATTTTAATTTCCAGTACCAGATGAGCCCCGAGCAACGCATTGGTTCGGTTGCCATCTTCTTTAACGGATTCAGTACGCGGCATCGTACCAAACACCTACTGGGGAATACTGGCGACACCCATGGCGTAACGCGCGCGCTTTTACATTATAAAACTGAAGGTCCTGGGTTTGAGTCCCGGCTCGAGTCTGGTGTGGTGGGAGACTTCGCCGTGGTTAGTTACCACCCTATCGAAAAAGACGCATCGCCAAGCAATTTAGCGTTCCGGCACGATATCGTGTAGAAACCAATACTCCTAACAGGTTAGCCCGCTACCATCTAAGAACGCATCATAACTTACCATCAGGTGAGATGCCTTCAAGGGCTAACTTGTAGTGTATAAAAATATAAAAAAATGTCTGCGCCAGTAACGAGCCGGAAATCAAACTGGGAACTCCCATTTTATAAAACTGCCGAACATGCACTGCACCACGGAGATCGTTACAAATAATGTACGATTGTGATAACGACTGCGTTGCGCGACTAACCCAGCATTGTAACTCACTGCCACGTCGCTTCGCTGTAAACATATCGACGGCGACAGAAAATACATACAGTATAATTTGTTAACAGTCAGACAGATCTACAGATTTATTATACAATAAAACTAATGTATTCTCGATGGAGTTAGCATGACCCAGTCTGGCACTGTGTATTACAATTAATTTTCAGTTAGGTATTGAGACTGGCGCTTGAGAACTAATATATAGGAAATATCGGCTATATTATAAGAATCGTTCAAATAATTTAAGTTTAGTAGCTTAAACGACGCTAGTTTGCTATTTTAATAATGTGAACAGCTTTTCAATCAACTGCACGTTTCAAAATTTTCGGAACAATGGGCAGTTGGGTATTCAATTAGTAATTCACTTCAAAACGTGTTCTGTATGTCCATACGCATTTATAACAACTAGTCGATGCCCGCGACTTCGTCCGCGTAAATTAGGGGTTGTTAAAACTCCTATGGAATAATCCGCCAATTCGAAGAAGTTTGCTATGGCAAGCTGAAGCTATAGTTGTAGTTCATCAACGCGAAATTCAGTTTCTCATAAATTCCGGAAATATAGCGGGATGAAAAGTATCCAATGTCCGTCTCCTGATTCTAAGCTACCTCCCCACCGATTTTCAGCCAAATCGTTTCAGCCGTTCTTTAGATATAATACTAACAAGACAGTCTTATATATATATATATATATATATATAGATTACCAGAGAATATAAAAACTCTTAATGTTAAATCAATTTAAAGCTAGAATGTTCAAAATACTGTTAAACAAGTGATATTAGACGGTAAAAGAGTTTCTACAGAATAACTGTGTTATCTAGAGACTGATAGATGGATTTACATTTAGTTTACGACATTGTGGTATCTGTATCCAATATATTTTTAAACGCAAATCATTATTTAAATTTTTATTAGTTTCATTTTATTTTATTAATTGGTTTCATAACTTTTATTTTAGTATTAATTTTAAATTGTTTTCTTTTTGTTTTTTACTAAGATTTTTCTTCCACGCCTTTCATTCCTGTTAATGTATTTGTGTGATAATATTACTTGATTTTTGAAAAGAGGCATTTAAAATTTATTTTTCTATATTCTAATTAATATCTATTCCAAATCATCGCGTCGCATCGCGCACTTCTTTATTTCTTTCTGTCACTTGTCACGTACAACGAAAGATCCAAAATATTTGTACTGCTAGAACGAACCATCACCATAATCATAAATTATGTTGGAGAGTGGTCCTATTTTAAGATGGTTGCGTTTAGAAACCACATCTTTTGGCATTCAATTTCACCAGTGCTCTTAGTTTGTGTCTAGCTTCTTGTTAGGCCTGGATGCATATGAAACCCTCCTAGCTTTAGTTTTAATTCTAAACTCGGATATAGATAAGAATGTATCACTACACAATTTTACTAACTCTTTACATGCGTAAAGAGTTAGTAAAATATACTAGTACTAGGTTTATAATATGAATAAAACATTCACATATAGTATAGATTTTTATGTGTCTTTTCCGAATATGTCAAAAACTGATCGCCCTGTTTCCAATTGCCGTGTTTAAATACAAACCTCTTTTACAATACAAAAAAGTAAAAGTTTGACGCAACGTAATTTTGTATTGCGTATTTAACTTCACCCCAACGAATTGAACCATAGTATTACCAAAGTATTATCATATCGATATTGTGAGTAGATTTGCGCGCCGCATCAAGGCTGGCCCGATCCATCTCGCACACGTCATTACCCCTGTCGCTCGTTGTCAATAAGGTCGCAGAAGGGGTCACCACTCCTATCGCAAATCTCTTTAAAAGATGACGCCTCAATGGGCAATGTGTTATTGATCTTTTTTGGGGCAAAAGCAGCTCTATATGAATCGGTTTTTTCAATAACAAATGATTCTTTAAGTTTGAATTGATCTTGAAGTCACTCTTTGTGTTTTCTTTTTACGTATTACGCCTATGAATCCCCTAGCTGGCTTCTTTCAGGCACTTTACATACGTAATTATTATATGCAGTGGTGAAGCATGCTGTTAATGCAAAAGTTGAGTTACGATTCCTCACAACCGCACGCGTTTCTGATTAGTAAGTCAATTGAATATTAGGTAAGTCTTAGTATTTCCAGTGAAGCCAGCGCCTTACATGAAATAGAGCTAATCTTAAACTTTTACCTCCTGCTAGCGAACGTCGTGGGACATCCGCTGTATCAAACAAGGAAGAGTGCCATACCATAGTGCAATGTAAAACACTACATAATATTGGCATTATTAGAGAAGAAAAGCACGGTTTTAGTTCTTTATTTTATTTTAAAATTTGTTTAAAACAATTCACACTATAAATATTAAGACTATCTGCTTGGCAAGGTTCAATCAATCAATCAATTATAATCTTTATTCAAAAAATTAACATGTTAGTAAAAAAATATTGTTCGTATTAATTGATATTATTTGACAAAGTTTTCTGTGAAATTTATTTGGGTTTACTCTGCCAAGAGTGAACGAATCATCATCATTATCATAATCATCAACAACCGATTGACGTCCACGGCTGGACATAGGTCTTTTGCTCACGGTCTTGGGCCGCTTGCTTCCAGCGGCTCCCTGCGACTCGTCTGATGTCGTCTGTCAACCTAGTTGGGGGTCGACCAACGCTACGTTTACCGGTGCGGGGTCGCCATTCCAGCACCTTGGGACCCCAACGTCCATCGGTTTTCCGAGCTATGTGCCCCGCCCATTGCCACTTCAACTTTGCAATTCGTTGAGCTATGTCGGTAACTCTGGTTCTTCTACGGATCTCCTCATTTCTGATACGAATACGAAGAAGAAATTGTTTTTTTTTTATATTAACACACACTGGAAGCTTGGAAAGTTTCCCGTTTGGAATGAATTCTTGTTACCCACCAACATTTAACTACTAACATCTACCACAGCAAAAAAAAAACTGAAAAATAGAATTAATCCAAACAAACTGGCGGATCCTGTCGTTGCCGTCAATAATGGTACCCGTACAATAAGCGAGTACAATGGCGCACAAAAGCGCGCGCGGATAAAATCACTGAGCCTCGTAAAGCGCGCGTCTTACGACCAATTACCGTGGAAGATAAAGCCTTTGAAAGACAGCTGCTTAGTTACAATGAATGTTTGTAAAGTGGAACAGCTCCGGCCATAGTGTTGAGTTTTGTTTGAATAAAAGATTAGCTTTTATGTTTTCACTGCTAAGTACTCAGTAGCAAGGTTGGTACTAGTAGGTTTATATTAAATTTTACTAATTACTTACATCGAGATAATACTTTATAATACATTTAAAGAATTTGGGAAGGTAAGTCCCGTGAAACGCAGTGTGATAGTTTTACTTACCATGATTGATGTGATTATGTTACCAAGAGTGAAATAGCGCTTAATCTTTTATCGAAACGAAACAGTTTGAAAGAAAGATAAATCGATGTTTTTTTTATAATTAAAGGTTAGCTTTATTTTTATTCCATTCAAAATTTTTAATTAAGAAGCGATTTGATTTATTCTGTACCGTTTTTTTTTTTCAACAGTTAAGTTTTACTGAATTTTATATGTCGATATTACCTAAATTTATATATTGATGAGATAGCCTTAATTTAAGCAAAAACTTATATATTCAATCCCCCTACTAATAACATTTAGAAACACGTGCTCACATCCTGAAACAAGAATACAGCATTAAAGTTAGTGTAAAAAAGATACCCCTAAACTGTCAATAGAACATAGTAAATCAAATAAAAGTCAATATAAACTATTACACAGAACGGAAACATGGAATAGTACCTCACAACAACTACTGTCAATATGGAGAATAAATTCATAAATCAATTGTACAACGTTAGAAGCGAATGAACCCAAAAAAGCGTATCAGTGTGCCATCGAGTGCACTCTACCGTCTCGCGGGTCGTAACGTTACAATTTTACGACCACTTTTATTACCAGACGCTTTCGTGCGCGATTACCCCCGAGAGTGAGTTTCGCTGTTAGATGCCCCCTAACACGGTATCTTACCCAGCTTATCCCTTAACTACATCGCTAGTTTGCGAGACCATTGCTGCTTAGATTCAAGTGAAAACCTCAGGGGAATTAACGCGAGGAGACTTGCATGCTGAAACTTGAAGCGAAGACGCTCAAGGTTGGAGGGTTGTCAGCAATTACGCTTTAATGCGTGTTTTATTATCACGTTCTAATGTACTGGGGCATTAATTTATCACCTCCTCTGTTTACGGCAAGGCTTGACAATTGAAATGACGGCGTATTCGGAATTCAAAGGCGGATTCTACGACCACGCAGCGTTGATCTTCCGTGATACTCGGTTAGCTTTGCCCGTTAAACTAGAACGGGAGGAAGTTAATAGGTCGGGGGGTCTGGTACGCCTGGTCGTTTGGCACAATCGTTCGGACAGACAACCGATGGACGTATCAAAGGGCTCGCAGCTGAAATGCAGTTGCAGTTTCGATTGTATCGAGACGTCTGCGGCGTGCTTGTGAAGTGAAGGTTGATTGGGGCACGTCGCGCTCGTGACGCGCTGTTTGGCTTCGAGAATGAAACGCTTCTTCGGATCTAGCTGATTGTTGGTTGCTTTGATTTGCGATAGACGGCACATCATTTGTGCTGCGTTTGATTTGGCTTTGTTTCGCGTGTAGGCAGCGCGCTTTGTGTTGCCACTTACAGTTCAAAGGTAGCTACGGAGGTATTGTTCTGAAAAGGTTTCTTTTTGTTTAGTATGTACACTGAGCTCTCCGAGGTTTCTAGGCCATTTTGATTGGTGCTTTTTTTACTCGATAGGAAAAGCCTATTATAATTAATAATTTTTATCTTTTATAGAACTGTTTTAAAAGGAATATTTTAAAATGAAGTGGATAATTAAAATTTATGCAAAAATTAAGATAGTTAGGATTCAAAAATGCTGAAAACGAAAGTAAGCCATTCCTTTTTTTTATACGCTACACGTTAGCCCGTGACGGCAATCTCACCTGATGGTAAGTGATGATACAGTCTAAGCTGGTAGCTTAACTAGGGGTATGATAAACTCATACACATATTTGGTTTCCACGCAACATCGTGCCGGAACGCACGATAAACGTACGTACATTACGAATATTATGATGATGTTGGAATATAGTGATCAGTGACCAACTAAAAAACGAACTAAGTGAAATTCGAACTCGCATACAAAAGTTCCATACACCAGTGCTATATGACACATAACATAAAATTGGCATTACTAAGATCGAGTTAACAACGCAAAAATGGTTCATGAGCACCATGGATCATGGACGGATGTTGGACGGACTGATATTCAGGTTGGTCACCCTGAAAACTAATCGACTGAATTTTAAACAATATAAATCATTTTATGTAACTCATATATTTGTGACTTTAAAATATTGTATTATTTATTTATTTGCTTTCATATCTTACAGACATGAAACCCGGTCAGGGCATTGCAAACAGTACAATTGTTGTACATTTTTGATACAGATTATAATATTCTTATATTAAATAATTCAATAACAAAATAATTAAAAATAATAGCAATAATAATAAATAGTCAATTTATTATCATAATAATAAAAATTATAATAATTAAATTAGTCAATAATATGATAGTCAAAATTAAAGTTATTTAAAATTATTACAATTATTATAAATCTAATTAAAATGAAAATTATTGTATTTGACCTTAAGTAATGTAAACAAGAAAAATGCAAGGATGTGAGAGGAGTGTGTTACAGTCGTTTTTTATTAGTGGTATATAAATAAAAATACCCAAATAAACATTCTCAACAGCTTTACACCATTCTCACGGAGGAACTTTGTAAAGTTTGTTTTGTTATTCAAAGCTCTAAGCTCACACGGCAGCTTAACGTGACTCCTTACACTTTTTACATCCCCATCTAGATACGCGACCAGTTCAAAATGAACCCTCGTTTAGGGCACACTCTTTATTTTCGAGCCATTTATTTCAAGTAGAAGGAAACGGTAGGTCTGGGTAAATGGACAGGGTTAGAAGTGTTCTAAAATTATTATACTACGGTGCACTTTTGAGCTTACTTTATGAACATCTAAGCGTGAGCAATTTAAAAATATATCGCGGTACAAAATCCAGGGGCAAAGTTTTGTTTCAATTTTACGAATGAGTATTCTCTGGAGCTATAGTAGATTACATAATGTTACGTTGTACGGGTTCGTGGATTTGTAATTAGAGCACGATGACTGTGGTGAAACATGAATCAGCTTTTCGCACACAATAAAAAAAACACATTCAATCGCAGATTAATCGTTGTCATAGGGTGTTGCTTTAGTTAAGTTTACGGGTTTAATATCCCATAGTTATAAATAATTAATAATTGTTGATGAGTGACTATGTAGTTTTTGATTTACTATACATTAGAATCAGTTTGTTAAAAGGTATAGGTTTTTAAGAAATTTCTATGTTATAACGAATTATTATAACCATAACTTCTGTGTAATGATATGCAATTAAACCTATATTAACAAAATATCTACCTGTAAATATTAAAAACTCACAGTTTTGAGTGCCGCGTTTGCGTTTATTTCGATTAGAAAAGATTATACTCATAAGTAAAACGGATAATCAACAAACACACTTTCGCATTTTTAATACTCTGAGAGGTTTTTTGGCATTTAACTATCCCCCATCACTTATACCTACCCTAAGATTAAATTCTATTTATTTTTTAATAGAATTTCACTTTGGGTCTATTCCATCCCATTTCATAGAAACCGTAAACACCACTCTGTCCGTAAAGTATAAATATCATCATCATGATCAACCCATTACCGGCTCACTACAGAGCACGGGTCTCCTCGCAATATGAGAAGGGTTTGGCCATAGTCCACTACGCTGGCCCTGTGCGGATTGGCAGACTTCACACGCCTTTGAGAACATTATGGAGAACTCTCAGGCGTGCAGGTTTCCCCACGATGTTTTCCTTTACCGTTGAAGCAAGTAATATTTTATTTTTTAAAAACGCACATAACTCCGAAAAGTTAGAGGTGCGTGCCCGGATTCGTACCGCCGACCTCTGATTAGGAGGCTGACGCCCTAACCACTAGGCTATCATCGCTTAATATAAATAATTTTAACGATTAAAACATACCGTAAATCACATTTCGCACTAACGATACTGGTGAGGATACCTTCCTTGGCTGGGTCTACTGGCACTTCAAGATAGTGATTTATTAAACTGCGGCACATTGAGAAAGTCGACTTTCATAGTAAGTGAGTGAGTAATTGTTGTAAATGTGTCATCGTCCTTTGATTCGGATGCATTAATAAGAGTCGTACTTTATGAATTATGGTTTGTGAAAATAGACAGCAGTGCAGAGATAGTGCCGCTTGATGCTATCGATAAATTCCACGTCTTTGTGCAGAGAAATAAAATTAACGAGTCCGTCAGAAATGCCATGTCCTTCGGCCTTTTAGTGTTTCTCTAGTGCATATGGGACCCCTCTCTTATATATCAAAGAGCCGCTACGCTACCATATTATACGTATGCATACCATAATCCAAACATATTTGGATGTCTTATCTTTTTGCTTATTTTTTGCAGACCAATCTTCGAAACGGTTGAACCTACTTTAACATAGTTTTAAATGCCAAATAGAGAACGTTACAATTGAAATATACAAATGTTATGACGAGTTATTAGTAATTTGCTACAATAAGTATTCCTTTGTTAGGTTAAGAACTTATCTCACAAAGAAAATACGGATGAAAATACTTTGACATCCAGACATCATAACAATTTTTACGACGACTGATTAATAATCTTTACAGTTATTACCCCTCTGCTGGGTAATTATCTCGCAAAGTTTATACCCCATGGCTGTAATAACAAATCTCTTTTCCATTTCATCGATAACCCATCGCTTAAATTTCCCCTCACTAGTCGCACTCCGCACCTGTCTCTCATAAAGCATCGCTGTACAAATATAAAAGGACAAAAATAACTCTTCCTTTAATCTTCGCTAACCGCTCGCTCTGCTTCCAGCGGCCCCCATTTAATTGACAAATAAAGATTAAGATGATACTTATCATACAAATATAAATATTTTACATTCTAAATATTAGTGTCTCGACTATTTGTGTTGTAATTATTAATGCTTCGTTAGTTTTATCGCCTACAACACGGTTCCATGGGACATAGCGTAACATCAAATCTGCAACTGCCTCGTTGGGCAGTTTGTCTTGCCCGGTTAACGTGTTCAATATAGTTCACGAGGTTATGATTTCCGGGTTGGGTCAAATTATGACGTATTGAAGCAGGAGTTACTTTGCGGAAGTCCATGATATATGTATTGAACGTTGTGAAGTCAACATCTCCTCTCCTGATCTCCTGAGGATTCTTTGGTGATGGGGCGAAGCGTGCGTTGAGAAGAAAGATCTGCATGGTGTGTATATTTAAGAAAATATAAATTGCACCATGCTGATAATCTAATTTTACAATTTGTCAATGAGGATATGCGAGTAAATGGTGTGGATAGTGAGGTGACGGCTAATAGAAGTGAGTGGAAGAAGAAGATCTGTTGTGCCGACCCCACATAATGTGGGATGGTAAGAGAAAAAAGAAGGTGATAACCCAATTTTAAGATGATTACAGCAAATTAAGCTTCATGTTCATATATAAATTATAAGGTGTTGAGTTTATTTGCTGAAAAACAGTAACAATCCAATTTAGCCTTGAATAATCACTAAGTGTTTTTCACCATAAAGCATTCGTATACTGCTTTATCACAGATGAAGACCTAGCTCATTCACATGGCTAATGAGTAACATAATTTTATCACAAACTTCTATATAGATTTAGTTACATAGTCTGCGATATAGTTAAATATAAATAACATAACTCACTCTCTTGCTATGATTTCACGTGATCTTACAACGTAGCATAAATACAAGTTTTACTCAGTATACTTATCGTCATTGCAATTCACCAGCTCAAAAGATTTTCCATTCCATACCTTCTTACTTTGTAGATTTAAAGATTATTTTTAAGGAGCATTATTTATTGTATCTAAAGTAACTTTAATTGGAGAGTTTCCGCTTGTATTATAAAAACATATTTTCTTTACCAATACACATACACAGGCACAAAGAGTTTCGAATCCTGTCTAGCATTGGATAGTGTCTTATGGATTAGGTCTGAATATAACTTCACTTATAAAAAGTCTGGCCTGTCATAATTTAAATCAGGAATCAGGCTTGTAAGTACCTCGATATGAACTAACTTAGATCCCTAAAGAAGCAATCATCTAAGCAGCTAATATCACAGTAATAATACCGCCACTTCAAACTTTCAAAAGTACTTTGCATCTAATAACACTGAACAGCTCCTAACGCAATCATACGCAGTACTTCACACGTTTTATCTCCACAGACAGGCACATTCTAATATATGAGTGGCTGAAACCTAGCGTGCACTCCGCAAATAAATCAAACGCCATTCTAATGGATAACCAGATATAAATCTATTTATGTAAAGTTTTCAATGCACATTTCGCATGTTAGTCGGTCGTAAAGTAACAGCTATAGATATCTAACGCGGATTCCCATTGCTACGAAATTTGTTATTGTAATAAGCTATTAGATAACGCTTGGTTTTGACAAGGGAGACCCATGCGTCTTATTCTGTTTGTTATTGTTAGAGTAATCTAAATCATCATATTATGATTTCATGAGTACTTATTTATTTATTTATTTATTTATACAACTTTATTGCAAACAATAGGACATAACATACATGAAAATTACAAAAACAAATAGCAACTGGCGACCTTATCACTAATAGTGATCTCTTCCAGGTAACCATTTCGTAGAAGCTGATGAATTAAAAATTACACGGAAGTTGCATATATATATATATATATATATATACATACACACTAATAACTACATGCTACTACATATATAAAATAATAACAATACAAATAATACATATCTAAAGTATAATATATACATGAAATAAATATACAAACATTACGTTAACAAATATTTACAGAGACAGAAAATGTTGTCTCACACGGGCTTTAAATATCGCCAACGATTGCGAGCGCCGAACATGATCTGGAAGAGCGTTCCAGAGCGTTACTGATCTTAAAGTAAATGAAGCCAAATAACTTGGGAAGTTAGATTTGCACATCCGAAGCTTATATTCCCTTGAGGGGCGCTGGGAGGTGAGAGATGAACATGGACTTAGAAAACTAAAACGTTCCTTAAGGTAGGGGGGAGACCAAGGATGAAAAAGGATACAGTAGAGTAAAGAAAGGATATGAAGATTACGCCGATGCCTTATGGGTAGCCAATTAAGTTTCTTACGATATTCCGAAACATGATCATATTTTCTAAGACCAAATATGAATCTAATGCATAAATTTTGTAAGCGCTCCAATTTGTTTAAGAGGTCTACAGTTAGGTCTAAATAAACGGCATCAGCATAATCCAAGATGGGAAGAAGTAGGGTATTAGCTAATAAAGTCTTAGTCCTAATAGGCAAGATGTTTTTCCACCTCCTTAAAGATCCAAAGGCACTGAAAATCTTTTTGCTCACAAAAGATACCTGCTGCTGCCAGGATAAATGATTGTCCATGACAATTCCAAGATTTTTAACAGTCTTACTGTAGGAAAGTATCGAGCCATCGAATGTTACTGGTGGTAAAGACGAGAAATCAATTCTGGAAATTTGCCTGGAGTTACCTATTATAATTACTTGCGATTTGTTGGGATTGACTAATAAGCCATAAGACTTACCCCAATTACAAACTGCATTGAGATTTCCATTGAGCTGTTTAATAGCTTTAGAAATATCAACAATCGGAGTTGAAACGTACAGCTGGAAATCGTCAGCATATAGATGAAATGGTAAGGACAGAAGATCAGTAACAGTATTTATAAAAATTGAAAAAAGAAGAGGCGACAGTACACCACCCTGTGGAACACCAGCACTGAGGCGGCAGTACGAAGACAGCTTGTCTTTTACACGAATACACTGCTTACGATCACATAAATACGACCGAAACCAGCTAACCGCTGATGGAGAAACATTTATTGATTCAAGAATAGCCAAAAGAATTTCCAGGTCCATAGTGTTAAACGCGTTGGAGAAATCAAGTAGAGCCAAAATCGTCACCTGTTTGTTGTCAATACCAAACCGTATATCGTCACAGACTTTCGATAAAGCCGTCACAGTGCTGTGCCCACGGCGGAACCCAGATTGAAAAGGACTAAGTATGTCATTTCTAGAAACAAATAGTGAGAGTTGAGAATGGACAATACGTTCAAGAACTTTTGATAAGAAGGGAAGAATAGATATAGGTCGGTAATGAGAAAAGAGTGTAGGATTAAAGACTTTAGGAACAGGTATGACCTGAGCTACACGCCAAGCGCCAGGAAAGGTGTTAGTAATGAGAGACTGATTAAACAAATAGCAGAGAACATCCAAGATATTGTCTAGACTTAACAATATCATCTTGCGACTAATACCATCACTGCCCATGGCATCTGATTTAATTGCAGTTATGTGTTTTTTTAAATCGTCTGCGCTTACTGGACTAAAGTGGAACATTGGGAAATTAGGCCTAGGACGAGATTTAATGGAAGATATGGTATTAGATTTAAAGCAAATATTGGTCGGTACATTAGCGAAATGACAGTTTAGAGCATCAATGTCCACACCATCAGATACACCCATGCGTTGTTGCCCGATGCCCAATGTTTCTAAAAATTTCCACACCCTCAGAGTGCTCTTCCCATCGACTGAAGTGTGAATATAATTTCGCTGAGCGTCTCTGCAGATTTTATTACACCTGTTTCGCAACTGCTTATACCGACGCAAGTTGGCCTCCGTGGGCTTTAACTTAAATTTCGCTTTCGCAGCATTACGCTTCATCATGATGAGCTTTATATCGTGAGTAAGCCACGGTGCAGGCAAATGCTTTAACTTTATCGGTCGGAAAGGTGCATGAACGTCAAAGAGTTCAGTCAGCAGAGAGTTAAAAATAGCGAGTTTTTCATCTAAACTAGGGGCATCGAAAACTGATTTCCAGTCAATGTCATTTAGATCACGCAAGAAATTGTCATTATTAAATTTTTTAAAACTGCGCCGCATGACAACTGTTGGTTTGATCTTAGGAGGACGCACTTTATAAGACAAATATATTAAATCATGATACGAAAACGCCTCCGCAGATAATTGACCATGGACACTAGCGTGCTCCGCGGAAGACACAATCATAAGATCTAGTTGTGACGGCACACAGTCAGGAAAGTAATGTGTAGGATTAGTTGGTAGTAAGGATAAGTTGGAGCTATTAATTATATTTTTTAATTTTTGCGCTCTTGAATCGTTTTTTACTATGCAAGTATTAAAATCACCCAAGATAATTGTATGATCTGCATTAGGTACCAAATTCTCCAATAGGGTTTCAAACTCTTGGAAATAATTAATTCGAAGTGACGGGCTGTAAAACACACCCAGCACCACTTTTAGATTACCAAACAGTAGCTCTATGAATAAGTGTTCAGAGGATTCAGGGCAATTCGTGGAAGATTTGCTTAATATTGAGTAAGGAATTTGGCTACGCAGGTAGATTGCGACCCCACCTCCGCCTTTCCCCACACGGTCATTTCGGATTAAGTGATAACCTGGCAGTGAATAAGACGTGGAGGGAAGGCAAGGTTTTAAGAATGTCTCTGACACTAATATGGCATGAAGGTTCCTGACGTCAAATGAGGTTAAAAAATCAGGAAAATGTGCTGGTACGCTTTGTGCATTAATGTGAGCAACATTAAAATTTTTAGAATAGGCCGAAAATATGGATTCAAGACGCGCATTTATAGGTATGGATGCGCTATGGATACTCTCTGTGGAGGAACAAATTGGGGAATTGACTGTGCCCTCATCAGAACTGTCACTATCAATCTGTATGTCTGTAAATATATTGTTATTATTCATAATATATAAGTATATAGCTAAATATAAATATAAATATATATAAAAAAAAAACTTAATAATAATAATATACAAGTATTACATTATAGAGCCTACCAACAGCGTAAAAGTTACAATGAAAACGTCACAATAGTATATTACTTCCAAAAATATAAGAAATACAGCTTATCTAAACCTAAAGAGCCAATACAAGAAAAAAAAAACATTTTAGCAATAAATACATTTCAACAAACAAGTACCTGAAAACGCAAGCTAGACATCTTAAACTTAAATTGATTAAACAGCAAAACACTGAAACGTAGGGTTTACTTACTATACTCATTGCACTATACGATAATCAAGTGTAACAACTGCACACAATGAATGACAGTCTAGTCTATAGTCTACGCTACAGTTACGGTGACAATGACATAAGTTATTGAAATTTGACATTTGACAACTGACTGACAGTGCTATGGTGTCATTGATCGATTTGCTAAATCAAACTGTGGGTAAAAACAAAAAAAAACTATAATAACAAACAAGAACGTAATTTAGAGTGCAATATGATCAAGTCACCTAATTAAATCACGAATTAATGCCTGTTAACAAAGGATTCACTTACAAAGGCCAACGTCATATAAATTGATCAATAGGCATACTTGAATGAGAGATATTAGATAGGGATTATCACTTTTTAACTATCCTTCGAGCTCTTGATGCTTGTGTGGAACCTGCCTGGCCTTTGGGAGCGGACGTCGCAGGAACAGCTTGCACAGCAACAGCCTCTATGTTGTTATATCCAGAAGTCATCGGTTCCAACTCAGCCTTCGAAGTAATACTATGACGTTTACCATCGGGCCCGATCACAATTACGCAGCCATCCTTCGTCCAACACTTGGATACACCCAGCTGCTGTCTGGCCGCTATGAAAGCCTCATGTCGGTTTCTTGTCAAGAACTCTGCTAATGTAATTCCAGTCCCCTTAAGGCCCCTCTTAGCGAACCAGATCTTGTTCCTCAATGACAAGTCGCGCAACTTTACCAGAAGTGCCCTGGGTTTTACACCATCTGATTTTCCGATACGGTGGCACCGGCTGATAATTGTAGGAGAGAGCTCTGGGATCTGAAGATTATCTTTCAACACCTTTACTACTGTGACTGATGCATCTTCCTTAGCAGATTCCGGTACTCCATGAACCAAAAGGATCTTTCTTCTATTCCTTGTTTCCTGCTGATCCATCTGCTGGCTGAGAAGCTCAACCTGCCCCTGAAGGCTCTTTAGAGCAGCCATGACAAAGCTCCGGAAAGAGTTAAATTGAGCGGCAATATGAGAAGTTGGACTAGTGGCAGGTATAGCAGCCTGCAGATTTTGCTGGAATTCAGCCATAGTTTTGTGAAAGTGTTGTGATAATTCATCCACAGTCTTTTGTATGGATTCCATTGAGTGAAGTGGAAGAACTGGTAACTTGATAGTAGCTTAGTTAGAAGTATTGTGCAATTGTGATAAAAAGGATTTACCTTAATAAAACACTGTTGGCAGGTATGATGTTTTATAGCATATTTATATTTATACTTAATTTATTATTAGTTTATTTTTATTTTAGAAAATAGTTTTAAACTGTAAAGGCGAGTGGTTGGAAATATCCCAGCGATGAAACATATTTTGAGTATAATAATTGCCTCCGTGATATTTTAGTGAAAATTGTAGGGATCTTAGGTATTGAGGAGATCCTAGATCCAAGATAACTGGTATAGTTCAAAGCATACACAAATTTGAACGGCAAAGGACAGTTTATGTGTGTCGTTTTAGCAATGGCCTTAAGCAGAGGAATTCTAGAGCACTTCTTTAACTCCACCCCAAATTAAGCGTTGATTGTACTCTCAATTATATACACATTTAAGATGATAATGCGGTTTAAAATGGTAGCGATCTGATTTGTTGAAGGTATGGTAGTTATGTTATAATTTATTGAACGCTAAGTTACTTAGTGGTACGCCGTTGTTGATGGGATAGTTACTAGCTAAGACCAAAGGTTTTTGTTAAAACAGGCTACAGAGAATTCTGAAATGATAAATTCCTAAATTGCCTGCCGATGATCTAACATATTTGCACGACATATGTGCGCGTGCGTGTGTCGTCATAATACATAAAACAAATAAATTAGTGGTAAATCGAGACAGATTCATATCAGATATATAACTATGTACCGTATTAACTGGATTAGGTATATAGGTACGAGATAACGATGATAAAAGTGACGGAGCGCATTAATTCAATTAAGGAGATGATTAACATAAATAATATTGAATTTTTTTTTAACACTATTGGTTAGAAATAAATCCGGATACTTACTCTGCTACATTTTGTTAAACTTCATATCTAGTACTGACTTGATATCAAAGGTAAGTTACCATACCAATAGGAAAAAGGTATACATTAAATTAAAAACATTTTCAGAACAAAACAACAACAACATTCAACAGATGTTTCTAAAGTCTTTACTAAGGTAAAGCACGCTTCGTATATCTCAACCTTGGAGTGGTGACCATGTCTGGCGCAAACTGGATGGCTAAGGTGGTTTGACGACCGGTTGCGCCACCACGTCCGCTTATTAGGGAAATCGTATTCACAAAAGAGGTCAAATTATAAATGATTTAAAATACAACTTTACTTTCATAAACAATGTTTTTAATTTAATGTATACCTTTTTCCTATTGGTCCTAATCATGCCATACTAACATAAATGTAACAATTAGGAAAAAAGATGAATAAATTTTAACGTGCGTACATTCCTAGTTTTTTAATTAACTTTGACGTTTCACCCTTTTTGTCGAATTGGTGTAATTTCCGTACAGTTTATTAAGTTGCTAGATTTTATCGGAAAATGTTTATTTATCAACTTCACCCTATGAAACCCTTTGTTTGTCGTCTAATGAATAGGAAATTTTCATGTTCGCGGTACATTCTTAATTTTTCATAAATATCGCTTTTTATGTCTTACTCCATACATTTCACTAGGGCTGTTTTTATTTATTTCATTCATGTTATTTTCAACTAAGGTTTTTTACTTGCCTCGAATTCAGTTTTTCAGCGTCTGATGGATTCAGTCTTATTTCTACAATGTTTAAATGTTATGTGAAAGGTATGATAATTGAAATACCATCCATATGCACCAATAACTTATTTATTGGTTATAACGAGTGCAAGATATTATTACCAGATCTTTTCATCCATAATATGCCAATTGTAAAACTTACCCTTGATATGGTAAGCCGTTAAGATTTATATAAAAAATCAAACTCAGTGAATAAAATAGATCGTTTGGTCTTCAAAATACAAAGATTATCGTTTAATCGGTATCTTGGCTTGGCTAACTTTCTACATTAAGTTACCTAGGAATACGGTTGAAGATTGATTCCTTGTGAATGACAGAAACTTCAACAAAGCTCTAAAATTGGTCACCTGCCCAATTACTACCTTGAGTCAACGCTGCTTTATCAAGGCAGACGAAATCGTGAGCATCAGCTAGTAAATCATATACTGTATATACTGTAATAAATTTATAGCAAAATACATAGGTAGCATGTAACTGCTTAACATAACGTATAATTCTAAAAATGGTTGTCTATTTATTATGACATAGCGTGCTACATCGCCTCCGTGTACCTATAACATCATTAGCATGTCACTCCGTCATTCCGCCCACGGTAATGACATATTGTGACATGCCACGTTGACAGAACAATTGTTTAGATTGAATAATAGCTGTAACCGGACAGTTTGACGTAAACTAGCAAACTTGAGGCTTAGGGAAATAAATTAAATTGTTTGAAACCTCGATTTGTTTTCTGGTGCAGTTGACCTGACCCAGTTGCGATATTATCTTGTTTGTTCTAGTGGTCAAGGGCTAACTTCTAGTGGATACAAAAAAAAGATGCAGGTTGCAACCTCCTAGTGAAATTTAGTTAACCCTTAATTCGACGCCGTGCAGTATACTTCCCGTTGCATGAAAAAAAATCTACATAAAAAATTGGACCTTATATTTTAAACTCGAGGTTAAAACTTGCACCCTTAACTATCTTACTACGCTGTCAAAAATCGGTAATGCGCACACATCGACGGGACGTGAATAGTAGCCGGAGAGATCATGAGATGAAGGGACGCGCTGCGCGGGCTCTCGGTAAGTTGCATTTTTTTCATTGTTTGACCTCTTATTTTATTGTAATATCATTGAAAATTACAGACAACATACCCGAAAAGCTACTTATAATGTTTTGATTGTCTTAGTGAGTTTTGTTTCGTTTTTATAATACCCACAACTTGCATGTCCAGTATACTTCCCGTCGTCCAATGACTAGTAAAATAACTTCTAAATACTATGTCCAGTATTCTTCCTCATGTCAAAGTAGTAGAATATTTAATATAAAATCGTATGCCTAGTATTCTTCCCGTTGCCGTATCATAAGAAAGTAAAATTTTGTCGTTTCTTAGAACATTAATTTAGTGTTCTACAAATAACATATGTCGTGCCTTACTATTTTTGGTTTTTCAGAGCTTCAAGTCTAGAGGAGACCGCATAGTAGCATTGGTGCCGCCTGTAAATGGTCTATCTGATATCGATAGTTGTTCTGAAACTGAGAATGAAGAGGATATTGCTGTTAATAGAAGTGAAGAGTTGGCTTCCTCACTGTCCTTCCATCGATTCATACATACTGTGCATGAATATATTAGACAGTCTCGATGATACACAACACAATAGCAACAAACATTACTTTCTCGCGATTCTTCTTATCATGGGTATACCAATAGTATAGATAGGAAGGCATTCCTATCTAGACTATTGGTTTACAGATTTCAGGTATGCTCAAGTGGCTGACGTTATGCCATTGAAACCATTCGAGCTGATTAGACGTAATTCACTTTGTGGACAACGCCTATTCGGATGAGGACAGATATTGCAAGATACGACCATTCATTGAAAAAATAAGGTAAAACTGCCTCGCAACGCAAGAAGAGGCGAAGTATAGCATCGTTGAGATGACTATACCTTATAAAGAGACTAAAGCATCAAATCGGAGACAGTATAACCCCACGAAACCGAATAAATGGGGATTCAAGAACATAGGCTGGTGCTTCTGGAATCTCCTGTTGTATGGCGGCGATGACACTTTCAGGTTTATTGATTTTGGTGAGAAAGAGGAGCAGATGACACTAATTGCTAAATTAGTAATAGCTCTTTGCAAGACAATTCAGACCCCAGGATGTGCTGTTTATTTCGACAACTATTTTACAACGCTCGACTTAATCTGGTATCTACGTGAACATCGGGGGATTTTTAGTCTCGGAACCATAATGCTAAATAGATTGAAAGGTTACAGCAAGGGACTGTTAAGTGACAAAGAATTAAAGAAAAAAGGCAGAGGCTCTTTTAGCAAAGACGTAGATAACGACAAAAAGATCGCCATTGTCAAGTGGTATGAAAATAAAGTTGTCACATTAGCCTGTTCTTATGCAGATGCTTATCCAGTTCAAGAAGTCAAGAGATGCAGCAAAGAATACAAAAAAAAAGGTTAGTGTCCCGTGTCCGCAGTTAGTTATACACTACAATCAACATATGGGAGGCGTTGACCTATGCGACATGTTGATAGCTATCTATAAAACATCTTTCAAAAGCCGTCGTTGGTACATGAACATCTTTGGCCAAATGTTAGATATATCAGTTAACAATGCTTGGCTGCTCTACAGGAGAAAATGCAACATGAAAAGCTTGAAAAATATGAGCCTGAAAAAGTTTAGACAAAGGTGGCAGTCGAATTGAGGCAAATGAGAAGATCGATTGAGAAGGATCCACCAAGCACTAGTAGTAGTAAGTACCAAGTAAGTAGGTAAGCTTGCCACTAAAAACAAAAGATTTTATACATTAATTTATATTGATATTTTTAATACTTATTCTTGAAAACTATAACGCTGATTATTATTTAAAGTTGATTATTATGAAGACTTTAATATATGACTAATTATTATAGTGAGATTTTTTTGATTTATAAGATTTCAGAGTTAATATAAGTATGTAAGCGTAAACTAATATGACTATGAGACTAATTTGCCAAAATATAATAAATATTTTCCTACGATATCACTGGTTTCTTTTCTTTTTTTCTTTGACAGCGTGAAGTATACTTCACATGATTGGAGTGGATCAATTTCTACTGAACTTGATAATGTCCAGTATAAGGGACGTAGGTTTTCTAGGAAACTGAAAGAGGTAGATTTTTTTAGGAATTTTTTCTAAGGTACCATATAAGCTAAGAAACGAAATCTGTGTCTATTTTACAAATTTATTCAATAAAAAAATCCGTCGAATTAAGGGTTAATTAATTAATTAGTTTAGTTAATTCATCATCATCATCATGATCAACCCATTACCGGCTCACAACAGAGCACGGGTCTCCTCTCAATATGAGAAGGGTTTGGCCATAGTCCACCACGCTGGCCATGTGCGGATTGGCAGACTTCACACGCTTTTGAGAACATTATGGAGAACTCTCAGGCGTGCAGGTATCCTCACGATGTTTTCCTTCACCGTTAAAGCAAGTGATATTTTAATTTTAAGTTTAAAAACGCACATAACTCCGAAAAGTTAGCGGTGCGTGCCCGGATTCGAACCGCCGACTTCTGATTAGGAGGCTGACGCCCTAACCACTACGCTATCACCGCTTTAGTTAATTACTTAAGTATTAATTAAAACAATCGCTACGTAGAACTAGTATCTAGGCAAACTAGTATCTGAAACGATAGTTATACCTGTACCTATGAATGTTGAACACAAAGCTTTGATCGCGGGATGTTTGGTTGCTTCAGAGCTGTAATTAAAGCAAGCGATTCGAGCCGCCGGCTGTAATTCATTAGCAGTAATAATGAGCCATTATGAAATGTTTAACCGAGTGGAAGTGGAGTCTTGGCGCGCTGATGCCGGCACTTGGCTACAGTTAACGTGCTTTATTGTTATAATATTCTGTGTCTTTGTATTGTATACTTTATAAAATACACGATTTTAAAAGCGCCTTGTCAGAATTTAAGTTATTGTATATTTCAAACTCAAAACATCTTCATAGGTTAATTACAGATTTAATCTTCCCACTGAAATCGTGTTGCAATGCCACACTATTTCAGACCATTTTTTTTTCAAAGCATACAAACGAACTCGTCCGCTTAATAAGATTATCAAGAAAGAAAGATATTAAAGTTTATAAAATTTATAATTAAAATTAAAATTTGGATTGAGGTCTACTACACAAGTCTAAAACTTGAAGATCCTTCTATGGATACCACTCAAGAAAGACGTAGTCTAACATTTGTACACGCATATAGAAAAAAGTAGGTAGTCATTAAAAAGCATGCTTAATCATTCTGATAACATTTACCCACAAACTTAAACTACTATAAAGACCAAAATATATTACTACTGTTATTAAAACTCGTTTAAACATTCAACCCTTTTAATAAACGCAGTGTTCGCGCCAAACGTTTTTATCTCACTCCACTTATTTAACTGAAATATAAAAACGAACTCGTTTAATTAAATACATTTCATAAACAGGTATTTGATAACGAGTTTTATTTTCTCATTTCATAAATATAATTTAAAGAGTATTGAATTAATCGAGTTTAGATATTTAAGCCACGTATTAACTGGTAAACAAATGTTTTACACATAACTTAGATAGGAATCTGAAATACAATCAATTCGCTCATGACTTCTAAAAAATACGTTTATGAAATACTTTTTAAAAGTTTCAATAAATATGATAGTGTTTCGGTTTATTTATTATTTGCTCAACTGCTAAATCAATACCTAGATAATGAATTACATGATACAGATAAAGCATCCATCCTAGAAACAGACCGTGCATCGTTTTTTACAGAGAAATCAAACGATGTCTACAGGTTTTACAAACCAACTATTTTATGCTAGTTTTCCCGTATCTGTCTGTGTTATAATATATAACTAATAACACTTGTGAACTAGTAATATTCACAAGTTCACAAGTTTTTTTTTTCGGACTGTCTATTAGCTGTACTAACGCTATTGGTGGCCACAGCGTAACCGGGCGGTTTGGCGAGATTCGGAAAGAAGGGAACATCTGCCTAAGGGCGCCTCCTGTGAGGCCGAACCTCGGCTTAGGCGACGTTTGGGATAACGGGGGGTCGGACGGTAAGTGGTCTTTACGTCACTGAGGCCATGGATGGAGCCCACGTCCGGATGACGTATGATAGCGGGGACCTCGTCTTCGCCGGCGAAGACGGTGTGTAGCCTATGTGTGGTAGACGGTACGATTATGTTGTCAGTAGTCCTCTGATCGTCAGGGTCATGAAGGATATGTTTAGGTCTCCTCTTTCGGAGAGGAGCGCTTAGCTCTGGGGAGTAAAAAAAGCCGCAACTACGAGAGGGTTTGAATGGACGAATTGAAGTTCACAAGTGTTATTAGCTGTGGGCACTGTTAATTGGATCGTGTGTATTTTTATATATTATAAAACACGTAAATGCTAAATACAGTTACCTGCATATTTAGTTTTAAGATTTGCAAATACAATAACATTTGTTTTATAAATAATTGTGATTGTATCTGCAACGAATACATTTTATTCCAGAAATGTCATGGATAAGTGCCTTAACCGTTTCGGGCAACTTGAGCGGAGAATTTATACAACGACTGCATTAACACTAAAATATCATATTGAGTTGGCCGCGGGCGCGGGCCCCGGGGCTGGAGCGACCACCTCGTCAGCCAGCGCGTAAATTAACATGAAAACGTCATACAAAGAGTTAACCCTTCACCGCCGCATAATAAACTCTAACTGGTCTCCTGCGGCGCGCTCTCGGGGCCTATTCAGCCGACCGGACATTATCGTAAATATTGTGGTATTTATTCAGATTTCGGGCACAAACAATTCAATTCACGCACCGGCTGCTAATTGGGCATAAATCGTGGTGAAAACACTCAATGAGCTTCTCGCATCGATTAATATTTTAAACAGTGGATGCCTTATTTGAATTCATGGTAAGCGGTGCATAGATAATACACGTCGATATGTCGTTATTTCGCTGAATGGGTTCCTGTTTTGTTGGTTGCCCAATTATTTCCGTGAGCGCGCCCCGCGTCGCGCCTTGACGCTAGTTGTACGTTGTTGTGGCCCCACTAATTTGTTTTCTGTAAGTCAATCGGTTATGAAAATAGACCAACTACGGAGTGTTTGTTTTTTGACGACCTCCGTGGCGCAGTGCGTGCGCTATCGCGTTATAAAGTTGGGGGTCCTAGGTTCGATTCCCGGCCCGAGTCTAGTCTAGTGGGAGGCTTTGGCCGTGGCTAGTTACCAGCCTACAGTGCGTTCCGGCACGATGTCGTGTAATAACCAATAAGGTGTGTGGGCTTACCATACTCTGAACAAGTTAGCCCGCTTCCATCTTAGACTGCATAATCACTTACCATCAAGTGAGATTGCCGTTAAGAGCTAACTTGTGTAGATAAAAAAAAATACAATCAAAGCCTGTGTTTGCATACTAGTTACGTGTGGCAGCCCTAGATCGCCGACGTTGCACACTGTACCATCACAAAAACTGTTTATTAGGGTCAAGCCGACGCATCATTATTAGTAAGAATCTAGAAAAAAATCATGCTTACATCGGTTTAAGTTAATTATATTCTAATTTAGTAATTAATATGTGTGCAATAAATATTTTAATGTAACAATTTTGACTCTAGTTAAATAGTGATAAAATAAATCTATTTTTTTTAATCCTCCAAGTGCCATTAACGTATTTTACTCTATGTATACAATTTTCACATCCTAGTTCGCATTCTCTGAACTTTCATGGTAATCCTATGCAAGTTGCTGGATTATCCAAGTTTTACTAAAAAAGATATTGGAACCTAGCTTATCTAATAAAACCTAAAAAACTATTTTTTTCGATCAATGCTCTTTCACTCCGCACATTTAGAAGAAATACAAGACAGCTAAAAAACACAGAAATTAAAAGAAGTACAATAGGCTGCCTTATCGCCAAGGAGCCATCTCTACCAGGTAACATAGCCCAGGATATAATATAAAGATTTTGCATTTTTAATCTATATATATATAAAAGCGAAAGGTCACTTACATACTTACATACTGACTTACATACATACTGATTAAACACGAAATCTCAAAAACTATTGCACGTATAAAGCTATAATTTGGCAAGTAGGCAGTTGGTAGTTAAGAGATGTCAGCTAAGAAAGGATATTTGGAAATTCCACCCCTAAGGGGGTAAGATAGGGATTGGAAGTTTGTATGAAATTTCTTTGTTTTTAGAGTTAGAGACACAAAAATTTGCACCTGTTAAGGGTGGTAAAATAGGGGATGATAGTTTTTGCTTATTTTTTTATTATGAAGTCTACAAGCGTGAAATTTTGAAAATAGGTTTCTTTTAGGGCTTAAGTATAAGGTTAGAATTTTTTTTCATCCAAATCTACCCCAAAGGGCGTAAAATAGGGGTTTGAAGTTTGTATGAAAGTACTATGTTTTTTAATTTAGAAACACGAAAATCGGCAATTTGACATTTGCCTCTAGCTTATTTTCTGAAGCAGAGCAATCACGGGAAATCAGCAATTGTACGCAGACGAAGTCGCGGGCAACAGCTAGTACATTAATAATACTGAGAAGATATCAAAATTGCTGGCATATTGATAGAAATCAAAACGCCGCCTGGGCACAGCCGTGGGCAGAGTAGGTAGTGGAAATTAATATTTAAAAAAAATTAAAGAAATATCCCATTGCATTTGTATCTCTAATCTAATCAGTCATTATTATAATGGCACACTATCAGAATCTCTTAATCTAGAAATGTCTTGACATTTATTTAATCTATTCTATCGTACTAATTAAGATTTGGCTGGATAAACAGTATCAGTGAATCAAACTAGCTCAAAGTACATACCGTTCCGATAATTTCTCTTATTACAGGGTCCATGTCAAAAATCCTACCAGTTATAGTTTAGTCTATGGCATGGTAATAAAGCGGTGATAGCCTAGTGGTTAGGGCGTCAGCCTCCTAATCAGAGGTCGGCGGTTCGAATCCGGGCACGCACCACTAACTTTTCGGAGTTATGTGCGTTTTTAAAACATTAAAAGTATCACTTTCTTCAACGGTGAAGGAAAACATCGTGAGGAAACCTGCACGCCTGAGAGTTTTCCATAATGTTCTCAAAGGCGTGTAAAGTCTGCCAATCTGCGCATGGCCAGCGTGGTGGACTATGGCCAAACCCTTCTCACTTTGTTAGGAGACCCGTGCTCTGTAGTGAGCCGACAATGGGTTGATCATGATGGTAATAAATACATGATAAAAAACAGGTAAAGCTTTCTCACATTACAAAGACGTGTCGCCAAGCGATTTCGCGTTCCGGTACGGTGTCACGTAGGAACCATATATTCATCTTACTCACATCTAAGGGTAGCTGGAAGAGATCTCTTATAGGGATAAGCTTACCTTTGTATACTTCTTTTGTAAGTTATTGATATAACAAATTTGGTACAAAAATAATAAAAATAAAAAAATAAATAAAAAAACCATTTGGTAGCTATCCATACTCCAGGTTGGCGATCTAGCATTTTAGACTGCATCATCTCGTATCACCAGATGAGATTACAGTTAAAGAGATCACTTTAAATGAACAATACCACTGGACGGATCGGGATGTCATTTTGTATGACAGCAATAGCATATTTATTTAATTTATATAAACGATTCGGCAGCCCGAATTCAATCTCATAATTAAAACTCCTGTATTGGTCACAAGGCCTATAGGCTATACTTAATACCTGGCAACATATTCAGGTTTCTACTCCGGAAATCGGGATTTTTTTGGGTTTTTTACTTCCACTATTCTTAATCACAAAAATTGACGTATTGATTTGGTCACGGCTTACTTAAACATAACGAAAGCAAATAATTAATCCGAAAATCCAAAATTGTCTGGTGGTAGGCTTCGGTTGCGGCAAGTTACCACCCTACCGACAAAGACGTGTCGCAAAGAGGTTTAGCGTTCAATGTCGCGTAGAAACTCATTAGGTGTATGGGTTTACCATACTCCTAAAAGGTAAGCCGGTGACCATCTTAGTCTGCATCATTTCCACCAGGCGAGATTGCCGTCAAGGGCTAACTTGTAATGGATTAAAAATAAAAAGAGTAATTGTTAGTAAACATAACTTATCAAAACTATTAAAGTAACACAAAGACAAATGGTGCGAGCACAACAACAGACCGTCAACATGAATGAATAAACGGCAGCCATTTGCAGCGCGAAGAGAACACGGTCTACGGTAACATGAAAAATGTCGAGTTGAGCGCTTTATAATAGAAATAATAACGAAACAGCCGCCGTGAATTATTGCCCACATTTCATGTTAAATTGTATGTAAATGCGGGCCGCGGCGACACGGCTCCCACAATAACATAATAATGGCGGATTTGTGACTCACGTCAGGTTGTTAGTGTGTACTTAACCCTTTATCGGGACGCGCACGGGACGTGAGATCATTACTCGGGTCGCGGCGGCCCCGTGCACCGGCGGGATCCTTCAACTTTTGAGGGTTAGAAATTTAGAATGACTTCACAGATATATAGAACCAAAGATATACTAGGTTACAACAGTTTATACATATGTAACACTAAGGCCCAAGCAAAACTATCAACTCGTATTATACTCGCGTTATATTCAACGTACAGTCATCATTTTTTTTGTAACAAGTCAAAATTCATTTGAAGTTATCTGCCGTGTATAAAGAGACCGCTATCTCTGAACCAGTAACTCTGCTTAGTTACCGGCAGGAGACAGCAGGAGAGTTTTTCTAGGCGTAAGGACAAATATTTATCCTGACAAATCTTATCAAATCTTCGAGCATGGGTGAAAATAATATCCGCAGTGCTTAAAATGAAAACACAACTTATCCTCCATTTAATTCACTGGTTACACATCACTGGTTTCAAAATAAATCAGTTTTGTTATATAACATTTTCTTGTTACCATAATTACAAAGTGAGATCTTTATTGTTCTATACATCAATTATGTGTCAGTTACGAAATGAGCGATATTTTTCCACTTACATTACGGTCTTTTGGAAATGTAATGACTTGGTTATTTGATATCTTGGATTTTGTATATCAGTGCGTTGAAAAGTCGTGAGCGAACAATTTAACGTGTAACGTGTAACGACGTATTGTGTCCCGTAGTATTTATTTATTCGTCTATTTAATGGGTGCCGGTTCTCGTAAGTTTAAGCGGACAATACAACTTTTTTACAATAGACAACAACGTGGTCGCTTCAAACTCGATAAATTTATAAAGATATTCATTTTTATGAAGAAAGATTAAAATTATTATTAAATTGTAAAAATGAATGAATTTAAAAGTAAGAATATTGATTCAACATACACATGTTTAAATGTGAATAACTTTATTTGCATAAAACATTCTTTATTGATATTTGAAAAAATAACTTTGCTTTTTAAATGAATGAAATTAAGCTAAGAAACTTTGAGAACTCTTCCAAAAAGTACGAGTACAAATACCAGAGCGAATAAGTTATGAGAATAGTTTAGCTATGTAATGCTCGCTTTATCTATGACGCTGAAATATTAAATGCACACAAAACGCTTTTTGTGACACAAATAACATTACATAATTATGACGATTTGTCAACTTTGCGTGTAGGAAATTTTTACGTCACAGATTATGAAATGACAGAGGGTTTTTATAATCTATACAAATAAATAAAATTGGAGTGTCTGTTTGTAATATTGAAATAACCGTTTTTACTACATTCATACGAATATGTATACGGTACATACACCAAAATAACATTTTTTACAACTTTTGTCTGTCTGTCTGTTTGTTCCGGCTAATCTCTGAAATGGCTGGATCGGTTTTTACGGGACTTATATTGGCAGGTAGCTAATGTAATAAGGAATAACTTAGGCTACTTTTATTTTAGAAAAAGTCTTTTAGTTTACAAAAATAAAGTAATGTTGCAATGTCCAAGCGCTTCGTGATTGAAAGACAAACAAACACACTAACTCAACGCAGACGAAGTCGCGGGCGTCAGCTAGTACTAACATAAGAATCTGGGTGGTGGTAAGTTTGTTTATTAAGCATAATTAGTACACAATCACAGTGACACTCTTTTTCGATCACTTTTTTTTTCTACAAATTAATAGCAGGCAAATGAACAAACGCATCTCCTAATGTTAAGTACCTGCAGCATCAGAAGAACCCCCTGTGCCTTGAATAAAAGATAAAGATGTTTTTTTTTATAGACTACAAGTTAGCCCTTGACAGCTATCTCGCCTGCTGGTAAGTGATGATGCGGTCTAGGATGGTAGCGGGCTAGCCTGTTAGGGGTATGGTAAACCCATACTCCTAATTGGTTTCTACGCGACATCGTGCCGGAACGCTAAATCGCTTGGCGACACGTCTTTTGTCGGTAGGGTGGTAACTAGCCACGGCCGAAGCCTCCCACCAGACCAGACTCGAGCCGGGAATCGAACCCAGGACCTCCAACTTTATAACGCGGCAGCGCACGCACTGCGCCACGGAGGTCGTCAAAAACACCAGACAGAAAGATGGTAGGGTTGCAATTTGTTCTCACGGTACGTGGTGTGGTCTACAGTATTGTTCAGAATCCTCCCCATTATAAATTCCATTTGATTGGATTCTGAAAGCTGAGTTTTGAGATGAACCCAAAGATACTCCCTATGAAGTTTAAAAAAGCGTTGATCTCTTGATCAATTAAACCTTTTTGTTTTTTTCCATATAAGCGCAGAATTGAACTATACACAAGACATTGACCAAGATTTCCATAAAAACACTTCGCTTAACTCACATGGTATGCTCATATATATCTACTAAGAAGTGTTAAAACTAGAGACGGGAGAAATGCTTGTTAAAACAATAAAATATATATTGTGAAATACAAATATATTTCCATTTCTTTAGTAAGTTTTGATTTTATTTACAACTAGCTGACGCCCGCGACTTCGTCTGCGTTGAGTTAGTGTGTTTGTTTGTCTTTCAATCACGAAGCAATAGATTACTAACCCGTATTACTTGATTTAATTACTAAACTAAAAGAATTGGTGGGAGAAGTGTGAGGCGCCCGAGACGCGATGGCACAGGCAGTGGCATGCGCGTGAACTGCGCGCGGTACTGGATAGTACTTGGACATTGCAACATTACTTTATTTTTCTAAAATAAAAGTAGGCTAAGTTACTCCTTATTACATCAGCTACCTGCCAATAAAAGTCCCGTAAAAATCGGTCCAGCCATTTCAGAGATTAACCGGAACAAACAGAGAGACAGACAGACACACAGACAGACAGACAAAAATTGTAAAAAACGTTATTTTGGTGTATGTACCGTATACATATTTATATGCATGTAGTAAAAAACTGTTATTTCAATATTACAAACGGACACTCCAATTTTATTTATTTGTATAAATAAAGTGTTTTTGGTTGATTGCCTCGCTTTAGAGTCAGAAAGAAAACAAAGATAAAAAATTATTTAATAACATGACACGGTATTTGGAAATTGACATGATGGATACAAAATAAAGTTAGGTCCACCAAAGAGATTTTAATGCATAAGCACGCCCACTCATAACAGCGGAGAACAATCGCCCGAGGCGCGGAAATTGCTTTTCGGCACTCCCCGGCTCCCAGCGAACCCCCAAAAATTATCCGAGCACGCCCGGGGCACACACGTACAGCGCTGCCCCGGGGCGTGTTAACAATTCAATTTTAGAACTGTTTATGAATTGCGAAGTCAGCTTTTGTCTAACACTCGGTCTGTTGGACCTGGGGGCAAGTTTGAGGGGTTAATATTCATTATTTTCATCCCATTATCAGAACAAAATGTATTTAATCTGACATATATTTTTGAATTTATAAATTTGAACATTTGACGTAAAAATAAATCACCCAATTCGGTCGGGTATTATTTTTATCCCATTTTTAATTCGGGTATTATTTTTGTTCCATTTGTAATATTTCTCGCAAAAAGAGAGGATAAAACCCCACCTAGACTTAATACAAGACCAAGGTTAGATTGTAATTTCCAATGCGTATGAAATATTATACATATTCTTATACATTTTCTTATATGCAAACAGAAATGAAATTACTTTAAAAAAACAAACCCTGTAGAAGTATTTCAATGGAGGTTCTATTATTTATTTTAGTTTTATTATTTTTGCACCAAATGTATAGTAACAAACACTTATATAAGAGGCATACAATGGGAAGCTTATAAGTAAGAGATCTCTTCCGAGGGTAGCCTCAAGGTTTTTAAAAAGTTTAAATTTATTTTCTCACTTCATCATGTTTCAAGGCGGATTATTTTGTGCCAGTGATTAACTCCCGAGGCGAAGTCAAACATTAGTCTAAACTTTAAAGTGCGATATTTCACGCCCTGTTGGGACTTCAAAAGAAAGCCGCTCCGTGCTCGCGACCTGATCCCGCGGATTAGTGCTATCTTATGCGACGAGACGCGTGGAAACAAACTTCACGGTTTTAGCACTTTATCAGTTGGTACCTACTCTAGTACGAAACTGTAGACATCCCAAACGTCGATAGTGAACACGCGCTGTGAACTAATTCTAGTGGTAAGGTGTAAAAATATAACATAAAACTTTTATACATACAGGTTTATTTTATTAAATAAAAAATAAATACGTCTCAAAATGTTGGACCCCTATTTATTCACATGAGAGAGCGCTTATTTATATTATAATAACAATATAATTTCTTTATTATGGCAACTCAGCCCTAATTTAGCATTTACATTTTTTTTTTTTATATTCAAAGCGAGCAAACGAGCAGGTAGGTCACCTGATGGTAAGTGATTACCGCCGCCCATGAACATTTGCAGCACCAGAGGAACCGCCAATGCGTTACTGGCCCTTGAGCAAATTGTTAATCCACCCTTTGAGGATCCCCATATTATAACCATTAGGAAACACAGAAGATAGAAGCTGGGTCCACAATTTGCAGGTTTGTGGCAGAAATGACCTGGAATAGCGGGTGGTGGAAGAGGTCCAGGCATCCAGATGGTGAGGATGATATTTATTTCTGCGACGAAAAGTGCGACTGGAGAATACGATACAGGGGAATCGGTAATTTTTAAAACTGAGTATTGGAGAGTCGTACCGGTCTATTAAAGTTCTCAGAATGCTGTTAAAACTATTCCACGCTCTTCTTATCAAAGATGCTATGCTGTTTCTTCTTATAGCGAATTTTTTTTTTTCGGACTTTCTATTAGCTATGATAACCCTATGGGTTGGGCTCGAAGAAGCTAAGGGAACGTCTGCCTAAGGGCGACGCCGAACCTCGGCTTAGGCGACTTTTGGGATAACGGGGGGGTCGGACGGTGAGTGGTCCGTACGTCTCCGAGGCCTTGGATGGAGCCCACGTCCGGATGACGTAAGATAGCGGGGACCTCGTCTTCGCCGGTGAAGACGGTGACGGTGTTAGAGTGAATAAATCGTCCGTGTAACTTACTTATTATTAGTAAGTATGAATTTTTAGATATTTTTGAATTTAAAATCATTGCGTACTTTAATTAAAAAGTTACAAGACAGTTTTTCAGACGGAGAGGCGAAAAACAATGAATATTCATCAAGACGAGTAATGAGGACGAGTAACCTTTAGTATTTTTATTCTAAGAGATCAAATGACCAAATGTTGACTTCATCATCTGTGTCCCCAAGCTATAATATAAGTATTTGTATTTTCGTCGAACGTATACTACAGTCTAAATGAAAATGAAAATATACTTTATTGCACACCAATACAGAAGAAAAAAAAAAGAAAAGAAATAAACACACACAGAAAATAAATAGGTGCAATAGGCGGCCTTATCGCTAATGAGCGATCTCTACCAGGCAACCTAGCACAAAGCAGGAAAAAAATATAAAGTAAGGCGAGGTTGGGGTGTACAATAATAAATAGAAAATATAAAGTTAAATAAATGTACAACTAAAAATATAAATACACATACAGTTCATTAAGTGGGTGAATCTTTCGTGTTTGGGTTTATCTGATCGGTAGTTAGTTAATCTAAGACCTGACAAAGATCAGATGATATTTATATATTTTTAATTATCTGTTGGTATTTATTTATTATGATATTATTATTTTATTATTATATTATGGTATCTATTACTTTTATATATATACATTTACTATTTTTTTTTTTTTGTTCGTGCGCCTACCATTAGTTTTCATAATGTACCAAGGTTGACTGGTGGAGAATGCTTTTAGCATTAAGTTCGCCTTTTGTACAGTTTTTTTTTTTTTGGTGCAATAAAGTTTAAAAAAAACATAAAAAAAGAAAAAACCTGAAATCAGATATCAGAAACATCGAAACCAATCAATCAAAAAACACTCCACTGAAAACCCAGTTAACAAAGCGGCTAATCGTTTTACGCGTCGTAAAATTACGTGAATACCCGTTATTCTTAGGCAAATTAATCAAAAAGCTTAAGGTTATCACTCAAAAACAATTCGTATACGTAGTGGATTAGAGTTGGATTCGCCGTGCGGAGTAATACCGTCTGTTTGTAAACTAAAAACTGGATCATTTCCTCCTGACAATCAGCCGTTGAAGAGAGCCATCCGTCTTTGTCAGGCGTTTCGTGGAAGTTCATGTCAGTTGCAAATGATTAAAAGAAATTGATGTAATCCGGAGCCCTTTCAAATTACCTATAATAAACTCACACCAATTTTTGGCATACATACTCTCTTTGATCCATTTAGCACGATTCACGATTGAGAGCTTTTATTCCAACATGGAAAATTCTTTGAAATTAAGCTTCCTAATGCACGTTTGGTATCAATTCGATTGTGAAATCTTTGGAATGGAATTACGAAAAATCCGGTCTATTTTTTACAAAAAATTATAAAATCCAAAATATCATGACATTTACGAGTATCTTCTAGTACAATTTTCACTAGTTCAAGTACAATTACAATTAGTACAATTTTTACTAGTTCAAACGGGTATCTTCTAGTACAATTTTTTCCACTTTTTCGATGATGTCTGATGTGGTGGCCTCAACTGGCCTTCCTGAGCGAGGATCGTCTTCAATCGACTCCCGACCATATATGAAAAGACTATGCCACTTGTAAATCATTGATTTACTAGGGCACTGTTCCCCATAAACGGTTTCCATTTCATTCAAAATGTTTTCAGCGTTCTTTCTTTGCTTGGTAAGGAATTTTATCACAGCACGGTGTTCAATTTTCTCCATAGTTTCAGTTTTCTTCTGGATTTACTTGTTTAGCAGGCGAGTATTCGTAAACGAATGACGCAATAAGGCTGAAACTCAATTTATATACTAATGGTTAGTCTCTAATTAGTATGACACTAAAACAAACAGATATATCTATCGGTGGATAAATTTAAATGCTTCAATAATTGTTCGTCGATACGACGAATGGTTAGCTTTAAAGGGGTATATCTGAAGGTTAGTTGTCTAGGGCTAAGCGAGCGCACCGATCCCCACTCCATCCCCTCCATTCCACGAACTTTTGGACCTCTCGGCGTAAGTCATTTAGGACTTTGAATTATATTTATACAGATTTTTAACGCGCTTATAGTTGTTTTATTTTCAAGGGACCTCAAGTTATGTTATAAAAAACTGTCGTTAACATGTAAACCCACTGAGATGTCATAATAATAAACACAATCGAATGAGCACTAACATCCTTTACACCGTATAAAGTCTGAGTTTCAAGATCATAAACGTTTCCCAGATAGGTAATATTACTCAGGTAATATTTACCTTGTAAGAAACCACGGCTCTGCCATTACCCGTTCCCTAAGTCGCGAAGCAAGACATTATATCATTAAAAACGAAACAAGCCGACCGTAAAATGATATGTTTCTCAAAACAAATTACGAGCATTGAACGGCAGTGATGGATTATACGCATTATGCTCCTGTGACGAGGCAACAAGGGTCAATTTCTGTGCAGTTACCCTATAAACGAAGTCTATTGTCGACCGATTTCACACAATTTTCAACGCTGAAGCTAGGCTTATAGGATATAAATTTGCGTGCATATGTCAATAGCTGGATTGTGACTTCTTGGTAATTGGTGGGCCGCTATTATATCGTGGACAGGTATTAATTTTCAATATTTTGTGTGGAGCCGGTTCGTGTGAGTGGTTAACGGTCGCCTTTGTTGCGGCGTGTTGACATCGTACGATCAAATTGTCCGTTCGACGATGTATTGATCGCTGTTAATAGGTACTATTAACTTTTTTGTTCGATCTTAAGTAAATTCCTAAGGAGGTAAAATATTCATTTCAAAGAATAATCAGATAGACGCTTTTGAAATTATGTTTTGACGACCTCCGTGGCGTAGTGCGTGCGCTGTCGCATTATAAAGTTGGAGGTCCTAGGTTCGATTCCCGGCTCGAGTCTGGTCTGGTGGGAGGCTTCCGCCGTGGCTAGTTACAACCCTACCGACAAATACGTGTCGCTAAGCGATCTAGCGTTCCAGCACTATGTCCTGTAGAAACCAATTAGGAGTATGGGTTTACCATACCCTAACAGATTAGCCCGCTACCATCTTAGACTGCTTCATCACTTACCATCAGGTGAGATAGCCGTCAAGAGCTAAAAAAAAAAGACGTAGAACGACACAGACGTATAGGAAAAAAGAAAGATAATAAAATCATTGCTTTTATTTAATTACTGTTTACTTACGAAACAGATTAGCTTTTTTGTGTAAGAAAAATATGCGAGCAATATAAGTCAGTAGTATATACGACAGCGTGTAATAACAGACAAACCGTCATTAGACGCACGCGTTAGTGCGGGAGTCGCTGGGAGGGTTCAATTTGGTGGTCAGTTGTTTCATTAGGGCGCCAAATAGCCGTCATATTGCTTCACGATTTCTTTTGTCACTCTTATTGGGAGGAGTTAGGAAATCATATCTCATTTAGAACAGACATTATATGATATATATATGGGAGAGATTATTAACGATCAGAAATGTATGTATGTATACATGTCGTTATTTTACATCTCAGACAAGGTCGTAAAATAACGATATGTACATATAACGTATACTACAATATCCTTATAAGTATTAAAAATGCGAAAGTTTTCGTTAGATTACTTGTTGCCTAAGTTAATCCTAACATTAACCTAAATTTAATAGGCTAATATAAATTACGATATTATACGCGAATGTTTGTAAGTATGAATGGATGGATGGATTTTTGTTACTCTTTCGCGCAAAAACTACTGAATAGATTTCAATAAAACTTTACAATAATATAGGTTATACATCAGAATAAAACATAGACTACTATTAATAAAGGTATTGTGTGAATTTTCCAAATTATGACGATAAGTGTCAAGTAGGAAAAAATCTACCATCTGCGTGATAATTTCAATGTCATAATGTTAGTTTTTTTCTACGCCACGCTAATATAAGCTACTTAAAATACTAATCCTGCCCAGACGAAGTCGCGGGCACCAGCTAGTTAGTTGATAAATTTAAGGAAAATTTGGAAACCAAATTAACTGTTAGTGACTGATATTACGAAGACTATTATTTGAGTTTTTAAAAATTAAAATATCACTTGCTTCAACGGTGAAGGAAAACATCGTGAGGAAACCTGCACGCCTGAGAGTTCTCCATAACGTTCTCAAAGGAGTTTAAAGTCGCACATGGCCAGCGTGGTGGACTATGGCCAAACCCTTCTCATATTGAGAGGAGACCCGATGCTTTGTAGTGAGCCGGTAATGGGTTGATCATGACTAATGTTACCAAATTTAAAGATGGACGTTCAGACGTTCGGACGATCATCGTATTAGAATGTACGAGTAGTAAAAATCTTTAAATCTTTAAATTAAGTAAGCAAAAGAAGAATAGAACAAAACAAACCAGCTCACTGTATGTAATAGTAAACAGTCATAGTGCGGCCTCTGGGCCGTTAATTCACCATGATTGATTATCATTCGCCTAATGAGCTACGGGACCATCTTAGTGAAGCCGCTCATGTTGCAGGCGAAAGCGTTCCACAATAACAATCACCTTCTACCCTCATCATCATCATCATCATTTCAACCGTTAGACGTCCACTGTTGGACATAGGTCTTTTGTAAGGAGTTCCAACGGCCACGGTCTTGGGCCGCCTGTATCCAGCGACTCCCTGCGACTCGTTTGATGTCGTCTGTCCACCTTGTGGGGGGTCGACCTACGCTACGTTTACCGGTGCGAGGTCGCCATTCCAGCACCTTGGGACCCCAACATCCATCGGTTCTCCGAGCTATGTGCCCCGCCCATTGCCACAACCAACATAATAATAATTTCACATGCACATTGCATATGAAAAGTGCATTTTTTCATAATGAAAGGTAGCCATTTTTTATTATTTTTAGACAGGTTTGCGCTTTACGACAATCAGTACCAGAAGGTACTGATGAGGTCTAGGTTGGAGCGCGCTGGCCTAGAAAATGCCTATTCTCTCTTCCCTTGAAGGAACTAAGGTTATAAGTGGACACAGATGCTGGAAGCCATGTTACACTCGAGCCTATAAAATACATCTGTCATCTATGCATCTATCAGCCAATTTGATCATGTGATATTTTGCTGCGTAATTGAAGGACAAAACATACCGTTTGCATTAAAGAGGTTAGAGTATTTTAGCATGGACATTTATATTTTCATCACTATACTAATTAATATCTAGTATAAATGGAAATAAATATTATTAAAATTACAATCGAATTAAGATCGTCTTAATCGTCTTAATTGGTTAATAAAGACAAAATCTAGTAAATTAACAGGTTTTTGCAGATTAACCGATTTTCTACAACTACCTTCCAGTTGGAGTTTTGAACTGCAATTTCACTTACAGCTGTTTTAAGTCAACCAAGCAGCTAATAGTGCAGTTAGCGTGCAGTTCTAATTAAGACCAGACTGTCTACACGCTTGATGTTAAAGCATTGTCTACCAGTTATTAGCCATGCTTTCTCTGGCAGCAAAAACCCGCCATCGTCCACATCTTGGGGCGGTGACGTTATGAATTATGATCGCTTTTCCTTCACAATAAGTGCATAAATAGGGCGCGGCTGATGGAGGAATAAATCACTCGCGCCATCTATCATCCGCTCGCCGGGGACGGCCGCCGCCCGCGTGTGGATACACTTCAGATTGACACTTTTATTGAAAACTAGCGGTTGCCCAGGGGCCAAGTCTGCTATTTTACACGATTCGCGACTATGAAACCTGACGAATGCAATTCAAGTATCAACTACTTTTTTTTTCGGACTGTCTATTAGCTGTACAAACCCTATTGGTTGCCACAGCGTAACCGGGCTGTTTGGCGAGCTTTGGAAAGAAGCTCTGCCAGAAGAAATTTTGAGTCCTAGGACTCGAAGAAACTAAGTAAGTAATTAATCATGAAGTAGAGTCTGTTAAGAACAAAACGGGCTTTCTGACTGACTCTACGTATGTGCGGCGAAAAGTACAGGCGACTATCAAAGGTTAATATGCCTTATTTTTGGGTTGTAATTTAGTTGTTGTTTCAATATCTGCGTAATCCGGACGTGGTCACCATCCACGGCCTCGGAGACGTACGGACCACTTCCCGTCCGACCCCCCCCGTTATCCCAAACGTCGCCTAAGCCGAGGTTCGGCCTCGCAGGCGGCGCCCTTAGGCAGATGTTCCCAAAGTTTCTTCGGCTCTAGCCCTAGGGCTCAAATTTTTTTCTGTCAGAGCTTCTTTCCGATGCTTGCCAAACAGCCCGGTTACGCTGTCGCAACCCATAGGGTTAGCACAACTAATAGTCGGTCCGAAAAAAAAAGCAATTCTAGTAGAAACTAAATCGGTATTGCCAATCGCACAAAATGTCTGCGTTCTGTGATACGACTGTCAAAAACCATTTAATTAGTTTAATTATCGCCTAAAGATATTTTTTAAATGTAATTAATTTTTGATTTAATAACTTAACCGTCCCCATAATTGAATTTGAATTGTTTCAATATATTCAACTTCAAATGTTGCAAGACGTAAGTATTAAACTGCAACAGCAACCTAAAACAGAATAGCGATATTTTGGACGGCCTCCGTGGCACAGCGCCCATGCTGTCACATTATAAAGTTGGAGGCCCTGGGTTCAATTCCCCGCTCGAGTCTAGTGTAGTGGCAGGCTTCGGCCGTGGCTAGTTACCACCCTACCTACGTGTCGTTTTTTTTTTATCCGCTACAATTTAGCCCTGATGGCAATCTCACCTGATGGTAAGTGATGATGCAGTCTAAGATGCTACCGAGCTAACCTGTTAGTATGAGTATGGGTTTACCATACCCCTACTACTCCTATCGGTTTCTACGCGACATCGTGCCGGAACGGTAAATCGCTTGGCGACACGTCTTTGTCGGTAGGGTGGTAACTAGCCGGCACGATGTCGCTTATAAACTAATTAGGAGTATGGGTTTACCATACCCCTAACAGGTAAGCCCGCTACCATCTTAGACTGCATCATCACTTACCATCAGGTGAGTTTGCTGTCAAGGGCTAACTTGTAGTAGATAAAAAAAACATGCTATGAGACGTGACTGCAGGCAACTTCTTGTGTATATAGTTTAAAAAATCATGGCCGACAAGTGAACGGGTTCGTGCGGAGGGAGCCGCTGTCTGCGGAAGTCACACGGCGACTCGCTCCCAGCGGTCTCCTTGTGGGAAGAGTTAGCAATCTTCAAGACGGGACGTGTTAACTTCGTTTTTATTTAACTCCTTCTCCTGCCAACACGAACGGACTGAGGATATTGGCTTGAATGGCCGGCTAATTGGTGTACCAAATGTTTCATGCAGACCAGATGAACGTCTTCTAAACTTCCTAGAAATACAACAGCAAATGGTTTTCAAGTTTTCAACTAAATTCAAAATTCAAAATTGCGTTTATTCAGCCTATTAAAAGAAAAAAGTACATCTCATCTAAAAACGTATGTGTCTAGACATTGTCTGAACAGGGCGCTGCCTCAGCTTGATGCTGCGTCAAAATTGACTGCAGCGCTGATTTTCAGGCATAACCCATGCTGATATCACGGAGTGACTGGGAAAGCGCTCCTTTAGTGTGTGAGGGTGTGTGCGCGTGTGCGTGAGTACGTGTTTGGTTGCTTTTCTGTTTTTTTTTTTTTATTAGTGTTGTAATTAACAGTATTTTACTTCACCACATCATAAATTTTATATCAAGTTCGGTGACTAATCTTATCGTGATATGATCAATTATGTATGATATGTTTTAGAGGTATGGGTCGATACCTGGTCACAGCGACTTGTATCTTTTACCTATTTAAGGCTGAATAAACGCAATTTTAATTTTAATTTAATAAAAAGTAGGATTTACGTGTTGATTTGAAACTTCGACGAATTAAAATGATTGTACTAATAGACATATAATTAGTTTTTATTCTGTTATCCTTAGGCATACTAAACATACCTGAAAGTTTAGGAGGTATTGCATTTAATCCCTAGGCCAGGCAAAATCTGGTCATGGAGCATTTGATTAATTCCATCCGCAGCCTTGGAGAACAGTTTTAGCCGTTTTAGTCGAGCTGGCCGGTTGAGCTAAATGTGCTTACACTCGAATAAAAGGAGGTTTGTCCGACATATAATTATGGTAGGCGAGGTAGTTAAAGTAAATACTTTTGTACACATGAAAACAAGATTCATTCTATAATAATAATCATATACTAGACAGTAAACTATGTGGAAATGCCTCAGGCAGATTTCAATGGGCGTTGGGCAATCTGTTACCTATAAAGATAAATATAAAAGATTTTTTATTAGGAACGAATAATACAAGAAGCTTAAACACATGAAAACGATGATCCTGCAGAAGTATAAACTGTGTTGCAGTAATCATCGCTCTCCAACATATATCTGTCTATCAGTAGTCTATACCTCCTGACCCATTTCAGGTAGACAGTTAAAATTGTTCAGAAATTGTATATTTCTATTTTCGTAACAATACTATTAAGATTAAATTAAGAAACGGCAATTGGTTTTTGAGGATTGTTTTTTCTCTTTTGTGTTACTTATCATCATCTAGGTTTTTTTTATTTTTAACGGTTTGTACTCCATTTTGTTCATGTTCGCATCTAGAAGTCAATATTGTACATTAAGATATTTTTGTATTGTAATGAATTATGACTATGCAATTTTTGTCAGTTTTGCGAACTAATAAAAAAAAATTAAAGAATGGATTATAAAAGTGAAATAAAGATGAAAGTTCTCATACCAACTCATTTTCTTGGCGAAATCTTTGTGCTTTTTTTTTTAACGTACCTAATATTCGTCAATTGTATGTTGTTTTTTTTTTCGGACTGTCTATTAGCTGTACTAACCCTATTGGTTGCCACAGCGTAACCGGGCTGTTTGGCGAGCTTCGGAAAGAAGCTCTGCCAGAAGAAATTTTGAGCCCTAGGGCTCGAAGAAACTAAGGGAACGACTGCTTAAGGGTGCCTGCTTTGAGGCCAAACTTCGGCTTAGGCGACGTTTGGGATAACGGGGGGGTCGGACGGTGAGTATGTATGTTGTGTTTCAGCACCTTGGTACGCAACCCTTAGTGCCAGAGTTCGATTTGCACTTAGTGCACGGTACTTGTAGTAACGATCATTGGGGCTTTTACCATTGAGGCAGGTCTAAAGGTTGTCAAGTGTGGGTACACGAGCCGGCGCGGGGAGTACAATGAAGCCACTAAGTGGTTGTCGGACGTCGCCCGCTCGAATCGCTCCTGCGATGTATTTGTTCGGCCAGTGGCTTCCAAAGCTCATAGTGCAATCATAGAAATCATTTTGGAACAAATTCTAAAACTTAGCCACGTCTATATTAAGTTAGTACTAAAACATTCGTAACAGTCTTGTTTTAAGAGAATTAACACAGTTAACACATTATAGACTCTGCTTCCATGTCAGTTTATTGTTCAATCGTAGTACATATATTATCGTCAAGTTCTGGTCTCCATACTTATATACATCCTGTGTTATTTAAATGATATTTTTAGTAGGGGAGTAGGGTAGAGTTTAGAAAATCATTCTTGACGGGGGTCCCCGAAAGCAATTTTTTTTATGTAATGGCTATATTGCAGCCACAACTTAATCTCTGCGGCGATAAATACTGCGTTAATTAACTTGGCGGCAAGTCTTTATGTCTTTATGGCGGTAATTGGCCAAGGACATAGCCTCCTACTGAACAAAACGTCATTAATATTAAAATACAGCAACACACAGACCTTATAACATTCATCTGAATATGGTAAATGGCCGCAATTTCAGAACACTGGTTATCAAAAGCCTTTTTAATATACCATTGCTGAAACTGATTACATAAAATGTACCATTTATAGTCCATAAATAGTCTGTAAAACAACAACAACTAAGTGCAGTATCATCCCATGGCCCAACTTAATAAGTTTAAATTAAATAAGTAAACAAAGGATGAAACAAATAGTCCAGACAGCGTATTTAGCTGTAAGGAGACCCAAGAAAGGGCTCGATACTGCACTTAGGATCAACCAAATTTAGTCATCAAGAAATAACTTAATGTCTGTCATGTCAAATCCCCAAAAATATCTATCGCTAGAAATTCAAAAAATCACAATGCTTTCTTCCAAGTTGGTCTACTCTATAAGCACTATTGAAGGATCACTTACTTTCCCACTGGTATGAAATGAATATTCAACATTATTCTTGGACATTTGAATACAAACACTTTAAGTACATGTGCCCCACCGGAACGTCTAGATAGCGTGTCAAGATGTCTGAGACTGTTTGCCTCGCTCTAGATGGAATAATTCCACAGTTCGTCGGCAGATCGTGTCGGCACTCACCGCTATCTGTGTCACTGGACACACTTACCTCTTTGCCTCCGACAATAGCTATTATCGCGGAGCCATTATTGTCGGGTTCGATGTAACAATGGAACGATGCTCGGGTTTTGAAAACCTGAGTACTTCATGTTTTACTATCCAACTATTTAATATCTTGGACAGAATGTAACCAAGTACATTGGGGTTAAATTGCACTTCTTTCATTTTCATCTTCCAGTATTTCTTCTAGTCTATAACTTCTCAATTTAAAACATAGCCAATTTTAATTCATCAGTAAGCTGAAAATGGAATCATTGAGAAAAAAAAAAGACGTGTGGCACTCGGTGACTGCCGCGGTAAAGCTATTGCATAGCATTTTTTGCCAACAAAATTATTAATATTTCAAAAAAAACAATAAAAATAAAAATATTAAAAATATTGAGGTCATTTTTGATAAAATTAATTTAAAAAAAAGCAAAAGTAATGAGTAAAATTTAACTCTAGATTTGATTACAGACAGACAACGGGACAGGTGAAACTAAATAAAAATGCTTGTCATAATAATAAAAATTAAAAAAACGTGATAAAAAATTAAAGACAAAAGCAAAAGTAATGAGTAAAATTTAACTCTAGATTTGATTACAGACAGACAACGGGACAGGTGAAACTAAATAAAAATGCTTGTCATAATAATAAAAATTAAAAAAACGTGATAAAAAATTAAAGACGTACCCCAGGCTCGAACCTACGACTTCCTGCACGAAAAGCATACGTCATAGCCGCTGTTCCACGGCATCTGTAACGGCCGTGGGGAAATATCTATATGGTAAAAAGTATCACCGCTGTGCCCGTCGGAATGGGGAGCGTGAGGGTTTTTTCGTTACGAAATTTCTGGATTCGGACCCCGCGCTCAAGGCCCTCGATAGAAGCTATGCAATAGCTTAATAATTTAACTTTTTGAGGATCTCATAAACGGTTGGATATATCTTCTGTAGGGTTATTTAACGCCACGGTCATAATTTATTGTATTGTATTTCATCAGCCGACTGGATTTCAGTTTCAGTATCGCTACTTCGAAAATCGTTATTTCTGATCACTTCCACGGGCTCCGCGCAACTCTCAAGTGACTGAGCTTTCTTTACTGTCCATAGTTAGTGACCATTCTGGCGCCCTTAGGCAGTCATTCCCTTAATTTCTTCGAGCCCTAGGGCTCAAAATTTCTTCTGGCAGAGCTTCTTTCCAAAGCTGGCTAAACAGCCCGGTTACGCTGTGGCAACCAATAGGGTTTGTACAGCTAATAGACAGTCCGAAAAAAAAATGACCATACTTGTCATACTATCAAAGTTACCCATACCAGTTGTATCTCTACGTTGTATCACTAGTATCTACGGAATGTTTGAAGATGTTTAAGCTCATTACAGGCGATGCATGCTAACTGGAGCGCATTCTTATCTTGTAAGCTGGGATTAGCTTGAACGCAAGCCGAAAACGGATCAGGCGCTAACTGTGCCAAAACTGATGTTAAGGGTTAGTTTCTCTAGGTTAACCGTTTCATTTTTATTTTGATGGTATATTAAATAAATATAGCTTTGTTCATGTAAGCCTATTACAGACATCTAGTTCCGTTCCGTTCCGTTCATATCACATTTTCCATTATTTTTATTTGTGAAGTGATGGTGATAATTACACTCGCCAACTTAAAACTAAAGCTAAGAGGTCTAAAAAGAAGCCCACAACAAACTTAGCCGGTTTTTTTTGTTATAATAATAAAAAGGATGATCTACTATGGTCAAATTATATGTTTTCTACAACTAGATGTTTCAGTGGTAAAACCTACACACGATGATCCATTAGAATCTAATTTTTAGATTTTAGAACTTTTCGTTTAGATTTTACTGTCCTATATAGCATTATTTTTAGATATATGGTATTTAGACTAACAAAAAACCGAATGAGCTGGATGAATATGGAATGATTTGCCAGACAATTGATATTCATGGAAGCTTATAACAAAGATATTAGATAAGATTTATTGTCAACAATGCTTCATTTTCATTTTCCGCTTTTTCATATCACAAACACAAAATACATAATTTATTTATACGCTCTTCAGCTTTAAGTTTACTATGTGTTCTGAAATGCAAAGTAATAATCATTATCAAGAGGCCATGATTTTCCTTTCAGAATAACAAGTTATGAGGCCACCATACTGGTCACCTACAGATTGGTAATCACCCATACACCCACACACCACTTGCGAACATTATAAAGATCTCGCAGGTTAGGTTACCTCTCGATATGGAAAATATCAATGGAAACCGTTAAATTGAATGATATTTATTTGTTCAAAACTGATATAACTCCGAAAAGGAAGAAATTCACCCCGTTATCAAAATCGGTGTCGCAGCAAATGAGGCCGATGTGTTACCTTCCAGGCTATCACCGTTTTTTATCAATTATCGAAAATAAAGATAAAATAGGAGTAAAACTGAGCCTTATTCAGGCATGATGGTACAGGATTAGTGTTTCGCGAGAGCGCGCTGCATGCTAAGTCGTTGGTTGCTCGCTACGATCGTGGGACGAGATTGCACACTGATCGCATCGTGTTGAATTGTTAACTTCGGATACAGCCCTTTGGAGGCTTACCAAACTCAATCCCAAGTTTGATTCGTTCATAAAGATTTTATTTTAAACTAAACAAAACCCATTTGTCTTAACTAGGTTTACTTAAAAAAAGATGTCAGAAAGGATGTCAGTTTTTAATCTGTCCAATTGGTTAGAATTTAAGTTGTATTCTATGTATAATTCCAATAAGAAAATTATAGTTCCCATATACCATACATGTGTCTAGCTATAAAATATGTAAAAAATGTTATTTTGGAATATACCTTTTTAAATTAGATATACATAGTGTATTGCGTAGCCGACATTGATTTTCATTGCCACAAATGATAACTGGGCTAATTTTACTATGTTGTTATTAGTAGAATCAAAGAAAATATTAGCGATATAGCTAGAAACAAAGCACTTTGTGTTTTACCATGCAAACATTTAATTTCTTAGTCACTAACAAAATGTATGTGATGTGCAGCATTTTATTTTTTTCAAGTACCATCACCACCAGTGATTCTACCACCTTATCGCATATCATTTGCGAAGAAGCATTGGAGATTATCAAGAGTTGCTCAGATTTTGCCCTCAAACGAAAATACTGTCACGCACCGGTAAGCGAATTGTTGGTCGACCCCCAACTAGATGGGCAGACGACGTCAAACGAGTTGCAGAGAGCCGCTGGAAATAAGCGGCCCAAGATCTTGGACATTGGAACTCTCTACAAAAGACCTATGTCCATGTTGAGGAAGATGTTTAGGGCCAGCAACGCATTGGCGGTTCCTCTGGTGCTGCAAATGTTCATGGGCGGCGGTAATCACTTACCATCAGGTGACCCGCCTGCTCGTTTGCTCGCTATGTATATAAAAAAAAAAATGCTGTCCATAAAATTCTCTACGTAATCAAAAAGTAAAATTTTAAGTCAGACTTTTGTTCTTTTATTTTCTTTATAGAAATACTCGTATTTGGAAGACACATTGGGAAATGCGTGAACAAATACACAAGCAACGCCTCTCATCATTGATTCTTACAGACCATATTTTCTAACCAGGATCAGTTCCATTTACAATATAAATAACAGACAGTTCTTAATTGTTTATAAAACAGATTATAAATGGCACAGTATACAGTTGTCCCAGATTGTTGTTCACAGTATTTAAGTAGATACACGTAATGCGTACCGAAGCATGTTCCCATAACCTCTCACGACCCATCGATCATCGGTAGTTCTGAAAGTATTAGCCATTGTGAAGTGCCACTAACAATATAAACATGACAGTGCAAATTATTAAAAAGCAATCCCGTCGGCGGCTCTTTGAGCTGCGGCGGTAGCGGCGAGCGTGACACGCCCGTCCGACGCGATTACGTCGGCCTATTTGATTTCATAGGGCTGCCAACAAACAAAACCCTTTTTAAGTCACAGTTTTTGCTGTAGGCACGTTTCACCAAATTCAAATTCGTTCGTTTCGGGAGAGGCCGGCGAGGCGAGCCTTGGCCTCCGTTAAAGCCTATGACAACGCCAATCGCATTTGGCGAAGTAACCTCAACACCTCTTACAAATTTCAAAAATAAATCAATTTCAAATAATGTTTATTCAAAGAGTCCGTTAAAAGGCACTTTTGACGCGTCAATAATTTACATATTAGTGATTTGATGGTGATAACTACATTCGTAAACTTAAAACTAAAGCTATGAGGGTTCCAAATGCGCCCTGGTCTAAGAAGAAACCCACAACAAACTAAGCCGGTTTTTTTTTTGTTATCACCATCTCGCATAATCAATAATAAATTATAGTACCCGAGGTAGAAGTCCCCACCTTTATCGGAATCATATTATATTATTTTTTTCAACAATCCCTGACATGGCAATTAATCTGCATGAGCCTGAAAGAGACAAATCGTGTGTACAACCATGCTAGCATCAAAAGACACAGAGAGATACGACGAGTAAACCATTCTTATGATTAATAGGCTATAACCGGGTAACTACAGGGCGCCGGTTTCCTCTCAGTACTGCAGTAGATCGGTAGCATTCACAGACGTAAGAACATTATAGCGAATACTTCGATAATATGCAGATTTCTTCACGACATTTTCCATTACCGTAGAAGCAAGTGGTATTAAATTTAACAAAATCGAGACGCAATTTTCTTGTGTAACAATTCTTTACTATTGTATTGTATTGTTTACTAAACCATAAAAGTCCAGCTGTTATACTGTTCCGCTTCTGTAAGGTATCCTCACACGCAACCCTTCCACAACCCTTCCTGCCAAGTGTCAACCCTGACAGCTAGTGTAGCCGACGATTATAGAGGCAGCGCGCAGCGATCCGCGAAGCGAGTAACTAGCCCAATTTTCGATGAAAACCATTACGAATTTACTGTACCTACGTCCGTCGCACGAATGGTTTCGGATTGAAGTGTAGATATTAAGCATAGGTATTTGCTTTTGTCTTTCCGATGTCCGTGCCTGGACACCTGGTGTGTGTGTTGCCAGTGATGCGATATATGATTTTCCCAAACTTCTAACTTATTAACTTCAAACTTGCTATGGTTATATTGGCCTTATAAGAAATCTCAGAGTTCGATGCCAGATTTTGCAGGTGTTTTTTTTGACTGTACAAATGTGTACTTAAAAATATTTAAATTTATCTAAATTATTGAAGACTTTGGAGCGCTTTCAATATCATTACCAAATGTCAAAACAAAAAAAAAAATTCTCTCTGCCTATCACAAAACAGCTATATGTCAAGTCTGTATGTAACCCACGAGACAGGATTACCTAGAGTGGGTACCAACGGAAAACTGCAAAACTGTATAACTGTTTTTTTGGTCAAATAAGTACTTTTTAATTTTTTCAACTTTTAAACAATTTTAGTCTCATTCCATAATTGATTAACAAAACATAAACAGTCAATTATTATAAATAGTTTAAATTCAAGAGAAACTTTTTCCATCGGTTCTTTCAAACATAAAACGCCAAAACAGATTTCGAAAAATGAAACCCGGGGTTTTTAAAGAAAACAAAAACAACAAGACGACATATTAGCGCGATATTATATTAAAAGTATAAATAAAAACGTTCCTCGTAAAAGTTTGTACCTGATGTGTTTACAGCATACGGCTTTAAAATAGTGGAATATTTTTTTCCTTATAGTGAGGTCTTATTTCCGGCTAGTCTATGTTGATATGGATGCCTACTAAACCTAAATTGACACTGCGTCTTGCGTGTACACAGTGCGGTGCACGCGTTTTAAGATTACAGTTTTACACGCACTAGAAGTAAGGTAGTTTAAAAGTCGAACACGCACGATGTCTGTGAAAACGCATAGGTGTGGACTCACCATTCACGTTCTATCAAAAGCAATTAATTCATTCTGACACATTCTTATAAAACCGTATAGTCTATTATCTCATATCTATTACCTTTAAAGTTATTAAAAGAGGATTTCACGTAATTATAAATGTCCCCCGGGATAACTTTGGGAATAAAAAACGCTTTATTAAGGCTGGTTGCATATATAACCTGACGTGCCGTACGCACTGAAATTTTATTCATTTTCGGAACATACTGGTGTTTTATATCATAATTTGGTATCACTTAATTTCAGTGTTTATTTAATAAACACAAAGGCTTCTTAACTATTGATATCGATACTCTTAGTTGATTTCTACACGTATACTGAATTAAATGAAAAAACCCTTGGGTGTTACGGCCTACGGCCCAACTCTTGACGAAAGATGCATTGGTAAGAAATGGAGAATTGAAATATTTTGAAGATTATACAGAATTAAAAAACTGCAAGTCAAAAATTAATTCAACTTATTTGATACGATAAATTTTCATAAACATTCAATTAAAATTATAGTTGCATGGATTCCAAACACGACCAAGTTTATCAAAACTGGTTTTGCAGTTACAGCTTTTACTTATGCTATTTTATGTTTTATATATTGCTTAAAATGAAACAAGGTTACAAGGTTGACAAATGTGCAAAATCTTTAGCAATAAACGTTGCGTGCGGCACGTACAGATGAGCGGGCAGCTTTGAGGTGATTATAATGTCCCCGGAGATAACTTTAAGAATAAATTAACGTTTAATTAAACCGCGTTATCGGAATCTTTTACGGGTTTTTAGTTTCCGAGATACGCTCGCCCGATACTGCGACGTGGGTAGACAGATGCACCTACGTAAGAAATGCGATTTTAATTAGCTGATGTGGGAGCTTTTCGTGAACGGAACAAAATAAAGTTGATAAGTTTCATAATTTAAGACTATCAAATTGTAGACTATCTAATTTTTTTTAAACCACTTTACGAGATGGTGAGTAATAAGCAAGTCTAAATATGAAACGTTGGAGAATTGTTTGACTACCTCCGTGGCGCAGCGCGCGCGCTGTCGCTTTTAAGAGTTGGAGGTCCTGGATTCGATTCCCGGCTCGAGTCTAGTCTGAAGGGAGGCTTCGGCCGTGGCTAGTTACCACCCTACAGCGATTTAGCGTTCCGGCACGATGAGAAACCAATTAAGAATGTGGTTTTACCCTTCCCCTAACAGGTTAGCCCGCTACCATCCTAGACTGCATGATCACTGACTGCGTCAAGGGCTAACTATAAATAAATAAATAAAAATAAAAAAAAATAAGGATAAAAAAAAACTCTAAAAAATAGTTCAATTAATGATTTATTACTTTTAGATATTATCTACTTAATGAGATTGGATACAATGTTTATAAGCCTTAGGAGAAACTTTTTAAAGTAATTTTAGCAAGTTATAAATAACATAAAGTATTGTCACGATCAACCCATTACCAGCCCACTACAGAGCACGGATCTCCTCTCAATATGAGAAGGGTTTGGCCATAGTCCACCTCACTGGCCATGTGCGGATTGGCAGACTTCACACGCCTTAGAGAACATTATGGAGAACTCTCAGGCGTGCAGGTCTCCTCAGGATGTTTTCCTTCACTGTTGAAGCAAGTGATATTTAATTTTTTTTAAAACGCATGTAACTCCGAGAAGTTAGAGGTGCGTGCCCGGATTCGAACCGCCGACCTCTGATTGGGAGGCTGACGCCCTAACCACTAAGCTATCACAGCTTCGATTCGGCATTGCAGTAAAAGGCTAAAAATCCTAGTCAAAGACTTAAAGTGTAGTAATAAAAAACAGCTTCGAATTTATATATTTTTTTATTATCAATACCTATTGCAACTTAAATACCTAAAACATACCCCAAAATCAGAATTTACGCAACAATAGCTGTTATCGTCTTATAAAAAATACAATCAGAAAAGCCCTGTGCCATTATTAAAAAACCAAAAGTCACTGCACACAATCGTTTCGTAGCACAAATAAAGGTTTTTTGAGAACTAATAATCCTAACCACTTTGTGTGCAGAGCAAACAATGAGGGTGCGCTTTTAACCCCACGCCGGTGGTCTTAAAGACCGACAGTCCCCGGAAGACCTACCTGGGGGCATTTCATATTTTGCGATGTTTAATATTACTACAAGTTAACCCTTGACCGTAACGATAACCCTCACGTGGTGATAAGTGATGATGCAGTCTAAGATGGTAGTGAGCTAACCTGTTATGAATGTAACATAAGTACCCCATTAGTAAGTAGTATAGTACTTATATAAGTATAAGTATAAGTATCAGACCAGAGAAAATCCAGAAATAATTTTGCCCAACCACAGCGACAGAGGGGTTTTTTTAAACACTACAAGTTGGCCCTTGACGGCTGTCTCACCTGATGATAAGTGATTATGCAGTCTAGGATGGTAGCGGGCTATCCTGTTATGAAAGTGACATAAGCACCCATCAGACCAGAGAAAATCCAGAAATAATTTTGCCCAACCATAGCGACAGAGGGGGTTTTTTTTACACACTACAAGTTGGCTCTTGACGGCTATCTCACCTGGTGGTAAGTGATCTTGCAGTCTAGGATGGTAGCGGGCTTACTTGTTAGGGGTATGGTAAACTCTAATTGGTTTCTACGCGACATCGTGCCGGTACGCTAAATCGTTTGGCGACACGTATTTGTCGGTAGGGTGGTAACTAGCCACGGCCGAACCACACCAGACTCGAGCCGATAATCGAACCCAGGACCTCCGACTTTATAATGTGACACCGCATGCACTGCGCCACGGAGATAGTCAAAAGGTACAAGATCACAATAATTCTCTATAAATAAAATGCCTTTCATGCACTGTACAGGAAGATGTTATAAAATTAAAAGCCAATTCAACCATATGACGTGACCACTCTTATAAGGAAGTAGTAAATTTATATTGATTAATAATCTATGTGGTTTTCTGTGATGCTGGGGCTGTGATTCCTTTTCGCGTGAAAGAAGCTTTCATAGTTACGAACTTAGACTCGCTAAGCTGTCACGCTTATTAACAGTCCGACCCCCCGTTATCCCAAACGTCGCCTAAGCCGAGGTTCGGCCTCAAAGGAGGCGCCCTTAGGCAGTCGTTCCCCTAGTTTCTTCGAGCCCTAAGGCTCAAAATTTCTTCTGGCAGAGCTTCGGAAAGAAGCCCAGCCCGGTTACGCTATGCCAACCAATAGGGTTAGTATAGCTAATGAGAAGATAAGACAGTCCGAAAAAAAAATGTCACGCTTACCCAAACTGGGTTAGCCAATACACTCTGACTTCCTAACCAACTGGGTAAACTATAAAACACAGGAGTATAAATTGAGGAGTATTTGATAACTACCAACACTATCTAGCTTGTTGTACGAAGCATAGAAGACAGATGAGGGCTTAAGTCAGACCTCCAAAGGCAATCACATAACCAGATAGCCACCTATACAATTATTACTCGCATTACTGTCTCACAACTAGGCCACAGATTTTGATATTCACCACATACCTATCTATGTACCAATAAAGTTGTTTCGGGTTAAAAGAACTACCAACGCCATCTATGTTACAATTAAGGAAAAAATATGAAAACTGATCATTTTTTACCCAAGACATCCAGTATTGTCACTAAATTGATTGGCAGATAGGGTAATTATTACCTAACTTATATTGAATGGCATAGCTGTTTTAATTAAAATGATGTGTATTAAAGAGTGTATGTCGATATATAAGCGTTAATTGCCTAGTCGATAAGACTAGTCTCCCTTCGAAAGGAGAGAATACGGGCCGACAAACTTCTAACTCGTTAGTTGTGATGAATTTTAACTTAAGGAAATTTAAATTAAATGTCGTTTGCATAGACGGTAAAGGAAGACATCGTGAGAAAACGACTGAAGTATAGCAATCTACACTTCATCAGCGTGCTATAGTACGGTCTAAACACTTATCATTCTGAAAAGGAGCCTCTATGAAATTAAAATAATATACAATATATTTTTCATTATTTATTTTATGAGGTAATGGTGATAACTACACTCTCCAACTTAAACGACGGTTCCAATCGCGCCCAGGTGTAAGAAGAAGCCCACAATAAGCTTAGCCGTGTTTTTTTGTTATCACCATCTCACATAATCATTAATAAATTATGGTACCTATGGAGATCGTGGTCCCGACGAGATCTCAGCTTCCAAACGGCTTCATTAGTTAGGACGTCCATTAGAAATATTACTGAGATTAAAAGTTAACTGCGCCCTTTGAAGATCCCCTTATTATAAACATTAGGGAACACAGAAGATGGAAGCTGGTTCCACAATTTGCAGGTACGATTTGGGAGCGCATGAATCAATGTGCCAATGTCAATAATAAATGACGCCGCAAAAAGATGACGCTAAACTAAATTATTAGTCAGCCGGCGTTCAGCCGCGCCGGGCTATTCAATTTCCCGCGCTATGCATCTCTGTCGCCGCATCGCCTTTGACTGCGCTTTGCATATTTTATATGAGAGTGAAGTTTCGGGAGAGGCCGGCGAGGCGAGCCTTGGCCACCGTTTAATACTATGACAACGCCAATCGCATTTGGCGAAGTAACCTCAACACCTCTTTCAAATTTAAAAAAAAAATCAAATTCAAATTATGTTTATTCAAACAGTCCTTTAAAAGGCACTTTTGACGCATCAATAATTTACATAGTAGTGATTTGATGGTGATAACTACATTCGTAAACTTAAAACTAAAACTATGAGGGTCCCAAACGCGCCCCGGTCTAAGAAGCCTACAACAAACTTAGCCATGTAAATTTTCTTTTTGTTATCACCATCTCACATGCCACTTAAAATTATATTAAGAGCTATCTTATTAGATATAATATTTCATACCCATGCTTGTTTATCATTTACATAATCATTTACACTATAGTAGGACTTTTCTACAAGCTTACGTTTTACACAAACTTTGAACTTATTGAGAGACATCCCAGAAATTTCATTTGGTAATTTGTTATAAAATTGTATACAATTACTGAATTTTCAATTGTGAATTTGTTGTCTAGTAGCGTGTAATACATAACGTCTTCGTACAGCCCGGTTACGCTGTGGCAACCAATCGGGTTTGTACAGCAAATAGACAGTCCGAAAAAAAAATAACGTCTTCAATACGTTAACGAAATTAACGTTTCGCATTATGTCGACTGTACGCCTTTGCCCGCAGTTTCCCTGATGCCACTGATTTCAGCCATTTCCTGATGTTATAAAGCGAGACGTGTCTCTATCAAAGCTTGTGATTGCACCAATGGCATTGATTGCACTGAACTACCATCACCTACGCTAAAACGAAGCTAAACTCTGTCACGCTTTACTGTGGCTAAGTATGATATTCGCTACAATACAAATCACTCTTACATATAAACTGGTGTACAAATAGTAAATCCATAAATTTTTTGAGTTGAGCGGTCAGTAGCATACAGTAGATGAGTTTTTAAGTAATTAACGATTAAATACTTTTGGTCTTTTTATAAATTATACGAATGATATCAATAGATAAAACCACATATCTTGGTGATTTTTGGCATATTTTTGACAATTGTGATTCATAACCATGTAGTAAGACAATATTGATATAAATAGGGAACTAAAACCGCGAGAAAAATTTACTTATAACATCAGAGCTTAGGTACATACGTAGCCATCTACTTTATAATTAAGACGAATTCTCTATCTACGAACCTTTACTATACGTATTTCTAACATGCGTTTAGTTATTTTTATTTAATTATGTCATGTATGTCTGGTGCGAGGCTTCGGCCGTGGCTAGTTACCACCCTACCGAAAAATACGTACCCCCAAGTGATTTAGCGTTCCGGCACAATGTCAAACCAATTAGGAGCGTGAGCTTACCATACTCTTAACAGGCTAGCCCGCTACCATCCTAGACAGCATCATCACTTACCACCAGGTGATATAGCTGTCAAGGGCTTACTTGTAGTGTATAAAAAAAAAATTAAACTAACTTTGCCTCTACCCAATCATAAGTATTCAAAAGTAATTAAAGTAAATAGCGATGTCACGCGTCTAATCTGGTAATCGGGTATTAGTTGACGTAACTAATCATGCAAGAAGTTACGGAGCGGACTCCGCTTACGCCTAGCTGACCGCATTGCAAATCTCACCCCGCATAATCCTTTCATCAAAAGCGCCGCGGCCGGCGCGCAGCAGCGTTCTGGTAATTTTTCCCGCGCGCGAGCGAGACGCCACATGTAACAAACGGGGTGTCAAACGGCGGTGGGGATAAGACGGCAAAGCTCCCGCAAAGTACACAAAATGCAAAAATGGCGCGGCGACGAGTGACAACGTGTCAGAGAGGGGGGGCGCGTCAGAAACAAGCTCAGTTCAACGCCGACCGCCGTGGGTGTCTTACGTGTGTAACCCCGCGCCCGCGTCTGTGTCTGTGAGTGATGTGCTGACAGGTTGGATCGTGAAGTGCTGTGTGACCAAAAGTTTTTAAGCTGGAGAAGGATACACTGTTGTGGAGCAATATGCTCACGTCTAGCAACCAATATCTGCGACCGGATTACCTGTCGCCTCTGCCGACCACGGTAAGTTTCTACCAAACGTCAACTCGAGCCTTACTTCATCACTTTTTAGATTAATTTTTTGAAGAATAAATATATTGCCTACACGTAGAATTCGTAAAAGTTCTATGAAATACATATTTAAACTAAAACTGTGAAGACACATAAAAAATTTAACTTTAATTCTCTTCAGTAACTCAATATTACAAGCAAAAAAGAAATTATAGGAAGAAATTTTACATGAGTATAGCTTTTTAAGCTAAGTTAAACGACTTGTAAATATTAAATATTTACAAAACGTATATTAATAAGGCAGCAAATCGTTATAACCGCTTACAGTAAGAACTGGAAGTGGTCCAAGGAATTAATAAATGTGTAATATCAAGTCGAAAAACATGGCAATAAAACACGCAATGCCGAGTGAGACATTCAATTTAAAATGATGGATTGTAAACGAACCGTTCCTTTTGAAATAATAAATTACGGTGACGGCAATAAAAATTGGTAATATATTTTATTACCTCGTATGTTCTTATTTTTTAATAACGCTTCTTCAATGTGAATATAGTTTAGAGGGAATTACCATATAATCATCCATAGATATTAAAAGATGAAACTCTCTCCTATTTTTAAATAAAGTTTATAGTTTCATTGTAATCAACAAATAATAATAGACAAATATATGTAATAAAATACAGTAATTATACACTTCAATAAGTAATACAATATAATTATCATAAACAAATCTAATTTTCACAGCATATTGCAACAAAAGAAATATGATTAACCGCATAAGATTATGCCGAACCGCATAGAGTTTCTAAACAAATTAGCGATAGTAAATTATACAATAAAATCAAAATTGAGGTGGTATTAGCACCTAAGTATTTTTAAAACCCTAATTTTAATGAGAAAGTATCAGTGTATTTCTGTTCACTATATTCGTTGTTGAAAGTCTTATATTACTGATTGATTTATATAATCCAACAGCAAGCTTAATATATTTGTCATTTAATACTAAGAAGAGCCTTATATTATTGCAGTTTAATTTTAAAACTGGTCTTAAATATGTTGCTAGTCAAATAGATACATTTATAGATCTCTTTGGAGTCCTATCTCAATATTTATGACACTGAAGTGAGGTGATCTTGATTCCGCTTATATATTCCTAATGATCTAATTGAATACTTGTTAATAGTTATTATTTCTTTAACATAAATAACAACTAAATAGCAGACTGTGTTATATGTTAATAAGGCGAAAGATAAAAAGCCATGCCTAAACTTGCATATTATTCAATCATAATTTATCACATTATTTATTAGCCGATGTTGTTATTTCAATAGTTCATAAACTATTTGGTATATGTTTAAAATAATAATTAAAATGAACCGAACCATCAGGGCTGGGTATGCATTATTTTTGTATTAAACTTTTGAAAAAAGCCTGAATTTTCAAAATTTATTTCAATCTTCATCTTTTTTATAAGTTGTATACATTTAGATTACAATTTAAATTTTCTTAATTCATTAAAGTCTAATCGTTAACTAAAATTAAATGACGCGGCATGACTAACAATAAAGTCTAATAGAAACTCCTGCGGATTTTCCATAATTCAATTTACTTTATTAAATTATTATTCAATAATAAGTCTATTTTATTACTGAGTAGATCTTATTTGAATGAAACACTAATAATTTAACGCAAGCTCGTATACGCGCATAAAGTGCGAAATAGAGTTGACGCGCCCGTAACATAAAACAAAATCCTCCCCCGAATGCTCGTTCAAACTAACGCCGTGCCGTGATAATAGACGTGACAGCGCGGCAAGTACAGGCGCGCCGCAAATTCAGCGGCACAAATTGGCCTTTTCACTGCGAGATTACATCATGCGGGAACCGAGTGAAATGTCAAGCGGGGCCGAGGGCTGCCAGACGCGCGGATAATGGCACGTCGGCCGCGTGATTGCACTCCCGCCCGCCGCTCGCCCCCGGCACCCTCGCTCCCTTTATGCCGTCACTCGCAACCGACGTTTCATTTCATAAACCTCTTTGTTGCAGCTCGACGCGAAGAAAAGCCCTCTGGCGCTTCTGGCGCAGACCTGCAGCGCGATCGGTGCCGACACGCCCAACCCGAAACTCATCTCCGCTGCGGAGAAGGCCAGCAAGAAATACGACGAGAAACCTATTCATATGGACAACAAACCAAGCTTTAAGCCTTACGAGTCGTGCCTGACGAGAGAAAAGACTAGGACGCCCGAAGATAGAGCCGCTTCCGTTAACGCGCACTCCAAAACACCGTCGTCGAAAGGTAGCGCTTCGACGACTCCGGTTCAAGCGCGATGTCACAGCAACCAAAGTTCATCATCTCAGAGGACGCCACCACCGACGCAACGCAAGTCGCCGTCAGAAAAATCTGACGAGCGATCCAGTCCTCTACACTCGCCTGCTCAAGCCAAATCCAGTGATTCTTCTAGTTCAGCGTCCAAGTTACCGTACCCACCAAGTACATTATCATCGTCTATAGATACCAAAGAATCATCCAGTTTCAAACATAACGTACCTGTTTCTTCGTCAGCTTTCCTCGGAGGGTTGCCTCCCACTGGATTTCCATTACCTATGGATTTAATGACGAGTAGCCTTATGGCAGCGCAACATCATGCGTTAAAAAATGGACTCAATCCGTATCTTGCTTACGCAAGAATGAAAGCTCCGGGAAGTGAGTTAGGTATTTGTAGAGACCCATACTGCACTGGGTGCTCTCTGAGTTCCCACTTGCTCAAATCTGCAGTGTGCCCCGCCGGCTGTGCTCAGTGTGACCACGCGAAGACTCCGTTCCATTTGCCGGCCGGTCATCCTGCAGCAGCTGCGTATGCTCATGCTCAACTGGCTGCATTAGCCGCCGCATCACAGCTGCCCTTCGTATGCAGTTGGATGGCTGGCGACTCTGCCTACTGCGGGAAGAGATTTGGGACGTCAGAGGAACTGCTACAGCATCTACGATCGCATACTGCAAGTGGTGAATCGAGTCCGAGCTTATCGATGTTAAGTGCGACACATCCTCTCCTGCAGAGGACGTATCCCACACCGCCCTTGTCACCATTGACTCCACGTTTCCATCCGTACAGCAAGCCTTCGCACATGGTGTCTTCGCCTCCCCTCCCGTTCCACCTAGCACCTCACCCATCGCTCGCGGCGTACTTCCCGTCGTATCCGTTGTTCGGCCCGCGGCCTCTGCACCCTTGAGGACCGTCGGCGCTCCACGCACACAAAAAGGGGGGCGCCGACCACTAACGCCCATACGAAAGGACATTCGGAACTGAAGAAAGTGTACATATAAGTTAGTGTTCTTCCAGTTTCTAGTCGGCTCATATCAAGACGGACTTGAACCCCAGCGGGGTGCGACAGCTGTGATCTCTAACTTGTAATATTCGTAGCGTTATGTGCACCGCATTGGTAACGCTATCGCTTGGTCCCGCGTGTGCGGCTTTTATTTTCTAGTTAGGTTAACTGAATTTGTATGTACCAAATCTATAGTAATGTAATTAAATTCGTTTCCTAACTTAAGTTGTTGCAATTAATTAGTGAGGATTGTTAATTGTGTTTGTATTTTTTTTTATTAATCGACTGTGTATATTTTGATTTTTATTCTGCAAAATATTCAACATATCTTTAAAGTAATGGTATCGCTACAACAAATTGAGTATATTCTTATTTTTATCAAGGTGATAAAATATTCATTGTTCAAATACATTTTAAATTCAGAAAGATAAAAGCTTCGGTAAAGTAGCACTGGTACTGGTCTGCAAGAAATGTTATTATAATTATAATATCATCGTTAAATATAAACTTTAAAGCAGAAAATTGGATTACAATGCGTGTAGTAGAATATAAATCACTATAATAGCTGCAATGAGTATCTGTTAACAAAAATATTGTTATAAAGTGCATAAAAATGAAAAAATATACGTAAATATTTAATTTAAACTTTTGTTTCACTTGCGTTCGGAGCATGCCTCTTTGTAGCCAAGTCTGGTGATTTATTTTAATGTGGATGTACATAAAACTAAATCACAGACACAATTTGGTAGATTTACATTTTTTTTATGTTCCCAAAAATATTTTTCCATAATTCAATTAAGCAACATTTATAAGCGTTTTATTTTTACTTAAAAAGCTAGATTAAACACAAGAATTTGCAATTCTTTTTTACGACTGAGTTTTAGAGAATCGGTTTTATTTTACAAATTTTTACTCTGGCAGTTGGTTTTTAAAGCAATTTTTTTGTAGAAAGAAAGTCACTATTTATCTTTATTAGAACGTTTTTGTAATCTCTGTTCGTTTATGACTATTTTAGAGATACAATCTACTTCCTGTAATTTAAATAAAATTGCGCATATAATTTATGACATTAATTATAACTGAAAATTAACAGAAACTACTGCTCTGATTTTGTATTTAATTCTTTCTAGGCGGGAAATACTATTTACAGTATAAAAAGTAGCTATTAGTACGATAAAATAATATGATTTCGAAAATAAAGATTATAAAAAATTATAGACAAAAGAAAAGTTTCAAATGACCTCAATACATTTCTTTGCGTGGAACAAAATTGCTATCATGAAGAATAGAATAAATCCAACAAAAGCAACTGGGAAAATATTACATTTGAAATGTCGAAAAATGTTAACTTTTAGAATTGCTCCTGTATTAGAATTTCCTTTGTTTTGCCTAACAACTTCTCCGCTTTGTTGTTGAAACTGTTCAAAGAACATTGTAGTTTAATGTTGTACAGTCGACACCTGGCGAGGTGTTTCATTACGCAGTAGTGAAGCTTTTCAGCAATAAAACGTTTCTAGTATTCGAAAACTTCTTGCTTGTGTATCATAGTCTTCTACTGAATAAATCAAATATATATTTGTAATATTATAATTTGTCTGGTGGGAGGCCTCGGCCGTGGCTAGTTCCCACCCTACCGACAAAGACGTCGCAAAGCGATTTAGCGTTCCGGCACAATGTCGCGTAGAAACCAATTAGGAGTATGGGTTTACCATACCCCGAACAGGTTAGCCTGCTACAGTCTTAGACTGCATCATCACTTACCATCAGGGGAGGTTGACGTCAAGAGCTAACCTGTAGTGGATCAAAAAAATATTCAAAAGGTAGAGAACCAATTTTGTAAGTTCTGTCCAAGAAATGCTCTTTTTCATTTGAGTGAATTTACATTTTGCACAATTCGTAAATATATACCTCTCAATCATTAGTGTGATTATTACACATTTTGTTACCTAGAACAATTATTGCTGCTCTCAGACATCGGTCATAAACTGACATGATAGAACAAAAGTAATTGAATTGCTACTGCCTTCTAAAGTTGGCAATATAACACAGATATTAAATAGGAAGGACCGATAGTATTAAATACTAAACTAATTAACGAACTACTAAATAACAAATTATCAGTTTCAGTCCATACTAAAGTGGGATTTGGGTATGTTTGTAAAGAGTGGAAATAGTTTCTAAATTGTCTTGGGTCTGGCCTATTGGGATACTTTGACTCTGTCACTAGAATGCTGGAAATTATGCACCTTACGAAACAAATAACTTCACTTATTTAATTATATTACTAGCTGATGCCTACGATTTCTTCCACGTAGATTAGGTTTGCGAAATTTCATTAAAATCGTTCAGCAATATAAATATAGAGAAGTAATTACAGAATGTCACTCTCATAGTATCTAATCTAAGCTTCTATCACTTTCCTTCCAGTAGGTACTCCAAACTATTTCAATCGATGAAAAGGATATTGTGCTGTGCTGTGCGAAATCAAGCAGAAAACATTGGCTCCTTTATTATCAAACCAACGAATAGGACTCCTGATTCATGATTGAATTCTTATTTATCACGAAAAAATTTTACAATGGACTGGATATTCAAAAATATCTTTGCTTAAAAATCATCTTCAGTCCGTGGATTTTCCTAAGTCAACGATACTCTCAGACATTACATCCCACTTCTGCAACCAAGTAGGTACACTGATATGAAGGCATCAACAAATTGCGCCTCCGACTGTACCGGCTCATAATATTTCAACGCCGGCGAGTGCAGCGCGCTACATGATGTATGGTGACAGACGGACAGATAAATTGCTCATAATTTATTGTATGGAAGCCGCTGCGAGCCTAATTACGAGTGTTGCGAACCTGACTCACACTGCTGAGGAGGAAAATGATTTGTGTTTATTGTCTTTAGCTTGAGGCTCAAGTCGTTATGGGTATCGGTTTAGCTGGGGATCTAAGTATAATATTAGTTATGCTAAGAAGTGCCAACGTTAAAGGAATAAAAAAACTTGAGAGGTGTCAAGGGACACCCGGATGGAACGAAGTTCCTTTCGATTAATTATGAAGGAATTGTAATAAAATTTTATTTTATTTAAGTTATAATAATATTTTTTTTATTATTAAAAAATATAATGTTATATAAACTTAATCAGGAGGCTCAATTTTGTACTCCATCAGCAGTATCCGGAACTTGTGCAGAAACACTGTCAGGATTCATTATTATTAATTTATTATTCATTATTTTTTATTATTTATTATTTACAAAAACCTGTATACATTCAACAAAAATAATCGTCACGACACCACACTGTTCAATGCGAAATAGAAATGAAAATATCTGTCTTGCTTTCTATAAGAGAGAGAGAGACAGACAGAGAAACATGCGACGCCGCAAAGCTTACAATAACAAAAAGTGTTGTGACTACTTTTCGTAAGATTTTTTTCCATCTAGCCCCCTTTCACAACGCGCGATAAGGAACTTCGTTCCAAAAACAAGATTGTATTATGTCTGAACTAGACAAAGGATCTGATACATTTCTAGCACAACTTCAGAGCATAAACAAAATTGTAAATTTTAATATTTAAAACATTATTACATATTAAACCGATTTTGTAGAATTTTCGTCCAAGCGATTCTATGTGAATTTACATTCAAGAAATTTAATATAATTTATTTCAATTCTAATTTTGATTTTATTAAATGGGCAATATTTTTTTTATGGACATGCGCAAACTTGCGGACTATTACAAAATATGTCAATGATTAATAATTAAAATTAATTAATGTCATATTTTGAATTTTCATCATATTTACCACCCTACCGACAAAAGCGTGTCGCCAAACTATTTAGCGTTCCGGCACGATGTCATGTAGAAACCAATTAGGAGTATAGGTTTACCATACCCCTCACAGGTTAGCCCCATCTGAGACTGCATCATCACTTACCATCAGGTGAGATTGCCGTCAAGGGCTAAGTTGTAGTGAAAAAAAAATGTTATAGATACACCATTATTTAAAACACATACGGAACTGTAACCGACATGTTTTGTATGTATTGCTGACGTCATCATGTGAGCGTGATTCAACTGAGCCACAGTTCTTATAAAAATCCAAAGAGAGCTCAGGGCTCGCCTTGACTCTCTGAGGGCCCACTACTGGGACAGAAAGCTAGGAGAGCTCACGCCATCCCATACAGCGTACCATGGCCTAGCGAGAGCTCTCAAAGCTGACCACGTTGCAGCCACACCCCCTCTCTTACGACCCAATCTTCCACCCGCTTTCGAAGATCTGGATAAGGCCGAATGCCTCGCTGACTCGTTTGAAGCACAGTGCACCCCGAGCGATAGTTCTATAAATCCCAACTTTGTAGGTATCGTCACCAATAAAATAGACTCACTAGGCCCACTGTCTCCAGACAGCGAGCCCATAGCTCCCACGACTTGCGAAGAGGTTCAGTCGATTATCAATAGGCTGCACTCTAAGAAAGCTCCCGGTCCCGATGTGATCACAAACAGGGCACTTAAATGCATCCCTCCCCAGCTACTGTACCTACTGGTAATGATATATAACGCCCTGCTGGCAGGATGCTCTTTCCCCACAGAGTGGAAAGAGGCTATAGTAATAGGTATTAAAAAACCTGGTAAGCCCGCTAACCTCCCCTCTAGTTACCGCCCTATAAGTCTTCTCAACTCCTTAGCAAAGGTGTACGAGAGGATAATACTCGCCCGACTTAAAGTCGTCATCGAAGCTAAAAAGCTTATCAATGACGAGCAATTTGGCTTTCGATCCAAACATTCTAGCGTCCACCAAGTGCACCGCCTAACGGAGCACGTGGCGCGAGGGCTTTACGATTGGAAACGTGGTCGCCTCACAGGAGCCGTATTCTTCGACGTAGCCAAGGCTTTCGACAAAGTCTGGCACGCCGGTCTCATTTATAAATTACAAACCCAGGGTATCCCGGATAGGCTTTTATACCTATTAAAAGACTATTTAACCGATCGCACCTTTAGGTTTCGAATAGACGGCACTCTGTCGTCTAGGAGACCCCTAAAGGCCGGCGTACCCCAGGGTTCAGTTCTAGCGCCCTACCTCTATACGCTGTACACGAGCGATATACCCAAGAGCCCTTATGTAGAGCTAGCCCAGTACGCGGACGACACTGCTCTTTACACGACCAGTCGTTCGCTACCGTACATAGTAGCCCGCCTTCAGAAAGCGATCAAGCGCTTAGGCGCTTGGTTCCGCCAATGGAGGATAGAAGCTAACCCGGAAAAGAGCAAAGCGCTTCTTTTTACCGGGCTAAACCGCCCTGACCCCAGATACAAAAAGGACCTTATATTATTTAATCGTGTGATTCCATGGGAACGCACTGTCAAATATCTAGGTGTAACCTTTGATAGTCGCCTGTCCTTTTCGCCGCACATACGTAGAGTCAGTCAGAAAGCCCGTTTTGTTCTTAACAGACTCTACTTCATGATTAATAAACGCAGTAGGCTACCTCTCCGTCACAAAGTGACATTATATAAAACTTGTATCCGCCCAATCATGTCTTACGCGAGCGCCGCTATAGCGCTTCGTCCCACGTATAAAACCTTTCAAACGATTCAGAATCTTTTCATGCGCACGGCAACCGGCTGTCCCTGGTATGTGCGTAACGTAGATCTGCACAGAGACCTAGAACTGGACACTATCGCTCAGCACTTTAAGAAACTCTCGAAAATCTATTTCGAGAAATCAATCCGACACCCCAACCCTCTCGTAGTTGCGGCTTCTTTTTACTCCCCCGACCTAAGCGCTCCTCTCCGAAAGAGGAGACCTAAACATATCCTTCATGACCCTGACGATCAGATGACTACTGACAACACACTCGTACCACCTACCACACAATCATACGCTACACACCGTCTTCGCCGGCGAAGACGAGGTCCCCGCTATCTTACGTCATCCGGACGTGGCCTCCATCCACGGCCTCGGAGACGTACGGACCACTCACCGTCCGACCCCCCCGTTATCCCAAACGTCGCCTAAGCCGAGGTTCGGCCTCAAAGGAGGCGCCCTTAGGCAGTCGTTCCCATAGTTTCTTCGAGCCCTAGGGCTCAAAATTTCTTCTGGCAGAGCTTCTTTCCAAAGCTCGCCAAACAGCCCGGTTACGCTGTGGCAACCAATAGGGTTTGTACAGCTAATAGACAGTCCGAAAAAAAAAAAAAAAAAAAAAAAAAAAAAAAAATGACGTCATCATATTTTAATGTATCGTAATAATTTACTCAGATAATTATGCGACGCTGGAGTTGTAGTGACATTGATTGCTTTGTTTACAAACTCATTCATACAAACTTTGTATTAGTAGTTTGTATGACCCAATGGCGCTACTGCGATATAATGTGGGTCAAAGATGATACGCTACCTGTTTGTACCGTGTAATATGAAGTGCTACTGTGTGTGTGTGTGCTGTGACGTGCTGCTAGTGTGGGTTTACCATACCCCTAACAGATTAGCCCGCTACCATCTTAGGCTGCATCATCACATACCATCAGATGAGAGTGCCGTCAAGGGCTAAAAAAATGCTAGCGTCTACCTGTTATATTTTTACCCTCAAAACATTCTAAACTCCATAACTTTGAAAAACTAAATTAAAACATATTTACGCCCGATGTTAATAATCAATTTAATCCAACAACTTCATATAGCAACAGCCGTTGCGAAGATCTCGGGTAAACAGATGGACAGACAAGGATTTTGAAACGTATGTCTAGTAGGCACAATAATTATAAAGTTTGAAATAATTATAATTTGTTGAAGCGGTGATAGCCTAGTGGTTAGGGCGTCAGCCTCGTAATCAGAGGTCGGCGGTTCGAATCCGGGCACGCACCACTAACTTTTCGGAGTTATGTGCGTTTTTAAACAATTAAAATATCACTTGCTTCAACGGTGAAGGGAAACATCGTGAGGAAACGTGCAGACGTGCAGACGCCTGAGAGTTCTTCATAATGTTCTCATAGGCGTGTGAAGTCTGCCAATCCGCACATGGCCAGCGTGGTGGACTATGGCCAAACCCTTCTCATATTGAGAGGAGACCCGTGCTCTGTAGTGAGTCTATAATGGGTTGATCATGATGATGATGATAATGTGTTTACTAAGCGACAGTTTTATGGTAATCAAACACTATTCATCTGTCATTAATTTCGTTAGCTAATCGAGGTTGTAGTATCATAATAGCTTGAGAACTTATCAGTATGTATTAAGAATCTCTCTTGATTACCATTTATACTGTAACTATAAATTCAAAAACATTCTAATTAATTCAAACAGACACTTAGCGCTTCCTATTTGCAAAGGATATGGACGATAAATTTTTGGTGAAATAGTTATTTTAATTTTTTTCAAAGCCATTTATATTAAGATGGTAATAATTTAAAACTTTCAAAGACATTTAGATAGGCTAATGATTATATTAAACGGCAGCAATATTTCAAGCCAATAAGAATTTTAATTAATGATAAATATGAAAATTGTTCTATGATATATTAATAACTGGGCATACGTACCAATTCAGTTGTAGATACACTATTATCCATATAAAATTAAAGGACAAAGACAACGTAAGGCAGAACTTAATACTAGATCGGTAGATATTGGTTTACAAAGGGATCACATTATAATATACTTGTAGATAGCAGAATTACAAGAAATTTCTATAGTAGTTATTTCTATTTTTTTTTGTATTCGTAAATATAAAAATGACACCGTTGCGCGTTTGTTTTTAATTATAAGTAATTCAATTTCGACATAGTGGAGATCACCAAAATCTCATTCTCCTTTGGGCCGATAGTTATGTAGATTAGCCATGTAGCTATTATTTTTCAGTTTAATACTAAACGTCTGAGTTTCTCTTTTTTTTTGTTACTTATATATAATATATGATGTCATATTTTTTACATATATATATGATTTACATGAGAAGGGTTTGGCTATAGTCCACCACGCTGGCCATGTGTGGGTTGGCAGACTTCACACGCCTTTGAGAACATTATGGAGAACTCTGAGGCGTGCAGGTTTCCTCACAATGTTTTGTTCACCGTTGAAGCAAGTGATATTTTTAATAACTTAAAAACGCACAAAACTCCGAAAAGATAACACCCAATATACAGGGTATACCCAATTTCAGTTGAACTGCTACGGTTTGTATGTATTACTTATTACCGTTACGTATATTACATAATCGTTATCCTGTCGTTTAGCAAAATTAGAGTCCAAAAAGCAATCAGAGGTGCAAAGCCAGCCAAGGCATTACAAACTAACATTTGATCGAAGCGGTGATAGCCTAGTGGTTAGGGCGTCAGCCTCCTAATCAGAGGTCGGCGGTTCGAATCCGGGCACGCATCTCTAACTTTTCGAAGTTATGTGCGTTTTAAAAAAAAAATATATCACTTGCTTCAACGGTGAAGGAAAACATCGTGAGGAAACCTGCACGCCTGAGAGTTCTCCATAATGTTCTCAAAGGCGTGTGAAGTCTGCCAATTCGCACATGGCCAGCGTGGTAGACTATGGCCAAACCTTTTTCATATTGAGAGGAGACCCGTGCTCTGTAGTGAGCCGGTAATGGATTGTTCATGATGATGATGATTTGATCGTATTATCCCGGAAAGAAAAGAACAGTCTGACTGCCTAGACCCAACGCATAAAGAAGTTAAATTGAAATTCCGTGACACTGACACACCGCCTTTAAAACATATACATTTACATAATATTGATGTTAGTAACTGATTAATTACTAACATCTTCCGACATTTTTATACTGCTGGAAACATACTTTAAAATTTTGAGTATTGTTAACATATAAATAATTTGTTACAATTTTATATTTTTACTAGTGTTTAGGCAACACTTTCAGGAAGTAGGAAATATATATATATATATATAATTCTAATGATTGTTTGTCCGTTCTCGTAGTGATTATATTTCCTAAAACAACAGTTTCTTAAGACAGCGGTGAGTGCCACGTAGGTATAACTAGAATATCAAAAGTGAAGCCAGAGCCGCGTCCTGACTACCGACGCAGCTTCTTGATACTTGAGAGCCGGCACTTCAAAGGCGGCGACGCTTTGATGTGCCGCGCGCATCGAGCAACACGCTCAGAGCAGATTCTGTGATCTCGCGAGATAAAGTGAAAGAGGAACCATTTGCAGGAGGAAAATTAATTAAAAATTGATTTGACAGCCTCTGTGGTGCAAAGTATTGTTATAAATTTTGAGGTTCCAGTATGATTCTTGGCTCGATTCAAGTCTGTTGGGAGCTTTGGCTCAATCAGTTAATACCAGGTGACCTTTGCTCTTTGCTTAAATTTCTTTAATTTATTATTTAAGTTATATTAAAGGAATTTTAGCTTAATTATGAACGACAAGTATTGAGAATAAGAAGCAAACAAAAACGGTTTACTTTTTATACTCAAGGCAGAATAGTTTTTTTGAATGCGATGAGGTCTGGGGATAGCAATTTTTAGGGTACTCACACAAAAATAAGCGAAAGTGACAGAGAGTCTATTAGCTTACCTCCGTAATTGATTAGACCTAATGGTCCTGTACTTTGCTACTTAGGCGATGCGTTACAGCATTTCTACCTGTTGTTCTGAGGAGTTTTTTTAAATGCCTCTTTATAACCATTTTTATTTTATTTATGTGTCACTCGTAGCGGGCTCCGGCGAGATAATCGCTTTTAAAGAGATGTTTTGTCAGAATACACGTGATAACGTTGAAATGAATTGTGCCTATTCTGTATGGCGGTTGGCATGTTTTAACTTTTAATTCGTCATGCATTTTGACGTAAGAAGTTCTATAATTGAAGCGTACGTAAGTTTTTTTTTTGAAGTCATCATGATCAACCCATTACCGGCTCACTACAGGGCGCGGGTCTCCTCTCCATATGAGAAGGGTTTGGCCATAGTCCACCACGCTGGCCATGTGCGGATTGGTAGACTTCACACGCCTTTGAGAACATTATGGAGAACTCTCAGGCGTGCAGGTTTCCTCACGATGTTTTCCTTCACCGTTGAAGCAAGTGATATTTTAATTGTTTAAAAACACACGTAACTCCGAAAAGTTAGAGGTGCGTGCCCGGATTCGAACCGCCGACCTCTGATTAGGAGGCTGACGCCCTAGCCACTGAGTTATCACCGCTTTTTGAAGTAGGTACTTTTTTATATTCATAGTTTCTCAAGTTCATTTCTTTTGTCTTGTCGAGTTCTAAACTGGATTCAAAATGAACCAACTATATAAAGATAACACTACCCTAGCTGGTAGATACACTACCTTACCCGTTTCCCAATGTAAAGAATTTTTAGATACAGAGGATACATTGAGTAAAATGGACTGGCTTATGAAGTGTTAGGTGCACATAAACAGCTCAGTTTAAGTGATTGCAACGAAATAATAGTCTGTTAATTTTTTAATTTTAAAGAACAATTATGATTGCATTGCCACATTTTGTTACTTAATTACTGAAGTTAAATCACAAAAGAATTTAGAGTCGCCAATTAAATTTATAACATTTTTATCAGTGTAGTAGTTTTAAGTTATCTTGTAAGTGAAAATTTTTTTTTTTTGGAAAATAAAGTCTAAAACTTAAATCTAAGGCTAAGGTCAAACTAAAATTTTATTTATGTTTAGCACTTACAGCCCGCTTAAACAGAAGGGATGAAGGAAGACAGACTGGTAGTAGTAGTTACTGTTAGTAAGAGAAAGAGTTCCTAAAACTCGTGTCGAAATAATGACATTTTAACGACGTCCGTGGGAAAGCGCGTGCGCTGTCGCATTACAAGTTACATTACAAGAGGTATTGGGTTCGATTCCCCGCTCGAGTCTGGCTTCGGCCGTTGCTTGTTACCTCCCTACCTACAAAGAAGTGTCGCCAAGCGATTTAACGTTCGCGTGGTACCTATCCAATTAGGATTATTGGTATACCACACCCCTGACAGGTTAGCCTGCTCCCACACTCATGATTGCACAGAATATATATTTTTATTCAATACAAGTTAATCCTTGACGGCAATCTCGCCTGGTGTAAGTGATGATGCAGTCTAAGATGGTAGCGGGCTAACCTGTTAGGGATATCTATACAAATAAATAAAATTGGAGTGTCTGTTTGTAATATTGAAATAACCGTTTTTTACTACAAGCATATGAATATGTATACGGTACACACACCAAAATAACATTTTTTACAATTTTTGTCTGTCTGTCTGTCTGTTTGTTCCGGCTAATCTCTGAAATGGCTGGACCGATTTTTACAGGACTTTTATTGGCAGGTAGCTGATGTAATAAGAAGTAACTTAGGCTACTTTTATTTTAGTAAAAATCTTTTATTTTAGAAAAATAAAGTAACGTTGCAATGTCCAGTACCGCGCGCAGCTCACGCGCATGCCACCGCCTGTGCCATCACGTCTCGGGCGCTTCCCACTTCCCAATTATTTCAAGTAACACGGGTTAGTAATCTATTGCTTCGTGATTGAAAGACAAACAGACACACTAACTCAACGCAGACGAAGTCGCGGGTGTCAGCTAGTTGTAAAATAAAATTAAAACTTGTTGGAAGTGAGTTGAAAACGGAGGCTCCTTCAAGTGGATGTAATAATATCCGAGGGCCCGTCAGAGTCAATATAATTTGACGCAAGCTCCGCGCGGAGCAGACAAGCATCGCACAGTGGCGCGGAACAGTGATTACCGCCGGCTCTTTGAAGCCGCGATGTCGGCGCGGCTCAGGCACTGACTCACCGCTCGCTGGCTCCTCTACAAGGATCTTGGAAGCTTTTTAGTTTATCATCACTCTCTAAGTCTCTAGAATCAGCTGATTTGACGTAGGCGCTCTTGCGAGCCTTCTCTGTTAACCGTTATCTCTGGGTGAATAGGTTATGTCTATTGTGGTGGAATAATTAATCCACACGATGTTGCAAGAACACCAGGACCATGATCTTCAGTAATGAAGGAACTAAACAAGCAATAAAAAAAATATATATCACTTGCTTCAACGGTGAAGGAAAAAAACGTGAGGAAACCTGCACGCCTGAGAGTTCTTCATAATGTTCTCAAAGGCGTGTGAAGTCTGCCAATCCGCACATGGCCAGCGTGGTGGACTATGGCCAAACCCTTCTCATATTGAGAGGAGACCCGTGCTCTGTAGTGAGTCGGTAATGGGTTGATCACGACGAATAACTAAACGCGCCAAGTGGTTGTTACCCATTGGTCTACGTAGCACGCACCGGCCATAGTTAATTTAAACAGTACCTAAAGGATTTTCGTACATAATTAACGCGTAAACATATTGCAGTACAATAACTTATAGTTGTATAGGTAATGGTACGTTCAGTCTAAGAGTGTATTAATTTGGGTTTGGTGGGGTTGGCATATCCATTTCGGACAAAACTCCAAAAATCCTCATCCCCATCCCTCCATCCATCGATTTATTCTTTGTATAACTTCTAATCAGTAGTTTTCGTCCGGATGACTTTGGAAATCGGAGACCTTGATTTCGCCGGGATAGGTGTGAACATTGTGATCTGTGATCTTTTGATCCAAGTCCTAAGAGCCATGTCGGTGGCTTCTCTTAAGCATAAATTCAAATTCTTTATTAAAATAATAATCTTTATTCAAATAGTCCTTTAAAAGGCGCTTTTGACGCGTCAATAACTTACATAGTAGTGATTTGATGGTGATAACTAGATTCGTAAACTTAAAACTAAAGCTATGAGGGTTCCAAACGCGCCCCGGTCTAAGAAGAAGCCCACAACAAACTTAGCCAGGTAAATTTTATTTTTGTTATCACCATCTCACATGCCACTTATATATATATTGCATTATTATATATTGCATAGCAGAGATACGTTTGGGTAAAGTTGAACAACTCAAACACACGCGGGATGGGGTGTCGCACTGAACCAGTTTTAGGAAGGCTTTTTAGTGGTTAGAAGGGGTTTTTTTTTAATAAAAACATGTTTCAAAAAAAGAGTTTAGCATACCTTATGTTAACGTTAATGAAGATTAAATGTATCTTGTTATTTTATCAGACAAAAATTATACATGATTTCTCATCGGAACAGCGTTCTCGCGGACAAGCTTGTTTGTCAGTCTGTCTGTCACAGTAGAGGCCGTCTTCATCTAATGGATTTGGCCTGTGAAATGTTTACATAATATCATCAAGTTTCTTTGAATAAAGCGAAGGACTTTTAAAAATATGTTTTCTTAAAATGTCTGCTTCTCGGCCAGTGGTGGTATTTATCTGACTTTGTGTTGAAGACTTATTATAAAAGAAAAAGAAATAATCGGGCTGGCTTAGTTGTAAATTGTTCGAAGTGTGTATTTTTATTCCTGCTTTACCAAAAAGTGGATGTAGTTATGCAAAGATCCATGGTTGTATCGTTAATATCAAAACCACTGGCATACATGACAAATTTCAGCCTAAACATAATATATAACTTTCCTCAATGTGGGTTGGAAATATTACAGAACTGTACCAAGTATAGTTGAAAATTACCTAAAAAAGGTTTTTATTTGTTTTCTTCGATTTTGATATATTTTAAAGTTTATGTATTTAATATAACTTTATATTGCACAACATATCATTTGGCAATGTAACCATTTACTTAAAAGAGGTCCCTTCTTTCAAAGGGAATGTAGTTTAATTTAAGTAAATGGTTACATTGATTCTACAACGAGTCTTACCACTATAGCGATGGATTTGGTGACCAAAGTAAGCTATATATTTTACTATCAGTAAAGCACCTCTTATGTTTTAAAGCTGGTTAAAAAATTAATCTATATATCTTGCTAGACATTATAAAAGGAACCATAGTGCATACTTCAATACCAAAAAAGTGAACTATATCCTTTACTTTACACATCATCATCATCATCATGATCAACCCATTACCGGCTCACTACACAGCACGAGTCTCCTCTCAATATGAGAAGGGTTTGGCCATAGTCCACCACGCTGGCCATGTGCGGATTGGCAGACTTCACACGCCTTTGAGATATTATGGAGAACTCTCAGGCGTGCAGGTTTCCTCACGTTGTTTTCCTTCACCGTTGAAGCAAGTGATAATTTAATTTTTTTTAAGACGCACATAACTCCGAAAAGTTAGAGGTGCGTGCCCGGATTCGAACCGCCGACCTCTGATTAGGAGGCTGACGCCCTAACCACTAGGCTATCACCGCTTCCTTACTTTACACAACGCTCACTATCTCTTAAAGCAACACGCTTATCACTTGTAAATAAAGAAAGAAAAACGGAAACAAAGCGGTACAAAGTGCCCTATACAGGGTGAAGCATAAAGGAAGTCGGAAGCACATAAACCCCGCTGTTTACGAGCCGCCTGCGCTGATAAGGAGCATCCTTTATAGTCGGCTTCATGATAGCGCGCTGAATCAGAAAGGTGAGGACTGAAACGTCCTTTGAAGGGTTACTTGGGCGGTGTTTTGTTTGTTTTAAGAAGCTTTTATTTAACTTTCAATGTCCATAAGTCTTCCGGTTAAATGTCTCGTTGGTAAGTGGTTGGCATTCTAACGAATTGCCAGGCCCTGGGTTTGGTGTTACTTGCCAAAAATTATTAGGTTTAGTGAGCAAGGAGAGTAGGTCGAACCGCTAAGGTGTGGAACGCAATTCCAGCGTCTGTGTTTCCAGCCACGTATAACCTTAGTACCTTCAAGGCAAGAGTGAATAGGCATTTTTTAGGCAAGCGCGCTCCAACTTAGACCTCTGCAGTGCTTTCTAGTACTGATTCTAGTCAAGCACAAACCTATCTCAATAAAAAAGGGTAAGGAAATTCGCAGTATCCATCCCCGGTATATAGAACATGTTGAGTCATCTTTTTTTGTCATCTTCCCTGGCAAAGTGCGTGCACTGTCGCATTATGAAGTTGCAGGTCCTGGGTTTGATTCTCAAGTCTGGTGGGTGCTAGTTAGCACCTTACCGAGCAACACTTGTCACGATGTCTCGTAAAAACCAATTTTTTCTTTTTTTTTCGGACTGTCTGTTTGCTGTACAAACCCTATTGGTTGTCACAACGTAACCGGGCTGTTTGGCGAATCTCTACCAGAATAAAAACCAATCAGAGTATGGGCTACCACCATTTTAAATTGCAAAATGCAGTTTGTAGTCTTACACTGGCTTAATCATAATACACAAACATTCAGAGTTTTTGACAAACCAAATCTCACGGTACCTACGTGAAAGTATTTACAGGAATTTCTTGAACAAACTCCATTAGGCGCATTAAACCGTTGATTAAACGCGAATGCCCGTCATTATGAGTAAACGAGCCGTCTGTCGGTCCGTCACGCGGCGAGTGGGAACGTGGAAAGAAACAGATCAGCTCGGATGTTGTTTTAATTCAAATTATTACTGTTTCTACGATTTAAATAAGCAATGTAAACCTATATATTTTCATTTTTATTGTACCTTCTAGCTGTGCCTACCCGCGGCTATAGGTGTTTTGGATAGACTAATTAGATATTGCTGCGTATGAAGGTCTTTGTACAAACAAAGCGGCATTGATTTATCGGTGCTAAAAACGTCAAAAGAGAATCGTGCAGGCCCACGAAAAAACCTGAAAAGTTGCTCTTTAATAGCATATACTTAACTGGCATTAACTAACATAAAAAGATATTTATTGCACACGCAGGAAAGTTCATCATGATCAACCCATTGCCGGCTCACTACAGAGCACAGGACTATGTCCACCACGCTGGCCATGTGCGGATTGACAGACTTCACACGACTTTGAGAACATTACGGGAACTCTCAGACATGCAGGTTTTCTCACGATGTTTTCCTTCACCGTTGAAGCAAATTATATTTTAATTGCTTAAAGACGCACATAACTCCGAAAAGATAGAGGTACGAAGATAGAGGTCGAACTCGGACAGTTCGAACCCCTGACCTCTGATTAAGAGGCGGACGTCCTAACCACTAGGCTATCACAGCTTCAAAAAAAATTTATCTTATTAGAATTTAAATGTACCTACTGTTTTGACTAAGTTTCAAGTGCCTATATAGGATAGTCATAACAAAAATACAATTAGTTAAAGTTTAACGCAGCCTTTTTTTAACCGGACGGTGTTGAAATCTGATAGCTTCAGTTTTAAGTAAAATAATAATCTCATAATCATACAAAAATGTGGAAAATACAAATAAATACGGTTTTGATGTGCCCCATTGAATAAAGAAGTTTTTAATACAGTGACGCGGTAGAATTGTTGTTTTTCTTAACTAAGACGCAAACCATCCTTGCAATGTAAATGAAAATTCGTTTCTTAGCTACCATAATGCTGTCCATTATGTACAGACAGACTGACAGTTTATTATGTAAAAATGACACGCGTCGGCGTTAAATCAACGTGTCAACGTAATGGAGTCTTGATGAATGAAACCGGCGAGAATTCCTTGAAAATACGTTAAAGAAACAATTATAACAACAATATCTGCTACCCAACAAGTTAGAGATTTCCACCAAGGTCTGTCCGACGCTGCAGTGTCGTGCTTTTGGACGACCTCCTGGGCACAGTACTGAGCGCTAAAGTATTATAAATATAAGGTCCCAGGCTCGTTCCCAGCAAGGATAATTTAAAAATTTATAATTTGTGAATTTTCCCTGTTCTGGTCTGGCTTCGGCCGTGGCTGGTTACTACTCTGCTGACAAAGACGAGTCGACAAGCGATTTAGCGTTCCGGTACGATGTCGATGTCGTGTGAGGAGTGTAAGCTTACCAAACCCCTAACAGGCTAGCCCGCTACCATCTTAGGCCGCATCATCACTTACCATCAGGCGAGATGCCGTCAAGGGCTAACATGTGATGTATAAAAGAAAAATGTTTTATGTACTTTGAAAGTCTCTCTGCTTTTACATGTTTGAAGCCCTCAGATACTTGGTGATGGTAGTCGCGAGTATTTTGCTATCTAAGCCTTATGCCATTATAAAGTACTGCCGATGACAAATTCCGAGTTTATACAGGTTTAAATATGAATTAAATGTATATAAAACAGTAGAACATCTAAGAAATGCTAACAGAAAGTGTTGGTTAAAATACTAAACATCAAACAACGGTTCTACTAATGAAGTCAATTCTACCTTCAGAAGCGAAAAAGAAAGTAGGTACAATACAAATACTATTTTGTTGTCAGGTCAAAGTTTGACTCATTAACTAATTCAATGCTTAACGGAAAACATTTTATTGGTAAGTTTTTTGAGTAAAATGGACCAGTGTGACTTCACAGAAAACGGCATAACGCTTTCTTGTCTCTGCATAAATTCTTCTACGTATACTATACATAGATACTATACCCGGCTAAGTTTGTCGTGGGTTTCTTCTTAGACCGGGGCGCGTTTGGAACCCTCGTAGCTTTAGTTTTAAATTTACGAGTGTAGTTATCACCATGAAATAACTACTATGTAAATTATTGACGCCTTTTTAAGGACTAGTTGAATAAAGATTATTTTGAATTTGAATTTGATATATATATACAGTATATAGTACGTCATATAGTATGTAGTATAGTATACATACTTCGAGGTATATAGCAACTTTAACGGTCGACATCTTCCAAGCGTTTTGTGACTGCCTTTTTTTTTCGTATTACGTCTGATATTCCGAAATTATAGTATGTAGGTTTAAAAGCCCCGCTTCGAGATCCCATAAAAGAGCAATAAACATTTAACCGTCAGTCAAAACATAAATTCGTTAACCAAACACTTTGTACCCAGTAAGTATAAAGTTGAACCGACGGCCAATCGAACGAAAATACCCGTCACAGAACCGCTATCAAAACAAATGGATACACTTCGGAGAGTCGTTACTCCGCGAGTTTAACGCCGGTTAATAAGCTAGGCTCCTAATTGGTGTCATAAACTCTGTATGTAAAACAAACAGCTTGTCCGTCCGCGGCGCAAAGAGTAAACTCCGTGCAGACGCGATACCCACCTACCTACCTACTCGACTACTCCACGTATACTTTTTGTTATATCGACTACAAGTTAGCCATTGACGGCAATCTTTTTTTTATCCACTAAAAGTTAGTCCTTGACGTCTATCTCACCTGGAGGTAAGTGATGATGCTGCCTAGGATGGTAGCGGGCTAACCCGTTAGGAGTATGGTAAACCCACGCTCTCAATCGGTTTCTACGTGACATCGAGCCGGAACGCTAAAATCGCTTGGCGACATGTCTTTGTCGGTAGGGTGGTAACTAGCCACGGCCGGAGCCTCCCACCAGACCAGACTGTAGCCGGGAATCGAACCCAGGACCTCCAACTTTATAATGCGACAGCGCACGCATTGCGTCACGGAGGTCGTCAAATCCCACCTGGTGTAAGTGATGATGCAGTTTAAGATGGTAGCGGGCTAACTTGTTAAGGGTATGATAGATATTTTGACGACCTCCTAGAACTTAGCTAAATGTTGACTAACTCCGTGGCGCAGCGCGCGCGCCTTCGCAATATAAGGTTGAGGTCCTGGGTGCGATTGTCGGCTCGACTCTGGTCTGATAAGAGGCTTCGGCCGTGGCTAGTTACCACCCTACCAACAAGACGTGTCACATATCGGCTTAGCGTTCCGACGCGATGTCGACGACGCCGACTGTATTTAATATAGGATCAGCGAAAACACATTGTAACTTATTAAATAAGGCCAGACCAAGGTGGGTATTAAATTTAGAACAAAATAAGGAGTTGCCATCAAGTAAAATCACCAACTATAGAATATGCTCAATTCTGAATGATCACAGGAATATCTGCGACATCTCCTGCAGTTCTGTGGTCTCCTCTAAAAAGCCAATTAAGACTGTATATATGCAGTAATAGATATAGGTATAAATTGAATTATTTAGATGTAAGGTTAATTTTAAGGTTGCATGCTGTGGTTATTTCTAGAAAGTCACTATCTCGTGTTTGTTCTTCTGATTTGTTTTTTGTTATTTTTACTTGGATTGTGACTAATTTAATGATCCAATAAAAAAAAAAACACTTCTCAACATAATAAATGGAAGCTAAGTTTTAAATTGTATAAAACTTAGTCGGATTCAATAAAAAACCTTGATTTAACTTGGCTTGTCATCTAGTCATTTTAAGTCAAATCGAGTTTCACTAAGAATGTTACAACTATCACGAGACACTGACAATATAGTAAGTACTCTTACCGCATAAAGTCACACAGCTTCATCATTATCAACCCATTACCGGCTCACTACAGAGCACGGGTCTCCTCTCAATATGAGAAGGGTTTGGCCATAGTCCACCAAGCTGGCCATGTGCGGATTGTCGGACTTCACACGCCTTTGAGAACATTATGGAGAGCTCTCAGGCGTGCAGGTTTCCTCACGATGTTTTCCTTCACCGTTGAAGCAAGTGTTAATTTAATTGTTTAAAAACGCACATAACTCCGAAAAGTTAGAGGTGCGTGCCCGGATTCGAACCGCCGACCTCTGATTAGGAGGCTGACGCCCTAACCACTAGGCTATCACAGCTTCACACAGCTTATTTGCATTTAAACTGTTATCTTGATCTTAAAAATAATTTATAGTCTCAATACACATGACTTGACATTAAATTACAATAATGCATTAATTATATTGTGCCAAGATATTCACTAACATGGAAATGGTAAGCCTGTTAATGTCATCTATAAAATTAACCATTAAAGGGTATTACTAATGATAGATCATTTGTTATAGGTAGCAAAGCTTGTACTTGCTATATATAGACTGAATGCTCTTTGCACCATCGTTGCGAGTAATAAATTAACTATAAAGGATATCATATCATCATATAACATAGCTTATGAGAAAATCATTACATAGTTTTACTAAAATATTCATTGTTTATCATATTATATTGAAATATGAATTTAAACAACAATTACCACTTTTTTTTTTATACACTACAAGTCAGCCCTTGACGGCTATCTCACCTGGTGGTAAGTGATGATGCTGTCTAGGATGGTAGCGGGCTAACCTGTTAGAAGTATGGTAAGCCCACGTTCCTAGTTGGTTTCTACGCGACACCGTGCCGAAACGCTAAATCGCTTGGCGACACGTCTTTGTCGGTAGGGTGGTAACTAGCCACGGCCGAAGCCTCCCACCAGACCAGACTCGAGCCGGGAATCGAACCCAGGACCTCCAACTTTAAAATGCGACAGCGCACGCACTGCGCCACGGAGGTCGTCAACTTTATCTTAGTCTACGGTTATACTCGTCAATGAGATAATTAGTAATCTTAAATGTTTTTCGAAAAAATAGACTGCATTGGAAACACTTGTAAAGGTAATACCAATCTAAAATCTCTTTTTTTTATCCACTACAAGTTAGCCCTTGACGGCAATCTCACTTGATGGTAAGTGATGCGGCAGTGTTAGATTTTTTTTTATCACTACAAGTAAGCCCTCGACGGATATCTCACCTGATGGTAAGTGATGATGCAGTCTAAGATGAAAGCGGGCTAACCTATTAGGGGTATAGTAAACCCATACTCCTAATTGGTTTCTACACGATATCAGCAAGCTTTGGAATCATTGTGTTTTGCACTTAAATCTTGTAATTAAAGTATCAGTAATAACATATCGGCCATCGTAAATGTTTCTTTAATGAGTGTCATGAACAAATGTTTAAACTATGGAGTAATATTTTTTGTTGGCATACCTATATGTACTATTTAACCTGCACTTGATCAAAGTTCATAGTGAAGTAAATATAATCTTATGGTCTAAAATCGACAAGAATTCAATTTATCATAGAGAAATATTTCTATATTTATAGCTTTATTTAAAACTAGCTGACACCCGCGACTTCGTCAGCATTGAGTTAGTTTGTCTTCCATTCACGAAGCAACGGATTACTAAACCCACGACCTTGAAATAATTACAGGATAAACATTAAAGTATCTTCTTTCTAACAAAAAAATGCGTGCGTGTACTAGTGTACACACGTAAGAAGTGAAACTTCTTTATGGCCTTATTTTCATCCCATTTCATTTTCATTTTTGTAATTAATGGCTTATGGTAACTGAAATATGAAATATATAGTTTACATTCCACGAAATTTAGTGACCGAGTAAAAACTCCATCAATTGTAGTGCCAGATCTTGTTGTTGACGTTTGAGGACTGTTTTTCATGGATAAATTCAATTTATCTTTCAGAAATTCAACTAGCTTCAAAGATTTTTCCGATGCAAAATTGACATTAAAATCTCTACTTAAAATCATCGGTATTTTATAATTATTGTTACCGAGTAAAGAGGCACCTTCACTTGTGTACGGCAACAATGAATGGTGAAGAAAATTAATAATATCGTCCAACTTCTGATTAGGAGATATATACAGTGCAACAATTAAAATTTTCATCCCATTTTCCATTTGGCATTGAGCCATACATAAATCACAGTACTCTTCGTCTGAACCAACCGTGGTATGGCGCGTAACGGAAAAATGTGACGCGTAACCGAAAAATGTGACGGTAAATTTTTTTCCAACGCCGATAAAGAAGTTTCACTTCAAAAAAGAATGAATGAAATCGGAGTACATCTTATATGTTGAACCTGAGTATCAGCTACTCCTTTACCAAGTTTCATTCAAATCCATTCTGTAGTTTCGGCGTAATGCGCCGCCAAGATACAGACAGACAGACAAAAAAAATGTTTTGAGCTCAGTATCGATGGTAAATCATCCAGACAGGCTGACAAAAAATAAAAATAAATGTTTTGGGCTCAGTATCGATAGTAAATCATCCAATTAAAATTTTCAAAATATATTTAATGTATATAATTCGTTCAGTTACAGTTTTATTATATTATAGATAGTAAAGACTAGAGCTTATATTTAATTAAAAATTTGCCATTGAAGTTTTTAGGTAAAACTTAACATACACCAACAGAAGTGATTTTAAACTATGTTTTTTGTATATTGTGCTGTGGTATATTGTAACGACTTTTAAGCCCCTAGTCTATTTTTTATCCTCTCTTACTTTTTTTTTTAATCAATTTTTTTTTTTGGGACTTTAGCCGAAACGGACATGCTAGCCCCATTATCTCCAAAACAAATAACAAACTTATAAAAAAAAATATCAAAAATTAAAGTATGACTACTAAAAATTTAACAGACATAACCTACTTCTGCATCCTCTCTTACTTAATAATGATGCTGATAAGAACGGGGAGGGTAGTCTATTACGTATATCTTTAATCTATGATGGGTTCAGAGGCGGGTGGTGTGTGGACGAATACGCTGTTCTTTTTAACGATAATCGTAAACACGTGATGCTGACGGCTTTGTACTCATATAATATGTTCTACCTCTCGTCGAGATGTTGTCTGAGACGACCTAATCCTGACTGAGTAACGTATTATTAACACGTGTCAGAGTTCCACGTGTTAGGCTGACTTCGCACCAGAGTTTTTTACTGTTCCTTCCTTGTATTTCTTCTAAGGCTTGTAGAAAAATCCTACTCTGATATTAAGGATTACATAAACGATAAAAAAACTTATAAATTGGTATGGGTTTTGCTGTTGACAAATTCTCACAAACAGCCTAAAGGTTTTTTTTTTTTCTATTATCCACTACAAGTTAGCCCTTGACGGCAATCTCACCTTATGGTAAGTGATGATACAGTCTAAGATGGTAGCGGGCTAACCTGTTAGGGGTATGGTAAACCCACACTCCTAATTGGTTTATAACGACATCGTGCCGGAACGCTAAATCGCTTGGCGACTCGTCTTTATCGGTAGGGTGGTAACTAGCCACGGCCGCAGCCTCCCACCAGACCAGACTCGAGCCGGGAATCGAACCCAGGACCTCCAACTTTATAATGCGACAGCGCGCGCGCTGCGCCACGGAGGTCGTCTAAAAAAGCAAGCCGACTTTCATTGGGGCAGCGGGAAAGTTTCTAAGCCTAAACCCTTCTCTTTCATGAAGGAGCCCTGAGCCCAGCAGTTATTAACTTATTTGTCAAGCTAAGCCGGTTTCTCTTCTCTTCTCTCACTGGTTTGATTCAATCAATCAATATTCGATGAAATGAAATAGAAGTGGAGCCAATTATTTTCAAGCGATTTTACCACAACGACCTATGTGTTGATTTAATGGCGAAGGAAAACATCATGGGAAACTTCTACATTATATTTTCAAATAAAAAAACGACAAAACTACAAAGAAACTTCAAACTGCACATAAAATACTATAGAGCATCACGTAACAACAAATGGTTATCCGAAAAACATGCAATTTTTTACCAAACGAAACACTTCGGAGTAACGTATAGCTAGGCCAGCGCTTGATATACGCAATTCGTCCATAAAACGCGTGTTTTACGACACCCCACCCAAATATATGTTTAGTTTACAACAATGTTTCCATTCAACTACTCAGTATATCTCGGTTATTCATAAATCTCGATTTAAACTGTGTTTACGATCATCACGCAGTCGTATATCAGATGTCTATTTCCATTCCCCAATCTCTGTACAGACCAATTTTTCAAGCGAGTTAGTGAGCGGCAAAGATTATTTATCGATGCTGCATCAGTAGATGCGCCAGACACTGTTCGTTTGTTGACGAGATGCGTGTTTGAAATCTCACCGAACTAAGTTTTTTTATTTTTTTTTATACACTACCTTAGCAACAACAAGTTAGCCCTTAACGGCTATCTCACCTGGTGGTAGTGATGATGCAGTGGAGAAGGGGATATGGTATATATGGGTGACTTAGCGACACGTTTTCACAGCTGAAGGGTCCCACCAGACCAGACTCGAGCCGGGAATCGAACCCAGGACCTCCAATTTTATAATGCGATAGCGCACGCACTGCGCCACCGATTCGTCGACAATAGAAATTTTAACAGGGTTTATCAGTTTATGTTATATATTAACAGTAAATGTTATATAGTTCTCAGTTAAACACGTCTTGGTTAATCCCATACATTGATCAAACTTTACCCGACCGATACTCGTACAATGTTTGGGTCAATTGTATCCCAAATAATCCCAAGTATTCCTATTAAAAAGTTCTACAAAATTTGAAAATACTAGTGGACATAGTTTGACACTATAAGTATATAGTACAAAAACTTTCGCTTCGTCCAGGATGGTTAATATCAAAAGTTTTCTTCAGTAATGAGTAAATGAACTGTGACTGAAATGCCCTGTTTTCATGGTCATATAAATAAACTACACGTGCAGCACTGTGCAGGTGATGGAAATTAAGCTCATTAAACAATTGTCACATAAACTTGTGATTCGCTAACAACTGATCGGCTGTTGAAATAAATTGTTTCATTTTATGGCTTTACACAGATTAGCCAATGTCAAGTTTATTATTTTATTAGTTCTCTCCCTCTATGGCTTTGCACAGACTAGCCAATGTCAAGTTTATAGCAATGTAGAATTTAGGGACAAATGGCGGGAAACTTCGCAATCCGAGGACGCGGCTCCCTGAAACCTTTCCCAAATCAATACCGGTTAACCATTCAGAAAACCAGCCACTACACAAACGACACCAAAACAGTCCACGACACAACCAACACCAGTCCTTTTCAAAATTAGCCAAAAAACATTAATTCAAGAAAAGCGTGAAAAAACCGCGCCCGCCATATACGAAGTCTCCCGCCTTTCTCTATTTGTATCTTCTTTGCCCCAAACATCTCAAGTAGCCGGCCCCAACCAGCGTCTTTCGATAAATCGTCGTATCGCGATACAAGTCGAACATAAACCACGCGCGTGGTAGCGGCTATCGACACGATCTCACGATATTTACGCGCTGCTCACTCGATTATTATCGACAGCGGTTTGTTTCGGCCTCAGCTTAGGATTGGGGTACACCTAGAAAAGCTTATTTATTACATCAGTAATTTTATTATTGATGATAAATAATATATTCTTCTAATTAACTTTTAAAATATGCGAGGGTCCTTAATTGATATTTAATACACATGTGATTGATTTATGGAAAGAGCCTGATGTTTCCTTTTCTTTAAGTTATCTTAATTGAACTTCTGCTTCCTATTCGTTCGTAGTCATTTAAAAATAAGCGTTAAAATGCAATCTCTAATGAAGTTAAGTGCAATGTATTTAATGATCAACACAAATTAATCTTTTTTTTCAAGATCTTCAACAAATTCAAGTCATGGTTCAAAGTGTCTAACGGGTAAATTACCTTAATCAAAAGACGGCACTAAATTTCCTATTCGGTAAGTTATGATAAACGTGTTTCTAAGCCTATAGGCACGAATGCAATTATTGCTTCTAACCAATATTTATCAATATATATTTTTTTTAAGCAACAAGTCAGACCTTGACGGCTATTTTACCTGTTGGTAAGTATTTATGCTGTCTAGGATGGTAACGGGCTAACCTGTTAGGAGTATGGTAAACCCATGCTCCTAATAGGTTACTACGCGACATCGTGCCGAAACCCTAAATCGCTTGGCGACACTTCTTTGTTGGTAGGGTGGTATCTAGCCACGCCCGGAGCCTCCCATCAGACCAGACCCGAGCGGGGAATCGGACCTCCAACTTTATAATGCGACAACACAAGCACTGTGCCATTGAGGTCGGAATAAATTTTATTTAGTGAAAGTTAGCGTTAAATAGTAATAAAATAAGCTGAAACATAAACACACCTATGCTTCTTTTTTCAAAAGCATGCGTTTGGATAATGAGTATCAACACCTATCAATTCTCAATACCACACTCCTAAGTTCAAGTTCAACTAAGTCTGTATCTTATTGGTAATTGCTTTTAATAATGTGTGTGTGTATTTGTCGTCAAATATATTCCACATGTTTACAATTTCAATAAAGAATAGAATAAAAACTCAAGTAAAAACTGAGCAAATATCACCCGGTATGCCCCTATCACAAACCAGTGAGGTGTCAGTTTACATGACAAAGTTGGTAATAGTTTTCTAACTTTTTACTGTGAGAAAATGAACACCGATACGATCTGATACATTGAGCTATTCCATCGATACTTTACACTCACAGCCCTATCGGTAGCAAAGAATGCAGCAAATAATTTTATACTCTACCTTCTTAATCATAAAGTTGAAATTGCTTTAATGGTTTCATTGTTAAAGTGATGACAAACGGATAAAATTTGATAGGTGTTAACTGTTAAGCTTCTACTGTGATATATAAGATTCTTAAAACGCCGTAGAGAAATTCAAATTTAGAATGGACGGTAGCTTTTTAATGTTTTCAAATATTTTAAGTTGCTTTCTGTAATTAAGATTTTTAATGGACCAATTATTTGGGTTTATTTTATTTTTATTGTTCGAACGATCCTTTTATCTTAAGATTAAAAATATTTCTCTACTCTCTCTATTTAAGCTGTTTTAAGAACGCGGTATACATTTTGAATCTAGAACTACGAAACACACAGAAATATTGTGGGTTTTTTTAATGTTGTTAAGCCAGCGTTCTAAAATGTACTGCTGTCGAGTATATAAAAAAATATATTGCAGTTCATACATGCATGAAAGCACTGCCTACCCTCAATTTTATTATAGCTTTATAAAAGTATATTTTACACCACTTAAAACTGCTTCACTGAAACGCTTACAAATATTACGTACCATATTCTAGGTGAAGCGGTGATGATAGCCTAGTGATTAGGACGTCAGCCTCCTAATCAGAGGTCGGCGGTTCGAATCCGGGCATGCACCTCTAACTTTTCGGAGTTATGTGCGTTTTTAAACGATTAAAATATCACTTGCTTGAACGGTGAAGGAAAACATCGTGAGGAAACCTGCACGCCTGAGAGTTCTCCATAATGTTCTCAAAGGCGTGCGAAGTCTGCCAATCCGCACATGGCCATCGTGGTGGACTATGGCCAAACCCTTCTCATATTGAGAGGAGACCCGTGCTCTGTAGTGAGCCTGTAATGGATTGATCATGATATTCTAGGTTAGGTTTCATTAACAGTTTCTGTCCATAAATGGTTCCACAGCGAATCAAAATTCATATTAATGACTATTATCCACCGTAAAGCGCAAAACATGGTCCCAACAAAGGGACGGAACATTAATTGACACAAACAAGCCACGAAAACATAAAAACCACATGTATAAGACAACCCAGCTAACTGTAGCGCCGTAAAACAATTCATAACAATAAAAACTTCAATGCCAAAGCCTGCCTCGACACAAACCGAGCAATCAAGTGGAAATTAAATAGAGCACTATCTATAAACGCAATTAGTATCGAGTCGCTTTTACGAGCAAAACATTGACTTGGCTAACCGGACTCGGAAAACTTAAGCCGAACCCCCGAAACAAATAAACACTCGAAAGTTAACCTTATTTTCTTACTTCATAAAGGACATCAAATTGTGCACCGACTGCAAATACACAATTGCCTTCCTGTATGACGATATAAAAATACCAATGCAGTTATGTAACTGTAACCCAAACGATTATCAACTCTATAGTGTTATATTTAAAGGTTAAATGGAATTTAGGCGGTTGCAATTGTAAAGCTGCGAGCGCACTAAGGAGGAGTTGACACGGTCGTATAAAACAGTGGATATGAGCACATAAAAATTCTCGAAGCGCTGTCAGCGGCCCCTCTATCGCCATTACATTTGTCAACTGTCAAGTCGTAACGTGGTGGGCACAATTTAAATGATAATTATAACGCGCCGGGTCCACGGCTGCGTCGCGAGCGTTCTGAAGCTGCCATTTTGTTTGTGACTTTTTTAAAACGATTGATGTTTGTTTATGTTACTGCTACCACCGTTTTCGAAAGGAATGGAAATCTGAATTTAAAGGACGGCTCTACAAGCGTTGCCAATACAAAAGGAGTCGAGTGTTATTTTGTAGAAAAAATATCCCGCAATATTTCATCATCATCATGATCAACCCATTGCCGGCCATATATCGAACCAAAGATAAGGTTACGTGACAGTTTTTAGATATTTAACACTAAGGCCTAAATAATACTATCACCTCCTATTATGCTCGCGTTATATTCAACATCATCATCATCATCATGATCAACCCATTCTAGGCTCACTACAGAGCACGGGTCTCCTCTTAATAAGAGAAGGGTTTGGCCATAGTCCACCACGCTGGCCATGTGCGGATTGGCAGACTTCAAATGCCTTTGAGTACATTATGGAGAACTCTCAGGCATACAGGTTTCCTCACCGTTGAAGCAAGTGATATTTTAATTGCTTTGAAAGAACAGAACTCGGAAAAGTTAGAGGTGCGTGCCGTGGTTCGAACCCAAACCTCTGATTAGGAGGCGGACGTCCTAACCTCTAGGCCATCACCGCTAAGCTTATATTTATTTGGTCTTATATTCTCCAGTATTCCGGAAGCTGGATAAATACCGGCTTAGACTATATCAGTCAGGAGTAGCTCTTCTTTAGTATAGTATGGTATAGTAGTTATAAGTGACTGTTAATAGCAAAATTACCCGATCGTGTTTTTATGGGCTTTTTCTTAGACCAGACCAAGTTTGAAACATTCACAGCTACATATAGTATTAAGTGATGGTGTGAATGCGATTTGCGTTATCACAATATACATATATAATATATATAATTTAATTTTAGCTCACGTTAATGTGATGCCTTGTTTCTCACAAACTTGAAAAATGTAAACTGAAAGACTTTCCCAATAATTCGAAATTACAATTTGGCCTGTAAGGTGATAAAATTTCAAAATGATAAAATTTATTAACACACACACACACACACACAGACACACACACACGCACGCACGCACGCATGCACGCACACACGCACACACGCACACACACACACACAGGTATATACCTAAATCAGGGGCAGTAGATTATATTGCGCAAGTACATACATACCACATATTCACCATATTAACCATACTCACCATTAAAGTGCGTTTATAAGTTGTTTATTTTTTAATACTTCATAATTTATTATTAAAAAAAAGTTATGAGGGTTATTTGTCAGCCACAGACAGAGTAACAGATCGATTTGTCCAGTTTACCGTGCTGTCTTGATATATCAGTCAGTCAGTCAGTCAGTCAGTCGCCCTTGCTTGTGATAGTCACAGTGGATGTACAAGGGGCCTTACACGAAAGCGTCGCATTAATATGCCCCGACACATTACTTTGACAATAAACAGAGATAGCATCAGATGATGCAGTCGGCAGCTCGTAAAGAAGCCTTCTTAAAATAAATGAGCGGCCGAGAGCGCGCCGCCTCCCGCGCTGCCCTGGATTGGTGGCATTTCTTAAATTTCAACTTTACTTTAACTCTACATACATACACACACACACACACACACACACACATATTATACTGTTCAAGAAAGTCTATATATAACACATAGAATTTATTAATATGAAATCAATCCGACACCCCAACCCTCTCGTAGTTGCGGCTTCTTTTTACTCCCCCGACCTAAGCGCTCCTCTCCGAAAGAGGAGACCTAAACATATCCTTCACGACCCTGACGATCAGATAACTACTGATAACATACTCGTACCACCTACCACACAATCATACGCTACACACCGTCTTCGCCGGCGAAGACGAGGTTCCCGCTATCTTACGTCATCCTGCCGTGGATGGAGTCCACGTCGAGACGTACAGACCATTCACCATCCGACCTCCCCGTTATCCCAAACGTCGCCTAAGCCAAGGTTCGGCCTCATAGGAAGCGCTCTTAGGCAGACGTTCCCTTAGTTTCTTCGAGCCCTGGGACTCAACATTTCTTCTTGTAGAGCTTCTTTCCGAAGCTCGCCAAACAGCCCGGTTACGCTGTCGCAACCAATAGGGTTAGTACAGCTAATAGTCAGTCCGAAAAAAAATAATAATAAGAAATGTTTGTACGAATTTGATTTTTGTTTGATTGTTTGTTTGCTTATTCATGCAGCGATCGCGACGAAATTATACACTTTTTTCTATTACAAATGACATGCCGGAGCTGAGCCCTAATTAAAATATTCGTGTTCATTAATATACCGTACATCATATTAAAGCTTGTAAGTGTGTGTTTACATCCGTTTAAGTTTTATGATCAGAGACCAAGCGAGAGAACGTATTATAAAAACAAGAAAGTGCGACTAAATATTTAGATGACATAATATTCATGAACAATACGCTTTGAAACTAATTATGTCAGGAATAATATTAAAAAAGGGTTACGTAGAAGAAACATCGAAAGTTTTTAGTTTATTTTAAAAGTTATTTTCACTAATGAATAATACTGAACATTTATGTAATACAAATCGATTATTAGGGCAGAATCCATCCATGTCATTTGTATTTGCAAAAGTATCTTAACTTCGTAACTTAGCTTACAATGTTTTCTTTGTAATAATAATTGTTCGATAAGTTATCGTACTTATAAAAACTTTTACTTTTTTTACAGCACAAAATATTTAAAACTTTATCAATGAACTTTCGAATACCCTGGATACATAGGCTACTTTTTATCCAGGGAAAATCCATGGTTAATATGGGAACAGAAACAGAAACAAGACGTGATTTGAATTTTTTTAAACCTTAATCTAGTCTCGATCATCAACTAGTTGAACATAAATTCATTAATCAGTATTTCAATCCAGTTACATGGATCGTGATCGTGGTTGTTAAAATAGTATTGACCAATGGAGCAGGCATCACAAGAAGCGGTTTCCACCCTCCCGGCTGTAGCATGCGAGGCACGTTGGACATTATCATACAAACAGCGCCACGGACCATTACGTCGGTGAAGGCATTACGGCATATTTATAAATGCTAAACGCACCTTAAATGGAGAATGTTGGACATACATTGTCGCCCGGCGTGATGTGGGAGCGAGGGAAAGCTGTGGATGCGGTATTACGTGACTCGATGCGATATAAGGGCTATGGGATGGTGACTACAAAAATATATTTATTATAACGGATCTTTATATCTATCTATAGTTCTTAATATGTTATAATAAGACTGTACTGAAACAGAAGAACTTTTAAAATCGTATAAATAAAATGAACACACATAACTTTTGCATAAACACACATATGTATACATTCATACACACACGCACACGCACGCACGCACACGCACACACACACACACACACACACACACACGCACGCACACGCACACACACACACACACACACACACACACACACACACACACACACATTATTATATTACATACACTTTGACAAACGCTTACATATACACAAACATTCACCGCATTCAATTACTCATAAATTTTCATCTTATCATTATCTAATACAATAATTTCTCTAAATTGATTTATTTTAATGACATATGGCTTATGTATTGTATTTTGTTTCTGTTTATCCTTTTGTTTGTGGAACACTGTATTTATTTGTTGGAGGGCGATGATTACAACACAGTTTATACTTCGGCAGGATCATCGTTTTCACGTGTTTAAGATTCCTGTATTATTTGTATCTAATAAAAGCTAGCTCACAATCCCAGAGTCGTTTTCGAATACGCAATCACGCTAACGCCAAAGTAAATTGAAACGTATCTACCTAGTTTTAAAACTCAAATTCATCCACACTTCCAAACCAACACAAGTTAGTGAAATAAAAATACGTAGTACGGAAATTGCGACCCTAGTCTGAGACCATAAGATTCATTTTATTTTAGTGTTATAGTGTTTTGATAATCGTAAGGTACTAGACGTTTGCGAATTTTCCATAATATTATAATATGGTGACCTAAATTAATTTTAGCAACCTAAAATGGTAGCCTATTAGGGGTACGGTAGTTTCATTAGTAGGGAAGAATATGAAGGGATACACGCAAATAGCGAATGAATGAAAGAATGATTGGTTTCCCTTTGTTTTTTTTTTGTTTAATTTGTGTGCAATAAAGAGTATATATAAGCGGTGATAGCCTAGTGGTTAGGGCGTCAGCCTCCTAATCAGAGGTCGGCGGTTCGAATCCGGGCACCTCTAACTTTTCGGAGTTATGTGCGTTTTAAAAAAAATTAAAATATCACTTGCTTCAACGGTGAAGGAAAACATCGTGAGGAAACCTGCACGCCTGAGAGTTCTCCATAATGTTCTCTAAGGCGTGTGAAGTCTGCCAATCCGCACATGGCCAGCGTGGTGGACTATGGCCAACCCCTTCTCACATTGAGAGGAGACCCGTGCTCTGTAGTGAGCCGGTAATGGGTTGTTCATGATGATGATGATGATGAATTAAAACAACATGGAAAATAATTAATGAGGAAACAGGAAGAACAAAACCAAAAAAACTAATTGTAAAATTTAGCAGAACCTTTAATTTTGTGTAAATTGTTTTTTTTTTAATAGTTTATAGTATATTAACAGAATAATCGTCTTAGTAAAAATAATGTTGTAATTACATTTTGAGTTAGCCCTTAAATGGGATATACTATGTCAGTACAAAATATTATGTTATAAGTTGTACTATAGTATATAAGTCAGCAGTCACATTGTATACGTGGGCTTCCTAATAAATAAATATAAAAGCGAAATACCACTGACTGACTAACTGATATATGATCACGATATCTCAGGAACTATAAAAAATACGAACTTTAAATTTGGAAGGTAGATTTCTTTTATGAAGTAGAGGTCAGCTAAGAAATGGCTTTGAGAAAATCCACCCCTAACGGGTAGAAATGGTGGTTGAAAGTTTGTATGAAAGTTCTATATTTTTGAAGTTAGAGACATGAAAATTGGCAACTAAGTTTTTTATTATAAATGATAAAGAATAAATATAATCAATGTTAGGAAAATCTACCCCAAGGGGGGTGAAATGGGGGTGGGAATTTTAAAAACCTATTCCACGCGGACGAAGTCGCGGGCGCCAGCTAGTAAATAAATAAAACTATAATCTTTCGGTATTGTTTAATTCGTAACCGCATCCGCAGCTTCTGGGCCCGGGTGCGCGGGTACGGGCGGGTACGGGCGGCCGAGGCGTGCGATGGCCGGCCGCTATTTTAATTGATATGTCTCGACGTTTCACAGCCAATACCAATTAGGCCTAGCGCTTGTCCGACATTCGCGGACTCGGAGAAATTCGATAGCTCGCCGCTGATAGCGCTTCCGGGAAAACTGTACTTATTATGTGGCTATTTATGAGACTAGCTGACACCAACGATGTCTCTTTAACGCCTTTTAAGCCAATACTCCGAAATCTCAGCTCTTGTAATATTATTTGCCTATGAAGGGACAAAAAAAGTTTTGTATCTTAAAAATAATAGTTCAGAGTAGGAACATTAAATAATCTACTAATTTAAGGTAACCGTTTTTTTCCCCCTACAGGTTAGTCCTTGACGGCAATCAAATTCGGTGTACGGGATGACACAGTAGCGGGCTATGGCATACCCATACTCCTAATTGGTTATTACGCGACATCGTGCCGGAACGCTAAACAGCTTGAAGACACGTCTTTGTCTGTAGGATGGTAACTAGCCACGGCCGAAGCCTCCCACCCGACCAGACTCGAGCCGAGAATAGAACCTAGGACCTCCAACTTTAATGTGACAGTGTACGCGCCACGCCACGTTGTCAAAACTTCTTGTTTAAGTGATTTAAATTAAATATTCTATAATAAGATACTAAATTGTTATTGTTGTTTCCTTCATCTAATTGATGACATAATAGTGTATATATTAACATATAATTTATTTAAGTATGTGGATAGAAATTATCATTTCCGGGGTACAACTATTGTTGTACCCCGGAAATGGCTGGGTGCCAATATGTGATGCTATATAAACATGTATTCACATCAAATATATAAATGAAATAAATAAAATAGCTCTTTTATTTAGTAATTTAATTCATCACCATCATCATCACCATCATTAACCCGTTACTGGCCTATTATAGGACGGGTGGCTTTTCTCTTGAGAAAGGTTGTGGCTGTAGTCCACTACGCACGGGTTGATAGATTCATAATAACTTTATTGCAATAAAACAAAAAGAAACAATACAAGAATTAAACCAAAAAAGTACAAGAAACAAACAGTGTTTGGTATAAAGGCGACCTTATTATTTAGAGTGATATGTCATTTTCTTATTTTGAGATCGGTTTGCGTTTGACAAAAACCAATACTGGAAAGCACTGATGAGGTCTAGGTCGGAGCGCGCTTGCCTAGAGAATGCCTATTTACTCTTGTCTTGAAGGCACTGAGGTTATACGTGGCTGGAAACACAGATGTTAAAGGCAACCTTAGCGTAACAAGCTGGTTCTGCTTTATGATGCAATTCTCAGGCATGCATGTTATTCTCATGATGTTTTCCTTCACCATCGTAGCAAGTTTTAATTACATTTCGGCCGTTCTAAAACTCCAATCCGTCCACACTTCCATAGCAGTACAAATTATAATAAAAGTGGGTAGTTCGTAAATTGATGATATCGTGTTCGTAAATTAGTAATAAAAAAGACGTGTGGCACTCGGTCACTGCCGCGGTAAAGCTATTGCATAGCATTTTTTATCAACTAAAATATAAATTTTTCAAAAACAACAATGAAAATAAAAATATTAAAAATATTGAGGTTATTTTTGATAAAATTAATTTGAAAAAAAGCAAAAGGAAAATGAGTAAAATTTAACTCTAGATTTGATTACAGACAGACAACGGGACAGGTGAAACTAAATAAAAATGCTTGTCATAATAACAAAAATTAAAAAAATGTGATAAAAAAAATAAAGACGTACCCCAGGCTCGAACCTACGACTTTCTGCACAAAAAGCATACGTGATAACCGCTATTCCATGGCAACTGTATGGTAAAAAGTATCACCGCTGTGCTCGTCGGAGTGGGGAGCGTGAGGGTTTTTTTTCGTTACGGAATTTCTTTATTCCCCGCGCTCAAGGCCCTCGATAGAAGCTATGAAATAGCTTAAAAATTTTATATGTTTTGTCTCACCTCAACTGACCTACTAAGTACCTTTTGAGTGTGGGAGTGTGACAAAACACTTTAGCTCTTCCTTGCTATGCCACGTTGTGTCCCAATGGGTTTCATGTTTGTCAAAAAGTTATGTGGTTTCAATTTAAATTCTCGTTTAACCTTCAAACAGTACCACATAAGCGAGCCAAGTAACCCGCAGCGCCGCACCTCGGGCCGGGGTTAACGCAACGAAAACGCCAAACTGGCGTTCCATTTCCCGCGGAGTAAATCATAAGCCGCCATAAAACGCCATAAACGCGTATCGGCCGCCCGACGCGCATAAATCAACGACTGTAAATTCAATTTTATTCCACAATTAAACCGGCGGGCTTTCTCGCCGGCCGTAAATATACGTAAATACACATAAATACTCGTAAATGCGTATTATCGTTAAAACGTCAGTTGAGTTGTAAATCTAACGGAATGGCACGGCTGTCTTACTTCGCGGCCATAGATTAACTAATTTATAAAGACGAGGCAGACATCGTTTACAACGAACACAACACAGATGCTAACCGACTGCAGGGATTCAAAGTTCAGCCGTCAAAGATCACATACATTTTTATGGTTAACTAATTATGATATTTACTTTAGACAAGTACCGTAGACTTGTAGTTTGTGATTTTTTTACTATTTTAATACATGTGATTAGTCTCCATTAATTAATTTTCGTCAATTAATACTACCTAATAAATAATTATTTTTGTTTTTTTTTTAACTCGAATTAATAAAAAACTCTACGTTCCAAAATTGAGTGGCATGCTGTTTTCAATGACGGGGCGCGTCAATAACCAATATAATAATGTCTAAACATGTAAATGAAAGCTTATTTGCCTATTGCTCTCAAAAACCGGCGACGACGACCTCCATGGCGATCGCATTATAAAGTTGGAGTTCCTTGGTTCGATTCCCGGCTCGAGTCTGGTCTGGTGGGAGGCTTCGGCCAAGGCTAGTTACCCTGCCAACTTTGCCGCCAAGCGATTTAGCGTTCCGGCACGATGTCGCGAAGAAAAAAATTAGGAGTGTGGCCTGCGATACCCTTAACAGGTTCGCTGGCAACCATCCTAGACTGCATCATCCCTTACCATCAGGTGAGATGGCCGTCAAGGGCTAACTTGTAGTATATAAAAAAAAAATCTATGTGTACCCAAATTAACCGACCTATTATAGGTACTTCATTACACAGTACCTACGGTTAGCTGCAAGCTCTTTAAGTATATTACTGTTCTTTGACAAAAAAACAGGCTTCGGCCTTAAATTATAGTTTCACTTTTTTCCTAAACTGTACTAATTGCGAATAAAAATGTCCTTTCCATAGCTTTATAGCTGAATGGCGGACAAATTATATCGCACCAATTAATATTAATTGGTATTTGAAGTTATTGATGGCGAAATATCGTAATTTGTAACCGTACCTGGTTGCAAACCAGAAATTGTTATGTAGGCTGTGATGACTAGCGTCTAACAGTTTCGAGGGTACCCGTGACCCAGACACCAGGCGACGCGAAAAACCTTCTCTGGGTTAGTGGGTATTCTGGTCGCCAGTCTGTGCGGCGAAAGTGGTGCTGAAAACTGAATCCTACTCAGTTATCGCTTGACATCATACCGGAACCCTAAATCCTTGAAGGTATATCTTTACCAGCCTAAAGCTAAATATTTATGTTATATTACTTTATATGATAAGCCGTGATAGCCTAGTGGTTAGGCCGTCCACCTCCTTATCAGAGGTCGGGGGTTCGAACCCGGGCACGCACCTCCTGAAAATAACAGAAACATAACTCCGAAAAGTTAAACTTTTCGGAGTTATGTTTCTTTTTTAAGCTATGAAATATCACTTGTTTCAACGGTGAAGGAAAACATCGTGTGGAAACAAATCTACATGCCTGAGAGTTCTCCATAATGTTCCAAGGGCGTGTGAAGTCTGCCAATCCGCACATGGCCAGCGTGGTGGACTATGGCCAAACCCTTCTCATATTGAGAGGAGAACCGTGCTCTGTAGTGAGCTGGCAATGGGTTGATCATGATGATGATAATAAATACAGTACAAAAAATAGATTGTCTATGACTTGATAGTGCATTAGAATATTATTACAGAAAGAATTCATCAGTTACATTGTACCAGCAGCATTGATTTACCACTAGCCGTAGATAGAGCTCTACAAAAACAAGGCGAGAATTTGTCACCAACTCGTATACATTCCTACATATCGGTATATCGATGTATTACAACCCGCCTAATACACTAAACATCTGGCCATTATATTATCTATAGCGGCGCGTAGTGCTTTGTAATTCATTCGGATTATACGGCTAGAGTGTTAGAATCGGTGACTTTCGTCTAGCCTTGTCACACACTGAGGGAAAGGAGTGCACGCGTCGTATATGTGCACTAGTTTTCCGTCCCATTTTTTGAGCGTTAATGATCGATCTACGGCTTGTGATAAATCAATGGCCAGCAGTAGTAAATCTGAGAAGAAGCTCACGAATAACCCAACCATTTAACATACCTACAACAACTTAAGTAAGTACGTCTGAGAAGATAATATTAATACATAAACCAACATACATATTGAAACATAAAAACTTAATACAGCCACGTATTATTGAGTTACATTCCGATAAATTAAATAAGCACCCGTTTACACCTGCGGCCATTACCGTAACAACTGCATAGATAACACTCGGCATTCATGTTTATATTACAATTTGAAATCAATGAATTCGTAATAAACTATACAACTTAATACATGTTTATGACATTGTCAACATAGTTATGTTGTAACCGCAGACATTACAACTTTATCCTCGTAACAGATGGGACAAACAGACGAATATTTAACTTTTTTTAATATGTACATAAATGTAAATATTAAACCCAGATCAGCACTTGACCATAATCACACCAGATGATGTTGTTGCAGCCTGAGAAGGAGCACGCTTTAATATAATATATCTATTCAATCTTGATTTAAAGAAACCCAAATAAAATAAATAGGAAGAATAAAAAGTATAAATGTTTTTAACTTATTAAGTGTATACGTATAATTATTCATTTCATCATCATCATCATCATCATCATGATCAACCCATTACCGGCTCACTACAGAGCACGGGTCTCCTCTCAATATAAGAAAGGTTTGGCCATAGTTCACACGCCTTTGAGAACATTATGGAGAACTCTCAGGCGTGCAGGTTTCCTCACGATGTTTTCCTTCACCGTTGAAGCAAGTGATATTTTAATTGCTTAAAAACGCACATACCTCCGAAAAGTTAGAGGTGCGTGCCCGGGTTCGAACCCCCGACCTCTTATTAAAAAGGCGGACGCCCTGACCACTGAGCTATCACTATTTGATTTATAAGACTTTAAAAGTTATTCTGTTTCATCATAAGTAACAGTTGAGCCATTCGAAAAAGTGTTTGTAATAGCCGCTCTACTGCTCGAATCTCTTTGGAATTAATATATGCTTATGATATTGTCAACATTGTTATGTGGTAGAGCAATGTGATTACCGCGTGTACGGTCGACACAAAAAGTGGATTCAATTAAGCCGTTAAAGTTGACGCTTTAAATAAATATATTGTCCAGTTTGACACAACAATGTCGGCACGCGCGCACTGAATTTAAAATATACTTATTGCCCGAGCGAAAAGCTCACCGCGAACTTCAAATTGCACTTTGTCCATGTATCCGCCCTTACATCTGTTAGATCCGTATAGTTCAAAATCAGAAAAGCATAGTATCTTAAAATATTATGTCGGTACATCTCCAGCCATCATGTTACCGTTATATAAGCTGACAATATGGCATATTATAATGGATATATGACAATAATTTAATTTTTGATTGACTATGTGATTTGTAAATAACTTATATTGCATTTACATTTATTGTGATAAAGTATTAAGTACCAAATATTTTACATACATAGATTTGGCATATCATACATGTCGGCGCGAAGAAGTTATTAACTTTATTAAGCGGCGCCAAAAACCTCAAGAATTCAATAATTACCCACATTTTAACTATTGATGATTTTGCTAACACAATTTAGCCAGTAACAATCAATTTTGTACAAGCATGCTTTGTGCTATAAATATGGGCGGTCGATGCCTTTCGAGGATTCTCTCGCTCGAGACGTCGTACTGTTCGGACCTCTAAGTTATTATCGCAATAAAAGTGTAAACCGGCAAGTTGTGGTTTTAATTACTATGAGCGAAAGTAAACAAAATCGTGACGTCACCCTTACAAAAAAACAACTCGGACCCCCTTGACTCGACATACATGTAAACAATAATCACGTCTGAAATATGCGCAGGTTGCAAGAAAAAACGTAACGAGATCGTTCATTAGATTTTACTGCTCATATTTTTTATTACCGGGGGCCTTATAAGAAAATTGATTCTTAAGGAACTCCAATAAATTTAGTTTTTAAGAAATCGCACTTGCATGCCAATCCATTGCTGAGTCATCAAATTGAGTTATCCACAGGTTATATAAAACTCAATCTGCTTTTTTTATACACTACAAGTTAGCCCTTGACGGTGTCTCACCTGATGGTACACTTACCATCTTAGACCACATTATCTAGTGATGCTGCGGTCTAAGATGGTAGCGGGCTAACCTAAATGTAATGCCCTATGGTAAGCCCATACTCCTAATTGGTTTTTACATGACATCGTGACGGAACGCTAAATCGCTTGGCGAGACGTCTTTGTCGGTTGGATGGTAACTAGCCAAGACCGAAGCCTCCCACCAGAAAATATTCAATCTGGGAAGCTTGGGACCTCCAACTTTATAATGCAAAAGCGCGCGCTGCGATTTGGCGAATATCGACATTATAATAAACCCTCAAAAAATGCAGAAAGTACCTAAATATACATATAATATGATACTTAAAACAATATATGTGCAGAGACGGCCTTATCGATGTAGTGATCCAATTTAGACCACATTTCATGATAACGGGACAGGATAGGTTTATTTTAAGTTTTTAAGCGTTTATTAAATTACATTTACAGTTACATTGTTTTAATTGTTAATTATAATTGAATAAAAATTTAACAATTCATCAAGAAAAAAACTTTAAATTAAAGATTGATATTTGGAAATAGATGAAAGATTAGCTTGCTAGCTGTACTCAGATGTCCACTTGGTTGCCGTTCCGTCCGCGTCAAACGCGCGGTCCTGTGACGGCCATCACTACGCCGTGCAAACACGAATAGCGCACATCCGCGTGATCATGTGGCTTTTCATTTCAATTTGTATTCCCATATTCAGATTGTATTGGTCAAGTAGTGGTAAGTTGATTGCAGACTGCCACAGATGCCGCATGTAAAGTTTTGCATTATCTAACAACTGCAAAACAGAAAACGGAATTCGTTGAATATACTACAATCAATTCATTGAATTCAAACTTCGTTAGCAATTGCACTAATCGTAGGCCTCAACTTCCCATCTACAGCAAACGCAATAATACAGCTTTTAGTCGTAGGTTTTTGTGTTCCTCGGACTTTACCTCGGACAATAATTTACATAGGATTCTTTGTTATGTTTCACTTTCTTTATAGCTATAAATTCAGAATTACTCTTAAAGATTGGCTTTTGAAGCAGACTACTGCGGCTACTGAAGGACTACTGGATGTTCTAGTGTAATCAAAAAGTTACACACGCATATTGTACGCATATACGCATTCACTTCCACACACACACACACACACACAGACACACACACACACACACGCGCACGCACGCACGCACGCACGCACGCACGCACGCACGCACACACAGACACACACACACACAATTTTAGAGGCCGATATCTTGACAACTAGGCTATCAACATTTGTAAATACAGACAAAAAGAAGACAAAAAGAAACGTAAGCATCTCGTGGCGTTTAAAAACAAATTCTCGCTTCGTCACGTCTCATCAGTTTTTTAGACTTATACTCCTAATTAGTTTCCACGCATCATCACGTTCACGTGCCGGAACGCTGAATTGCTTTGCGGCACTCTTTGTCGGTAGGACTCCAGCCTCCCACCTGGCCAGAGAAAATTCTTCTATGATAAATTTGCACTTGTCAGACCACAGCGCTCAGCACTGTAGCATGGAGATCGGGAGAGACCTTCATTTGGTTTGTTTTTTTTCTAAAGATATCATCAAATAAAATCAAATCAAAATCAAAAATAGCTTTATTAATAAAAACCATTTCAGGCATCTATGAATCGTTCATAGGTACATCACATTTTTCATTATTTCTATTAGTGATGGTGATAACTACACTCACTAACTTAAAACTAAAGCTAAGAGGGTTCAAATCATCAAAGTCTAAGAAGAATCCCACAACAAATTTAGCCAGGTTTTTTTGGTTATCACCATCTCACCTAATCAATAATAAATTATAGGACCTAGATAGAGCAATACACGCTCAAGCTTATTTTTTTTTTTTTTTTATTATTATTTTTGTGCCAAATTTGTGATATTAAAAACTTACAGAAGAAGAATACAAGGGAAAGCTTATCTCTATAAGATCTCTTCCAGCTACCCTCAGATGTGAGTAAGATGATAAATGGAATAGGTCTAACAAGGTATGTTTAAACTACATACAAAAATATACTTACATAAATTGAAAATAAAAATAAAATAACACATTTATATATATGATATGATATAATATATATAAATTAACATACTTAGAATATAATTAAAAAAAATAAAGTAAATGTAAATTTTATCGTTTACATAATGCTTAATATCGTAATATCATGATCAAGGGTAACTAAAGGCACACCAAAGGTGAGTGGTAGGATGGTAGGACGCGGCGGGTCTGCCGACTCCGTATTGGCATGTCAGCAGCTGCGCGCGACAGCGGCACTTGTAACTGCCTTAACAAGCCTGCGGTGTGTTCACTGCACGCCAAGTGTGGAGGGCACTTTGAACAAATTTTTGTCCTTTGTCGACATAAAGCGCAATGCATGTCGTGCTTTGTGGTGTCCGCAAAACATGTATACATGTTATATGTTGACGACCTCCGTGGCGCAGCGCGCGCGCTGTTGGATTATAAAGTTGGAGGTCCTGGGTTCGATTCCCGGCTCGAGTCTGGTCTGGTGGGAGGCTTCGGCCGTGGCTAGTTACCACCCTACCGACAAAGACGTGTCGCCAAGCGATTTAGCGTTCCGGCACGATGTCGCGTAGAAACCGATTAGGAGTATGGGTTTTCCATACCCCTAACAGGTTAGCCCGTTACCATCTTAGACCGCATCATCACTTATCATCAGGTGAGATGCCGTCAAGGGCTAACTTGTAGTGGATAAAAAAAAAAAAAACACATCATCATCTGATCATAATAATATTCTTCATTTTTCAAAAGCATAATATACATTACATAAGTATGAAGCCCAGTCTCCTGCGATAGTTTAAAATGTGATACAGGAGACAGTGTCCCTATATCTATGGCACAACAACATGCGATTGACAAAAATAACAATTTACACAACCAAAATTTAACAACGCAAAATAAAGTTAACTTAAACAATTACGAGTGTGTATGTATAATTTTCAGGGTACGTGTGTGTATATGTATGTGTGAATATGTTTTCTATATATATTTTTTGATGATTATGTGTATACATGTTCATGATGAACCCATTACCGGCTCACTACAGAGCACGGGTCTCCTCTCAATATAAGAAGGGTTTAGCCATAGTCCAACACGCTGGCCATGTGCGGATTGGCAGACTTCACACGCCTTCGCAGACATTACGGAGAAATCTTCGGTGTGCAGATTTTTTCCTTGACAGTTGAAGTGGTATTTTAATTGCTTGAAAACGCATATAACACCGAAAAGTTAGAGGTGCGTGCCCGGGATCAAACCCCCACCCCAAGATTAAATGGTGGACACCTTAACCACTATTCACAGCTGCACATATTGTGTTCACATAATGAAACACGTTTAAATAAGACATGTTTTTTTTTGTTTTGGTATAATTTTACGACCGGCCAAATCACCTAAACTGCCCACTGTCCCGTTATCATTATCGCTACAACGATAAGGCCGTCTTTGCACATATAAAGTTTAAAGTATCATATTTAATATAAGCTACTTTGTGCGTTTTTTGAGGGCTCATAATAATATCGTTATTCGCCAAATTCTAAGACAGCGTTAACGAAACCATAAGGAATGAAAATAAGGAAATGTGACGAAACTTTTTACTTTTTTTTATATATATATATATATATATATACATAGCGAGCAAACGAGCAGGCGGGTCACCTGATGGTAAGTGATTACCGCCGCCCATGAACATTTGCAGCACCAGATGAACCGCCAATGCGTTGTTGGCTACTATAACATAGCCTTGACGGCAATATAACTTGGTGTCAAGTGATGATGCAGTCTAAGATGGTAACGTACTGACCTGTTAGAAGTATAGTAGTTATATGAAATCCATACCCCATATTTTTTTGCTCACGAATCGTTTGGCTGCACGTCATCGTCTGTAGTATCTAGTCATGACCCAAACTCCCACCATACAAAGCCACACCGCAATCGTGGAAAAAGATTTAAATAATCCATCTCCATACGTTTGTAGTAACCCCGTTTCACAAAGACGCTTGTTACGGTGGCTCTAGTTTGCATTCAATCCGCACTGCGATCGCAATGTCAACAGGACCCCCCCCCCCCCCTCGCACCCGCCGTTCCCCCCACCAGCGGACAATATGGGTGATTGTACGACAGATATCTATTTTTCTTGTCGATAAGATGTTTGCTTGTTATCGATATCAAAACATGAGTGTATGACAGGATTCCACCTGGAGATTTGTGAGGATGCTTAGTTACGGTTTGTTGCTCTCAATGGTATACGATACAATAAATAAAAAACTTTATTCAATTAATAAAATATATTATATGAAAGAGGCACTTACCAATTAATAGAGTTTTAAGGATTATATAAACGATAAGAAAGCTTGGGTGTGAATAGGTACTATAGTTAATTATTCATTTTATTCATTATGTGAGATGGTGATAACGAAAAAAAAGAAAAACCCCGGCTAAGTTTGTTGTGGGCTTCTTCTTAGACCAGGGCGCGTTTGGAACCCTCATACCTTTAGTTTTATGTTTACGAATATAGTTATCACCATGAAATAACTACTATGTAAATAAATTAATGACGCGTCAAAAATGCCTTTTTAAGGACTATTTGAATAAAGATTATTTTGAATTTGAATAACATCATTTGTAAACTTAAAATTAAAGTTTGTAGCTATAAATACGCCCAAAAGAAGCCCGCAACCAACTTAACCAGGCAACTATTCTTTTTAATATCATCAACTCGCAATGTTACTTAAAACTTCAAGAAAGTTTAATGGAGCAACAAAATTATAACCAAGTTTTTTATCATAAACTTTATATCATATGACTTTTCTGCAAGCCTACAATTTGAACTTATCAAGAGACATACCCGAAATGTAATATTTTGTTAATTTGTTATAATTATCTGTGCTTTTGATGAATACCAGCGGCCTACGATTGTTGCTTTATAACCCAAATGCTATATGGCACAATGCCTTAAAAATACCTTATATCAATAGGTAGGTATTTTGAAAAAGATATAAAATACGTAATATTCTATATCTTTTTCAGAATAATTTTTGTGCATCAGTTATATTTGCATTTTCTAATTTTTTTCAAAACAATTCTGTATCTTCTATGGTAACCAAGCTATTAGGTCATATCTCCTTGCATTTACTTTTTATGGTAACCAAGACTATCTATAAATTATATACTGAAATATTCTAAGAGTATTTCACTATGGATTTTTTTACGGTTAGAAAATTAGCCGGTGGGTACTTTTTAACCGTAAAAACACTTGATTGGTCTTTACCTAAAGAACAATTAACTTAAAGACAGTTATAAAACAATTTTTAATTAAAAACCACCGTAACAATATCTAATTGACAGGTCAGCCAAGTGTCTGCGCAATTGTTGTAAGCATACTTTGCCCGGAATGTCAAAACAAAGGTGTTTAAATATTTACACAATAATACCTTAACGATCCCAAAAACAATTGTGAAATCTGTTACATTATCCGTGATGTAACAGATCACGGATAATGTAACTTGACGATCTCCGTGGCGCAGCGCGTGTGCTGTTGCATTTTAAAGTTGGAGGTCCTGGGTTCGATTCCCGGCTCAAGTCTGGTCTGGTGGGAGGCTTCGGCCGTGGCTAGTTACCACCCTACCGACAAAAACGTGTCGCCAAGCGATTTAGCGTTCCGGCACGACGTCGTGTAAAAACCAATAAGGAGTATGAGTTTACTATACTCCTAACAGGTTAGCCCGCTACCATCTTAGATCGCATCATCACTTGCCATCAGGTGAGATGCAGTCAAGGGCTAACTTGTGGTGAATAAAAAAAAAAACAAAATGTCAAAAACAGATTTTCGTGATCAACCCATTACCGGCTCACTACAGAGCACGGGTCTCCTCTCAATATGAGAAGGGTTTGGCCACAGTCCACCACGCTGGCCATGTGCGGATTGGCAGACTTCCCACGCCTTTGAGAACATTATGGAGAACTCTCAGGCGTGCAGGTTTCCTCACGATGTTTTCCTTCACCGTTGAAGCAAGTGATATTTTAATTGTTTTAAAAACGCACATAACTCCGAAAAGTTAGAGGTGCGTGCCCGAATTCGAACCGCCGACCTCTGATTAGGAGGCTGACGTCCTAACCACTAGGCTATCACCGCTTCCACAAAAACAGCTTTATTCTGTAAATATTTAAAAAGTAAATAAATAAACAACTCGATTATTATGACTTCATTTATAGATACATTTATGTTAATGGTAAAAAGTTAAAATTTTACTTTCGCACAGCACTACTTCTTAGTTCAGGTTCAAAGTTATACGTGGCTCGAGACACTCCTCCTATTTTGAAGTTGGTTTTTGAATAGAAAGAAATACGTACATACATTACCTAGGGGACGTATTCACGGATTGGCTGTACGGAATGCAAAGCTGTCACTCGGCGAGCATGCAAACATTGTTAGATGGTGTTAGGTCGCGACGGGAAAACTAAAATCCGAATACAAGGAAAATATTGGGGATGTGAAGATAAATGTAGAGGCGGTGGGTGGCCTAGATACAGCAGGGAACACCAGTCGACTGCGGGTTAAACTAATCCTGTCTGCAACTGCCTCATTACTCTGATAGTTACAATGTAAAGACAGAAAGTTTTTTTTTAAACACTATCAATTAGCCCTTGACGGCCATCTCACCTGGTTACAAGTGATGATGCTGTCTAGGATGGTAGCGGACTAACCTGTTAGGAATATGGTAAACCTACACTCCTAGTTGATTTCAACGCGACTAGTTACCTCCCTACCGACAAAGACGAATCGCCAAGCGATCTAGCGTTCCGGTTGTCGCGTAGAAGCCAATCAGGAGCGTGGGTTATACTTAATACTACTCAGCTACCATCCTAGACAGCATCATCACTTACCACCAGGTGAGATAGCCTTCAAGGGCTAACTTGTAGTATAAAAACAAAAAAAGTATCAGGTCCCCTTATAATATATACCATCCTTCGGCGGTGGAAGTCCCACATAACCTCCATCCTGCCCAAGGGACGGAGGTAGTCATAAAACTTTTAGACCACGACAAAAAAAAGACAAATGAAAATAAGGATTGACGTTAAGTGCCTTTTTAAGGACTATTTGAATAAAGATTATTTTGAATTTGAATTTGAATAGATAAATCCTTTTGATAGAAGCTTTGGTGCCCTTAAGCACCAATTGATGTTTCATAATCAACTGTAATCCTAATCCAAGCCAATGTTCTTACCCTATTACTGTAAACCCTCGATCTCTCATGTCCGTCCCTTCACGTAATGTTCTGTTACCTACAGGCGTATTGAATCACACCTCCCTTTAGTGTTCAACAAAATAAAACATCGTCAAAGCCTCCGTATGTTTGATATCGTTAATCCCTCTCCGGCTGCATACAAATAAGCTGCAAACAAAACTTTGTCAAGCATGTCGTTCGTCACTGCAATACATTACGCGGAAGCATTGGAATGAAATCACAAAGATACACAGCTCTTTAGAAATGTTACTCCGAAAGTTCTCTCCATTTTTACGTTACATTACTGTACCATTCAATAATATTAGGGGTTAAAGTATGAAATTGCCGATTTGTACTGAAAAACAAAACTTCGTTTTTTTATTTTAAGATATTTATTTAATCAAAATAATTACCATTATTAACTATACATTGCTGCCATCTAATAGGAAGCTCATTTATGCCTTTGCGATAGAACTCTGGTGATCTAGATTCGACAAACTGTGTGAAAGCATTTTGCACTGCCTCCTGAGAAGAAAACTTTTTATCACGCTGAAAATTGTCCAAATCACGAAAAAAATGGTAGTCCATTGGAGCAAGGTCTGGCGAATACGGAGGGTGACGAATGGTTTCTAATTGCAGTCCCTGTTGAGGTAAAACGGTTTCTCGTGCTGTATGAGGTCTCGCGTTATCATGGAGCAATAATGGTGAAGATCGATTCATAAGTCGGGGCTGTTTCACTGCTAGTTTCGCTATCTTTTGTTCTATTACAATAAAACGGCAATTTCATACTTTAACCCCTATTATTAAATTAAATTGAATGGCAAATCCACGGTGCAAAAATAGGTATCTTTCGTAAGCAGGCACGGTTTTTTCGAAATTTATTATGGCAATTGTTTTCTTTTTTTGTAACGCTGAATAGGTAAGTCCCACCGAAGTGCTCCATTAGAAAGGGGAAAATGTGAACATGGTTTCAGACAAAAAGTCACCCATCCAAACTGACTCGAATGAACGGTGCATTACAAGATGTAAAAACCTCAAACTAGGCGAACGGAGTTACAAGCTAGAAATCCAATAACATTTTAATTTTATATTTAGTTCTATTAAAAAACTAGACTATTATTTCCTCAACAGTCTTAGTATAGTTCTATCGAGGTTGGTCGACAATGATGTATAATTAACATTATTTTTTAACTCAATTTCTGATGTAGGTAGCTTATGCTAGTAATCCGAAGATATGTTTTTACGACACATAAATATCGGAAGTTAAAATTATGTATATCTGGATCAATCGTTTATGTGTGTAAAACAAACAAAGAATAAACACACTTCCGTATCCATAACATGGAGTACGATATGATTTTTATCTTTTTTTTTATACACCACAAGTTAGACCTTGACGTTTAAACGTCTTTGTCGGAAGGGTAGTAACTAGCCACGGCCGAAGCCTTCCACCAGACCAGACTCGAGCTGGGAATCGAACCCAGGATCTTTTTCTTTTTTTTTGAGATAGGTTTGCGCTGAACGAAATCAGTACTAGAAAACTGTGATAAGGTCTAGATCGGAGCGCGATTCCCTAGAAAATGCCTATTCACTCTTGCCTTGAAGGTACTAAGGTTATACGTAGCTGGAAACTGTTCTTGGAAGTTCCACATCTTAGCGGTTCGATTCAGAAACGTAGATCCAAATCGTTCCAAAATTTTTTCGGTTTTTAAATGCAACAGCGTACGCGCTGCGCCACTTAGGTCGTCAAAACTGCAACATTTAATGCGATATTGTAAATCGAAATGTATCTTTGGTTTCGTATATCATCGCGTGAAAAACATAACCCAATCAGAGCTGTCACGCCATTTGTCGCGCGCATCTGTCGCGAATCCATCGCGACGCGTTTACGACGCCGACGACGAAAATATCGCGCCCGGATCGCGCCGAGAGAATTATTACTACCCCTTTCTGACTAATTTATGGTGCCGACGAGTGAGAGGGACAAGTGAGATGGGGTTACTGGATTGTTTATCGTCACGACCTACTGGCGGATTTGCTTGCGGAATTAAAGGATTGGCAATGCTCTCTTATGGATAGATTAAGGATTATATAAACGATAAAAAGCTTGGGGGTGAACTCTCGTATATCCATAGGAACCATAATTTATTATTGATTATGTGAGATGGTGACAAAAAAAACCGGCTAAGTTTGTTGCGGGTTTCTTCTTAGAAGTTAGCGCGATTTGAACCCTCTTAGTTTTTGTTTTAAATTGGCGAGTGTAGTTATCGCCATCACTAATAGAAATAATGAAAAAATCATTTAAAGGTAATTGTATACAATTTTATAACAAATTGCCTAATGAAATTTCTGGGATGTCTCTCAATAAGTTCAAAGTTTATATAAAACGTAAGCTTGTAGAAAAGTCCTACTATAGTGTAAAGGATTACGTAAAGGATAAACAAGCATGGGAGTGAACTATTGCTCTAATAAGATAGCTCTTAATATAATTTTAAGTGGCATGTGAGATGGTGATATCAAAAAGAAAATTTACCTGGCTAAGTTTATTGTGGGCTTCTTCTGACCGACCGGGGCGCGTTTGGAACCCTCATAGCTTTAGTTTTAAGTTTACGAATGTAGTTATCACCATCAAATCATTACTTTGTAAATTATTGACGCGTCAAAAGCGCCTTTTAAAGGACTATTTGAAAAAAGATTATTTGAATTTGAATTTGAATTTTGAATTTGTGATATATATGAACGATTCATAGATGCCTGTAATAGGTTTATATGAATAAAGCTATTTTAGCTTTCATTTGATTTGTGCTTAATTTATTTCAGATAGAAGATTGAATTTAGCAGCCAACCTTATGTACAAGGAAGAGTAGGAAAAGGACCGCACTGTTAAATTCAATCCGCTATCTGAAGATTTTAGATGCGTTTGTATATTAGCATATGGCTGATAGTTATTTTTGTGTTTTACTGTGATAGCCTAGTGGTTAGGACGACCGCCTTCTAAGCAGAGGTCGGGGGTTCGATCCCGGGCACGCACCTCATTCATTCATTCATCATTCAAGCCTGAGATTTCTCCAGAATGTTCTCAAAAACCGTGTGAAGTCTGTCGATCCGCACATGGCCAACGTCGTTGACCATAGCCAAACCCATCTCATTTTGAGAGGACATCCGTGCTCTGTAGTGAGCCAGCAATGGGTTAATCATCATGACACAAAACGTCATGCCGTTTACGATTACTCGATCGACGGCGAAGTACTCGATTTTACTAGCTTGGCGCGTCAGTGATTATTTCACATTCTATCACATCGACCCAGCCAAATTTCGTAAATTCGTACTAAGATGTGAAATATTGATGGTAAAAATCCCCCATAACATGATATCAGCGGACTCACTAGAATTGCTTCAATCAGCGTTTTTGGAAAAAATATTTTTTATGAACTAGCTTAACGTCCCTAAAATAAAGATTGTTGGATAATGAATAGAAGCAGGCGTTACTTTGCGGAAGTCCATGACAAACAATAAACAGAAAGTATAATTTGCCTTTGCCTTTCGCGCTTGTGAAGTCAACATCTCCTGAGGATGATCCGGTGTCGGGTCGAAACGTTCGTAGAGGTTCTAGTGGAGGATTTTGTGTGGTGTTATACTATACTAATCTCCCGGTTGTCGGCGGAATATAGCAAATTATACTTTTTGTTTATTGTTTGTTAATGATTGTTGGTTTAAAAATAAAATCGTCAACATTTAGTTAATACTGATTTGTGCTAAGTCACCTAGATCAACAATCAATTAATGAGAACAGAAAGTGTCACCAAATTTAAATATAAGTAATAAACGAAAAAGTCGTTTACCCTTTAACACGTTGCAACTGAAGGCAGTTTCAGTTTTTTCCAATTACAGACCCGCCACGTTTAGAGGTTTATTGCGTTTAAACAGACAAACAGATTATTTAAATTTATGGATATATAAAAACCCGCACGCCGTGTAATAAAAACTTTAATTACCCACTGTTCCCCCGCTATCGGGTTACAGATGTACAAAATATACAACGTACCCAACAAACGATGACTCGGGCTGGAACCCTCCAAGCAACTCTCAACCCTACGTACAATAACCTTGTGGTTCATTATTGGTTCAACTCTTTGCAAACACATCTTGACAATTGATTAGTTGTAAGTAAATAAACTCTTTTTATTACTGTTTCATTAACTGCGTACATAACCTTTATTGTAGTTCGAAAATGTGTGTTGCATTATAAAATTGGAGGTCTTGGCTTCAATTCCCGGCTCGAGTCTGGCGACAAAACGACAAAGGCGTGCCACCAAGCGACTTAACGTTCCGGCACGATGTCGTGTAGAAACCAATTATGGTACAAATATGGTAAACCCATACTCCTAACAGGTTAGCCCGCTACCATCTTAGACTGCATCATCACTTGCCATCAGATGAGATTGCCGTCAAGGGCTAACTTGTAGTGAATAAAAAAAGGTAAAAGGGATTTTTAGCTGCCCTGGTCAAAGTGGGAACCTGCAGAACGCAAACTGAAGTATCATATCCAGATTTTTTGATATAATTGTTAAAAATGTTATTTCCATATACAAGTATGTACGGACTAAATTAAAATAAAGATTTTGCAACCTTTCCGTATTTAACAAAAGTTACATCCATGTATGCACAAAATAGGTTTAAGTACCTAAAACAATATAAGAATTCCTTAATATTTCGGGTTAAAGTTATTAAAGTTTTTTTTTAATGTTTTAGGTGTACCGGTATAAAATAGCTTAAGAGCTGGTAATACCAGATTCATATCATTTTGGTGAGTTCCTGAAACGAGTACATAATGGGGCATAAAATGTATTTTGATGTTGGATTTTAATTATTTATTCTGAGTTTGTTGAAATAAAGATAAAGATACAGATAAAAGATTTTTATTTGAAAACAAACAATATAATAATCTTACACACATGAAAACGATGATCCAGCCGAAGTATAATCATCGCCCTCCAACAAATAAATACAGTGTTCCACAAAACAAAAGGATAAACAAAACAAATTACATAGGCCATTTGGCAATGTGTGGTGGGAGGCTTCGGCCGTGGCTAGTTACCACCCTATCGACATAGATGTGTCGCCAAGCGATTTTAGCGTTCCGGCACGATGTTGAGTAGAAACCAATTAGGAGTGTGAGTTTACCATACCCCTAACAGGTTAACCCGCTACCTAGACTGCATCATCACTTACCACCAGGTGACATAACCGTAAAGGGCTAACTTGTAGTGTATAAAATAAAATTGTACGTTAATACTTAATAAGCATCTACACTTGAATTATCTATACCATCTAAAACATGAGCAACGACTCTATTGATTATATATTGAAGATTGGTTCTGTCATTACCAATATAGCTGAGGTTTTATTATTAATAAGCTCTTACGAGCGATATACGTTTTTTGTTCGTAGAATTTCTGATATTTTAGTTCCTATCCCGTTACGAATATTTATTTTAAAAGTTACTTAACTAAACAAGGGGGAGCAAATGTGAACCCCATTATTTTTAAAGTAAATACGAGTAACATTATGTTACGCTGAATCCAAATTTAAAAAGCTGTCCAATTAACAGAAGTGTTTGCTGAAGAATAACTGTAAATACATTCTGCCAAAAATGAAGTTGCATTTTAACAAGTGGCCTTATACAAGGAAAAGTCAACAAAACACTTGAAGTGGCAATGCGACTATGAATCGCGTAAAATAACTGTTTCATTTTCGCACTAGCATTGATCTCGAAATGGTATTAGGTAATACGAAATAAAAAAAGCGGTGATAACCTAATGGTTAGGGCGTCAGCCTCCTAATCAGAGGTCGGCGGTTTGAACCCGGGCACGCACCTCTAACTTTACGGAGTTATGTGCGTTTTTAAGCAATTAAAATATCACTTGCTTCAACGGTGAAGGAAAACATCGTGAGGAAACCTGCACGCCTGAGAGTTCTCCATAATGTTCTCAAAGGCGTGTGAAGTCTGCCAATCCGCACATGGCCAGCGTGGTGGACTATGGCCAAACCCTTCTCATATTGAGAGGAGACCCGTGCTCTGTAGTGAGCCGGTAATGGGTTGATGGTGAGGTGATATCTATACAAGGTTACATGGTGCGGACAAACAAGAGCGTCAACAAACGTAATGGGTTGATCATGAATACCAAATAAAGGTACCTATATTGAAAACAATAACTTTTATCCTTGAATTTCTCCATAAAAATCGCCACGATATATTCGAAATTCAAACACTTGATGATTTATTTTTTAAAGGCTGAATAAACGCAATTTTGATTTGAATTGGGTTGATTTATTAGGATTAGCTGATTCAAATAATACGATTATGATAACTTGCTCCTAGCCTACAAAGTATACCGAGGAGGCGATTTACGCGGGCAATTTGTAACGTATAACCGTGTAAATACATTCCGTGAACAATAAAGTCACATTTAATACAATTACTTGAGGATATATCGATGTTTATTTTGCGAGGCGCGAGTGTTTGACCCCGCACGTTTGCTGCGTGTGCCACAAGTCACAGGTGTTACAGGCAAGCAGGTTGGTAACTTGAGCCTCAGACCTTTAGGTCCTGGGTTCGATTCCCAGCTCGAGTCTGGTCTGATAGGAGGCTTCGGCCGTGGCTAGTTACCACCCTACCACCAAAGACGTGTCGCCAAGCGATTTAGCGTTTCGGCACGATGTCGTGTAGAAACAAATTAGGAGTGTGGGTTTACCATACCCCTAACAAGTTAGTCCGCTACCATCTTAGACTGCATCAACACTTACCATCAGGTGAGATGCCGTCAAGGGCTAACTTGTGGTGTATAAAAAAAAAGACTCAACCGCCGCATTCAGTGCAAAGACTCCTTAGTCATTACCTTCTTGTGGTCAGCCATTCTTTATGATTTTTACGATTTCATCATCATCATCTTGATCAACCCATTCTTGGCCCACTACAGAGCACGAGTCTCCCCTCAATATGAAGAAGGGTCTGGCCATAGTCCACCACGTGCCATTTGCGGATTGGCAGACTTCGCACGCCTTCGAGAACATTACGGAGATCTCTCAGGCGTGCAGGTTTCCTCACGATGTTTTTCCTTCACCGTTGAAGCAAGTAATATTTTAAGCTGTGATAGCCTAGTGAGTGGGTGTGAGTAGTTAGGACGTCAGCCTCCTAATCAGAGGTCGGAGGTACGAAACCGGGCACGCACCTATAAATTTTCGGAGTTAAGTGCGATTTAAAGCGATTGTCGATTTCATAAAAAAGTTAAATTGACTTAAATATTTGCCGGCAATGGGGCGTTAATTATGACGATGCGTTACAATTATGACTAGCTTAAAACAAAACCCTTTCCATGACTGCCATCATATTACAACTTGCTCAACGTCCTTTTATTGGACGAGCACCTCTTCTCTTATAGAAGGAATAGATTAACTTAAGTCCTTTTTTTTCGCGGTGGAAAAGCTTTATGGATACCTCCGTTTATATCTTGCTTTAGGTATAAATTGAATTATTTAGATGTAAGGTTAATTATAAGGTTGTGCATGCTGTGGTCATTTCTAGAAGGCCACTATCTGGTGTCTGTTCTTCTGAAATGTTTTTTGTTGTTTTTAGATAGTGACTAGTTTTATGATCCAATAAAAATAAAAATAAATAAAAATAAAATAAATAAATAAATAAATATCCTGGTCTAGGTTGCCTGGCAGAGAACGCTCTTTAGCGATAAGGCCGCCTATTGTACCTGTTTTCTTTTATGTGTTTTTCTTTAATGTCTGTATTTCTTCTTTTGTGTGGTGTACAATAAAGGGTATTTTCATTTTTCTGTTCGTTTAGCAGGATGAGGTTATGTGGGACTTCCATATGCCATTCTCGCTGGTTTTGCTGAACGCCTGAGGGACCCGTTGTATACTTCCCGGAAGAACCTCAGTCACTCTGGTTCAAAGCGGGTCGCAGGCGTCTTTGCCCGCTAGCCGTTGCACCTTGCGCCGCACGCCAAAACGTCGCTATTAACGTACATCAATGTTATTTGTAGCAGTCATTCGGCGAGCAGCGACGGCTACTGAGAGGCTGATGCGGCTCCGCGCGGAGTGTGTGTGTGTGCCGATTGTCTTACGCTTTACGACGACATCACGTGCACCACTAGACACCACTAATCTTACTTTTTTTGGCAAACCCTTAAGTATAGTAAGTTTTTTTTGTGGGACTTCTCTGACAGTTATCGTATTTTCGGAGTTATGTGCGTTTTTAAGTAATTAAAATATCACTTGCTACAACGGTGAAGGAAAACATCGTGAGGAAACCTGCACGCCTGAGAGTTCTCCATAATGTTCTCAAAGGCGTGTGAAGTCTGCCAATACGCACATGGCCAGCGTGGTGGACTACGGCCAAACCCTTCTCATATTGAGAGAAGACCCGTGCTCTGTAGTGTGCCGGTAATGGTTGATCATGATGATGATGATGATGATGATGAAGGAAAAAATGAAGTTATGCCCTTCAAATTCAAATTCAAAATTCAAATTCAAAATAATCTTTATTCAAATAGTCTCTATCTCACATTATTAATAATAAATTATAATACCTATGGAGCAATTCACACCCAAGCTATTTTATCGTTTATATAGTCCTTAAAATCGTAATAGGATTTTTTCTATAAGCTTTCGTTTTATAAAATCTTCCTTTCATGATAAAGCAAATTTTTGATTTCCAACGCATTTTTGAGTAACTACTATTATTATAAATACATAATAATAGTAGTTAATCCATTAAATGCAACAGTTGCATGCTTTCACCAGGGACTATCTTTATGTGAATTTTTATTGACGCATAATATGATATTCTATTGGTTTAGCTTATGTTTATGACAGAAGCTGTGATAGCCTAGTGGTTAGGACGTCGGCTGATAATCAGAGATCGGGGGTTTAACCCCGGGCACCGCACGCAACTAAAACTTTATGTGCGTTTTTAAGCAATGAAACTATAATTTGCTTCAACGGTGAAGGAAAAAATCGTGAGGAAGACAGAATCGAACCCAGGACGTCACGTTTTATTTTATTTATTTATTTATTTTTATTATTTTTGTACCAAATTTGTTGTATCAATCACTTACAAAAGAAGTATACAAAGGAAAGCTTATCCCTATAAGAGATCTCTTCCAGCTACCCTTAGATGTGAGTAAGATGAATTTATATACCGTTGTACCACAGAGGTCACAACAACTTTACTTGATGTCGAGTGTGTTTTTATTATATTTACTTGAATAAATAAAAAAACACAACTGTTTCGGCCACTCGTTAAGCCACCTCGTCACTGTCCCGCGTTGAATATTAAATTCGGGAGCGCCACAGCAGGTCGGCTCCCGACACTGTCAAACTTTTTCTATTAAATTTCTCGCCTTAATTTGACAGCGCATTCATAAGCGTTGCGACTTTGATGAATGAATCGACTAGTTATGTTTCATAGTAGGTACCTATAAAAGATATTTATTTTATTTAATCATCATCATCATCATCATCGTCAGCAACCTATTGGCGTCCCATACACTGATCACGCTGCGGCGTATATAAAAAGTTGTGGCAACACATTTAAAGATTTTATATATTTGGATATTCTTTGATTAGTCCTTTTTTTTTTTTTTTAATACACTACAAGTCAGCCCTTGACGGCTATCTCACCTGGTGGTAAGTGATGATGCTATCTAGGATGGTAGCGGGCTAACCTGTTAGAAGTATGGTAAAACCACGCTCCTAGTTGGTTTCTACGCGACATCGTGCCGGAACGCTAAATCGCTTGGCGACACGTCTTTGTCGGTAGGGTGGTAACTAGCCACGGCCAAAGCCTCCCACCAGTCAGAACCAGTCACCAGTCAGTCCTACCAACCGTCTCAGAGTTCATTTAACAATTCATTGCAAATAATCACGAGAAGCTGTAGCATACACCAAAAAACTGAGACAAGTATTTATAATCATCATGATCAACCCATTGCCGGCTCACTACAGAGCACGGGTCTCCTCTCAATATGAGAAGGGTTAGGCCATAACCAACCACGATGGCCAAGTGCGAATTGGCAGACTTCACACGCCTTTGAGAACAGGTTTTGATCATTCACAGCTTCTGTCATAGTAAAAAGATAAACCAATAGAATATCATGTGTCAATAAAGATTCACTTACTTTCTTATTTCACAATAGTCCCCGGTAATAGCATATAACTGTTGCATAGAATGGATATAAGTTGTTAAGTTACAGATTAGCACCGAGGACAAACCTCTTTGGTTTTTTCGGTGCCTTTATTGTATAATTAATTAATTATAAATAAATAATAATAATAGTATGATATGTATTTATTATGATAGTATCTAGTTAATACCAATGCGTTGGCAATCAATAATTTATGTGAATCTTATGGTTAATACCTCCCTTAGAACAAATAATAATGTACACGTGTTTCTAAATATTGATATGCGTCGTAACATCACTGGAAACACTTGCTGCGTTAATAACTATTAGGCAGTTCTGACTAAGCAAAGCAAACTACATACTCGATGATTAATGGGAATATATTTCGGACTTTTAATCTTCTAAATTACAAGTTTATTGTTACAACACTGATTTACAACTGTTTTCCCGATCAACAGATTGTGCGCTCGCGCATAAAATAGAGCTGTCCATAACGGTTCATAAAAAAAAAAAAAAAAGCTTATCTTTGATGAAAGAACTATATCACTCTATCAATTCACATGTACGCTAAGATTACCCGATACCTACACGAATTTTTGTTTGAACTTTTCAAGGGAGTTGAGAAATTAAAATCTTACCCGCAGACTTAAAACTAGCAACATTCTAAGTTTTTTATACATTACAACTTAGCCCTGACGGCAAGCCCACCGGATGGTTAGTGATGAATGATGATACAGTCTAAGATGGTAGCGGACTAACCTGTTATGGGAATGGGTAACCCAGAGGTACTCCTAATTGTTATCTACGCGACATCGTGCCGGAACGCTAAATCGCTTCGCGTACCTGTGTCGGTAGGGTGGTAACTAGCCACAGCCGAAGCCTCCTACCCAAGCACACTCGAGCCGGGAAGCGAACCCAGGACCTTCAACTTTATAATACGACAGCTCAGATGCTGCACCACGACTGTCAAAATCGTAATAAATAATGATTAATCTACCAAGAAGTTGTGATAGCCTAGTGGTTAGGACTTCCGCCTCCTAATCAGAGGTCGGGGGTTCGATTCCGGGCACGCACCTCTAACTTTTCAAAGTTATGTGCGTTTTTAAGCAATTAAAATATCACTTGCTTCAACGGTGAAGGAAAACATCGTGAGGAAACCTGCAAGCCTGAGAGTTTATAATATTCTCAAAGGCGTGTGAAGTCTGCCAATCCGCACATGGCCAGCGTGGTGGACTATGGCTAAACCCTTCTCATATTGAGAGGAGACCCGTGCTCTGTAATGAGCCGGCAATGGGTTGATCATGATGATGATGATGATGAATCTACCAAGTAGCAGGTATATAATTCATTTTTATCTTTCCTTCATGCACTACTCTAGTCTAGCGTAAAATTATTATGCTCTCTTTGATTGATTGACGACTTTCTAAATAGAATTTATCGCTCGTAGCGAATAAAAATCGATCGACAAATAAAAAACTGGAGTTAAAGTCAATAAAACCATTCGTTTCCGTTTGTAACTACGCGGAGTGAGGCTGAACGAATAAGTTTTCTTATTGGCCTCGAGGACTCTGTTTTATGAGTGAGGAGGCCTTTGCGCAATAATGTTTAATTTGTGGGAGAATAGCTAGTCTGTAAATCCTATTGTAACATAATGCAAAATAGATAACCTATACACAAAACTATGTGTTTTTGTAGACTTAAATTGCCTGACTGAATTAAAAGATACTTTGATTACCTTTAATTCATTGCGATTTGCAAGGTTCAGATGTAATTACGGAAAATATTTAACAACTAAATTATTAACTTAATTAAATATTTTCAACTGTTAATGAAAGGTAAACTATTACAAATAAAAAAACTATCAATATAAGTTCACAATTTGGAGAGACGTAGATACCTTAATAAACTGATAATAGGTACTGCATGAAAATCTATAGAGCTCTGCATCCCAGGCATGCACTTCTAACTTTTCGGAGCTACGTGCTTTTTTAAGTAATTAAAATATCACGTGCTTCAACGGTGAAGGAAAACATAGTGAGGAAACTTGCATGCCTGATAATTCTCTTGAAGAGAGATACGTTTGGATCTAGAGTGTAGTTGGACTTAAACCACACGTGGGTAGGGGTTAAATGAGTGTTTTTACACTAAATCGCTTCCCACTAAGTTAACAAACTAAACACCTTCCCTTAACTCTCACGTCGCTCATTAGGGCGACATTATTAACAACAAACCGGAGCCTGTGGCAGCGACCTCCCGCGACTCTGTCAAACTTTTTCTATTAACTTTCTCATTGTAATTTCGACAGCGCGTTCACAAGCGGGCGACTTTGATCAATGAAACCTTTTCGGATGTCATACAGACGTTCAACTTTTCATAATTTACGCCTCGAGCAAAGGGGATTTTTGGTTAATTGTACCATTTTTTGTCTGCCCATTTGTTTACGTACTCTTCAGTGATGAACCGAAATAAAGGTTTTTAATCAATCAATCATTATCTTTATTCAAATACTCCTTTAAAAGGAACTTTTAACGCGTCCATAATTTACAGTCATTTGATGCTGATAATTACACTCGTAAACTTAAATTTAAATTTTAAACTTAAATTTTAATATCCCTCATGGAGAGAATTCTCAGGCATGCAAGTTTCCTCGCTATGTTTTCCTTCACCGTTGAAGCATGTGATATTTTAATTACTTAAAAAAAGCACGTAGCTCCGAAAAGTTAGAAGTGCAAGCCCGGAATCGAACCTCCGACCTCTGATTAGGATTATTTATTAATTTATTATTAATTTAAACTTATCCAGTTTAAATTAATATTAATTTAAAAGCCGGAATATCTAATTATACTACCGAATATCAAAATATAGTTGAAAAGATCAATTGAATAATTACTGAGCATACAAATTTTATCTATGACTAGGAAAATTCTATAACTTGAACAATTTCCCACGAAAATCAGTACGCCAGAACATATAAATAAATGGTGCCAAGACACAGCAAATCACAGCGCATGCGCTATATTGCGTGTGCTGCCACAGATAATTAAATTTATAATCGGAACATTTTTGAAATGCCCCGCAAATTAAGGGCTCCATAATAAAAAATATATTTTGATAGCTTCATATAAAACTGAATTGCATATAATTTTATAACTTTATATATAATAAGGTTAATCCAGTATTAATCTTACCGCCCTCTCGAATGTCCTTCTTGTGTTTGGTGAGAGGCTTCGGCCGAAGCTAGTTAGTACTACCAACCTACCGACAAAGACGTGTCGCGATGCGATTTAGCGTTCCGGCATGATGTCGCGTAGAAACCAACGAGGAGCGTGGGTTTACCGTACTCCTAACAGGTTAGCCGCTACCATCCTAGACAGCATCATCACTTACCTTCAGGTGACATAGCTAAAAAAAGCCTAATACGCCGTGTAAATATGCTACTATCTTACGCCGTTGCACAACTGCGTCGCAAACGTCACCTAATGACAGTTCACATTGAAGTGTCGTGAATCAAAATGGCTACCAACATGGCGTCGCCCGAGTGACAGTTATCGCATGTTGCGCGGGAACATTAAGCTCATTGAAATTTATTGCTCAATCGCGTTGCCCACGAGCATTCTGATTTATCGCTAATAGATTCCCAATCTATTGTTATTATTGTTTATTTTATGTGTATCGCTCCACGTTGACAAGTGTATCGGGAAACGGTTGCGCAACCGGGGTGCCAGAACAACAAGATAATAAATTGTTCTTATAAACACCGGCAATGAGACTTAATTATTATTCACGCTTTATTGTGACTACGAGTGTCATACGTATTATAGGTTTAAACATCCTGCTATGTACAATACATATATAGTACGCAGTTTAAAAGATTTTTTTTTTATCCACTACTAGTTAGCCCTTGACGGCAATCTCACCTGATGGTAAGTGATGATGCAGTCTAAGATGGTAGCGGGCTAACCTGTTAGGGGTATGGTAAAGCCATACTCCTAATTGGTTTCTACACGACATCGTGCCGGAACGCTAAATCGCTTGGCGACACGCCTTTGTCGGTTGGGTGGTAACTAGCCACGGCCGCAGCCTCCCACCAGACCAGACTCGAGCCGGGAATCGAACCCAGGACCTCCAACTTTATAATGCAACAGCGCGCGCGCTGCGCCACGGAGGTCGTCAAAATTTCACTTTATCGCCGTCAGCCATAACGAGGTCCTCTCTCACATTAAGAGAGAATGATTAAGAGATAAGCCTAAGCCGAAGCGGTGATAGCCTAGTGGTTAGGACGTCAGCCTCCTAATCAGAGGTCGGCGGTTCGAATCCGGGCACGCACCTCTGACTTTTCGGAGTTATGTGCGTTTTTAAACAAATAAAATAATATCACTTGCTTCAACGGTGAAGGACAACATCGTGAGGAAACCTGCACGCCTGAGAGTTCTCCATAATGTTCTCAAAGGTGTGTGAAGTCTGCCAATCCGCACATGGCCAGCGTGGTGGACTATGCCTAAACCCTTCTCATATTGAGAGGAGACCCGTGCTCTGTAGTGAGCCGGTAATGGGTTGATCATGATGATGATGATGATGATATGATATGATGTACGCAGTTTAAAAGATTCACTTTATAACCGTCACGCATAACGAGGCCTTCTCTCAAATTAAGAGAGAATGATTAAGAGATATACTCTTACCCTAATTCAACTTAGAGAGCTTTTAAGTACTTTAATTTTCATAAAAACAGTTTAAAGTTCCTCCACAGATGTGGAAAACACTGTTTTCAGCCTCCAGAGTGTTCATAAGTCTTTTTTTATAGAGAAACCCCGAGCCTCCAGTTCTCTGGTCTAAAATCTGCTAAACATCGAAGCCAGTCGTTTACCAAACAATTATACTAACTATAATTGCGAGTAATTTAACGTCGTCCGTTAAGGAAGTTCAGTCATCCTTTGAATCCTCGCCAAATTTAAATTGGACCATTATTTAAATTTCATAAAGACCTGGTTTATCGTGTGTCCGCCAGGGTTACAAGAACTTTTCAAATTCTTTCCATCAATCAATCATATTTACCCCTTAACGAGCATTATAATAAAATGACAGTTTTATTTGCCTTAGGATAACGTTCTTTAAATAACGAATACCATCTGAATCAAGCGCGTCAACATTATTTAAATAATATTTATTGCAGCTAGAACCCAGCTATCTTAGGGAGAAGTCATATCAGTTTTAGCTTACCAGGCATGCCTAACTACAGAATGTAAACTAGCGGTTTAAGGAATAAAAAACAAAAAATGTTGAGTTCATGTTTGGAGTACTTTACTCCCAAAATCTAGCGAAAAGAACTAGAATAAAAAGAAAAAGCAACACGCATCGAATTAACGCACGTCCCGAATTCGGTTAAAAATCCAATAAATGACCATCACAAGCTGTCGTGTCATAATGAACGTCACGCTGTCAATACCGAGCCGGAATTTAATCACGCCTCGCGGCACAAAACGGACTGTTTTAATTGACACTGTATGTAAATGACGTCAGTGTGACAGTTAGCTGACACGGTGACAGCTCTGACAGCTGACAGGTCCCCGTATTGGCCAATTTGGGAGCGATGTTGGCGAATGCTTTTTGTTAATTGGCTTGTCATTAATTCGTTTGCACTCCCTTTTATATTTCAAGGGTTAGTACATAGACGACATACCGATGGAACGTCATGAGAGTTCAGATTCAAATGCGGGTGACAGATGCTTGGAATATATAAACTATACATCGAGAAATTAATCCCTCTATGCCCCACATTACCTTCAAATTTTCAACCTTAAATTATAAGCCTCTGTGGCTTTTAATTTAAGGTTGCTTTATTATCATAAGACGCATAGATCTTGTGGTTTACATACGAGTAACACGTGACCATTTTATTGCAAACGAACCGAAAGTTTTGTTCAAGAAAACTAAATAATACATAGTAGTAATATTATACGGATATAAGGATATAAAAATGAGATCTGTGAAAATGGATTTAGTTTTGACAATTAATATATTCAAATTAAATAAAAAAATTATTCCTTTCGCACGGCTGGTCTGACCATCAAAAAATATTTTAAATCAAGAGTCGACTAAAGTCAATAATAATCACAAGAAGCCCAGCAGATATGGAAAGTTGAACATATGTAAGAAAGGGAGAAATGACGTCACAAGTGAGGGTTATACCATTTGCCGTGACAGCATTCGGGTCGATTCTACCACCACGGCGCGCCAATAGATGATTCCCATCAAAAATCAACAACGTAGGTATTTATTAAGTTTCGCATGCCATTGTTCTTGTCACAAAACAACGCCAATTAATCACGCTACGTGACATAAAACGGACAATTTTAATTGTCACTGCATGTAAATCGCCGCCGGCGGGTGTCACGCTGACAACGGCTGACACGCTGACAGTCGTGACAGCTGACAGCCCTCCGTCCGCCGGCCAATTTGCGAGCGATGTAGCAAATATTTTTTGTTAACTCGTTTAAAATATAAGGGACTTAAAATGTTACTCTCGTTTAATTGTTCTCTTACACATTAGGCACGTAATACGCTAACAATTTGGAAATTTATTAAAAATAAAAAAAACTATTATAGAAATTAGTTTAACTGGTAAAAGTTAACACCTAACGAGAAACCGTAACACCTCGCATGTTTGGAATTTAGTTTAATCTCTATAATATCGTCAAACGTTAGCCGCCATGTTTTACGTCATTTGTTAGTAATATAAGGGTTATCTCTGATGGTAAGTACAGTGAGCTTATAAATATGATAGTACAGAACTTCACTTATAACCGGAGTTATTCAAACAAAAAACAATACCGTCTTTTGTTATGATGAGTATTATGATACTTTGCAGTTTAGGTTATTAGGGTTTCAAATTAATTTCACACACACACACTTACACACACGCATAGACTAACACACATAAACACAAGCGCGTTTTTTGATAGATGTTACAATTAGTGCTAATGCGGTTTAAAAACCCCTAGATATTAGTAACATTTTACATTCTATATGTTTAATCGTTTACTATCCGGGCACATACGTATACTTCAACACAAGAAATCTAGTTCGGATGACCAGTTCGCCAACTTTTGCTATGAACAATATAGACGAGTGTATTTACGGGCTACTGAGAATTTCCTAATATCTGATATTTTTACCAGTCTCGGATGTCTCGCTGTTTCGAACAGTTGCCGAATAAACAATAACACGAGATCAATGAGAGGATTATAAGAACCCCGCTATTTTCCAAAGCACTATCGTACCACCAGATAGCTCACCCGAAATGCCTTCCATGGGCCCGCTAAGACTTTACTTGACTATGTGAAGGCTATACACAAATAGGGTCTCAAGTCCCGAGCACCCTAACGACATCATCTTTCATATTTTGAATACTTACGCGAGTTATAAGAATTTACGTGGCACTTAGGCGGCGTAATGGTGCATATAAAATGTTATGACCACTCCGCTCTTATGTATTGACTTTTAGCTTTTCGTGGCACTTTAGGGAGAATGTCACAGCAGGTTTTACCTACGGACTTATATACGTCGGGGCTAGACGCCATCTGGCCCGTCGTAATGCGTGTTGACTTAGTTAAACCGTCGTATTTTATATAATAGAACACTTACTAGACACCGCATTAAAAAATATGATTATGTTTAATCTACGTAAGATTAAGCAGCACTCAGCATTTTGGAACAGTTATCGATTCCTAAAGGCTGCTTAAAGAATATTTCTAGGTACAAAATATTACTTCATTTGGTAAAACAAAAATATTACTGGATATACCCTCACGGGTCTCCTCTCAATACTTCTCATATTGAGAGGAGACCCGTGCTCTGTAGTGAGCCAGTAATGGGTTGATCACGATGATAATGATGAAATTGCCGTCAATGGCTAACTTGTAGTGGAATGAAAAATACTTAATTTTTAAGCACTTATAGACAAATTGGGCAGCAGTACGGAGTAAGCGTTAGTACAAAAACCGCATGAGAGCCGGCATTGGGACTTTAAAAATGGCACAACAAAATGATGTGAAGTGGCCCCAAAACAGTGTCAGTTTACGAGCCGGCGCGGGACACTTGAGGGCCTCACAGGGCCTCATTTCCGACAAATCCACTCTGGACATAACCGTTTCCCTTTTGCGAAAATAAAACTTTAGCACCGCACATTGGACCGTGTTGTTGAATTACGACGCTTTTTGTTTCCGTTGGGTGTGCGCGATGAAAGTTTATTGCGTTATCACATTATATAATCCGATGTTATCATTGTAACGGATCCGTACTCAAATGGTGCCAACGGCAGATCACTACGAATCTCAAGACGGGCGTAAACCACGCTTCTATGTCGTCAAACGTCACTTTTGTTTAACGTAACAGCGGCTTCGAGCAGTCGAGCACTAGTTCGGCCTCCTTTTTTTGGACTGTCTTTTAGCTGGTTGCCACAGCGCAACCGGGCTGTTTGACGAGCTTCGGAAAGAAGCTCTGACAGTAGAAATTTTGAGCTTTAGGGCTCGAAGAAACTAAGGGAACGATCGGCCTCTATTGAACTATCTATGAACTAGAAAACGAGTTATCCTAGAATGATGATAGCATAGCAAGAGTTATTTGTAATAAAATTTAAATTGGAAAGAGCCTACTTAAAATAATTTATTTGTTATCACACTCATTTATTTTTTTGAGCTGGGAAATGCGTAAACAGGCATTCCTTCCGGAAGCGACGCTGGCAATACTGCGCCGCTTCCGACGGGGTACGTGGGCTCCCCGGCGGCTAGTGTGACGACCGCTAAAACTCACCGATGCTCCTACGCGTCGCCTGGTGGCTGGGTCACGGGAACACCCGCGCACTCGACCGCAACCCAACCATCAGCGTCCGCCGAGGCAGACCCTCTACGATCACAAATACATTGTGAAACAAGTAACAAAAGGCTAAAATCTTAATTTCAGTTTGAAAAAAAAACAAATACAGGTTCTTTTAATATACTTCGATTTAACAATATATAAATATAGTTTATTATATATTTTCTTATCCGAAACAAGGGTAATTCTATATTGATATTATGTAACCTTCGACTATATTGTTAATTAATATTTTATATTTCATTATGTTTTTCTTTTCAAATATTCGATAATAGATATAATTTTATCGTTTGGCTTATATAAAACTTGATGAAGAGGTAAAAATTATTTTCCCACTGGTGGGAAACTATTACTGTTTTCTCAAAACTATTATTTTGAGAGCTTACCATGTTTTTTTCATAAGTATAAAATTTTCTGGCCAGTACAATATTGGCCCAACTTGAATGGGCAACCAAGAGCCTCGCAATCCGTAGTCAAAAAACTACAGGGATCTAGCTGAAATCCATAAGCTGTAAGGATCTAAAACTAAAAACTCAAAACAGCAGTAAAATTACAGCTAAATCTAACTCTAGCATAAAGTAAAGTAACGGTTATTACACTCGATCCATAACATTATGCGGATTAAATTCGCCTAAACTTAAAGCTATAACCCAACACAACCCTAAACAATTACTGCAGCCAACTTCGACCATAACATAACATAAAGTGGTAAGTGGTATATTAATACGCTGTACGGGGAAGGGTCGGATACAAAACGTGCCCGCAGACAGGCGGTTGAAACGCGGCGTTTTCATTTACACCTATTTTTATGGCTGTCTTTTAATTTACACTTATAAAGCGATAGCGAACTTAATTATAACTAAAACATAATAAAGTAAATAAATGTAAATTATATGGTTTTAGAATGATCATTGTCATTCTATATATTTCATATAACTCAGTAAAAAATAGTAAAGTATAGAAGTAGCGATAGCCTAGTGGTTAGGACGTCCGCCTCCTAATCATAGGTCGGGGGTTCGAACCTCTAACTTTTCGGAGTTATGTTCGTTTTTAACAATTAAAATATCACTTGCTTCAACGGTGAAGGAAAACATCGTGAGGAAACCTGCAAGCCTGAGAGTTCTCCCTAATGTCCTCAAAGTAGTGTGAAGTCTGCAAATCCGCACGTGGCCAAACACTACTCATATTGAGAGTACCCGGTCTCTGTAGTGAGCCGGCAATGGGTTGATCATGTATGTAAAAAATGTATTAATAACGTATAAGCCAACGGCGCGCATATTTTATTCAAATAAGCTATAACGTAATATCGTTTTCTAATCTAAGAATAAGCCTTCAACAAATTTAGCTTGGTATTGTTTTGTTTTTACGCTGTCACAAAACACTATTTATGTGCAATCTTTATTGACGCTTAAGAGTATTTTATGTGTGTTACTGAGTCAGTAAATTATATTTCTTTTTTTTTTTTTTTTTCGGACTGTCTATTAGCTGTACAAACCCTATTGGTTGCCACAGCGTAACCGGGCTGTTTGGCGAGCTTTGGAAAGAAGCTCTGCCAGAAGAAATTTTGAGCCCTAGGGCTCGAAGAAACTATGGGAACGACTGCCTAAGGGCGCCTCCTTTGAGGCCGTTATATTTCAACGTACCTCTACTAACTACTAAGGGACTAAACAGCTGCCTGATACAGCCATTAAGCTGAATTAGACTCGAAAATGATAATAATAACAAACAACTCAGGTTCAGTTTATTTGAGCCTTAATTTGTCAGTCACACTCAAGAAGGGTTCAAGGTAGTCTTGGTATAATATGGACCGCCGCGTTATCGCAGGCAGTGTGAAAGGCTTCGACCCACCGTCGCATTAACGGCGTATCAGGCGTATTAATAGCGTATCATCGAGATAGGCCGGCGGCGCCCGCAGCGATCGTTTCGCTTTATGGATGCCCTGTTTAGGAGCTAAGTTGGCGATAAATTTTATATGCAACATTCTGAGCTTATCTTTGTTTATAGGAAGACTTTTATTGGCGATGAAAAAACTGTTCACTGTATACAATGGCAGGTCATTATGCGAATGAGTTTTCCATAAATGCGACTAGATATGGTTTTATTTTGGTTGGCGCATGCCCGACCAGTTCGCACTCCAACTAACTAAGTCACTCTTAGAAAACCAGAAAACTTAGCAACCAGTCCCTTCGCCCATAGTTAGCTTCGGATTCATAATTATAGACTCAGTATATATTAGAAACTAGGCGGGCATATACACTCACCGTCCGACCCGCCCGTTATACCAAATGTCGCCTTAGCCGAGGTCCGGCCTCACTGGAGGCGCCCGTGGGCAGACGTTCCTTTAGTTTCTTCGAGCCCTACGGCTCAAAATTTCTTCTGGCAGAGCTTCTTTCCGAAGCTCGCCAAACAGCCCGGTTACGCTGTCGCAACTTATTAACACAGCTAATAGTCAGACCGAAATAGAAAGAAAAAAGGTCATACACCGACCTTACTAGCTGCTGATTTTTTATTTGTTGCAAACAGTTGCTGACTTAACTCGAAGTTGATATTTTCTGACATAAGATTTGACATATAATGCGACGCGATTTCATGGCCAATAACAATTTTTTTTAAAGTCAATTTTTGGTTGCTTTTTTTTCAGACTGCGCCGCTTCCGACGGGGTATGTGGGACTCCCCGGCGGCCAGGCTGGCGACCAGAATACCCACTACAACCCAGCGATGCTCCTTCGCGTCGCCTGGTGGCTGGGTCACGGGAACACTCGTGTACTCGACCGTGGCCCAGCCAGCGGCGTCCACCGAGAATAATTATGCATATTGATGCTTTTAAAATCAAAAATTGAAGAGGTTAACACTATTTGTTTTTTTTTATTTGACTCAACGAATCAACATTGATTGACACGAATTGATGGTTGCTGCCAATTACAGTAATTGAACTAATTTCAAAATTTAACTCATTGTTATAGATCAAACTAACAAATATGATAGATAACTTTTTTCTTTCATGTTTTCCTATTCACACCATTAGATTACACCTTACTCTTAGAGAAAGCAACCATATACTAAATCAGGAACACAGATGTGAAATTACGATACTAATAATGAATGTTCCCTTTTTTTTTAACTAAATCAATCTTTGATTTTAAAGAAATTTCGCACTTACATACTTTTCATCCCGGAAAAGCAATCGGGTAACGTTCCCGCGGGATTAACGAAAATAGCTTTCGTTACGGCCTCACACTGCTCCATCGATCTAGGCGAATGTTGCATCGCTTGTTTTTTAGAGACAGGTATAGGTTTCTTTTTATTCCCGGAAAACTGTCGGTTCCCTCGTGGTGCTTTAAATCCATAAAAACGTGGAGAAAGACTAGCAACTGGTATATTAATGATCCCGAAGTTTATCAGTTGATTAAACAATTGTTATGAATGAAGAGCTAATAAATTATGGAAGGAGTGAAAATATTGAACAGCACAATATGTACTCGTACCAAATGAATAAATTCACTCAACGTAAATGGGTATACTAATCGATTTGAGCACACAAGTACCTACGTATTTTTTTTTTTATTAAATTTAACTAAATTTAAAGTGTCACAAGGAATCCTTACTATACATAATATAATTTTAGTTTATTTTCTCATCTACTAGAAGTTAGCCTTTGACGGCAATATCTCATGATTCAGTCTAAGATGGTAGGGGGCTAACCTGTTAGGGGTATGGTAGGTAAGCCCTTACACCTAATTGGTTTCTAGGCCACATCGTGCCGGATTCCTTGGCGACACGTCTATGCCAGTAGGTTGGTAACTAGCCAGGGCCGGAACCTCCCACCACACAAAACTCGAGCCGGGAATCGAACCCCGGACCTCCAACATTATAATTTGACAGCGCACGCGCAACGGAATTCGTCAAAACAATATCATTTAAAGATACCTTTTATTTCTAAAATTTACGCCACAATTTCGCCTAGAAACCAATAACAAGTGTGAGTTAAACATACCCCTAATAGGATAGCCCGCTACAACCTTGACGACATCATCACTTACCACCAGCTGAGAATTGCTGTCAAGGGCTAACTTGTAGTGTAATAAAATATATATACTTATTGAGAAGTTAAGAAAAATAGTTCGACAGCACTCGATGTGAATAAGGTCAACAACAAAGGATATAGTAAATCGAGTTGCACGCGACAGAGCATTAATCACTCAGCGCTGCCTGTCATCGTGACAGTGACACCTCGCCACTTGTCGATACTGACGCGGTTAATTTACTTCCATTGCATAGATAAAATATATAATAAATATTTCGTTCTAGTTCTCATTTGTGTTCAGATCCTCTTTGGTTATAACAATGATCATAGCATTTTAAACCTTCAATATTTCATTTATTGCTTAATTTGCGCAACAGCAGGGGTTTAAGAACATAATATTATGTTTCGCTCCATTTAAGTTTGATGACAGAAAAGACAGAAACTGTCTCAGACAAATATAAAACTGTTAACACCCCGTACTTAAGTATGGGACTTATAAAAGGCTCAGAGTTACTAAGCTGACGACGGAGAGAACTTTCCTCGGAGTATCCCTACATGTTATCACACCGGAATGGGAGGAGAATACACAACTCATCAACTCGCGAAGCTGAACTGGGATGAGCGGGGCATATAGCACGGGTAACCGATGGACGGTTCCAATGTGCTGGTACTATCCAAACGTCGCCTAAGCCCAGATCCAGCCTTACAGGAGGCACCCTTAGGCTCAAAATTTCTTCTGGCAGAGATTCTCTCCGAAGCTCACCAAACAGCCCGGTTACGCTGTCGCAGCCATTAGGGTTAGCATAGCTAATAGTCAGTCCGAAAAATGTGTCGGAATGACTACATCGCTTAAGTTAATCCAGCATTGGACCATCTCCAAAATGAAAGAGAGACGACATGAAACGATCCGTTGTCAACAAGCGGTCCATGACTGTGCACCTTTAAACTTCCAACCCAAAACCAAAGTCCAGCAGTGAACGTCAATCGGTTATTATGACTATGATGGTAATGATGATGGGTTGGATGGCACTAGGAAGACATTAAAATTGACTTCCCTTCAGGAAATGCGCTCCGAACAACAGCGCCTTCCACAAAGCACGATTGTTTTCAACCCAAAGCCATCAGCTGAAAGCTCTTGTCCATTATGTAAATCGGGGTGTACATAATAAATTATTTATGGCGGCGCCGTTGACACGTTAAAACCCAAAGATACACAGTTGCGTAAAACTGTAACTTCGAAAGGTATCCGAATAATCTTATACAAAGAAACAAGTTCCACTGTACTACTAAATCATTGACGTTTTCTAGATTTAACTAGACTTGCTTTAGATCTTATTTTTTTGTTTGATAATGCTAAAAGTGTTTTAGATAAAATTAGTAATTTGTTACACTTCATCTTCTTATTCAACTTTTTGGCTACCTCGGTGGCTACTTTTTGGGTACCTTTGATTTTAGTGGGTGTTCTGTTCGTTAATAAAAACTCACTATCAACTTGGATTGGCCGTCGGCCCCGGATATCATCTCCAGCATGAGGTAGCCGTCCAACCATTATACATTAGAACTTAGCCCTTGACGGCTATCTTACCTGGTGGTAAATGATGATGCAGTCTAGGATGGTATCGGGCTAACCTGTTATGGTAAACCCACAATCCTAATTGGTTTCTACGTGACATCGTGCCGATACACTAAATCGCTTGGCATGTCTTTGTCGGTTTGGGGGTAACTAGCCACGGCCGAAGCCTCCCACCTAACCAGACTCGAGCCGGGAATCAAACCCAGGACCTCCAACTTTATAACGCGACAGCACTGCACCACGGAAGTCGTCAAAATCGTCGTTTTCTTAGTGGTGGTATAGCAGCGGGCGCGACTTAGGGATTGTAAAGGGGGGTGACGCGGCAGTATACACAAAAGCGTGAAAAATGATCGCGCGCCACATTAGCAGGCATGTAGCCGTCACCCGGACGCGTGAGTGAGACGGCCTTCGGCGAGCTAAGTGACAGCATGCAAATTAGGACAAACCGGTGCACTCCACTGAAATAACAAAGACATCCCTGCAGTAAATATTTAACTTCATTCACGATCAAAGCAACGTAAGACTGCTAGTGGCCGTTATAAAATTAAAACTGAATTGTAATCTATATATATAAAAGCGAAAGGTCACTTACATACTTACATACTGACTTACTGACATACTGATTAAACACGAGATCTCGAAAACTATTGTACGTATAAAGCTATAATTTAGCAAGTAGCTAGTTGATAGTTAAGAGATATCAGCTAAGAAAGGATATTTGGAAATTCCACCCCTAATGGGGTTAAATAGGGGTTGGAAGTTTGTATGAAAGTCCTATGTAGTAATTTAGAAACAAGAAAAATGGCATTTTGAAATTTGCCTGTAGCTAACTTTCTGAAGCAGGGCATTGGCCGCACGGGAAACCTCAATCTCACGGGAAATCAGCAATTCTATGCAGACGAAATCGCGGGCAGCAGCTACTCATTAATAAATCAAATCAAAAATAGCTTTATTCATATAAACCTTTTACATTTCTCATTATTTTTATTAGTGATGGTGATATATAACTACACTCGCTAACCAAAAACTTAAGCTAAGAGGGTTCAAATCGCGCCCAGGTCTAAGAAGAAATCCACAACTAACTTTGCCGGTTTTTTTTTTTTGTTATCACAATTTCACATAATCTATAATAAATTATGGTATCTATGGAGATAGATCAATGCACAACCAAAAAAACGTTCAACATTAAACAGAAAAGACAAATTTAAATAAAATGAGCGAAGTATTTTCAATCAAGTGAATGTGATAGGTAATGTGTTCCTTTGTTTATAATTATGTTCATTTATTAACACATTGTACAATACTGACATAATATGTATGTAATTATTCTGACGAAGAAATCATTTTTTTTTTTTTAATAAAGTGTTTATTACGTAATAAGGAACGTAACATCGCGCGATCTGTCATCTGACTGCTCGCGCTGTCATTTGTCAGTTCCTCGTTCTAGAGTTGTTTTTGTTGTGTAGGTCGTTTCGACCATTGCTATTCTATACGGATTGATATCGTCTAAACCAGATAACCAATGCAGTGAACTGCATTACTAAGGATTACTAAGGATTCGTTGTTTTGAACTACAATAAATAGATATTAAGATGAGGTACCTGTGGCATATCCGTAAGGTAGGTATAATATGTTAACATTACCCTTTAAGCAAGACAAGAACAAGTAACAGAAAGCTTTATTGTTTATAGCAACGTTCGCCTAAATGACGTCCAATGGTAGAAAACCATTTGTTTTACACTTTAAACTTGATAATCATAATGCCTAGCGCCATCTGTTATCGAAAGGTAGAGTTATTTTGTAAAACTTCTTTATTTTTCTCAATTTTCAGAGCCTATAGATATCTGAAAGTTTTTTATCTGAAAACAACAGAATTATGTTTTTTTTTAAATATTGTTTGTATAGTTAGCTAACAATATATATTTTTTGGCTGCACATTGAATTTGACACATAGGCAAGCGCCCATAGTTCCACTGGTTCTTTAATCAATCAATAAAACTATAACTGCAAAAAATGGTTTAATAAACATAAATTACTAAATAAAATTAAAACAATACAAATATTAAGATGAGTCAGTCAAATACTATGTCAATGTGTGCTATGTTTTTTACTCACTAGGTATAAGTTAGCCCTTGACGGCAATCTCACCCAGTGGTAGGTCATCATGCAGTCTAAGATGGTATCTAACCTGTTATGGGGGTATGTTAAAACCCACACTTCTACATAGGTATTTACTCGGCCTCGTGCCGGAACTCTCAATCGTTCGGCGACACGTCTTTATAAGTAGCTAGCTACAGCCGAAGCCTCCCACCAGTCAAAACTCGAGCTGGGATACGAACTCAAGACATCAACGACTTTTTTTTTGGCTGTTCTTAATTTTCAATTATTACGCAATTAATTAATTATAAATGGAATTAACCTTACGGAACACTTTGCGTGAAGAACATCTCGCATTTGACCGGTCTTATTATTGAAACTCTAAACCGCGTGACAGCAAAAACACGAAACAACAATACGGTTAGCAAAAACAATCCGCTCATTTGTAACTTGTGCTTATTTATTGCTTCCTTCAATGACAGCGTGGTCAGGAAATCGCCACTTAGGGACGTAAGCTGACTGTGCCATGACTCTTGCAAAACGGGAACTTAGGTAAACACGATAAAAACTATATTTGCATGAACTGCGTTACCATTTTTGGAAATTTTCGACAGCTGTTCGCATTAAGCACCTCGCCTAAAAGAGAGTTTTCATTATTAATATTGCAGTAAGTATAACACGACTGTACCTACACCTGTCGTCGTTGTTCTTGCTTGATGTATCGAAATTTCTTAAATTTACTCCAATAAGTATTTTTTTTTTTTTTTTTCGGACTGTCTATTAGCTGTACAAACCCTATTGGTTGCCACAGCGTAACCGGGCTGTTTGGCGAGCTTTGGAAAGAAGCTCTGCCAGAAGAAATTTTGAGCCCTAGGGCTCGAAGAAACTATGGGAACGACTGCCTAAGGGCGCCTCCTTTGAGGCCGAACCTCGGCTTAGGCGACGTTTGGGATAACGGGGGGGTCGGACGGTGAGTGGTCCGTACGTCTCCGAGGCCGTGGATGGAGCCCACGTCCGGATGACGTAAGATAGCGGGGACCTCGTCTTCGCCGGCGAAGACGGTGTGTAGCGTATGATTGTGTGGTAGGTGGTACGAGTGTGTTGTCAGTAGTCATCTGATCGTCAGGGTCATGAAGGATATGTTTAGGTAAGTATAATTCCAAAGGCATGTATTGTAATGTGAGCCCTTCCGAAGGGACAGTTCGATATCTGGAAGTTACTTTTGATTTTTCGTAGGTATCTCTCATATCCTTTATCATCATGATCAACCCATTACCGGCTCACTACAGAGCACGGGTCTCCTCTCAATATGAGAAGGGTTTGGCCATAATCCACCACGCTGGCCATGTGCGGATTGGCAGACTTCACACGCCTTTGAGAACATTATGGAGAACTCTCAGGCGTGCAGGTTTCCTCACGATGTTTTCCTTCACCTTTCAAGCAAGTGATATTTTTTTTAAACGCTCATATCTCTGAAAAGTTAGAGGTGCTGCCCGGATTCGAACCGCCAACCTCTGATTAGGAGGCTGACGCCCTAACCACTAGGCTATCAAAGAGCAATTAAAAACTAAACTTCACTTGTTTTAAAAGGGAAAATGCCTGAGAGTATTCCATAATGTTCCCAAAGTTATGTGTAGTCTACCAATTCAGAGTTGACCGGCGTGGAGGGCTAACTCAGTAAGAAATTACCGACAAAGACGTGTCGCCAAGCGATTTAGCATTCCGGCACGATGTCGCGTAGAAACCAATTAGGAGTGTGGATTTACCATACTCCTAACAGGCTAGTCCGCTACTATCCTGGACAGCATCATCACTTACCACCAGGTGAGATAACCGTCAAGGGGCTAACTTGTAGTAATTAAAAAAAAAAATTAACACTTTTATATAATATATCCAAGTGAGGCAACCTATCATTAGTGGCTACAAATGCAGACATAACTGTCTTCAAAGTCAGATGTCTGTATTTCAAGAATCGTAGTTGATGACCATTTGGTCAGGTATTTTGACAGAACGCGTGCTTGAGTTACTTTTTGACTGTTCGTAAGTTGGAAGGCAGTTTATATCGACGGAAGTTGTCCAAAGTGGTCGAAAGTGGTTGTGTTTATTTGTCACATGTGTTCTTGAGGTGTCTCTTAAGTGTCGGCGCCATCGGTCTCGTAAATTTTTGTTTTACGAATAGATAAGGTAGACTAAATCTTTCTTCGATTTAGTTTTATGGTACAAGGTACATATGTGGGGTTAAAAGAAAATTGCTTTTACGAGTTAGTGCACGCTTAAAATATCAAAATGTGATGCAAATTATAAAACTTGTCCATCTCAAAAACGGACCAACGCATAATAGTCATATATGCACAGCTTAAAGCACTGTTTTGATTTTATGCTCGCCTGGTAATTAAGGTTTATCAAGCAATGATAATAATTTAAAATATTTGCTTATTTACACTAATCAAGTTTCTACAACATTCTTACTATATACATATATTATAAAAGCTAAAGCTTGCATGTATGGTTGTATGGGTGTTTGTTACTCTTTCACGCAAAGCGACTGAACCAATTTGGATGAAATTTGGAATGGAGATAAATCTACTTTACTCCGGGAAAAATGTACAGTTCCTGCAGGATTTGCGAAAAACTAAAGAAACGCGGACAAACAGCTGGCAACACCATAATCGTTAAACACCCCCTCAACGCGTATTGTCACAGCGTGGTGGGCTCAAGCTTTGAATTCCTGTGTTCGATAAAGTTCAAGGAGTACTGCCCAGCTGTGGGGCTTTAATTGGTGCAATAGCCAAGTTAAAAAGCCTACAAGGAGAACTTGCAGTAAAAAGTAAAGTTCCTCAAGTCATTGCTAATTGACAGCGCAGCGGTGACGGACACTGGCACCGAGACAGCGGACAGACAGACGCAGCCTGTTAGTAGGGGCCTGCCCAGTCCTCTAGGCATTGCGTTTAATGCAACTGTTAAGGCTATGATTGATAGGACTTTAAAATCATAACCACGTACAATGATAAGTTAGGATATACATTTTAAATATTTAATAATTATCCAATCTAATAATTAATTTGTAAATTTTTATAAAATATTATATTCCGAATATAAATATTATTCGGAGAATGTTGGCAATGCTGAGTGTGCCTAGTACCAGCGCTAGCTTATTTAGATTGATTTAAAATGTGACATACAACTTGTCGCTGGCATACCTTATGAATGAATAAATAAATAAATAAATAAATAGATATTATAATATTATATTTGACACCAGTATTCTTTCCGTATATCGGTGGGTATAAGAAATTACCCCATATGTATAGTTTAGCATATTTTTTTTATCACACTAAAGGTCATAACTTGACTTCTTGTGTAGCAGTTCTATTGAGGAGGGACTTTTTTTTCTTTATCTCCATTTCATTGGGACTCGTCCTACCGTGTATGCAGATGTCCCATCGTCTTCTTAGTTAAACTTCTTTACCTGAAGATAATAATACAACTTCCAACGTAAGGAGTCTAAAATTTAACATATTTAAAAGTAATGTTAAAATAATATTAAAACATTGTCTAGTTAGTACATTATTTAGATTTGACAAAAGTATCATAATATATTTCAAGTAACAAAATCCCAAAGATTAGCGAAATCACGAAAATGAAATCGAAAAGTAGGTTAAATAATCTCCTATTTATTTTTCTATAATATTTTATGTCATTTTACAGCTATTCTTTTTGCTGGTTCCTTCGGTTCCCAGTTATTTGTAATTTGTTTTCTGCTTGCTTTTTCTTTTAATTATTATTATTAACTTTTTTGTGGTTGTGACGTCACTGTTCTATGAAAATCAGCGTCGTGTTTTTTTATAAGGCATGGCATGTACAGTCACCGTTGTACACTCTGTTTATCTGTAACACCGACCAGAAGGTCGGTGTTACAGATAAACAACATTTCTGATTTTAAAAAATGTACTGTGTGTAACACGGATATGAATGAATACAATGCGAATAAATACATTTTATTTCTTGCTCATGTTTTTGGTGTCAATAAAATAAATTGCTTATAAAAAATAACGTGAAGAGCCATAAGATTCAGTTCATCGCTAATTGACAACATTGCACAGTGACAGACAGACTGACGGACGGGCGTCGCGGGGCGACGTCAATACGCTGACGGTCCGACATCGTTGTATTTTAAATTGACAGTTAATTCGAACTGCGTAACAGTAAAATGACAGTAGGGATCACGTTGTAAGCAATTAGTATTGCCTACATTGGCTAATGCTTATAATTTCCTCTGAAAATCATTTATTTTCCGAGCTGAAAGCTACAGGTACGAGTTCATCTCCAGAAGAACGGAAGACTATTTATGAGACTATATATTACCGTGCTATAGTCATAATCGGTTTTGATTTCACGCCATGATCTAAAAATTGAGAGACAGCCTTATTTGGAACACATAACGTTGTCTTGTTTTGACTGTTTCTTAAGTCAGAGATAAGTGGTAGATAAAACTGGATTTATCGATCTCGGCCTTAGCAATAGAACCCCGTTAGCACCATTTAGATACGGAATCCTAAGAATAGTATAGCAAAAAAAAAAAAATAAGTTAAGGAATGTGCGGACTATAAATTAAAAGATTTTAACAAACGTGCCATATCAAAATGTACGAAATCACATCTAAATAACAAAAGTCAAAAATGCTCAGTAATAAAGGCAATGGAAGTGTCGTGAGCTCAGTGTTATTATCATAAGTTGAATCACTTAACCCCATCTTTATACATTATAATTTAATGAAATGATAATAAAGAAGTTAAAGGCATAACAAATTCACACAATTTCCTACACTGCGATATGTCATCACAACACTAAACTAAGCCGCGCTCAAACTAAACTTCCTTTGTGATTAAGCTTATAATAATAAACTACTCCGGATATCCTAACCACCAAGTTATATTTACCGTCATATCCGACTTTGTAGCCATGAGCATAAAGTCCAAAGTGTGTGTAGTGGGGAGGGTAAGAAGTTTGTTGTAATGACATGTTAGTTTAGGCATAAAGACGTAATTTGTGCTACAGTTAGCGGTAGGCTAGGACGATGTCCCAGCGTCTGTTTGTACAGGTTGTTTGGTGTTTGCAGTCTTGTTAGAAGGGGATTGCCTTCCAACTATTTGTGGGATCGCTATGATGTATGTGCGGAGATTATCCCGATTTTGTTCCCACTTTGATTTCACATTTACCAGGCAAACATTTATAACTAAAAATCAACACTTTGCCAGGCAATTTGGTTTTGCTGAGTAGAGAATAATATTTCACCTGTCAAACTCCAATGGCCCGCGTATAATTAATTTATCGAAAAGACTTACTTTTGCTGCTTACGTCATTAAAAAGATAAGTCACATTACAGATATAAGGACTGCCAGGCTTGTGAATTTTAGTAACTATCATATCATGTCATATGACATTATAATTACTATGAGATATATTACAGAATTAATTAATAATAATACTTAATACAGAATATTGACTGACTGTATTTATACGGCAAAAGAAGGTTATTCGTGCAATATTCAAAATGTGCACATCAAAGTATGAAAAAAGACAACTAACTAACTAAATATTAAAGTAAAAATAAATTTGCAGTGCAATTGAATATGCTACATAAAATTTGTAACTCACTTTTATTCAGAACTTGCATATTGTGGTTTTATTTGTTATGAATTACCGCATGAAACCGTTTTAAAGGATTGCATTAACAATAAAAAAGCTTGGGCATGAATTTATAGTTGTGTATTAGTGTCAATTGACTGTGATATAAAATATATATTATAATATATACCCGCCAAGTTTGTTTCTTTTTATTCTACCAGGGCGTGACTAGAAGTTAAGTTTTAGTTATCACAATATATCACAATAATGCAATAAATATGTATGAATGCTTCATAAACGCTTTTATTAGGCAATATCAGTCAATACTTTGACTAGACGTTATCTTCAGCAATATTCATGTCCCACTATTCGATACAAAGCTTCTTTCTCATATGCGAGTGATTTAGCGCTTAGGCACACCGCGTTGTTCCGATATAAGTTGAAAGGTATAATTTTGGTTCAATATTAAAAATGGTTCTATAACACTATTTATGTGTCTATTTACAGTAAATAATTTGTTGCATACCACAGAGAGATTCAATAAGAATATAACGGTTTACACAAAATATTAAAAAACACTCTTTCGTTGATAAACAAATTCGGAAAAATGTCGCCAAACTTGAAGATTCTATTCGAATAATGGGACAAACTCTTAAGTCGTCGGTTTTTTATAAGTGTGCAAAGTTTAAAATTAATCCAACAGGGGATGAAAGTTACGTTTAAAGATTCCCTTACATACATTATTACCAAGCTAATAAAAGCGTGTTAAAAATACACCATTCCACAGTGCGGGGCAAAAGCCTTCTCAATCTGGAATCTGTCTATATCAAAGTTCAAACCAGTGGATACAATAACCGAGCACATACTAATAGCTATTATAGTCTGTTTTGTTTATTCATCCCTTAAGTGGGAAAGTTTGTGGATTAAAATTAGTATAAAAGTCTGTCAGACTAAAGATTGACCAACTTAAGATTTGCTACAGGCAAATGCTAATGAAATGAAGACCTCCACGGCTCGCACGCCGTCGCGTTATAAAGAGCTGGGATCCTGGGTTCGATTCACGGCTCGAGTCTCTTCAGCCTTGACTATTTACCACGCTACCAACAAACATGTAGAAAATATAAAATATAAATCAATCAGGGGTATGTATGGGTTTTTCATACCCCTAACAGGTTTGCCGGCTACCGTTTAAGACTGCATCATAACTTACCACCGGGTGATTTGAGATTGCCTTCAATAGCTAACTTAGTAAAAAATATATATTCATCAAAATGTCAAGATATAAATATAGACAGGTATATATATACAAGTCGGTGTTGAATTGTCGGTTAATTTAGCAGCGAGTCGGCTAAACAGCCACAAGAGTGGCGGAAATGATCCGCATAAATCAAGGCAACTCCACCCGCGGGAGCGAGGTAGCGACACCAGAAAAACTTGTGCTCCAGATTTATGGTGCCTTTTTTCAATAACAAAACATACATTACTTACATGTATTTTAGCAAAAATCTCTTTATAAGCTACTCCTTTTTAAACATTGTAATGAATATGTGTTTTTACTATTTCTAACATTAAGCAACGAAAGTATTTGACATATAATACAGGAAAAAATGGAGTATACATTTTCTTGCGAATTATGTTAAAAGATAGATAGTTAAAAACATGGTGATAACTATATTCGTAAACTTAAAACTAAAGCTATGAGGGTTCCAAACGCGCCCCGGTCTAAGAAGCCCACATCAAACTTAGCCGGGGTTTTTCTTTTTTTTCGTTATCACTATCTCACATAATGAATAAAATGAATAATAAACTATAGTACCTATGGAGATAGAGCAATTCACACCCAAGCTTTTTTATCGTTTATATAATCCTTAATATCGTATAATACACTGTATTGTTCAGTCTTGATGACCTCCGTGGCGCACCGCGCGCGCTTTCGCATTATAAAGTTGGAGGTCCTGGGCTCAATTCCCGGCTCGAGTCTGGTCTGGTTGGAGATTTCGGCGTGGCCTTGTCTCTCACTACTTATATCTTTTGTTTTCTTCACTATTTTACTATTAAATCCCATCCAAATAGCTTGTATTTTTTTAAATTTGGAACTTGAGAAAAATAAAGTTTTCACAACTACAGTTTTACAATTCGTCCCGCATTAGGTTAATAATGGTTTTCCATATAAATTTTCCCCCGAGGAAACGAGAAACGAAACGAAACGAAAATGGAAACGAGGTACACACAAGTAGGGTACTATCTTCACTAGCTAGGTGTGTAAGGGACGGTATTTGACTTCACACGCCTTTGAGAACATTATGGAGGACTATCAGCCATGCAGGTTTCCTTAAAATTTTTTCTTCACTATAGAGCAAGTGACATTTTAATTGCTTAGATAAGTTAGAGGTGTTTTATTAATTAAAAGACCATAATTGCTCTAGATAACGGTATAGAAAACCTTGTAAAAAATACTTGTTAGTTCTCCAGTGTTCTTAAAAGCGTGTGAATTCTAACAAATCGCAGTTGGCAGCGTGATGGTGGACTCCAAACAACTTCTGTTGAAAGGAGACCCCCGCCTTGTATTGCGATATTGGGTTGTTAATGATTTTGTTGATAAAATTACTAGTTGAACTTCTCATCACTAAAAATTGCTCTGAATGTGACTATTTAGATGTGATTGTCAATCAGAGGGCCATATAATTAAATTAACTCGAAGTAATAATGCCTATAAAGGAATAAAGGTATGTAATACCTTATTGTCCATTATCACCTTTGGGGCTAAAAATCATGCCGCCCCAATTCGAGATTTGGGGCGAGACTTTAACGATTATTATAACATATTAGCTTGTGTATTATGATAATCATCAGATGTGTGAATTAAAAGGCACAGGGTTTTTGGAAAGTACTTCTATGCAAACAGTTAATAAAAAATCTTTAGGCTAGGCAGTGCTTACACGCATGTATGAATTGCATACCACTTCTCCCGCGTCAAACCAAACTCAAACATTTTCATAATTAGAATTGTAACAAATCACCGGTCCATTAGCCGCGTCCCGAACATGTCCCGGCGAGATTAATGACTGCCTGGAATAAGGTAACAATTATCTTGCGCGTCCCGGGGAATGTCCCGCGGGATTGAGAATGATGATCGGTTTACTTGCAGGGCTGTACCATACATCTTACTTAGAAAAAACTACATTTATTTACAATGTACTCACAATCTTGTAAAAAATAATTGTACAAATATTGTCTTTATATATATTACACATATTTATCTCTATAAGAAATAGATTTCCACGATATTCTACTACGCTTAAATGTCCCATTTGGTAATAGAAAATATGGGTCACATCTTATTTATTGGACGCGTAAATGAACTGCTGGCATCATTCTACGAGACTAGCAAGTTCTAGCCTTCTCTAGTAGCTGGTTGTATTTCATATAAGTGTATGTATATTGTAAAATTTCCGTCAAGTGGTAAAAATCATTCAAAAGATAAACGATAATCTATGTATGTAATAATAATTTAATCATTTATTTGTACGATATTAAGATGTTAGTAAACGATTTAGAAAGGTTTACTATATATATATACGTACGTACGTCTTATATGGTGTAAGATATATGAGACGAAGATAAGACGAATATATATATATATTTATATATAATAATAACTAATATGGTTATCTGCAACTGTCAATTCGAAATTTGAAAATTGTATTAAGCAGGAATCGGTTGGCAGCTTTTAAGGCGTAAACATGACGTGATCGGGATTTTTTTTTAATTTTATCAGTTTGCTTTTATTTTATTATTTTATTAAAATGTGATTGTAAATTCAATTATTTTTAGGTTAAATAAATTGTTATTTTTTAAATTGATTTTTTACTTCTGAACATATATATGAAATATATATATACACTCACTAACAGCATTGGTTCTTACAGAGTACCAACCCTGTAGAAGCTGTCCCGCGGGAACGCCACTGATGGTTGTCCTACGATCGATGCTCCTCTTCAAAATGAGAAATGCGCTGAACTCCGCATCTTTTGATGTTGCGCTTTGAAAAATTACTAAATTTGTCTTTATCATTGAAGCGAGTATTTAGTGGGGGAGGTTATTGTGTAAAAATGGTTTTGTTTAACGCAACTTCCTGTATAAACGTAGGAACTATGAAAGATAAGAACAGATTTCTTAAATACATTTCATTTGAATTAGGCAAACGGCTTAATATGACGTAATTGTATTGCGATTTTATATGTACTATCTACAAGGATAGTATGAAATAGGTATTTCTACATATAAGTTAATACGTCTTTAATATCAATTGCCCTCGATTGAAAGCAATTATTGTAATTCCATGTACTTGTTTAAAGTACATTAAGTTTTCTTGTAAAAATAACAATAAATAGATATACCTTAAGTGTAATGACTTTACATTCGTACGTGAAATGTATGTTTTAAAATTATATCGCTATGGTTCGAAAAATAAGTAACAAACAAATAAAACAATTAAAGCTAGTTATAATATCTCCAGTATATTTAACTTACCTATTTAAAATAAAACATAACTACAATATTATGAAATATTTCGTGTTTTTGTAAAGGGAAACAAGTGGGGTTCGCGGAAATAAAGCCATTAACACAAATTATTTCAATTATTTGCTCCAGTCACGAATAAGTTGGTATACTTACTTACTTTTATTGCTGCAGGAGAACAATTTGCAATTAAACTACTTAATTACACGGGCCTCGTTAAAATTTAACGACCTCAAACTGATTCGTGATAACACAAGCACTCGACGTGTTCGGGACTCCGTGACACGAGGAAACAAAAGAAACAAATCAAATCAAATCATTTATTTGCATAGATTGTTTGGTGTTACATTTAATTAGAGTTTCTTACAATCTGCCGGGTAGGCGTGCAAAAATAATATTGTAATTACATGTACATGATTTAAAATATGTCAAGAAATAAACTTAATAGCGATAATAATATTAAGTATGTCATTTTGTATTCATAAATTCACTTAAACAATAAAAGCATTTATCTAACAACTATTGGTGCAATCTTCTTTTAAAAACTTTTAAAGGTAATTCTTTCAACTCCTTAGGCAATTTGTTATATATTTTAATAGACATGCTGTAACAACTTTTAGTAAAAGATACAGTTCTGGAGGTAGGTAATCAGAGTCTGTTAGGATAACGTGTGTAAAAAGCCATACAGTCATAGCTTTTTTTTTTGGTAAAATACAGACATATGTTTCTGAACAAATAGGCTTATCTCATAAATATACAGGCATGGCAGTGAGAGAATTTTTAATTTTATGAATAACGGGCGACAAGAGTCAAGGGGGCCGGCTCCACAGATTGCCCTGATACACTTCTTCTGTCCAATAAATAAACGAAACAACTTGTATTGTACACAGAAGACCTACACGAGCAGTCTGTTCATAGCGGTCCGCTTTAAAAGAAGCTTTTAAAAGTGCGATACTGAAGCAAACTCAAGAGGCTACATAAAATTAATGATTCGTTCAAAGAAATTGCGTAAAATTTTATGATAAACGGATGACATATTGGCGGTGACTTCGAATGAGTTTAATGTTTAGGTATGTGAAACGTAAGCATATAAAAAAGTCTTATTATAACGAAAAGGATAACGAGAATTAAAAAAAAAACTGCTGTAACTAAAATGATTTTTAGATATATACATATTTTTTCTTCATATATATTGATTTAAATATTTGTTGGTATTTATTCTCTTAACTTTATGTTTAAAGCATGTTACCACAGCCTGATTTGTCACCCGCACCCATGCGCCAGTTGTAAGCCAATATTCATTACTTTACTTCAACGACTACTTAGATTGTAATTTAGGTAACGTAATTAAAAAGGTATTACACAGCTATACAGTTATACACTGTAATAATTGAGGAAGGATAAATCTTGAATGGTGATTTTATATAATAACTAAATCGTATAATTGTCCGCCTCCTAATCAGACCTAGGGGTTTCGATCCCAGGCACGCACCTCTAACTTTATATTGCGTGCGTTTTTAAGTAATTAAAATATCACTCGTTTGAACGGCGAAGGAAATCATCGTGAAGAAGCCTGCACGCCTGAGAGTTCTCCATACTGTTCTCTAAGGCGTGTGAAGTCTGCCAATCCGCATATGGCCAGCGTGGTTGACTATGGCCAAAACCTTTTCATATTGAGAGGAGACCCGTGCTCTGTAGTGAGCCGGCAATGGGTTGATTATGATGATAAATTGGCAGCGTATATATACAGCAAGGTAATTTTTAATATATTATTCAGTACATACTGTAATTACTGTTTTTCAACAAATTAATGAATTTATTAATAACATATAGCAATCTCTTTTAATACTAATATCATCATAATATACAGCTCATGAAGATGCTGTTTCGAAATCACTGACTAACACCAGCTATTTTTTTTTTAGTTCATTATTTACAGCAAGTGCCTGATTTCAGGGGAAATGTATATGTCACCAGAATATAATAATTAAATATTAAAATAATCAAAACATCAAAAGAACATGATAACTTTAAATTATAACGCAAATTGAAGATGAAACAACTTTGCTTCACTATATGACTTTACGACGCGATGTTTCATGTGAAAGAGTCACGAGAGTGAATCGTCTGGATGAAATTAATATAATTCCACACTAAATTATGTGCAAAATAAAGTTAAATAACGTTTATAACTGGACGAGATGGGTCAGGGCTGGCAGTAGTTTTAAAGATATTTTTTTTTAATTCACTACAAGTTAGCCCTTTCTGCAGAAGTAGATGTTGTCTGTTACATTTGTAGTAGTCATACTTTTATTTTGTTATTTTTTTTTTATATAATTTTGTTATTTTTTTGTTATAAGTTTGTTAGGAGGTATTTTTTTTTTTATATATATATATAATTTTGTTTGTTATTTATTTAGGAGATGATGGGGCTGACATGTCCGTTTCGGACCAAAGTCCCAAAAAAAAAAACAGATTAAAAAAAACAAAAAAAAAAAAAAGTTAGCCCTTGACGGCAATCTCACCTGATGCTTAGTGATGATGCAGTCTAAGATGGTAGCGGGCTAACCTGTTAGGGGTATGATAAAATCCACATAATATAATCCAATCCATCCATAATTGGCCATCGATATAGTGCCGTAACACTAAATCGCTCGTCCGTCTTTATTGATAGGGTGGTAGCCCATCGTCCGGGAAGTATACAACAGCTCCCCCGGGTGTCCAGTAAAACCAGCGAGAGGGACACGCAGTGGTGGTTTTTAGTTCGAGTATACCCCCCCGTCAGGGGTGGGAGTCCAACATAACTTCCTGCCCTAAGGTACGGAGGTAGCCATGAAGTTTTTCCACCACGACAAAAAAAGGGTGGTAGCCCACAAGACCAGGACCTCGTAAAGATAATACTGAGATGATTTGGAGTAGTTAAAGTTTAGCAGTTTATTTGCTATTGAGGCATCAATTCAGAAAAGAAACATAATCGTAATACTGGTATAACTTTCGGCAATACTAATAAGCATATTGGAAGAAATTTTACAAGGCAGCAGTCATGGAAGTTCCATGATTCAAAATGATGTAACCGGCTTTTGGCCAATGATGTAAGCTCTAAACTTCAGTTCTGTATGTGTAAAATTACGATATATATGCTTCAATAGTACCTTTATAAGTTTTTTTTTTATCCACTACAAGTTAGCCCTGGACGGCAATCTCACCTTATGGTAAGTGATAATGCAGTCTAAGATGGTAGCGGGCTAACCTGTTAGGGGTATGGTAAATCCACACTCCTAATTGGTTTCTACACGACATCGTGCCGGAACGCTAAATCGCTTGGCGACACTTCTTTATCGGTAAGGTGGTAACTAGCCACGGCCGCAGCCTCCCACCAGACCAGACTCGAGCCGGGAACCGAACCCAGGACCTCCAACTTTATAAAGTGACAGCGCGCGCGCTGCGCCACGGATTTAATTTTGAATTGAGGAGCGGTATAATGATTATGACATTTTATACGTAAACTTTATTTAGCATATTATTGAATCCCAAAGGATTCTAAAACTATTAGGCGTTTGGCGACAAGTGTCAACCCTGATATACAAACCAAGGTCATCACGCTAATATATATAAAACATATTTGTATTCGTTATCTGCGAAAAGAATAAATGGACGCTAAATAATAGTTTTCCTAAAATAAATCTCTATCACCTAGGAAATGACTTGTTTAATCTGATTAAAGCTGATCGTACACTTAGCAGTACATTCCTAGAGATCTCAATCGTACGTACCTTGTCAGTGCATACCAGACACGACTACAGCGTTCGTACCGGTAAGTGCAATGAAGGGTTTGCTATTTCAGTTGGTCTGAGAAGTAATTTGACCGGGTCTGATAAAAACCTTGTACCTTTTTTAAAGAAACCTTTTACCTTTCTAGTTCTCATGGCTCCTCTAACAGCAAGGTTTCATTTTTCTTTATAATATAATAACAACTTACTAAACTTATCAGATAGATATTTTTCAAAACTCAATAATTTCATTTAAGTAACAAATTCAAAAATATATTTCTACTTAGTCCTAGACTCTCTTTTTTATTTTAATTTTAGTTGGTTTTGTTTGTTTTCTTCATTATTTTTGTTAAATATGTAGTTATAGTGATAGTGAGTTAGCCTGTAAATCTATATATATAAAAATTAATTGCTGTTCGTTTGTCTCGCTAAAACTCGAGAACGCCATAACGAATTTATCTTATCTTGGTCTTGAAATGTTTGTGGAGGTCAAGGGAAGGTTTAAAAAGTGAGAAAAGTTCGAATAATTGCCGGGAAAACCCTAAAAACAGCCGTTTACTTTTTCCCATATAAACGTTTGCTAAATAAAATGTAGAGTCAATTTGAACTTTATTGCTATTCAATAAAGTTCTTATTAAATAATAATTACTCACTGTTGTCTAAGAAATGTTGGTGTGTTCCTTACTTCAAAGAGTCAATTTGCAATTTATTACCGCTGCACAAATTTCAAATTCAATCATGTCTAAATCAGTTAATTTCAATTGTTTTATTTAACGCGGTAATCTCGGGAAATACGGGTCCAATGTGAAAAACCCTTTCAACTCAAACAAACTCGATGTTCGATAGTCAATTTATTGAAGACACCTATAGATATTTAGGCAATATTTTATCCCGGTATATCTGCGGAAACGTGAACTAAGCGGGTGAAACCGTGGGTCACAGCTAGTGGGGTATAGAATAATACTATAAAGTTATTATTTTAAATATTTTGAATGTAGGACATACAACGTCGGCTTCCTATTAAAAAAATAAATACAATAAAAAAAATCAAATCAAATACAGCATCATTATCTATTAAACCAACCGAGCCCTTGATTTCCGTAAAAAAGGAGTATAATTCTGAAACAGCAGTGTCAACCATATTAAAATAATACTGCTTTAAGCAATGGTAGTTACCATCCTAATCTAGTTAGCCAGTTATATATTGTGGTAATTTCGGCTCGTGCGGATTGGTTTCTCGTTGTCGTATCAACTCTAACACCCCTTTAAACGTAAATTATGTGACACTTATATATTGCTGTCTCTACAGAAGCAGCGATTAACCTAGGCTTAATTTATTGACATTCACACAAAAATCGTACACTGAAATTCTCTAAGATCGTTAGGAAAATCTTCTACACTAAAACTTTAGGAGCAATATCCGCTTGTATAAAGTGAAGATGTTGACAACCATTGTACTAAGGTTGTCAAAAATATTCATGATAGTTTAATGATAAAAATATAAACTTAGATTTATCACATAACCGTTGCATTGCGTATCTTACCGTTTAACGATTAAGGTGTATTGTGACATCAAAAACTAGAAAAATTTAAAAACAAGTATCTTATAATATAATTTTTTCCATGTTTAATATATATAATGCTAGGCAATACACACCGTGAAAGTGCCTCAGATAAAAGACCAGGCTTAGGCTCAGTATTAAAACGAACTGACTTATGTCGTCCACATAACTTGGTCTCAAATTTTTTTAAAAGGTAAGTAAAGTTATGTTATATTATTTTATAGATAGTCACCACTTGATTATGGAACCCAAGAATTCAACCAATAAGGGATGCAAATAGTTTGAATTGATTGATTGAGTCGACGACCTCCGTGGCGCAACGCGTGCGGTGTTGCATTTTAAAGTTGGAGGTCCTGGGTTCGATTCCCGGCTCGAGTCTGGTCTGGTGTGGCTAGTTACCGCACCACAGACAAAGGCGTGTCGCCAAGCGATTTAGCGTTTCAATTCGTTTTCAATGGTCGACGATCATCGTTTCATCGTCATTGTCATTTCATCGGACGATGTCGTGTAGAAACCAATTAGGAGTATGAGTTTACCATACCCCAAACAGGTCAGCCCGCTACCATCTTAGGTCGCATCATCACTTACCATCAGGTGAGATGCAGTCAGAGCTAACTTGTGGAGTATAACAAAAAAAAATTGAATATTTTTTGTAAATGTGCCAACCCTGTAAACTAGTGAAGATAAACCAAACATTTTTATAGGCAGTCGACAATATTTCAGGCTCAACTCAAGGCGGCTATTATTAAAGCGCTCGACAGTTTCTCATCGTGTTTGTTCGAGCGGGCGCGCCCGACCGCTGATACATTAAGATATATGCGAGGCAATTAAGAGGCTGAAAAAAACCAGAGGCACTGGCGTACAAATGTCGCGAACTATCATCGCATGGGAGCTTGGGATCAAAAATAACGTTTCTTTTATGCGGTTGGATTCTATGGAGCTGATCTTATTAACAACTAGCTTCTGCACGCGACTACACTGCGACTGCGTGGACTTGGATCTAAAGCTTCGCTCGTGAACAATTTTTCATCTTCTTGAGAGATCGGTATAGAAAATATATGTCCCTTTCCATAGCATAGTTGACATGCATGCCAAATTTCAAAGCTGTCCGCCCTCGGCTTAGCACGTAAACAATTTTCAATTTTTCCTCGGGAATCAAGAATCAAAGCAACGAATCAAGATAATAGGTAGCCACGCATGCATATAGCCTTTGACATGGAAAAGAACATATCTTTTCCATGTCAAAGGCTATATGCATGCCAAAATTCATCAAAATCCGTTTTTGCGTAATTTAGTAACAAACATCCAAATATCCACACTTTCACATTTATTATATCGCCAAACAGCCCGGTTACGCTGTCGCAACCTATAGGGTTAGCACAGCTAATAGTCAGTCAGAAAAAAAATATATAATATATAAAAGATATTAATTTGGCCATGTTGCACATCTCAAACGGACGAACGGTTTTCGCGTTATCTACGTATGAGTTGCAATCAATTTTGTTTTATTTCATTCTTTAATTGTTATTTTGTTATCGCATTATAAAGTTGGAGGTCCTGGCTTCGATTCACGGCTCGAGTCTGGTCTTCCTCCATGGCTAGTTACCACCCTACCGACAAATAATTGTCGACAAGCGATTTAGCGTTCCGGCACGATGTTGTGTAGAAGCCAATTAGGAATATGGATTTACCATACCCCTAACAGGTTAGTTCGCTACCATCTTACACTGCATTGTCACTTACCATCAGGTGAGATTGCCGTCAAGGGCTAACTTGTAGTGGATAAAAAAATAAAAAAACAATAAACAAAGATTGCATTCTATATTGCATTATCATAGCAGCTCCATATAATTCCGTAGTGATGTCGTGACATATCGACAAACAGATGGTCGGCTCGCGCGGCGTCACAACATCGACTAATTTATGCCCTCCTTAACGCCGTCCCACCTATTAGCTGCACACAGCATATTTTATGCGGTCGCTAATGCCACCATGACTGATTGCGCTCGCGGATATTTATAAACATTCTTCATAGCGTTCTTAATTTTAACGTTACCGGTATGTCTTGTGACCAGTAAAACCTTTTCTGTGGTAGTAATTTTACTTTTTGGTAATAATTTTTAATTTGTAGTCATAATTTTTTTTTTTAAGTTAAAGTTGTTTAGTTTTAGTTCTAAAGGAGGTTTGAATGTTTTAGTTTATTTTTCCTACCTACAATTTCTCTTTAATATTCTTTCGCAATTTTTATTTTCAATGGTATTCATTTGAGAGTTAGTAGTAAGTTAAAATTTAGATATAAATAGAGTCAGGTCTCCGAACCTACACTAAAAATATTTTTTATCCCGGAAATAGCAAAATATTCTCGCGGCATTTTTAAGGAACACCTGTAATTACCAGCTATTGATTATTACAAACGAAGCCAGGCGGTGTTTTAAAATTTTCGAACCCTTGCTCAATTCTGTATTCCCAGATGTAATAATAGTTTATAAGTAGACCTATTTGAACTTTGATTTATGTGGTAGATACATTATTTTACTAGATTGGTAGTTCTAGTAAAATATCATACATTTAACGGATTGCATTATGATTTAACAACTATTATGCTAAATATTGTTTTAAGAGATATGCTTACCAGACTAGCTATTATAAAAAAATATTCTTGGCATCTTGTCTTATACAGCACATATTTATTCATATATTTACTGATATTTAAAGATATTTTCAGAAGTACACATTATTTTAAGTTTTTTATTACATGTAACATTTTTTCCCTTTCCATTTTTTCCAATTCCGCCCAATAAGAATCTAACACAAATATTATGCATTTATAAACAATCAACAAAATAATATTCCTATACAAATAATACATGACGGTCACCCCAGTTTCCCCGGCTGAGTTATCGAGTAAAGCTGCTTTTTATTTCTGGAGCGCATCGCAACTATACCGATGGCTTTCATCTTGTAAACGTTATTAATCGACACGGCTCCCGGACGCGGCGACGGTACACCACTACTTATCTCTACGAACCAATTCCTACAATCAATATCCATCGCTTATTTTCTTCGAGCTTCATTTATAATGTAACAAATAAATACAGCAATGAATGTTTAATAAGTACTAATGTTATTGTATAGTGAGGTCTTTTATTATCGAATGTTTGAGTTCGCTTCATTCGAACAATGTGCAATCAGTCATGTTCAATACAAAAAGTGGGCACGCCATTGTTAAGTTTCGCACAATACGATAATGCCCTGTATGGAAGGCCGTTGATCTAGAATAATTGCGAAAATATGGTTATTTTGACATTAATGCTCGCGCCGATTCTCGCTGTATACTTTATAAGTGCCAATAAGTTCAACAGTATAATAGTGTTGCTTCAACAATGGATGGCTTACAATAAAAGTTCCAGACGTAGGGGAAAATATAAACTGAACTATAAAAATATGTTTTTGGAACGAAGTTCCTTATCGCGCGTTGTGAAAGCGGGCTAGAACGGAAAAAATTCTTACGAAAAGTTGTCACGACACTTTTTGTTATTGTAAGCTGTGCGGCGTCGCATGTTTCTCTGACATCAGAGAGAGACCTCTCTCTCTTATAGAAAGCAAGCCAGATATTTTCATTTCTATTTCGCATTGAACAGTGTGGTGTCGCGACGATTATTTTTGTTGAGTGTATACAGGTTTTTTGTAAATAATAAAAAATAATAATAATAATGAATCCTGACAGTGTTTCTGCACAAGTTCCGGATATTGCTGATGGAGTACAAAATTGAGCCTACTGATTAAGTTTATATAACATTATATTTGTTAAAAAATATTTTATTACAATTCCTTCACAAATTAATCGAAAGGAACTTCGTTCCATCCGGGTGCGCATCCCTTGACACCTCTCAAGTTTTTTTTTATCGAATCAAAAATCGTTTATTTCATGTAAAGCTTATCATTAGAAGACCCAAACTCATTCTTACTACTCGGACGGTCAGACCGACAAGATATAGTACGTGAAAGATATAACCTCTGTATAGCGTCTTCGTCAGCGTAAACGAAGTCAGATCACTCGGTCAGACATGGGTTTCATCCAAGATCATAGGAGCATACTGTCTCATAGCTAGTTTAAAGAATCCAAATAACCCACTTTCTCCTTTCAACATAATTATACTCGTATAAATTAATAAGCTTGTGAAGCTGTGATAGCCTAGTGGGCAGGGCGTCAGCCTCTTAATCAGATGTCGGCGGTTCGAATCCGGGCACGCACCTCTAACTTTTCGGATTTATGTGCGTTTTTAAACAATTAAAATATCACTTGCTTCAACGGTGAAGGAAAACATCGTGAGGCACGCCTGAGAGTTCTTCATAATGTTCTCAAAGGCGTGTGAAGTCTGCCAATCCGCACATGGCCAGCGTGGTGGACTATGGCCAAACCCTTCTCATATTGGAGACCCGCGCTCTGTACTGAGTCAGTAATGGGTTGATCATGATGATACTCGTATATCATCCGAATCATCATCGATTTATATTCCATGCAAGGTGCACTTGGCTGGTATTATATTTTTAATGCACCACGTTTCCCTCTGTCTTATCCTTAAGCAAAGAAATTGTACTCAATTATTTTAATGAACAATAAATACAGTATTATGTCATGTAATTATTTGTGTTATTTGTCTGAGCGAAGTTAACTAAGATGCGATAAATTGTAGTGACATCTAATGCAATAAATACTCAGCTTCGTGTCACGGCTCATAAAATAAGTTAATAGTTTTGAGTAATAATTTATTAGTCTCCGTTTTGTATTAATTAACTCTTGAGTGTCCGGAGAGCGTTTCAGTATTCACTATGGTAAAACTGCATTGGGGCTGAATAAAGAGTCGATGTTTTAACAACGAGAGGGGCGTCATGTTAAAAAGGACTCGAGTGCCAGCAATGAAAGCCTGAGGATGGTTATTGATATGTTTTATTGCGCAAAAATAACTATATTAGAACAAACTGAATAGGCTTCTTTTTGTCTAAAGAAAATGCATTATCCTTTTGGGATACATTAAAAGTTGAAGTAAAATTATTGACATCTCTTATACTTAATAGTATCTACTAATTGACATATGTTATGAAATCTTGACTTGAACTTTTGTTTTAACTTTATTATATCTAGTGACTAGTTTTTGATTGTTGCCTTTGTAGTTAATTATATTGCGATTTTTTTTTTTTTTATGTGCGGTATTTGTGAACGTTGTGAAAACCTGTAAAAAGCTAAACATTCACATTAGCTCACAACGGTAAAAAATGGTCATGTAAAATGTATTAGCTGTTGGTTTTCCATAATAAATAAATAAATAAAAGAAACAGCTAAACGAATTATTATACAATTTGGTACTAAATTAGTTCTTGGATTAAAACACGGGTACTTGCACAAAACAAAAATTTTATTTAAAAAAAAAACAACTATGATATTAACAATACGAAAATTATAAATTGTTGTTTTCACATTTATTACTGTAACTGTACTATTAGAACTGTAAGGGTAATGGAACTGTAAGGTTCCTGTATCTAAGCCTAGCGGGACAGTATCTGTGTGAAGGCCTAATTGGGAGTAATCAATTAGTGTAAACTGTGGTTAGTGTAACCTCTAGTGCCATAAAAATTTCACATACATAACACACGAGAAGTGTATAAAATATGACAACTAAGTAAATTTAAAGAGATTGTTTTATACTATTGAATTCCAAAATTACTATGAATTACTTGGTAGCCTAAAAACTGACAAAGAAGCATATTAATACGTGTTATTTAAGTTTAAGTTATTACTTTTTTATCTACATATATGTTACTGTATATTTAGAAATAATTTGTATGCCTAGCTTAGTTTTTCTACATACAGATTCTACTTATGACGCGCCTATAAATTTATAATTATGCTATTTTTATTTATTTATTTGGGTTTACAAACAATGCCACAGCACAAATAATAAATATATATATTATAAATATATATATATTTATTATTTTTAAATTCAAAATAATCTTTATTCAAATATTCCTTAAAAAGGCACTTTTGATGCGTCAATAATTTACATAGTAGTTATTTCATGGTGATAACTATATTCGTAAACTTAAAACTAAAGCTATGAGGGTTCCAAACGCGCCCCGGTTGAAGAAGAAGCCCACAACAAACTTAGCCGGGGGTTTTAATACACTCATTTATTTGTTGCATTATATTTTATACATTTATAAGCGGTGATAGCCTAGTGGTTACGGCGTCAGCCTCCTAATCAGAGGTCGGCGCTTCGAATCCGGGCACGCACCTCTAACTTTTCGGAGTTATGTGCGATTTAAAAAAAAAAAAAAATATCATTTGCTTCAACGGTGAAGGAAAACATCGTGAGGAAACCTGCACGCCTGAGAGTTCTCCATAATGTTCTCAAAGGCGTGTGAAGTCTGCCAATCCGCACATGGCCAGCGTGGTGCACTATGGCCAAACCCTTCTCATATTGAGAGGAGACCCGTGCTCTGTAGTGAGCCGGTAATGGGTTGAACATGATGATGATGACTTATCACGCGCCTCTAAATTTATGATTATGCTTCATCGTAAATGCTTTCTAAAATACTACTTCTATTCATTTATTTTGCGCCGAAAAATTACAAGAAGTGTACCAATCAAGCTTATTTATTTCTTTTATATATCAAAGCTATAATGATATGCACTAACAAGTAAATGAAGCAGTAGTTTTGGAGCCAGCGCAGAACACGTCAGCCCAGCCCGTAGTTCCATTACCTAGCCGCTAGTCTGGCCGGCGGCATCTGTTTGTGACGCGGAGTGGCGGGCCTAATTGACAGTAATCAATTCGCGCCCGCTTTCAATATTCCTTCATCTAGGATTTTTCTCCGGCGTTCGTTTTTCCGCCTCCGTCTGAAATTTATCGCTCAATTAGTCTTGTTTAATAGCCGCCTGCCGCGTTGATGTCTGCGTCTCGCGCCTCCGAGGGCTGACACTTATCCCTACTGACATTATAAATACTCGATTTACTATATCCTTTGTTACTCACCTTATACGCATCGAGACATTATTCACATGCTGACAAACTATTAGTCTTAAATTCTTATGTATCATGATCAACCTATTACCGGCTCACTACAGAGCACGGGTCTCCTCTCAATATGAGAAGGGTTTGGCCATAGTCCACCACGCTGGCCATGTGCGGATTGGCAGACCTCACACGCCTTTTGAGAACATTATGGAGAACTCTCAGGCGTGCAGGTTTCCTCACGATGTTTTCCTTCACCGCTGAAGCAAGTGATATTTTAATTGCTTAAAAACGCACATAACTCCGAAAAGTTAGAGATGCGTGCCCGGATTCGAACCGCCGACCTGACTGACGGCTGACGCCCTAACCACTAGGCTATCACAGCTTCGTCTTATGTATACATGTATATATTTTAATATTTCACTACAAGTTAGCCCTTGACAGTAATTCTCAGCCGGTGGTAAGTGATGATGTCGTCAAGATGGTAGCGGACTATCCTGTTAGGGGTATGTTTAACTCAGTTATTGGTTTCCAGGCGACATCGTGCCGTAAATTGTAAAAATAAAAGGTATCTACTAAATGATCTACTATCTATCTATTAAATGACTTTATTTTGACGACTTCGTGGAGTAGCGCGTGCTCTGTCACATTGTAAAGTTGCAGGTCTCGATTTTTTTATACGCTACAAGGTAGCCCTTGACGGGTAACTCACCTGATGGTAAGAGTTCATGCGGTCTAAATAAAACAAAAAAATATATATATGAACCTTGGAGGTAACGCCTAGGCAAGGAATGGCTAGGAGGCCAATACAACACCTTAGTCTTCGTGAGATAGATCTGCCATACAACGTCATAGACACAGCATCGCCAGCCCTGACAGGTCGGAAGACGCAGAGAAATGGGATTAAATTAATTGTCGCATCAGTCAGGAGGGCGTCGGGGTGTTTTTTATTAGTCGAGTGCTGCCCCCCCCCCCTCACCCGGCGCCGCCCCACACCCCGCACCGCGCTGAAGTAAATCACGTTGGGTCATTGAGAGACACGTTTTTGGACATGTCATTGGCACGCTCGCAAACATATTTTAGTTAAGTACAAACCTCCGGATATAAGAACCTGACTCGATTACTGATCGACTGATCAATGGAAATCAGCATCAAGACATCTTGGACTAAGTTGCAACCTATCCTAAAAAATAACCTATCCTCCTAAAAATAAGAAGTCTGACTTTTAACAGCCAATTTGACCAATTAGGAGTGTGGATTTACCATGCCCTAACAGGTTTGCCCGCTACCATCTTAGACTGCATCATCACTAACCATCAGGTGAGATTGCCGTCAAGGGCTAACTTGAGGTCTATAAAAAAAAAAAGACTCGAGCCGGGAATCGAACCCGGGACCTCCAACTTTATTATGTGACAGCGCGCGCGCTGCGCTACGCAGGTCGGAGTCTGGCCCGGTGGGAGGCTTCGGCCGTGGCTAATTACTACCCTACCGACAAAGACGTATCGCAAAGCGATTTAGCGTTCCGGCACGATGCCGCGTAGAAACCAATAAGAAGTGTGGGTTTACCATAACCCCAAACAGGTTAGGCCGCTACCATCCTAGACTGTATCATAACTTACCACCAGTTGAGATAGCCGTCAAGGGCTTGTTTTAAAAAAAAACTTAGCTTTGCACTTAATATTCATAGTAATGCATTAGATTTATCATTTAGATGCTTCTAAACAGATGCATCAGGAGACTTTCCTGTCATCTCGGTAACCGAACCCAGGACTTTTTAATAAATACCATTTTACCACAAAATGCCTGTCAAATGCTATTTTAGATATATTATATAGAAATATATGTGTGTCTATAAAAGGAATACGAAGGAGTTACTCGTAATAATCCCAATCCTGCCTAAGATTTGACAATTAGGCAGTACAAAAACAATATAGAGATAATATTCATTTGCGTTCATAATCTCGTTAAAGTTAAAATTTACACTTTCATATGATTCATTAACATTTTTACAAATCAAATATTCAACGTGTATCTAATTATTGAAACATTCCTCTAGGTTTTAATACCCACTGCTGGTATTTTACCTTCGAAATTTTTAGATGTAAAACTTCGACAAAAGTAATTATACATTCCAAAAGCTTATAACGTTATTAATAAATCGAAATAATTAACATAACAACATCATTAGAATTAGGATAAAATAAATAATACCATTTTATGAGACACTTCAAATGTATTACTCGCTAATATACGACATATATAACGGAAGCATAAAATTTAATTGGTCCATGTTTTAGCTAATTAATTTTATGGTATGTTTTTGTGATTAATTAATTTGTCGGTCGTAACAGAACACCTTGTATGGTGCTTCCCTTTAAAAATCATATCAATTAATTATATAAAAAGACGTCATAAATAACAGCACATAACAAAAATATAAATTTCATATTCTATGCAATACACTCTCACCGGGGACTGTCGTTAAGTGAATCTGTATTAGTATTCAATTTAAATTACTTAAATAGCTTGTTCCCATATTATTTTATGTATGTAAACTGAAAAGCGAAACGATATAGCTAAATTGTTCACTTTGTCTGTCCGTGGACAAATAATGTTTTTTTTATTTAACTACTACAAGTTAGCCCTTGACAGCAATCTCACCTTATGGTAAGTGATGATGCAGTCTAAGATGGTAGCGGGCTAACCTGTTAGGGGCATGGTAAAACCACACTCCTAATTGATTTCTACACGACATCGTGCCGGAACGCTAAATCGCTTGGCGACACGTCTTTATCGGTAGGGTGGTAACTAGCCACGGCCGCAGCCTGCCAACAGACCAGACTCGAGCCGGGAATCGAACCCAGGACCTCCTACTTTATAAAGCGACAGCGTGCGCGCTGCGCCATTGAGGTCGTCGCATGTGACTTATGTATAGTAGTGTGTGTATGTTGTTAAGCTATTGCATAGCTTCTATCGAGGGCCTTGAGCGCGGGGACCGAATTAAGAAATTTCGTAACGAAAAAAAACCTCACGCTCCCCACTCCGACGGGCACAGCGGTGATACTTTTTACCATATAGATATTTCGCCACAGCCATTACAGTCGCCGCGGAACAGCGGTTCTCACGTATGCATTTTGTGCAGAAAGTCGTAGCCTGGGGTACGTCTTTATTTTTTTTATCACTTTTTTAATTTTTATTATTATGACAAGCATTTTCATTTAGTTTCACCTGTCCCGTTGTCTGTCTGTAATCAAATCTAGAGTTAAATTTTACTAATTTCCCTTTCGCTTTTTTTTCAATTAATTTTATCAAAAATAACCTCAATATTTTTAATATTTTTATTTTCCTTGTTGTTTTTTAAATATTAATAATTTAGTTGATAAAAAATGCTATGCAATAGCTTTACCGCGGCAGTCACCGAGTGCCACACGTATTTTTTTATTATAATCACGAATTACCGCATCCGCGTTCATAGCTCTGGTGCATAGTGACGCGCGCCCGGCCGATTTGTTCACGCCGCGATCTCTGACTCGATTTATCGAGATTATTTTGAACGCCGATCGCCCATCACTACCCGCTAGTGACGAGCGCGCACAGATTGGGTGGGATTTATAGTTTTAGCACAGGTTTTTACCGTTTTAGAGCTCTATAGTTTAGAGCCCATGAAAAATACGAAAGTTAAACGCTTTTAACATTTGACGAATCGAATTTTGAATATATGTGTTATATATTTAAACGTTTTAAACGTATTGCACTATAGGGTATTTTGACGGTACATTGTGAGTGCGGTTATTTTAAGTTTGAGGTCCCGGGTTCGAGTTTTTGTGTTGTAACAGGCTTCGACTTCGATTGTTAAGAAAATTTTATCTAGTTATATAATGTTTATAATGTAATATGGCACATTGGAGATCCCTGTGGCTGATGGTAACTTCTAAAAACAAAGTGACTTTATTATTCAAATTCAAATTCAAATAATCCTTTAAAAGGCGCTTTTGACGCGTCAATAATTTACATAGTAGTGATTTGATGGTGATAACTACATTCGTGAACTTAAAACTAAAGCTATGAGGGTTCCAAACGCACCCCGGTCTAAGAAGAAGCCCACAACAAACTTAGCCAGGTAAATTTTCTTTTTGTTATCACCATCTCACACGCCACTTAAAATTATATTAAGAGCTATCTTATTAGAGCAATATTACACACCCATGCTTGTTTATCATTTACGTAATCCTTTACACTATAGTAGGACTTTTCTACAAGCTTACGTTTTATATAAACTTGGAACTTATTGAGAGACATCCCAGAAATAGAATAATATAATAGAATACAGAAATGGAAAAAACCACTGACCACAAGTATAGTTTCCCAGTTAAAATTAGCACATATTACTTAAATAAATAATATTTTCACAACTATGGTCTGGTGAGCGGCTTCGGTTGTGGCTAGCTACCATCCTACAGACAAAGAAACGCCGCCAAGTGGTTTAGATAGTACTAGCGTTCGTAGCGTTGGGTATATACCTCTTACAGAGTAACTTACTTCTAAGTTAAGGATTATTTTGTAGGTGTATTTTTACTTATGTCTGTTTTTGTTATATTTTATTAATTTTGTGGAACTTTATTGAGGACCTCCGTGGCACAGCATGTGGGCTGTCCCATCACAAAGCTGCAGGTCCTGGTTTGATTCCCGGCTCGAGACTGGTCTGGTAAGTTACCCTACCGACAAAGACGTGTCGCCAAGCGATTAAGGGCCGAATAGGTTAGCCCGCTGTCATCCTAGATTACATCATCACTTACCATCAGGTGAAATAGCCGTCATGAGCTAACTTGTAGTGTATAAAAAGAAAAAGATTGCCATATTTTACTAACTTCATAATATTGTAATATACAAACATTCTCGAAGATAAATGATTAATGTATTCTAGCAGACAAAGCAGCGTGCCAGTGCTACGCGAGTGTTATTTAAGCCGCGTACACACGTGAGGCTCGTACCCGCCGTAATGATTTTCCGTTCCCATTGCGAGATGCTCGTATATATCCACGTCACGCAATGATTTGCAGCCTGACAGCCGATACACACGGCGGTGCGCAAGCGACAGCGCACCGCTACAGTGTTGCTTCGAGCATTAAACATTTAATATGTTGCTCGGATCTGCCTTTTTGATCAAAATCAACTTGATTGGTTACAAATCATGAGGTCCTTAGTTTGATTTATTATTAGAGATTATTAGAGAAAGAAATACTAGTTATAATATTTATTTATTTATTTAATTTTTAATTTAATTAAAACGGACAATATCCAATAACACTAATTAAATAAATTAAATGATTACACATAATAACATTATAACAAAAACAAAGTCTAAAAAAAACAAATATACACTAAAAACGAAATAAAAACAGACAAGAGAGACAAAAACAAATATTCAAGATAGAGTCATAGTGGTATTATTATACGTTTCGCAAAACTGCAAGCATTGGCTTACGATTGTATTCCACTGGCCTGCAAATATGTCACAGTGAGGCGACTCCGTCAACATTGTATTTAGGGCTGACAATGTGCGCGGGACGGGCGATCTAGCGCGGGCCACTGTGCGGCAAGGCGGGACTGCAAATAATTTGCGCTCCCGGCACTGACGCAGTTGACAGTACTTATTGAGCGCATAAACAGAGCACACCTTCTTATGGAGCTCAACACAATCTATTTGTCCTGTGAAAACCTTACAAATCTATAACTTTATAAAAGCGTTTTATTGAATTTCTTAAAACGGGTTAGGAAATTGGTTTAAACGCGTGCCTCGGGGAGTACATTGAGAGTCTAAACTCTTCATACCCTCTCCTCAGGGAGACCAGTAGTGATGACAGATATAACGGGTTGGCAATTTTCAGAAAATTTACTGAAAAAAGTTACGAGGAATTCTTAATTTTGGACCTATCAATTAAATTCAGCTCAGAGATTCCGAACAGCTGTGATAGCGTAGTTGTACGTTCGCCTTCTAATCAAAGGTTGGGGGTTCGATTCCGGGCACCGCACCTCTAACTTTTCACTTTTAAGCAATTAAAATATCACTTGCTTCAACGGTGAAGGAAAACGTCGTGAGGAAACCTGCATGCCTGAGAGTTCTCCATAATGTTATCAAAGGAGTGTGAAATCCGCACATGGCCAGCGTGGTTGACTATGGCCAAACCCTTCTCATATTGAGAGGAGACCCGCGCTCTGTAGTGAGCCGACAATGGGTTGATCATGATGATTGTACATTTATTTAACCTTATATTTTCTATTTATCATTGTACACCCCAACCTCGCCTTACTTTATATTTTTTTTCCTGCTTTGTGCTTGGTTGCCTGGTAGAGATCGCTCATTAGCGATAAGGCCGCCTATTGCACCTATTTATTTTCTGTGTGTGTTTATTTCTTTTCTTTTTTTTTTCTTCTGTATTGGTGTGCAATAAAGTATATTTTCATTTCATTTCATTTCATGAACATTCCGCTTGTGAAAAATTATATATTATGTTAAACCGAATAAGCTGCAATATTTTTGCTACATCGAACGTATGCTCTAGAAGTTTAGTTCGTCATTCTGTACGCCCGTGTTTCTTCGAACGTTTCGACAAGAAGCAGTTAAATAAAGTACACAAACGGAGTCCGCATATAAAGGGCTCGATATGTCTGCGCTTTGCCTAATGAACTATTTGAATGTAGGCCTTATTGCACGCGCATAAATAAAGAAATAAATGTGACTGCGGGAGGTGCGCGTGCGCAGCTTAATGCCCTACTTACAGAGCTATACGGGTAGCCGTGTACGTACTTTTTGTGGGATTTATTGAATTAAACGTTGAGTAACATATGTGGTAATCGAGTGGAATTATTGTTTCAATAAATGTCACATTTATAAAGTAAGATATTTAGGGGGGAATTTGTTATAAATTAAACTCTCGATTCGATAAGTTATATATTTTAAATGCATGAAACACTTGTTAATTTTGACAGCCGGTGAAAGGAACAAGGTAACAGAACATAGATTACAACAAACGTCAAAAGTAAAAGATGATGCCAGTTTATGACAGGGATGACCTTTGTGGCGTAGGACGTGTTCTGTCGCATTATAAAGTTGGAAGTTCTGAGTTCGATTTCCGGCTCAAGTCTGGTCTGTTTGAGGCTTCAGACGTGGCTAGTTACTAATGTAGTTTACCAGTTTAGCTTTCTGGCACGATGTCGCGTAGAAAAGTTTTAGGCATATGGATTTACCATAACCACATAACTCCGAAAAGTTAGAGGTGCGTGCCCGGATTCGAACCGCCGACCTCTGATTAGGAGGCTGACGTCCTAACCACTATGCTATCACCGCTTCATATTGATCGATGGCTGGCATAAATACAAATAAGTCTATATTTCATAGAATTTGAAAATCGGCCAATTAATCATAGTGACCTAGTCTAGACGTCTCGCGTAGTTAGCTTCCCTTCTATAGAACAGCAGTGTTGAGTAAATCTCTATAAACATTAAAACACATCCAACTTTCAAAAAATGGGTAATGCTCACAAACCAACCCTAGGTTCTAAGGACACCCAAGGATAGAAAACAAGAAAGGGCTTCACGTTTATACATTCTCAACTAAAAACTCGTTGGCGTTTCGAATTCGTTGTTGAATTTAGTCGAGACAAAAAAACAATGTACCTCTACTCATTCAGTTTACCCCAAAAGGTCCGAAAAATCTTGTACCAAAATTCTGAAAATAAAACTTGCCTTGTGTTCCAGGCCAGGCCCCTACACCCGCTCCAGCAGTTAATAAAACAACAATAAAGCTAGCCATTACAAGATTTAACGCCCAGCGTGAGCGACATACGCAACTGTCTGTCAGTTCGCTCGTAGCTCGTAAACTTGAAACGAAAGTTCACACTATCGACATTTTGTATCAACAATTACATTTGTCGATTTCCAAGATATATATATATCAATTGATATTTTTTAAGATTTTTAGCTTAGGTTCAATATAAGGTTTATTTTAAGTTTCAGTTGTATCAATAAATAAATAAATAAAGCAGTGATAGCCTAGTGGTTAGGGCATCAGCTTCCTAATCAGAGGTCGGCGGTTCGAATCCGGGCACGCACCTCTAACTTTTCGGAGTTATGTGCGTTTTTAAGCAATTAAAATATCACTTGCTCCAACGGTGAAGGAAAACATCGTGAGCCTGCACGCCTGAGAGTTCTCCATAATGTTCTCAAAGACGTGTGAAGTCTGCCAATCCGCACATGGCCAGCGTAATGGACTATGGCCAAACCCTTGTCATATTGATAGGAGACCCGTGCTCTGTAGTGAGCCGGTAATGGGTTGATCATGGTGATGAATGTTTAATATTAATTATTTTTGCTGACATCTAATTTATTGTGTTTATTTTAATTTGATTGGACATTTAATATTTTTCGTAATGTTAATAATTTATATAAAAATTTGCACACTATTAATTTAGTAGAATGTCCTCTTAACCAATTAACATCGCTTAAATGAATGATTATTATTATTAATTAGGTACACCAGGCATACCTTTCTTCGGCTACGAGTAGTATATAATGGTTATGATATATATAGTCAGTATAGTAAAAGCTGATGCAACTCAAACCGCGTTTAGTTTGGTTCAAATCATGTTTTAGAAACAAAAATTATTATTCTTGAAACACGTAGATCTGTTATCAAGTATCTTGTGATCAGTCCAAAGTCGCTAGTGTGGTTTAATAATAGTTACCTACCTCGTTAAATTTAATATTATAACATTAATAACTTGAGAAAGAACACTGCTTGTATACTGAATGTGGTGAAATCGTGCTACACGCGTTTACGGCTCGCGTTTATTGATAATAAAACGGATTTAATCGATGCTATACATTGTTTATATAAGCCGTTATGTGTACAACTATATAAACTGAAAGGCGTGGACAGTACTTCGAAATAAATACTGTGCATTGGTCAAATTAGCATTTGCTATTCGTAATATTTGTTCGCTTTATAGGTACTATAATTATTATTGATAATGTGAAATGGTGATAACAAAAAAACATAAAACCCGGCTAAGTTTGCTGTGGCATTCTTCGTAGACTAGGGCGCGTTTGGAACCCTCATAGCTTTAGTTTTAAGTTTACGAATGTAGTTATCGCCATCAAATCACTACTATGTTAATTATTGACGCGTCAAAAGTGCCTTTTAAAGGCCTATTTGAATAAAGATTATTTTAATTTTGAATTTTTGTTATTTATTTGTTTTTCATTGTCATTTATTTGATTGTGAAAAAGAAATACACTTTTATTCTACGCCTTCGACGACCTCCGAAGCGTGTACTGTTCCATTATAAACTTTGAGGTCCTGGATTCGATTCCCAGCTCGAGTCTGGTCTAATGGGCGACTTCAGACGTGTATGGGTCTACCATACCTTAACAAGTTAGCCCGCTACCGTCTTTGACTGCACCATCACTTACACCAGGTGAGATTGCCGTTAAGGGCTAATTTGTAGTGGCAAAAAAAAAACAAAAATTATCCACTACAAATTATTTGTTGATGATGAGTCTAAGATGGTAGCGGGCTGTTAGGGTTATGTTTAACAAACACTCCTAATTGGTTTCTACGCGACATCGTGCCGGAACGCTAAATCATCGTTACGGTAGGGTGGTAACTAGCCACGGCCGAAGACTCCCACCAGACAAATAAAAATATTTATATAATAGTTTTTTCCTATCAGCTTACGTTTTATAAAAAATTTCAAGTTATTGATAGACATCTCCAATGCTTCAGTAGGTAATTTTTTATAAATAATCACGTAACATCTTACAAGTTTTTATTTTGACCCGGTCATCAATCAGGAGCCTGTGATATGCGAACATAACTTTTTTTTATACACTACAAGTTAGCACTTGACGGCAATCTCACCTGATGGTAAGTGATGATGCAATCTAAGATGGTAGCGGGCTACCTGGTATGGTAAACCCACACTCCTAATTGATTTCTACGCGACATCGTGCCGGAACGCTAAATCGCTTGGCGACACGTCTTTGTCGGTAGGGTGGAAACTAGCCATAGCCGAAGCCTCCCACCAGACCAGACTCGAGCCGGGAATCGAACCCTGGACCTCCAACTTTATAATGCGACAGCGCACGCACTGCGTCACGGAGGTCGACAAATAAATGAGGCATTGCTAACTTGTATTTAAAAAAAATCGACACAATTATATTGCCGCGTCAGGCTACCTTAGCCCAGCGCTGTCACGCCGGTGTATAATCAAACCGTTACCATTCGCTGGGGTCCTACAGGCCCAATAACAATCGGGGGTCATTTGGCTGACGCCGCGTGAATTTTTACCTCCGATAACAGTCCGTCGCCGTGGAATGGGCGATCGTGTTACGTTTACGTTAGCTCCATACCGTATGAATCGATTTGGGTCTTGATTAGGAAATTTGACTGCTTCTGTTAACCTTCTTTTCATGTCATTATCATAATTATAACACCTAACTATTTGAAAACCTCCGTGACGCAGTGCGTGCGCTGTCGCATTATAACAGTTGGAGGTCCTGGGTTCAATTCCCGGCTCGAGTCTGGTCTGGTGGGAGGCTAGTTACCACAAATGACGATGCAGTGTAGGATGGTAGCGGGCTAACCTGTTAGGGGTATGGTGAGCAAACTCTCCTAATTGGGTTCTTCGCGACAACATGCCGGAACGCTAATCGCTTTTGTCGGTAGGGTGGTAACTATCCTCGGCCGAGGCCGACCAGACTCGAGCTGGGAATCGAACCCAGCACCTCCTAATTTATAATGTGACAGCGCACGCACTGCGCCACGGTGGTCGTCGATCTGTCTGTGTATCCGTCTGTCGTTTTGCCCCTTGAACTGTCGTCATGATGACGATGGATAATGCGACATTATTATGTAAACGCAAACTATTTAATTATATTAGTTGAAGCGGTGATAGCCTAGTGGTTAGGGCATCAGCCTCCTAATCAGAGGTCGGCGGTTCGAATCCGGGCACGCACCTCTATCTTTTTGGAGTTATGTGCGTTTTTAAACATTTAAAATATCACTTGCTTCCACGGTGAAGGAAAACATCGTGAGGAAACCTGCACGCCTGAGAGTTCTCCATAATGTTCTCAAAGGTGTGTGAAGTCTGCCATTCCGCACATGGCCAGCGTGGTGGACTATGTCCAAACACTTCTCATATTGAGAGGAGACCCGTGCTCTGTAGTGAGCCGGTAATGGGTTGATCATGATGATATTAGTATAATGTGTTACTAATTGTCACTTTATGCAATATTCAGCAGCCACAAAACGTGCCGACCAGCGGCTCGATCGTACTACACTCAACAATTCGAAGACGTGTCTAACTACGATTTTATTGTTAAAAAATATATATAAAAATAGATGTTGCCTTAAAAATCCAAATTTGTGGCATCATCCGAGTCTGCTTCGGTGTCGGAGAAAAATTATAGAAAAGTGTTTTGTTGAGGTTCCTTGTAATATTGGTGGTCAAGTCGGTGAGTTGATAAATTATCGTTTGATATATTGACGTTAACACTATTCCGACGGTACCCTAAAAGCACTACTAAATCATTAACAAACAGTATTTGTTTAATCGCCCACGTCCATATAAATTGCCAACCGACAAACATCCCCGAGGCGACCTGAATAACAATCGCTTAGACCACCGACAGCGATCGCCGATCGGAATTTTAACTATAATTGTTTTTTGCGTCACCTACAGACGTCGCTGGCGCGGTGGCAACCTTATACAGTGTCTCAATACAGATTTAATATGCCGCGAGTTTAGTGCATGCTTCTTTATTGCATTTTGAGTAGGTGTACTTAAGTACGGCTCACGTGATGGAATGTCACAAAAAGATTTATTTCAATAATACTGAGCTTTCATTTTCAAGTAAAAAAAGTTTTGTCCAAAATTACTGACATATTTCTTTTTTTTTTATCCACTACAAGTTAGCCCTTGACAGCAATCTCACCTGATGGTAAGTGATGATACAGTCTAAGATGGTAGCGGGCTAACCTGTTAGGGGTATGGTAAATCCATACTCCTTTCGGTTTCTACGCGACATCGTGCCGGAACGCTAAATCGCTTGGCGACACGTCTTTGTCGGTAGAGTGGTAACTAGCCACGGCCGAAGCCTCCCACCAGACCAGACTCGAGCCGGGAATCGAACCCAGGACCTCCAACTTTTTTTATAATCTGACGCGCGCTGCGCCACGGAGGTCGTCAAAAACATATTCGGTAATGTTGTTCACTTCTTTTATACAGCTGAGAAGCTGTTAAACAATTTGACTTTTAGAGTCTTTGTGATTCCGTCCGTGAATCCGTATTGTAATTTTCAAACAAAAGAGTGATTCATCACTTTGATTTCTAATAGCAACCGATCACCACTTTCAAACCTACGTAACCGTACGTAGTTTCAAACGTACGTACGTAGTATTTACGGCTGCGACGCGGTTTTGTTTCTTTCTTCGGCGTAACTTTGTTAGATTTAGCCTACTTTCTAAGTTCTTAAAAATAGAGTAATTAATTCATGTCATTACCTCTGTAGCGGTGAGGCTGAAGGACTTGAAATTTTGAGGTTCTTAAAGATAAGTCAGTACAATGTGTCTTCTTCTGTGGTGCGGTAACAGTTCCAACAAGTTGACGTCCGCGTACAGCACGACAGAGACTTCCAAAAGATTTACTGAAGAGGGCCAAGAATGGGTATACATAGCATTAAGAGGAAATTATGTACACTTGGGTGAATAAAATTACTGACTAACTTATTGGTTAGTAATTTTATTAACCTTTAAAAAAAAATGGATCCTATAGAATAACTAACACGCTTAATAAAAATAAATAGTTATATTAAACATACTATGCTATTAATACATAACTTCCCTAGTTTTAAATTATTTGGTGGTCACTTTGTTGTAAGTGTTGAGGCAGTTTTAGATGGTAGCGAGCTTGGCATCTTGTTTTGTTAAGGTATGTTAGTTATATAAAACCCATGGGGTACTGAATCGCCCCACAACGTTTTATCGCTTGGCAGCACGTCTTAGTAGGTGGAATGGTAACTAGCCACGGCAAAAGCCAGACTAGACCAGACCATTATAAATACTTAAGATGATTCAGTTATTATAAGACCACCACTGCGCCAAAGAGATCGTCAGAAACATAGTCCGTATAAGAGACTTGTGCCCAGTGGTGGGACGCGCTGATGATGAAGTGGGACGGCAGTCAATGCCACCTGTCGTGCGTCGGCAAGTCTCAGGCCACCCATCGCGCCGGGCCCGATACACGTCGCGGGGGATTGCATTGTGATTACGTGCGGGTAATTACTAACAACTTGCAGCGATGAGAGACGGTCGCGTTAGTTTAAGGCCGCTGTCAGGCTGAAAGCTGACAACCAATCCTCATAACAGGCTTGCGATTTCTGACAAAATATCATACTGAAAAATATTTATAATTTGTTTATACTATTTATCACCCTCAGGACACATTCAGCGCTGGGATTTGAAATTTCAGACTAGCGAGCGCATCCTTTTTGCAAACCATTGAAAATCTAACCAATGACAAACCATAAAACTAAAGTATCTCAATGGCTTTTACAAACACACACACACACACACGCCATTTTTCTGTATGACTCAAGTGTTCTCACAATAAAGATTTTTATTATTTTTTATTAAAAATAAGTTATTACGGTTGATAAGAAACAATCCGCACAAACAGACAAACAAAGCGTACTAGATCAAAATTTCCAATTCCAGTGATTCCAAGATCAATCTAAGAGCATATCCCAATCTCCATTTCTTACTTCTTAACCTTACAACCCGCTTTTTATCCGGGCAGAGTTAGATTTCAGAATAATAAGTTATAACTACACTACGTCATTCCATGAATTTTCTTTCTTCATCCAATGAGCCAGGACTAACGGATAGACACTAGAAATACTAACAAAAAGAACAACATCTGCGCTGTAAAAGACGAGATGCTAATGAAAGAAATACTTGTCATGAGTAAGTCATACAACCCATTCATTACGTGTATGGAAGGCGTCACTGTTCTGTTTTCAATCCGACACCCCAACCCTCTCGTAGTTGCGGCTTCTTTTTACTCCCCCGACCTAAGCGCTCCTCTCCGAAAGAGGAGACCTAAACATATCCTTCAAGACCCTGACGATCAGATGACTACTGACAACACACTCGTACCACCTACCACACAATCATACGCTACACACCGTCTTCGCCGGCGAACACGAGGTCCCCGCTATCTTACGTCATCCGGACGTGGGATCCATCCACGGCCTCGGAGACGTACGGACCACTCACCGTCCGACCCCCCAGTTATCCCAAACGTCGCCTAAGCCGAGGTTCGGCCTCAAAGGAGGCGCCCTTAGGCAGTCGTTCCCATAGTTTCTTCGAGCCCTAGGGCTCAAAATTTCTTCTGGCAGAGCTTCTTTCCAAAGCTCGCCAAACAGCCCGGTTACGCTGTGGCAACCAATAGGGTTTGTACAGCTAATAATCAGTCCGAAAAAAAAAAGAAAATGTTCTGTTTTGCCTTTTTTCGAATGAGATACCCTTTTTTGGCAAATTGCAGGTTATTGATAAAAATTACAGCTCTCAACCCCCCGGGATCAGTCTGAGATCACGAGCAAGCTCATCGACGTTATTAATGGCTTCGATGATTGCTCTGAAATTGCTCCCTTTCTAGACCTTATCTTCACTTCACTTTGATCGAGTTATGAACGAAATTTCGAAAGTAACATGACGGTAGGAGTTACACTGGGATTGTCGGATGTGAGGAATTTTATTTTGTCCGTCGTCTCAAATGATAGCCTACTGATAGACAACAGGGTTTTTTATTTCTTGTGTCCAGTCTCTTCGACTTGATTGATGTCGTCTGCCAACCAGTGCGGAATCGACGAACGACGGCTTACATATACTTAGTCATCATCTTTGATCTACCCATTACCGGTTCACTACAGAACACTGGTTTCCTCTCAACATGAGAAGGGTTTGGCCATAGTCCACCACGCTGGTCATGTGCGGATTGGCAGACTTCACACGCTTTTGAGAACATTATGGAGAACTCTCAGGCGTGCAGGTTTCGTCACGATGTTTTCCTTCACCGTTGAAGCAAGTGATATTTTAATATATAATAGCTTAAAAGTGCACATAACTCCGAAAAGTTAGAGGTGCGTGCCCGGATTCGAACCGCCGACCTCTGATTTGTAGGCTGACGCCCTAACCACTAGGCTATCACCGCTTCTATATACTTATATCTGTCATTAATAATATAATTACCTGCTAATCACTAGGTTCTGGGTTCAATTCCCAATCAAATTACAGTTAACTCTAAGTAGAAAGACTTGTAAGTTATTATGCTTTCCGATAAAAGATAAAGTACGAGGAGTAAGCCTACCAGAAATTTTAATGAATGATATATAAACAAAAATCAAGGTCATATCCTAAGGTCTGTTAAAGATTCTCAGTACCTGCACGGAGTTGGCTAATTGGCAGTGTCCTCCTGTCCTGTCCTGTACTGCGGTCGAGTGCACAAGTGTTCCCGTGACCCAGCCACCAGGCGACGCGAAGGAGCATCGCTGGGTTTTAGTGGGTATTCTGGTCGGCAGTCTGGCCGCCGGGGAGTCCAACATACCCAATCAGAAGCGGCGCAGTCTTGCCTGCATCGCTTCCTAAACGCATTTCCGGAAAAAAAAAATGTCCTGTCACCTCAAAAAAAAATTACATTACTCTGCCGACTGTCTATGATAATATGACTAAAAACCGTAAGCGCCTCTCAGCACTGATGCACCAAATACGGAATACCATATTTGGTAGAACGGTGGTGAGTTTATGCTCTCAAACCCTCGGTTCTGTGGGAGAGAAGGCCTGCGTCCAGCCGTGAAACTTTAATGGGCTGATGATAAAATAACCGTAATCATCTTGTTCTGGCGTCATTTGAACGTGATTGTAAACGCTGCCGACGGATTTGTCCCATTGACTAAACGATTTACATGTCAAAGAAATTGAGTGCGGGCGGTGGCGGCCCCTTTGATGTCGCACGGCTTAATGGTCCAATTGCACGGATCAGAATGCTCGGTGCAATGATGCCTACCACCGTTTTTCTTAGCCCTGGACTCAATGAGGGGTCTCATAAGAGGCAGGGGTCCATTGAATTGGTTTGTTTATTTAACACATCGGTAGTCACGATCTTAATATACCACTTATTTTAATACTTAACAGAATTGATGCAAAAATGTCATGTTTCGGACATCCCTCTCCCTCTTATTTGTAAAATCTTTATCTAAGCTATATTCTGGTGGGAGGCTTCGGCCGTGGCTAGTTACCACCCTACCGACATAGACGTGTCGCCAAGCGATTTAGCGTTCCGGCACTGTGTCGTGTAGAAACCAATTAGGAGTATGAGTTTACCATACCCCTAACAGGTTAGCCCGCTACCATCTTAGACCGCATCATCACTTGCCATCAGGTGAAATGCAGTCAAGGGCTAACTTGTGGTGAATAAAAAAAAAAAATATATTTTCTAAAAAACAAATTTTCCATCTTTAATGTAGGTACCAATATAATTCGGGAAGTATACAATGGGTCCCCCGGGCGTCCAGTAAAACCAGCGAGAGGGACATGCCGTGGTGGTTTTTAGTTCGGGTAGACCACCCATGGGTGGTCCCACATAACCGCCGTCCTGCCCAAGGGACGGAAGTAGCTATAAAGCTTTTCCACCACGACAAGAAATAGGTAAATAACATCAAACGATGTTACTTAAAGAGGCGGAAAACAACATGGCCTTCAAAGAAAACATTTTTTTTTCCTACAGTAGATGTAACACTAGTTTGACTCGGACGGAGTCGCAGGTAAAAGCTATTAAAAATACATAGTGTTGACATAAGTAGCTTCAAAAATAAACCATTATTATTAATGCCATCGTAAATTTATCGTAACGATAGTTTTTATCCCATCCAATAAATAATACCGTGATAACACACGAGTGATAATGAATAGGCTGATAATAAAGATGTCGCAACCCCTGTTATAGGCAACTTCGATCTGTAATATACCAGTAACGTTAATACAGTAACGTTTTTGTCTGGTGGGAGGCTGCGGCCGTGGCTAGTTACCACCCTACCGACACAGACGTGTCGCCAAGCGATTTAGCGTTCCGGCACGATGTCGTGTAGAAACCAATTAGGAGTATGGGTTTTCCATACCCCTAACAGGTTAGCCCGCTACCATCTTGACTGCATCATCACTTACCATCAGGTGAGATTGCCGTCAAGGGCTAACTTGTAGTGGATATATATATATATATATAAGATCGTAGAATTGTTTTCGAATATCGAAACTAACGTGACATTTAAACGTATCGATTTTAATCCAATTTTGTCCACACTCCCACAGCCAGCAAAAGTTTGTGAAATAAAAATGAGAGGCACGGAATTTGGCGACGAATTTCCATACAGCTTATTAGGAGTCTATTTTCGTTAAGTCACTCTTTAAGAAGGCAATGTGTTCGCGCTTATCTTCGGAAGAAGCGATAATAGAGACTTTTTCAGTCCGATTTTGTACGTGACTGCCTATCTAGTTCATTATTGATCGTCGATAGGCCTTATCGTGAGCTTTCGACAGCTGTAGTTAACTACTTGTGATGTTCAAAGTTACTTTAAGTACAAGCTATCAGCTTTTGGAACTTTGTCATCTTACGTGCGTTCTTCAGGGTGCGTTTCTTCGTATATTACTTTCTCTTGATCTTCCCTGTATACAATTGTAAACTGAACTGCTGATATCGTCCCGCGATCGCCTTTTTATAGCAAATTACATCGAATCTTCTAGAGTAAATTCTAGAAAACCAAAAGAATTGTTCCAAATTTAAATTTACACTTTTATACTCGCTCTGTGGTTTTGCGTCAAATGTGTCAGATCTTTTGTCTCGATAACACATATCATGGCAGTAATGCTCTTTATTCTCATAACGTTGACATGTCTTGTCAGTTTGACAGTTCTCAACATTAAGGTGGTAGTGCACTGGCTTTTGTCAGTATCTCTAGTAGTATGTAAGCTAAGATTTGGTGACACTATTATTGTGATAATATTATAGAAAATACATTATCGTTAACTATAGTAATATATTTTCTAAATCTGTTATTTTTTCTTAAATCTCCACAAAAAGGAACTAACATTATGAGTAACTGCTAAATATTCGTAATAAAACATATTAAAGGTTTGGCTAAACAATAACTAAGCTGTTTAATGAATAAAGAACATAAAGAACAAACATGCATTATTTATGTTTCAAAGGAATTTTGCGCGTAGCGTCTTATATTTCTCCCTTAAAATTGATGTTTCGTAAGCCACTTAAGTGTTAGTTCATCATTGTCCTTCGCCGATGGATTTCGAAGTACCAGCCCGTCCAGGGACCAGCCGGCTGTCATGTATTTTATTAATGACAGACCATTCCCACCACTCACTCGTTTTCGACTTTAATGCCAGAGTCATTTGTAATTTCGTCTCATTTTGTAGCACTCAATAATTTTCTGTGAAGACCTTTATAACTTCCGTTAAATTTATAAAATTAAGTATGGTTCTTTAAGCAATAGATTTTACATTACTATCGTTGAAACAAACGAGATACAAAATATCATAAAGTAAGAAGTAATTTGGTCCGAAATAATAAAAAATTGTGGTTGCAATAATAATGGATAATATTTAGTAAAAAAAGTTGTAAATTATTTTAATAGGTTTATATAATTTTTGTAGATTTTTAAATTGGGGAGGTTCAATTTGTTAATGTTCTCATGCTTTATTAAAAGAACATGAATAAAGAAAAAAACAATAATAAAGACCATGTTCTTTTAATAAAGCATGAATTTGGCCTCAAAATTTTTTTAGTAAGTATTTGCTTGCTTTAAAAACAATATAATAGTAAATTGTAATAAGTTCAAATTAGACAGTAAGACAGACGTGAAACATTAAAGTTAATTGTGTGAACCGTGGCGACACAAGCGAGCGTTATGCCATTTAGGTGATGGTATACATGTGCATTTACTACCTACGTTAAAATGTTAAAAGTCGTAAATTATTTAGTGCATCCCATGCTTACGAGCAGATAGGCTACCTGATTTATTTATTTATTATATTTATTTAAGAAAAAACATTGACATAATTTTGTAATAATTAGGTGTAATCACAAACTCGTAATTTGACTTTTTCCGTACACCAGAGCCTTCGACAATAATTACTTACCCGCTAATCTATATAACACTTACTTAAAAGCTAAATATGCAGAGCGATTACCCATCCTGCCAATCAGTTTCTACCAGACGCTTTTGTCGAAATCTTTACCAGTAGTATCTAGCCTTAGCTGAAACCCCAACCAGAATTGAGCCTGGTGGGAGGTTCCAATCGAAATCAGGATCTCCCACTCTATAATACAATTGCACACGCGCCGCTTATTTCTTCTGGCAGAGCTTCTTTCCGAAGCTCGTCAAACAGCCCGGTTACGCTGAGGCAACCAATAGGGTTTCTACAGCTAATAGACAGTCCGAAAAAAAAAGAAAAAACACGCGCCGCGCCACGGTGATCGTATGATTAAAGAAAGAAATAAAACATTTATTTCTCATGTGACACTACAATAAAAACAGCTTAAATTTAAACTAACATAGAAAGCTAAAGATAATTATATTAGCTATTGCACTCATACTATGTCTAAAGCTGTCGTTCCCGCGTCGCATCCGCCCAGTGTAAAGCGGCCAGAGCTGCTATGGCCAACCCAATCGGTCGAGCTGGCCCTCGTTACGAAGTGCACGACAAGATACGTAATCACACGTCAGGCGCCCAACCTGTAATTTGCAGTACTTTTAACCCTCTCAATCAAGTAAACGCCGCTCCGACCCGCGCGGCGTTTCGTTTTTGTTTTAACTTAATGTTACTCCATCTTTCACTTTCCAGGGTTCCGTAACCGATGGTTGCCAACCCTACAACTAAGCATCCATCTGACCTACTTAATTTAATCATATTTCTGTACTTAATGGACATACAGAAGTTAAAGTAAACTTGTAGTTCAATTTAGTAGGCTGTTATTTATTTAAAGTTTAATTAATAGTGGGGTGTCAAATAAAAGGTGTCATTACATACTTCAAGGCATAAGATAAGATAAAATAAATACTCTTTATTGCAGACAAACTTTAAAGAAACAACAACACAAAACATTTAACACATAAGTATGCAAAGGCGGTCTTATTGCTTCAGCAATCTCTTTCAGACAACCCTTGGGGAAAGAATTGATTAAAATATTAGGGTAATGGCGCAATTTTCAAAACATAATATAAAATATCAATAAATATAATATTTAAATATATACTTTTATATGTAAATAAATATATATCAATACACATAAACTATTCATTAATATGGCTTTCGACAAATAAAACTTTTTGAGTCGACGTTTAAAAATGTTTAACGATTTCGAACTTCTAACATCAATAGGCAAAAAAATTCCACAGCAGCACAGCATTAATAGGCATGTTGAATTAGCGTTTTTTTAAATATTTTTTTATTAAATATTGGCTGGAATGAATTTTTTTTTTTTTTTTTTTTATTAAATATTGGCTGGAAATTACATTTAACCGATAAACATATTTATAGGTTTATGGTAAATGTAATTTCTTTTATTGCACGTTGGTACGGAACCCTTTGCGTACAAGTCCAAGTCGCACTTGGATATTTTTTTGGATTGATTGCACTTTAACGTTGTACACTTTGAAAGAGCGGTGATAGCCCAGTGATTAAGCCTACCTTTTATGCGAACAGAGTGATCCCCAGCATACAATTCTAACTGTCAATTAATCTATTTTTAAGGAACTGTCTTTACTTGCTTTAATAGTGAAGAAAAACGTCGTGACCCCATATATTATGGCAGTGATGTTAAAGCCAGAACCCATCTGTTTCTATGCGACATCGCATTGACCACTTGGCGCCACTACTAAGTCTGTAGGCCATATTAAGACCATAGCGTTTACCGCTATGCCAGGGAGAAACCAATAAAGTTATAATATTGGATAAAAGCAGCCGTACTTTGCGGAAGTCCGTAATATCATCATCATCATCATGAACAACCCATTACCTCACTATAGAGCACGGGTCTCCTCTCAATATGAGAAGGGTTTGGCCATAGTCCACCACGCTGGCCATGTGCGGATTGGCAGACTTCACACGCCTTTGAGAACATTATGGAGAACTCTCAGGCGTGCAGGTTTCCTCGCGATGTTTTCCTTCACCGTTGAAGCAAGTGATATTTTAATTGTTTAAAAACGCACATAATTCCGATAAGTTATAGGTGCGTGCCCGGATTCGAACCGCCGACCTCTGATTAGGAGGCTGACGCCCTAATCACTAGGCTATCACAGCTTGCAGTCCGTAATATAAAATAGATAAACAATAATATTCCTGCAAATTAAACTTTGCAAAGAAAAAATATTTGTTAGTAGTTATAATGTTTTCAAACACTTTATACGTCAGTTTACATTAAAAACGTTTTAAACATAGAGCATTTAGAATTTAGCAATAAAGCTGACTTTATCGCTGATTTCACCACTTAACGAAATTGATTAGTGTAACTTAGCAAAGTATTATTAGTGCCATACACATTACAAACCGATGGACGTTGGGGTCCCAAGGTGCTGGAATGGCGACCCCGCACCGGTAAACGTAGCGTTGGTCGACCCCCAACTAGGTGGACAGACGACATCAGACGAGTCGCAGGGAGCCGCTGGAAGCAAGCGGCCCAAGACCGCGAGCATTGGAACTCCCTACAAAAGACCTATGTCCAGCAGTGGACGTCAATTGGTTGATGATGATGATGATGATGATGATACATTATCAATCAAGTGATATTCTAAAATGATTATTTATATGAATCAATTTCTAAATATTAAATAGAGCTGGTAAATAAAGTCACTACATTATTTTTATTTTATTTAGCTATACGAATCATACAATCAAACATTATATATTAAAATAACTGAAATCCCCACTTTTAGTGAGTGTTTATTTTAAGCCGCAGGCGACGACAGATAAATCAGAAGTTCATTTGTTTGGAACGGAAAGAATCAGTGGAATCTCTGTACGCAATCTTCTCAAACACCAAGTCATCTAAATTACACCTCGAAATAATCTGTAGCTATAAAACGTTCAAAAGTGCTTCGAAACGTATCTAAAACCGTGGCAGCGAGCTGCTGCGAGGGGGGGGGGGGGGGGGATCAGATAGGGCCCACAATTTCCCGGACAAATTATGACGGACAAGACGCTCGGAATGATCGTAATGGGCAGTTGGAGGTGCCCGCGGGGGATCATAAATCCGTAGATAAGTGCAGGCGGCGCGTAATGCTGGTTATTAGCTTCCACCTCTGAGTTCCCGACGATGACTTCGCTTGTTTCTGTGAAACTGTTACGCTGTATTGGGTGGGTGTGGAGATGCCATTTTGCTTGTAGTTTTATATAAAGGCCGGCCGGGCAAATGACGAATCAAAACAAAACTCAGGTACAGTATGTCGTGACGTCCGAAACCCCCTGAAGGGGGTTTCATAGATATGATTTTTCTATTGTTTGAGTAATTTCCATTGTTAGACACTAGTTAACAAACAGACAGCCATCAGTAAGACACTAGTGGGATCCTAGTAAGATAGTAAAACGTTAAAACCATTTTCGTAAGACGCTGGTAAAACACTAGAAAGTCGTTAGTAAGGCAGTAGTAGAGTAGTTTTAAATTAAAATTTAAATTATAATCTTCTTCTTACTTACAACTTTCCTTATCCAATACACAATAGGTTTCAAGCATTCTCTAATCATTAATTAGTCTTATGAATCATAACTTTTTTTTTAATCATTTGCCATTTTTAAGAATTTTCTATCTTGTATAAATACGGAAAGCAAATTTTTAAATTAAGACAAACATTTTCATAAAAGTTACAAAGCTGTTTATTTTATGCATAAAAGTACAACTCATAAGAAATCAGAATCAGTTACAAATTTTTTTTTAGAATTTTTTAATGCCGAAATTACTCAAAAAATAGAACAAAAAAAAATATAACGTAAATAATAAAATACATGAGGATGAGCACAACATACATGATTTCATTTGTTAACAAAATTTACCTCAACCTTACAACTTGCAACTCAAGTCGCCATCAAGATGCCCTGAAAACGAAGCCGTCGACAACAAACCCCCCGTCTGTATCGGCGGCTTAGCTGTATTAACTGTTCATCAGACAGTTCTTTAACATTTCTTTAACTTTTTAAGTCTGATAAAAGTGGACGAATGGATTTCCCAAATTTCTTTTTTAATTTCCCCGTCGACAATATAAACGCGCTCTGCAAATGATGGCCGCCGTCTCTCCGCCGGCACTCGTCGTAAATTTTTCAAAAGAGTTTTTAATAAGCCGTGAAGCGATTTATAAATTAAACAGGGGCTGCTGTTATGAAGAAATACTGTGAGATGTAAATTGCCCGTTTCCATTGCGGTTGCAAAAGTGAATGTATGCTTGCGATGACTTATCGCCACGAAACGAAGCTAGTTATCGCATCGTAAAACCTTGGTCGTTAAAACAAGGTTTAAATTTATCACTAACCACACTGATTTGAGGAGCCGAAATTACATATAATTTTATCAGAGACTTAGAGGATTCCCGTCACTTCATCAGCGTAGATTAAGGGCTTTTAAAAACCCCTGTGCAATAAACAACGTTTGTAATTGAAGATTAACCGTATCGTTTCTGCACTCTTTTTCCAACTTATAATACTGATTTCAAGGAAGTTTGCTTTTGCGTACTATACCTATAGTTATAACTCTTCGACTTGAAATTCAGTTTTTCGCAAATCTATCCTATCTTTTATACCTATCCCACCTATGTTTTTTAATAGTTTTGGTACTAAAATATTGAAACCACTCTAGGTGAAATCTGTTCGTCCCAAAACACTCTCAGACTGAAGAACTAAGTCTTCAATCGGTTTTTGTTTTCAGTGATTAAAATTAGTTTGTCGGTACATAAAAACATCTTCATAAAATTTTATGTAGGTTTTATAAGTAGTTAAGATAGAATTTTAACAAAATATTTAAATAAAACTTTAGCGAATGCCGTACCGTTAAACAGTGGGTACGCGCACCCCACAAGAAATATAACCGGAAAGGATCTCCGCAAAAGCTCGCAAATTTCGTCATCAATTATAATTATTAGGGAGCGCAGCGGCGGCGGTAATTGAGTTTTATAAATGGCGACGTCATAAATACGACGTGACGCATGCCACCGTGGAAATAGATCGCTTCTGCAAGTCGCGCATAATCTCATTTATGAAATATGTTGTCTAAATGTTTTTGTATTTTAAGGGCCAGTTCAAACATATAGAAGAATCAGGTGCGCTCACGGGAAAAAAAGTTGTATAAACACTAGATAGGTCTACTTTCTAATCACATGTTGACTTATAATAAAAACCAATTAAAATTTAAATTAAAATTTTTTGACGACCTCCGTGGCGCAGCGCGTACGCTGTTGCATTTTAAAGTTGGAGGTCCTGGGTTCGATTCCCGGCTCGAGTCTGGTCAGGCGGGAGGCTTCGGCTGTGGCTAGTTACCACCCTACCGACAAAGACGTGTCGCCAAGCGATTTAGCGTTCCGGCACGATGTCGTGTAGAAACCAATTAGGAGTATGAGTTTTCCATACTCCTAACAGGTTAGCCCGCTACCATCTTAGACTGCATCATCACTTACCATCAGGTGAGATTGCCGTCAAGGGCTAACTTGTAGTGGATAAAAAAAAAGTTTTAAAATAAACATAGAAGATTAATATATAATTAAAATATAATAGATGTGTGTAACACTGTTTCTTCTACAAATGTCCGTAATGTAAACCTTTAATTAGATCACGCAAAAACACTCCGTGCTTTCGCCATCGCCCACTGGAAGAGCCTGAGTTTTGACTCATCACTTACTGCTTTCCTGTTAAGCCATAGGTATTGTCGTTTCAACGCAAGAATTACAGCCACTTATCAATCTGACTGACGTTGACGACTGATCTTGCCCGTACCAAGATCCATCCAAGTCTCTAAGAGGGACCGATTAGAAAAACAGTATGTATACATCAAAGAAATCACCTTCTCATCTGTATGAATAATAACGTGTCATTACAGTCAGAACCTTGAAAGAACGCGCCGTGATCGAATGAGCTACGTAGCTTTGAAGTGACGTTAAGTTTACCACTAAAATATACTACTTTTATTATTGTCTGGTGGGAGGCTTCGGCCGTGGCTAGTTACCACCGTACCGACAAAGGCGTGTCGCCAAGCGATTTAGCGTTACGGCACGATGTCGTGTAGAAAGTTCCGGCACGATTTCGAGATCAGGAGTATGGGTTTATCATAACAGGTTAGCCCGCTACCATCTTAGGCTGCATCATCACTTACCATTAGGTGAGATTTGCTTGTAGTGGATAAAAAAAATACTATTTCTAACGCATGACTGTCATATGGCAACTGTCAAAGAGTTTTATAAGTACGCGCTCACTTTAATAGTTTAAATAAATATGGAAACAATATTATTACAGTTCTATAGCCGAGAAGTGTCATCCTAATACTAAGACCACGGATATCTTACAAAACGTAATAAGTAGAAAAACAGACTTCAGGAACGTATTCTTAAGATATGGAGGGTAGATTTAAAATACTATAAGTCTTATAAATTAATAATATGCTGAATATTAAACGAAACTTAAATAGATTTGATATAATCTCAATCTAAGCGGTGATAGACTAGTGGTTAGGGCGTCAGCCTCCTAATCAGAGGTCGGCGGTTCGAATCCGGGCACGCACCTCTAACTTTTCGGTGTTAGGTATGTGCGTTTTAAAAAAAATAAAATATCACTTCCTTCAACGGTGAAGGAAAACATCGTGAGGAAACCTGCACGCCTGAGAGTTCTCCGTAATGTTCTCAAAGGCGTGTGAAGTCTACCAATCCGCACATGGCCAGCGTGGTGGACTATGGCCAAATCCTTCTCATATTAAAAGGAGACCCATGCTTTGTAGTGAGCCGGTAATGGGTTGATCATGATGATGATATAATCTTTGTTAGTTTAGTTTATACACGGTACATGTTGCGACATCGAAAAACAACTAGTATTTTATAAATGCGAAAGTTTAGTTGTTACTTTTGTCTAATTTCACGCAGCAACGCTCACATTCAAAACATTAACACATCGTTCTACCTCGAACAGAACTAACGAATTATAGAAAGGACTTTGATATTGATCTCAAATCAGTGTAAAAAAAATCCATTCTCACCGTCTCAAACATATATTTCTTACTAACTAGCTGTGAACAAAAATAGTTTTCACGTCAACTGTATTCTCTTTATAACATGTTTCAAACATATATTTCTTAGCAGTGACCAAAAATAGTATAGTTGTATACTATTTATAACAAAACATGACTTGGAACTCTAGTAACTTGTCACTTGTCGCACTACAGTTATCAGTTATATGTTATATACATGTCAATTACGAGTGGCCGCTTATCAGATTTACGGGCTGGGAGACACCTTGTCCTTCCACTTAACTGTTATATCGTTGTAAATTCAACTGTTATTGTTCCAGTCGTTAAAATTAACGGTTATTGTCGGAGGCATGGCTCCACTGATAACTGACGATAAAAACTTGGAGGGAAACGTCTTGTAGATGTGGCACGAGTTGTACGCTTCAAACAAATTAAACAATTGATATAAACTTCTTGTGTCTAGAAGCGATCGTTTATGAACTCAACTTGAAACAAGATACTACAGTAAATATTACATCTATATAGAAGCTGTGATAGCCTAGTGGTTAGGGCGTCAGCCTCTTAATCAGAGGCCGGCGGTTCGAATCCGGGCACGCACCTCTAACTTTTCGGAGTTATGTGCGTTTTTAAACAATTATAATATCACATGCTTCAACGGTGAAGGAAAACATCGTGAGGAAACCTGAGAGTTCTCCATAATGTTCTCAAAGGCGTGTGAAGTCTGCCAATCCGCACATTTTCCGCACATGGCCAGCGTGGTAGACTATGGCCAAACCCTTCTCATATTGAGAGGAGACCCGTGCTCTGTAATGAGCCGGTAATGGGTTGATCATGATGATGATGATATGACATCTCGTAGACGTGGCAACATTTATAAACTCAAACTTAGAATAAAATTTACAAATTTAGAAAGACTTGAAACAAGATTCAATAATCCATATGACATCTCGTAGACGTGGCAACGTTTATAAACTCAAACTTAGAATAAGATTTAACAATTTATATTCGTGTTTTGAAGACGTGCAAACGTTTATAAACTCAAACTTAGAACAGTATTTAACAATCGATATTAACGTGTTTTAGACGTGGCAACGTTCATAAACTCAAACTCAGAACAAAAGTTACAAATTTATAAAGACTTGAAACAAGATTCAATAATCCATATGACATCTCGTAGACGTGGCAACGTTTATAAACTCAAACTTAGAATAAGATTTAACAATTTATATTCGTGTTTTGTAGACGTGCAAACGTTTATAAACTCAAACTTAGAACAGTATTTAACAATCGATATTAACGTGTTTTAGACGTGGCAACGTTCATAAACTCAAACTCAGAACAAAAGTTACAAATTTATAAAGACTTGAAACAAGATTCTTTACAGTCCATATTACATCTCGTAGACGTTTCAACGTTTATATAATCATTTCTTCAACTTAATAATATTATGAAAATCAAGTCCTCTAAGGTATTACCTGAAACGATATTGTGTTATTTATGGAGCGGGTGAATAAATTTCTTTAAGGCATAAATATAGCCAAGTCTTCGGGACAACATGGTACAACTCTCGCCCATACAATTCATATGCATTACCCAAATAATCCTAATAAAATAAGTCTATATGATAACTAAATTATTTAAAGGGTGTTTACATTTATTAAATCAAAATGATAATTACAAAGGTATTATGGTCATTTATTGAAGAGCGGTAAATATAATCGATTAATATATTGCGATGGCACATTTAATCTGAAATATTACGTATAAAAATACACGTTAATAAAGCAAATCCCCATTAAGCTCACAACACGAACATTCTTAAATAACCAGTAATATTGATTCAAACACAATTATGTATTTGAGAATTAACAATGTTTATTTATTTAATAGGAAGCCAACGATATACAAAGAAATAATTATTTTATGACAACTTTTATACACTTAGGAATAACAATGCTTACAGGCTAACTCAACGTGCGTAATCTAAAACTTTTAAATAGAATAAATACTTAAACTAAGACTATCTTTGCATAAAATCTCTAATTATATTAAATAAAAAGCCAAAAATATTTTTATATACCATAGACCTTTATATTTTCTTATAAGGTGGTGGGTAGATTTAAGAGCCCAATTTTGTAAATTACATAGTTATATGACGAGATTTGCAAAATCTTCCCCCAAATTGCCGCGTCCATTGCTTCTAGGGTTGAGCGGCAAGATTTATGAAATGCTTATGTAGGAAGATTTCAAAGAAGACTGCCCTCGATAAGGCAAAGTTATGAGCAATAAGTCTGCCGCTAGAGTACGCCGCTTTGTTTACTCGATATCGACGCAGCCGTTCACGAGCATAAATATGCCGACTTCTTGCCTTTTTCTAATACCAGGATTAAGACGATGGTCCAATGTTCCCGCTCGTATCCATGGACTCGACTGATTCGTGCTTCCTATTGTACTAGTGAGAGTATATCAAAGAAACGTTTACCGGTGCCAGATCATAACTCCAATTCAATTCAATTCAAATAATCTTTATTCAAATAGTCCTTTAAAAGGCACTTTTGACGCGTCAATAATTTACATTGTAGTTATTTGATGGTGATACTACACTCGTAAACTGAAAACTAAAGCTATGAGGGTTCCAAACGCGCCCCGGTCTAAGAAGAAGCCAACAACAAACTTAACCAGGTAAATTTTTCTCCAGCACCTTGGAACCCCAACCTTCCCAGTTCCCAGACATTCAGCTTCTTAGCTATGGTCAACTACTAGTGGAATATATCAACTAAATAGTTAATCACATTGAAGTCGTTTCTTTGAACAGTATTTTGCAATACTCAATACATCTAAGAAGACCGACCACGGAGGTCGTAGTCGCTTTATAAAGTTAAAGGTCCTCGGTTCGATTCCCCATTGGAGTTTGTATTGTTAAGAGGCTTCGGCCGTGGCTAGTTAACACCCTACCAATATTCAATTTAGCTTAGCTTTAACGTCACGTATAAACCAAGTAGTACATATGTTTATCATAGCCGTGACAGGTTAGCCCGCTATCATCTTAACCTGCATCATCACTTACCATCAGGTGAGATTGCGTTAAGGGCTAACTTGTGTGGAATAAAAGAAACTCAATATAAAGTTAGAGTGAAAAGCATAGAGTGTATATGTGGTGAAACTCAACCTCGCCTCGATGTCGTAACAAAGCAGTCCTTTATCAGAAGTTAATAGAAAATAAGTAATAACGAACACACAAAGGCGCGTAACTAACCCTTTATTCGATACAAACGGTGATATAAATAATATTTTTCTCGGGAAAAATACAAGCCACCTTGTATTTTTGTAGTGTGACCACACTTTAGGTTTCAGTCTGAGCACTTGCCGCTCAGCGATTAAGCATTCCGTTAAGAAGTGTAACCGAAGAGGAGTATGGGTTTAAAACTTCTCTAAAGGTATGCCCTTTAACAGTTTAGCCCGCTATCATCTCAAACTGCGTCATCACTTACCACCAGGTGAGATAGTTGTTGGTTCACTTGCAGTAGGATAAAACAAACTGTCTACACTAAGGAAAAAAGAAAATCAGTTCATTATTAAATCAGCATAAATGTAAAATACAGATAACAAATTTATGTGGGAGGCTAAGGCCGTGGCTAGTTACTCTCCTACCGACAGAGACGTGTCGCCAAGCGATTTAACGTTCCGGCATGATGTCGCTTAGAAACCAATTAGGAGTATGGGAATACCATACCACTAATAGGTTAGCCCGCTACCATCCTAAACTTCATCATCACTTACCGCCAGGTGAGATCGCCGTCAAGGGCTTACGCGTAGTGGATAAAAAGAAATAACTTTTTTGCATGCCTGAAAATAGGCAAAAATTTTGTTTTTTTAATTATTTTATTAATAATATTAACAAATTAATTTTACAAAGCTTATTTGATTACCGCCAAGAATTAACAGATAACCGCGCAAATTCTTAAAAATAAGAGGTCCGTGGCCAGATAGGCCAGTTAAAGTTATCATTGTGATGATACCCTTGTGTGATATCCTACATGTTTCGGTACTGGAGTCACCCGAATTCACAGGCGATAAGTTACAAATTTAACGACAAAAAGCTAGGCCATTTAACGTGAAATACTGTGGCGGGAGACAGTTTTCATAAAAGTTAAGGCTTTGCGTGAAACACGGCCGCCCCGTGTAAGTACATGATTTGTTTTCATAATACACAATATTTATTTGCGTTGGAAATTTTTCAGCGGCTTCCCGTGAAATTTAGTATGCAAGTGAAACACTTTTTAAAAAAAATTTTCAAATTACTATCCAGGGCTATTAGGCGCGACTTTACTGTTTTGCTGTGTCGCCTGAATCTATTTCGTTTTTTTTTACTTTAATTTGTCTCATATACCTCAGTGCCTGAAGACTAAATTCTTCGAATAGTACGTGTTGCCAGTGATGAATTACGGCTCAGAAACGTGGTCGCTCACTGTGGGCATAAGAAGGCTCAGAGTCATTCTGCGGAAGATGGAGAGAGCTTTGCTCGGAGTAACCCTACGTGATCGAATCAGAAATGTGGAGTTCCGTAGAAGTAACAGAGTTACCGACCTATTTCAGCGAGTTGCTAAGCTAAAGTGGTATTGGGCGGGGCATATAGCTTGTAGGACCAATGGACGCTAGATATTGGAATGGCGATCTCGCACCGGTACAACGTAGCGTTGGTTGAGGAGTTCCCCAACTAAATGGACAGACGATATCAAGCGAGTCGCAGGAAACCGTTAGAAACAAGTGGCCCAAGATCTTGGATAAGGTATTTTATCTTTTATGTGCAGCTTGGTACAAGATATTATTACTTACAGTACAAGTTAACCCTCGGCTGCTATTTCACCTGGTGGTAAGTGATAATGCAGTCAAGGATAGTAGGAGAACCTTATGCTATTAGGGGTATGCCAGCTTAAACCCATACGCTTATTCGCTTTCTACGCGACATCATGCCAGAACGCTTAAAAGCTAGACAGTACATCTTTATCGGTAGGGTGGTAATTAACCCAGGCCGATGCCTCACTAGACAAACATGGTCTGCATAACTGTTTTTTATAAGCGTCACGTAACTCCTTGATAAGTAATTGATTAGTGATTGAATACGATTCACGACTCTTAGAACTATGTCAATAATTAAAAGATACTAATACGTTATAAGGTATCAATAATGAACATTTTTTATACACCACAAGTCAGCCCTTGACGACATCTCATCTGATGGTAAGTGACGATGCAGTCTAAGATGGTAGCGGGCTAACCTGTTAGAGGAATGTTAAACCCACGCTCCCAATTGGTTTCTACGCGACATCGTGCCAGAACGCTTAATCGCTTGGCGTCACGTCTTTGTCGGGAGGGTGGTAACTAGCCACAGCCGAAGCCTCCCACCAGACCAGACTCGAGCCGGGAATCGAACCCAGTACCTCCCAACTTTATAATGGACCACGGAGGTCGTCGAACATTACATTATTTAGTAAATTTACATAGCCGCAAACTACACAAGATAATTTACTTTAAGCAAGTTCTCAGGACCTTGAATGCTTAAAAGATGACCAGGCAAGTTTGCCTTCTTCAGGTGCAGCATTGCCGAGGCCCATCATATTCTTCTTGGAACAGTTGGCTTGAAGGCCCTGTGTATAGTCGACCGTTATCTATGCACTGTGGTCGCTGGAGGCACGCACCTCGACTGTTTTACACTGATCAAGCTATCTAAAGATATTGTGATGATAGGACAATATGAGCTTACCACGAAACAAGAAACGAAGGTGACCAAACACAAGCCTCGCTGCTTGTTCCGCCGCCGCCCGCCGCGGCCTCCCCGCACTATGTCGTCGCCCATTAGTCACGTTTAATGGAGCGTCGCGGGCGATATTCCTAATTTATGGCCACATTTCAGATATAACTGCGCAGAACTTATCTGCTGAAAATTCCCTCATACTTTCACTGAGCTGTCATATTTTCGAGAGTTCTGCCTAAACGCGCAATTTTATTAGAAGGCGTTTCTCAGTGTCCTGCTCTTAGTTAGATGAAATGTCAGGAACAAGAAATCCCGGGGTAGATTTTTGGTTTTTTGTTACATAGTACTTTCTTAGTAGTTGATGTTCTATGGTCATCACAATCTACTGAATTGACCTCCGAAATATGCGCATATTACGTGCTAGAATAAGTATATATACATCCAAAAAAACAAAACAAACCTTACCTACCAAATAAAAGTAACGAGACCCTACATCTCACAGGAGAGAGTACGAGTGTATGTCGGAGAGAGGTACATAGAACTTAAACCAACCTTAGTTTTTCGTTTCAGAGAATCCGGGCTCAGAGCTAAAGGAAATTTTGTTCTATCTGCTAACAGACATTTAGCTAACCAGGGTGTAGAAGAAATATTGTAGGAAGTGCTGTATTTTTTGACGTTAAATTTTACTTACTAGTTTTGTCGCAGAAATAAATATCATCCTCACCACCTGGATGCCTGGTCCTCTTCCACCACCCGCTATTCCAGGTCATTTCTGCCACGCACCTGCAAATTGTGGAACCAACTTCCATCTTCTGTGTTCCCTAATTGTTATAATATGGGGATCTTCAAAGGGCGGATTAACAAATTGCTCAAGGGCCAGCAACGCATTGGCGATTCCTCTGGTGCTGCAAATGTTCATGGGCGGCGGTAATCACTTACCATCAGGTGACCCGCCTGCTCGTTTGCTCGCTATGCATATAAAAAAAAAAGAGTGAGTGTCACTGTGTTTCTCATAGTGATTAAAATGAAAGGCATTGATATTTTTAACTGTATTTCTCATAACGAAATTTTATTTGTTAACTGACGTGAATAAAGTCTCTTCGTTTATCAGCAAGTTGTTCATCTTGGATCTAATAGTATCGGATTAATTATCTAAAATATAATAGCGGCAGTAAATCGAAAATGAAGACCTGAAATATATGCGAAAGGGTGTCGTTTAGTTTGTTTATTTGATACCTAACGACGACATAAAATTTAGCTCATATAACTTGCTTCCAGGAAACGGAATTTGAATAAGTTTAACCACGGAAAAATATCCGAGGCCATTCCCGCGGGATTGGAAAATGACACTTTTTTGCACACAGATTCTTGATCAAACCGACATTGACCCAATTTTGTCATACAAAGGTGGCATCCTAAAGATTAAATTTATTAAAGTGAAACAAACTCGATAGAGAATGCAGACAAAAAATTATTTTGATATGAAAGCCATTGACATAATAGTTTCAACATAGCCGTTAACAAAAAATCGCAAAATGACGAAAGGCGGGCTGAAGAAAGTGTGCTACCACCCTAAACGTCAAAGCATTGCACAATGAGCGTAGAAAAATCCTATTACGATATTAAGGATAAAAAGCTAGGGTGTGAATTGCTCTAACTCCATAGGCAATATAGTTATATATATAATTATATTATTATTGATTATGTGAGATGGTGATAACACAAAAACTAAACCGGCTTTATTTATTGTGGGCTTCTTCTTAGACCTGGGCGCGATTGGAACCCTCTTAGCTTTAGTTTTAAGTTGGCGAGTGTAGTGAGTTCATAGATGCCCGTAATAGGTTTCCATGAATAAAGCTATTTTGATTTGATTTGATTTGATTTATAAATACACTGCGATGCCGGCATTCGAAGCATCAAAGTGCTAGGCGACATAATATGTCACCAAGAGAAACAGTCAATTTAGATAAGTTAACGATAATTCGTGGCAATAAATCGTAGAGCAACAAATAACTGGTGCTATCGGCGCGCGATGTCGAGACGTGTAAATTACTTGTTTAGCTGATAGCGGTGGTGATGCTATCATTTAAGTTATTTATTAGGACGTTCACACTTTACTTACCGAGTTAAATGTGGAACCTTTGACGAGCTCCGTGGCGCAGTGCCGGCGCTGTCGGTTGTTTCGTGGTAAGCTCATATTGTCCAATCATCACAATATCTTTAGATAGCTTGAGCGCCTTCAAAATCTTGTTATTCGATTCATATTTGGCTTACGCAAATATGATCATGTCTCTGAATTTCGTCAAAAGCTTAAGTGGCTCTCTATTCGCCGTCGCCAGGATCTGCATGTACTTGCCCTTCTGTACTGTGTGCTATTTGATCCAAAAACTCCTGCTTATCTTAAAGAGAAGTTTCATTTTCTTGGTGAGCAGTCAGACCTAAGATCATGCCGTGCGCTGACTTAGAGCATGCCGTTCCATAGAACGAATTTTATAAGCGATCATTCACAGTGCAGGCAATCGAACTATGGAACGCGCTCCCATTGAGCATAAGACAGTCAAAATCACTCACTGTTTTTAAAAGAGCTGGCAAATTTTATTTCCTCACCCAAAAATTATGACTTTTCTGATTATTTTATTTCTTTTTATTAATATTATAAGGTATATATGTATTGTATTATTTATGTAATCCGGTGTATATATTAGTATGTAGTTATTAGTATGCAGGCTTTTGCTTATATTACTACTTGCGCCACCTACTTTCTTCTACTTTCTCTTTTCCTAATCCTAAGGTTGCCTGGCAGAGATCGCTACTAAGCAATTATGCCGCCTTTTGTATCCTGTTTCTTCTTGTTTTTTCTTATTCTTTTTGTGGTGTATAATAGAATAAATAATAATAGCTTGATCATTCTCCGTGAGTGTAAAACAGACGAGGCGCGTGCCTCCAGCCACAGTGCATAGACCACGGTCGACTATACACAGGGCCTTCAATCCAGCTGCTCCAAGAAGAATATGATGGGCCTCGGCAATACTGCACCTGAAGAAGGCAAACTTGCCTGGTCATCTTTTAAGCATTCAAGGTCCTGAGAACTTGCTTAAAGTAAATTATCTTGATTGCGACTATGTAAATTTACTACAATAATGTAATGTTCGACGACCTCCTTGGTCTATTATAAAGTTGGAGTTCCTGGGTTCGATTCCCGGCTCGAGTCTGGTCTGGTGTGAGACTCCGGCCGTGGTTAGTTACCACCCTATGATTAAGCGATTTAGCGTTCAAGCACGATGTCGCGTAGAAACTAATTAGTAATCCTAATTGATGTTTAACAGGTTAGTCCGCTACCATCTTAGACTGCATCATCACTGACCATCAGGTGAGATTGTACAAACATTTTGACGGCTTCCGTGGCGCAGTGCGTGCACTGTAGCATTATAAAGTGGGGTTCGATTCCCGGATCGAGTCTGGTGAGGTGGGAGGCTTCGGCCGTGGCTAGTTACTACCGACAAAGACGTGTCGCTAAGCGATTTAGCGTTCAAGCACGATGTCGCGTAGAAACCAATTAGGAGTGTGGGTTTACCATACCCTTAACAGATTAGCCCGCTACCATCCTAGACTGCATCATCACTTACCACCAGAGATAGTGAGATAGCCGTCAAGGTCTAACTTGTAGTGTATAAAAAGCGGGTTGCGAAAGATTGCCTTTGATTCGTATGTTAATTTATAGTTTTGTAGAATTTTATTAAAGAAATTTGTATATACGAACAACAGTAACAACAACTAGGTACAACAACAGCGGAAAACGAAAGCATTCGCGTGCACGTTAAAGCTTTTTTTTCAGAATGAATGTCGGCCATTAATCAGTGTTTATTTGCGCTGAGGGCCGTTTGTTAATTCGTTAGCAGATGAAAAGTTAAGCTATTAAGGGGAATATTTCTTGTCGGTTTTTTCACGAGCTCTCTTAATCTTGTGGGGACTATTTTTAGAGTAAACGACATACGTACGATACGATTATAGTAAGAAATTACGTGATACAATATTAACGCTAACTATAGGCCAATACACACACACATGTGACATGTTTTAATTTTTGTTTTACTTTCTTATTATTTATATTCGGTACTTTGATGTACCGGTAGTCGATTCGGCATCTCTGCAGTGACCTCAACACAGCCCAAGTTTCCACCGAATCAAAGGCTTTCTCATAGTCCACAAATGCTGAACAAAGTGGTCGGTTGTACTCTTCGGTCTTCTGTACAATCTGCCGAATTCAGCTCGGGTGGGCAGCGTTTGGGAAACTCCGTGACATCTTTTCGTCCAAAATCCCTCAGTGCCTGAAGACTAAAGTTTTCGAACAGTGCGTGTTGCCAGTGATGACTTACGGCTCTGAAACATGGTCGCTCACTATGGGCCTCATAAGAAGGCTCAGAGTCACTCAACGGGCGATGGAGAGAGCTATGCTGGGAGTATCTCTACGTGATCAAATCAGAAATGAGGAGATCCGTAGAAGAACCAGAGTTACCGACATAGCTCAGAGAATTGCGAAGTTGAAGTGGCAATGGGCGGGGCACATAGCTCGGAGAACCGATGGACGTTGGGGTCCCAAGGTGCTGGAATGGCGACCCCGCACCGGTAAACGTAGCGTTGGTCGACCCCCAACTAGGTGGACAGACGACATCAGACGAGTCGTAGGGAGCCGCTGGAAGCAAGCGGCCCAAGACCGTAAGCATTGGAACTCCCTACAAAAGACCTATGTCCAGCAGTGGACGTCAATCGGTTGATAATGATGATGATGATGATGATTATTTATATTGTTAATCTTTTTCTTATATTGTCATTTTCATTAAGTCGTGGATAGTGTTGTTAATTGTATATTTATTTATAGTTATTGTGTTATCTCACGCTATTCTTACCCGAAAACTCACGCTGTTCTTATCCGAATCGCGAGCTTGAGTGACCATGCTTGTGATAAATAGCAGGTAAATATTACTCGAATTGTTGCACAGAGAGAGAAAGTTAACAGTAGCCACAATTCATGTTATATTTAACGGAAATAAAATAGCATCGGATATAGTAAGTAATACTGAAAATAAGTATACATACTTTTATTTTTATTATGGAATTTGGCTTAATTATCGTACAATGATGATAAAAAAATATCCTAAAAGTTGATTAACTTAATTCTTACATTGTTCAATTATTATTTCTGTTTCACAATAAGTCATTATCATCATCATGATCAACCCATTGCCGGTTTACTACATAGCACGGGTCTCCTTCCAATATAAGAAGGGTTTGGCCGTAGTCCACCACGTTGGCCATGTACGGATTGGCAGACTTCACATGCCTTTGAGAAAAGTTAAACCCCCGACCTCTGAATAGGAGGCTGACATCCTAAACACGAGGCTATCACACCACAATGCGTATCTTATGAATAAACAGATATGTTTGCCCCGGGTGGACTTTTGAGCCGACAGATTCAATATAACGAAGTCGTGCCGTCCTCCTCGACCGTAAGAGCCCCATTAACGGGAAAGACAAATTGTTGCCTCTTAGGAATTAATTTGAAAGAATACGCCCTTCTGATCGTTTTTCATTGTCATAACGTTTTTTTGCTCTTCTAAATAACGCTTTGTTTCTAATTAGTGTCTGATGTTCTAACGCGACTGCTTCTAATATTCTTTCTTTTATCCTAAGATTGATTGGTTACTTGACAAATTGGCTGCCCGTCTGTTAAGTTAGAGTGCGCTGAACTCGTCTAGTTCAAAGTACCTATATTTAACCATTTGTTTTAACTATCCAATAGGATTAAAGCTCCAAACATACCGACTTATGGCGACTAATTTTAGCAGCGTATGTATGATTATTTGACCGTATTTAAATGTATTAGTTCATCTGCTGCGGACGAGGTTTACTCAACTTTAATAAGTAGGGTAAGGCCAATTTAAGTCATTAGTTAGACAGTGGTATAATCGTTGTTTAAAAAGTATTTAAAAAAATAACTTTTAACTGTGTAGAATAGGAAATAGAAAAGGTTTGAATGGCAAAATATGTTTATAATAAAACTGTATAATATGTACGATTCTTGCACATTCGCTATATTTTGAAGATAATTTTACTGTGGGCTGTGCTGGCTGTAATCTTAGACCAGGGCGTGAGTGGAACCCTCGCCGCTTTAGTTAACCACCCTACCAAAGACATGTCGCCAAACGATTAAGCGTTCCGGCGATTGGGAGTATGGGTCTATTATACCCTTAACAAGTTAGCCACCATCCTACCATGCATCATCACTTACACCAGGTGAGACTGCCGTCAAGGGCCAACTTGTAGTGAATAAAAAAGTTTTTAAGTTAATGATGAAACATCTCGGACTGTACCTGGCATTGACATATTCTACGACACATTTTCTGTGTTTAGAAAGAAACTCATTGGTCATCTATGGCATGATCGGTGAGTCTCCCATGCTTTATTAATTTTAATATATTCAAAAAGTGTAGACTGTTATTTAATTTATTTAATTACTTTTTATTTGTAATTTTGTTTAATTTTTCCTTATTTGTTCTTTTGTGGCCGTTTACGTGTACCTTTTGCAGTCAATGTTGTGTACACTTGTAACTGATATGCATACAGGTGACACTTTTGTATGCTGAAATGTATTTTTTATGTATATTGTAAGTGTATAAATGATAATAATAAAAAAATAAATATATTATTAGTCATCACCATCGCAACAAAAATATAATCAATAAGTATGAACGCTCCATAAGTGCCTGTGATAGGCCGACATGAATACAAACTTTTTAATTAATTTAATTTGCAGTCCACACGCCATTTCGAAATATCATATATTATCTCATTGGATAACTCGATCGTTTTACCGTTCTTTATTTTCTTCAATCGACATTTTCCCGAATCTTCCTCACAAGAAACCTCACTTCTGAAGGCACTAAAGACGCCCTGACCCAGATCTTGCCTGCCAAGGCCATTACTTGGCCAGTGACAATGGCACAGCCGTGAAGACGAGCAAAACGTTATAATAATAACTACAAAAGAAATGGATTAAAGTGGGATGAATGGAGGTAAAGAAACAATACCCGGCTAGGTTTGTTGTGGAATTCTTAGACCAGGGCGAGTTAGGAACCCTCCTACCACGGCTCCTACTCTCCATTCTTTCATTCTTATCTAGCATAACAATAAGTTATCTTATATAACATCTTCTCATAATTTTCAGTGTCAGGTTTGTTTTAAAATATAGAATATATAAACAGATATACCATACCTCAAGCGTACATGGTAAGCGTATTTTATGACGACCTCCGTGGCGGAGCACGCGCTGTTGCTTTATAAAGTTAGAGGTCCTGGGTTCGCTTCCCGGCTCGAGTCTGCTCTGGTGGGAGGCCTCGGCCATGGCTAGTTACCGACAAAGACGTGTAGTTTATCAGACATATTCTCATGTGTTTCGACGACCTCCGTGGTCGTGCGGTCTAAGATGGCAGCGGGCTAACCTGTTAGGAGTATGGTCAATCCATAATGCTAATTGGTTTCTACACGACATCGTGCCGGAACGCTAAATCGCTTGGCAACACGTCTTTTTCGGTAGGATGGTAACTAGCCATTTTTTTTTATACACCACAAGTTAGCCCTTGACGGCATCTCACCTGATGGTATGTGATGATGCAGTCTAGGATGGTAGCGGGCTAATCTGTCAGGGGTATGTTAAATCCACACTTTTAATTGGTTTCTACGCGACATCGTGCTGGAACGTTTAATCGCTTAGCGACACGTCTTTTTCGGTAGGGTGGTAACTAGCCACAGCCGAAGCCGCCCACCAGACCAGATTCAAGCCGCGAATCGAACCCAGGTCCTCCGAATTCCGCACGCACAGCGCCACGTTGGTTGAGTTCCAACGTAAAGCTATTAATTATAACAACAATATGCAAAGCGCGGGACGGCCATTGTGCGCTGGAAATCGGCCGCGGAATCGGCTCAGAAACAATTTGTAACAAAAACAAGCTCCCGTTATACGTATAGTTAATTAAAACGCAAATTGGTGACCCTCGTAGGTGAAGGGAGGTTATAGGGTTGTCGCGTTTGGTAAACAAAAGTAATCGATATAAAAATAATAATCAAAACTCCAACTAAAGTAAAAGGTAAAGATTACATTTCACACACCCGATGATTATCTACATAGGAAATTTAGTTAAAAATTGATCTATATTTTATGCTTCTTGTAATTCGAGTTTGTCTATACTTAAGTGAAACGTTTTGAGAACACATTCTGGAAGATAGGTTGCACCTAACCTGTAACCTTGCAGGTTTGCCTGTTCTTCAAGAAGTATAACTAAACTTATATATCGTACGTATCATCAACATGATCAAACTATTATCGGCTCACTACAGAGCACGGGTCTCCTCTCAATATGAGAAGGGTTTGGCCATAGTCCACCACGCTGGCCATGTGCGGATTGGCAGACTCCACACGCCTTTAAGAACATTACGGAGAACTCTCACGCAAACAGGTTTCCTCACTTTTCCTTCACCATTGAAACAAGTGATATTTTAATGCTTAAAAACGCACATAACTCCGAAAATTTATAGGTGCGTGCCCGGGTTCGAAACCCCGACCTCTGATTAGGAGGCGGACGTCCTAACCACTAGGCTATCACAGCTTCATTTCGTTCATTGTGTATCATGAACTTTTGCAAAGTAACGTCTTCTTCTATTCAACGGTAGCACCAGCCTTACGTATTAGAAAATAAGTTACATTTTACTTGAACGTTATAGATTTTCTATACTCGAAATCGACAGCGTCAAAGTGAAACCATCCTTACCCTTGCAGATCTCGAATATTGTTATAATTACATTTTATTTATAATAAATTTTAGTACGAAATGACAATAAGGTTTCCCGAAGGGATCTTCAATTCCGTAAGTTTGTCTGGACAAAGACGTGTCGCCAAGCGATTAAGCATTCCGGCACGATTTCGCGTAGAAACCGATTAGGTACGCGGTCTCCACTCCAGAATACGTCTGCCCAACGGCCGTCGGTTCTGCGACAGATATGACGCGCCCACTGCCACTTCAGCTTGCTAATCCTACAGATTTTGGTAAACTAATCTATTGTTAATTTTATATTTTATTTTATTTCGTATTAATTCGGTTTTTTATTGTTTTCAGATTCTTTACTCGTCGATAAATCGATAATGGTCCCACATCCCTTTTGAACCCGACTTTGCATAACAACAGCGCAGCATTAGCATAAAATCACTGGGCTCGATTCACCGGCTAACCTATTTTGACTTGCAAAAAACTCAGCGCTTATCGCGCCGCAATTAGTTTCGATTGCCCATTAATTGTCAAGTAGTCATAACATTTGCGAAATTGTACAAACCGACCGTTTTTAATTAAATTTAAACACATTTAAAAACGTATCCGGCACATAACAGTCACCCCTTTTACTGACATTTCGTTCATTTAACTTTATTTACATAAGTCATACAGGTTTCGTTTTTATCGAAAATTCAAACGGGTGCAATGTTAACTTTGTATTCATATTTCAATTCATAGACATGTCGATTATTAAAATATTAACATGCGAAGTCAAGTGCACACGTCCACGTGGTCGCTCCCCTCATCATCATGATCAACCCATTACCGGCTCAGAGCACGGTACAGAGCACGGGTCTCCCCTCAATATGAGAAGGGTTTGGCCATAGTCGACCACGCTGGCCATGTGCGGATTGGCAGACTTCAAACGCCTTTGAGAACATTATGGAGAACTCTCAGGCGTGCAGGTTTCCTCACGATGTTTTCCTTCACCGTTGAAGCAAGTGATATTTTAATACTTAAAAACGCTTAACTCCGAAAAGTTATAGGTGCGTGCCCTGGTTCGAACCCCCGACCTCAGATTAGGAGGCTTACGTCCTGACCACTAGGCTATCACAGCTTTACCAGTAGGCTTGTCGCTCCCCTACTAGGACTCAATCCGTTCCGCTACAGACTTATCGGTCTCCGAGTGCTCCCGTGATGCCACCAACAGAAATCGCTGGAAGGAGATCGTAAGAGCTGTTGTGAAGGACAAATCATAACCACGATCAAACGACGAGTTTTTGACGACCTCCGTGGCGCAGTGCGTGCGCTGTTGCATTTTAAAAAGTTGGAGGTCCTGGGTTCGATTCCCGGCTCGAGTCTGGTCTGGTGGGAGGCTTCGGGCGTGGCTAGTTATCACCCTACCGACAAAGACGTGTCGCCAAGCGATTTAGCGTTCCGGCACGATGTCGCGTAGAAACCAATTAGGAGTGTGGGTTTACCATACCCCTAACAGGTTAGCCCGCTACCATCCTAGACTGCATCATCACTTACCATCAGGTGAGATTGCCGTCAAGAGCTAACTTGTAGTGGATAAAAAAAAAAAAACGAATACGAAGAAGAATGCTGAATATGGATTGTTATTTATGTATCGTAAAGACGGTTAGCGATTGATTTATTAAACTTTATCAAAAGAGAAATGTTATTGATTTAGCGAAGTGAGATTTTAAGTTTCACCACGTCAACCCTCTTACGAGCCTTCTCTGTCTACCTACTGAAGGTTTTAGATCAATTGTGGAGAGGTTTCCGCATAAGGCTGCGTCTGTTACATTCTTAATAGTCATAGTTTTTATTTTGATTACAACGTTCTGTTAAATAATGATTAATAACAAGATGACACTGGTATATGATATGAAATGGATGACAAAAGTCTCAAAAAAAAATTATTGCCAGCTTCTGCCCGCGACTTCGTCTACGTGGACGTCAGAATTGGGTCTAAAGCTTCGCTTGTTAACAATATTTAATCTTTCGACGAGAACTATTTGAGAGATTTGTATAGAAAGAACATGTCCCTTTCCATAAGTGGACATGCATACCAAATTTCAAAGCTGTCTTCCCGCGGCTTAGCTCGTAAGCAATTTTCTATTTTCCCTTGGAGACTATGTTATTTTCCATGTCAAAAGCTACATTATACTTAAAAGCCTAAAAGAAATCTATTTTCAAAATTTCAAGCTTGTAGACTTCATAATAATAAAATAAGCATAAACTATCATCCCCTATTTTGCCACCCTTAACGGGTAATATTTAAAAAAAAATTGTATGTACATGTTTTTTATTTATTATAAGATATTAATCTTAATGCAAATTTTTGTGTCTCTAACTCTAAAAACAAAGAAAATTCATACAAACTTCCAACCCCCCTTTTACCCTCTTAGGGGTGGAATTTCCAAATATCCTTTCTTAGCTGACATCTCTTAACTATCAACTACCTACTTGCTAAATTATAGCTTTATACGTACAATAGTTTTTGAGATCTCGTGATTAATCCGTATGTAAGTATGTAAGTGACCTTTCGCTTTTATATATATAGATAATATATAGGATACATGTTGTATACCTAAATACGTAAGTACATTAAAATCAAGCTAATAAAAGCATGTTATGTTGTATATCAACAATAGTAAAAATATATAAATGAACCAGTAACAAGAATCAAGTTATAGGTCTGTAATAGGTATTCACGCGATTTCTAACTACAAATTAAACCCACCACGCCATTAGAGCGCGCCCCGAGAACCGTGTTATTTGGACTGCCTTTAATAACGTTTAATGTACGCCGTTTACAAATAATAATGGGCCAACATTGGTATACAAAAACCTGAACATTCACACATTTTTTTTAATCCACTACAAGTTAGCCCTTGACGGCAATCTCGCCTGATGGTAAGTGATGATGCAGTCTAAGATGGTAGCGGGCTAACCTGTTAGGGGTTTGGTAAACCGATACGTCTAATTGGTTTCTGCAGGATGTCGTGCCGGAACGCTAAATCACTTGGCGACACGTCTTTTTCGGTAGGGTGGTAACTAGCCACTAGACCCGACCTGAGCCGGGATTCGAAATCAGAACCTCCAACTTAGAAATGCGACAGCGAGTGTACTGCGCTACGGAAGTCGTCGAAACACATGAAAGTGTATCTAAAGAATTTCTTTCTGTTTTAAAAATTGTATATTATATAAATATTTCTACATTCATATGTTCGTTCGGTATCTTTATAAATAGACGTAGCTAGTAATTAGACGTATCTTTATAAATAGACGTAGCTAGTAAATAGACGTATCTTTATAAATAGACGTAGGTAGTAAATACACGTAGCTAGTAAATAAACGTATTTTATAAATAGACGTAGCTAGTAAATAGACGTATCTTTATAAATAGACGTAGGTAGTAAATAGACGTAGCTAGTAAATAGACGTATCTTTATAAATAGACGTAGCTAGTAAATAGACGTAGCTAGTAAATAGACGTATCTTTATAAATAGACGTAGGTAGTAAATAGACGTAGCCTCTTGGCTACGTCTACTCACTACCCGAACGAACAATCCCACAGTTTCAAGAAGCTCAGCTGGGTAAACTCCTAGCATGGAAGTTATTAAGATATTAACTTGTTTGTCATTAAAAAGTAATTTATTTAATAGTTTATAAATTATAAGACACAGGGTGCCCGTACCACGCAGTACATAAAATAAGTGATTATAACGTCACTTTTAGGGCTGATTTTTCAATCGCCAATTAATCTCTAATTAATTAATTGGTATCTTTACAGTGGAAGCATTTTTTCTTGATATATATGAAATTAATTACTCAAGTGGAACATCCGCGTATTGTCTATAATAGGTATATCTTCGGATCTGTGTATCAGCGTCACGTGTATGGGGAGCAATTTGTTATGATTATAGGTCTCATTTGACGTATTGTAGACATTATGCGCCAGTCTTCGTCCAGGTCATCAATTATGTTATTAAGAGCTGGGACTACGTGCTTCAGCATTTTTTCTTTGAAGGGCTTCAACTGGGCTGAGTTATAAAATTGTGGGTTGAAAAAAAGGTCTACTATTTTTCGTTTTACGAAATCGTATGATTTATCAAGGGTCTGGATACACAGTGCGTGCGCTGTAGCATTATAAAAAAAGTTGGAGGTTCTGGGCTCGAATCTGGTCTGGTAGGAGGCTTCAGCCTTGTCTAGTTGCTAACCGACAAAGACGTCGAGCGATTTAGCGTTCCGGCACGATGTCGCGTAGAAACCAATTAGGAGTCAATGGAACAATAGTAGTCCTCAACAGTGTCCAACAAATTACTTACCCACATACAAAGATAACATCATCATCATCATCATCAACCCATTGCCATCTCACTACAAATCACGGGTCTCCTCTTAATATGAGAAGGGTTTTGGTCATAGTCCACCATGCTGGCCAAAGCCTTCCACCAGACCAGAGTCGAGCCGGGAATCGAACCCAGGACCTCCAACTTTATAATGCAACAACGCACGTACTGCGCCACGGAGGTCGTCAAACTCTGACTCTGGTGACACTGTATTAAGCTACAGTAAAAGGGTTACAGAACGCACTTTCAATCGTTGATTGATCGTAATGCACACGTAATTTTTTTTTTTTTCGGACTGTCTATTAGCTGTACAAACCCTATTGGTTGCCACAGCGTAACCGGGCTGTTTGGCGAGCTTTGGAAAGAAGCTCTGCCAGAAGAAATTTTGAGCCCTAGGGGTCGAAGAAACTAAGGGAACGACTGCCTCCTTTGAGGCCGAACCTCGGCTTAGGCGACGTTTGGGATAAAGGGGGGGTCGGACGGTGAGTGGTCCGTACGTCTCCGAGGCCGTGGATGGAGCCCACGTCCGGATGACGTAAGATAGCGGGTAGCACACGTAATGATATTCCGCGTCTGTACGACCCGAATTGTTAGATTAGTTCTCTTACAGGGTTAAGTCCTACGCATACGCTGTTAAAGTTAATTTAGTGCGACTGTTTGCTAGCCCATAAAAAAGTAAATAAATTCTTTTTTTCTGTTTAATCCGCTTTTATTCCCACTCTACAGTTCTTATTACCCACTTCCACCGTTCACGTGTCAAATTTCACGCATTGTGCCATCGAAATAACTCAGTATGATGTATGGAGACTATTTGAAACACGCCTCGACAACGCCTCCAAACATCCGGATCGAATTACCACGCCCCATCAAGTGTGAATGGGAACCGCCGACGTCGGTCACGACTCACAAAAGCGCATCGCAATAAATAATAATACAGCAGATGACTGCAACGCTGGCCAAAATATTAGGGTAAGCCTCACAGTGACGATGCGAGGCGATTGCCAAGCTAAATCTTGAAGTTAACTGTTTCTAAGCGATGCCTTTAATCAAAAACCTCGTTGAGGTCCAATGCGCGGGTGTTCCTGTGACTCAGCCACCAGGCGACGCGAAGGGTCATCGCTGGGTTTTAGTGGCTATTCTGGTCGCCAGTCAGGCCACCAAGGAGTCCCACATACTCCGCTGGAAGCGGTGCAGTTTTGCCTGCGTCGCTTCCAAAGGGGATGCGTAAACGCATTTCCCAGCGTTAAAAAAAAATAACATGAGTAAGATCAAACAGACAGACAAATTAGCCCTTGACTGCATCTCACCTGATGGTAAGTGATGATGCGGTCTAAGATGGCAGGCGGGCTAACCTTTTAGGGGTATGGTAAACGCATACTCCCAATTGATTTTGTACGCGACATCGTGTCGGAACGCTAAATCGCTTGGCGAAACGTATTTATCGGTACGGTGGTAGTCACCACTACCGCCCTAATACCTCCAACTTAAAAAAGCAACAATGCACGCTGCGCCACGGCCGTAACTAAAATGTTTTCCTGAAGGACAACTTTAAGGATTATATAAACGATGAAAAGCTTGGGTGTGAATTGCTCTATCTCCATAGGTACTATATTATTGTTATGTGAGATGGTGATAACAAAAAAAACCCGGCTAAGTTTGTTGTGGGTTACTTCTTAGACTTGTGCGCGATTTTGAACCCTCTTAGTTTTAGTTTGAAGTTGTTGTTTATAGTTACTCGTATCACCATCACTTCACGAATAGAAATAATGAAATGAACGATTCATAGATACCTGTAATAGGTTAATGTGAATAAAGCTATTTTTGATTTTGTTTTTTTTTTGGAACGAAGTTCCTTATCGCGCGTTGTGAAAGGGGGCTAGAGGGAAAAAATTCTTACGAAAAGTTGTCACGACACTTTTTGTTATTGTAAGCTGTGCGGCGTCGCATGTTTCTCTGTCTGTCTCTCTCTCTCTCTCTTATAGCAAGCAAGCCAGATATTTTCATTTCTATTTCGCATTGAACAGTGTGGTGTCGCGACGATTATTTTTGTTGAGTGTATACAGGTTTTTTGTAAATAATAATATGAAAATTAATGAATAATAAATGAATCCTGACAGTGTTTCTGCACAAGTTCCGGATATTGCTGATGGAGTACAAAATTGAGCCTACTGATTAAGTTTATATAACATTATACAAGGTGTCTCAAAAGAAAGTTCACATTTAAATCTTTTTTTAAAAGAAAAGTCTTAGCTTTATTGAAAAAATGTTTATTTTATATTGAAGTACACTGTTTGGGAATTTATTTTTTAAAAATAACATCGTCCAAATGTAAACCGTTGCGCTCTCGGCATTCATTTAGTCGGGCACTAAAATTGCCTATGACAGCTCGGCAGGTAGTCTCCGTGATGGCTGCCATTTCATGACGGATATTTTCTTTTAATTGTGCCAGGGAAGTCGGTTTATTAGCGTAAACTTTTGATTTGACATAACCCCACAGGAAAAAATCCATAGGCGTTAAATCGGGACTCCGTGGAGGCCAATTTATGTCACCTCGCCTGGAGATTAATTTGTTCGGAAAAATTTCTCGAACTCGAGGCAGAGATCTGTTGGACGTGTGTGAAGTTGCTCCATCCTGCTGGAACCATGTTCTTTGGTTGTAACCAGGAAAGTTTTGCAGTTGGGGTACGAAAAACTCGTCTAACATCTCCACATAACGCTCTGAATTCACTGTGAGTGTGCGTCCCCTTCCATCTTCAAAAAAGTAAGGGCCGATAATTCCTCGCGCCGACATCGCTGCCCATACGGTGACTTTGGGTGAATGTAGCGGTTTCTGATGTTTTTGTTTTGGGTTGGTTGCACTCCAGTAACGACAATTTTGCTTGTTTACATGCCCTTTCAGATGAAAATGGGCTTCATCGGAAAACAAGATGTTGGTGAACGTTGGAAAGCGCTCAATCATCTGATTTACAAAGGCAAGCCTCTGACCAGCATCTTGAGGCTTCAGTTCTTGCACTAACTGAATTTTGTACGGGTGCAGCTTTAAATCTTTGTGTAAAATGCGGCATAATGAAGATCTGTGCACATTTAAAGCAACAGCACGCTTCCGAATCGAGAGGTTTGGATCATCTCGAATAGACTGAGTAACACTGTCCACGTTTTCGGCTGTTCTTGATGTTCTTGGTCGCCCAGATTTTGGTTTCTCCAGAGTTGACCCAGTCTCTTCAAACTTCTCAACCCATTTTGCAATGAGACGAGTGCTAGGCGCATCATTTAAGTGACGAATATGTCGAATACTGCAGAATTTTCTACGCGCTACAGTCGCCGAATTACCGTTTTTGTAAAACTCACGTACGCACAACGCACGGTCCGCACCAGAGAAACGCTCCATAGCGACTAAATTCCCAAGAGCCAGACTACCGACTGACATACCCCCCGCACCCCTCAGAATAGTTGCTTTCGCGTAATAAGATAAGCAAATGTGAACTTACTTTTGAGACACCTTGTATTTGTTAATAATAAAAAAAAATATTATTATAACTTAAATAAAATACCTCTCAAGTTTTCTTTATATACTGACTCGGCCGCAGGATTACAAGGTTTATTTTGGATGAGTAGCTACAAAAAGCGGCTTATTAGGTCGGCCAGCATTCATACGTCGACGTGGAGTGCACTAATACTTGAGCACCCTACTTACCGAGCACCCTCGATGCCATGACATTCGACTCCCATGCGTTTCGCCAAACAGGCTACTCCAAGAGCTGGTGACTAGAAGCGCAGGATTTATTTTACAGCAAAATTCAAAACGTGTTCCATATGTTAATCTATTACAAGCTTTTTTTTTTAATTTATCGACCTCCGTGCGTGCGTTGAAGCTTAATAAAAAAAAATTGGAGATCCTGGGTTCGATGCCCGGCTCGAATCTGGTCTGGTTTCCACCAGCCTCCCGGCTTCAGCCGTGGATAGATACCACCCAAGCGTCACATGATGGAAGGTATTTGCTGCATAATGTTAATCAATATCAAAAGCAAAATTCAATACAGTGGTAATTTAGGGTTATAGATGAAAAGTTGGGCAGTTTGATCAGAGTAAGACGTTGATATTTAAATTTATAACACACTAGACACAAGTAGAAACCGAGCAAATTTATTGTTTTCTGTAAAAACCCAAAAGATAGGATAAAAATCTATTAAGACTTATTTTTTATCAAAGATTACTAATGATACATACCTACGTTTAAAACATTTAAAATATCACTTGCTTCAACGGTGAAGGAAAACATCGTGAGGAAACCTGCACGCCTGAGAGTTCTCCATAATGTTCTCAAAGGCGTGTGAAGTCTGCCAATCCGCACATGGCCAGCGTGGTGGACATGGCCAAACCCTTCTCATATTGAGAGGAGACCCGTGCTCTGTAGTGAGCCGGAAATGGGTTGATCATGATGAACAGGTTGATATTTAGATTAATAGCACACTAGACACAAGTAGAAACCGAGCAAATTTATTGTTTTCTGTAAAAACCCAATAGATAGGATAAAAATCTATTAAAACATATTTTTTATAAAAGATTACTAATGATTTCATACGTAATGTTTGGCAACTGTCTCTCGGCCTATAAAGTTTTATCCTATACCACATTCGTTACGCGAGTTGAGCTGTATCCCTTTGTGTAAATGTTTTGTGGAAATGCGATAACGCTAATGGTCATTGACGACAATCCGATACTTCGAGAGGGGGGCGCGGGAGGGGGGAGCACACGTGACCATCAGTACCGCGATGAACGGGACTGTCTCTCCTTGGATGGTACTGGCCCCGTTGTGCCGGAGAAAAACTCTGACATCCAGAATCGTAATTTTTTCATGAACAGGTCAACTGATAATTTTTTTTACTACCATTAGAACTTTTGAGCCCTAGGGCTCGAAGAAACTAAGAGAACATCTGCCTAAGGGCGCCTCCTGTGAGGCCAAACCTCGGCTTAGGCGACGTTTGGGATAACGGGGAGGTCGGAAGGTGAGGGGTCCGTACGCCTCCGAGGCCGTGGATGGAGCCCACGTCCGGATGACGTAAGATAGCAGGGACCTCGTCTTGGCCGGCGAAGACGGTGTGTAGCGTGTGATTGTGTGGTAGGTGGTACGAGTGTGTTGTCAGTAGTCATCCGATCGTCAGGGTCGTGAAGAATATGTTTAGGTCTCCTCTTTCGGAGAGGAGCGCTTAGGTCGGGGGAGTTCAACTGATAACGGACTAACGTCCACTGGACATAGGTCTTTTGTAGGCAGTATCAAAAGCCACGGTCATGAGCAAATGATTTCTATGTTTATACATAGAAGTGTATAGGTGTAGAAATACATTGAAGTCGTTGGTCCGCTTGTTGCAAACAAACCCCTGCGATATTCATCAATCAAATATAGTTAAGATTGTAAATATTTCCTTCTGACACAGATTTTACTCTTAACAGAAGGTCTCAGTCTTATCGGATACTATATTATGTGAACAAATAAAGTTTCATTTCATTTCGTTTCGTTTCATTTCATTTCATCTTCTAATTTATTTATTTGTAATCAACAGCGTTTCATACAATATATTTACATTTCAGACTTAATGCTAAAATAAGGCTAAATAAGATTACAATTTACTTAAATGAAGAGACCAAACAATTTAAGCAACCAACAATTATATTACAACAGTGTGTGTGTGTGTGTGAGAGAGAGAGAGAGAGAGTGAGAGAGTGCGTGTTGGCGAATTTTATTTTAAATTTAAATTCAAATAATCTTTATTCAAGTAGTCCTTTAAAAGGCACTTTTGACGCGTCAATAATTTACATAGTAGTAATTTGATGGTGATAACTACATTCGTAAACTGAAAACTAAAGCTATGAGGGTTCCAAACGCGCCCCGGTCTAAGAAGAAGCCCACAACAAACTTAGCCAGGTAAATTTTCTTTTTGTTATCACCATCTCACATGCCACTTAAAATTATATTAAGAGCTCTTACGAGTATTAGAGCAATATTTCATACCCATGCCCTTTTATCATTTACATAATCCTTTACACTATAGTAGGACTTTTCTTCTACAAGCTTACGTTTTATATAAACTTTGAACTTATTGAGAGACATCCCAGAAATTTCATTTGGTAATTTGTTATAAAATTGTAAAATTATTTTTTTATTACATAACATTTCATAAACAATGCCGCTTGGACTCCACATTCATAAACACAAGTTACAATAATGATTATTTAATTCGTTAAAGCTACAGCTGAGAATCTGACTTCCGAGCCGTTAGTAGATCCATAATCGTCTTTCCACATGGGAATTTTAACTCGTGTCCTACACTGGCAACACTAGTTTTTGTTTTGAGTGTCCCGTTTTGGGTTGGAATCGGAATGGTCACGTGACGTGTGGGATGGCGATATTTCTTTTTGCTGTACAAACGTATTGATGAGCGAGGGTACCATAATATCCTGTTATACTGTTGCTGTTTTATTAATCACTACCATGGGGCACTTAATTGGATTCGAAAAGTTACTTAGATTTCGAAAGTCGAGTATGAATATTTTGATTGACGTTGCTTCAAAACGCAAATTTTTGTACATTTAGCTAGAATATTCTATCTACCCACTATATATATTTAAAAAAAACAGTTAAAACCACTTTTTGTACATTTATCTATCTACCTACTAAATATATTAAAAAACCACTTGAAATTAGACCGAATTATGAACGTAACCGTCCAATCCAAAACATCCTCATCGAATTCAAGTCGTACAAAAAAATATTGTATGTCTTCAGGTGGATTCGGGAATGGTTTAGATTCACAATTCGGTATAAATAACACTCGTACAGAACAAAAATATTTATAATATATATATGTTTGTTCTGTGCGTGTATTTGACACTGAACTCCTTCTAAACGGCTGGACAAATTTTGATGAAATTTTTTGTATCTTCAAGTGGATTCGAGAATGGTTTAGAATCACAATTCGATCCAATTTCAAAAGTTTTATTTTATTTATAATCTGTTGTTGATTGTACAGAACAATATCTGTTGGATCCGCTAGTACCATATAAAAAATATAAAATTTATTAATAATCCTATATTTCACATGTTATATCTCTTACTAACTGTACAGTGCAAGAGTTGGCGGCATAGTTCGACGAGTCAATCAGAAATAGGCACAAAGCATAGAGTACCTATAGACACTAGGGCCCCAAGATGCTGGAATAGTAACCTCGCATCGATAAACGTAGCGTAGATGCTCTTAACTTAATTATTAGTGGCATGTGAGATGGTGATAACAAAAAGCAAATTTACCCGGCTAAGTTTGTTGTGGGTTTCTTCTTAGACCGGGGCGCGTTTGGAACCCTCACAGCTTTAGTGTAAAGTTTACGAATTTAGTTATCACCATCAAATCACTACTATGTAAATTATTGAAGCGTCAAAAGTGCCCTTTAAAGGACTATTTGAATAAAGATTATTTTGAATTTGAATTCGATGCTCTTAACATAATTTTAAGTGCCATGTGAGATGGTGATAACAAAAACCCAATTTAGCTGGCTAAGTTTGTTGTGGGCTTCTCCTTAGACCGGGGCGCGTTTGGAACCCTCATAGCTTTAGATTTAAGTTTACGAATTTAGTTATCACCATTAAATCACTACTATGTAAATTATTGACGCGTCAGGCACTTTAAAGGACTTTTTGAATAAAGATTATTTGAAATTGAATTTGATGAGAACTCTAAAGAGCTCTCTCTTTGAGCCCAGCAGTAGTAAACCACCAAAACCCAAGACCTATTTATAAATCCAAAGCGACTTCATCATCATCATGATCAACCCATTACCGGCTCACTACAGAGCGCGGGCCTCCTCTCAATATGAGAAGGGTTTGGCCATAGTCCACCACGCTGGCCATATGCGGATTGGCAGACTTCACACGCCTTTGAGAACATTACAGAGAACTCTCAGGTGTGCAGGTTTCCTCACGATGTTTTCCTTCACCGTTGAAGCAAGTGATATTTTAATTCTTAAAAACGCACATAACTCCGAAAAGTTAGAGGTGCGTGCCCGAATTCGAACCGCCGACCTCTGATTAGGAGGCTGACGTCCTAACCACTAGGCTATCACCGCTTCAAATCCAAAGCGACTTACACTGCACCAAAGTTTGACGATCATAAATCAGGGGCTTATGAAACATGGCGATAGCGATCGCCCGCGGTCGTCCTGCTGATCCCAATCGATAAGGATACAAGCCTATTTACTTCAAAACAAACACAATTTTTACTCGCACACAATTAAATTAAAATGAAGTAGCTCTTGTTACCTTGTAATAAGGTATGCAAACTTACGTGAATGTACAAATGTAATTTTGTATGTTTGTAATCACAAATCCGTCCGTCAAAAGGCATCTGTACCAGGGTTGGCACTTGGCCGGAAAATTCGGGAAATTTGTTAAATTTAACACGGTTAGGCCAAGTATATTTATGAAATTACTTTGTATATCGAATTTCTGATAATGGTCGTTGTTTCAATTATTAGATGTCCTGTCTGCGGGATAAATTTGACTGGTTGCCTCTTGGCACGTTCTTTACTCTCAATTTGCGTCCAAAATATGTATCGAATTTTTTTTTAGTCTTTACGTACCATTTTAACACATAATTGACATTGACTCAAAAAATTAAAGTATAGAAATCTCAGCAGTGTGTATACACCATGAGAAAGTACAGCTTTCAAAATATTTCCGTACAACTTAAATCAAATATTATCATAATACTTTAAGGTAAAGAACATTCTAGAACTAGTGAGGTCGAACTAAACGTTTAGAACTAAGTGCACCGATGTTGTAGGATAGTTCAGCGTGCTTGCAAAAAATTGTATGTACACAAATATACGCATCCCACTTCTGTTTCATGGCTTCATCTACTTAATCTGAAAGTTCATAAATATCCTTTTTTATTTTTTTTCGAACTGTCTATTAGCTATACTAACCCTATTGGTTGCCACAGCGTAACCGGGCTGTTTGGCGAGCTTCGGAAAGAAGCTCTGCCAGAAGAAATTTTGAGTGCTAGGGCCCGAAGAAACTAAGGGAACGTCTGCCTAAGGGCGCCTCCTTTGAGGCCGAACCTCGACTTAGACGACGTTTGGGATAACGGGGTAGTCGGACGGTAGGATCCTTACTTGCACAATCCGTATATATATGCTGATAACTTCCACATTCTTCACAGTTCTGTATGAGGCGGCAACCCTAACGGAGCCGTCAAAAGGCATCCATTCACGCGCGTAATTAGCTGTTGGCACTCTGTGCGCGACAATACGATTTCTTTGACAATGGAGCGTGTTTGTCGGAGCGGGCCCGTGACGCGCCCTTTGTGCAGATATCAAATATGGCGGCAGGTGGCGTGACCGCGCTCTTCATTATATTTAACCTAACACGTAAACAGTATGCAAGGTATAAAAAATATATAATATATAGACCACTTGGATAACGTGATTGGCCTTGTATTTTTGCTATAAGTAGTAGATAAAAGAACAAACTTGTTAAATAATATTGAATATTTTATAAAGGGAGCGAGTCCTTCTGACACAGGTTCCAATGGGAACATTTTTTTATTCATCCACTACAAGTTAGCCCTTGACGGCAATCTCACCTGATGATAAGTGATGATGCAGTCTAAGATAGTAGCGGGCTAACCTGTAAGGGTTATGGTACACCCACACTCCTAATTGGTTTGTACACGACATCGTGCCGGAATGCTTGACGACACGTCTTTGTCGGTAGGATGATAACTAGGCAAGGCCGAAGCCTCCCAACAGACCAGACTCGGGCCGGGAATCGAACACAGGACCTCCAACTTTATAATAAGGCAGCACGCGCGCTGCGCCACGGAGGTCGTCAAAACATTCTGTAATATGTCTCTGGATATTTTCTTTGATAATTTATAGCATTTGTTGGAAAACATGGATACATAATATATAGCATAGCTTATTCAATAATATGTTTGTGATGAATATAAATAAAGGCCAGGAAACTCGACACCCCAGCATTCGGACACGCAACAAACGGTTACAAGTCCGTTTTTTGTCGCTGTCACGTCAGGGCGCGTGTACTGTGTACGCGTCACCCTGACAATGGCACAACAAGTTCTCGGGTTACGGCGACAGACTGACACAGTGTTGTATCACGCCATTGAAATTTGCTCAAATAGGATTATCAAGGGATTAAAAGCCCGAACTCTGTTAGAATTACGCAAAAGTATTCTCTATTCAGAGGTAAAGAAATACATTAATTTATTGTTTAGGGGCGAACATCTGTTTGTGAGCAGTTTTATCACATTTAGCTTATCTCGGACCCCGTGAATCATTGTATCCATAATCAACACAAAATTCAGAGCTCAAACATTAACAGTTTTTAAAACCCGCATTAAGAAGCATCATCTGTCAATTTAATTAATATTTATTCCTTCCACATTCTTTATATTAGTACTTATGTATACGAATATATTATAGAAAAATATATTTATGTTATTTCATATTAGTATGTTATATATGTATAACTGTTGTGATTTCCCGCCTCTATATATCTTATTTTCATTTCATTTATTAAATAATTGCATTAATGTACATTACGCATAATATCATAATATAGTTAGACTACATGAGACCCTGTCAGTTTTTGCATGTTACAATTATACGAAGGGAGTATTTAATTTTATTTCATTGCTTAAAATTACAAATGCCGAATGACTTATGACTTCTTTTGATTAGGTAGCCTGGAAGAGAGAAGCTTTTTAGAAGTGTTTTAAAAATAATAAATAAATAAGAACCTATTGTTATTTTTATTATAAAATTATTTTTATAATGTACTAAAAGCAACTTGTTTTCTACATTTTTTTTTTTCATAACTATCGTTATAATTCAAGAAGTTAATGAAATAGCTATTTATGCAAAAGATTATTCGTATGATGTAAGATGTTGCATTGAAACCAATTAGGAGTATAGGTCTGCCCATATCCCTAACGGGTGTTATCCCGCAACCATCTTGTTTATTTCTTGAAAGTATTTATAGCAAAGGTTATAATTATTACATAATCACAAACTCTTATTTACCTGGGTGAGTAATCATGAAAAAACATAAGCAATTCTGTTCAACTGTATTAGATATCAATTAAAAGATAATTGTTCCAGCAAAATTATAAATATTGAACACAACCATTATCGCTGAATAGATTATGTTGCTGCAACCAATTTAATGCAATTTCCATAATTCCATTTAAATACAATGTCAATTACAGGTAATATCTATTGCTGACATTTTAAATCGACGCTTGTTTGTGACAGCATTTTAATAGAATTATTAAGAATTATAAGTGATTGCCCAGAGAGTAATTTTATTAACTAGCATGCCGCCGCGGACGCGTGTGAAACCCTTCACATTGCCATAGCTTAATATACATACGAGTATATAGCAGCTGTGATAGCCTAGTGGTCAGGGCGTCAGTCTCCTAATCAGAGGTCGGCGGTTCGAATCCCGGCACGCACCTCTAACTTTTCGGAGTTATGTGCGTTTAAAAAAAAAAAAAAATATCACTTGCTTCAACGGTGAAGGAAAACATCGTGAGGAAACCTGCACGCCTGAGAGTTCTCCATAATGTTCTCAATGGCGTGTGAAGTCTGCCAATCCACACATGGTCAGCGTGGTGGACTATGGCCAAACCCTTCTCATATTGAGAGGAGACCCGTGCTCTGTAGTGAGCCGGTAATGGGTTGATCTGTATATAGCATGTCCAGGTCAACGACGACGACCTCCGTGGCGCTGTTGCATTATAAAGTTGGAGGTCCTGGGTTCGATTCCCGGCTCGAGTCATGTCTGGTGGGAGGCTTCGGACATGGCTAGTTACCACCCTACCGACAAAGACGTGTCGCCAAGCGATTTAGCGTTCCGGCACGATGTTGTGTAGAAACCAATTAGGAGTATGAGTTTAGCATACCCCAAACAGGTTGGTCGCTACCATTTTAGACCGCATCATCACTTGCCATCAGGTGAGATGCAGTCAAGGACTAACTTGTGGTGAATAAAAAAAACGTAAACCTTTTTTATGTGTTCACGATAAGAGATGTTGGGGTTTTACACTATTTTGATGTCAGCCACGGCCGAAGCCTCCCACCAGACCAGACTCGAGCCGGGAAAGTCATCAACTTCTACTGCAAGCGAAACTTAAGGAACTTTATTCTTATATTGATCTACCCCCTGCCTCTATTTTATCACAGTCTGCATGATCACTAGTTGATGCGTTGATCAAGTGGCTAGCTATTAGGGGTGGCTAATTAATATATTTGAAAATAACCTAATTGAACGTAATTATGCAAAAGGAATCCAACCCACATTGAGTAAGCTATTGAAATAGACCGAAATTTAAATTTATGAATGGGGTTTTGGTAAAGGACACGTCCTTTATATCTCTGGGATATTTTCGCTGACCGAAAATTTCAACGTGATTGACTATTCAGACGTAACTAACTCAATTATGCTGTTTTGCGGATTGTATCCTTTTTCCATAACAACTTCTGCTTTTAGTGAGTATTAAATGATCATAGAAAAAAAATACGTATGTAATATACGTTTAAACTATTCATTAGACATACTTTTGCAAAGTACCAATTACGTCTAATTTTGTGCTCATTACAAGCTACTTCTTCAGAACTATCAATTACATTCCCAATACGCCGTATTAATAGTCAATTGAAAAGTACAAAGAAACACGCGAGAAATGGAACACATGGCGTTTCTTTGTTACTAATTATCACATCAACATTCAACTACCTACCTACTTTTAGTTTCTGATGCCCTAGTACACATTATGAAAATTTGAGAACACTTTTTGTGAAATTTTAAAGTTGTTTTTTGGGACACTCTAAAACTATTTGTTATATGAAATATATGGTAAATTTTGCGCACGCCATCTTTTATTTGTGCGGTGGGTTTTATATCCTTCACCACTATAAAGGACTGAAGTGCAAGGATCATGATGATTGAAGTGTATTTTATTGTAATTGCCTATTTATAAGGGTTACGTATCCGGAGGGTTCTCACATTACCCCATTACTAAACTTCCGTTTCGTTTGTCAATCTTTCCGTCCGTCTGCCTGTTTGTCTGTCAGAAGGTTGTATCTCATGAACAGTAATAGATAGAGGGTTGAAATGTTTACAGAATGTGTAATTCTAATGCCGTTATGACTAAAAAATATAAAAATTTAAAAATAAAAATTTTCATTATCAATCTATGTATAATGTACTTTACTACTTTGGTACGAAGCCCCTCGTGTGTGATACTTCCGCATTAAGCCAGTATTTAATTATCACGTAAAAAAAATTAATAGTTGGGTAGAAGCAATCGCGTACTTACCATCATAAATTTCATAAGATATGATTGTACTTACGATAGCAAGTAATTAAAAAAAAAGTTAAAACCAAACTTGTACTCTGATTTTATTGTTCATCAGTGTATCATCTACTCTATATATATAAAAGCGAAAGGTCGCTTACTTACATACTTACTGATTTAAACACGAGATCTCAAAAACTATGTAGATATAAAGCTATAATTTAGCAAGTAGTTGATAGTTAAGAGATGTCAGCTAAGAAAGGATATTTGGAAATTCATAGGGGTTGGAAGTTTGTATGAAATTTCTTTGTTTTTAGAGTTAGAGACACAAAAATTTGCATTAAGATTAATAATAATAAATAAAAAACATGTACATCAATTTTTTTTTAATATTACCTGTCAAGGGTGGTAAAATAGGGGATAATAATTTTTGCTTATTTTTTTATTATGAAGTCTACGAGCTTGAAATTTTGAAAATAGGTGTCTTAGGGCGTAAGTATAAGGTTAGAATTTTTTTTCATCCAAATCTACAAGGGGTAAAATAGGGGTTTCAAGTTTGTATGATAGTCCTATGTTTTTTTAATTTAGATACACGAAAATCGGCAATTTTACGTTTGCCTGTAACTTACTTTCGGAAGCGGGGCTTTGGCCGAACGGGAAACGTCAATCTCACGGGAAATCAGCAATTCTACGCAGACGAAGTCGCGGGCAACAGCTACTATACTATAACTGCATAGACTTATTTCCAATAAATACCTACCCACTTCAAGCTATCATTGTCGTTTCAATAAAGTAATCAATAAGCTATAATGACAGAGCGAGGCACGACTTGTCCTCCATACGTCCGTACCTTATAATTTCCATCGTTTTTAAGTGAGTCATTTTACTTCCGTCCTTGTATTACCAATGCAATGAAGACATCGTTAGCCGACGTGGTCGTTATCCAGTGGCCAGGTCAATTGCGACGTGGATATAATATCTCTGTGAAAGCCATTGCGAAGTCCTTAAGTTATTATGCATATATAAAAAAATAATAACGAAATGGTATACTGAGTTTACTATGTATTATTTTATAATATTTTAACAATTACTGTACCGAATGAATTAACAAACACATAGTAAATGTTGCTAATAATTTCGAAGTTTTAAGTTGCACTTGCAGTTAAAGAAAGAATTTATGAGATCTTAAGAGTTTATAGTTTTAGGTTATCTACTATAGAAATTCAATTTCTCCGTAGTTGGATTAGAACTAATATTTTACGCCTATAAAATGTTGTTTTTTATATTTTCGGTAGCTAAGTTTTCTTTTATTATTAAATTTGACCTTGGTATATCCAATATGTCATATCTGAATATTAATTTTGGTCAAACCTAATTATAACGACGTAGAATTACTTTTGACGCATAAAAAAAGTTGGAGATCCTGGGTTCGATTCCCGGCTCCAGTCTGTTCTGGTGGGAGGCTTCGGCCGTGCTTTTGCTATGGCAAAACAGGTTCGTAACAGGTTCGTACTCGTACCATCTTAGACTGCATCATAACTTATTACCAGGTGAAATGACCCGGCTGTATAAAAAATATATTTTATATTTCTATTTTCAAAGCCCTCCTTATTATTACACGATTAATCAAAATGAAAAGTAATCCTTACAAATTCTTTTTTGGGAAAACATCAATATCGTAGCAGTATGCCGCCAGTTAAATTATGTATAATCACTAATATGTGATAACAGTAATCGTTCAAGCCCGCCACGTCGCATTGGAACAGCGAGGAGGGTCAAAGAAAAATTCCTCTCTCATATGAATGAGAAGGCTCGTAACCAGCAAAACCTGGACATTAAAAAAGTTGTGATCGATGATGATGTGTCCAGATAAACTCGATAAGGCTCTACCAACGTGTTGGACTCACTAATTTACTTCTTTCGTTCTATCGTTTTGAACCAAAGTCGCCACAAAAGATTTATAGAGACGAGCTTTTCTATTGTTGCCTGAAAGAGCTATTTAGACAATACTTTATCATATGCCTTTGCTATTTAAACCTTCAGGCGCATTAAGCGTATTTCTCTTAAGTACAAATTATCCAACACAAACTTTCAGATGTTTACAGTGTCTGATACTTTGCATTTGAGTTAAAAACTGGTATTGAATCCTTAACACTTAAATTTATCTATGGCTATTGAATATAATCTATATTAAAATAAATATAAATCACATGAATCAATCATGTGAAATAAAATTCATCATTTTATTTTAGTTAATTATTTTATTGGTTAGGAGAACTTACAACTAAAACAGAATATATTAAGGGTAAGACTTAAGTTTATTAAGAAAAGTTAAGCACAAATAGAACGTAATTTAAAGGCCGGCAATGCTCACTTAGGTATCGTAGTAATAAGCATTAAGAATGGTAAAATATTAAAGATTACAGCTAAAAATGAAAACCAAAAATCGTTAGACTCTGGGCAGAAGACAAATTTATCGAAATGATTTTTTAGATTTGCAATAATTTAATTGTTTTCACGGCAACATAATGAAATAGAACGTAAATCCAGACATGAAAACCGTATCAGATTTAGGGAACCTGTTTGAAAACGGGACAGGATATTTTCATCAGGTAATAAAACATCTCGGGGGTTACTTCCCGGCTGAGTTATGGGGTTAGGTCGGGGGCGAGCGGAGGGGTCGCCCATTCATCACCCGGCCGGGGCAAGGATTACTCCGACATCGACTTTGGCTTGTTAATGCGGTAACTTTTACACTCTTTTACGCTTTTTGTGTGGTTTAATTTTTAAGTGGGATTTCGGGACGTGTACTTCAGCTGGTTTATAGGTTTTGCGAAGGTTGAATGTTATGGTTAAAAGATTTAGGTGAATTTATTACAATACAGAATTCGGGTATCAAAAAGTTTACCCGGCTAGTTCGTTACGGCCTCTTCTTTGATAATGGAGTAATCAACAGGTTTAATTATAATTACCAACGTCCAGTGGCGTAAGTAGGACGTGAAACCTAGAGTAGGTACCTAGACACAAACGTATGTTGCTATATGTATATTTCAATAAGCAGGCAGATAATATGCATAAAAATCATTTTCAACCAATAAAAGTATAATAATTAGTAGCATTTCAAAAGTACATGTATTGTAAAAATAGTCAAACTTCTGTATTTACAATAAATTAAAGATAATTCCTCCAATTTTAAGAACAGAAAAAGGTCTGTAACGTTGACTAAATTCCCCTTTAAACAGTTTCGGTTCAGAGCCATCTGATCTATTTAAGAAGATCTGATAACGGCATCGCAACACGTTTTGCACGTTCGGAATTTATCGACGTATAACCCTTAGATTATAATAAATATATAAGAGAGCATAAGCGTATTTGGATAATATGAAATCTAATAGACGTTATGAAATAAAATCATTTTTTATCGAGTTATCTATAAGGATTTTTGAACTGAAGAGTTTGTGAGTAACGTGACGAAATCATCTGTTTCTCTTTACAGAAATCAAACAATAATTTAGCTATAACTATTAGCAACCAAGTAACCTTTTGCACTTAAAAGCAAATCAGTTAAATGTGTCTTAAAGGATCATATTGTCTGAACTTTTATTTTAAACCCGAACGAAGATTAGACGAATAAAAAAATAAAGTAAAAGTAAACTTGTAGTACCATTTAGTAGGCTGCACAAAATTAGTAACTCATTCAAAGGAAATTGTATTTTATTTTATAATAAATTACCTATTGATATCTTGGAGATGTCTATCAATAAGTTCAAAGTTTTTATAAAACGAAAGCTTGTAGAAAAATCATATTACGATATTAAGGATTATATAAACGATAAAAAAGCTTGGGTGTGAATTGCTCTATCTCCATAGGTACTATAGTTTGTTATTCATTATGTGAGATGGTGATAACGAAAAAAAGAAAAACCCCGGCTAAGTTTGTTGTGGGCTTCTTCTTAGACCGGGGCGCGTTTGGAACCCTCATAGCTTTAGTTTTAAGTTTACGAATATAGTTATCACCATGAAATAACTACTATGTAAATTATTGACGCGTCAAAAGTGCCTTTTTAAGGACTATTTGAATAAAGATTATTTTGAATTTGAATTTAACAATATTATATACAAATTCAGCGTGCAGACATCAGCGCCATTTCTTTTAATACTAATGAAATCCCACGTGCTAAAGTAGATTTATAATTAACCTTGTCAAAACATCTACCGAGAGGCTAGATCACTTGTTTTTGTTGTGTTTAGTTTAAGTCTGAAGTACAAGGTTACCTCGTTCGCCCGCTTGGTGCTTTTAACGTTAAGCACCAATTTAGTTTATTCTATGACATAACGCAATAATTTTATAAGTCTATAGATCTCAGCTTTAAACGTAACCTCATAACATGATACAAATCTCTCCGTTTACGAGCACATAAATTCCGATTATCTTACTGAACGTTTAGGGCTGCTGAGCAGGCATTTTGGCACTAATTATTTTCAAGTAAATCTGTTGTTATTTTCCATTTTGACGATATTAATTTGTGTTAGCTAAAATATGTTCAGTGAGGAATTACATAAATTGCGTCGACAATATAGCGTAACTGATATTTGACCGACTTTAACATGTACGTTACGTTTGTATGCTTTACAATCATTTTTTTAAAAGGTTGCCCGGAAAGTTGGTAAATACAGAGAAGCCTCGTTAACTTGACTGGTAAAACCTATTTCAGTTATTTATTATTAACCGTACTTTATTATAAACTTAAGTATTTTTATTAACAATAAACTAAAGATTATAAATAATTTGATTTAAATAATAAAACTCAGACTTTTTAAGCTATGCGTAGTAAGACGATAAAAACGCATAAAATTGATTTGCCGCCCCTTTCTCGTAAAGCCGACCTTTCCGAGTCGACTAAGGAATAGAGTCACCTTACCCCATAACCGACATCATCTGTCACCGATACCACAATGTTGTATCCATATCGATTGTCTGTCGGCAAATAAAAATGGGAACGAGTTCACGGAGCAGCCATCTTGGTAGCCGAGCTCATTCGTTTACGTTTATGAATATTCAGAGGCGTTGTTAAACTCAGCCGCCGCTTTGTAGCTTTTTATTTCGCCTTTTGTTTTTATTACTCGCGATGGTGACGATATTGCAGCGAAATATTCGCGGGCTTTAAATCTTTCATATGGTACGTTTAAATATTTCATTAGTCACATAGTACGATTTTTTAAATTTTTTAACTTCAACAGTGAAGAAAACCTGCACGCTTGAGAGTTCTCCATAATGTTCTCAAAGGCGTGTGAAGTCTGCCAATCCGCGCATGGCCAGCGTGGTGGGCTATGGCCAAATCCTTCTCATATTGAGAGGAGACCCGTGCTCTGTAGTGAGCCGGTAATGGGTTGATCATGATGAAGAAGATATCCTATATACACAGCACACTAAGTATAAAATAACGATGTTCCCAAGTATCCGTGTCAGTAGGTTTAAAAGTATGTAACGGTTTAGCGACCCCCAGTCTGGGGTCGGCGGGGGTTGCGGGGTGGGAGGTGTCAAGTGGGGAATGAATTTGTCAGCTTGTGATTCTTTGCGGCACGCCTCGCTATATATCACGAACCCGCTATATATCACCCCGCCGTACGAACATAGTGGCTTTTTACCTAGTTGACTTGAATGACCTTGAAATAAAAACGGTAATTCTCAGTGTTTGTTAGTTACCTTTTTCATATATAAATGGCGGGCAAAGCAGAATGCAGATCACCCAATTTTAAGTTATCACTGAGTACATGAACAGGTTCAGCATCAGCCAATGCGTTGCATGTTAAGTTAAGGGTATTTAAATGTTGAAAAACCATAAATCGCATTTTTGAAAAAAGACGGTAGACGTTAAATTGTTCCACCATTTACACGTTCATGTTAGCAGCAACAAACACCTGAATATATAATTATATATATATATATATATATATCACAGTTATTTCGTTTGATATATTTAGCTCAGCTATGATGTCACTATAACTTTTGAGTTGTCGATTGTAGTTATCACCATCACTTCACGAATAGAAATAATGGAATGAACGATGCATAAATGCCTGTAACAGGTTTATGTGAATAAAGCTATTTTTGATTTGGTTGATTGATTGTTTATTATTTATTTCATGTAGATATGTGACTTTTTCCAAATTGATCTATAACTGTTATTTATTTTGTTATAACAACTTTTTATTAAAAGATAAATAGAGGTTGTAAATGCGTCATCACGAAAAAATCACGAAACCTACCGCTGTCCATCACATTTCACACGTTACTTATTTACTTGTCGCTGTTAAAAAACCTCATTCCATGTACCGGGGTACCCGGGCGCCTTGTCAGAGATTTATCGCTTGATGTACAACTTCCTTCATAAAACACGGCCGACCTCGCTCACCGCTGTTGACTACCGCTACTGCGTTACATACTATATATAGACAGATTGTATACAAAGACTTGTCTGTTTACAAAAAGGAATAAGGTGATTTACTAACTGACTGATATATTAATGGACAGATCAAATCATTTCATTCGTAATGAATAGAAGCAGACGTTACTTTGCGGAAGTCCATGACAAACAATAAACAAAAAGTATAATTTGCTATATTCCGCCGACAACCGGGAGACTAGTACAGTATAACACCACACAAAATCCTCCACTAGAACCTCTACGCACGTTTCGACCCGACACCGGATCATCCTCAGGAGATGTTGACTTCACAAGCCTTTTTGCCTTTCGCGCTTACTACTGCACTAGTCTCCCGGTTGTCGGCGGAATATAGCAAATTATACTTTTTGTTTATTGTTTGTCATTTCATTCGGTTCTTGTCCGCAAAAACAATTCACTTACAGACTAAAAATTATGCCAATTCCAAGATACAATATTACTGTATTGTATTATTTATGTAATCTGTTGTATGTAATAGTATTTAGTTATTCGTATGCAGATTTATGTTTATATATTACGCCACCTATTTTCTTCTTCTTTTACTTTTCCTAATCCTATGGTTGGCCTGGCAGAGATCGCTACTATGCGATAAGGTCGCCTTTTGTATCCTGCTTCTTCATGTTTCTGTTTTCTTAATATTTATACTTTTACTTATTGTGGTGTACAAATAAAGAATGAATAAATAAATAAAATGAATACAAGGTTTATCTAAACGAATTGTTGTCAAGATCGGTTATTTGCTTTTTTAAGCCATACGTAGGTAGTCATTTCAATTTTGAGTCCGCAAGAACAGTCCTCGGGTGTTTTTTGGGGATATTTTATCCATCCAAGATTCCTGCTATTAGAAATAAGGTAATGAATAACATATACATCGCATTCGCATTTTTAAGGTAACTTTAAGTTGGTATCGATAATAAACCATTTTACACTATTGAGTATTCCTTATTAGTACTATTGTTTTATTACTGTTTTTACCTTTTGTTCTAAAATCTATGTTTGCCAATTTTAGAGGATAGGTATTGATAGGTCTATTGCAACACGTCTTTGCTCCACTCCGCGCGGAGTTAGAGATCGCGTCAAAAATCTGAAAGCCGTCGCTTACGTCATTTCCTCCGCGTGAAATATGTCGGTCGTACAAATCTCCGAGGAGTCCGCATTTTTCCCGGGAAGTCGTAAATCGAGGAGATAGGCAGAAGGTCGGGCATCCGTCACGGGAAGGGAAGCGGTACGTTGTGTCCCCGGAGGACTCTCGACTCATACGGCGTCCGCTTTAGCTGTTGATAGAAAGGAAGAGAGCTGGGGAATAATGTCTTGTGTTTATAAAATAGAAGTATTTTCACGTCATAAATCTAAGAGAGCTACCCTAATTTGCTTTAAAACTACAAAATAATAGGAGCTACAGAATCAATAATATAATCATCAACCCATTACCGGCTAACTACAGAGCACGGTCTCCTCTCAACATAAGAAGAGTTTGGCCATAGTCCACCACGCTGGCCATGTGAGGCCACGCCTGAGAGTTTTCCATAATGTTCTCAAAGGCGTGTGAAGTCTGCCAACCAGCACATGGCCCGCGTGGTGGACTTTGGCCAAACCCTTCTCATATTGAGAGGAGACCCGCGCTCTGTAGTAAGTCGAGAATGGGTTGATCATCATCATCATGCAAAAACTATATATACTTTACAAATAATTACGATTGTTTTGTGATTATATTATATTATAACTTTGCCGAAAAATGGTACAAACCTTACAGATTATTGGTGACTCCAGATCTAGTTTATAGATTACGAGTGTCAAAATTGGAGTCAGGAATTGAACACTGGATATTACACATATCCCTTTAGTCCAAATCAGATCGATTCACCAGTTATTGCAAAGATGGCATGTAAAGATGAATAAGGGGGTCAAAGTTTTGCGACGGGCTTATTTAGCTCTCACGGATATAAATATGAAAATAAATAAACGAACGATTAGCTACGTTATACAATACAAAGGTGAGAATCCCAACCAAAGCTCAAGTGGTGCAACCTCCAGGCCACCACGTTTTGTCCTATTTACAATTCTATAAAAAGGAGTCCATAAAATTACTAAGGATTCATCTCAGATTCAGTGTAACGACTGCATTAGCGCGGCGGTAAATCGCGCGCTTTAATCGCCCTACAATCGTATATTTCTTGATTAAGAGCTCGTAAAAATGTCGTCCCACTCTGATATACGACCGACGAGCGGGAGAGGAGATTAGTTCGCGGCTTGTTCTTGTGATCTATGTGAGGTGTTGATGGATTCGTTTAATTTTATGGGATCCTAGTCATTTAATTGATAGTGCAATCGTCTTCCAGCTTCTTCTAGATTCCGTGCTGAATATTTTCAAGGTTACAAGCGCAAAAACGTAGAGGCGTTTTACTCATTAGCTGTCAAATTTGTTACGAGTTGTCAAACTAAGGTATTTGTTTGATCGAAAGGACATGGCTACACCTTATGTGATGCCTTTGTCCTGACAGAACAGGAGGTTGCACTGTAAAATGGTGGCTATATAGTTTTTATATCGTCAATTTTTATAGTTCCACGTCGTATATTTGTGAGGTAAAACGAGAAATTGCGCAGGATTAATATTAAATGGCACCTATCTTAGCGATACCGGTCTCCGGTCTCCAGAACAATCCAAAACCAAATTCAAACAGCTGTTCATAGAAGAAAGTGAGTTGCTGACATAACTCGACCAGTTGCGAAACTTATGTTTGTGTCGTTTATTCTGTGCAAGTACTGGAAGGGCGACAAAAAGGGAAACCATTTGGGCCACTGCGTGTACCGAACAGTGCACCGTCAGCAGTTTACGCCATCTTCGGGCCTCGAGCTCGCAACTAAAACAGTGCACTTCGAGCTACCCCTCGACGTGTACTCACTATCAATATCATCCTACTAATATTATAAAAACGAAAGTTTGTAACTATGGATGGATGGGTTTGTTACTCTTCCACGTAAAAACTACTGAATAGATTTTAATGTAACTTCACAATAATATAGCCTATACATCAGAATAACACATAGACTACAATTTATTAAGGTATTGTGTGAATTGTCCAAAATATGACGATAAGTGTCAAGTAAGTAGGAAAAAATCTACCATCTGCGTGATAATTTGAATGTCATAATGTTAGTAAAATTCTACGCCATGCAAATATTTTTTTTCGGACTGACTATTAGCTGTGCTAACCCTATTGATTGCGACAGCGTAACCGGGCTGTGTGCCGCTAATATCAGCTACTCGAAATACTAATTCTGCGCAGACGAAGTAACGGGCAACAGCTAGTTTAACATATTATTATCAAAGGAAATACAGTCCACTTATCAATATCAAATCAAATCAAATCAAAATTGCGTTTATTCAGCCTTTAAAAGAAAAAAAGTACATCTCATCTAAAAACTTATGTGTCTAGACATTGGCTGAACAGGGCGCTGCCTCAGCTTGATGCTGCGTCAAAACTGACTGCAGCGCTGATGTTCAGGCATAACCCATGCTGATATCACGGAGTGACAGGGAAAGCGCTCCTTTAGTGTGTGTGCGCGTGTGCGTGAGTACGTATTTGGTTGCTTTTCTGTTTTCCTTTAATTTAATATCAAGTCTTTATCAATTATCAGCGTTCCACAAAGGACGACATCCCACAATGTGTGTATCCTGTATACACACATTCTCGATAGACTATGTTAAGCAAAGTAACAGAGGCATAGAAGGCAGATCCTATGGACAAAAAAAAAAGAAAAAAAAAAAGAAAAAAGTTGGTTTATTCAAAACATACATATGGGTTTACAACAGAAATAGTATAACTTAAATTGTCTAATATATTACACTACCATTATGCACCTGATTTCCGAACTAGTTAAGACTGTATCTCGGAAAACAGGGCCACCAACTCGGAGTCACAGATCAGAAGACAATTTCAAGCGTCTGTAAGCTTAAAGATTGTAAGCGAAATGTTTTATAAGGAGCATGAGTGTGAGTGAGTGATGTGTATGGGATGTGTGTGTGTGTATGTGTGTTTGTGTGAGCGCGCGCGCGTGTGCGTGAGTGTGTGTGTGTGTGTGTACAAAAACTGTGTTGAAAACGCTACAAAATGACAGGAGATCTAAGTCCAAGAGTGCGCGTCTAGATGTTTCACAGTGCCACTTGAAACAAAGAAAACACTCAATGCAATGTTGCCAGCGAGATTCTCACCCCGATATTAGTCTGTTCCCCCTATTTAACATCAATACAGCGGCGCGAAGTAGTCGTGAGTGTAAATGTGTGTAGTGTACTCCAGTCTCGGGCGGCTGATAGCGCGGCGCGATATTTCAGCGCGCGGGGGTACAAAGTATATCTCGACGGTATCAGCCGAAATGTGCCGTTTCGACGCGGTAAGTACTACAATTTATACAGACTTCAACGCTTGCCGCAAGCTACAGGATGCGAGCAGAAGGTGCAATACATTAAAATTAATTATATAATACATTAAAATTAATTATATTATTAAATACACAAAAAATAATTAAATAATACATTAAAAGTGGCTCTCTATTCGCCGTCGCCGGGATCTGCATGTACTTTTACTTCTGTACTGTGTGCTATTCGATCCAAAAACTCCTGCCTATCTTAAGGAGAAGTTTAGATTTCTTGGTGAGCAGTCAGACCAGAGATCATGTCGTGCGCTGACTTTGAGCATGCCGTTTCATAGAACGAAATTTTATAAGCATTCATTTACAGTGCAGGCAATCATATTGTGGAACGCGCTCCCTTTGAGCATAAGACAGTCAAAGTCTCTCACTGTTTTTAAAAATGCCGTCAAGTTTCATTACATTTCTCAAAAATGACGACTTTTATTTTTATATCATTTAATGTTTTTTTTTTTATATATATATTTTATAAGGTATATATTAGTATATTTATTAAATATTTATTACTATATTGTGTTATTTATGTAATCTGGTTTATGTATTAGTATTTAGTTATTTGTATGTAGGTTTTTTGTTTATATTACGCCACCTACTTTCTTCTTCTTTATCTTTTCCTAATCCTAAGGTTGCCTGGCAGAGATCGCTACTAAGCGATAAGGCCGCCTTTTGTATCCTGCTTCTTCTTTATTTTGTTTTCTTGTTATTTCTATTTTTGTTGTGGTGTACAAATAAAGAATAAATAAATAAATAAATACATAATAAATTATATTATTAAATACATAAAAAAATACTTTTTTTATACACTATAAGTGATAGTCGCCCTTGACGACATCTCAGCTGATGTTAATTGATGATGGTAGCGGGCTAATCTGTTAGGGCTATGGTAAACCCGTACTCCTAATTGGTTTCTACACAACATCGTGCCGGAACGCTAAATCGCTTGTCGACACGTCTTTGTCGGTAGGGTGGTAACTAGCCGAAGCCTCCCACCAGAGAAAGCTACCACCACCATCAGATACTACGCTATGTGAGGTCAGCACTACATGTTTTTTCTTTCTCTGCCTTCTATCAGCCGCCACTTCACTATCCACAGCTTATACACGCATATCCTCTTTCACACAATTCCTCCATCTGCTCTTTGGTCTCCCTCTACTTTATTGCCATTTTAGATTTTCTATTTAACATTCCTTTGGTGACATTACTTTCTTACCAGCGCATTCTTGTCCATACCGTGCCAGCCTCCTCATCTATTCTGTTACTGGCGCTACTTGTTAACTTTCCCTTATATACTCATTTCTTATCTTTTATATTTTTGTCACAGCACATTTTCCTCTCATTCACATTCATGGTCGCGTGTTCTTCATTGCGTTCCTTCTACCGCCCAACATTTTGATAAATACAACTTCATTTCGAATTCCTGGTTCGCACATCACTAGGCGTAGGCTTAGAATTTTGGCTAATAATAAACGGTTCAGCAGAGTAAGTTTAGGATAAGCTGGAAAATCCTACTGAGGCATGCAAGATGCAACATGACTCCGAGTACATTCATCATGAACAACCCATTACCGGCTCACTACAGAGCACGGGTCTCCTCTCAATATGATAAGGGTTTGGCCATAGTCCACCACGCTGGCCATAAGCGGATTGGCAGACTTCACACGCCTTTGAGAACATTATGGAGAACTCTGAGGCGTGCAGGTTTCCTCACGATGTTTTCTTTCACCGTTGAAGCAAGTGATATTTTAATTTCTTTGAAACGCACATAACTCCGAAAACTTAGAGGTGCGTGCCCGGATTCGAACCACCGACCTCTGATAAGGAGGCTGACGCCCTAACCACTAGGCTATCACCGCTTCTTATATACACCTCTTATATCACCGAATACATTACAAGGAACTATTCCATTTAGCGAATATGCCCAAGACAAACAATACTTTTTCGGAAAATTTAAATATACAATATGATTCTGCAAGACTAGCGGCCTTGAGAGAGAAATCGCAACCACTCGTGACTTGTGGCACATTATTAGTCACAATATTTCACGGAGGGCAGACATTTTTATAGGTATTTAGCGAAAGCGTCGCCTCTACGGGCCAATTTGAAACTTGTTTGCGTGGCCAATTTACGAGCTAAGTTAATTTGAAACGACCGGCGCAGGGCGGCGCACGCCCCTCGCTTTGTTTATTGCTATTATATTGCCTTTTTAATATAATTAACATTTGCTCTTAGACACAACCAGATTCAGAATCATCTTGATCCAAATAGACAAATTTGCTAGACCATTTGAATTGATTATATATTTAATAGTGATAATTATGGTGATATGACGACTTCCGTTGCGCTGCGCGTGCGCTGTCGCATTATAAAGTCCTGGGTTCGATTCCCGGCTCAACTCTGGTCTGATGGGAGGCTTCGGCCGTAGCTAGTTACCACCCTACCGACAAAGACGTGTAGCCAAGCAATTTAGCGTTCCGGCACGATGTTGCGTAGAAACCAGGAGCGTCGTTTTACCATACTCCTAACAGGTTAGCCCGCTACGCTATTGGTTAAAAACATAGCACATAACTCTGAAAGTTAGAGGTGCGTGATCGGGATCGAACCCCCTGATCTGATTAGGAGGCAGACGTCCTAACCACTAGGCTAACCCAACCGTACATTTGAATAAAAAGTTTTGAATTTGTGTTTGACAGGAACCTAACATCGCGGCACGTCTCTATCACTTTGCATCTACATAGAATGGTATTTTTAAAATATCCGCGTTTCACTCAACGCCCAACTCGATTTTCGTCCAAGTCGCGAGCGATCCGCGCCCGCCTCCAGTTTACTTATGGTGTTGAATTGCAGACGCCGTGGGACGGCTCCTTATAACGCGATATTGCCGAAAAATGCGGTGTGTTCCGCTGCTCGGGGAATAGGGAATACACCTACGCGATGTCAATTTGCTGTCTACTTCATAAATATTGAATCGATATTTTTCGTACCTTTTCAATTTGGAAGTCTGGTCGCTAGCTATCTGTAACTAAAACCAGTAGCGTAACGGACTGACCGACTAAAAGATACCACATAATCTAAAACGCTTTTTCTTCTTCTTAGACCCGGGCGCGTTTGGAACCCTCATAGCTTTAGTTTTAAGTTTACGAATGTAGTTATCACCATCAAATAACTACTATGTTAATTATTGACGCGTCAAAAGTGCCTTTTAAAGGCACTTTTGAATTTGAATTTGCTATGCGCGTTTCACGAGGTTTTTGAACATCATCAAAAACAACGAGAAAGATTTTTGCTGAGACCATTCAACTAGTTTCCCATAAACCATCCCTTACAGAATGATTAATACAGTGAAACTTGTTTTAATAATTGTGTTTGTGTGAGCGTGTGAATTAATTTCTTAATATCCTGGCCTAGGTTGCTTGTTAGAGATCGCTTTTTAGCGATAAGGACGCCTAGTATACCTTTTTTATTTTCCGTGTATGTTTCGTTGCTGTCTTAAGTTCTTATTTTGTACGGCTTACAATACAATACACTTGTAGTTTTATTTCATTTAATTACCTAGACCCTTAATCGTTTTAGTTTGCCATGATAATCCGATAACCATTCGAATTTCAATGTAAGTAACTTACATAGTATTAAAATATCACTTGCTTCAACGGTGAAGGAAAACATCGTGAGGAAACCTGCACGCCTGAGAGTTCTTCATAATGTTCTCAAAGGCGTGTGAAGTCTGCCAATCCGCACATGGCCAGCGTGGTGGACTATGGCCAAACCCTTCTCATACTGAGAGGAGACCCGTGCTCTGTAGTGAGCCGGTAATGTGTTGATCATGATGATGATGATGATACCTATCGTAATGGTTGTCATTGCGTATTGAAACTATTTTTCATTTATTTCTCAAAAAGTAAGATTAGATGCCAAGAAAAGTTGTGAAACAGGAACAACTGTTTAAAAATATTTAATAGAAAACTCTATTTCAGTATGTGTGAATTTATACACTACTAGTTGACCCGGCAAACGTTGTTTTGCCATAAATTATTTCTAATTTTAGTCGAATTATAGTGAAAAACTTCACAATAAAGACGAAAATTGTTCAGTTTTCGACCGGAGAGGAAAAATGATTAAATTACTAAAATGGCTATTAAAAAATAAAAGTTGATCGTAGAAGGGTGAAAATTGAGGATTGTATGTATTTTTGTATGTTGTATCATAAAAAAATAGAAATTAAAAATTTTGTCTAAAAAATAAAAAATAAAATTTAGGGGTGGACTGCCCCTAACATTTAGAGAGATGAAAAATAGATGTTGGCCGATTCTCATAGATACCGGATAAGCACAAAAAATTTCATCAAAATCGGTCAAGCCGTTTCGGAGGAGTATGGCAACGAAAACTGTGACACGAGAATTTTATATATTAGATATATATTTAAGTGTGTCTGAATGTCGTTAAACAAATAGTTTAAGCCGCGAGACTTCCCGCCTCTCGCGTCTCGTCCCCGGGGCGTATCGAATTTTTATGAAGACTCATGGAGCCATAAATTCCATTAGAGTGTCGATTACCTCTGCGGCGAAGTTTTAATATTCGAGACATCAAAGTGATTATATCTCAGACCTGAAGCACGCCGCGGTAATCGAAAAACAACACACGCTTTTAGCGTTCAAATTTCCTGAAATGAAATTAGGACATTGACCGAATTTAATACAATGTTAAGAATAAGAAAGCAAGGTTCCTTATTAATTGTATTATACTTTCCTTAACCTATGAACACAGAGCTAAGAGGAAAAAGGAAGAAGGGGTCTGCTTCTTCACTCATCGCTAAGGTGTGTTTAGACCTACACTAAATACACGGGCAAACGAGCGCTCTAGAACGTCTGCAGCAAAGATTCCGTCAGATGACTACTGACAACATACTCGTACCACCGTCATACGCTACACACCGTCTTCGCCGGTGAAGACTAGGTCCCCGCTATCTTACGTCATGCGAACGTGGGCTCCATCCACGGTCTCGGAGATGTACGGACCACTCACCGTCCGACTCCCCCCTCATCCCAAAGGTTCGGCCTCACAGGAGGCGCCCTTAGGTAGACATTCCCTTAGTTTCTTCGAGCCCTAGGGCTCAAAATTTCTTCTGGCAGAGCTTCTTTTCGGAGCTCGCCAAACAGCCCGCTGTGGCAACCAATAGCTGTGCTCACTTTATTGGTTGTTTTCGAAAAAAAAGATTCCGAGAAAGTCAAGATCCTTAACCGATTATGCTAGCTACTTAACCAACCAGGTAGTACTGTAAAACTAAGTACGTTATAAAAGTTAGATTACGTTATAAAATTGCACAAGATCGCTGAAAATATCACAACAATACAATTTAACGACAGACAGACAAAGCGCCCCGCAACGCTCCAACGGCGATAAAGAGATACGTAAACGAGGCGGTGACATTCGTCGAGGGCGCGGAAGGCTTTACTACTTCCGGCAAGATGGCGGACAGCGACCGGAAACTGTGCCCGCCGATAAAACACCTTCCAGACGGGTACGGTGGGCGAAGTAAGTTTGCATAAACATGGTAATATTGAAACTGTTTCTAGTTACCAAAAACATACCAGCTGACTTAGGATCGAAACGGGCGTACTGCAAAGGAACTGTATACAATTTATACACTTTATTGTACACCACATAAAATAACAAATACAAGACAGCAAAGAAACACACAGAAAAGAAAAGTGGTACCATAGGCGGCTTTATCGCTAAAGAGCGATCTCTGCCAGGCAACCCAGACCAGGATATAATATATAGATTAACAGGAGTATAAAAATATAAATAAAGACAATATAATACATACAATATATTACACAAATATAAATAAAACTAATAAATAAAATACATAACTTAAAAAAAATCTAAAACTGAGTAAAAACTTGCTGCCGACAGAAATTATGTAACAAGAACATAAAGCTTCTGAGATACTAGTTTGGAAGTCCAAACTACAACAGTTATAATTTACCAATATGTTGCGTAAATATTTACATACATAAATCGAAGCCCTCTTGAATTAAAACAGTTTCAAAATGATTATTTATAGATAGGTAGATATAAAGAATATCTTAATATAGTCAAAATGTCCAGTGATTACTATTTTAACAAATGGAATAAAACCCTTGCAAGCTTAGAAAGCTTAACCGAACTTGATCTTGAGTATCAGGTATCTAGACTTCCATCGTTCTTACTAATATTATAATTATTGTGTAAGTGTATAAGTTGCAGCATTAAAGAGAGACAAACCTTCGTTTATGCTGTACCTTTCCATTTATAACATCACGAGGAAAATAGGGATAAAAGTACAAATGATAGAAGCGAAAAGCAGATCTTGCAAAATTTACTAGAGGATACAAGATACTGCTGACTCAAGAAAATTGTTAATATGAGAGAGTGTAACGAATTTTACTTTTCTCGCTTGTGAAGTCAACATCTCCTGAGGATGATCCGGTGTCGGGTCGAAACGTGCGTAGAGGTTCTGGTGGAAGATTTTGTGTGGTGTTATATTATACAAATCTCCCGGTTGTCGGCGGAATATAGCAAATTATACTTGCTGTTTATTGTTTATCATGGACTTCCGCAAAGTAACGCCTGCTTCTATTCATTACTTCTTCATATAATTGCACGCCTAAGTTACAACTTCTAGGAATCAACCGTTCATTCTGTAGTCCTGCGGTATTAAGGCGTTGACACAAAGCTATGGCTACGCGTCTGTTTTTCCATAATGTTCCCATAATTAAGCATGTCATTGTAGGAAACCAAAGTCCATGATCAGCAATGCTGCGAAGCCGTTCAGCGTTTATCAGGGATGCTTGGAAGTTATATAGCATGCTACAACGCCGCATTAGATTGTCTAAAAAACAATCTTCAGGTTCAAAAGACGGAATACATTGCTAATATCGTCACGGCGATAGTAGCCAGGTAAGAATGACATTAGTTGAAATAATCCCTAGAAAATAATATAAGTGATGAGAACCTAGACTGCTGGAATAAAACGTACAAACAACATGATAAGCATTTACTAGTAGCAATAGTAATATACGTCATATACACAGTAAATGCCCCTTTTTAAATTTGTTTCAGAATTCTTGAACTAAAGGAGCAGTTGCGAAAACTAGAAGCTGCTTATTTTCATTTTTTAAATAGTGGTATAGCTGAACATAAGCTAACGCCGATTGATGTAGAATTTTCCGACATTCCTGCGAAATATGAAAGATCTCAGTATGTAAATGATATTATAGTCAAAGCTTTGCATACAGCTAAGAAAATAAAATCAGAAAAAGAAGGTAAGTATATTAGAAAGGATACTCCTGAATACGATATACAAAATTTATAGATACCTGTTATAAAATAAGGTGTAATTACTAGACGGCGAAAAAAGAGAGGATGCAGTTTCTGAGCATTTAATAGAAAATAAGTGGTGGGAAGATACAGTAGAAATTGAAAACATAAAACCCAAAAGATTAGATATGACCAAGGTTTATGAAGTAAAAGAAAAAATATCTGAGGAAACATTGAAGAGAAAACAAAAAGTGTCTATAATTCAAGCACACGAAAGAACGAGGTACGTCTCGATTTATTTAATTTTATTTTGCAGTAAATTAGTTCGCATCTAACAATAATTACAATTTCAAAGGCAAATAACCCAAGTGGTTCGAACACAAAAACAGAGACGAGAAATGTGGGCAAAGGAACTACAAGGAACTTTAATTCCATCAGCACCTATTGAGATAAAAGAAAGAGCTGCAAAACTAATTCAAAAAGTTTTTAGGTATACTTTACATATAATCTCCTTGATTTATAGCGATTAAAGTAAAGTAACTTGTCTTCGAATATTCAATAATCGATAGTGACTAAATTTTAAGTTCACTTTAACAGATTTTATTTTGAATTAAAACGAGAAAAAATTAAAGATTGCTATAGAGAACAACTTTTGCAATTAAATTTATGCAGTAAACCATCTTACAAAGAAACATTAAAAGATAAAGAGGTAAGCAAAGATAAATTCCTTATTAATATTTATTAATTAAAAATACTTTCAAACTCTCTTTATAGATAACACGTAAGCAATTAAAATTGTATAAAATATACGAAGAACAAAGAAAAATATATAATGAGAAATTCAAGAAAAACTATTTCATGAGATATCATGATGACATTGCTGAGCATGCAAGAGATAATGTTAGAGATTGGTTTCAGAAATGGTAATGGAAATTACACAAATTAATGTATTGGAATAATTACTAAGGACTATGTTCCAAAATATGTAACTTTAAATATAATTAGAATAAATCTCAGTTTATTTGTTTATAAAGGTACAACGCAGTGACGTTTTTCTATGATATCCCTAAAGAAAGTAAAGGTGGGTCTGTTTTAATTATAAAAGATGAAGTTCCTTCACCTTCGGAATGGAAAGAGAAGTACGAAGCGTATGTCCAGAGTAAAAGCAAAACTGCACAAGAGGTAAACTTTACGATCATAAATAATTGACGATCTACAATTATATTTTGTTTTTTTTTTCAATCCCGTAAACAAATGACGATGAATAGGGAGGCATGCAGCTCACATACATTGCTGTCTATATGGATCCTGTATGTATATCCTATATGATATCCAGATATGGATAATAGTAGACCAGGTATCAACATATGTAAGAATCTTGTCGTTTTAGCTTAAATTGGAAAAGCAAATAACGAAAGCAGAAAAATTAAGGTTGAAAAGACAAAATAAAAGAAAGAAAAAACTAGAGGCAGACCTCTTAAAGAAAATGATGAAGAACCCAGCTCTACATCCAGGGTACAAATATCCTGCTTCAAAGAAAACTGAACCCTTAATACAGGTACATTTATATATAATATGGTACACACCATAATATAAAATAAAAATCTTACTTTTAGAATCATTTTATTTCAACTTTACAGGCACTAAAGATATATTATCAATGTTGGCACGATTTGAATAAGGACAAAAATATTAATATGAACGAAAAAAATATTAAAAGTATAGATGAAGAACATATCTGTATGGAAGTAAAGTTAGAGATAAATAAAGATGTAGACATGGATATGAGGTAAGTTTGTTTAATTATCATCCTTGTTACTTCTAACCATAAAATTCGCATTTTCATATAAACGAATTAAAAATAACACGTCATGCGGTCTTGAGGCTTATGATCTATCGACCGTAAAAAAATTTGGGTGAATTTATTGTTAGAAGAGTAATGTGGACTTTGTGTTGCAGAAGGGAATTAAAACAATTAAAAAGAGCTCTGAAAGAAGATTACACAAGAGAAGATAGACAAATGCCAAAGCTAATGAATAAAAAAAAGAAAAGCAAAAAGAAGAAACAGAAAACTAAACTAAATAATTATGAAAATTATATACATATAAAATTACCGTTACATTTTGAGGAAAGTCTAATGGTAATTTTATTTATTTATTTTGCACAAAGAAAAAATAAGTTTATTATTTACTACACTTGATGCTTAAAAGCAGCTTGGCAGCTCCAAAAGAATAATGCTATTTTTATGCAGGGAAAATTTTGAAGCTAATCTTCAAAATTTTGCTCTTTTCCAATATTGTCAATTAAATTTCATGATTTATGTACAAAAGTCTATCAATAGCTATAGAGCGAAAAATGTATAGGTACCTATTATGACTTTTTTAGTATTTGGCAGTATGCGAAGTAATTAAAATGTATCCACGAAGGGATTTTGTGGAATTTCTAGGAGATTCCAATTTTGCTGGAGACAATTTCAGATGTTTGCTAAGGTAAGGTTTTAACTGATTTCCACTTCCACAAATAATGCAAAGATCGCTTTTGTTCCCTGATTCCGGCAATAGAATAAATAAATGTTTCGTTGATAATATATATATCACTATAAACTTTACTAATGTGGAAACAATTGTGTTTATGCATCAAGAAATATAAGTATCTTGATAGTAAGTATAATTAATAAATAAAGTTTTGCGTTGATCCGAGTTTGGTAGGTAAATGCAAATTTACTCGATTCTCAACAAAAAGTAATGCCTAATTTTCTTACAAAATAACTTCTTTTACATTTGTCTCTTAACGTAATTTCTCCATAATTTTAACTGAGGCTCAAATGAGTGGAGTGAGTTTTTGTATAATAGAAGTTAGTGGAATAACCTGGATATTTTGTCCACCCTTACATATCGCAATAGATCGGCAAGAAGAACTTACCATTTTTTTTATACATTACAAGTTAGCCCTTTACGGCTATCTCACTTGGTGGTAAGTGATGATGCGGTCTAGGATCGTAGGGGGATAACCTGTTAGGTTATGATAAAACCACACTTCTAATTGGTTTCTACCCGACATCGTGCTGGAACGCTTAATCGCTTTGCGACACGTCTTTATCAGTAGGGTGGTAACTAGCCACGGCCGAAGCCTCCCACCAGACCAGACTCGAGCCGGGAATCGAACCCAGGACCTCCGACTTTATAATGCGACAGCGCACGCACTGCGCCACGGAGGTCGTGAAATTTTAAACTCAACTCTGTCTTGGTACCATGTTTTCACCGACCACACCTCATAGAGTATATGTTTGCTTATCACAGACCAGCATTACACTTTGGTGCGGAGACGAGAGCAGTTTGGTGGGAGAACTGCCGAGAAGTGATTCATGGTATCAAACGCATTCTTTTGGTGGGACCTAGAGGCAGTGGGAAGACACTTTTAGTGCACATCCTGGCTTCTGTTAATGGTACGTTCTCTTAACGTGCAGTACCTAAGTGAAATACGTAATATAGTAGCGCAGTCTACGTATATCATACAAATCTATTCTGAACTATGCAGCTACCTTATAAACCTAACGCCTTAGAAAATTATTATATTTCATATTTATACTGCATCAACAAACGCAAATATATTATATTACTATATACATACGTGTGTAATAGTTGCTAATTCCCTTCCCACAAATATCTTTTTGGCTCCTTTATGTGCAACAAAGGTATTTAAATCATCATCATGATCAACCCATTACCGGCTCACTACAGAGCACGGGTCTCCTCTCAATATGAGAAGGGTTTGGCCATAGTCCACCACGCTGGCCGTGTGCAGATTGGTAGACTTCACACGCCTTTGAGAACATTATGGAAAACTCTCAGGCGTGCAGGTTTCTTCACGATGTTTTCCTTCACCGTTGAAGCATGTGATAGCTCAATTTTTTATTTAAATTAATTAATTAAAAAATTGAGCTAAGCCATAAAAAACGACCTAACTGGAAAAACCTATATAATACTTAGTGTTCCTTCACAAAAATCAACCTGAAGAGACAGGTCCGGACACAAAGTCAACGTTTGGTTCTAGGATATTCAAATAATCATAAGTAAACGAGAAGGTAATATAAGCGTAGGAAGCAGGTACATCAATTTATTTTTATTTTGTTCAGATGCAATACTATACGAGTTGGATGCAAACCAGGTTACAGAAGATAAACAAACTACAGACGACCTGAAGCAGCTGGCCAGCTCTGTTGCCATATGCGCTAGAGCAACACAACCTTCTGTTATTTACATCAGGAATGTTCATAGGCTTTTCTACAATAAGGTTAAGACTTGAATATCATCATGATCAACCCATTACCGGCTCACTACAGAGCACGGGTCTCCTCTCAATATGAGAAGGGTTTTCCTTCACCGTTGAAGCAAGTGATATTTTAATTTTTTTAAAATGCACATAACTGAAAAGTTAGAGGTGCGTGCTCGGATTCGAACCGCCGACCTCTGATTAGGAGGCTGACATCCTAACCACTAGGCTATCACCGCTTTCTTATAATTGAATATCATTACTCCTGTATTATGACATGAATTTAACGTTTTTTTTTATTCGTTGACAAGTTTGCGCTTGATTACGTCGATCCCATCATCATTATCGTGTCGTGCCTCCAAAAGCTTCCTACCTAGACAATATGATATAATAGGTTTGGCCATAGTCCACCACGCTGGCCATGTGCGGATTGGCAGACTTCACACGCCTATGAGAATATTATGGAGAACTGTTAGGTATGCAGGTTTCACCTCACGATGTTTTCCTTCGCCGTTAAAGCAAGTGATCATTTTAATGGCTTAAAAACGCACATAACTCCGAAAAGTTATAGGTCAAAGTTATAGGTAGGCCCGGGTTCGAACCCCCGACCTCTGATTAGGAGGCTGACGTACTAACCACTAGGCTATCACAGCTTTCATCTTCAGCCCTTCTCATATATCCGTGCGCTGTAGTGAGCCGAAAATGGGTTGATCATGATGATGATATAATAACCAGGCTGACGGCTTGATGTGTGCTTCGAAGCATGGTTATCACAAATTGTTTAACTCCGTGCTGGTGCTACCTACAGATAATTTCTTGAGAGTAAAACCCGATACCATTTTTTGAAAAAATACTAACCAATAGACCGAGGCAGTCTTAGTGTTAGGTTTAAAATACATTCCTAGAAAGGAACGCAGTCTTGCAAAGCCAATTCTGAATGGCTTTGCAATGGCCAATGCAGAAATTCTGCATATGCCGATACAGAATTCCACTACAGAAGAAGTGGAACTGCTGTCTGTTAAATTAATTTCTTTTTCATGTGTAATATACCTAACAGTTTTTTTTATGATGTGCTGATTATACTTACCTAGGTTGCTGCTAAAGAGAACGAAACGCTGGATGTAGACAAAAGATTTTTCTTTCGAAAGTTATTCAATAAAATCCACCATCATGACAATGTAACAATAATAGGTAAGATAATTCTTATTTTTCTTCAGTATCATTCATTTATTTAAATATTTATTGCACACAAAATAAGATACAGAAAAAAAGAAATAAACGTTAATTTCGGCGTGCAAAGGCTACCGCTAAGAGTTATCGCTGAAATATCATCATTATCAACTGATTATTATCGATAGTTCGTTTACCAGAGTTACTGCAATACATGGGGGCTCATTATTTGACTGGGCCGCGGTCGAGTGCACAAGTGTTCCCGTGACCCAGCCACCAGGCGACGCGAAGGAGTACGCTGGGTTTTAGTGGGTATTTTGTCGCCAGCCTGGTCACCGGGGAGTCCCACATACACCGTCGGAAGCGGCGCAGTCTTGCCTTTCGGAGGGGATGCGTAAAAGCATTTCCTAGCGTGAAAAATAAACATTATCAACTGATTGAACCTATCAAAGCTAGGTCTTTTAAGTTTCGGAATTTGAAAGTCCCTAACTTTCAAATTCCGCTTGCGTCAAACGCGGGGTATCCCAGCTACTTTCCTAGTTAGGTTGTCTCCTCCAGAATAGCTCTCTCTGAGCCTTAATAAAAATTCTGGGTAGATATCAATTTCGTTTCAAATGGAAAAGAGTATATTTTACTCGTTTATAAATTCGTCTTACTATGGAAAATATAGAATGGCTCCCCATGATGTTACCTATTTTACAGGCACTTGCAGTGATCCTTGGGAGGCAAATAGTAAGCAGATGTTAAAGAGGTTTCCATCTGTTTTACTTCTACCAGATACGAGCTACTCTGCTGTTTTTCTCATACTACGAAACTGGGTTTTGAAGTAAGTTTCTCATTTCTAACTACGCGCACCACAGATTCACAGGTCAGGTTAAAAATGGCTAATTATAGTTATTTTACCGTCCATATTCCTGATTTAAGAAACTAACGTTGTTCCTCTGATATTCCAGCAACCGTATAGTCCCAAAGGACTTGGATATTCACAGTTTGGCTCACGTTCTTCAGGGATATTCTTTCGGATACCTCGTTAAAGCTTTGGACGACTTCCTGACAGCTGATCAAATAGTAAAGTAAGGTTTCTAACGATTTTGATGGTAACTACGGGTAATCATATCGGTATGATATTCTAGCCCATTAGATCAATCAAAAAACCCGGATATAACATAATAACACTTCGTACTATTACATTAACTAGGCTCACACAAATGTAAAATAACACAATCTAAAAAAATAAATTCTTTTCTAAATTCATACACAGACAGAGATCACTTTATAGGTACGACTTCGGTCCTATGCCTCCGATTTTAAATTCTGTAAAAGCCGATTTAAAATAAAATAAATATGATTAATACCGGGCAAAACAGACTAGAATATTCTGGAAAAAAGCCCAACCTAAAATTAATAATGCTTAGTGAAGAATAGGAATAGTACTTACTGATGTACCGCTGTGCTGTGTAATACTTACCAAATTAGCAGATCTACTGGAAGCGAGGGATTTGGTGAGATTATCTTACAAAAGTAGAGATGGCAGGCGGGCAAATGTCAACCTGTATAGGCGAAAGAACACACTTTCGCAAGAAACTGTTTGGACATTTATTACTTATGTTCAACTCCATTATGAAACATAATTTCAATTATAGAGATAGGTAGTTTTTTTTTCGGAAAAATCCTGGTATTTTCTTGCGGGAATTACAAAATCAAGAATAGCGTAACAGATATCCTGCCTCCTAAGCTCAAATGTTTTTTTTTCAGGATAGCAGCTTACGGATTGACACCTCAAACTGTTTACGAATACATTATTCAAGATAACAATGTGTGCAAAGTTGTGAGTTTGTTTTTTTTATCCTTACCTTATATTGGTCTAACGCGGCTTATATACCGGCGACACGCCTGCAATCTGTCACACCGTCCGACCCCCCGTTATCCCAACCGTCGCCTAAGCCGAGGTTCGGCCTCAAAGGAGGCGCCCTTAGACAGACGTTCCCTTAGTTTCTTGGAGCCCTAGGGCTCAAAATTTCTGGCAAAGCTTCTTTCCGAAGCTCGCTAAACAGCCCGGTTACGCTGTGGCAACCAATAGGGTTAGTAAAGCTGCAAAAAAAATGCAATCTGTACAACCTGACGTGCCAATGTTTGTGGAGTGCTGTGATTATATAAGTGGGGGAGTACCGGGATCGATCTCCTTCAATTTTCTCTTGTGTAGTCTGGTGATTTCGGCCGTGGTTAATAACCACCCTGCTGTCAAAGAGGTAGCCAAGCGAATTAGCGTTCCGGCAGGAAGTCGCGTCCCCAATAAGGATGGCCCGCCACAATCATAACATACCTGAAGTTGTGATTGCCGTACGCGCTAACTAGTAGTATTGAAAGAAAACATATTTGTTATTTTTCATCAATCCAAGTTTTTTCCTTAATATTGGTACCCGTTATTTTGTTACCCCTTACCCCCGTACCCCTTTATATATCCCCTCCCCTTAAATAACTTGATAAAGGTGATCCTGAAGAACAGATGAGTTCACGGGGGAGACCCCTGGGGGATCGGGTCAGAACCGCTGAGTTCTATGTCGCATATGGGTATAGCCCCGTATTTGTAACCATTACTAACGAAACACATACCAATACGAGATCGCTGTTCACCAATATTGTACACAGTTATGGAAATAGTTTTACACTCATGTTTTAGGACTACCAAAGGTATCTCAAATGGTATACACAAAAGACTCGCTGGGGAAAAATGGAAAATAAACGACTACAAGAAAATCTGGAATTTCAAGCACTCTTAGAAGAATGGAAAGATAAAATGAAGAAAAAGAAAGAGCACAATTAAAACATTATTTACAGCAAGTTCTACTGTTTTGGGTAGGTTAATGTAAAGAAGCGTGATAAATACCGATGTGAAGGATAAAGGCATGGATTTTCGTAATTAAATGTTTGAGTCATTTGGACATTGGGACATTTTCTGGGAGCGCCAAAATCATGTATGAAGCACGTTCTATTTTCGACGATTCATTTGATTTTTTTACGTCCAAATAGTTGTAGAAAACATCCTAAGATAATTTCTGATCGATCCGTAGATTTTTCGATCTGATCGATTAGTAGATTTTTTAAAGCAATCATTAGTGATGTCTTTCTCAGGGACATCCATTGGGAATACGCGGTTGGGTATTGACCCAACCGCGTTTTAAGATAGGAGCTATACAAGTAAGACGAGCTGAGACGAAAAAACAAAGTTGTTAGCTAATGCCTAGTTATATTTTAAATGCGAATGTGAGTTTGTTGTTCGACATAACTGCTCAACTAAGCTGCGTGCAACGAGTTCACTTTCAAAACTTATTCGTGGCTATTCCTGTGAGATAAATTGAGAATGAGTACACGTAATTATCTCGTGGCGCGTATGCTAGACTTCACCTTGCCTTAACAATAATAACATATGAAAACCAATATATAATAATCATTTAATATATTCATTGATTGAAACGAGCCCACTTATTTCAAAAAAACTATTTTTTGGGGTCCAAACCTCTTAAGTGAGAGATCTATAAAGCGCGCGTACTACGAATCTCGTTTTAACACTACCTTTGGCCGGGCAAAGTCAAAATACCTCTATAGATTTCAGCCTCTATACGCAGGCATACCCGCGTCAAACCATAGGTAAACAGGGGTAGAGAGTAAGCCAAAGGGCATACAAAAACAGACGGAGCGGCAATTAAACGAAAGGGTTGCCGGTTGGAGATTTTTATCCGGGTTCCCGCGTTCCGCTGATGCGGCAACTTCAATTCTTTATTACATAAAAATGCAAATTCTTTGAAATTGAGTAGGGTGACTCTGCTTTAACATTTAATTAACAAATCTGTCCTTATGTATTTAGGATTAGGAATGATCCTTCTCGTTCTCTAATGGTTAGGATGCTAATCAGATCACGAAGAGGTGTTTAATTCCCAGTAGGGTGGTTTTTTGGTAAGACTTCATCTAACGCCATCTCCTACCAGAGCAAACTTTAGGGCTCACTTAACTCGATATATAACTTTCATAAAGCAGAAACAGATTTACTAATACTGAGCCATCGGCTATTAAAAACCATTGCAAATGTTTTCATATAAAACATCTATCGACTAAAGCAGTATCATCATCATGATCAACCCATTACCGGCTCACTACAGAGCACGGGTCTCCTCTCAATATGAGAAGGGTTTGGCCATAGTCCACCACGCTGGCCATGTGCGGATTGGCAGACTTCACACGCCTTTGAGAACATTATGGAGAACTCTCAGGCGTGCAGGTTTCCTCACGATGTTTTCCTTCACCGTTGAAGCAAGTGATATTTTAATTATTAAAAAACGCACATAACTCCGAAAAGTTAGAGGTGCGTGCCCGGATTCGAACCGCCGACCTCTGATTAGGAGGCTGAAGCCCTAACCACTAGGCTATCACCGCTTCACACTTGGAAAGCAGTATAACAGACTAATGCCGCCACGGAACACGACATAATGCTAGCTTTGGCCATCACGCCCCCTCCAGATAATTACTAGTATCAACTTTAGTGTTTCACTGTAGACATTTGCCGGCCGTTACAGACGTTCTCTAAATAACTCTCCATTACATTTTGAAATCTTAAAAAAAATATATGTGAAAATTGCGGTCGCCCTATCACACAACATACCCCACTCGAGTTTCGTACGAAATTACTACGTCCTATTTGAAATTAATTTGGAACGTTTAAACAAGATCCTTTAACTTCGAATTTATTTTATTGCTGACGTTGTGAGGATTCTCAATAAACTGAGTGTTTTTTTCTTTCGCACGTGCATACATTGGCTCCCCCCACCATGCATCCACCGCATGCATTAGGGCACTGTTTTTATTATTACCATATATTAAATAATGAATAGAAGCAGGCGTTACTTTGAGGAAGTCCATGATAAACAATAAAGAGATATGACTTCACAAGCGCGAAAAAAGTCGCTTGTGAAGTCAACATCTCCGGAAGATGATCCGGTGTCGGGTCGAAACGTGCGTAGAGGTTCTAGTGGAAGATTTTTTGTGTGGTGTTATATTATACTAATCTCCCGGTTGTCGGCGGAATATAGCAAATTACACTTGTTGTTTATTATTTACCATATATTAAGTGTATTGGGTAAACGACCAGATTAACAGACAAAGCTCTGAGTACATAATTTAGTGCAAAGGCATCTTGTAAGCTAGGATAGATTATAATGCTCAAGACACTTACACGAAAAAACTATTACATATATAAAAATATGTTTGGTGAGTTTTCTTTCTTTCACACAGCTACCACAACATACAACATTAGTAGACCACACTAATATTATACCTAAATGCGAAACTTGTATGTATGTATGCTTGTTACTCCTCCGCACCGGAACTTCTAAACCAACCTATCTGAAATTTGGAATGGAGATTACACACTTTTTTTTTGACATATAGACTAATTAATATCTCGGGAAAATCTATAGTTCCCGAGGGATTTTTTAAAATCAGAAATCGATAAGCTACAAATTTAGCTACAGATTGCCACAGTAAACTTCTTCGAAATTAGATTTCTATTTTAGGAAGGACGCAGAAGCAGAAACGGGAACAAGAACAGGAATGACACATGAATTATATTTAAATAACAATCGCTGTTTATTTCACGGGAATTTTAAATACCTTTAATCGTGGACGTGGACGAAGTTCTGAGCACAACTAGTATAAACAATAAACCCGAGTACGCCGCGGTTAGAGCTGGTTTTATGATTATGCAATCTTAAAAATGGTCTCTCGAGACAAAATATTGTCTAAGTCGGCATTTAAACAAGAATTATAATTAATAAATATCAATTTTATTCAGTCTTTGTATGTTTCATTTATGTCAGCATGTAGTTACCTACTTACATTTCATCCATCATTGAAGATATATAAAAAAAATATATTTATATAAGGTCAAAAGAATTCAATGTTTTTTATAGTACTAATGGATGATTAGCAAAACCTAATACTGTTGTAATCATGGATCACAAAAAGAAAATGGATACAGCACTTCACACCAGTAATATCAAATGCGATGACCTTGATCCGCGCTGTTTTTTTTTAACCACTACAAGTAAGCCCTTGACGGCAATCTCACCTGATGGTAAGTGATGATGCAGTCCTAGATGGTAGCGGGCTAACCTGTTAGGGGCATGGTAAACCCACACTCCTAATTGGTTTCTACGCGACATCGTGCCGGAACGCTAAATCGCTTGGCGATGGCGATGGTAACTAGCTACGGCCGAAGCCTCCCACCAGACCAAACTCAAGCCGGGAATCGAACCCAGGACCTCCAACTTTAAAATACAACAGCGCACGCGCTGCGCCACAGAGGTCGTCATGTACACAGCACTTTCACAATAAGAGATAACTGGAGTTATTATGCCAACTGCCACCCTGTCCCACACGCAGTCAATCCCGTTTCGCTAGTCTACACGCTTAATGCACATTTGTAAGCTACGCACACATGTGAATGAAGCACGTGTGAGTGAGCAAGCTGTCATGTATGGTGGTTTGGTGGCACGCTAATCTGGCCAACATGCTGTATTTTTTTTTGTCATCATCATCAGCATCATCACCAAATTGCAGGCAGAGTTAAAATACCACGTAACTTTCAATGCCAGACAGTTCTGCCAGGTTGGTCAAAGATGGCCTTTATACAAATTCCTGAACGATGTAATTTTATCACACTGTGATAAAAAACCTGTGTCTTATCATGAATAGAAGCAGGCGTTACTTTGCGGAAGTCCATGATAAACAATAAACAGCAAGTATAATTTGCTATATTCCGCCGACAAACGGGAGATTTGTATAATACCTATAACACCACACAAAGTCTTCCACTAGAACCTCTACGCACGTTTCGACCCGACACCGGATCATCCTCAGGAGATGTTGACTTTACAAGCGCGAAAAGTAAAGTTACTTTACTTTGTGGTGTTATATTATACAAATCTCCCGGTTGTTGGCGGAATATAGCAAATTATACTTGCTGTTTATTGCTGTGTCTTATCTTCGGTAATGAACGGATGTATTCGACGGACGATCGGTACAAGAGTCGCGGATGGCCATTATTTTAACTATCGACGAAATCGCGATGATACAATACGTAAATGATAAACAAGCATGGGTGTGAAATATTGCTCTAATAAGATAGCTCTTAATATAATTTTAAGTGGCATGTGAGATGGTGATAACAAAAAGAAAATTTACCTGGCTAAGTTTGTTGTGGGCTTTTTCTTAGACCGGGACGCGTTTGGAATACTCATAGCTTTAGTTTTAAGTTTACGAATGTAGTTATCACCATCAAATCACTACTTTGCAAATTATTGACGCGTCAAAAGCGCCTTTTTAAAGGACTATTTGAATAAAGATTATTTGAATTTGAATTGAATTTGAATTTACAAACCCAGAATATGAAATCTATCGACGGATGACACTACATTTACAACCAGTGTTACACTAGATACTCAAAACACTTTTCTGTTGGTCGTTCAAGGAATTTTGTACTGTATCTAAGAAATACCTCCAAAATCGAAAGCTCTAAACCCAACTAGCAGGTAATTGAAGAAAGTAAAATAAACTAAATTCATTCATATTTCATCGAGATAAGATATATTCCTAATCATCATCATCATTATCACCGTAATTTCATTCTCAGCATCTCATCGGTGAGCTACTACTAGAACTGCATAACGAACTGCAAATATTATAATAATTTAAATCAACATTACATCACAAAAAGCCATTATGTTTTTCAAAAAAAAAAAACATTCATAATCCATTACGACGATTAGGACGACGTTTATCACGATTCTCATCATCATCATGTGTCAATAAATGATGATGATTATGATGTAGATGATTACGACATAGTTTCGTGGTCAATATTCTCTCAAAACTCGACATTGTTCGTTGCACTTTGGGTGACCGGCGGGGCGGTGGGAGGCAGCCAACGCCTCGATGTCGAGCTGCGCAAGGTGTTGGTGGGCGTCGGCTCCGGCGCGCACGGCGGCCAGGTCCGAGCGCGCTATCACCCCGGCCTGCATGTAGCCCAGCACGTGGGGCACGTGGTCGGCTACAATCTTCTTCCTTTCCACTTCAACTTCGTCTCGCCTGGAAATAACGATCATCCATCGACCAATATGCCACAGCGACTTTATTATTCTAGTCGAATCCGTCACTGGTGAGATCTGAAATGACTAGCATACCCGGTATGTACTATACCGGACATCATGTGTATATATACTATACAAGACATCGGTAAAAAATTATATGACATAGCGGCTGGTTATATCATTTAAATAAAAAAATAGTACCTAAAAATGGTGGCATAATAGCTGATTAATCTTTATATAAAACTATTATATTAAAGTAAACCGGATATTTGATTATTTGCTTTCCATCAGGCTTGTTTACTATCGCGAAAAACTCAAAAGTGGGGCTAGCTAGTGTGTCCATCCGATTTCTGTAATCTCAGTCTGCGACGCAAATATTACAATTGTTCGGACCTATTTACCATGTTTTATCATATTATTTTAATTTAAATAAATTCTCAAACGAAACGTATGTCGTGCTTACCAGGCCTCGAATAACGGGGGAAATACACATATATTATTAAATGTTATAAATATAAAAGCTCAGCAGAAAACATAAACTGCTATATACTCCTAGATTTTTTTTTTTATTTATTCACCAAGTTAGCCCTTGACTGCATCTCACCTGATGGCAAGTGATGATGCAATCTATAATGATAGCGGGCTAACCTGTTAGGGTATGGTAAACTCATTCTCCTAATTGGTTTCTACACGACATCGTGCCGGAACACTAAATCGCTTGGCGACACGTCATTGTCGGTAGGGTGGTAACTAGCCACGGCCGAAGCCTCCCACCAGACCAGACTCGAGCCGGGAATCGAACCCAGGACCTACAGCTTTAAAATGCAACAGCGCACGCGCTGCGCCACGGAGGTCGTCAAAAAGAATATGACATACGAAATGGCTAATTCACTCAAAAACGCCATGTCCGCTTCACCATGGCGGACTTTATGGGCTTGTTCGATTCTAAATTGGATAGGATTCCCTTGGCGTCAACAGCATAAGACAGCATCATCAATTAACATCAGATGTGATTGTCACATCAGAAGTGAAGTTGTGATAGCCTAGTGGTTAGGACGTCCGCCCCCTAAACAGAGGTCGGGGGTTCGAACTCGGGCACGCACCTATAACTTTTCGGAGTTATTTGCGTTTTTTAAGCAATTAAAATATCACTTGCTTCAACGGTGAAGGAAAACATCGTGAGGAAACCTGCACGCCTGTGAGTTCTCCATAATGTTCTCAAAAGCGTGTGAAGTCTGCCAATCCGCACATGGCCAGCGTGGTGGACTATGGCCAAGCCCTTCTCATATTGAGAGGAGGCCCGTGCTCTGTAGTGAGCCGGCAATGGGTTGATGATGATGATGATGATGTGATTGAAGTCAAAAGATGGTCGTTATATAAAAACACGTACCACGCTTTGTCGCAGTCCCACACGTATTTGGCGCGGTCGTCCTCCATTTTTTTGTTTCTCTCTCTGATGATCGCGTTCTCCTTCATCTGTTTCAGCAAGTCTTTGGCGTACTGCTCGTTCTTTTCTCTTTTCTTCAGTTCCTTTTCTTTTTCTATCGTTTCATCGGCTACCATTTTTGCTTCGGCCTTGAATCAACGATAAATTCTTAAAAATCTCATTTAAAGCATAAGGTTCTATAAGGAAAAACAATTATTTTAAAACTTGTTGTTGGTATGGTAGTACACTTAGTTAAGATTATTTCCAACAATTGATTTCAACTATATTCATTATAAAAATAAAATTTACTCAGTGATAGAAAATTTCAAATAAAGATTGAACAGTAATGACAAAGACGGGATTTTCAGTTATCCAGAGTTTAAGCGATAAATCCCTTCAATATTAAGAAATCACCAATAGATGGACGTTAATAATCATAATATATCCTATATTTCTATACCCTATTTATTTTATTTTATTATTTTTTGGCTGAGTTGGACAGTTGACCCATTAGTGCCGACCGTCTAACTCAGTTAGGAAATGTTCTTTTCATGCCTAATATGCTTTCTCAGTTCCTCTAGTTTTAAGCTGTTAAGTTACAGATTAGCACCGAGGACAAACCTCTTTGGTTTTTTCGCTGCCTTTATTGTAATTAAGTATATTCCTTTTATATTAATAATAAATAAATAATTATAAATGTCAAAGTGTGAATGTGTGTTACTCAATCAAGCACAAACGGCTAAACGGATTTGAATGAAATTTGGCATGCATGTAGCCTTAGATATGGAAAACCTTTTATCCAGATTCCTTAAGTAGTTCCCGAGGGAAAATTTTAAACTATTTACGAGCTAAGCCGGGGGCAGATAGCTTTGAAATTTAGTATGCATGTCAACCTATGCTATGGAAATGGACATGTATTTTCTATACCGATCTCTCAAATAGTTCCCATGGGAAGATTAAAATTGTCAACGAACGAAGCTTTAGACCCAATTCTGTAGTCCTCATAGACGAAGTCGCGGGCAGAAGCTAGAACACTTTAACGAGGTAATAACGCTACCAACTTTATCCACAAAGCATCTTTGATATTTTTTTTTTTATATACACTACAAGTTGGCCCTAGACTGCTATCTCACCAGGTGGTAAGTGATGATGCAGTCGAGGATGGTAGCGGGCTAACCTGTTAGTGGTATGGTAAACCCACACTTCTAATTGATTTCTACGCAAAACCAATTAGGAGTGTGGTTTTTCTTTCGACACATTTTTGTCGGTAGAGTGGTAACTAGCCACGGTCGAAGTCTCCCACCAGACCAGACTCGAGCCGTGAATCGAACCCAGGACCTCCAACTTTATAATGCGATAGCGCACGCACATCGCCACGGTGGTCGTTTATTCCAATCCCTAAACCCTGAGTCGGAACAATAGCTTACCTTTTTCCTAAAGTCTGCTTCTGACACCTTCTGTTCCCTCTGCAACCTCTTCCTCATCTCCATCTGTGACGTCAGCGCCTGCTTGGTGTCATGTTTGACACGCTCCAGCTTCGTTTTCACAGCCATGTCATCCTGCACGTTCTTCTCCAAGTACTCTTGCTCTTGTAAAAGCTTTATTACGTTCTCACGCTCTTGGCGGGACGCCTGGAGGAAAATAAAATTAATATTAATTCACACAGCTTAATACCGTAGGAGAAGAAGCCTCTTTTTCTGCGACCAGATGGGCTATTGTGTTTTAAATTCTTGTTTAAAATAAAACATGGTTTCAGTTTTCAAGCAATTAGGTTGAATTGCATTTGGAGCTTGTTTATGTTAGATATACTTTTAAAGAAAACTTTTAGTAGGATAATCTTTTGATATACAACATTTATTTAATTGAAGTGAACTAACTTATAACAACATTTAAAATAATAGAGTCATACTAGATTCTAGATTAGTTTTGGAAAGCAGATTATACCGATACAAAAACGACGAGAAACTCAGCATTTACATTTCCAAATAATTTTAAAATTTCAAATAATGTTAAGAGTTCTTAAACAAAGGGTTGTTTGTATGTGTCTATATCTATCAACCGTAAACCTAAATTGTATAAAATAGCGGCGAATCGGGCCCCACGATACAGGATTACCTAGTATGGGTCCTAACAGATGTAACTTTTGGACTTAACTTTATAAATAAATATTTTTCATTTTATTTTTATCTGTCAATGAGCCGAGCTGTTTCCATATGATTTGGCAGAACTGTAATAGGTGGAGGGTAAAAAAAATTCACAGAGTCTGTAGTTCTATTGCTGCTAAACCAACCAATGATAAAATAAAATTGTAGAAAATACAGACAACTGTATGTATTTGTCTGTTAAAGAAGCAACAACCACTTTACACAATTATTGCATTGCAATTAATGGTGATGATTTTTTAAAGTTAAATTTGCATTGACTGGTTAGGTTTTAGGTCCAAATTAGTAGTTGCCATTTTTGGTTCTGATGACAATACTATTTCATATATTCAAATTTGTAGGAAATTTAAGATGGCTGCCGCTTCAAATTTGAGGATTACATATTTTACTAAAGCCCTTTCAATATGTGTATCAAATGGAGAAAAATAATATGGAATTGTTTATATTGTTAATAAAGCATACTGCGCTATAATGTTCAGATTAATATATAATTACCTAATAAGTGATTGTAATATTGTGTGACGTTACCTCGTCCAGCAATATTTTGTCGGTAATTTTCTTGTTGATTTCTTCCTTTTCTCTCACTTTTCGCTCTCGCTCTGCCACTCTGATTTGACCAAGAAGTATCAAACGTCAATATTTTGAATAATTGATATACTTAATACTGAGAAAAGATTTGTTTGTTTGTCTGTTTATTTGTAATCTATAAACTATGAAACTACTGAACCGATTTTAATGTCTTTTTTCCCATGTAAGTAACATGCTAAGTATTTACTTGAGTAATAATAAGACATCTCTATATCAATTATATCTATAATGTTTATGAGATGGTAAATGTAAATAAATAGAATATACATATTTATAGGGATTATTGATTAGTTTGGCGTAAAGTTTAGGAAATAATGAAAAATTAAAATGCGTTTTTTGAGCAATTAATATATCACTTGCTTCGACGGTGAAGAAAAACATCTTGAGGAAAACTGCATGACTGAGAGTTCTCCATGATGTTCTCAAAGGCGTGTGAAGTCTGCCAATCCGCACATGGCCAGTATGGTGGACTATGGCCAAACCCTTCTCATATTGAGAGGAGACTCATGCTCTGTAGTGAGCCGGCAATGGGTTGATTATGATGACAACCTAAGTTAGATATATATTACAATAATAAGAATAATAGTAACATCATATAAAATAATTACATGGCAGCACTTCTGTCGGAGAGTGCTTTCTTCTGTTCCTCGATCTGCCTCTCCTCTATGACTACCATAGCTTTTTGTTTCTCCTTCCAAGCGTCGCGTGCTTGTTTAAACGTTTTCATCTCGTTTTTTAATTTCTGTGTTTGCTCACGTTTGTGCTGGAGCTCTCTGTAATGAAAAATATTAAACAATTAGCACAATGTTGCATATTTTGAGGAAACATTTTTCAAAAAGTCTAACTCTTATATAAACCCTCTAATCTAAACTAGAAGGCTCTTAAACCTAGAATTTAGAGGACATCATCATCATCATCAACCCATTACCGGCTCACTACAGAGCACAGGTCTCCTCTCAATATGAGAAGGGTTTGGCCATTGTCCACCACGCTGGCCATGTGCGGATTGGCAGACTTCACACGCCTTTGAGAACATTATGAAGAGCTCTCAGGCATGCAGGTTTCCTCACGATGTTTTCCTTCACCGTTGAAGCAAGTGATATTTTAATTTTACTAAAACGCACATAACTCCGAAAAGTTAGAGGTGCGTGCCCGGATTCGATCCGCCGACCTCTGATTAGGAGGCTGACGCCCTAACCACTAGGCTTATTAGAGGACATAATCAAATGCTTTTATGTACTTGTAGCTGCAGGATCACTGCATCAGTTCAAGGAAAAATACTCGGAAAACAAATATTAGCCTGATATAAATTGTCTAGTAAAACAAGCAGGACAGCTTGGACAAGTTGTTGGTGAGTGGCCCCTCATTGGAGCCTGCCTCTGTGAAGTAAGTTCGTCAAAGATTTAACTCAAAGTGTAACGAAGCGTTACACTTTTTAACTTATTTATAGTATTCTTATCTATTATTATCTATTAATGAATTGAAAATATATCTATTAATGAAATGAAATTTATAATTTTCTAAACGGTGTTTTTAGAATAGCAACATCACCGATATTGCTATTTTAAAAGCAGCCGCAATAAAAAAGCCGTTAGGCGCGAGCGTCGCTTCCTCGTTGGCTGGCGGGGGGCACCTTCAACACTCAGTCGTCACCCATTCGCTTTAGAAGTGGGTCGGCTGTCGCCTTTACCAGCAAAATACAAGTCTAACGTTTTAGTAGACGCGTATTTTGTTTTCTTTATTAATTTACATTAACGCCAAGTAAATTACAACAAATTAATTATTCTCAGTGTGTTTTAAGCTCCCGTACTAGGGAGTATAGCTGGGGTTTTCTCTGCACCGCTTAGTGCATAGTCTCCTGGACGCAGCGTGCGAGACCTGCTGCACACCACCGTTCCTGTCTCCTCTTCGACCCTTGGCCACCCTACATCTTCGGCCGTCACACACACGGGGGAGTACTATGATATCAGCATAAGCTCAGGCGGATATTGCCCGTTACCACGACCCTATAAATTTTGTGTGCCTACCAGCCTAGCCGTGGCATATTTGCAACATTTGAATAAATGCTTGGTAAGCGAGCCTAGTTTTTTTATTTAAAATCCTAGTAAGCCGCTTACCGGCACGCTGCCCTCCTTGTTGGCCGCTTAGCCAGCCTGGTCCGGTACAAAAGGTGGAAAAGTCTAAAGGCGTAATAACGAATACTGTAAGATTTGTCTTTGGATGGTGCTACACCTACACAATTTCTAGCCGCTGATAAGCTTTGTGGTAGACTTCAAGCATTCTACTGGGCATTATATTATGCTTTGAGTTACAAGAGTCTAAATTGGCGTAAAAACGAAAAGCCAGGCCAGCCAGCCAAAAGTGGCATCAGCCCAAGTTCTATATAATAATGTTAATGTCAATCCCTTGATTATCATTCCGTCCAGTTGTTGCATCCATCCCACAGTTTGCATTAAAAAGTTTACAAAGCTTCTATGTTAGACCCATGTCACTGAGCCTGCTTTTAATGACAGGGTTTTACACTGCCCGAGATTAGAAACTTAATAATATTCATTGGAAAGGTTATAAATAACAGTATGTACTTGAAATGAACACCTGCAGTTTTGAAAAGTTCTTATAAAAGTTATTTTCTCCATTAGTTGTTGCATATACATTTTATATTATTTTGCCAGAAAATTTGACTACCACCATAGCACAGCTAGCTTCTACATTTGTTGATCAGTTGAGATACTGACCTCTGATCCTCATCAGCCAGAGTCCTGGAAACTTCTTCCAGCATCTTCTTCTCAATAAGCATTTCCTCATACTGGCATTGCTTCTGCTGCTGCCTATTTACCAACTGTTGCTGCAGCTCATTGCAGTATTGTCTATTCTTACTCTGCTTTTGTAGTTCATCACGGTCTCTGGCCTCATATTCATTGAAGAGGCAGGTTGAGAGCATGCGGTTTGCTTGTGCTTCTTCAGCCTTAAAGATTGAACATTTTTTCTTTATAACTTCAAGTTATTGCTTTACTGCAATCTAATCTGGTATGCTTTATAATCGTATATTATGATACATGCTTATGTATTTAACCAGAATACATATATAACTTAAAATAAAACATAGATTAACCTAAAACTAAAAATCTTTAAAAATAAATAAATATATAACATCATAACTAAAAAAACTGGTTTTAAGTGAGATACTGAGAGATGTGATTGTGTCGGACCTCTAAATATGAAATGACCTGCATAAATCAAGCATGACTATTTTGGACAGACTTGACCATGGCAAATGCTGATGTGGACACATGAATCGTTTGTTAGGAGACAATTTGTTTTTGACGTTAAACTAATGGCCACAACAAAATAATAAGAAGTATGTTTAGTGTATAATATTGCAACACTAACCACTTAGGTAAAATTGTTTGTTATTATGTTTTAGAACAAAATAATTTAAGTTGATTACATTACCTTATCTTGCAGTTTTTTGTACTCATTGCACTTTATCTGCAACTGCAAGTCTCTAGACACATAGCCAGCTTGCAGCTTTTTCATCAGCTGACGGAGACTAGGATCCCTCTCTCGGAGATAATGCCTCCGCAGCAGTTCACAGTCTTCTTCTCTACGGACCTTGGCCACTTCTATGCCTAGGTCAATCTCTTTTTTAGCATGTGCATTCACTATAGCTGCATGATCTGTTCTCTAAAAATACAACTAGAATATATATGGTATATTTGAAACCAGAAGATATAACCAAAGACTAAGCTTGTGGTTTTCAGTGGGTCAATAATTAGGCTAATATTATATGTAGCCTAAATTATATTGTTCTTGCCTTCTAAATAACCGAAATGAAAAAACCGAATGTAGCAATTGTTAAATTTTAGTTTTTAATAAATGTTCTTTTTATGTTAAATTTAATTTTTATTTAATTAATTTTTTCCTTTATATATATATATAGCTATAGCGTAGTTTTTATTTTTGCTCTTGTTTTTTTTATTTTTGGCATTACTATTTTTAGTTGTACTTTTAAGTGCAGGACTTCCCTCAGCACGGTACTAACAGAATACTAGCGTTGTGGGTACTTTAGTATCCACAACATTCAGCTGAGTCAGTACCTTTTTATTGGCGCGACACAATATTAAAATACTAATTTAATGTGTTAACAATAAGGCATTAGATAAGTTACTCTGTTTTGTTTTGTTTAGTGTATATTTGTAATTATGTTGATCTAATAAATAAACGTATTTCTATTCAATTCTAGCCAGTTAAGCTTTCAATGACACACTGCCAATGATACTGCTGATGTAAATTGAGGGGTTTGTTTCAATGTAGTGTTATAATGCATGAGCTCATAGCTGATTAATAATAAACTATAAACCTACCTACTAGAAGCAGTGATAGCCTAGTGGTTAGGGTGTCAACCTCCTAATCAGAGGTCGGCAGTTTGAATCCGGGCACGCACCTCTAACTTTTCGGAGTTATGTGCGTTTTTAAAAACATTTAAATATCACTTGCTTCAACAGTGAAGGAAAACATCGTGAGGAAACCTGCACGCCTGAGAAATAATGTTCTCAAAGGCGGTGAACTCTGCCAATCCGCACATGGCCAGCGTGGTGGACTATGGCCAAACCCTTCTCATATTGAGAGGAGACCTGTGCTCTGTAGTGAGCCAGTAATGGGTGGATGATGATGATGATGAACCTACCTCTTTATACTCAGTCTCCATTTCAGCCTCTTTCTGTATGAGCGCGAGGCATCGACCCATCCGCCCATCCTCCATGCGGCTGTTCAGCCATTGTATATCCAGTGCCCGCTGGTACGTTTCCAGCTCTTTGCGACGTGCTTCCGCTATCGCATTACGCTGCAACTCTGTTTTGGGTTCCTAAACGTGAATACCCCGGCTAAGTTTGTTGTGGGCTTCTTCTTAGACCGGGGCGCATTTGAAACCCTCATAGCTTTAGTTTTAAGTTTACGGATATAGTTATCACCATGAAATAACTGCTATGTAAATTATTGACGCGTCAAAAGTGCCTTTTTAAGGACTATTTGAATAAAGATTATTTTAAATTTGATTACATTCTAGAGTACTTGAAGCTCGAATATTAGTTGATATATTGACATCAAATTTGTATCCAACTTTGGTTTTGCAAAAGAGCTCCTTCAGCTATAATAGAGCGTGACTAGATTCAGCTAGTTTTAAGTTAAATGTTGGACTTAATTGTGTGGATGTACAAGATATAACAAACAGAAATAAGCACAATTACCTACTATAAGCAAACATAGAAGTTGTGTTAGGCACTTACCATTTTTTAAATATTAAATAAAGATTAAATGTATTGTATATTTTACCAAAAAACAAAAATAAATTTATTATTCGCTTGAGGATTTCTAACTTCTGATCTCAAAAAAAAAACGAAAACAAATTTCAAAATTTGTAAACAGAACGCTGTCAGTATTTTTTTTTTAACCACAGACCACACTCAATTACTGAGCCAGACGAACTAAAACGCTTTCAAGGGGATGTTTCCCACTCTGGTTTTGAACTCTCGGATAAATTCAGTTATAGCTTATAACATACATACAACTCAATATTTCGGAATCCTTTTGGATTTTCCGTATGTTTTTGTTTTCTAATCACATTTGAGGATAATTTTGCATTATAGCAAAATTAAAGTTGTGTACGAGTTGAGTATGACTTGTTGTTTCATGTTCGGCCACACGGTGGTAATCATCTAATTGTATTTAATCATAATTATTATAACTCTTTTGAGTTCGCGGTTATCTAACAAGTAGTTTTATATTGATTGAATGACAGTGAGGAAATCGGACATTTGCTTGATTGCTTAATTTCTTTAGACGGGCTTCGATGCTGGTAAATTTTAAGAATTCAATTGTTATATACGAGTTGTTTCATATTTTTATTCAATAATGAACAATCATGTACGAAATGTATGTTTTTAATTTTAGTTTCAGTGTGGCAACGTGTGGTTGGTCTAACGTCAATAAGGTATTTGACTCAACTATAATAGGCTTATGAGTTCGGGTTCCGTTCTTTATTTTAAAGACATTTGTAAGTTATTTAAAAAAAAAACAATAATATATTTAAACAATGTAACAATTCATTAGATCCCTGTCCCTGCACCCAAAGAGCGAGAGTACAAACATGAAACATATTTCTCATGACAACTATCACATGTTAATCAAATTGTCGTGAAAAGTTAGTAAGTTGTCTTTTAAATATTGGGTTATCGATTTTGATACAAATTTAAGCAGTATATTTTGTCAATCATATTGTTTTTGTCTATGTTTCTCAAAACTATTGAAATAAGTAAGAGTATAATGGTTTTAAAAGAAATATTTTATATTCATAGGAACTATCTACATAATATCTTATTATTTAAATCGTAGGGTGAGCCTTCACATATTTTACACTGATCTGTCTTTAACGAGAACACCTGATCTGTAGGAGATACTTTGAAAGTAGTTTCAAAGAAACTTGGTACCAAGGGCCGTCTCCGATGGTGACCATACCATGACGTGACGATGGTGACCATACCATCACGCGACGCGATGAGACTAAGTACAAGTAAACAGTAGTCAGTAGTTACAGTTGAAACTTGAACAGGTAGAGGACGACCTCCAGCTACGTGGTTAACTAGCATGACGAGAATTTTGGAGGAGGATTACCCTGACACCAGCAAATTAGGAGATCTGGCTCATCTTTAGTTGGATGGAGCTAGAAAGGAAAATAATTTAAACTCTTCTTCTTCCTAAGGACGGATATATATTTTTCCTAAAAATTGGGGAACTCCAGTTACTTGGCAACTTTAAGAATTTTTATTCTTTCATAACCTTAGTTTAAAATCTATGTATAAATGTATATAAGAGCTTAAATAAAAGTTAAACAAAACTGTCAAACATATAAGTTTTTTAAAATATTTAAAAATAAAATATAAAATAAAAGAAGAAAGAAAGAAGCAAGTAATTAATAGTACCGCCATCTAGCGTTAGTATTTGGCACTTTATGGTTGACATCAATTCAATTCGCCTCCGGCTGCTAGAGCGAAAGCTCATGTCACGCCAGTATAATTTCACGGCACTTGGAATTTGACGTGTGAACTGTGACAGCAAATTGCAACCACTCAGTTGCAATTTGATAGTGTTTTCGAAAATAAAGACAGTCTGTAATGAAATAGTGATAAAAATGGCAGAGAGTAAAGGTGCGTTAATCGCGAAATCAATGCAGAAACATGCCGGTCGCGCAAAAGAGAAGGTATTTATAGTTTTTCGTATTCTAAGTTTCGTCTGAGAAGTAAATTGTTCGAAATAGTATGTGTGTAAGCGGGTTTTAAAACGAGGAGAGGCGTCGCTTTAAAACTACGCTGCTAGTACCTTTTGTTTTTCTATACTTAATCCAAAATCTAATAATCCTCCACCTGTTGCTGTTCTTTTACCTGTGGAACAAAAATACTTTTTAAATGCCTTGATCCTTGTTTACTTGCTCAGCTGACTAGGTTTACGTGGACGTTGAATTTGCGCTCATCTTTTCCGGTTAAAGTCCTACGACTATTAATAGGCCTTGGTTACGATATATTTCTGACGCTCCCTGGTGCACTGGTATGCAATGTTGCCTCACTCTTGGGTTCGATTTTCAGCAAGTAAATTGAGAATTTTTAATGTCGAAGTTGGCTAAGGCTCAATTTTATCCTAGCTGTAGGCTTCAGGTGAGATTTATTACTAGTTACACAATCTGCATAGCTGTATCACCTAGCAATAACTCTTTGCAGCATAGCATTTGAATAGGAGGTAAAGGTTTAAGCACTGTGATACAAAAAGTAGTATAGCAGTCATAACCTCAAGTTCTACAACTTAATCTAAGACTTCATTATTCTAACCAATTGTTAATATGAACTAAAATTCAGATACTTTTGTCAGATGAGTAATTTTGGTTTAGAACGATACAAATTTGCAGTATTTGTATGTACTGGTGTCCAATTTAACATCCCAAAAATATTTTTTGTTAGCAATTAAAAGTTCTAAATTGCCATTGTATAAAAAATAACAATGAAGATATCAAGAGTAGTTAAATTTCACTTAGAAAATGTTATGTTGATAATTGTTTATTTCATTTTATGGCACATGTGCCATACTTATGCTGAGGAATGGAGATATCTGGGCTAGTGTGCCCAATTTTATAAATAACTCCTCTGTAGCTATTAGCTATCTGTTGGAGACAGATTGTGTGCTGTCTATTCGTACATTTTTATAAGTTCTATTTTTGTTGATATACTTTTGTGTTACCTACTTACTAATAGCTAACAGCATTTTTAAACCAACATGTTATTTATTGTAGTTGGTAAAAAAATTAGATTTAAAAGATAAGGTTTTGTGATATCATGTCAATTTTCTATTAATTTGATTATATTGATTTTCCTGGTCAATATCATCATCATCATCATCATTGGTAAATGTATGTATTTTATTAATTATTACATAACTGGAAAATAACAAGTATTAATAAAATATTGTGAGGAACACACTCAAAAATAATTTCTCCCAATAACTGCTATAGCAAATAACATATTCAATTCACAAAAAAGTATATTAACCATCATTACAAACCAATTTATTTAAGTTTTTTTAAATTTCCTTTAATTTTTAATTGAAAAAACATAAAGAGGAAGTTACGATATGGCGGTGGACGAAAGACTTTTTAAAAATAATTAATTTTATTTGAAATTAAAACTAATGTACAGAAATTACTTTAGATAATTAATTATATGTGGACGTGAATGTGGGTGATGTCAGACTGACGATGCTTCCCATTGTTCCATCGGCGGTCCTTACTGCAAGCTGGCATTCTTCCCTATTCAATAGTAATGTGGCGTTCCTGCGTCAGCGGAATGCCGCGGTTACGACATGGTAACTCCTCCCTCCTTAAGATGGAAGCTCGTTCTACAGCTTCCAGGAGCGTCCTCGCGACTTGTATTTTTCAGATTTTTCTTGAAGGGGTATAGTCTGTAGATTACTGCTGATATTATAATTATATAGAGGAGTATTGTCGGCCAACTGGGAATAGTCATAATAGAAGTCCAGTTTAGATCTTCTTCTTCTTCTTTCTGAATATCTTCGGCTTTATTAATGAGTTCGTGAATGCTATCTAAGGGGGTGTCTTCCAGATGAATTTCATATTGGACTTCCTTCTGGAGTATTAGGTTCTCATTGGGTAGTGGGATAACCTCATTCATGGTGATGCTGCTGGTGTGTGTTCTTATTGTTCTGTTCATGATGTTTATTTGGCAGTCTTCTGTTAGGTTGGCGAGAAATGTGCCTGTTAATTTTCTGTAGTCTGTTTTCTGTCCGCATTGTGTTCTTATAACTTGTGGTTCAGTAGATATTATAAGCCACGTGTTTTCTTGGATCTTCTGTAGTTTTCCTCGTATAAAGTGCATACGTGCACGAGTGCAATTACCATTCTTCTGTTTGATAAGTGAGATGATGCAATCCTCGGACTTCTCAATAGTTTGTGTATCGAGTGATTTGCATAGCCAGGTATCTTCTGTTATCTTCTTGCAGCTTTCTTCTATGTATGCGTACTCATCGCTTCCAAGTGCAAGGAATTTGGATTTTGGTATAATGGTAAGGTTTTGGTTGTTGGGTAGGGAATATATGTGTATATAATCATATGTAGTGGGTTGAATGGACGGGATTTCTAATATAAATGTTAATGCATGTTCTGTACTATAGGCTTTAACGCTAATAGACTTTTCTATCCTATGGATATTATCAATACTAATAGATTCTATTGGGTTTAGTGAAAAATAATTCTGTAAATTACTTACTTCTTTAACTAAATTTCTAGGGCTTATAATACTAGGGTGCATTACACCTAATTGGGAAAAAGACATAGCATCTTCTAATAGCATCAACTTATCTAAAATAATCTGCAAACTAAAACTTATTTGAACGTATATCTCTATGCACGGTTTTACCTTCATGATATTTTTTAATTATTTCTTGTTGCTCCGTCTTATTTTCGACTAGAGTAACGCGTGACTTACATCTTATAAGCTTAGGGCCTCTATGATTGAAAATTGTTGTATAAACTCTAGAAAATGCTGCGTATAACTCTTCGTTATAGAAGTAGCAGTAAAATACGCGGTCTGCAACAGTGTGTTCTTTTAGAAATTGGATGATTTCTTTTTCTGTATTATTAACCGGAATAAAAACATCTTTAATTACAGTTCTGGAGTTGGTTGACCTATTCTCTACTCTATGTGTTGAGCCTGGGGTTGATCTAATATGGAACTGTTTTAACTGTCTATCTATAGCGTCTGATATTATTGGTATTCCGTTATTTTCGTTGTCAGGTTGAGTGTGGTTTGTCGAAACTAAGTTATCGGGGTCTAGTGAAACTACACTCATACTGTCAGATTCAGTATCTGGGGGAAGTAACATGTTTGGTCTAACCGTCTCGTTGTTGTTATCATTGCTGTTACTATTACTATTGTTGTCGTGATTGTCTTCAGGTACGGAATCCTGTACTGTTTCCGTTGCTACATCACGGCGAACGTCGTCAAATATTCTATTTATCATGTCGTCGTCGTCGTTGTCGTCAAGATTAACTGCAAGTGAATCAATGCTTTTATGATAGATTTTAGCTCTAGAAAGAGCATCAGCGTTAGTATTTTGTCGCCCCTTTTTATATACAACCGTGTAATCGTATTCAGCTAGTTTAAGTCTCCATCTAGTCAATTTAGAATTGGGGTCCTTAAGCGACATTAACCATGTCAAGGGCCTGTGGTCGGTGAATATAACGAACTTTCTACCGTAAAGGTATGGTCTGAAGTATTTTATTGCCCAAACTATGGCTAAGAGCTCTTTTTCAATGGTTGAGTAACGAGCTTCTGTATCAGAAAGAGTTCTAGAAGCGTATGCTACTGGTTTATCTGAGCCTACTTTGCCTTGCGACAAAACTGCGCCTAGAGCTACATCTGATGCATCTGTCGTTAATATGAATGGTTCGTCAAAATTTGGGTACTGTAAAATAGGTGCATTGGTTAGAATCTGTTTGCACTTGTTAAATGATTCTATAAGTTCTGGAGAGTGAGTGACTTTGCCCTTTTTCTTGAGACATAGGGTCATTGGTTTAGTTAGCTTAGCAAAATCTTTTATAAACTTTCTATAGTAGCCTACCAATCCTAAAAAGCTCTTTATTTCTTTTTGGGTCTCCGGTAATGGGAAATTAAGGACTGCTTTGATTTTGTCCTGATTCGGTTTGAGTCCTTGATCTGTAAGTTCATGACCTAAAAATGTAACATGTTTTTGCAGAAATTCCGACTTATCTAATTGAATTTTAAGATTATGGGTTTTAAATCTATTAAAAACTTGCTTAAGTTTATCAATGTGCTCTTGTAATGACGTAGATATAATTATGACGTCATCTAGGTAAGTGAAAACATTATCTATACCTCTAAGGATGTGGTCCATGAGCCTCTGAAAAGTACTAGGTGCATTTTTTAAACCAAATGGCATCCTAAGGAATTCATAATGTCCTCTCTCAGTTGTAAAGGCAGTTTTCTCTATGTCGTCGGGGTGCATTTCTACCTGATGATAACCGCTTGCTAAGTCAAGTGTCGTAAAATATTGTGCGCGTCCTAGTCTGTCAAGGATGTCGTATATATTCGGTAAGGGGTATTTATCCTCTACGATTCTATCGTTTAGTCTACGGTAGTCAATAACTAATCTCCATTTTATTTTTCCGGATTTATCTGGTTTTTTTGGTACAATATGGACAGGACATGACCAAGGAGATATGCTCTCACGGATAATACCCTGTCTTAAAAGATTATCAACCTGATTTTGAATTTCTTTCCGTTGTTGTGGGGGTTGTCTGTAACTTCTTACAAATATTGGAGTTTGGTCTGTTAGTCTCAACTGATGTTTGACAGCGTGTGTAAATGACAGTGGGATGTTTTCAGAGTAAAAGATATCTCTATATTGGTAACAAATCTCATTAATTTCGCGCTGTTCTTCCTCGTTCATGTGTTCGGTACGTATTTTACTTAAATTATTGCATAACTCTTTATCTATTTCTGAGTTTACCTGAATTTTATTTAATTTATAACTATCTATTTCTGTGTTCTCATGATATGGTTCTAAGTGAAACTTTTCGTTGTTAGCTATTATTCTCTTCTCGGAATTAAAGTTAATAACTGATGTTCTAAACTTTCCTTCTTTAACCTGAACCATGGCTGCTGGGGACTTTAAGCCGTTACACCATATAAATTCATCTTGAATATATTGACCATCGGAATAATTAGTTTTAACTACTATAACCTTTTCGCATCTTGGTTCTATGGTTAGTTTCCTACTTGGATAGTCAAATGCGATTGGTATCTTGGAGTTATCTGTATGTAAAAGTCTATTTTTTATGTCTATATTACAGGATAGTGATTTTAGTAAGTCTAACCCTATAAGGCCTTTGTATTTTTTATCAAAGTCGAAAATGAGAAATTTATGAATTAAATCGCTATTAAATGCTGGGGGAAGTGGTAAATATACAACATGATTATGTCGTGTAATCGCATGGGCTGTTTTTACCTCAAATGGTTCATACTCGACAAGCTGTTCGAAAATTGTGTTATATACTACACTAGGGGATATCATTGAGCGTGAAGCTCCTGTGTCGATAAGGAACTTACCTTGGAATTCTGGTAGTACAATGTATGGCAGGTGGTCTTTGTCGTGATTATTTAATTTAATTAACCTTCGTCGGGTGGATCCTGATCCTGGTGAAAATCCTGATTAACCTCATCCTCCATTTGATGTTCGTACTCCTGTTGGTTTTCCCAATTTACATACTGACCTTGGTGATAGTCGAAGTCCGCTTCGTCTTCAACATGTGTTTGCTGATAGTTGCCAGGCGAACCTGTATAGAATAGTTCCTCGGCTACGAACTGTGGCTGTTGTGGCTTAGAAATAGATCTCATTGTAACATCCGAGACTCTTTGAGGGGGTTTTACCTGTTGGTTCGGTATATTATTTCTAAAGTTGCCTGAAGGTGGTTTATAGTTACCTGATGGTGGGCGGTTCTTCCATGGTAGCATGGATTGTACCCATTGCTGCCGTTGTTCTGTAGTCAACTTATTTTGTTGTGGAACTAGGGCTGTATTACTTAGGTGGTTTTGAGGTTTGTTGAATTTCAATGGTTGGGGTTGCTTAATGGAACTTATTGATTCCTTAAACTTTGCCTGAGCTGATGATGCGTTGAAATTATTAGTATAGTAAGTTTTATTATAGGCAAGTTTCGCTTCCTCTTGCCTTGCTAGAACTATGGCTGACTCTAGTGTGGCGGGGTTTCCTATTCTAACTCCTATAGAAACTTGGAAATCTAAGTTATTTGTGAATTGTTCTATTACCATATTCTCGTAATAACATTTATTTGAATGTGTGCCTACCGAAATTAACGTGTCAAGTAATTCACGCAGACGCTTTCCTAGCATTTCAGCATCTTCGTTCCTATGACGCCGTATCCTAGTAAGCTCCTGCATGACCTGTATTTCATTTCTTGGTTCTCTTAATCTTCGTATGAGAGCGGCCTTAATTGTATCCCACGAGTTAAGGGTCTCCTCATACGCAATAGCGTCGATAGCAGTACCGCTTAACCTACTTTTAATTAGGCATATAATTGCTGGGTGAACTTTAGCATTTTCGTCTAATAAATTTAAAATATTTTCAATTTCTCTAATATAAAAGTTTAATCTTTTTGTGTTGCCGTCATAGTTTGGCATTAAATCTGCTATTAATTTAAGGCTTGCCATATCACAATTAAGGATAGACATTTTTAAGCTTAATTAGTTTAATAAGGATTTATTCAATTTAATTATTTTCTATAATATAGTACCTACCTATCGCAATTTTAGCGCTTAGATGTGTACTACTATAGGTTTTAGTGAAAGTCTATAGCACTATATTGCCAGACTTATATCTAACCTAAAATAGTTTCTTAACTATATTGTCTTTAGCGATTAGAGCTTTTAGACAGAACAAAATATAATATATATACTAAATACGTAAGGGGATAGAGCAAAAGGAACTTGGTATAGCGAGAGTACTCACCAAAATGTTCTCTGCATCTCCTTACGGGTCTGACGCACCTTTCTTCCTTCCTTCCACGTGGTTTCTCCGTCCGTGCCGCCGTCGTAGGTTCTAAATCGCGATTTTAACGATCGGAACCGTTCAATTGGTCTTATTTTTGGCCAATTGTCGCGAAATAACGACTGCGCCAGTTACGATATGGCGGTGGACGAAAGACTTTTTAAAAATAATTAATTTTATTTGAAATTAAAACTAATTTACAGAAATTACTTTAGATAATTAATTATATGTGGACGTGAATGTGGGTGATGTCAGACTGACGATGCTTCCCATTGTTCCATCGGCGGTCCTTACTGCAAGCTGGCATTCTTCCCTATTCAATAGTAATGTGGCGTTCCTGCGTCAGCGGAATGCCGCGGTTACGACATGGTAACTAGGATCTTGTTAGTATTCTTCGTTAGAGCAATCCTATCTCAAAGAGTATACAATACATTACGATGGTAGATAGAAATTAACACATTCAGTAGGATAATGACCTGGATTGGCAACTGGCCCACTCGTCCACTTTGAGATATTTCTAAGTTTAAACTGGCCTGCTGAGAAATCATCTCACACAACTAATAGCAGGAGAGTTTATCCATGTCTTTTGCAAATGTAAAGTAAAATTACTCCACTTTTTTTTATAGGAGCCTACTGTGTATATGTTAAAACATTAACCGATTCTTTATTAAAGTAAGCTATTTATTCATTTTTAATGATACACATTTCACCATGAGCACACAAATATGTTTGATACCTGTTTATATTTTGTAATTTTCCAGAAAACTGCTCTATAATAAAGAAAATACCATTTATTCCATCAATTTTTATTATTACAAATTTTAACTCTGTGGAAAATTCATTCTTTATAGACTCCATTGACAGCTGTAATCATAAAGTATTTTTGTTTGCTTGTTAATCAATGGGTGTACATGCTGGCTATCTTATAGCCTGATTTGGTTCAAATTGAAATTCAAATAATCTTTATTCAAATAGTCCTTTAAAAGGCACTTTTGATGCCTCAATAATTTACATAGTAGTGATTTGATGGTGATGACTACATTCGTAAACTTAAAACTTAGGTTGTATTAGTAATTTGAGCTCAAAACAATGTAAAATTTCTTGTCTGCTATAAGACGTTTTGATAGTTGAGCAAATAATAGTTAAGACATATTTAATTGTAAATAAACACATAATACATGCATATTTGTGCATGCCATGTTTGTGTAATCATGATTTCATCTGATGATTTTGAATCATTGCTATAAATAATGTTACATAACAATGTTATTGTTGACAATAGCACAATATATGTTAAGTCATAGGGTGTAAACTATCAAGTATTGAAGTAAGGCTTCAATACTTAATTGTTAACTATCAAAGTATGTCTTAAGTGATAAATTTATTTTGAAGAATGATAGATATTATTATCATACCGTTAACTTCCCATCCTGTATCATACCATCATACTGTCCCTATTTACGCGGTACTGGGGCCATAGTCGTTCTCTATTATAGTAGACAGAATTTTAGACCTAGACCCACCACAGTGCTCCAATTATAGTGATACTCGTTTTAACTGGGAATGTTGATTTGCTCATGATCTCTAGTCAAGAGTGGAATTTTAAAAACCTTGATTCAAGCAATGGCCACGCTGTCAATTTCAACTACTATAACAACACAGGTAAAACCTATTATTTTGTAATAGTTTACATCCTGGGAAAAGCCCGGAAAAGTAAACTATTATGTGATCCTGGATTCGATTGCTGGGTCTGATCAAGAGTTTTGCAGTAGGTACGACCTTACAGGCACCTTAGGCACCTTAGCTGACAGCGTTTTCGAGGCGCGGAGACCACGTTAGGTCGATTATCACAAATATGTAACATTAATCGCTTAAGCTGAAGCGGTGATAGCCTAGTGGTTAGGTCGTCAGCCTCCTAATCACAGGTTGGCGGTTCGAATCCGGGCACGCACCTCTAACTTTTCGGAGTTATGTGCGTTTAAAAAAAAATACAATATCACTTGCTTCAACGGTGAAGGAAAACATCGTGAGGAAACCTGCACACCTGAGAGTTCTCCGTAATGATCTCAAAGGCGTGTGAAGTCTGCCAATCCGCACATAGTCAGCGTGGAGGACTATGGCCAAACCCTTCTCATATTGAGAGAAGACCTGTGCTCTGTAGTGAGCCGGTAAATGGCTGATCATGATGAATCGCTAAGCCCAACAACCCGCATTGGAACATCGAATACACTTAAGAATTTGTAGCGTAAAAAAATACAGTCTGTGCATGTAGAGATGCCGAAAAACATCTTTTTGATTTCAATGTCGCAGAGATTAGAACATCAGAACAAGAAGTTTAATTTACTTTCCGTCGAGGAATGCATGCCTTTTTTAAACAATGGTCAATGGCAAATAATAATGGTCCACTATGGCAGTAAGTTCAAAAAAACAATAAACCTCAAAACGGTGTAATTTTTTTATGTAGTAGCATGTAACTGTGAGCCGTCAAGCCGTGGGAATGGCATGTAGCTTATCGTTAACCTTGCCGATTTAGATTTTACTATAGAAAGAAATGCTTATGTCATTGGGTAGAAAAGACATGGATAGTTCATTTTGAACTCTGCTACGTCAGTCTCTAAGAACGGTGTATTAATCCGTGACCGCATATCTAAGTAAAATAACAGGGACCGAACCTTAATTTTGGGACTACGGTTTTTTTTTTAATATTTCTTCTGCAGTTAGCCCTTAACTGAAATCCAACCTGGTAATATTTATACAGTCTAAGATGTCAGTGGGATAACCTATTTGTAGTATAACAGGTAATCAACATACCTCATAACTTTCTTCGCGGCATTGCTTCGGACCGCTTCATTGCTTGGCGGTACGTCATTGTCGGTAGGCTGGTAGCCAACCACAGCCGAAGACTATCGCCAGACAATGCACATTGAAGCGGCGTACATCGGGTTCACTCAACAGTAATTATCCTATAACGGCTGTTTTGCTGTCATCTATCTTAATACTAGTCTAGAGTTAGGTCATTCATCTCATCAACACATATTGAAGCAGCATAGATGGTCAAAACTGCAAATCCCTATATCCTTTGAGATGGAAGAACTGTGCGACATTAATAGGCTGACTATGATGATGATGAATATGTCAAAGCATTTGATTGCCCATTATAAGTTTAAATAACGTTTCAGTTATTGCCGACTTCAAAGTCGTCAAAGGTCACAGTAACACAAATCATCATCATGATAATTAAAGTCCAGGTGACTCTGGCCTCTACTTAAAAATCTAAAATCTGCACCCATGTTAATACACACACGTACGTACGTTGGTATACACGGATATGGTCATTTTTCGCTTTGCCAAGATGACACTTTCTATGTCCCAGATGGGCGAGCACTGTTGGTTTATGTTACATTTAATTACAAAAATTAATCTATCTTATTTAATAAATAAAAATATAATAAAAACTATTTTTATTATTTAAAAGATATTGATTTGAAGTAACACAGCGCCATCTTTTCTTTTATGTCAAACTGTGCTAGGAAACTGACGTACAACCTTCCTTGTAAAAATAATATAAATTGGCTAATAAATTTTTTATTCTTCACTTTGCGTCTGGTGCTCAAGTAAACAAGTTGTTTTAATTTCTTCCACACCTTTTATAAATCTATAGGTTATGGGCCCAGAGCATTCATAAACAAAACGCTTATTACTCGAGTTCTATTGACTTGATCTCAAACGGGACTTAGTTGTTAAATAGAGTTTTTACATAATTATTTAAAATGGATAATGTGAAGACCAAGCGAAACATCAAACCGTTTGATGGTGAGAAATACAGTGTGTGGAAATTTAGAATACGGGCGTTGCTAAGTGAATTGGACGTTTTAAAAGTGATTGACGAAGAACCATTAATTCGATGCAGTGTATGGGAGAAAAGTAATCGGATTGCAAAAAACATTATCATCGAGTATTTGTCCGATTCTTATCTCGGTTTTGCGAAGGAAGATAGTTCGGCGTATGACATTTTGAAAAGTTTGGATGCACTTTACGAAAGAAAAAGTATTGTGACGCAATTAGCGTTACGAAAGAGATTGTTGGCGTTAAAGTTAGAAAGTGACGGTACCCTTATAAAACATTTTTCCGTTTTTGATGACCTGATCACGGATTTACTTGCGGCCGGAGCAAAATTAGAGGAAACTGATAAGGTTGCACATTTATTGCTCAGCCTACCCTCAACTTATGATGGTGTTATAACTGCGATCGAAACGTTGTCGGAAGATAATTTAACATTGGCTTTTGTAAAAACAAGATTATTAGACCATGAAGTGAAGTTGAAAAACGAATCAAGTGATACTAGCGTGAAAGTATTGCACGTTGAGAAGATATCTAAATATGGAAAACTTAAACGAAAGTTTGATGATTCACAACCTAAAAATAATTTTAGCCAAAAGGATAATAAAATGAAACGGAAGTCTTTTATTAAGTGTCATCACTGTGGACGCAAAGGACACGTAAAAAACGACTGCTATTACTATAAAAGGATGAATCAACAACAAAAATTTACGGAAAGGACAAGGACCATTCAGACAGTCGAAATGAGTCAACCATCTACATCAACCGATTTTTCTAGCTTTGCATTTATGACGGGCGAATGCCATGACAATGACCATGGAAATAAAATCACATTTCTATTGGATTCAGGAGCTTCGGACCACATCATAAACAGAGATGATCTTTTTATTGATCATGTTGATTTACAGCCACCTTTAAAAATTTCAGTTGCTAAAAATGGTGAATTTATTTTAGCTACTAAAAAGGGAACTCTACAGGTTACCAGTGACAAAGGGATCCAAGGAGTACTTGAGGAGGTACTTTACTGCCCTGAGGTTCCTTACAATCTACTATCGGTGTCGAGGATGCAGCGTGCTGGATTGACGGTCATTTTCGATCAGAAAGGCGCGGATATATGTAAGGGTAATACGACCATTATGCAAGGTATGTTGAAAAATAATTTAATTGTTTTAGAATTGTTGGCATGTGTGAACAAAAATCGATCTGTTTCCCAAGTATGCACTAGTGACAAAAATAGCTATAAATTATGGCATGAACGATTCGGTCATATTAGTAAGGCAAAATTTTTACAAATTAAAAATCTTGAATTGGTTAATGATTTAGATCAAATTAATAACATCATACCTAATGATGAACTATGCGAAGCTTGTATAAATGGTAAACAGAGTCGATTGCCGTTCAACCAGACCAAAGATAAGACACACATAAAGCGACCATTATTTATTGTGCATACAGATGTGTGCGGCCCCATCACTCCTACAACTATTGACAACAAAAATTACTTTATACTTTTTGTTGATCAATATACTCATTACTGTGTTACGTATCTCTTAACATATAAATCAGACGTATTTGCTGCTTTTAAAGATTTCGTTGCAAAGAGCGAAGCTAAATTTAATTTAAAATTAGTCAATTTGTATTGCGATAACGGTGGAGAGTACTTATCTACCGAAATGAAAACTTATTGCGTAGAAAAAGGTATAACTTACCATTTGACAGTTCCTAGAACTCCACAACAGAATGGTGTTTCTGAACGTATGGTCAGAACTATTACTGAAAAAGCTCGTTCTATGATAAACGGTGCAAAATTAGATAAAGTATTTTGGGGTAATGCAGTTTTGACTGCTGTTTATTTGATTAATATAACCCCGACAAAAGCTTTAAATTGCTCAAAAACACCATTCCAAATGTGGCATGATAAGAAACCGCAAATAAAATATTTAAAAGTTTTCGGCTCAACCGTTTATGTTCATAATAAAACCGGTAAAACGAAATTCGATGATAAATCATGGAAAGGTATTTTGGTGGGTTATGAACCAAACGGTTACAAAGTTTGGAACCCAGAATGCGAAAAACATGTGATAGTTAGAGACGTCATAGTTGACGAGACTAATTTTCTACAGTCTAGGCCTATGCTTAAAGCTGAAGGGAATATTGAAAATTCTCAAAATAAAACTGATACAAATAAGGTTTCAAAATCAGTTAAGTCTCGAACCTCTGACAGTCTTATATCAGATATATCAAAATCTGATGAACACGTGTGTTCTAATAAAATTCGCAAGCTAATCCATGAGAATGTAAACGAATCAGAGCAAGCAGTAGGTAGTTCTGAAAATTCTTCTTCGCTTAGAGATACTGAAAACACAGATACGAATCACGAACTTAGGAGAAGCGATAGGTTAAAACATCTTCCCCCTATTTCGTACTCTGAGGAGGACGATGATTATTTAATATGTGCTCATTCAATTTTATACCAAGTTCCATCTTCATATGAAGAAATTAAAACTCGAGACGATAGATCTCAGTGGGAAAGCGCAATTAAAAATGAATTAAATTCTCTTCTGAAAAATGAAACTTGGACTTTAGTACCTAGGCCAGAAGGTAAAAACATTGTAGACTGTAAATGGATTTTCACTATTAAACATGATGAATTTGGAAAACCTTTAAAATACAAAGCCCGACTTGTTGCCAGAGGTTTTAGCCAAGAATATTTAACAGACTATAATGAAACCTTTGCACCCGTTGCAAGAATATCTAGTTTCAGATTTATAATTAGTTTTGCCAATCAATTTAATTTATTAGCTCATCATATGGACGTTAAAACTGCTTTTTTAAATGGGGAACTAAAGGAGGAAATTTATATGACAGTTCCAGAGGGTGTTTTAAATATAAATAATTATGTCTGTAAATTAAATAAATCAATATATGGGCTTAAACAGGCTGCTCGGTGTTGGTTTGAAGTATTCGAGGCAGCATTAAAAAAGGAAGGTTTTCAAAACTCATCAGTTGATAGATGTATTTACATATTAAACAATGGGGATATACGTAAAAACATATATTTAGTATTATATGTAGATGATTTGGTGGTTGCATGTGCTGAAATCGAAACAATGAACAATTTTAAAAGATATTTAATGAATAAATTTGAGATGACTGATTTAAATGAAATAAAACTATTTCTTGGTATCAAAATCAACAGGTTCAATGATAAAATTACATTAGATCAAAGTGCGTACATAAAAACTATTTTAAATAAGTTTAATATGCACGAATGTAAACCTGTACATACACCACTAGAAAATAAACTGAATTATGAAGCGTTAAACTCTGATGAGAAATATAATGCACCATGCCGAAATGTTATAGGTTGTCTAATGTATGTCATGCTTTGCACTCGGCCAGACTTAAGTTTTTGCGTTAATGTACTGAGTAGGTACACAAATAAAAATAATAAAGAACTTTGGCAGTGTTTGAAGCGAGTACTTAGATATTTAAAGGGTACAACTGATTTAAAGTTAACATACAAAAGGTGTGACTATAATAACATATTATGTGGCTATGTAGATTCAGACTGGGGTGGTAATGATACAAAAGATAGGAAAAGTACAACCGGGTATTTATTTAAACTCTTTGAACATTGTACTATAACCTGGAATACAAAGAAACAAATGTCAGTAGCGGCGTCATCAACTGAAGCCGAATATATGGCATTATTTGAAGCTGTTAGGGAAGCTTTATGGCTCAAATCATTAGCAGCTAGTATAAACATGAATATTTTAAACCCGATTATAATTTATGAGGATAATAATGGCTGTATAAGTATCGCGAATAATCCAACTAATCATAAGCGTACAAAACATATTGATATTAAATATCACTTTTCTAGGGAACAAATTGAAAGAAATGTAATAAAATTAAATTACATTCCCACAGTTCAGCAGCTGGCGGATGCCTTGACTAAGCCATTACCTGTCATCACTTTTCAGGCAATGAGAAGCAAAATGGGTATAGAATAAAATTACCTTAGCTTAAGTAATTTTTCTGATCTCATGTTTAAATTGTTTTGATTAGATTTACATTTATTTAAGTAAATAAATGAAATGGTCTGATTAGGTTTTTCTGGGTTTTCCCTAATCCTGCGCAACGAATGTTGGACCATTATTATGTAACTCCCAGATAATACAAGGAAGAAAATATGTTCAGTTTAGTTAAGATTACCTTTGTTGATTTGTATAATGATGATTAATTTTTGAGGGGGCGTGTTGGTTTATGTTACATTTAATTACAAAAATTAATCTATCTTATTTAATAAATAAAAATATAATAAAAACTATTTTTATTATTTAAAAGATATTGATTTGAAGTAACACAGCGCCATCTTTTCTTTTATGTCAAACTGTGCTAGGAAACTGACGTACAACCTTCCTTGTAAAAATAATATAAATTGGCTAATAAATTTTTTATTCTTCACTTTGCGTCTGGTGCTCAAGTAAACAAGTTGTTTTAATTTCTTCCACACCTTTTATAAATCTATAAGCACGTACTACTGGCAATGTTCAAGACACACTTTGACGTTGAAATCAATATGTCTGCCCTTGTTGTTAGGGGCCTTGACTTAGGTCGTTAAGTGATATTTTTACCCGACTGCACGACGTGGGTTATACTTAAAACTTCTTCTCAAAGCAAGTTATCCTCATGATAATGCCACAATGCTTGACACTTGCCTCCTCTCTGATTATAGAGAGGGATTAAGAGACTTAACGCTTTACGAAACTATTTATAAAAGTGTCAGGATGAATTGATGAGAATAATCATGTTCCACAATCATTATTAGCCTAAATAATTCCCCATCGATGGGCACAAGCCTTTCTTTTTCTTTTTTTTTTGTTGTGGTGGAAAAGCTTTATAGCTACTTCCGTCACTTGGGCAGGACGGAGGTAATGGGACTCCCACCCATGAGTGGTCTACCCGAACTAAAAACCACCACGGCATGTCCCTCTCGCTGGTTTTATTGGACTCCCGGGGGACCCATTGTATACTTCCCAGTCGCCTACCAGTCACCCCAGCCTACCGCCGAGCCTCTCCCGCACTAAAAGTGGAAGGATCAGGACAGCTTGATACCCCCCAATACAATAAGGTGACTTGTGCAATGGCGGACAACTAGATGGGCACAAGCCTGGCTTTTCATGACAAGACAGGGATATCCTCGCTGTTAATGTAACGTAATTAGTGCACAGTCCCAATTTTAGCACGGAGAAGCTTTTATACAAATCAGGCCAGGCTTTGGCCCAATTACTATCACTACTTTCCAAACACCTGCCACATATAATCATTTGTCAATGTAACACGTACCGTTGACTCGGACTGAAATATCGACATCGTATAACGTGAATAATTGTTTAAAAAGGGCGGGTGTTTGTAAGTTGAACCATTTTTGATGATAAGCGCAGTTTGTTTCAATCACTTCTATTAATTATCAAACAATGGACTGTTCATTGATTATAAAGTGAGGTCAATAGGAAGAACTATCTATCTTAACCTATTATCCCAAATAAGAGAGAACTGAGAAAACCTCAGATGTTCGCGTTAAATTCATTTACACTTTGTAGAGATTTCATGGTTATTAGTGTGCAGGGGAGAAAATTCCCGGCTCCCGTTTTGTACCAAATTTAGGAATTATTAGATCCAAGGTCACTAAAGCCTCTTCTTAGCCGGGGTATGGTACATGGTTATAAACGCTAATGAACGGTCAGCAAAAAATCACTTGTGTCTAGTGCGACAAATCATGAGGTCGGTAGTTGCGTTGTCAAATTGAAAATATTCTTGTTCTCAGCCTTCCCTCCACTGATTAGTATATTATGGGTATATTGCCGAAAATCAATTAAAAATAGATTTAAGAATCGCACTACTAATGACGACCTCGGTGGCCCAGCGCGTGCGCTGTTGCATTTTAAAAGTTTGAGGTCCTGGGTTCGATTCCCAGCTCGAGTTCTGGTGGGAGGCTTCGGCCGTGGCTAGTTACCACCCTACCGACAAAGACGTGTCGCCAAGCAATTTAGCGTTCCAGCACGATATCGTGTAGAAACCAATTAGGAGTACGGGTTTACCATACCCCTAACAGGTTAGCCTGCTACCATCTTAGACCGCATCATCACTTACCATCAGATTAGATGCCGCCAAGGGCCAACTTGTGGTGTTTAAAAAAAATACACTTGTTTGAATCACTATTCATTAGTTCATTAACTACACCAGACTATGTATAAATACTTTTTAAAAGTTTTTTAAATTATTAATAGGTATGCAGCACTGACTTAGTTGATTTATGGGAATAATAAAGTTGGTAAAACAATGTAGAATTTAACAAGACAAACTTGATAACTAAAACCACAACTGCCTTGTTACTACTATCACAGAATAACAGTTAATTAGATCTTATAATGTGAACAGTGGTTTCACATGTGTTAACTATAGCTCTTAGCAATCAATTTCACTACCAGCACCCATACGTAAATTTTAATTGATAAAAATGTAATTATAATAGTTTAGGGGTTAACACAATGCATGAAAACTACAAACGCTACAGTAATAGCTACATCAGATATTACGACATATTCCGTAATGAATTATCGACCGTAGCAATTTCAAGAATAAAATATATTGGCGTTTTCGAAATACGTTCCTATTCACTATAACTAGGGGTGGATACAACCCATGAATACGACAAACGCTACAGTAATACTACGTCAGATATTACGACATATTCCATAATGAATTATCGACCGTAGCAATTTCAAGAATAAAATATATTGGCGTTTTCGAAATACGTTCCTATTCACTATAACTAGGGGTGGATACAACCCATGAATACGACAAACGCTACAGTAATACTACGTCAGATATTACGACATATTCCGTAATGAATTATCGACCGTAGCAATTTCAAGAATGAAATATATTGGCGTTTTCGAAATACGTTCCTATTCACTATAACTGTGTTAATTGATTCATCATGCAAAGCGATGGTTGTAACAATTAAATATTACGTTGGACTAGGTGCGCTAAACGTACGCGGCAGATGTTTGGAAAATGATAAAAATTGGGCGGAGGTTGGCCTGACCCAATTTATGAGACGATCTTCTATGTTACGCTTAAGTAGTTTTGCATACACTATTTTAATCGAACATTAAAAAACTTGTTTCAAATAATGTTTTAGGAAGCCTTGGATATTAATAACTTACAAAGAGATAGGTCAGGTCACTGTACCAAAATCCGGTATAACTCGCAAGGAGTATGGTGAATTGTAATCACATTGTTCATTTTGAGTTTTCACCGCCAGACAGAACCATCGATTTGGATATTTTCTAAAGCAATAATTCATAACATTGAAAAAATCGTGAAGAAACTTGCATGCCTGAGAGTTCTCCATAATTTTCTCAAACGCGTCTGCTAATCAGCACATGACCAGCGTGGTCGACTATGGCAAACTCTTCTCACATTGAGAGGAGACCCGTGCTCTGATGTGAGCCTGCAAACAAACACGTACACACTTTCTCATCTACATACTACGATTATAATAAAAATGTAGGACGATATCTGCACATTGAAGTCGTAAATCGGGCTTATGATATCGATATAGAAAGAAAGGTTAAAATAACAGCCAGGAAAAAGCATCAATATGTAATGCCTCTCTATTTATTTGAGTTAAGTCACTATGTGGGACCTGTCCTTGCTCGCCCACGCTGAACAGCTTTTAACTTCACTATCCCACGCCCCGCCCACTGGGTTATGGATGCACTTTCGTTAGGCTGATTGCTTAATAGCCACTGATTTATGCAGAGAAAACTGTCCCGCTTTATTAATCGGTTGTTCGTCTGTGATGGATGTAAAATCTTCACATGTCCTAGAAGATTTATTGACAGAGCAATTTTAATTTTTATTGTTGTCCGTCTTCGCTTACAGTATTTTTTTTATTTATTTATTTATTTTTTTAATTTTTTTTCGGACTGTCTTTTAGCTTGTACAGCTAATAGACAGTCCGAAAAAAAAAGTGAAGCTTGTTTTAATAATTGTGCTTGTGTGAGCGTGTGAATTAATTTCTTAATATCCTGGCCTAGGTTGCTTGTTAGAGATCGCTTTTTAGCGATAAGGACGCCTTATATACCTATTTTATTTTCCGTGTGTTTCGTTTTGGCCTATACCCTATTGGTTGCCACAGCGTAACCGGGCTGTTTGGCGAGCTTCGGAAAGAAGCTCTGCCAGAAAGCTTATAGTAATGTGACAATGTTCCTCTTCCACTCCTGAATTCTAGATTGGCGATAGTGACAAACTTATTACAGTAACTATTATTAATTGAAAAAAAAATAAACACATACATCTGTCTAAGGACCAGCAAAAATCGTTTTTTCATATCATAGTAGATATTTCCTGAGATATAGGGCGTTCAAACGTATTATCATATTATGTTACTCTCGCCATTCTTTGTACGCACTCTTCTACATTCATAGAAGTCAGTTTAGATTAACCAATATAACATTCTCGCACCCGCTCACCTATACATTCCTTTGAAGGCGTAAGGTCGAATACGAATGCCTACAGCCTACGCACCCTTCTTTGTTGATTGAAAGTTATTTCAATGTTATGTAATATAAAAGATAATTGGATTATACTTTCGTTCGGTGTCGCAGTGAAATGTACGTAGGTAGAGGTGTTCCAAAGATACCGAGTTGCAGAAATTTCATGATCAGAGAGGTATAGAGCATAACTTTCTTCGTGTGACAGTTTTATTGACAGGCAGTTACAAAAACTAAACTAAGCGAAAAAGTTTTCGGAAACAAAGGTTTCCGAAAACTTTTTCGCTTTAACTGCCATTTAACGAAAGGGTAAACACCAAATAGAAAGGGTAGCTGGCTATTTTCAACTTTATTTCTGTTATTTTTCAGTGATATCGCTTAATTCAAAACTTACGAAGTGAAATAGAAAAAAGCCACGCTAAAAAAGCCGTCTTTAGCGTCTTAGGTACTCTTGGAAAAATTATAAATAAAATATTGTACTTAAGTGTGCAGGCTATAATATTCTTTATAAAAAAACAGTTACTACTGTGATATGTCTAAAATGTAGCCTGGAAAGAAGTGGGCGCGTATTCCTTTAGAATTTAAGTAAGAAAAAAAATTATACATATTATTTCATATTTTTCTAAATAAGACGTTCGAATGATTATAAAATATACTGAGGTTAGACATTTACAACGAAACGAAAACGAAAAAATATCATCAAAATTTAACTAATCAGTAGCATTTAACTGATTAGTTAAATTTTGATAACTAGTTTTAAAAACTGATTAATTTTAAACCTCATTCAGTCTGACTTTCGAACTCATCAGTGTGGAATGTAAGGATAAAACGATTATATCGTAATAACGAGTTTAGGGTTGTTGTTACCATTATTTATTTATCATTCCCTTGATATTATGATATGAATATTGTCCACCTAGCTTGTTCTGCATAGACTGTGAAGCGGCGTTAGGCATTTAGCGTTGAGCCAATGGACATTTATTTTATTTTATTTTTTATTGGATCAATAAATTAGTCACAATCTATATTAAAACAACAAAAAACAAACAAACACGAGATAGTGACTTTCTAGAAATGACCACAGCATGCAACCTTAAAATTAACCTTACATCTAAATAATTCAATTTATACCTATAATGCAGTAATAGACAGTCTTACTTGCTTTTTAAAGGAGGCCACAGAACTGCAGGAAATGGCATTTTCTTGATGTATGGCAATTCCTACAAAAGACCAGCAGTAAACAGCTATCAGGCGAGAAGATGACGGCATTGCATTATAAACCATTCGCCGATCTGCTGGATAAAGTTTGCTAAACCAAATGTTTCATTCGTAAATCCGTATTAATAGTGAACGGTATTACAGTACGTTTCGTCACAATCTTCGCCCACTTCCTATGGCGCTTGCCAATTGGTACAACGGGTGACGGACGCAAAGGCGCTAACGTGGCCCGTGAAAAACTTCAAATTGGACTGTAATGCTCATGTGGAAAGGTAAAAAATCACTTGACAGGTGTTTCAGTGATGGACTGTATGCTGTTATAGATAGCATACAACAGACTCGTTCCGGTCTATTATTAAAAAAATGTTAAATCTGACCCGCACACGCAGCGCTCGGCGGCTATTGCATGACACACTTTAGGTTCGTGCGACTGTTCATTTTAATGGTTATGTGCAGTTTTCTCCAAACCAGTATTCTACTCAATGACATGTGGGAATGCTCAATAGCAATGGCTTTGTAGGTTTCGACCTGAACTCCGAAAGAAGCCTGGTTAGAAAAAGAATTCATTCATTTAAAGGTAATTGTATACAATTTTATAACAAATTGCCGAATGAAATTTCTGGGATGTCTCTCAATAAGTTCAAAGTTTATAAAAAACGTAAGCTTGTAGAAAAGTCCTACTATAGTGTAAAGGATTATGTAAATGATAAAGAAGCATGGGTGTAAAATATTGCTCTAATAAGATAGCTCTTAATGTAATTTTAAGTGGCATGTAACATGGTGATAACAAAAAGAAAATTTGCCTGGCCAAGTTTGTTGTGGGCTTCTTCTTAGACCGGGCGCGTTTGGAACCCTCATAGCTTTAGTTTTAAGTTTACGAATGTAGTTATCACTGTCAAATCACTAGTATGCAAATTATTGAAACGTCAAAAGCGTCTTTCAAAGGTCTATTTGAATACAGATTATTTGAATTTATCTAGAAACGGATTCCGGAATATATTTGTTTTATTTAACACAAGGAACGGATCTTAATTAAACTCCAGTTCTAATGAATATTAATTGATCTAAAGAGCTATTTGTTCTCGTACTTCGCTCATCGATTTATCGATGAACTGCGAAGCATTGTAAGGATCTGCTATGTTACATGGTTAATATGTCATGGTCACAAACAATGCGCTTCGCTTTGCACCGCAAAGATCTGGCTAGTACAAACACAAAATAGACATCTTCTAAGAAAGCAGACTCGACCTTGGCGTAACTCATAATTTCTCTCAGAGTTTAAAAGATCGAAGAATTTTACATCTATACAAATAAATAAAATTGAAGTGTCTGTTTGTAATATTGAAATAACCGTTTTTTACTACATGCATATGAATATGTATACGGTACATACACCAAAAAAACATTTTTTTACAATTTTTGTCTGTCTGTCTGTTTGTTCCGGCTAATCTCTGAAATGGCTGGACCGATTTTTACGGGACTTTTATTGGCAGGTAGCTGATGTAATAAGGAGTATCTAAGGCTACTTTTATTTCAGAAAAAGTCTTTTATTTTAGAAAAATAATGTTGCAATGTCCAAGTACTGTAATAATTTCAAGGTCGTCTGTCGTAGTTTAGTAATCCATTGCTTCGTGATTGGAAGACAAACAAACAAACTTTCACACATTAACTCAACGCAGACGAAGTCGCGGGCATCAGCTAGTTTTTAATATAAGTTTGGATAGTGCAATAAAAAATAAAAGAATCATCTTTGTTTTGCAAAATCTACTAGTTATATTTGTGTGTGATTAAATATGTACTCGTATAACCTACAAAGTAGCTGCAATAATTTAATGATAAAATAGTCATGTTATTTCTTACGCGATACACGTGTCAAAACTCATTACATACATTGAAAACATCGTGTGTTACACCTCTTGTTTCATATAATATCAATGGTTTTATACCTAACGCTTAGTTTCCACGTGCGTTTTTAATTTTTTTAACAACGAACCTACTTCAGCCTGTCACAAGTAAGAACTGCTTGTACTATCCTTACTTATCTTGTACTTCCTTTTAAATTCGAAATTATTTAAACCTTTCTTAAAAAACATTTCCGTCTCCAATTAAGTAAATTTTGAATTGAATGGTTGACTACGGTCTCTAATTTGTGTATATTCTGGAGGTACCATATTGATCTCAGCTACGGTTAAAACTAGACCATGTTTTTTTTGCATTATTACTTAAAATTCCTGCATGTTTCAAACTACCAAACGACTTGAAAGTCAATAAAGACCAATAAATTTTCCTCTTGCCTTCTTCAGCTGCACAATAACGCTTCAGTGCCATGTTCCCAGTTTGAACACATAAAAGTCATAAACAAGTAATTTATGTCTGTACACTAAGGGTCAACAACTAACCCTGCACTTGGCTGTGGCTTTTGGTTATAAAGAACTTTTAACAGAGTGAAAAAAATGTTTCGAAAAATATGTTATGTTCATGAAAGCCGATTGGAATTTGCTATTTTTAATAACGCTTACCATCGAGCACGTTTCGGCTTGGGCATCCAGCCTTATGTTATCATCAACAGATGCTACATTTCATTTTTTCTGCTGCGTAGTACTCTTTTTATTTTAGCTACAGTGAACATTCTCATTTCAGTTTTAATATCCCCTTAAATGCCTTGAACTCTGTCTGAGATTTTTATTTTAATATAACTTTTAATATTGTCGATTTTATTATTCTTCAGGGTTATTCTTTATCAATTATCAGTAGTGATTTATCACGATGTCCAAAATCTAATAGATAATAAAAGATGTTAACATGTGTGATGATTCACTGTCAGTGAGCCTTTTAAATTTTTCATCTTGGTTAACTATACCATTAAAATTTAAATAGTTATAATAATATAAAAGCGGTGATAGCCTAGTGGTTATGGCGTCAGCCTCCTAATCAGAGGTCGGCGGTTCGAATCCAGGCACGCTCCTATAACTTTTCGGAGTTATGTGCATTTTTAAGTAATTAAAATATCACTTGCTTCAACGATGAAGGAAAACATCGTGAGGAAACCTGCACGCCTGAGATTTCTCCATAATGTTCTCAAAGGCGTGTGAAGACTGCCAACCCGCCATGGCCAGCGTGGTTGACTATGGCCAAACCATTCTCATATTGAGAGGAGACCTCTCTGTAGTGAGCCGGTAATGGGTTGATCATGATAATAATATAATTTCAATTAATTGGATATGGATACGACAGGCCCTCCATACTCTCCGCCACCGTAGATAAATGGAGCAGATTTCTATTTGTTTTATGATGTGATCCTTCAAGGGAAGGGTGAATAGGCATTTTCTAGGTAAGCGCGCTCCAACCTAGACCTCATCAGTGCCTTCTGGTACTGATTGTCGTCAAGCGTAAACCTATCTCAAAATATTAAAAAAAAAACCTATTGGTCCTTTCACACACATCTCTCATACAATCAGCATCACACATGTGGCGATGCAGCCCTCACGGCAGCCCTTTCGTAACAGAGTTGCCTACTGTATCTAAATCGTTTGTTTGCGTAGTCCGGTCGGCCGCGCTAAATTCCGACGCGATAGGTGGACGGGCGTGTTTTTGCCACGCACTTTCCTCTCTTGTACTTTCTCGGCTGGCCTTTACCTACCTACCTGTCCGCGGAATTGCCTTTACGGATATTATAATTTGTGGGTTCATTTTTAACTTTTAAAGTTTAACAGAGTTGCAATTTTGTAAGAAAATTATATTCATTTTGACAGCTCCATCTGCCTTCTTAGATTTATTTATTTATTTATTATTATTGATACACTTACAATATACATAAAAAAATACATTGCAGCAAAAAAAAAGTGGCACATTCACCAGTATGCATATCGGTTATAAGTGTAAACGGCATTGGCAGCAAAAGTTACATGTAAACGGCCACAAAAGAACAATTAAGACAGATAAATCACAATTACAAACTAATTAAAAGAAATTAAATGAACTAGCTACATATTCTTTCAGATGGGAAACTCACCGATTATGCCATAGATGATCGATGAGATTCTTTCTAAACACCGCAAATGTATCGTGGAATATGTCAATGCCAGGTACAGTCCGGGATGCTTTATTATATCCAGCACAAATGCGAACCACGGGAGCTTGGTTGCCGAGGTGCGTTTTAGCCGGGGGTATATAAAAGGTCTCGTGGGTTGGGTGGTTGCAGTGACGGCGATATCTATTGTGAGCGTTTAGATTGATAAATTGTCTCAAGCAGCTTATTCAAATTGTGTTTGAGGTCATGGATTGTGTATGATTTGGATCGCTAAGGCTTTGATTGAGAGCTAAGAGGAGTATATAAGGATATCATTTTGTTCTTATGAAGACTGAGTAGATACGCATCCCTCGGGCTCAGGTTTTAAATGTAGGTAACTAAACACTTGTTGATGGATTGGAAACCCGAAATTCTAAATTTCCTTGTGTATCATGAACTTCCGGTAAGTAAAACCTACATGTTTATGAAATTTAAGAACAAAAGTGCGAGGTAGTATTCATTTATTCTTCATTCTTCTTCTTCAATAACTTCATTCACGTGCATTTTTAAATGATGACTAAATTTAATATCATTTTTTTTTATCGAAACTAATTAGGGTTTAACATACCCCTAAAAGAATATCCGCTACCATCTTAGCGTCTTCACTTACCACCAGGTGAGATAGCCGTCATCGGCTAACTTGTAGTGTATACATTTAAATTTAAATTGTAATATATTTAAAAAAAAGAGGCATTGGAACAATAGTAGTCCTCAATAGTGACCAAGCAATTACTTACCCACATACAAAGATAACATCATCATCGTCATCATGATCAACCCATTACCGGCTCACTACAGAGCACGGGTCTCCTCTCAATATGAGAAGGGTATATAGCCAACTATAGTCCACCACGCTAGGGCTAGGGCTAATTTGTAGTGAAATAAAAAAACTTAATTATTATTAGCGCTTATATTTGAACAAATTGTTTTTTTTTTAACCAAAATATCAGACATTCGCCTTTATAACAAAGATTAATTAAACCTTTTTCACCGTAAGATAATCTAAGGGTGACATTTGTTTCACTAGGTGCGACCGCTATCGCCCCGCCAATCAAATGACAACCTAAATACTTAAGGTATTTATTTACTTGTTACTGAGTCTCTCAAGAACAGACTAAATTCTAAATTGAACTAAATCAAAAATATCCGTCTGTTATGAACATTCACAGTTAACCAGAAATCTATAAAGTTTTTTTATTTAAAGATTCAATAAATTATCCAAGAATAATAATGTTAGCAAAAATGCTAATTCATTTAATAAAACGTCTGACACAATGTTTGTATGCAGTCTTATAACGTATGTCAAGCTGATAATATAATATATTATACTATTATATTATAGATATAGATAATATAATAGATTTCACAATATCATATTGTAATAATCATATTGTAATAATGAATAATTAATTGTTTGCGTGTTTCAGGTAATCACCACATATTTCCTATATTCAACCTAACTTCTCTGTCGCAAAGGTATGTAGTTTATATATTAATTGCATTGCCCGTTTTTCCGTCGAACAATTCTAGTATAGCACAGATAGATAGTACATCTGTATACAATCTGACCTTGTCACCGCCTTTAAGACCTGATAAGACGAACATGACAACTCAATGATGAATCTCCGGTGATTACAGTCTCCCACAGCATGACGTAGTTGCCTTAGTTATTATGTCCTGCGTTTAAAAGCTAAATTGCAACTAACATTGCTATTTGCGGCGTGGTCTACTGTACAAGGCCACAACTCTTATAGGTAATCATCTTTTACCTATTTACGTAATTTATCCATCGTTTAAGGTATGATTGGTAGTTTTACTATATTTGCATTTTGAGAGATGGGTAAGAAATGCTCAATATGGTTATTAAACTGCAAAATTCAGCATGCAGCAAAAGCAAGAAATAAACTGTTATCGTAAAGAACTCCTCTTTTGGTAGTTTTAAGTAAATTTCTAGGATTATTATTTTAAGAGAGAGATGCTCTTGCAAGTAGGTCAGCAATTTAATTCTCTTCCAAAGTCAAAGTTTTAACAGGCTTTGAAAACTTTAATGAGGACCAGATGTCATCATCATCATCATCCCATTCTCGGCTCACTAAAGAACACGGTGCGAATTCTCAGGCATGCAGGAAATCTCGCGATGTTTTCCTTCACCACTGAAGCAAGAGATATTTTATTTGCTTAAAAACGCACATAACTCCGAAAAGTTATAGGTGCGTGCCCGGGTTTGAACCCCCGACCTTTGATTTGGAGGCTGACGTCCTAACCACTAGGCTATCACAGTCTACTTGGCTATCAGAACTTATCTTATAACATAGTTATTAAAACAGAGGACCAGATGTAAAAAATGAAAATCGGTAGAAAATACCATTGTAACCGATATAGTTCATAAAGTCGCGAACCAGAAATGGCAATTAAGTAAGAATCTTAACTACCTTTAGATGAAATTCAACGTTTCGTTAAAACTCATTATGGAATATTAATGTAGCGAGCAATACCATATCAAAGATTTGACTGTTAAAATAAATGGAGATTTTTGCAGAGATCTTGAGGCAGATATAATCGGGCCGCATATTTTTACTGTGCACCGTTTTCCTTGGTTATGTAAGTTTTATATAGGCCACTGTTTCCTAATCTTTACGACAGGCATGACTACAGTAAATAAACATACTGTCGGTAACATATAAAACATGTCTAATGTCTAGGAATAGTTCGTCCGTCATTGCATTTACAAATGTATCTGTGAGTTTTGTTTATTTAGTATCCTGAAAGTTGAAGAGCTTTCTTTCATCGATGACGATATCTCTACGGCTACGAAGATGCGACCTTTTTTTATCATTATTGATTGTAATTTTGATATTCGTCAAAGCTTCTAAACTAAAGCTAGAAGGTCCTTGACCGGAGTAAGATTTTTTTTTTTCGGACTGTATTAGCTGTACAAACCCTATTGGTACAGCGTAACCGGGCTGTTTGGCGAGCTTTGGAAAGAAGCTCTGCCAGAAGAAATTTTGAGCCCTAGGGCTCGAAGAAACTATGGGAACGACTGCCTAAGAGCGCCTCCTTTGAGGCCGAACCTCGGCTTAGGCGACGTTTGGGATAACGAGGGGGTCGGACGGTGAGAGGGAGTAAGAATCTACTACAAACTATGCGTTATCACGTTCAATCTTCGTGTGTGTCAATGTAATATCACCTAAGAAACCATTGACGACGGTTCCATAAGAATAAGTCAAGCAGAAACAAAATGTATATAAATCGTTTTACATCTGGGAAGACATCCATAGTGAAAGAATTATATAAACTTGCTGAACACTTTTTATTACTATTGAAAGAATTACATAGACGTGTTGAACACTTATTATTCCTCTTGAAATAATTACATAGACTTTGCAGAACACATAACTTTCCACGCTTTAGTTTAAAAAGACACTGAACTCAAGACCGTGTTTTCGAGGGATCGCCGAATGCACCGGAAAAAGGAAAAAGACCGTCTGTCATATTTATTGTTTTTATACTACCCGCGTTGCCGGAGATAATGAAACTCCCAATCAGTGTTCAAATACTCACACCCAATTATTGTGTATGCTAACAATAGTAACTTTGCACAATTGTGGCAGATTTGAAGCGTATAAATAAAAACTTACAATTGCATAGTGTTAATTGTTGACAGAGTTTTAATTTCCCAAAGTTGATGGAGTTTAAACAGCACAATTGAATTATACAGTTTGGGTAATTGCCTGCGCGAAGCCAAAACAATACACAACTAACTACACCACAGGAAGGAAAATCGCCTAATATAAATAGCTTCCCTAATTCGCTCGTGCAGTAAATAGGATTTGCTAATTCAGAGTCTGATACGATTAGTAATGTGTTGTTTGTGCGTGTAACAGTTTTTTTGTTTACTGACGACAGATTTTACGTTTTTTTTTTGTTTTTGTTTTTGTTTTTATTGGTTAACTAAACATAGGAAACTTAATGCCTGGTATACTTACTAAGGAAGTTATGATAGCCTAGTGGTTAGGGCGTCAGCCTCTTAATCAGAGGTCGGCGGCTGGAATCCGGGCACGCACCTCTAACTTTTCGGAGTTATGTGCGTTTATAAAACAATTAAAATATCACTTGCTTCAACGGTGAAGGAAAATATCGTGAGGAAACCTGCACGCCTGAGAGTTCTCCATAATGTTCTCAAGTCTGCCAATCCGCACATGGTCAGCGTGGTGGACTATGACCAAACCCTTCTCATATTGTGAGGAGACCCGTGCTCTGTAGTGAGCCGGTAAAGGGTTGATCATGGTGATGATACTTACTAACGGTTTCTGTTGGATTTAAAAACAAGCCAAACAAACCGCGAGTGATTTCGCAAGCAAGCAAGGCAAGATTTAGCAAGTCATAAATCTTCCCCCTTGTTGTTTTGTATATATGTGTATAGTTTTCAATTTGGATATCTTGTTATTTAATTAATTTATTGAATTCGTAGTTTTTTTCATTGTCACTGAAAATTATTTTCTGGTCTTCTCCATACTGCTCCACTACATACTCCATACGTCTATTATTTAGGTTATTTGTCTGCAATTCAAGCTTATATAAGTACAAAAACATTCCTCTATGCCAACGCCGATAACACTATCTGTCTCAAAATGCTCTGTTTCAGATGTGGCGCATTGTTTCATTCGGTCTGATCGCCGTTATCGGAACAACGAATTGTTGTCCCTTACATGTTTGCTGATAATATTTCACATTGTATTGATACCTATTTTTATCTGAATTTGCGCTGGCCATATGCGGATTTCCAGGCTAAAGTGGCACCTTACCTAAAGGCTGGCACCCTTACGTGGTTAAAATCCAACCTACTCGGACGAAACGATTTGGAACAACGTTTCTGAATCGAACCGCTAAGGTGTGGAACTCTCTTCCAGCATCTGTGTTTCCAGCCACGTATAACCTTAGTTCCTTCAAGGGAAGAGTGAATAGGCATTTTCTAGGTAAGCGCACTCCAACCTAGACCTCATCAGTGCCTTCTGGTACTGATTGTCGTCAAGCGCAAACCTATCTCAAAATAAAAAAAAAGTACGCCTTTAAGTAAATTATGGAGAACCCTCAGGCATTCAGGTTTCCTCATGATGTTTTCCTTCACCGTTGAAGCGAGTGATATTTTAATTGCTTAAAAACGCACATAACTTCGCAAAGTTAGAGGTGCGTGCCCGGGATCGAACCCCCGACCTCTGATTAGGAGGCGGACGTCCTAACCGCTAGGCTATCACAGCTTGCACATTAGTATCGAGGTTAAGATGTAGTATCATGGGTAGAACATAGTCAATAACATCAGCTTTTCTGAAAATAGTGTAAACGATGGAATAACATTGTTTTTTTTTTTAACGTCTGTATATTCAGTCCACAATAAATAACGCACAAATAATTGTGTGTTTCGTGATACTAAGAAAATATACTTATTTCTTTGTTTTCTTTATTTATATAGGTTTTTATAATGCAATAGTATTAAATATTGTATAGTCTAGCACCTCTGACAATCTTACTATTAAATTATTATGCTTGTTATAAATTTGAATGTGAAAATAAATAAGCTACGTCTCATTATTATTATTGTTACAGAGTTATAAAAGTTACAGTTAGTGTTGTACAACATTGAATTATAAATTGCATTAGGCGATAAACAACGGCAGTCATTTTGCCATCAATCAATCATTCATGTATTTGCTTTGATCAATATATGGTAAAACTACACATTGACGTCGAGACCACTTTCATAATTCTTTTAAATTTCAAATGTACAAGCAGTTTAAATAGTGGTGTTTTGAGTTTGTTGTTCTTTAGAATAATTTTCACATCCTATTTACTGAAATGAATTATTTTATTCTTAAATTCGTTTTATTTGCTTTATCGTATCACCGTTGCAATCTCATACTTTATTTCATTTTGATTTCAAGGTGATTCAACGGTACTTATCAACTATTTGTTCTTATTTTTCTCTATTGTTGGTTTATCTCAAAATGATAGCGTAGATAATATCAAACAAAGAAGTCTGGCTAGTCTAATTATTTTTCACGACGTCCGCTTTGTCTGAATAATATTTTTATAAACACGAACCCAACTTGAAGCAGATATTACAAGCATTATGTTCTTATTTTTTTTTTCTCTCTCGGACTGTCTATTGGCTGTACTAACCCTATTGGTTGCCACAGCGTAACCGGGCTGTTTGGCGAGTTTCGGAAAGAAGCTCTGCCGGATGAAATTTTGAACCCTAGGGCTCGAAGAAACTAAGGGAACGACTGCCTAAGGGCACCTTCTTTGAGGCCGAACCTCGGCTTAGGCGATGTTTGAGATAACGGGGGGGGGGGGGGGGGGGGTCGGACGGTGACAAGCATTATGGTGCTAGCAATCGTCTACACTAGTACTCTGTTGTCTTACTTCCTTTTTTAATTGTAAAACATTTTGATAGTTCACCATCAATCAACAATCGGCCTTCTAGAATAGGGTCTGGTAGGACGCGGGTATCTCAAAATGCGTATGATTGTGGCCATAGTCCTCCACGCTGACCAAGTGAATATTGGTAGACTTTACACGCCTTAAAGAATATTCTGGGCAAGTCACAGATATGCAGGTTAGGTAAATTGCTTAAATTCAAAATTCGAATTCTTGAAATAGTTCTTTAAAAACATAGCTAGGTAAATTTTCTTTTTGCGATCACCATCATACATGCCACTTTAAATTATGTTATACTATATATATACTAAACACACACATTGGAGATCGAGGCTAGTCTTCACCACCAGGCAAACTCCGCATCAAAGTAAGGATGGAAAATAACTACATCCATAACTTTATATTAATGTGTGTTCAAATTGAAAGGCTTTTTCTGCTATAAACCATTTTCCTGAAAGACTACTGGGCCATCAACTCAGAGCATGGTCTTTATATATTTTTGTAAATTTGTGGTGAAAATATGCAACTAAACATAAATGTAATGGAACGTTAGCAGTACTGGCACTTTCATCTACATAATATATCTTTAATTTTGTCAAGCAATCCCCTCAAGGCCCCTTCTGACTATATCTCCACACATATGGTAATCTGCCATAATAAATACTTGCATTTTTTATGATTTTTATCTTCCATTTTGTAACATTGGACTTTTTATTTTTTATGATCCTTTTTTTAAAGTCTGCGTGTTCTATTCGCATTAAATTTCTCATCCAAACATTAAAAAACTATTTTTGTGTAGTTCGTGATTAGACATCAAATATATTTCGTCAACAAACCAATACGATTTTCGTGTGCGACTTATTTTGGAATAGGTCCAAAAGTGTTAGTCAGGTATGCTTGTAAGGTGAACGCCCAGACCCACGCGTAATATTAAATCACTGACCACTTCTTAATATGGCACGCAGGTTTAACATATCGTAATAACATAATTCTACCTACCAACTGTTTGCCGAGACTTCGTTCGCGCACAATATCTTAAATAAGTGTAAGTGAGAACATTTTTATTTCTTTACAAGCAGTGGTTTCCATTCCATTATTCATATAAATACTAAAACTAAACTAAAAAAAAAACTTGAGAGGTGTCAAGGGACACCCGGATGGAACGAAGTTCCTTTCGATTAATTTGTGAAGGAATTGTAATAAAATTTTATTTTAATTTAAGTTATAATAATGTTATATAAACTTAATCAGTAGGCTCAATTTTATACTCCATCAGCAATATCCGGAACTTGTGCAGAACACTGTCAGGATTCATTATCATTATTATTTTTTATTATTTACAAAAAACCTGTATACACTCAACAAAAATAATTGTCGCGACAACACACTGTTCAATGCGAAATAGAAATGAAAATATCTGGCTTGCTTTCTATAAGAGAGAGGGAGACAGACAGAGAAACATGCGACGCCGCACAGCTTACAATATCAAAAATTGTCGTGACAACTTTTCGTAAGAATTTTTTCCGTCTAGCCCCCTTTCACAACGCGCGATAAGGAACTTCGTTCCAAAAACATGACAAAGAGTAGAATACCTTTCTTCCTTTAGAATTTTGTCATCATCATCATCATCATGATCAACCCATTACCGGCTCACTACAGAGACGGGTCTCCTATCAATATGAGAAGGGTTTGGCCATAGTCCACCATGCTGGCCATGTGCGGATTGGCAGACTTCACACGCCTTTGAAAATATTATGGAGAACTCTCAGGCGTGCAGGTTTATGAATTTGTTTTCCTTTGCAAAGGATACTACTACGAGTATCCTTAGATATGATAAAGGAGAATTGGTATCAGTGTGTACCCTTAAGCGAATCATCTTTTTTATGTGTTTAAGTACCTTGTTTGTTTTGATTCTTTATAAATCTAGAAGCGAAGTGAACTTTGGGATTTTTTAGGTACACCGTTTTACCTTTTAATATTGTTCCTATATCCAATGCATACTACCGCCTAACATAGCTATCAAAGTTTCGTTGATATCGTTTCAATCCTTCCAGCAGTAAAAAGATAAGCTTATTCTTGCTAAGTACACATTCTACCTCAAATTAAATGTTTTCTCCCAATCGGTTCAGTATTTTTTTGGTAAAAACTATCTGTGTTGCCAAAAAACCCTTTAAGCGGTTCTTGCCCGGATAAACGACGTAACAGTCAGATATTTTTAAAATTTGGGCTTAGGTATCCTCCAAATAATTATAACAGAGGCAGTTATTTAGAAATCACTTCGAAACACGCATAAGCGCTTAATTTTATTCATTGTTATAAATTTCGCAAAAGAGTGACTACATTAGTTTTAAAATATGATTAAGACCAGTGAGACCCTTTTTAGCTCCACCTACACTTCACACCTACTCTCTCTGCTGGATCTTCATTCCTGATGATCATGTTTTTGGTCGTTTTTGAACCTTATTTTATATTTATTTAACCTTATTTTATATTTCTCGAACAGGTGAATTGTATCCATTAATCGGCTTCTTTTAAAGGCCATTTTCCCGATAACCAGTCTCAGGTTTTGTTATTATACACCGTCCGACCCCCCCGTTATCCCAAACGTCGCCTAAGCCGAGGTTCGGCCTCAAAGGAAGCGCCCTTAGACAGTCGTTCCCTTAGTTTCTTCGAGTCCTAGGGCTAAAAATTTCTTCTGGCAGAGCTTCTCTCCGAAGCTCAGCCCGGTTACGCTGTGGCAACCAATAGGGTTTATATAGCTAATAGACAGTCCGAAAAAAAAAATGTTATTACACGTTATTCTTAGCTGTCCATGTCGGTCCCCCGCCGCATGATATTACGGAAACTAAACACTAGACGGCAGTAAAAGCAAGAAGTCCATTTCTGGCGGGCTTTTCCGACATCATCTGCCTTAGGAACCTTTGAAACAGTCACTAAAAGCAGACTTAAATGTATTTTTTTTATTTGATCATTTCCATTCCTCGTTGTATTGTCTGGACGTGGTTAGCATGTCAAATGTTAAATATTTAGATTATTACGCCATCCAATTGAACGTCTTTGTTGGTGTTCATTGTCTGAGCGTATTTACAAGAACCACTAAACCATCAAGGCACGTGGCTTTTCCCGCTAGCATACAATTTTTTTAAATTGTACTGTCTGGAGGAAACACTATACGTATGTCACCATCACATCAAAGGATAAACGTCCAATTTTTTTTTTTCCGGACTGTCTATTAGCTGTACAAACCCTATTGGTTGCCACAGCGTAACCGGGCTGTTTGGCGAGCTTTGGAAAGAAGCTCTGCCAGAAGAACAAAACGGACTTTCTGACTGACTCTACGTATGTGCGGCGAAAAGGACAGGCGACTGTCAAAAGTTACACCTAGATATTTGACAGTGCGTTCCCATGGAATCACACGATTAAATAATTTAAGGTCCTTTTTGTGAACGTCCAATGCTGTATATCGTACCGCTTGCAATCTGCAATTCATTTAATTTCGCCTGTCATATAGTCGGAGGTCCGCCAACGCTGCGTTTACCAATCTGAGGTTGTCATTTCCGCCAGGCTAAATATATCAAATTGTTTATCTTATCTATCTACTAAAATGCTACTACGTCAATAGTACGGTCGTGATCACAAGATCGTCGCAGCTCTCGGAAACAAATATGAAATTTAAGTGTAAAATGAGCCGCTACCTTCCTAATAGAGTTAACACGCGCCGACGAAAATGGACACTGTCGCTCAGTTAGGCGTCACGTGCTAACATGTTATGGAACTACTTGAAATTGTCTATTAAACTCGGGCGCATAAAGAAGCAAGATAAGTACGGAGCCTTAGCGAATGTCTTGTATTCATCACAACCGTAAATCCCATAGATTCATTACCTACGTGTCTCAGAGAGTGTGTTGAGCCGGTCGGCTTATTATCAATGATCACTACTTATTTGTTAATTTCACAGATCACATCTTATCACATTTTAAATGCTTGGCAGGTTAGGCAAGGTTATAATTAAGTTCATTTTGCTCTGACTTTTTTTATACACTACAAGTTAGCCCTTGACGATAATCTTACTTGATAGTAAGTAACGATGCAGTCTGAGATGGTAACGGGCTAACCTATTAGGGGTATGGTAAACCCATACTCCTAATTGGTTTTTACGCGACATCGTGCCGGAACGTTTAATCGATTGGCGACATGCGTTTGTCCGTAGGGTGGTAAATAGCCTTCCACCAGACCAGACTCTCGTGCCAGGAATCGAACCCAGGATGTTGGAGAATTTCATAATGCGAGAGCGCACGCGCCACGGAGGTCGTACATACGGTGTTATAGACAAACTCTTCGATATCCCGATCGTGGCTTTAGATGCATTCTGGAAATCTTTATATGAAAATAAATTTATTATGTTCGCAAAACGTTTGAAAAGTATTGGACGATTGATTTAATTTCTTGTTTTATTTCCTCTTTTAATAACAGCGCCTTCTCTTCAACTTCAAACCAACACGGGCCTTACTAAATTGCCTTATATAGCACTTGACAGTAGGGCGGCAAAAAAGCTTAACACCAGACAAACCCAAGCTCCTACCCATAAACCTTTAAATGGACAGCGGTTATTAGTCGATGGCCTAAACGGAACTAAACATTAATGGCATAGGATTTTATATTTATTCATAGCAGTCGCGTACCGCCCACGATAACGTTTTCTAATTTGTCTAAGTAATAACTATCTGGTATATAGGCATTGTATTTTAATACTGAATGTAGCCTTCCTCATGTCTGGTCGGTCGTTTAGTTGGATTCTAATCCATGCCAAAAGATTTGTATTTGAAACATCTTCGGCTGGACCCAGGCCTTCATCTAAAACGCCCAGCATATAGAAATGCCATTCCGGATTCTGTTTTCCCAATCACAGTTGGGTACCTTCCAATTAGAGCACTAAATCTTCTAGGCAGGGTCACTTCATCTTAGGTTGCATCATCATTCAACAACAGGTGAATTGCATTCAAACACTAGAATAAGTATAAATTTAAAAAGTCATAGAATAAAAGAGATCGATAAAAATCGTAAAACCAAAGTTAACATGCGATAACCAACCAAGCTTCCGATTGTACATAACTTTATAAAAGATCATATAACCGCGAAAGAAAGTAAAAGTGAAAGTTCGACTACTTATCTCAAGCCATGCAACCAACTCAAAACTCAAAATATGGTTTAAATCGGTGGCCTTTAATGTTTTTTTGTCAAGCATTATTTCCAACTAGTTAACAACCTACCAGGGACTTTATCCACAAAATTTAGGTTTTTACTGTTCTCGTGGGTGTAAGAGACCTTTCCTACAAAGCGGACACCATTTTTCCTTCCCTAAATTTATATTGGTAGGAAAAATTGCTGGGAAGAGATCTCCAGGACGTCAGAGATCTAAATGGTTGGACGGTATAAAGCGATGGACCGGGCTTAGTTATCCAGATCTAATGAAAGCGGCACTTAAGAGGAAGTCTTCCGATTGTTGACCGCACAACTTCAATTCAAGGAAGATAGCATGCGATGATGATGATGATGTGGTTGTTAAAAGTGTTATTATTAAAAGAATTTCTGAATACAGAATTTAGATGGTCTTAACTTAATAGAAATCGAATTCAAGGCCCCCATTAACCTTGCACCCTTTGATGCAGTGATCAGCACTTGTATGCAGAATGGGCCATCCGTCATCCGGAAGCGTTGCCGTGACGTATTGAGCTCGTCGTCAGCTAAAAATTACGCAAGGGCCGGCGTAGACGCGGCTTATATTCGTCCCCGGCAATTCAGAGTGACATCTAAATACGTGCACAAAGCAAAGTCGACCTAAATACGACCAGTCAAGACTGAAATTCGTAGAAAGATTAAATGGAGTTATGGCATTTGAGGGACGTTTTACAATATGGACGGCCGCCAGGCCAGGGATGCGACTATTCCCGTCTGGGGAGCTGGATACTGTATCCGATGTCGCTGAGACGATTCTCGCTTTAATTTATAACCAAGCGCCGTTTTAACTAATTGTTTTAAAACTCAGCTGAAAAAACTGGGCCTTGATTATGATTGTTTTTTCAAGATGATTGGAAATAGGGTATTTAAGAATTTTAGAATGGTTTAAGAGTATACGACACTATTGCAGTTGTTCCTGGGAGTTCTTTTCTATTCAGGAGTTCGTTCAGTCATGTAAAACCTAACTTTAAACAATAATATTAAACGTGTAGCTTGGATATCAAGGTAAGACCTATTATGCCACCAACATAATTATAATTACGAGTAAGATTGTTTTTTATTTTGATGTGTGATTTTTCTTAAAAGACGTCTACACTGCAATGTTGCATTATAGATTCAAGCTAGCAAATAAGTTGAGAAGTTAAGCATTTATAAAATAAGGGAATTCGCTGACGATTCAATATAAAATATTATAGTATATAGTAGTATATAGTATATAGTAGTAATATATAGTAGGCATAAATTGTCACCCGCTATTGATGTAGCGACAGTCATCATCATCATCATCATGATCAACCCATTACAGGCTCACTACAGAGCACGGGTCTCCTCTCAATATGAGAAGGGTTTGGCCATAGTCCACCACGCTGGCCAGGTGCGGAGGTGCGTGCCCGGATTCGAACCTTCGACCTCTGATTAGGAGGCGGACGCCCCAACCACTAGGCTATCACAGCTTCAGCAGACAGTATATCTCTTATATTTAAATAGTTTATGTTTTACTTAGTTTAGGAGGATTCACATGAAATAATTCACTTTTATGAAATTCGTTGTCCTATCGATCGTTTAATTTGGTAAGGGGTACCAAATTCTACAAGAGTGTGCCGCTTACGTCCAGCGACCTACTGCGACCCATCGATGTTGTCCCTCCTAGTCCGGGATTTACGAATGCTGCGTTTACCGTTGCGAAGTCACCATCCCAGCGCCTTAAAACTCCTCGTTCCAATTTGGTTACTAGTTCATAGATTTGGTAGTATTGACGACCTCCTTGGCGCAGTGCTTGCGCTGTCGCATAATAAAGTTGGAGGTCCTGGGTTCGATTCTCGGCTCGAGTTTGGTCTGGGGGGAGTTACCAGTACCACCCTACCGACAAAGACGTGTCGCCAAGCGATTTAGCGTTCCGGCACGATGTCGCGTGGAAACCAATTGGGAGCGTGGGTTAACATACTCCTAACAGGTTAGCCCGCTACCATCCTAGAAAGCATCATCACTTACCACCAGGTGAGATGACGGCCATCTCACCTGGTAAAAGGCAAACTTGTAGTGTATAGTAAAATAAATAAAAAAATGGTAACTCTACGGATATCTTCATTTAAGACTTGATCACGTAGAGACAGCAGACAGATTTCTTTATCTTCCAATAAGTAACTCCGAGCTTTCTTATCATAAGCGACCATATTTCAGAGCCATAAGTTATAATACATTGTTCAAGACGTGAGTCATTACTAATGAAATGGTTGTTACGGAGTAACGGAGTGATAATGTCTTAATTCATGCGGGGCATTACCAGTTTAACTTTCACTTCGAAAGAGTGACGGTCGAAAACTTATAATTATAGTCGTATTGTCAATTCATTTGATGATCAATTTACACAATTACCTTCAAGGCAAAGATTACATTTAAACGTCTTCACTTCAGGGCTTTGAAAGTTCTTAAGAGTTTTATTTATTTTTTCGAAAGAATCCCTCATCGCTAATGTCTCAATTTCTCTAATAATCATTATAGTATTATTGTGATTTCTATGCAATTAAGGTTTATATAATACACTTAAATTCTCTTTCTTAAATATTGTTATTTTAGTTACTGATTCAATGGATTTATATCAGAAAGGGACTTTAGGGATTTCGAAATTCGGATTCCGATAAAATTTGGATGACTTCATTTAGACTTAGATGACTTCGATGGTGGTTTGCTTGAAGTCAAGGCCCATCCTACGCGTATGAAGTTATAAATATCACGATATCTTTTGAATGTTTAAATATAATATATTGTCCTGAAAACTAAAATATAATATATTTTCCTAAAAACTAAACTAACCAGCTCCCACTGTTAAATTATTAGTCTCTATTATATCATTAAAATTCATCCATTCATAATTTCTTAAATAATCAACGTAATATACTTATAAATTGCTGCTAATTTATAGAATATAATCGATTGCGTCATTACTATTATCGATTCAGGCATTGCGTTTTAAATTTGATCCAACTTTATTTGGTTTTGTTTGATTGTTATTTAGACATCGAGTTTTATTGTTTATCGTTAAGGACGCCGTCAGGTGTGATTGGATTTCGTATCAATTTATATTATATTTCAAGTTCAACTACCTACCTTCTTGTTATTCTTCACTAGGATTTATTCTAAACTGTCATGCGTTAATTTTTTTGTGACTTATTTCCTTATTGCTTGCATATTTAAAGTACCTTCGAGTTTTATTGTTATAAACTTGAATAAAAAAATTATTTCTTCCCATTTCTTTCTCTTGATAGTATAGAGTATTTATCTGTTTTTTCTCAGATGAAGGACATGCCGAAAAAAAAGTAGCTAGTAGCCAATAAATCAATCAGATTTTTATAATCATAATTTATATTTTATAAAGGCGATTCTAGCCTGTATTAAAAGTAGAATTTTTAAAACATAAATGGAAAACTTGTTCCTAACAAATGAATTCTATTCAACAACCTATTAATTCAAGAGGTCCTACAAAAATTTCTTTACAACTAGTTGCCCGCGTGTCCGAAGTCAATACAACGGTAACTGGATCTAACCAAACAAGTTTCGTTAGTTATTTATACCTACCTGTACGTTATGTTGCGTTTTCAAATGCATTCTACCTGATTGGGTCAGTGGAATCCGGCGCTTCGTACATTCATTTGTAATCGCTGTTGTTGTTATCAGCTATACAAAAACAGCCTTGTGAAATGCAGTTTGCTTGGCTTTTACAACCATATTTATTTGACATCAGCTGATGCCAGGCCTTTTAAAAATTCCTGTATAATAAGTCCTATCCACTAGGCTATCACGTGAAGCGGTGATAACCTAGTGGTTGGGACGTCTGCCTCCTAATCAGAGGTCAGGGGTTCGATCCCGGGCACGCACCTAATATCACTTGCTTCAACGGTGAAGGAAAACATCGCGAGAAAACCTGCATGCCTGAGAGTTCTCCATAACGTTCTCAAAGGCCTGTGAAGTCTGCCAATCCGCACATGGCCAGCGTGGTGGACTATGGCCAAACCCTTCTCATATGGAGAGATCCGTGATCTGTAGTGAGCCGGTAATGGGTTGATCATGATAAAGCAACGTTAGCTATTCCATGTTTCGTTCCTGTTTCCGCTCCCTATTCCAAGATATAATTCTAATTTCAAGAAAATCTGCTATTGTTAACTATAGTAGTAACACATCGTCGTGAGATTCAGTTTTTCGCAGATTCCGCGAGAACCCATGCATTTTCTCCTGGTCGAAAGTAGCTTATGTGCAATACAGGGCATAGGTGAAATGTTTTTATGTAGACAATAATAACCTAACCGGTTAAATTAGTAATCAATGAAACCAATATCTTGTAATAGCAGATTGAATTTAGTAGTGCTACCCTCCTCCAGAATTCAATCTGAAGCTATTGCACTAGATTGATTGTGAACCTCAGGCGTAAGTGAGAATTGTTAAACATATACACCTTTGATGAAGGAAATAAAAGGCTGGCCTCAGCTGGGGAGCTGATGATGACGCTAATGAGCATGAACTCGTATGTTTACTTTTTACAACAACGTGACATCGAATCTTTCTAATTTTCAATACACAACCTATTTCATTTTACAGCTCCACTCTACGCCCCTCTTCCTGAATTCAATCTGAAGCTATTGCACTAGATTGATCGTAAATCTCAGGCGTAAGTGAGATGTGGTTAATCTGTTTGATGATGAATAAAAGGCTGGCCTCAGCTGGGGTGCTGATGATGACGCGCTTATAACAGCGATATAAACTTTCTTTTGATTCTAAATTTCAATACACAGCCTATTTCATTTTACAGCTCCACTCTACGCCCCCTTGAAACGTGTTGAAACTAGATGAGTTGTTTAGAAATGCTGAGTGTAATACATATTGGCTGCAATCTGCTTTTATAATGTAATTGCGTTTAAAACCTTCATTAAACAAGAGCAGCCTCAGTACATAGTGAAACATCTATATTAGTTTCAGTTTGTGCCCAAAAATCTTCAAGAGATTGAGAATATACTTTTGTAAATATATTAATATTGTTACTACGTTATTAATACGTATTAATTGTTTAAATGTAATTAAAAATACTGTTCGGAATAAGAGTTCAGGGAATGGGCATATTAAAGATTTTATTAGAACTTTAGCGCCCAAATATTTTTTTCGGCGTATATCTGTCTGTCTTCGATTAGATTCGTATCAAGATGAATATAAACGCTCTTATTAGAAACAAGAATAGGTTAAAACCCTTTTCACCAAAATCGGCCTTATAGATGCAACAAAAAATAAGATTTTTTAGAATTCCTCATACACATAAAGACATCACCTTCTCGTGTACGAAAAAAAATATTATACTAATGAATAAGGCTTGATACTTCCTCCAAATGATTTATATTACCGAGTGTTGAAGTGTTTAAGTTGACGACATTAAAAGTAATTAATTAGTCTCAGTAACGCCTTATTAAATGGCGCATTATTCTGATCAACATTATCGAGTGAGTCATGAATCGTGCCGGCCATTTACATTATTTTTATAGCGTGGGTATTATGTCACTTATCGGTGTCTTCCAATTCGGCCATGGCGGCAATGCCTGAACGAAAATGAAAACAAGGTCGCAATGCCGACCGAATATTTGGGTTAGCGGAGGAACTATTATTCTAATCTCGCATTGTTAAAAGAAACATCTTGTAAAACAAAAAGCATTTCTAATATAATCAAAATAATGACTATAAACACTGCATTACTATAAATTAATTCATATTATTTGTATTTTACAAATACACAACACGGTTACATTGAAATAACATTACACAACGAATGTTAATATATCGCGTGGTTAAGATGCATAACGTCATGATTATATGAAATCAGAGTTAAGATTAGAATAATTATCATCACTCTCCGAGCTTAATACTAGACTACAAAATTACTGACTGAATGTATTTTGCATCGTTCTGTAGTATTGTATTGTATTGTATGTATGTCATTTGCTAAAAGGCATCGTGTGTTATTAAGAGTACTCGATTTCACTTCTTCATATTCTGAGAGGCATCACCTGGCCTGCTAGCAATTCCAATCTCATTTTAACCGTTGTCACCATTCGCCACTCATTAAAGTTCCCTTGAAATACCACCAGGCATATTGTTGGGTCTTATTACATTTATCTCTTTAATTTTTTTCTTTTTCATCATTTGGATCTGATTGGTTTTCACCCTGTTATTTCTTCGTTTTGAAAACAAAAATAAATTTATATCATAGCCAGTTTGCTAACAAATATGTCAGCGATAAACTTAGCTAAATAATTCATGCTAAATAAAATAAAAAAAAAATTGGTGATCAAATAAATAACTATTATGTGTTATGATTCAATTATATAATCTATAAATAATTAACCAGTTCAGATCTTCTAGCGCCTAGTACTTACCTTGAAAATAAATAAAGAACTTTAATCAAATTGAAATTGGACAAGCTTAGCTTCGATCTATAAAAGAAATGAGGTCAGGATACAAGAGCTACGCATTCGTGAATTTATTTCTGGCGTAAGCCGCCGTTTATTGCAATATTTATAACTAATGAATCAATCCGAACAAATATACCAGCGGCGGTCGATTTCATCCCGAATACGAATTCAGATGTAACAATCCAAATTTAAACACTATAGAAGCTCTTCTGTATTATAAAACTGATTATTACATGTCAACAGCTGAAAAAGTGATCGAGCTTATATGCATCGCAGGCCTCACGTAAACACTTTCGTTTTATTTCAGAGCGACAAGACCTGGATAATTTTGTAGTTAAACAAGCAAAAAACTTGTCTCACTTGACCGTTTCAATATTTTCACATCGATTATTCGAATTCTATGTCAAACCTTCAATTAAAATATGCGGAATGTTTAACTATTGATCCCACCATCACAAAAGCCGTAACTTGTTCGGCTATCGTAATATATTTATCAGACGTAGGAATGCGGCGAGTGAACGTCCGAGACACCCAAGTCGAAGGCGTATCTATCTGTATTAAAGTGGTCTTACACGTACCGGCGTGACGATCCGTCTAATAGGTCGGCAGACTCAGACCCTAGTGAGTGCTTAGACAAAGTACGAGTATATCTAATCATATTTGTTTATAAACTGGATGCTTTCAGTATAAGTTACTATGGATACTACAACGTTCGATCGCAAAAGCATCTTCAATTGACAAAATACATAATTTAGCTACGTACAATTTGTGAACATTTAAACGTATTTGATCTTATTCATCACAATTATAGCACTATTGATGAACTCATTGTAATTGTTTATTTATGATGATAAATAAACTTCTCGTTTATAAATAAACTACTTTGATTGAATAATTTATTAGTTTTTTTTTTTTTTAGAAATAACTTATTTTGCAAATTCTCTTTGAATTTAGGTAACATAATATTTATATGAATTATGGACAACAGTGCAAACCTATTCTCACTGAATCTTTAAGAAAAATAATTATTACTGTTTCTAATGCTTGGATTTTTGTGGGAAGATAGGAACACACCTCATAGCAAATAAAAATAGTCTACACCTTAAGGCAACTAATACATTTCATTCTCTCTAAACAAAGGTCCCACGCGCGATTCAGCATCAGTTCTGCGCAGATGGTCCGTAACTTGAGAATCTTGCTTAATGATTTTAACCAGTACAGACAAATGTCACTAAGTCAAAGGCGTGATCTTTGAGGCTAATGATGAAACTGTATGGTTAAATCTATATCGCATACAGAATGCAAGTGTTATAACAGTCAAATTGACAATGTGTTAACACGAGATACATCGCATTAAATTGATCTTACTATATTAATTATACTGCAATTATCATCACGGTCGTCCTATGATCCACGTCTAGATCTATTATGAATTGTGATTCAAATTTGTATAAAACCTTTATTGTTCTAACTGTTGAATAAAAAAAATATAATTATATTATAAGCTTTATATAAACTTGCTTCGTCAGTATGTATTTCAAGAGCAAAATTTATAACCCACTCTTTGTGCATTTGCTAGCATTGAAATTTTAGTGACAATGCAATGCAAATAATTTACCTGCTGGTTTGATGTTTGAGTCCGAAGTTGGCCTTAGGATCTTCCTTCTTCTATAGGTAACGAGTTGGTTGTCAGATTCATAAACAGAGCATGTAATAGTAAACGGCAACGAATTCGTAGCTCTCTCTCTAGTAGCCTCTAAGCCTGCACATGTTCATTGGCGTTGGTGATCAATTAAAATCCGTCCCATCCCGTAAAGGTGACCCGTCTGCTGGTTAACATGCGTTCCACCATGTTCTTGACGTTTTTTTTATTTGTTTTGTTGTATTGCAGCAGGCAAGCTATTGTATTGTTGCAGGTTATGAATATTATGGCAGTTGTATAAAATGACCTCTATGTTACAACAAAATATTATTATTCATTGCGCTATTGAATTTACCATAGCGAATTCGCTCAACTTTTTGCCTGTTGTTTTTTGTAGATTTTTTTCAGTTTCGTTCATGATTCTGTGTTTTGTAGTTCAAGAACATTGGTGACCTAACCGGTCGGTCGGGGAGATCTTTTTACTGCTTCGCAGGTTTGACCTACATCTAATTACAAAAACGTTGTTTACTCAAGCGACATTGCTGTCGTATCAATAACAAGTTCCCCAATGAGGCCATGCGTCTCTCTAGTTTCTCAGAAAACGAGAAGTTCTATGTCCCATGGCAGCTCAAGTTGGACCGTCCCTTTCCTTTATCCGCTAAGCTTAAGATCACACTGGGGACTTTTTGTTTCAAAGCATATTGCGATGTAGTTTAAGCGCATACCCGTGGCCCCAGTGCTCGTACAATCGTCTTTGTTACAAAAAGTTGAGTAGTAAAGGGTTTTGAATAATGATGATCGACAGTTTTTCTTACGCAAATGAGCTTAAGACAAATAAAAATTATCATCAAAATAATCTTAACTGGACTGAAATCGTATCCCCGGCACGCACCTCTAACATTTTAGAGTTATGTGCGTTTTATGCAAATCAAGTATAACTTGCTCTAACGGTGATGAAAAACATAGAATGGTAATTTGCTTGCCCGAGTTTGCCATAATGTTCTTAAACGCATGTGATGTCAATCAGCATCCGAGAAGAACCCTTGCCTTGTAGTGGGTTAAAGGCTAGATAATAATGATGATGATGATGATATCATATTAATATTGCTATTCAAGTTCAACCAAATATAGAAAAAGCTCATATATTATGCTACCAAAATTTCGGTCGGCGGAACTCAATCAAGGTAAAAGATTTTATAATGTATTTAAAAATATATTCTAAGAGAATAAATGCTTTGATTATATAAGCGAATATTTAGGTTAATTTTATGTAGTTTTGCTAAAGTGTAGCAGCTACACTGTGACATAATAGTTATAAAGAATATCTTCCAATGTGTCTGTACTTCTGTCGAGTACCTCCATCCGACAATTCTAATTTTGACTCTATTATCTTTAATAATTATTATTTGGAAATAAAGAGATATTATCATTATTATTATATGATTAAATTATTAACTTCATTTAGAGATTTTCGAATTTGTAGTCCCAAAGGCTGTCTTGTAAAGTTGACTCTGCTTCCAAGATATCCAACTAAAAAAACTTCAATTTTGCAGCTGGTTTATAGTTCTAATGCAGGCTGTCTGTTTTGATCCTTACAGCGCACTGGTAGACGCAGTAATTATATTAATAATTAATTGAATTCTACGTGAGCTGTATTATTGCCCACACTTGCCGTGATAGATATTATAAATATGCAACTTTTTCACCACAATGAATAAATAGCATCTAAAATGGTAGCAGGCTTATCTGTAAGGAGTATGGCAGTCTAATTATTGATCTACATTTATTAGACTTAACGTAGTTATTGTACTTCTTTATCACTTGGCTTATATATAATGCAGTTACAATAACTATAATCGCTCTTTCCCAAAGTTTCCCAGACTTTCCTGGGTACTTTGGGAAATCTGTATGTATTTATACGACATATTTAACATTTATATTATTTAGAACAACTTAATACATTATTATTGTTGGTGTCGTTGTTAGTCAGATATTCTTGGGTTGGATTCCGGTTGTTAGTCCATTTCTGAATTTACCGCTTTATTGGTCCAGGTGCGTGGTAGTCTGGTCATCGAATCAAGTCGGAAACGTCAAAAAAATTCCGAGTCCAGGTTTCCATTATATTAGGTAGCCGCGTTAAGTAACCATTTCTGCAAATATGCCATAATATCTTTAAGTTATTTAGTGTTCTGGTACAATGCCACGAAGATATCAATTTGGTTATTGCTTGTTCATTATAGTTCTAACACATAAAAAAATTAAACATTGCGACTGCCGCTAGTGTGAACACTCGTTATTTGTGTTCCGGCCGTCGCTTGTCCTGCTCGCACGCTTTCCCTCCCCTCGGATCCACCTGCGCGTGCGCAGCGCGACACACATCTTCCGTTTGCTTTCTATTTTCGCCGATCTCCGTGTGTTTCACACGATCATTACGTTAACTTGGCCTTCTAAATAGCCAATTTTTTAATTAAGCTCTGTTTTCGTTTATTTTTCCGTATTTATCTTTCACTTAGATCAAGTCACCGCTCTTCATGCACACGTATATTCGTTGTTTTTATCTCACACTTTATCTAGAATATCAAAGGTATCTCAAGATCTTCTCGTACTGAATTAAATCTCATATCGTTTTAGAAACGGTAGAAAAGTCGGTGAAAACAACAAACAGTTTCTTAATTAAAAATCTTTATACGTCTTTAAAATAAGTTCTACCAAGACTTAGAAGTAATCTCATATAGTGAAACCCATGATAAAGTTATCATCAGTGTTAAGGGATTACTAAATCCCCTTTGTTAAATTCTTCGCGTGACACTGTTAACGCCTGTAAACCTTGACATGGCATCAGTGGCATTAAACATTTACCCATTTTAACTCCTATATGTATATATAAAGAGTTCAGAAGAAAAGATGCCGACGTTGCATAAAATGTTATTGCTGGTAAACAAGTGGCCAACAATAATGCTGGAACTTTTATATTAATAACCATAGTATATCATCATCATCATCATCATTCTAAGAGTAATAAAGTCTCACTGCTGGGAACCGACCTCATAGAGAATAAAACAGAGTAATACGGAATCCCTTACGCTACTACAATGCTGGTAGAGTGTATTTAACTCTTGATATTACACGTTACTGACCATACTAGGGACCGGTAGTTTTGCGTGGTTTACGGGATATGAAGGACCAAGAAAAATCTTTGCTTTGATCTGCGAACTATATGAAATTATGATAGAAAGAATAGCACTAAATAATGAGTTTCAGCCTGGTAGAATCTGCCTTCTTTACCGATAAGTAAATAAACAGATAACTGTTGACGTTTCAAAAGTTTTTTACATCCTGGTAGAGAAACATGTGATGTATGATATAGAAAGATAGTAACTTGGAATCGAATATAAATACTTTTATCCCGGATATGCAAAGAATCTTTTGGAATTAAACCACGTTGAGCCAATAAGTTATGGGGTAGGTGCATATAATAAAAATGCAGTTTATCATATCCAAGTCATACTTGCTTTAATAAAATCAGGAAACCTTTACGTAGCCGCACAAATAACGATTTTCATTATTATGAAGTTAATAGGCTTAATTTTTTTTTTCAATAAACTACTCATATTACCGGCGGATGAAATATACTTTATGCTGAGCTACTATTATGTATTACTAACTACACCTGATGCATTAGCTTAGGACTTCTGCGGACGGAGCGGTACAAATATTCAAGAGTATATAAAAGCATTTCTCATATGGTCCGTTGAGCACGTTTACCGATCTCTAACTGATAGTAATGTTATTAGCTAGAATTCGAAGATTTAGAATTTGAACACCTGACTTTTATAATCTTTCCAGACTAACCAGAATACAACTCCGATAGAAAGTTCGGTACGACGATGTCCAGAATGGTAGCCGAGGTCACTATGAATACACTTGATTTCACTTGGTACTTGCTTCAATTCACCTTGAAAGAGACTGGTCTCAGTGGCGACGGCAGATGGCTTTTCAACACATATCTAAAGTCTAGAAGAAGGAGTAAAGTCTAGAGAAAAGGAATGGTCCAAATTTGTTTGGAGTCGAGGAATTCTCTGAACTCGTTTAAATGTCAATTATCCGCACTTTTCTTCCTAAAAGACGCTTTCCAGATCACTTGGACCTATTAATAAGTTCTTGGTAACAAAATCCTCCAAAAATCTAGCATGGGACTTTTTCCTAGCCGGATTAGAGCATAATAAAAATCCATTGTATTTTGCTGTGGTAAGTCGTCGCGCCATGTTTAAACTCCCTATGTGCATTCCTACGGATGCGGTCAGCCTTTATGGACGCGAACTAAGTAATTATCTACTCATGACCGGTGTTTAGCTCAAACAATAAACACATCCTCACGACGTCGTTCATTATTTACTTCACCTACCTAGATACCTAGTTGGAACTATTGTTAGAAATTGTAAGTCATAACTGGGTTCTCGGGCAGAAGTGTGCTTGACTAGCATATCAATGCTCAAATTGCGTCCACTCAGATGCATTTTTATAAAATACGTGGCTACATTCGCTGTAATCTTTTTATATAAATGTTTAACTATCTCCATCAGCTCATAGTATCGGAAAAGAATGTAGGAACGGGTCGAAAATAGGCTTTTAATAGGCGTATATAAATAAAGAAAGTTTTTGCATTGATATGATATACCCAGCCCCGATTGGTACGCAACGTGAGTTACGAGAAGTTGGTGGTAGGTACTGCCTTTTAATGTTAGGATGATACTTTGATGTTTCCGAATTTTTCCAAAGACTTAAAACGATTTTTGATCGAACGAAGATCGTACGATCTTCCGGTCCCGCTTTAAAGTTTTATTTGAAAAAATTTTAAATTTAAACTTTTGGTAAAATTTACCAGCCAGGCCAGCCGCCAATTCAACCTTGAAAAAAGAAAAAAAAAACATCTCAAATACTTCAATAACTGTATACAAAGAAATAATTATTTTATGACAACGTATTAACATATATATATTATAGTACTATCAATGCTCAATCACTTACAGGCTAACTCAAAATGCGTAATCTGTAACTTCTAAATAGTAATATATAAACTAAGACAGCCTTTGCATAAAATCTATTCTCTCATAGAAAGAGCAACTGCAAGTAGGTAACATGGTTCGAGACTTTAGCTTCGTCTCGATAATCGGTTGTTTATAAATACATCTAGCACGAACAGGCGATTCCATTTAATCGTAAACATTACAGGATGTCAACAATTTGGTCATTCTACTTGTCAAAGAATTAACCTTGTGCAAAGGGGAAATAGGAAACATGGATTTCACGGTTCATCTTCCAGGAATTCAACTTTATAAGACATCGACATACTAATAAAGGAACGCATGAATAGCTTTATGCAATGTGCTCGAGAGCTCTTTGAAATAATATAAAAGGTTTTATCTAAGAAACTTGTTCTTGTCCGAAAATGCAATTTGTTTTTTTAAATGTCCCACTTTATTAAATACGACACTACTTCAATGATGGCCTGTAAAACAGTCCCTGTAGTAAAAGTTGATAATAAATTCCGTTTGACCTAATATTTGAGTTAATCGGCACCTAATATTCAGATGCGCCTAAAGTCAATGAAACGTGAAATAGCCTAAGGCCGCTGACTTAAGAAACAGTTAAAACATTTAATTTAACTAAACAACAGTCTGAACAAGGAAAAGTACACTCTATACATCTCACCCTAAGAATTCCTCTCAGCATCAAGATCGCTCGGTACTCTCAAATAAACGTCATATTTTACGAACTATTCATAAACTGCCCGTGACCTATTTCGCATTTCTGTCGATGAGCATAATGCTAATGGTTTTCAATATTTTTTGTTTAGAAACATTAGAAGTATGAACGTGAAGAGGTATAACCGAACAAAAATTTCATCGCTGTGTTATGATGATGACGCCCTTTGATGACCTTGAAGTACACAGTAGTTCAAGTTAATTTCGATTAAATATGATGTGGTCCCAAACGATATGATGTGGTTTTGGTTATCACCAACTTTAATAACCAACTGTAAGTTGTCGCTATAAGAAGTTCTGGTGTTGCTCCGGAACACTTCTGAAGAATATATTCGAAGGCCTGAAGGTCTTTTCGTTACAGAAATTAAGTAATTATCTGGCTTCTTCCACATTGATGGCCATTATCTTATCGGTCTGATATATCTAGTCCCAGCAACGTCACATCAACGTAATGTTTGTACGTCTCTATTATCCGTGTAAAGTAAACCAAGTTTACCGTGGTTACGCATAATTAACATTTCCATATCGCACTCCAAGGTCGTCCGTCAGATATCGTATTTCACATGTTCTGATATATTTATACGTGTATTGTATATAATATTGTCGAGTTAAAACAGACAGTTAACCGCAACACACTATTTTATATTACATATTTGTTAAATGCAATTATTAGAAACGTTTGAATGTCGTAATGTTCCATTTCGACTTGATAGAGTTGGCTATGGACTATTAGGTAAAGCATAGTTTTTTTTAATTAAGTATCGCTGGATTTGATATTTACATCGCGGGTGTACCAGTAGACGGACCACCTGATGTTAAGTGAATCCCAATGTCTATGAAATGAAATGAAATGAAAATATACTCTATTGAAAGAAAAAAGAAATAAAAACACACAAACAGCAAAGAAATAGGTGCAATAGGCGGCCTTATCGCTAATGAAAAAATCTGCAGCATCTGAGCAGCCACCAATATGTTGCCGGCATAATACCCAATCTCTAAATCATTTGCCATATATAGCCGCGGTCGCAGCCTCCCACCAAACCAGACTTGAGCCGAGGATCGATCTCAAGACTTTACAATGCGGTAGCGAACGCGCTGCGCCACGGCGAACGAGGTCGTAGATGGTTGAACTATCAAAATACTGAAAGACTAAGAAGGGCTCCATGACGGAACGAACGACGTGTTGATTGCAGTCAAGGCCGAAGTTGTATTGAAGATTTGTTTATTTGTAATCGATAATATAATTTTTCGTAATAGATCTATAATTTTATGTTAGTCTAGTTCGTGCACACAAGAACTTAATAGGTTTTTAATTGATTATTTATGTCTAATGAGACGATTTTTCTGTTACCGTTTTTGCTCCCTTTCTGAACTTAAAGTGTGCTATGGCAAACTTTAGCTATGAAACTTGTGTTTCATCTATTTATCGACTTTATGGAGTCAATGTTGTATTTCCACAGGTTTTTTAACTAATCATCAGGCAGTTCATAATATATTTGTAAGTCTTCGATTGTGATTTGTGGTTTGTGCATAATCCTACAACATCCATCTGTGACGTCAATAACAGCAGATTCAGTTTGCTAAATGCGTTTCAAATCTGGTAGCGAAATAATTTACATTGGTCCATATATTTACTCAACGAGCCTCATATTTCAATCTCGATAATGTTTTGGTAATGATATGATATGACATGTCAAATGGCGACATTTGTTCCAGCCTAATCATTCTAAGATTGTAAAGTTGTGACTAGCGCAGCCAAACTTAATTGTTTTTTTAAAAACTCGCCGACAGCTTAGTCCTCCGTGACTTTGCGTCAAGGTGTTCTTAACGCTTCGATTGACATGTCTTGTAGTTTATCATTATAAACCATGTTAGCCAATAAAAACACGTGCTGGAAAGTGACGACGCTGTTTATTATGGAATACGTTGGATGATACTGTATATTTACAGTTGCCTTGAAGTTAAAGTCAAATTCCAAGGTTTCCATTTACATTAGATGATTTCCAAGGTTCTTTAACTGAAATACTTGTTGCTACCGAGAAAGCTTTCAATTATTATAAGAAATCTCTGGTCGTTTATATGACCGTCAATCTGATCCAGATGAAGCGGATAAACATTCGCGTATTGATTTTAAATATTTACTACTGGGATATTTGCCAATAATTTACGTGCCACTCGTGGACGCGAATGATATATTACTTTACCAGTGATCTCTTCAAAGGAACTACTGGTGGAGACTCAGGTTTTGAAATAATATTTGCAATTGGTCCAATTGTCTAATCGACTTAAAACTTGGTACTTATAACAATGCAGTCTGCAGTTATATGTTAATTCAGACTGAATTCTACACAAAATAAAGCAAATGTCTAGTCTGGGCTAAATGATTTGGTTTATGTGAAATCAGCAGCAAGATTGCTCTCGTCGTGAATTCTTATTTTATAAATTTTAGCACTGGTGTTTTGATCTGCTTTTACAATCTCAACCTTGAAAGTCAATTATGCGTCTGCATTATTTCTGGTTTTATTTTAATCGTTGCACTTTGAGCCGTTTATTTTCATTAAATCGTTTATTTGTTGAATACTGAATTACAATCTCTATCCAACAAAATGTCTATTTTCTCGTATCTAACCGTTTATTTTCGACTCTAAGTTCACTACTTGCCTTACTATATTGAATAATTAGGTACATCTCAGCTAATACAATTTCCGAATTATCTTTATTACTATTCACAGCCAATTGATGTCACTCTATCATTGTGGAAAGCGTAATAGAGCTCACTTCAGTACTACCAATAGTTGTATATATTATTCTCACTCAACTATTGCATGTATTGGTAATTAGTATTAATAGTCGTAGATAAAATTTTGAAGATGGGGTTTCATACTCCATCAGTCCTCCTTCCTCCAATAAACTAATGACCCAATTCACCTACGGACTCTGCTGACCTTGAAACCGCGAGCATTACGGTTTCAATGCGAACACATAATAGCGATACACCTCTGAGCTATTTGACTGATGAGTGTATTGTCGGCTGGACAATGGGCTTTAGCATCTGTGTTAGTGGCCAGTGAAACTATTTGTGTTGATGTTGTCCGAGAGCTGGCGGAAAATGTCCAGACACCACTAACACTCACGAAAGTATGAAAATAATACAAAAACTGTTATTTCAAAATCAAAAAAATCAAAATCAAAATTGCGTTTATTCAGCCTTTAAAAGAAAAAAGTACATCTCATCTAAAAACGTATGTGTGTAGACATTGGCTGAACAGGGCGCTGCCTCAGCTTGATGCTGCGTCAAAACTGACTGCAGCGCTGATGTTCAGGCATAACCCATGCTGATATCACGGAGTGACCGGGAAAGCACTCCTTTAGTGTGTGAGGGTGTGTGCGCGTGTGCGTGAGTACGTGTTTGATTGCTTTTCTCTTTTTGTTTTTTTTTTTTTTAACATACTATACTGGGGTATATTGTAATTTACAGATTTAATTGCATTTCATACTCTTCCGCTGCCATCCAGTGGCGCCCTCTGAGGCATCATCCTTTGGGACCTAAGATATTACACACAAGTCTGCAACTGAATTTAAAATCATTTTTATTTAGGTGACAACCTAAATACATTTACAAATGCTGCTGGCTAATTGGGTATTAAGAATGGATGTAAATTAGGTACCGACATAAATCCCTGTGTATGTAAACTAGAAATATATCTCTGAGAAGAGCAGTAAACTAAGTTCGAAGTACCAGAAGTACGAAAAATATTACGAACATATAAAATAATTCACCATCTCTTTCACTGCACGTCCAATGTGGTGTTCTTTTAAAACGAGACTTGGTTACACGACTATCCTTTTTAGAACTACTTGTTTAGTTAAAACAACTTTCTTTATTTTTTTATCTACTTTTCCTTTTCTATTTGCTTCAAGATTTTCTATTTTGCAAATATGTCTGTTTGATTTATGTTTTGTCTATATTATATTAACGTTACATTTATTGATTTAATAACTTCCAAAGGTGGTGGTTGTTATTTGATCTTATTACTTTTTAATGCAGGTTCTGTTCAAGTCAGTTTTTGTCGCTGATTTGTATATATTGTTTTATTCTGTAGAGTGTCCATTCTTAAATCGGTCATTATTTATTAATATTATAGATATTGTGAAAAATTTTCCCGCCCAAATTTCTCATTAACGTCAAGGTCGGGGTCTCGCTTATGATGAGGTGCCTGAGAGACATTCTTCGGTTTCAATTTCTGTTAGAATTTTCGCACACATCTCAATATCCCATCTTAGCTGCATTTACCAATTTGCTTATCACAACAATTTTGACATAATGCTAATGACCGTTGGGTAAAGGTCACTGAATTAATCAGCAAGTCCACGATTCGGTAAAAATTAATCTTAATCATCCTGCAAATTTCGTATTATTAAATCAACGGAGCTAGATATGCTACCTGTATATGCATGACAACTATTTTAAAGAAGTGGAATGTTGAATAGATTTATGATCTAAAACTTAAATAAATTAGTTAATTTGCGCCCAACAACGCAACTTATATAATTATTATAATGATTCATACGAGACAGATTCCGTTTTGTTTCTGTTACTGCGATAAGATGGTCGATGAATGTGTTCCACATTTTATTTTGCAAACAAATTTTGCTGCATTCAGCTAAGCTGAAAAGGAAAATATAATAAAAAAATAAAATACAAACTACTTCCTATCCTATTTCTCTAACTTTTATTACGCTTTGACCACTGTTTTTTTAATTCACTTTCAAACCCATTATCAAAACCCACATTGAAGCTGGATGATATTCTGGCTAAACAAACTACCTATTCACGCAGTCCAAAGCTAACGCATTTTTCAATTTGTTATTGAGTAAATGTAATTTGTGTAAATTGCTCTAACTTTACTAAATTGCTCTAACTAATTATAATCTATTATTAACTATGTGAGAGGTGAAATAAAAAAAATAATTGGCTAAGTTTGTCGTTCTTGTGGCTTCTTCTTAGTCCTGGGCGCGATCGGAACTTTTTTAGCTTTAGTTTTAAGTTGGCGGTTGTAGTTATCACAATCACCTCACGCATTTAAATGATGAAGAATATGATATATATGAATGCTTCATCAGAAAAACAAATGTTAGTTGATTTGGTTTAGCAATTCCAAAGTTTTGGCAAATTTCGCATATTAAAACTGGTTATGTTCAAATTGATTTATATATATACTTTGAAGCGGTGATAGCCTAGTGGTTAGGGCGTCAGCCTCCTAATCAGAGGTCGAATCGAATCCGGGCACGCACCTCTAACTTTTCGGAGTTATGTGCGTTTAAAAAAATATATATATATCACTTGCTTCAACGGTGAAGGAAAACATCGTGAGGAAACCTGCACGCCTGAGAGTTCTCCATAACGTTCTCAAAGTCGTGTGAAGTCTGTCAATCCGCACATGGTCAGCGTGGTGGACTATGGCCAAATCCTTCTCATATTGAGAGGAGACCCGTGCTCTGTAGTGAGCCGGTAATGGGTTGATCATGATATACTAGGCAATCGAGAAATCTACCCGCAAAATATTAGACGCACAGTCTATATTCTGTCCAATATTCAAGTTATTTTTAAATATTTTGAGATGAAACCTGACTGTTGCAACTAGATTACTTATATAAACAAATCGTGTTTCATTCTACTGCGTCCTGTGGTTAAACTGCATCCTTGCGATCTACAATTCCTCATTGTTATGAAATACAAACGGCCCACCGTCACGTTCGCTCGCTGTTTACAGTATTTACTCTCAACTCGTTTTGTTTGTGCAAATAATGCAACAGGTTGGAATAAGTTTACTTACCTACTTGCCTCTTGTGTTGTTTGTTAATTCATGAATACAATAATCGGTACATTGCAAAATCTAGAACTGGGTCCTTTGTAAACAGATGTTTCTTGACACCAATTATAGGAAGGCTTGTAAATATTAGAAATAAAACTTTTAGAAGGAAAAACCCTGACTTTTTCGTCAATGAAATAGTTATAATGGTAGCTTTAAACACTGCTCTCATTCCTCAGATCTAATTAGTTTATTATTACGTTTCATTTCGTAAGCTAGGTGAGCAAGTGACCTGATCTCTTGTGTCACATCTACTCATGTATCTTCTTCTAACGAGTTATGAGGAGGAGCAAAATACGCTCAACTTCAATTCGCTTCATAACATGTGAAGACATATTCTATTTAAACTAGCTGTCAAAACATTGTTTTCGGCATATTTTACACTACAGGTCTCATGCCCGGCTTTCATGTTGTTATAATTTTGTTATATAATATTCCAGAAATATATTTCAAGTTAACTATCACATCGAATAACAGTTATCTTGGTCTATATTTAGAGCACACATGGTACACGGATGACGCTGCAGGGGTAAATAATCTTTAAATTTAAATGCAATTTTAATGTTGTGAGTGCAAGAAGAGGCAAGTAAATTCAAACAAATCTATTTCATTTGAGTCGACAATTTTTTGACCACATAATAAACACCTAGTGATAGGGTATAATCGAACCACGTCAGTGTGTAATTAAAAAATAAAGTAAAATAACAAAAAAAAAAATTCAACAAGGCTTTTGAACATTTCATACGTAATCTGTTCGATTCAGTCGGTTTGATATAATAGTTGGCCAACTTTACACTTTCTCCGATGTTTATTGCATACTGAGCATCCAACTGGCATCCAGGTTTATAGGACGAGCACGTCTGCATGATTTATCTTATTTTCTATTTCCTAGCTTTCCCCTTGCACTTGACGAGCCCTTTCTGCTGTTTGCCATCCATTGTTCAACATTATTATATGTTTATGTTATTATCAATTTATGAGGTTATTGAACTTATAAGTATGCAGTGCACAACATTGCTTCTCAGTTTTATTGACTTAAATGTTCATATCCATTAGGCTAATTGTGTTAGCCTATACCAGTTGTTAGTCACCACACACAAACGACAGGTATCTCTATAATTTGGTTATTATTTTACTATAGATAGATATTTCCTTAGTAGATTTTACTTTTTTTTATATTACTGTTTTTATCATATTTCCTAGTCTTAACAAACAATTTTCAGCAGAAACTGTGCAAAGTTTTTTTTTAATACAGTTAGCCCGTGATGGCAATCTTATGGTAAGTGATGTCGTCTGAAATAAATTCATCTTCGCATTGTTAATAATGCAAAATTCCCACGTAAATACGAAATAATGTATTCTTCTTGTGAAAAAATATATCGTAACTTGTTGAGTTATCGTGATTTCAATTCAATAGCCAAAATTATGATTACAATCACATACGTAAACACGCTTAGAATTATGCTACTAAAATAATTAGTTTGAGTAAGTGGGTTTAATTGGGCGCCTTTGGTTTAATTGGTTCATTATTGATTAACATAACGTGTTAACAGTTGGTCCACTTATTTTGGGTGGCAATTATTATTTTTAATCAAGTGTGGGTATTTCTGTACTTTACCACTAACAATACAATTTTTTTTTGTTAACAGGGTTTGTAATTATTTTACTGATACTTGAATTTGGCTATTTTCTTCTTTCTTCTACTATACCTATTTACATATAATAGAAGAACTCAAAACTCGAAACCTCGTGAAACTTGACGTCACGCAAGTGAAGTTGCAGCTCCATTCTAACTCACGCAAGGAGCCTTTTAATCATGCATCATTAAAAAACGTAAAATTTGTATATTATAAACGCATAGTATTAAAGAGTATAAATATTTGAATCTACTAGATTCTCCATTCCTCAAGTATACTGACTAGCACATTAGTTTCTTGAATGCGCAGTTTACGTTCTTCCTTTCGGCACTCCTGAAAACATTAATCTTCCTTCAACTGATCAAGAAATGTACTGTAACAGGCACTCGGAAGTCCTAGCCAAAGATTTACATTCTGCTGTATTCCCTTCAGCCTTTGGTATCGCATGTATAAAAAATCACTACACAGTGATATTAATAAGCGGTATCTGAAATTTTCCCAATGATCTTTTTGCACAGGAGATTTTATGCTTGCTGGAAAGCTTATCTTTAGATGTAGAGCTCTTGTCTAGAAAGTGTGTATTCACTTTTGCTTTGACTGGAGTACCTTAGATTGTATAATTCAAATATAAAATATTTGGGAAGGATATTTACCTACATTTGGAAAGCTAATCAAATCGAATAATTTGAGGATACCGGATTTATATGATAGGTTGCTAATTGATAAACTATTGTTGTATGATGATGAATTATGTCGACTGTAATAAATATACAGTGATGAGTTGTATAGCCTTTTATTATCCGATACGATTCAGCTGCTTCACGCAATCCTCGTTTTTATATTGTTTATTACGGATAGTTTAAGTAGTGTGAAATAGGAATTTCGTTTGCTTTAATTTTATTGTTTTATCATCAATGAGCCTTGTAATTTGCTATTTTGTAATTTCCGATTGTTTTCGAAATTTTCCGGTAATCGTCGTTTATTTACAGGTTTAATGAAGGATGTGTGTTACTAACGTAATATTGTATACATCCTTTTTTAGCTTTTACATAGTTGCAGTATTTTTTCATTAATTATTACGTATCTATTATTTCAATTATGTATGTCCTGTTGTATTTCATCAATTTTCAAATTATATTTGGACATTGCTTATTTATGCTCACCTTTACGTTGTTAATATGTCACGAAACAAAATGGATTTATCGAAAGTAAAAAATTACGATCAACTCATCATCATCATGATCAACCTATTGCCGGCTCACTACAGAGCACGGATCTCCTCTCAATATGAGAAGGGTTTGGCCATAGTCCACCACGCTGGCCATGTGCGAAATGGCAGACTTCACTCGCCTTTGAGAATATTATGAAGAACTCTGGCATGCAGGTTTCCTCACGATGTTTTCCTTCACCGTTGAAGCAAGTGATATTTTAATTGCTTAAAAAACGCACATAACCCCGAAAAGTTAGAGTTGCGTACCCGGGTTCGAACCCCCGATCTCTGATCAGGAGCAGTAGTAAAATCTAAAGCCTTACACTTAAAGCAGACCAGATGATGACAATTGTCATAACGTCCGCAATTCATGCCGTCACATCCGGCATGGTTCCTTTCATTTTCGATTGTCTTTGACCGAGGTCTCATATACAAGCATACAGCCTATTGTTTCATCGCACGTCTTCTATTACAACAACAGATATACATCACTCGTATATCATGGTTTAGAGTAAATAACACTTGTCTAGAAATTTTCATTAAAAATTGATGCACCGAAAAGAACCCTCACCTCTTTAGCTTTCATGTAGTGTTTTAAAAACGATTTTAAATTGTTGTGTAAACCTGCGAATTTGAACAAAAAGATAGAATATATGCATGAATTTTTCATAAGATATTTCAGATTTCAAACTATCGTGAGAACAGTTGATCATAGTAATACGCAACGACACTTTCGTGCTCCGCGTAAGCAAGCAAGGTTCGAATCTGGTCTGATCATGGATCATAATTTCAGTCTCACAATGTACGCGCTTTGTTAGTACTTTTAATCCTATCGGGGCATCAAGGACAAGTTTCTAAAATATTGGTGGATTGTTTCGAAGTGATATACGCAGATGTCATGATACGCTAATCCGTAATATCATTCTACATTGCTGATAACGATAATAACTTCAAGTGGTGTACAGTGAACTTTGTTTCAAAACAAATGATGGTGTTGTAAATATTCTACGAGAGTCTACCAGTACGTATAACTGAGTGAGCATTAAGATAATTTTGACTTTGACTGAAACCATTATTTTCATCATCATCAACCCATTACAGACCCACTACAGGGTGCAGGTCTCCTCTCACAATGAAAACCTAATGGCGAATCCGAGGCGATTAAAATTGCCTCAGATAAAACGCACATTAATTCAACTAGTCAGAGATGCATGCCGGAAATCTAATTAGGCAGGAGGCCGTACAGGACTTCCAATAATTTCATTATTTACTATACTTTGCCATATTTTTAAATGTCCTAGTATCCGTAACAAGTGTTTATTACACTTCTTGTTGGGATATCTCATCATACTTCTCCAAGGCCTGACACTTTGCAAAAGCTAGCTTGATAGATCAGCTCGCCAAAAGAACCACTGGCGACGTACACGCGATACACTGATGGACTTACAGCACCGATACAATAGGTCCTGGCTATCGGATTTTGATAGGATATTCAGTAGCAACTATCCTACATTTTATAGCATATATACTATGTAGTATAGGTAAAAGTAACAATAGAAAGTGGATTGTTGAAATGTCTATAAAATACCTATGTTAGCAGTGTACGAAACGTGGGGATAGTGATGAAAGTTTAGCTAGCTCACGTTAGAAAAATCTTTTGAGTACTACAGAATTACATACATATATTAGTTGCAAAACAATGTTTATTTAGAGATCTTGATAGTACAGCGTTGCCCTGCGTTGGCAAAGTTCACACTCGTAAAGAGTGACCGGCGGTCGATGACACAACATCGCATTAACATAATGACAACGCATCCGATCAACAGCTTATGTCTTATGTCCCACACATAGCTCGACTTACTTGGTCTTTTTCCTGCCGTTTTGTCGTTATAGACATACTTCAGTAAGTTGGTTTGCATAATCAACTTACCGACTGTAGTTTCTTACGGATAAATCAGAGTAATCTTTTACTTGTGACGCGGTGATAGCCTAGTGGTTAGGGCGTCAGCCTCCTAATCAGAGATCGGCGGTTCGAATCCGGGCACGCACCTCTAACTTGTTATGTGCGTTTTTAAGCAATTAAAATATCACTTGCTTCAACGGTGAAGGATAACATCGTGAGGAAACCGGCACGCCTAGGAGTTCTCCATAATGTTCTGAAAGGCGTGTGAAGTTTGCCAATCCGCACATGGCCAGCGTGGTGTACTATGGCCAAACCCTTCCCATATTGAGAGGAGACCCGTGCTCTGAAGTTAGCGGGTAATAGGTTGATCATGATGATGATGATGAATCTTTTATTTTAACGTCCATATATCTGGCATGTACGCAGAAAACTCATAATCAGGTTAGACTGAAATAATCAATCAAATGGTAGTTCATTTTGAATCCAAAGAGTTCCTACATTGATTTTACTTATAGGATGGACAGGGGCGTGTGCGTCGGCTGTACTAAAAGCTGAGTTGTTGATGTTTATCTTCCTGCTTTCATATACATTATTTACAATATAATTTCCACATTCCTGACTGAATTAAGTAGTGAGGCACTAACTTCTATAGTTTAAGAACGGCCTCGCTTCCACGGAACGCCGATCTATCATGCGACCAGCGAATGCCGACCTTGCGACAATCTCTGCATTGTTTGCTAACATTATATCGCATACATTAACACCTGCACTTGGACCAACTGCCGGCTTGAATACTGATGAGCACCCTAATGATATGTCATTGCCCTTAGATACTTTTTTTGTCACAGCGCACAGCTACATATTTATTTCGTGCTGACATGTTTAACGCCCAAAATTAATAATCAACAAAAATGAAAAATTTCAACTCTTCCCTTTCAATAAAGGTATCTTGATTATTTGACCTGAAGATTTTGATTTCATTAGATTTACTATTACTTAATTCGGGCGTTATGTAAGCACCGGTTCTCCAGCAATAGTTATTGTCTCATTAGATATTCAAATCTTATTCTTCGCCATATAATAAGAGTCTTAAAGCGAAAAGAATTGGAAGCTGTATAGAGTCAAGTTTGAGAAATTCCAAATTTGTTTGAGTTAAGTTTGAAAAATCCACTTTACATTTACACAAAGACAACTTTTATAAAAAAATCATCAAAAAAAAAAAAAAAAACCGAATAAATTTAATCCAGATTATTATTGCGGTCTTAATATCTCTTACTAATATATTCGAAAACATCTGTATATGACTTGGGTTTTTAACTTTAGTACATATTTTACAATTTTGTTACCTGTATGACAATGATGAAATGTATTCACCCTTACCGTTTGGTTTAATGTTTTTAATCGGTACAATAAAAATCTACTTAGCCAAATCAAGCATGTTTCCCTCTGACATCAATAAATGCGTAACGTATACGCGCATGAAAGCTGAAGAGGCAGTAACACTGAAGGTAGAATACTAAACGGTTAAAAATTACCCAATGCCGTTTGTTTAATTATTCACTATTGTTCAATTAAATGATGATTGGTAATGCGGTACATGATGTGCGATATTTCTTATACGCATACCCATGATATAGACAGGAGCATATCCCAGGGAAATCTACGTGTAGGGATTTTTCGCATGTAACGTTGTAACCAATGGAGAGTTCTACAGTCCATTTTAACATTCGTGGACTGTTACGACAGGGGAGTCGGCAACCCTGTAAGTATAATGCTACAAGGCGTAACATTACCATACGCATATTGCGCAAGGTGACACTTGCTGAAATCCGACACAGTTGTCACACCTACTTAGCCACAGTTTGTTCTAACCTGTGAGTGTGACGCAAACTACGCGAGTATATCTCAACGCACCATTTGCAATCGATAGTAAATAATAATAGAATTAATAAATAGAAACTGTTGTCTGTCACGAAGGCGCTACTTGTTATAGGTTATGCAATTGGTTTGTCTCACTGGGCCACCTCAAAAACCAGAGATGAAAATACTGCAGAATGTTACCGACCGTACCGTTTGTAGCTGTGGTCACAAAGTTGATAGTAAACGTTATAATCTTCATTCTAAATTCAGATTCAGCTGATCTTATATGCTTGGAAAGTAGATCATCAAGCGTATATTCAAGTAATTATAATTTATAGTCTAAAGAATTATTGGGATCAACAAAGCCAAATAGTTTTGCTGTCACCCTGCAGTTTATAAACAACTGATGGACTGCGGCTATTGGCATAAATGTTGGAAATAAACTAAAGATTCGGGTCGCCTGGGTCAGCGAGTCCAACTTCTCCTATTTCGTCTGTCCTCCATTTGAAGATATGCCAAAGAAAACCCGTGGACCCCAGCGTCCATTTGATCTATACCGACCCCGCAATGAGTTTACAATCCTTTAACAGTTTTATTTAATTGTTCCAGTTGCTGCAAAACCTGGGCAAAGTGGACCGGACGCTAGACGACATCTTCGAAGAGCACTTACAGAATTTCAACCGACAGCACCAAACCGCCACCAGGCTTCAGAAAGAATTCAACAACTACATAAGATGTATACGAGGTAATTCAATTTACAGACCCAATACTCAAGTGAATATACAAAGTAGTTACAAGCCTAACAGAGAATACCTCAATTTTCGCAAAAAAATTAGACGTTCGTGATGCTCAAATATTTTATGTAAGAAGATAAAATATGTTCACTGTCTCACATATGCTTATTTTTAGCCAAGGCTGAAAGTCATACGTAGAGTCTGTATCGTAAAATCCCACGTGCTAGCGTAAAAAGCTTATTAAATTCCGTGTTGCCTTTACGATCTTCAGTTTTCCACATATCAACAGATAGCAGCACTTTTAGGTACTTTTCACGGTATTTCTTCTTCTGAATCTAATTTATTAGTAGTCCCACATTGATTATATGTGACAGTATTGTATTATTAATAACTAACTGACGCTTGCGACTTCGTCTACGTCTAATGAGATTTTTATAGAAATCTTCTGTAATCAAGCAATGCTGACTCAATTTATGGTCTCATCTCAAAGGAATTGAGTATCTGTCGTAATTGATTATAATCATTCAACTAGTGTCCAAATCGCAAGCTTAGTTAACCGGAAGGCTAACCAAGAAAATTGTTACCAAGTGCTTGTGTTTACGTACTCAGTCACGCGACATGTGTATTAACTATCGTTAATTGCGGGTGCACAATGTTAATGAGTTATGGCCTATGTTCTCAAATAACATTTGCGCTAAATTTCGTGAAGAAACTATTTTTTTTTTCAGGATAATAAAAGCCTGACCTCCGGAATCCCCTATAAGTATGCTAACTTGAATTAATGATGATAACCGTTCAATATCTTTTGCACCAGGTGCGATCAGATAACAGATCGAAATAAATGCTGAAACTTAGAGGCTATCTAGAGGGTTATTTTGGTTGAATGAACGATGATTTTCCAAGGCCATTGTATGTCCAATACATAATTGAACGTTTTATGGAAAACTTTGAAGTGTTTTTCTAAAAGTCAATTTTGTAAACACTTCATGATTGATTGATAAATGATGCCTATTTATTTAAAATAATTCTTATGACAATTCCCAAACAGTAATCCGCAGTAACAACTGCTACCGGTTATTTTGCATTGCAGGAAAAAGTAGTCAATTTAAAAACTCTACAAACATAAAAATATCCCTCTTTTCGTTCCAGCGGTTCAAACAGCGTCCAAGTCCTTGATGGAGGCGATCACAGAGGTGTACGAAAGCGGCTGGTCAGGCCACGACCTAATGTACGTGCAAGCTCAGAACATGGAGATGCTGTGGCAGGACTTCTCGCACAAGCTCGGCGACCAAGTGCTCATCCCACTCAACACTTACACCAACCAGTTCCCTGAAGTTAGGGTAAGGATGGATTCCCTTGTGGATATTCATATTTAACAACTTTTCGATAAAAATATTACCTGTGTGTATTTTATGTAAAACTTATGCCCCAAAAAGCCTTATTTTATTTTTAAGTCGCTTTAATAAAGATGGACACAACGGGTGCCAGAAATATCTTTGAATTTATAGAGAGATTCCACAATTCACCATGTTTTATAAAAGATCGGATTCCTAATTCACGCCAAAGCTTAAAAGGTTAATAATCCTACGTGAAACTAAATGTTAACCTACATTTGGATTACGAGTTATGCTAGGCTGAAACATAAAATGTACAAGAATCGACTGCAAGGTCAGAGATGTTGACCTAATAAGACGTAGGGTAGCTTAAGGAGAAAGCAAAAAGCCGGAAGAATCTTATTAATACTAGTTACACTCGAGGACATACGATGCTTGTGATATTTAGCGGGTTATCAACAACATTCAGGCGCAAACTCTTGCTTGAGTTCCATATGCTGGCCAAGTTATTTGAGAAAAAAAATCTCCATGTAATGTTAATTTTGTCGATTACAGAAAAAAATCGAGAAACGCGGTCGAAAGCTAGTGGACTACGACGGTCAGAGGCATAGTTTTCAGAATTTGCAGGCGAACGCGGCCAAAAGAAGAGATGACGTTAAGGTATGTGACCTCAATAATACTAATATATATATTTTTTTTCGGACTGTCTATTAGCTGTACAAACCCTATTGGTTGCCACAGCGTAACCGGGCTGTTTGGCTAGCTTCGGAAAGAAGCTCTGCCAAAAAAAGTAATTTGAGCCCTAGGGCTCGAAGAAACCAAGGGAACGACTGCCTAAGGGCGCCTTCTCCTCCCCTTCCTTTGAGGCCGAACCTCGGCTTAGGCGACGTTTGGGATAACGAGGGGTCGGACGGTAATTGGTCCGTACGTCTCCGAGGCCGTGGATGGAGCCCACGTCCGGATTACGTAAGATGACGGAAGAGTAATATATAATAGTAATTACTACCTTTACTGCTCGACTGGAGAGCTACTTCCAGCGCGATAAGTTAAATAGTAGCACCACAGTGTATCCCAGTCTATACAAATCCTCACGGGTTGTTGGCAGAACTGTAGTCCTCAAATTCTTTATTAGTTCTCCACAAATTAATATAAAAAAAATATATTTGGTCGCTCCATCGGAGTCTACGTAGACTCAGCTCGGCTGCGAGTACATTTAACTTCTGGCCGATCTGTTAGTCTGAGATGTGTAATTCATACTTAACTTTGCTCAGTCACATTAAGTGTTAAGACTATTATGCAAAACTTTTCATTTCCGGAGTGGCCTCAAAATTAGTCTTTAAAGATCTCAGTCTTAGACTATCTACAGTGTCGACGACGTTTATCTTCTGTACTGTTAAATTATCACTACCATTGCCTGGCTCAAGATCATTGTTATAATGGACTACATTATCATGTTTGAATCTTTCTCCATTACAGATAACCAAAGGTCGGGAGCAACTAGAGGAAGCCAAACGCACATACGAAGTACTGAACTCGGAGCTGCACGACGAACTGCCAGCTTTGTACGATTCACGCGTACTGTTCTACGTCAATAATCTAGAGACTCTGTTCAGCGCAGAGCAGCTGTTCCATTCGGAGAGCTCCAAGGTACTTACTTTGATGTTCCACTAATGTTTGTCCGAAACCAAATTAACTTCTTAATCCATTCGCAATTTTTTTTTTATTGGATCATTAAACTGGTGACAATCAAAAATAAATGGCAACAACATAGAAGAAGCACAAATTACCACAACATGCTTAATTAAAGTTTACCTACCAACTAAATCTAAGTAATTTTAATTATAATTATATTTAAATTTAAATTTACCTGGCTAAGTTTGTTGTGGGCTTCTTCTTAGACCGGGGCGCGTTTGGAACCCTCATAGCTTTAGTTTTAAGTTTACGAATGTAGTTATCACCATCGAATCACTACCATGTAAATTAGTGACGCGTCAAAAGTGCCTTTTAAAGGACTATTTGAATAAAGATAATTTGAATATATGGGAATACCTGCAATAATGCACAAAATAAAATAATGATATGGAAGAAATAATAAGTGAGTTCTTGTCTTAATTGATTTTAAATGAGGTCACAGAACTGCTTGAAATGTCACAGCTGAGAGAATTTATCTATCTGTGAACCGTTTGTTTTCTTTTGTTCTCCCTGGGAGCACTTTACGTAGTCTGTTTTTAAGGGTGCCATTTTTACTTGGTTTGGACTTTGGAGACCTAGCGGTTATGTAGTTCGACTACGACCTCCGTGGGGCAGCGCGCTTGCTGTCATATTATAAAGTTTGAGGTCCTGGGTTCGACTCCTGGCGCGTGTCAGTTCTGGTGGGAGGCTTCGGCCGTGGCTAGTTACCACCCTACCGACAAAGGCGTGTCGCAAAGCGATTTAGCGTTCTACACGATGTCGCGTAGAAACCAATTAGGAGTATGGGTTTACGATACGCCTAACAGGTTAGCCTGCTACCATCTTAGACTGCATCATCACTTACCATCAGGTGAGATTACCGTCAACTTGTGGAGGATGAAAAAAAAAAAGATGGTGGATCTTAGATCTTACGTGATCCCTTATACATACTAACATGTGATTGTCATCTTCAGCCCTTAAAACGCGCTTTGGACTTAGTTCGGGGTCTAGACTACAATAATAGTTCATAATATCGATATCTAAATGTTACTTGATCGATTAATATGCAGGTATTTGCTGAACTAGAAGCGATAACGGACAAGTTAGCTATGGAGAGTCAACGCGGCACGTACAAAAAGCCGTCGGTGAAGGCGCTGCCTGCGCACAACGGAAACGCGTCGCCGGCCAACACTGTGCAGAGTGAGTCTTGCGTGTGTCCAGTGTCTGTACTGTGTCTGTGTTGGATGAGTTGTGTGTTGCGTGAAATGTGTGTTTTGGAAACTTTTGTCTTCGTAATAACATTGCTAGATATTATTCAATACATACAAAATCTAAATATTCATCATGATCAACCCATTACCGGCTCACTACAGAACACGGGTCTCCTCTCCATATGAGAAGGGTTTGGCCATAGTCCACCACGCTGGCCATATGCGGATTGGCAGACTTCACACGACTTTGAGAACATTGTGGAGAACTCTCAGGCGTGCAGGTTTCCTCACGATGTTTTCCTTCACCGTTGAAGCAAGTGATATTTTAATTGCCTAAAAAGCACATAACTCCGATAAGTTAGAGGTGCTTGCCCGGATTCGAACCGCCGACCTCTGATTAGGAGGCTGACGCCCTAACCACTAGACTATCACCGCTTTATCTAAATATTATAACATCTAAATATTATATCCCTCAAATAAGCGGAAACTTCCTACTTTAAATTGTTATGTACCATGTGTTTCCAACATTAATGATCGTGCGAGACATACGAACCAACATGGTAACACTTCTGGACTACAGAAGCTAAGTAAAGATGTGCAAAGATCTACGTACCTTCGTTAACTTTCCATTGCCAAGTCGTATTGGATTAGTGCTGTTGGTTCCAGCTGTTCCCATCTGTGAAACATGAGCTTCTTGCTCAACAATACGATATTAGTTAAAATTATGATTATGATTAAAAAAAACAAAATATCACTTGCTTCAACGGTGAAGGAAAACATCGTGAGGAAACCTGCACGCCTGAGAGTTCTCCATAACGTTCTCAAAGGCGTGTGAAGTCTGCCAACCCGCACATGGCCAGCGTGGTGGACTATGGCCGTACGTGACATATTGAGAGGAGACCCGTGCTCTGTAGTGAGCCGGTAATGGGTTGATCATGCATGATGAATTCATTAATTATGAGCTACTTTAAACTAAAACTAGACCAAATTGATATGATTGAATTGAATACTTAATCGCCATTTCATCTTTTAGGGCCACCTTTAAATTAAAGTTGATGGTTTAATAACTCAGGCTTTTGGCAAAAAAAAAACAATTTTGAGAAACGTTTCTGTTTAAGTAGATACGAGTATTTATGTCGTGTTTTGTAAGAGAAAAGTTTTTAAAACATTTTGAATGTGTGTGTTAGATGTGAATTTTAGTATTAAACTAAATGGAATGCTAAGTATTCCAAGTATTAAATCATTTTATATCGTAGGTTTAAAATAAATTGTATGTGCTTTTATTATATAGATGTTATAATATATTAAACAACTAATAGTTAAAAAACAAAACTTCTTGGTTTAATCAAAGCAATGCCTAGGAAACACCTATTTTATAATTCTCTTAGACTGTACGTTTTATTAAATAAGTTACCTGCACGTAACTTGAGACCTGAACCAGAATTGTTTATACTGTATATATAGAAAATGAGGAAAAAAATTACTTGTTTATCAATGCTCATAGAAGAGAAACAAACGTACCTCAAAAGCCTGGCTTTTGGGGCGCTGTGAAGGTTTTGAAATTGATGCACTAAACATTTGCATCAATTTTAAGACTGTGCTCCTCGCAGAACCTTTCTGACCATTACATACATTATCGCAATCAAATCTCATTAGATCCATTTTACTTGGACGTTTTTGAGGGTACAGTTAACGTAGTACATTCGTCACATAGAAATGGACTTTTTATTTCAAAAACCTTTCATGCGTCGACACTTCCACAACTAGCCTTGCGTTGGTAAAATAAAAATTATTGACACTGGAAAAAATGCTCTAAAACTAGTTAACATAAGGTTCATTTCACTGTGACGTTAATGTTTGGTACTCGAAAATACGATTGCCAGCGTGCATTGCAAATCGCATATGTTTGAGCCATTAGAGCAAAGAAGCTATGGTCTCAAGTAACGTATCTAATAACCGCATGTGTGTGAGCGTGTGCTTGTGTGTGTGCCAGCGCCGCCCTCCCCTTCGCTCAACGGGGACTCCCCGCCTTCGACCCCCGCTTCCCCGGCGACCCCAGTGCCGCCCGTGACCCCCGTGACCCCCGTGCCGCCCTCCACTCCGGGAGGACAGGTTACCCCGGAGCCCGCCCCGCCGGCGAGACGAGACCCCACAGCATCGCCCCCAGTGACGCCCGCCACGCCGCCCGCCGACGACAAAAAAGTTGAAGAATTGTATGATATACCAGTCGGTAAGTAGACACATTGCTCTACCCAAAAAGCTACCTAGCAATGGTTGGAATGCGCTCTCCCCGCCTCAGGTACCGTGTTCTTCTTAGCAGGCCTGTTTGCCTTCTGCACCATACACATTTATAATTTAACTAATGACTCAATACGGCGCGCGTTTCTTGGCGTTTATTACTTTGACCACACCTCTATATCGATAGACTACGCATATATTAATTCTTTGGCGCCTGAAACAACCCTGGTCTGAAATGGCCAACGCAGTTCGTTAAATGGTGCCAGCAACGTCTCGCGTGCGTGCGTGTGTGTGGGCGTGCCCTTAACACACACTCGCGCGTAGACAGTGTCGGAAATTGTGCTAGTCTATTGTATTATAAGCTATTTAGTATAAATATGTATGGCTAGCACTATCATAGTTAAATTAAGACGAGCTTATTTCTAAATCGAGTAAGTTCTCTGGCTCTATAGATCCTCTATAAATCTTGAGCAATTTTACGATATTTCCATACGAAATTAGTACGAAAACAATACTTTAATAATAATATTTTAAAAGTACATTTTAGTTATAGACTATAGTCTGGGGTCGCGGTAGTAAAATTCACAAAGCTTAGCAGCTAAACAACGTGTCAACGTTGCTAGCTATAGATGCTATTACCAACTCTTGCGGTGAGGCGTTCAGCAAATCTTAGCTATGAAATTCAAGCGATGAATAGATAAGGAACATGATTTATATTAGAAAAAAAAATTCCAATACAAAAATGTTGAAAAAAAACTAAAAAAATTTGGTGCGTCTATTTCTTGTGAATTGTCATTTGTTTGTCTAAAAACTGTGGCCTAGCTGATTAAATCAAGACGGGGTCTCCTGATATTGAATGATTACCGCTCATGAATATCTGCAGCACAAGAGTTGCCACCTTTGCCGGCTAAACCCATTTTCTATATCGGTTTCTACTCTGCATCATACGTTACGGAACGTTAAACCGCTTGGCGGTATTCTTTTGCTTGTTGAAGAAGAATTAAACACCGCAGATATATACCATCCTATTTTATAATGCGACAGCGCACGCGCTAGAGGTCGTCAAAAAAATATTACCAAAACTTATTTCATTCGTCTGTCATCATAGAAGTAATACTTAATAAATTGAGTATTACTTCTATGACGACAGACGAATGAAAGTGTCCTTAATTTACTTGACTTATTATTTACGATGCTCCAATTTTTTCTCTTTTTCTCTTCATTTGAATATTAATTAATTGGAATAAAAAATATTAATTGGAATAAAAACACATGTATCTTTATATTTAAGGAACACACAACGATTGTGTTAGCAATGGCCAATTTAAGAAAAAGTGAAATTCCTCAAATAAACTTTAATTAAAATCATATTCACATTACATCTCTGAGGACAATTCTGTCAACTGACGGCACACACGATTTGCTCGTGCAATACATAGCTGTTTCTCTTTCTCTATGTTACTCTTTCATCTCTTTCGGGTACCGGAATGTAACTAAGATTGACCTTGTATTTTTATTCACTATAACTTATTCTCGTTCAATAAAACGATCGAGTGGCCGCCTAAGAAGATTCGCCTTAGATACTTAGTGTAGGGTTGATGCATGTACGAAGTGCACGCCACTGTTCCACTGTACATACAATACGTCAGCACAGTAGTGGCTTGAGTAGCTCGACTTCTCCCAGGGTCGCCGGAAGCGGTCCAGAAGCTCAACAACAACGTGGAGGAGAAGAGACAGCACGACGATCAGCTCAACGAGAATGTGGAGAAGAAAGAGACGGACAACCAAAATCAGACTCCCAAGGCTGAGGAGGTTTATGATATCCCCGTCGGTAAGTGATATGTCGGTGGGGTCCATGGTACTGTAAAATAAACGTTTAGGGCCTTATCAAAAAATGTGGTATAACGTCGGAATACTTATGCAGTGTTTTTTTCATTTTCTCACATTTGGAAGATGCTGCAAGTTGAAGTGTGACAAAACACTGCATATAACTTCGACATGCCACGTTAATTTGTAAAGCACTTAAGGTTAAAACCATATGGCAGCTCCTGTAATTAAAGTAAGTACATATAAAAACAAACAAGTATAAAAAATACGTTAAGAACCACAATATCAGCTGTGTTTACATATAAGTTCAAAGAGTGACGAATTATAGATAACTATGGAAACGGAACAATGATAAAAGGTTATACAAATACACCATTGATTTACCACTAGCCGTAGACGGAGCGCGTCATACAAAAACAAGACGAGAATTTGTCGCCAACTAACTATACAATCCTACATATCGGTATATCGATGTATTACAACCCGTCTAATACACTAGACATCTGGCCGATATATTATCTATAGCGGCGCATAGTGCTTTGTAATTCATTCGGATTATACGGCTCGAGTGTTAGAATCGGTGACTTTCGTCTAGCCTTGTCACACACTGGGGGAAAGGAGTGCACGCGTCGCTATTTGTGCACTACTTTTCCGTCCCATTTTTGAGCGTTAATGATCGATCTACGGCTAGTGGTAAATCAATGAAATACACCTGTTAATGTAAAAACGTGTTAGATTACAAGTCTGTAGCTAGTAAATAGGTTGGGGAAAACGTTATTTCGTATTAATCCCCCTTTTTTTTCAAAGTTTATATACATGTAATTACGGTATAAATGTGCCATTTTGTTTGATGCCTTTTTATTGTAGTGCAATTTCCTTTTATTGTAATATTTTTTTTAATTTGCATAGAATTTCCTCATTACATTCACACATTGTGACGGAAAGAATTGAATGAAAAATAGCTGGAAACAAAATTTTACTATTTGTTTTTTTTTTTCATCAAAACCAGGCAGACACTAATACGGGTACAAATATTACAGTAATAGTATTTAATAACAAGTTTTATACATTCTATATGCGGCCAGACTTTTTCCCTGACCTAATATTATAGGAGTTTAAAAAGGTGAGATATTTTTGTTTTTACGAAATAACTGGCTAAATAACCTACATACACTTCATACGTATTTGTATATAAAATAATATAGGATCATTAATTTCGTTATTTTGTAAACAAAACTAATATTCTGGAATTTAATAAAAAATTGTTGAAATGAACTTCGATATGTGAATAGTCTGAATGAATGAAAAAAAACAGTAAGAAATGTGTCACTGAGTGAAAAAGGCAGCCTTTGCACCTAACACTGTTTTTCTTGTAATTATTTTATTTTCTTGTATTCTGCCTCTGTGTTTTATTGCAATAAAATTATTTTATTTATGTATTTATCAGAATATGGAAGTGAGAAGCGTTTATACGGATCAAAAAAAATATCATCTGTCTGTCTCACACATTTTCGGTTGGCGAACTTTTAAAGTTCGCCCAACAAAATATTGGTACTTTTACCATCGCAACGACGAACTTGATTTCTATAGGTATTTCTGTGTTTTAGTCGTTTCAGCAGACACGTTTGGATAAAACTTTGCATACTAGCAAAAGTGATTTTGCATATTGCTGTTTCATGTGCGGGCGTGCGGTAGCTTTATCTATCTGTATAAATCAATCTGACTGTATATAAATACAAATAAATCACCAAGTAAAGCTTTTTGTAATAAATAAAATCGGCAATTACATTAAAACTTCTTTGACATTATAAGACTGATCATTCACCGGCTATGAAACACCGAGCATCGCAGCACTGTTAATATTTCATAATTTTTAAATGCAATGAGCACTTGCTTATTTCTTTTTTTAACTGCTGAACATATTATTTAATATTATAAAAAATATTTATATATTATAACCAATTAAATAAAAAGAGTATTTATTCTAATGTGTAATTGCGTAAAATTTATATTCTAAAAAGCTACTCGACTCTTCACTGTTTTTTCTATATGTACATATTGACTTTTTTATAATTTTACACTTGGTTTTTGTAAATAAATCTTATTGATTTACAATATTTTAATATATTTATTACAAGCGATTTTTATCTATTGTGTATCTTATTTTATGTATGTTATATATTATATATAATTTTTTACAGGCTACGGAATTTATAATTTGTAAATACTTATCTATTCTATGGAATGGCTTGCTTAATAGATTTTTTTCTAACGCTTGGCTTGACTGCTCCGAATTGTTTATTATTAACGTTATTTTAACGATCACTTAAATTAATGTAAACACTTAAGTTATATGAATATAGTTCAAACAAACATACATTGCACTTCAATCCAAGAATAGCGCTTGGTTAACACCAAGTTAGTCTTTTTGTGTATAATATATATTATACACGAATATTGATTGACCACTTTAGGTCGTAGTGGTGAGGGAATATACTTTCATTTTTTGATTGTAGCCACGGCAAAAAAAAGATATTTTATGTTTCATACAGTTTTTTATATTAATTTAAAAATGTATGATGCAGAGAGAATATACTCGTAAATATTGCCCAGTTTTCACAGCGTTGCGTTGTAGCATGTACTATTTTAATGTAGTCTTATTATTATTAAAGCATTATTAAGCCTCAAGTTTTTAATATAAAACGCTATGAAAGCAAAAAGTGCCATATTCTAAGAGGAAACAGTGTTATATTGTAAAAATTGTGATATGAGTAGTTTCATAAACTAGTTCTTTCTCCTAGACTTTGTATCGGAACGCTAAGCTTCGTAACTTGGCGGTACACACTGCTCCATATTTCTCCATACGTCTCCATATCAATTACTTACGTCGTTTTAATCTACACCGTTTATGTAGTTGCAATGTTGAAAAGGCACTACAAAGATCTGGAATGCCCTTCCGGCTTCCATTTTCTTCACCACATTCAATATTAGTTCAAGAGAGAATAAAGGAAAGTTCAAGGCAAGTGCTTGTCTATAATACATGTGATGTAATTTGTATATGTGTGGTTTAGGAGCGACATTGGCGGGCTTGCCAGCCGGCACGCTGTATCGAGTGCGTGCCACGTACCGCTACACGCGCGAAGACTGCGATGAGCTGTCTTTCGAAGTGGGCGACATCATACGCGTCGTGGAGTACGACGATCCCGACGAACAGGTGAGATTATACGTTTCAAATGTGTATATATGTATATATCTCATGAGTTAATACTAACACTTTTGTAACATACATCGAGAAAATGTATTAGTTCTTACTTGACGAATAAAGTACCTAGACCTAGATTAGATATCTAAAAGTCGTTGTTTGTTATATTCTTTATTGGTACACCACAACATAATTATTGTATCATAGTTGTTCCTTTATGTTGAATTAAAACTAAATAAAACACTTCTATCTACTCTTATTATGTTATATTTGGCTGATTATCACTTTAATCTTATGACGATTGCGTTGAAAAATTACTGCACACCAATAAACAGCAATTAATTTGTAATTGTTTTTTTTTTGCGTTTTATAGGAGGAGGGCTGGCTTATGGGTATAAAAGAATCCACCAATGAGAAGGGCATGTTCCCCGCAAACTTCACGCGGCCCATCTGAGGAGAAAGAGACCGTGGCGGACCGCGGGACATCCTACGAGTGTCACCGTACCATACGTGTACCGCTAACTTAGATGTGAATAGTTCAATGCGCGCAGTGTTGTAAATTTAACAAATATATTACTAATATACAAAGGAATAAGGAAGATAGAGAAAGCAATCTTAAAACTATCACTATGTTTCTGTCTATAGCGACATAAAAATAGATGTTATCAATATCACACGTTTCATTTATATTTAAGCATTATGCTTAAAATTATATTTTATTGGTAAATCAAATAAACACGAAACATTATTTAAATATATTTTGAGGATACTACTATTTAAAAATTGGCCACATACTTTGAAAACACTGAACAAAGTAATTGGTATATTTGCTATATCCGAAAAATCTAATAAAGAAAACTTGAGTTTTTTTTTTTAAATTAAAACTTAGCCATAAAGTTCTTTTTAGTATATATTTTTTTATTTTTGTAACACTTTGCGCGTTGTTATAATGAGTTTAGTTGTTCAGCGTTACTAGATATATATTATTTATTGTCAGAGTTGTATTACAACGAAAAATGTAATATATGTGCCCCTCCCGCTTATTCGTCAGAATTTTTTACACGAAAACCGAATACTTACAAATATTTATATTTGCATAGTTGACATAAACATATCTGAGGACTACTTTGGTATTTTGTATATTTTAGACGAGTTTTATGAAATTATTGTAATATAATAATGTCTAAAAATTGCTCAGTCGTAATGATTATTATTGTTAAAATTAAAATTATTACTAAAAAGTGACCTTACATCAAATTTTATGATATATATGAAGGCGAAATAATCAAATCTTCCAATAAAATTTTACTCCAAGTTAAAGATAGTAATTATAACATTTTTTATGAAAACATGTTTTGGTCGAAATAGCGGCTGTATTGAAATTATATATTTGGATAAAAATCAAATGGAGATTAATGTTAATGATTCTTTCAAATATTCTAGTATTTATTACTCCTAGTTTTTAATTTATTTTCCTATTCGTGAATCATTTTTGTTTCCTTTTTTTATATTTCATTATAATATATAATTTACTTATTGCATTTTTTTACATGATAATTGTATTTAATGTCTGGTTGCATTTGAACTGTTTCACCGTTTTGATATCTGTTTCTTAATTTTTTTCTTGAATAATTTATGTATTCTTTAAATTATTATTTAATTTATTGTAAATTAAAACATTAAAAGTCAATTTAATACTTTTTAAGGGTATATATTAATGTGTTTCAGTATTTCGTAGTGCTTTTTTCCTCTTGTTTGAATTCTTATGTATGTATTAATTGTTTATTATGAGTTCTATCATTACCAACCAACTAGCTTTAGTGTATATAAATCAGTTTTTATATTGTTGACCTTTTTATTATTATTGTTAAAGCCATTTTTTTAACATAGCTATTAATTTAATCGAATATACATATTTTATCTGTAAACTTTCTTCCTTAACTAGACTTTTTTTCGTTTTTTTTAACCCTATTAGTGAACTGATTACTAATGTTTATTGATTAGGGATGCTTATAAATAACGAAATATAGGAGACATTTTTCAATTTTATTAAGTTGAAGAAAATGAGCCTTTAAAAAACTAAATTAACATAGAAACAATGAAATAACAAGCAATAAATAATAAACAAAAAAAAAGAAATAATAAAAATCGATAAATGTCTCCATGTCTAGAGAAACCGATCACGTTACTGTACCCATACAAACATTTGTGTCAAAAATGGTGCTTTTGGGTATGTAAATACATAATCATATTTTCATTACCATTTTTAGAAATAAGGAAAGATTGAATTATCAATTGCAAATTATAATCGAACACTCCCAATTATATTTAGTTGTATACTCTTTGAACGCAGTGTAACAGTGAGTGAAAGTTCTTTAAAAAAAAGCAAAAATGAAGTCAAAAGCCATACGATCATTATCTTAGACTAACTTTGGTCAACATTTAAAAGATTAAAACGACTGATGTTATGTAGGAATTGAATATGAAGTCTATGCGAGACGTTATAATATATGGCTTTTGTCGTCAGCAGTGCCATGCGAAGGTCCATAATAGATGATAATGTATAAGTTTGTTAAGATTTGTACAGTTTTTACAACTGCAAATAAAATGTTTCTCACAAAATTGCCTCTTATTTTTTAACCGTGCCTTATATTTTTTACCCCCATCGCAAAAGGAGAATGTGTGTGTGTGTGTGAGAATCTAAGACACCTAATGCTACTAAAATATGTCACGGGGGGAAATCTCAACGTAAAACTATATTAATATAGCAATGAGACATGCTATATTTGCTTTTCCAATATTCTAATAAAAATTTTGCCAAATAAAAAATATCTAAATAACGCTTTTATTTTTATTTCTTTAGTAAGTGGTATTTTCCATAAACGCTCGGTTGTCGGCGACCTGTGGACGATCAACTGTAAGTCAATGGCGCACTTCAAACCCGTCAATGTCAAGGATAAAATATATTAATGTCAATGTCATTTCTTCTGTCAAAATATAATTGTCAAGTGCACTGTGCATTCATTTTCGAGTGTGAATTTTTTTGTGTTGTTATAGAGAGATAACTAAGAAACTTGTGTTTTGAAATTTGAATTAGTGTTACCTGTTATAAGTGCTTAAAGCAGTAAAATTGACTGATAGTTTTACTAAGTTAACGTTTGGTTATCTTGATATTTGCGCAGAAGTCCACTCAGGTAGGATTGATCGATTAATTTTCACCTTTCGTAGTTCATTGAACTCAGATTGAAGTTGAACTATTGACATTTAGGCTGTAGGTTTATTATTGTTAAGTATTCTTCACGCTAAGCGGTGATAGCCTAGTGGTTAGGGCGTCAGCCTCCTGATAAGAGGTCGGCGGTTCGAATACGGGCACGCACCTCTAACTTTTCGGAGTTATGTGAGTTTTAAAAATAATTAAAATATCACTTGCTTCAACAGCGAAGGAAAACATCGTGAGGAAACCTACATGCCTGAGAGTTCTTCATAATGTTCTCAAAGGCGTGTGAAGTCTGCCAATCCACACATGGCCAGCATGGTGGATAGTCCACCATGCTGGCCATGGCCAAACCCTTCTCATATTGAGAGGAGACCCGTGCTCTGTAGTGAGCCGGTAATGGGTTGTTAATGATGATGATTCTTCTTCAGAATAATTATAACTGATTTAGTTGATTGTTTTCAATTTATTCATATATTATTTATTTTTATATAAATTTACAGCATTTTTATATTGACAGTTATTATATATTACTGAGTTCCCAATGCATAAATATGGATTAGAATTTATAATTTATTATAATTTTTTATATTACTATATTACATCTTTTAACTCTTAGATCCCATTGCTTGTATATAAAAGTAATTATGTAAAGATGTATATTCAATTCAATTAATAGCTATGATAAAAAAAGCCAGAGCCATCTAAAAAAAAGGTCAACAATATAAAAACTGATTTATATACACTAAAGCTAGTTTGTTTGTAATGATAGAACTGATAATAATCAATTAATAAATACATAAGAATTCAAACAAGAGGAAAAAAGCACTACAAAACAAAATACTTGCACTTGCACTATAATATGAGTTACAATGTAGGTAGGCATGCTTTACTGATTACTATCACAATATTAAGAAAGAAAATTTATTTCATTGTATATGAACAAACATGGTAGGAACTAACATTTAAACATCGTAGTTGTATAATTGTCAGCCTCTACCTAAAAATCTATCCCAGCCTGGTAACAAATTGCTGAAGCTATGATGAGTGTCAAAGCGTTAAAAGCAACATTAAGTGGAGCAGATGGTTCTCTCCAAGATGCAGGAGTGGCAAATGCTTAGTTTCTAAATCATGGCTGCTAGCTTCTATAAATGTCTTTGATAGAGAAACTCAATTACAACAAATTATTGGCACAACCCAGCAATCCGACCCATGGTCCGTATGAATATGCTAACTGCTATAATAATGCGGTAAACATTAAATAGGCTGTTATAATCCTTAGGCTAACAAAGATATACTTTTCATACATTTTTGACGACCTCCGTGGCGCAGCGCGCGCGCGCGCGCTTTATTAAGTTTGAGGCTGCGGCCGTGGCTAGTTACCACCCTACCGACAAAGACGTGTCGCCAAGCGATTAAGCGCTCCAGCATGATGACGCGTTGAAATCTATTAGGAGTATGGGTTTTCCATACCCCTAACAGGTTAGCCCGCTACCATCTTAGACTGCATTATCACTTACCATCAGGTGAGATTGCCGTCAAGGGCTAACTTGTAGTAGATAAAAAAAGATGTACAATTTTGTAGTTGTGTTGCCTTGTTATTTATTATTTCTTAGCACCTAGCTTAATTACTAACAAATATATTATTTTATTTTCAGGCACATACTGCTCTAAAATGTAAGTAAAAACTCAAACAATAAAGTCTTTTGGTCCACTATAGAATGGAGATGATTTATCTAATTGGAGTAAGAGTTAGTTATTTATTACACACTTTTTTGTACACCACGAAAAAGGAAAAATAAAACAAAAAAAGACAGAAAATAACAGACACAGTAGTATACAATTTGGCGGCCTTATTGCTACATAGCTATCTCTTCCAGGCAGCCAAGTTATTGTGTGTATTGTAAAATTTAATCTGCTAATATAGATTGTTAACATTATACCATAGGACTTTATGTATTCTTTGTACCAATATAACATGGATAGGAGCAAGTCAGGCAGGTACATGCTGAGAAAAACCTAACAATGACTTCTGACCTGACTAAGGAATCTTACTCAGGGCCTTTTGATCCATCAATTTCCAACATATATCTGATAAATCACTTATTTTGTTGATAGTATGATATTCTGATGGTTCCAATGTCACCGATTCTGATCTTCTTCTTTGGTTCTGATGAGGGTATCTTAAGGGTAATCTTTTATTTTAAAGCCATGTGCTTATTGAGTATTTGTTGAACTCTCTCAAAGCCATTGCAGTATTATTAATGCAAAAGTGTGTTTTTATGTAACCTTTGCCTCCACAACTGCACCAATTTTGATGAAATTTGGCACATAGACAGCATTAGGTCTCAGGTATATAGGGTTGTTTTATACTAGGACAGGCATATATATCATGCAGGATTAAAAGAAATAAGTTTTGTTATGTATTAAGAGCTGAACAGAATTTTATATAACACCTACATTTATTGGGTATATAAAAATTTGGAATTTACATTTAAATAAACTTAACATGACTTAACACATAATAACTTCATGTTTCTGAGCAATTGAAGTTTTTTGAATTAAAAAAAAAGAAAAGTTTATATTACTCTAAACATTTGGTACCTGATACTTTATTTATTTTTTGATTTTCTCTTTTATTTTTTTCCCATCGCAGGAGACACTCAATGGGTCCGGATGCAGATGTTTATTTTGTAAGTTTTTTTTAATTTTCTTTTAATTTGATTTTGTAATTTGAGAAGTATTTCATTTTTTTTATACACTACAGGTTAACCCTTGACGGCTATCTCACCTGATGGTAAGTGATGATACAGTCTATGATGGTAGCGGGCTAACCTGTTAGGGGTATGGTAAACCCATACTCCTAATTGGTTGCTACGCGATATCGTGCCGGGACGCTAAATCGCTTGGCGGACACGTCTTTGTCTGTAGGGTGGTAACTAGCCATGGCCAAAGCCACCCACCAGACCAGACTCGAGCCGGGAATCGAACCCAGGACCTTAATGCGACAGCGCACGCGCTGCGCAACGGAGGTCGTCAAAAAAACGGTGATAACAAAAATAAAATTTACTCGGCTAAGTTTGTTATATCCACACTAATAATATAAATGCGAAAGTTTTTCTTATGTAAGTGTGTTTGTGTGTATGTTTGTTACTCGTTTACGCCGGACCTTTGAAACAATTTATCTGAAATTTGGAATGGATATGATTATACTTACCTTGAATAAACAGGAGCTACTTTTAATCTCCGAAAATCCATATATATATCCAATAAAAAAAGCCCTTAATCTACGCGGACGAAGTCGCCTTAATCAGATAGAAATAAAGTATATTGCAATTTTCTTCTCGTCGATGAACATATAAGTGGATAACATTTTTTTTTTAAACTAAAAGAAATAAGCTCCAAATTACGTCATTTAACAAGTCTTTTTTTTTCAATAATCGCGTAAATATTTACGTAACATGCATACCTTTAATCAATATGAAACTTAATTGCTGTATATTTACGTAATTGCGCGTAGAGTAATGCCTACTTACGCGTTTCCTTAATAAAGCTTCCGCCCCAAAAGGAGTAACTGTGACGTTCGTTTATTCATCTCTTGTATTATTTATTTGGCATTGTAATTATTGAGTCCTATTATGGTGGGGTTAAGGTTTAAGTTCCTTGATATTATTTAGGGTATGATGGTGAAAATTTTAAAAAGTACCTACTACTGGTAACAACAGAGTAACGTGAACAATGGTTCAGAGAGACTAACCGGCTGTCCCTGGTACGTGCGTAACGTAGATCTGCATAGAGACCTAGAACTTGACACTATCGCTCAGCATTTTAAGAAACTCTCGAAAAGCTATTTCGAGAAATCAATCCGACACCCCAACGCTGTGGCAACCAATAGGGTTTGTACAGCTAATAGACAGTCCGAAGAAAAAAAAAATAAGGGAGACTGATCACGTTTCTGAAGCACTGTTGTCTTAGACAGTCACAGGGTTTTATCCCAGGACAGGCAAACATATGATTCAATATAGAAAAATTCTTCTCCCTTATTGGTAATTTTGGGGTAGACAGTGCTTTTAAGCATGTATGAAGTGCACGTTAATGTGTCTAAATAACACTTCAACAGCACTTTGCCGAAACAGAATTTCTAGGTATGTGTTTATTTCTCAGGAGATTCTTGGGTTATGCACTGCTGTTGTGCATGTATGAATTGCACGCCACTTAATCCTATCGACATTCGATAGGATTATGTATCTAGCCTAGTACCTAAGTCTAGTTTACCAAATTACTTCTGACGCTAAGTCATTACTTATTAGTGACGATATATAGTAAGTCTTAAATATATGGTATTATCTTAGTTACAACCTTACATACCTGGAAAGTTTTTTCCGCTAATACAATCCAGCCTATTAATGCTCCACTGGTAGAGACATCCTTCTTTCCTAGGGAAGAGTGATTAAGAGTTTAGAACCTCGAACTGCTCACAAGGCCATCAAAAACTATTCAAATTCATTAAGAGGCACTTTTGATGCGCTAATAACTTAAATTGTAGTAGATGGATTATTTTTATTTATTTATTTAAATACAGCATACATTTTAAAACTTACATAATAATAATAACTATACGGTGTCACAAAAACCCAATTAGGTTTATCCGTACACCGTTGTATACACACCGTTGTATAACCGTTGGATGTTGGATCCATTTAAAAAGCTAAATCTATAAGCTAATAAGAATTCCCCTACAAACTTAGCTGATTTACTATTAGTATAGTATATCTCACAATATCAGTTAAAACTATTTTAGATTTATTTGGCTAGTTTCAAGATGTTTTCCTCTCAGCCATATAGGTTTCCTCATGTGTTTTCCTTTTCTCATTAAGAATAACCGGCGCCGACGATGGCTTAAGGTTTTCAACGAGGTACGGGAAAAGGCGACGACGACTATGTTCTTTACTTTGACCTTTTTGACTTTAATACTGAGAAATATGGACCGAATTTTTTTTTTTTCGGACTTTCTATTAGCTGTACAAACTCTATTGGTTGCCACAGCGTAACCGGGCTGTTTGGCGAGCTTTGGAAAGAAGCTCTGCCAGAAGAAATTTTGAGCCCTAGGGCTCGAAGAAACTAAGGGAACGACTGCCTAAGGGCGCCTCCTTTGAGGCCGAATCTCGGCTTAGGCGACGTTTGGGATAACGGGGGGGTCGGACGGTGAGTGGTCCGTACGTCTCCGAGGCCGTGGATGGAGCCCACGTCCGGATGACGTAAGATAGCGGGGATCTCGTCTTCGCCGGCGAAGACGGTGCGAAAACTTTTAGAAACTACTACTAACTACTAGACCTACGAAGCAAATACGCGGACATTGCAAAGTATTTTATTTGGGACGCTCACGTAGCTTTGTTCTACTCCAGTTTCATAATTATTGTATAATTTTTGTAAGTTTGATGTAGGTCTTAATTTCTCTACTACTATCTTTTAAGATAGAAACTAACTTTACAATAGACGAAAACAAGCAAGCAGTTACAGCTGGAGAAGAAAATAACGTCATAGTATGTATCTTTGCCCTTCAAGAAAAGAGGCCACCTTGCTGTTTGGATGAAAGCTGCGGTCGAAAGGATAATCGGTTGAAAAGCTTATAATGCAACAATGCAAGTGGGAAAGTCAGTCAGTCGAGTGACATCGGCGAGATCGGTCGTTTAATTCACGTCTTGGTTTAAGTCGCACTCGCTATATAAAAATCATTCCTTACTTACTTTTAAAAAAAAGTCAACTGTGTTTACGATTCGATTTATTTTGTTTTGAGTATTGTTGTGAAGTTTTCTTACTTAATTTCGTAAAGTGCTCGAGTTTTAAATTCGTAACCAAATACAGTTTTTAAAGTATCCCTTTAACTGCGTTTAGTTTTGTAGTTCTTGTTACAGTTTAACTATTATTTTATTTCGTAACTTTTTTTAGTGTCTTATCTATCGAAAAACAAGTAAGTTGATAGTTTTTTGATTAAGAATCTGGTAAAACTTGTGGTGACTGTTACAGTAAGTTTAAAGATAAGTTGAGCTTTTTCGTCCGTAAGGTTCCAGCAACTCCTGCTCTCCCAGCATTGGTAGCAGGACGGGGGCATGGGAACCTTATGCTGTTTACATCCAATAAGTACGCCGTACATTACCGGCTCACTACAGAGCACGGGTTTCCTCTCAATATGAGAAGTGTTTGGCCATAGTTCACCACGCTGGCCATGTGAGGATAACAATACACAAATAGTAATATTTTTTTGTACAGACAATATTTAACAACTAGGTTTATAGATTTAGATGTGAAAAATTGTTTGGAAGTTAGTTAATAGTGTGTAGTAGGTGCAGTTTGCTTTCCTGGTACAAGAACTAAATATATAGAGAAAAGAGAGAAACAGAAGATATATAGAAAAATAAAACTTTAGAGTAGTTTTTATCTGTTATCATTACTATAAAAACTACTGGGCCGTTTTTAATACGCTGTGTTTTGAATTACGTTCTTAGATAACACATATTATATTTAATTGATCAAAACAAATTACTTAGGTTAAAAGGATCTGACAATATAATAGATTGCGTCAAATTATGTTTTTAATATTTAACTGTGCTATCTTCTTCCTAATAATCGACATAGTGTATTGATTTCTATGCGTTTTATAAGACCTATCTATAAATACGTAATAATCTCTTTTTAATTCACCTTCCTAGTGTAATGGTTAGCATGTGCGACTATATATCTCGAGGTTCTGCGTCCGATTTTTAGATCAGTTTCGCAGTACCTGACCTGAGTTAGGTTTAATTGGCGTTTCAACTCCCGTGCCTCGAGAAGCACGCTAATCCGTCAGCCCCGGTTTTACTATCATAATCGTTAAAGCTAGTAAACGATTTTATAGCAGCTATAAATTCCTCGCTCGTATTAAAGAAGCGTGTGAAGTTTCCAGAAGTGAGCATTAATAGCTTTAGTAATTTCGCTTTTGTCACAGAATAAATAATAATACACATTTCCTATGTTTCAAGCTAAAAGCGTTTAAGTTCTTAGTTAGGACACTTAGCCGGATGTGTTTACTTTGACTTTGCCTGCAAAACTTAATGTAAAACGAGTTGATAAACAATTTAGTCTAGTTAACAGATTTGTGGTACCATTATCATACCTATTTTATCAATTATATATTATGTACCAGAAATGTATTCATTTACAAAATCCATCCATCAAAAAAGGTTTTTGAATTTTGCCGATCCTTACTAAATATGACTTCAGGTTTATTCTTTTGTTGCACGTAAACAAAGTTGAATACACCATACATATAGCAATAATGGTAACGGAGGTTCTCTTCACTGTTCTGAAAAGATAGCACTACTTTTGGGCATGTATGCAACTTCAGTTTGGATAACAGATTTATGAACAATTAGCAATAATAAAATGGGAAACCAGTCTGAGTTCTTATTTTTCGCGGACATTTCTGGGCCACTGACAGCAGATCCAGAAGGTATATGTTACAGATCAAAGGTTGGCACCCCTACGATTACGTGTTGTCTGTTTGCAATTTATAATTCTTAGTAGTTCTAAGACAAACAATAATGTGGGATGATCACTTTCAAGGCCCTAATCGTGTAAGTAAGGCTTCAAGCCGATTACACGCGAGCACGTAAGTTTATAATAGCTCTATTATTATATTACACGGTTGCGCGTCTTCCGTGTACAATTTCTCATGTATATTATCTTACAAAACCGCCCAAAAATAAATCTTAAGGTATCTGGTTTCTTACTATATGTATGTTTCTTTTCCATCATAACTTGTAGATTATCGTTACCGGCCCACTAGGATAGGGGTCTCCTCAAAATAAGATGGATGTAGGCCGAAGTCCAAAAGAAACTAAGGCAACTTTACACACCTTTAGAGAACGTTAAACGTTAAAGTGCAAATTAAAGTGTATGTAATTTGGCAAGAGATGCGTACCAGGGATCGAACTTCGTCTCCACGAAGGGAGGACATAGTCTTAATCCATTAGAATACTCACATCAGCATTATATCAGTGTCTATAATTGTTTAGGTATTAATTGTTCATCACAGTCTTTAATATCTAAAAGGGCGAATTTTATTATATCAGCTTTAAAAATATACAATCTCCTTTCACCCACCAGAGGAAGAATGACCGAATAAATGTGGCAAAATATGTCCCTCTATATACATACTTATAAACTGTTGTCCTGCGAAAGCCCCGGCAAGATCGGTTCCGGGTCCTACAATTCCAAGGATTAGCCCTCCGGACAAACAGACAGGATAATATTACAAAAACGTGCATGTTTTTTTAATGCTTATGTTATTGTCCTTTTTATCCTGTTTGTCCAAAAAATCAAATGAACTATGATGTGATAAAAGCTATCAAAATCAACAACCTACAAGGTGTCCACTTTTGAACTGCAAATCCCTCCTTCTTATAAAGGTGGAGACCTTTGTCCAACCATAGGATAATGACGATGAATTTTTGTGTTCTATTATTTGACTATCTACTTTTATTGGAATAGGTACTTATAATTATAGGACAGTTACTCATTGACAATCATTTGCCCGTAAATTGTTGTCGTTTTCTTGGCAGTGTCTACTTCTGGTGAGGTAATTGCCACAATTTAGGATAATTTAAGTATTTATCAGTCGGCACACGTTCACAGTATCCTTCTACAGCCGGTATGCTTTGTGTTTATTAAGTTTCACCTCAATCCATCCTTATTTCTACCTACCTCATCATCATCAGCGTGTAAAGGGGCAGAGGTTTTAGAGAATGTACTTACCATGTACTTGTTAGTAACAAAAACCGGTACGGACAGCTTATGGAACCCTCCAGAGCACTACCAATTGGTGAGGGAGGGTGGGTGTGGGGGGTAACTGGCTGATGAGGAGAAAACTCAATACAACAATGCCGGCCCGACCCGGTATTTGAAACCGGGACCTCGTGACCCGTAATCGAACATTCTGATCCCTACACCAAAAGATCTACCTATTCAATGGTTTATGAAGAATTTGACTCATTCATTCTTAATACCTCCCTGGTGCAGTGTCTATATCCCTTTGGCGCTCGTTACCCTAATAAGCGAAGGGCCCCAGATTCTATTCCAGTTCCGACCCGCTCAACCATTAGTGTTCCAATTTCCATACCGTGGTGCAATATAACACCACATGATCTTGGCATTATAAAGATCCGAACATAAAACACGTCTTTCGCCGATACTTGGGAAAATTACAACTCTCTTTTTTTACGATTCATGAGATACATCCCGCTATCATCTTGAGATTGCAGTCAAAATAATACTGATATAGATAGTATGTTCCAGTAGGCTCCCTTCGGGAACGGAACTCCAAAAATGCATTATAAACACTTGATTTATGTTAGTATATAAGTACCTGAAAACCTTCAACAAATTAAACAAACAAACATTTTCTCGTATCTTTATTTTGATAATCCCCAGATATTGGAACATTCAAATCAATTTTTTATCGAATCTAACAGATTAATTGCTTCCGTATAATTGGAAGACTTTGAAGCGACCTTGGTGATTTCAGTTTGCTCGTGTGCAATGAATCGATGTAAGTTCATGATAGCTCTGTTTCTATCGAAAAACTCACTTCGCGAGCTATGGAGTTATTTTGTGAATTATATTCGACAGAATTGCTGATTATTCTTATGAGATATGCATATGCTTCGCGCACTTTTTTATAGGTCTACAAATACAATTTTGTGTTACAGTATGTTGGCAATCTCACCTGGGGGTATGTGCTGATGCAGTCTAAGATGGTAGCGGGCTAACCTGTCGCATAATTGGTCTCTACGCGAAATAGTCCGGAACGTAAAATTTTTTAGCGACACGTCTTTAATAGGGTGGTAACTAGCCACGGATGAAGTTTCCCATAAGATCAGACTTGAGCCGGGAATTGAACCCAGAACCTCCAATTCAATAATGCGACAGCGCACGTGCTGTGCCACGGAGTTCGACATAACATACATAATGTTTACTTACGTACGACGTGCGATTGTATGACGTACGCTTCTATATGTATGCGGAAGCTTGGTACCACTTTCTGTACCAGCTTGTTCTATAAATATCATTATTTCAAGCTGAAATCTTATTATTGCTCTAATAAAGTACAGCCTATGTAAGAAACTTCAGAATTAAATAACTTTCCAATGGTGAAAGAGTTTTTCAAATTAGTTAATTACAAACAATTCTGTTCTATTTACGATACGCCCCATACATAAAAGGAGTTTGTAAGTTCGACCGAGTTGTCTATTTGTGTAAACATTGTACTAAATCGATTTGGATGAAGTTTTTTGAATTGCATAGGTTTTTGCGACGGCTATATTCCGCAAGACGGCACAGTAACTGTGCTATAATCCCTCACATAATTCACTTTGTATGTGTTACAGTTAAATTTTGTATGTAAATGTAATTCTAATGACAAAAACAGTAACCATAACATGTGAGGGAAGAAAGATTGAACTTGTAAATCTTATATTTAGATATCGCGTTATCATCGCGCGACAAAGTTAGTTGGTATGCTCAGACGCAGATGTGCTTTTTATATAAACACTACAAGTAAGCCCTTAACGGCTATCTCACCTGGTGGTAATTGATGATGCAGTCAAGGATGGTAGCGGGTTAACCTGTTAGTGGTATGGTAAAACCACACTTCTATTGGTTTCTACGCGACATCGTGCCGGAACACTAAATCGCTCGACGACACGTGTTTGTCGGTAGAGTGATAACACGGCCGATACCTCCCACCAGACAAAACTCGAGCCGGGAATCGAACCCAGGACTTCCAACCTTGTAATGCAGCGCACGCACTGCGCCACGGAGGTCGTCAAAAGTGTAATGGCTAGTGGGACAAAGATTTTGATAGGTTTATTTAAGAAGTTTAACTTCTATCAAGTGCCGCACGCGCATTCTTTCCAACTTTATAACTTGTTTCAGAATGGAGGTAGGCGTGCGGATAGTTGGCGTCTTGCTAAGAGTGCTCAACTTCATACTGGCGCCTCTGTTCTGGCTGCGCTGGCACAAGCAGGACCACCTCCGGGTGCCGCCCATCAGGAACACCGTGCTTCTGCAGAGCGCTTCGGAGCTGGCCGCCGCCATCCGCAGTGGGAGGGTAAGGCTTGACGACTCATTATATGAACACGCTGATTGCAAGCATGTACTAGCGGGAAGGAGAGATTAGAAGTTGTGATAGCTTAGTGGTTAGGACGTCTGTCTCCTAATCAGAGGTCGGGGTTTCCAACCCGGGCATGCACCTATTCGGAGTTTTTAATCAATTAAAATTTCACTTGCTTCAATGGTGAAGAAAATTAATGTTCTCAAAGGTGTATGAAGTCTGCCAATCCGCACGTTTTTTTTTTTTTCGGACTGTCTATTTGCTGTACAAACCCTATTGGTTGCCACAGTAACCGGGCTGTTTGGCGAGCTTTGGAAAGAAGCTCTGCCAGAAGAAATTTTGAGCCCTAGGGTTCGAAGAAACTAGGGGAACGACTGCCTAAGGGCGCCTCCTTTGAAGCCGAACCTCGGCTTTGGCGACGTTTGGGATAACGGGGGGGTCGGACGGTCCGCACATGGCCAGCGTAGTGGACTATGGCCAAACCATTCTCATATTGAGAGGAGACCCGTGCTCTGTAGTAAGCCGAGATAGGTAGTTAGTAATACGCATGACATTGACGTCCTACGTGGTCTAATTGTGGAATTATTAATAGAATTCCACGATAATTCGTATCACTACAACTAGAGTCCGAAATAATTTGGAAAGTACGAAATAGAACAAATTGAGAGCGCTTTGGAAGAGCTATTTTATATGTTATTAATGTAGATTACAAGGATTGAAGATATTATAAATCGCACAATGCAGATTTGCATTTTTTCAAGGATTAACCAACTAAGGCTCATTCTATAAAACTAACTTGTACTTCTTGTTGATAGCTAACGAGTGAAGAAGTGGTAAGAAGCTTTATCGCGCGAATCAAAGAAGTGAACCCGCTCATCAACGCAGTGGTGCAGGATATATTCTGCAAGGCGGTCGCGAGGGCTATTGAAGTCGACCTCATGCTGCAGGAGGTTCGCATGAAGGGCGAGATTGACGAGCTGATGGTCACCAAGCCACTGCTGGGAGTGCCGTTCACCGTTAAAGAAAGCTGTTCTCTGAGATGTAAGTTTATATCATTTTAATATTTTTTTTATGATATTCGTACTTCCTTGTGAGTGAAGTAAGTGCGCATTAACTCGAGGGAACTGTACTGAACAATGCCCGGGTTCGAATCCCGGATGTATATTTAATATTTATCTAGAGTCAATATTTAAACAATGATATGGCCCAATTATTTCCTAGTAGATTTAGGATTTATGTAAAATGTATGTACATATACCATATACAATAAATACTTCATTGAAAATTGTTGGATATTCTCTGTTAGCATTGCCATGTCGGAAGCTGTGATAGCCTAGTGGTTAGGGCGTCAGCCTCCTAATCAGAGGCACGCACCTCTAACTTTTCGGAGTTATGTGCGTTTTTTAAACAATTAAAATATCACTTGCTTCAACGATGAAGGAAAACATCGTGAGGAAACCTGCACGCCTGAGAGTCCATAATGTTCTCAAAGGCGTGTGAAGTCTGCCAATCCGCACATGGCCAGCGTGGTGGACTATGGCCAAACCCTTCTCATATTGAGAGGAGACCCGTGCTCTGTAGTGAGCCGGTAATGGGTTGATCATGATGATGATGATGTTTATTTCTTAGTAGATTTAGGATTTATGTAAGATGTATGAACATATACCATATACAATAAATACTTCATTGAAAATTGTTGGATATTCTCTGTTAGCATCGCCTTGTCTCGGACCATTTCTTTTTGGGTAGTGCTACAATAAGTACATCTTATACTAGTATAAATTAAAATTAATAACTAAGTTAAGCATTTGCCAAACTGAGTAAATAGTCTTTTGGAGCAGAATAAAGCTCTTTATCCATCTGCCAAAGAAAAGGCGCCCTTATCACACAGACCGTGATGTATTTCCTTCATTTCTAGCAATGTCAAACTCGGTGGGATGCCTGGAACACCAGGGCAGGCAGGCGTTGGAAGACGGCGATGCTGTGAGGCTGGTGACGGCCGCGGGCGCCATCCCCTTACTGGTATCCAATACGCCGGAGATGTGCCTGGGCTGGGAGACCACCAATCTACTGCACGGCACGACCAACAACCCCTACTGCCTCAGCACCACTCCGGGGGGCTCCTCGGGAGGGGAAGTAAGTGAAAAAGAAGTTAGCTTGGAAATCATGAGAACTATCTGAATAGTTTACATTGTCACCAATATCCGGATTCTCTAGTATTCTCTCTACCATTCGTTACCTCATGACTTCTGCTGGAACAATGTCTTATCTACGGTGTTCATTCAAAACTACCTACAGGTTAATGAATAGAAGCAGGCGTTACTTTGCGGAAGTCCATGATAAACAACAAACTGCAAGTATAATTTGCTATATTCCGCCGACAACCGGGAGATTAGTATAGTATAACACCACACAAAATCTTCCACTAGAACCTCTACGCACGTTTCGACCCGACACCGGATCATCCTCAGGAGATGTTGACTTCACAAGCGCGAAAAGCAGTTTTGCTTTTACTACTACTACTAATCTCCCGGTTGTCGGCGGAATATAGCAAATTATACTTGCTGTTTGTTGTTTTACTACCTACAGGTTGATCTTAGCCGGCGACTTCTTTAGTGATGGAGCAGCAGTAATAAGTTAGAAGATTACTATCCACCCCGAATATTATTTATATAGATAAATTCATTTCTAGGTTCCTTTTACAACCGATAATGTAGAAGGAAAATTATGTTACATTATTTTAAGGATGTTTACAATTGCACATTAGGTTAAAGATGAAAAGTAACATGATGATTCATCAGCGAACATAAGTTATGTTTCTCATCGAAGTACCGTCAGACCCCCCCCCCCGTTATCCCAATCGTCGCCTAAGCCGAGGTTCGGCCTCAAAGGAGGCGCCCTTAGGCAGTCGTTCCCTTAGTTTCTTCGAGCCCTAGGGCTCAAAATTTCTTCTGGCAGAGCTTCTTTCCAAAGCTCGCCAAACAGCCCGGTTACGCTGTAGCAACCAAAAGGGTTGGTACAGCTAATAGACAGTCCGAAAAAAAAAAAAAAAAATCATCGAAGTAACAATAAATCTCTGACAGATGCATGAACAAAGTTTGAACTCACAGAGAACATGTTTAGCTCGATTGACTAATATTATCTTAACGAGAATCTTTACATAGCGTATTGAATATTGAATTAACACAAACCATATATGTGACAAGTGGTGATAGCCCAGTGGTTAGTGCGTCAGCATCCTAATCAGAGGTCGGCGGTTCGAATCCGGGCACGCACCTCTTAACTTTTCGGAGTTATGTGCGTTTTTCAACAATTAAAATATCACTTGCTTCAACGGTGAAGGAGTACATCGTGAGGAAACCTGCACACCTAAGAGTTCTCCATAATGTTCTCAAAGGTGTGTGAAGGCTGCCAATCCGCACATGGCCAGCGTGGTGGACTACGGCCAAACCCTTCTCATATTGAGAGGAGACCCGTGCTCTGTAGTGAGCTGGTCATCGGTTGATCATGATGATGATAAATTCAAATTCAAATTCAAAATAATCTTTATTCAAATAGTCCTTAAAAAGGCACTTTTGACGCGTCAATAATTTACACAGTAGTTATTTCATGGTGATAACTATATTCGTAAACTTAAAACTAAAGCTATGAGGGTTCCAAACGCGCCCCGGTTTAAGAAGAAGCCCACAACAAACTTAGCCGGGGTTTTTCTTTTTTTTCGTTATCACCATCTCACATAATGAATAAAATTAATAATAAACTATAGTACCTATGGAGATAGAGCAATTCACACCCAAGCTTTTTTATCGTTTATATAATCCTTAATATCGTAATATGATTTTTCTACAAGCTTTCGTTTTATAAAAACTTTGAACTTATTGATAGACATCTCCAAGATATCAATAGGTAATTTATTATAGAATAAAATACAAGTTCCTTTGAATGAGTTACTAATTTTGTGCAGCCTACTAAACGGTACTACAAGCTTACTTTTACTTCTAATGTTCAGTGCGTTACAGTCCATTTTTTTCTTGAATTTATCAATATTTTTATGAACATACATTAAATTTTCATATATATATTGGCTATGCACTGTCATTATTTTATAATCTTTAAATTTATCTCTTAATGACTCTCTGGGACCTAATTTATATATCGCACGAACAGCCCTCTTCTGCAAAACGAATATAGTGTCTATATCAGCAGCATTACCCCATAATAAAATACCATATGACATAATGCTGTGAAAGTAGCTAAAATATACAAGTCTGGCAGTCTCTATATCCGTCAATCCGTCAATATATGTGACAACTACTTTTATCTCACCATACATAAAGGCGAACAAAATAATATAGAGTACAACACACTATCCTCACAATGTATGAGACAAATCAGAAGCTAAAATTTCACTTATTGTAATTGTCTGTCTACCGTCAGTGTGGCAATGCAATTTTACTCAGTAACGTATCGAGTTCAATCTTGTACTCAATACTAAGTGAATGGTTTCTTGTTGCGGTTAAGTATTAAATTTGTTAAAGTTAGCCTTCGAAGCACATCCAAGTAAAACCAAATGTAACTTTCCTTCTCAATAACTTATAATCTTGAAACCCAGCTTCAGGTAGTTCATATGGCACTCATCATCATCATCATGATCAACCCATTACCGGCTCACTACAGAGCAGGGGTCTCCTCTCAATATGAGAAGGGTTTGGCCATAGTCCACCCCGCTGGCCATGTGCGGATTGGCAGACTTCACACGCCTGAGAACATTGTGGAGAACTCTCAGGCGTGCAGGTTTCCTCACGATGTTTTCCTTCACCGTTGAAGCAAGTGATATTTTAATTGTTTAAAAACGCACATAACTCCGAAAAGTTAGAGGTGCGCGCCCGGATTCGAACCGCCGACCTATCCGGCTATCACCGCTTATGGCACTAGAGAAGGGAAAAAACGCAAAACTACCTATTCACACAATGCAATTAGCCAATTATAACTTAATGTAACAAGATTATGTTGTCATGTAAAAACATAAAGAGATTGATTTGATCAATGATTTTTTGATCGCGTTGGGAAGAATTTACACTATTATTAAACCTTAAAAAATCGCTTGAGACATCAGCGTGTTTAATAGAGACTTGATTTGCATATTTTAAAAAATGTTACGTATATTTAACTAATTACTAAAAATGTCTTAAAAAATCTTATTTTATGAAGTGAGAAATGTTATGATTACTTAATTTTATATTAGAAAGTACTTGATGTACTCTTATTATTTCATAATTCTAGGCAAAATAGATATTGTTTTAATTCTGTTTCAAAATCAAACCAAATTGGCATATTATACGATTCCTTCAAAACATAACATTTACTTTAATTTTAATGGGTTTCCTTTTTGGAATTCCTTTACCATAGGGTAAGAACGAACCCTTTGTATATATACATATATATATATATATATATTAATAACATAAGAGAGCGCGTGTAGCTTTGTGTGACATGGACTATCAACAAACAGAACTCCAGTGAAGGTCAAGAGTTGTTCCATTAGCTTACTGCATTTTGTTTACTAAAATACTACAAAGGACTCTTGTGACACGACGCCTCCTAACTATGGAACGATTCTTTTTTTGACGGCAATCTCACCTGATGGTAAGTGATGATGCAGTCTAAGATGGTAGTGGGCTAACCTGTTAGAGGTATGGTAAACACACTCCTAGTTGGTTCTACTCGACATCGTGCCGGAACGCTTAATCGCTTGGCGAGACGTCTTTGTCGCTAGGGTGGTAACTAGCCACGGCCGAAGCCTCCCACCAGACCAGACTCGAGCTGGGAATCGAACCCAGGACCTCCAACTATATAATGCGACAGTTCACGCCCTGCTCTACGGAGGTCGTCAAAAATTATTTATTAGTATAGATTTAGTAATAATAATATGTTACATGCAGTTACCCGTGCGTTTGTCTACGGTTCAATGTGTGTTGAAAGACATAACTTAGCGCTGGTTTCAGCAAATTTAAACCTACTTCTTTTCAGCACATAAAATCATTAACATACCTTAACGGTGCTAACATAAAGATACCGGTTTTTCGCCTTGCATTCAACACATTTTATGTTTATCAGGCTGCTCTATTGGCGAGTGGCGCGTCCGCCTTGTCAGTATCCTCTGACATCGCGGGCTCTATCCGCATCCCGGCTGCGTATTGTGGCGTTTTCGGACACAAACCAACACCAGGTAAGTCACTTCAAGGCACTTTCACTTTTTTTGACTTTACTTTTCGCGCTTGTGATGGCAACATCTCCTGAGGATGATCCGGTGTCGGGTCGAAACGTGCGTAGAGGTTCTAGTGGAAGATTTTGTGTGGTGTTATATTATACAAATCTCCCGGTTGTCGGCGGAATATAGCAAATTATACTTGTTTATTGTTTATCACTTCAAGGCTTTAAACTTTCTTCATAAAGTTCTCAATAGCGTGTTAAGTATGCCAATTTGCTCTAGGCCAACTTGGTGGGCGACGGACTACACTTTTCTTATTCTAAGAGAAGACCGGGTCCTGTAGAAGATGAAATATAATATAACCAAAATTTTCTTTCACCAGGTATAATTTCTATCGAAGGCCACGTCCCCACGCTGACGGACGAAAACTATCCAAAGTTCCTAACAGTAGGTCCTATGACGCGTTTCGCCGAAGACTTACCACTAATGCTTTCCATCATGGCGGCGCAGGAGGGGTACAGGCTCGAGCTGCACAGACCTGTAGCTGTCGACCAACTGACGGTAAGTCTGAACAACTTCAATCGATCTCCTAAATATAATAACATTATTGGATTCATTTATCTATTAATCGCGCAAAAGCTAACGTTATACTGCCGACTTTACAGTTGAATATAACTGAATCTTACCTTTCCTACACTTAGCCGTCGTTAGGTATTATTCTAAAATTGTCATTCTTTCAAGGTTATGTTTAAGTAACTTAGCGAGAAGAATACGAGGTACCAACTTAATTCTTGATCGAAGTAATGTATTGTAGAAGAAGGCGTTCATTTGTGCCTCGAACTATTTTAAAATATATCTATTTAACTCATGTCGATGTCATAAGCCGACATATCTCCTTATATGTCATTAAACTCCTTTCAAGTAAAGTATGAAAATAAATTATACTTAAGTATTCTGTATTTAAAATTAATTCGACGGTTTGAATAGATTAAAATTCACATTCAAAGATTACGTTAAAAACAAACAAAGCTTATAAAAGCGTGTCAAAATACCGAACCGAACGCGAAACCAATTTTTATCTGACAAAGTTTGTTGTGGGCGTTTTCTTAAACCAGGGCGCGTTTTAAACCCTCTTAGCTTTAAGTTTACAAATGTAGTTATCACCATCAAATCACTACTATGTAAATTATACGCCAAAAGTGCCTTTTAAAGGACTATTTGTATAAAGATTATTATTATATTCATTTGATTTGACATTTGGAAATGGCGTCATGTAGCTGTCATATATACATATATTTTATTTGTAGCTAGTCTCTGATGTAAGGACTCTAAGAATACCAAACCTGAAGTTATGGTGTAACAAAGAAGCCCAAGAAACTCTGAAAATAATATGACTATTACACAGCAAGATTTACTTTAAGCTCGTAATACACACTGCCACTTGTCGAGCTGTTATATTCAGCTATGCAATTGTTTCAGATATTCCACATGACTGAAGCCACCAAGTCCATGGCGTTGCTGGACGTACACCCCGCCATACAAGAAGCGGTGTTGAAGGCCACTGACTATCTGCACAATAAATGTGGTGCTAAATTGTGCGATGTAAGTTTTCAAATTTTTTTATTTTTTTTAATACACTACAAGTTAGCCCTTGACGGCTATCTCACCCGGTGGTCAGTGATGATGCTGTCTAGGATAGTATCGGGCTAACTTGTCAGGAGTATGGTAAGCCCACGCTCCTAATTGGTTTCTACGCGACATCGTGTCGGAACGCTAAATCGCTTGGCGACACGTCTTTGTCGGTAGGGTGGTAACTAGCTACGGCCGAAGCCTCCAATCAGACAAAGTCAATTCAAAGTAATCTTAAGTAAAAGTTGCTTTGTTTTCGAGAGTTGTTGATTTTTTTTAACAGTTTATAGAGATTAAATCACAGTTAACAGAACTAGAACATAATACTAATAATATAGCTGCACAGTGTGGTTGAAACCTAAACTTGGAGTATCTGTACGTGATCAAATCAGAAATCAGTTAATCCATAGAAGAACCAAAGTTACAGACGTAGATCAAGGAATCGCGAAGCTGAACTGGCAATGGGCTGGGCGCATATATAGTTCAACCGATAGTTGTCAGTTGACCGAATTGGAACCGATGTACGTTAGGGTCCTTAAGTACTAGATAAGCGACCCCGCAGTGCTGACCGCAACGTTGGTTGACCCCAGACTATGCAGACATATAAGATCATACACAAAGATGGTCAAGTCCTATGCCCAGCAATTCATATTATGACAGCTAAAGATTCCAAGCGCTATAAGCAGAATATAACAGAGTAGTAAACTTATTGTTCTAATTAAAAATCTATAATTGTAACTGTATAATTGAAATTTATATTATCTTCTTCTTCTTCTTCATCAACCGATAGACGTCCACTGCTGGACATAGGTCTTTTGTAGGGAGTTGCAATGGCCACGGTCTTGGGCCGCTTGTATCCAGCGGCTCCCTGCGACTCGTTTGATGTCGTCTGTCCACCTTGTTGGGGGTCGACCAACGCTACGTTTACCGGTGCGGGGTCGCCATTCTAGCACCTTGGGATCCCAACGTCCATCGGTTCTCCGAGCTATGTGCCATCATTATATTATCATAACTCATTAAATTTATAATTGCAGGAGAAGTTCATGGAATTGGAAGAATCCGTGGAGATGTCCGTGTCAGAATTCTTCGCGATGAAAGACATCCCAAACATGTTGCAAGACCCGCTTGACCCAAAAGTAAGTCCGCTTGATATACGTTTTATGACTAAACTATAACTTGCCGAGACTAAGTTATAAGCCTTACTTTCGGTGTCCAGAGACCTTTCCCACTTCTGAGCACAGGTCAAATCTCATGAATGACATTTAAAACTTAGACTTTAACGGTTTATTTTGAGATATTTTCATAAAACAGATGAGACTATTTTTTGCTTAGAATTTCTGTGTTCTGCGTCTCTAAATAATCGACAGATAAAAAATTGATGTTCACTAAATAAAATCTGTTTTCTCTTTCACATTATACTTGTTTATAACTTCTTTTGCTTCTCGAAGATCGTAAAACGTCGGGACAATACTCAAGCAAGATGTGTTTATGTGTGGATATGTGTCATTATTTTGCGTTCTCTTGCAGCACGATAAGAACTTATTGATGGAGGTAATGAAGTACTTCAACGGGAACGGGTCGCGCTCGCTGCAGGCGCTGGGGTTCGCGCTGCTGAGCGACACGCTGCTGTTCATACCGCAGCACCGCCTGGATCACTACCGCGAGAGGGCGCAGCGCCTCAAAAAGATCATGATGGTGTGTATTTTAATATTACCAAAACTGTACCGACAAATTACACCAGTACCGTTGGTACAACATTGCGTATGCTGAGATGGGCGACAGGAGTGACTTTAAAAGACAAAGTACGCAATAAATATATAAGAGGAAGTTTTAAGGTTGCACCCGTAACTCAAAAAATTACAGAATCCTGGCTCAGATGGTACGGACATGTAATGCGTAGACCTGACGAATGCGTAGTGAAAAAGTGCCTTTCCATGGCTACAGGGAAAAGGGGAAGGGGAAAGACCCCCAACTACATGGCTGACGAATGTCCAAAAGGACATGAAATGCCTCGGCCTCAATGATGAGGATACTAAAGTAAGATCGACGTGGCGCTGAATGATAAAAGCCGACCCCGCGTAACGGGATAAGGCGAGGCCAAAGAAGAAGAAGACCGTTGGTACAACGTTTCTTAAAGTTTATATAAAACGTAAGCTTGTAGAAAAGTCCTACTATAGTGTAAAGGATTACGTAAATGATAAACGAGCATGGGTGTGAAATATTGCTCTAATAAGATAGCTCTTAATATTATTTTAAGTAGCATGTGAGATGGTGATAACAAAAAGAAAATTTACCTGGCTATGTTTGTTGTGGGCTTCTTCTTAGACCGGGGCGCGTTTGGAATCCTCATAGTTTTAAGTTTACGAATGTAGTTATCACCATCAAATCACTACTATATAAATTATTGTTAATAGTACCGTTCCGTTCGTCCGTTTATAGGACTATTGGAATAAAGATTATTTGAATTCGTAAGCTCACAATTGTAGTCGTTTTTAAATATCGAAACACGTAATGTCATTGTAAATTGAGTCGTATATACATAGTTTTAAAACTCAAATACGTCCACAATTCGATACCAGCACATGCTTTTAAACTAAAAATAAGTAGTACGTAAATTGCGACTATAATCCGTAAGCATAATATCCATTTTATTTTGACGTTACGGTGTTTGGTAAATCGAAAGCGACAACACGTTTACGAGTGTCCATCTTGATACAAAACATACATATAGGATGAACAGGGCCGTGTCCGTCGGTATTTTCGGTAGACGTGGGTAGTTTCGGGTAAAGATACCAGATACTCTTGGTAGAACAGATGGTACGGACGTGTAATGCGTAGACCTGACGAATGCGTAGTGAAAAAGTGCCTTTCCATGGCTACAGGGAAAAGGGGAAGGGGAAAGACCCCCAACTACATGGCTGACGAATGTCCAAAAGGACATGAAATGCCTCGGCCTCAAAGATGAGGATACTAAAGTAAGATCGACGTGGCGCTGAATGATAAAAACCGACCCCGCGTAACGGGATAAGGCGAGGCCAAAGAAGAAGAAGACCGTTGGTACAACGTTTCTTAAAGTTTATATAAAACGTAAGCTTGTAGAAAAGTCCTACTATAGTGTAAAGGATTACGTAAATGATAAACGAGCATGGGTGTGAAATATTGCTCTAATAAGATAGCTCTTAATATTATTTTAAGTAGCATGTGAGATGGTGATAACAAAAAGAAAATTTACCTGGCTATGTTTGTTGTGGGCTTCTTCTTAGACCGGGGCGCGTTTGGAATCCTCATAGTTTTAAGTTTACGAATGTAGTTATCACCATCAAATCACTACTATATAAATTATTGTTAATAGTTCCGCTCCGTTCCGTTTGTCCGTTTATAGGACTATTGGAATAAAGATTATTTGAATTTGCTTGTTAGCTCATAATTGTAGTCTTTTTTAAATATCGAGACAAGTAACGTCATTGTAAATTGAGTCGTATGTGTATAGTTTTAAAACTCAAATAAGTCCACAATTCGATACCAGCACATGCTTTTAAACTAAAATTTACGTACACCTTATGTACGTAAATTGCGACTATAATCCACAAGCATAATATTCATTTTACTTTGACGTTACGGTGTTTGGTAAATCGAAAGCGACTACACGTTTACGAGTGTCCATCTTAATACAAAATATACATATAGGATGAACAGGGCCGTGTCCGTCGGTAATTTGGGTAGACGTGGGTAGTTTCGGGTAAAGATACCAGATACTCTTGGTAGAACAGAATTACAATTATAAGCATCGTAAATTATAAAGAGCAGACTATACGCTCCACCAAGTACGACTGTGCACTACCGCGTCTCGACCACCGATCAATGCAATGAATGCAATGTGCGTCCGTGCCGGTGCGTCCATAAGAACCTGCATACCCCACTTAGTGTTGCGTAAAGAGATGGGGGGAGGGGGGGGGACTCTCTTGTCTCTCGTTCATGACTCTAAAACTAGATGGCGCTACTCTGATTGCCGTCATACACATTTTGACAAGCGAAATTTAAACTATTTGTATTTCCGTTTCCAGGAGAAGCTGGGCACGGACGGCGTGCTGCTGTACCCGGTGCACAGCTCGCTGGCGCACTACCACAGCCAGGTGTTCGTGCGCGCGTCGGGCGTCATGTACTCCATGCTGTTCAACGTGCTGGGCTTCCCCGCCACCGTCGTGCCGATGGGGCTGCACCGCGGCCTGCCCGTCGCGATACAGGTCAGGCGACAAATCCGTTTACCCTGAAACTAATAGAGTGCCAGGGGTTTTATACTAGGGTATATAGATTGCCTAGTGGTTAGGGCGTCACCCTCCTAATCAGAGGTCGGCGGTTCGAATCCGGGCACGCACCTCTAACTTTTCGGAGTTATGTGCGTTTTTTAAAAAATATCACTTGCTTTAACGGTGAAGGAAAACATCATATGCCGATCGCGCATAGCTTGGGATAAGGGCAAGGGAGGCTGAGTCACCTGGTGTTCATAGATTAAGTGATTACCATTCCCCATGATCATCTGCGAGCCATCAATGCGTTGTGGAACGATGAGATCATTCACCTAATCGGTTTCTACTCGATATCATACCGGAACGCTAAATCGCTTAGCGGTGTGTCTTTTGTCTTAGTAACTAGCAGCTGTTACTGTTGTCATGATTAACCCATTACCGGCTCACTACAGAGCACGGGTCTCCTCTCCATATGAGAAGGGTTTGACCATAGCCCACCACGCTGGCCATGTGCGGATTGGCAGACTTCACACGCCTTTCAGAACATTATGCAGAACTCTCAGGCGTGCAGGTTTCCTCACGATGTTTTCTTTCACCGTTGAAGAAAGTAATATTTTTTTTAACGCACATAACTCCGAAAATTAGTGGTGCGTGCCCGGATTCGAACCGCCGACCTCTGATTAGGAGGCTGACGCCGTAACCTGCTAGGCTATCACCGCTTCCAATTACGTTACTGTTGTATTGGGGTAAAAAAGTTATCCAAGTAAATATGTAATTCCATGTCAATTAATTTTGTTCTATTATTTCATTCGCAGGTGATCGCCGCCCCATATCAAGACAGACTGTGTCTAGCGGTCGCGAAACAACTGGAGGAACGCTTCGGTGGCTGGCAACCCATAGTGTAACCTAGCTCGTGGTAGAGATGCAGAGATTACGCTTCTGTTCAATGTACCGTATGTTTCGTTAAATATAGAGCGAATTATTATCTATCATTATTTAAAAAAACGATATTGCAGATTTAGTACCGGAAAACGGTTTGCCAACATTTACAAATGGACGTAGTTATGCAAGAAATTAAAATTGAGTTGACACAACAAAAGTTATCGCATAATTTGACGACCTCCGTCGCGCGCTGTCGCTTTATAAAGTTGGAGGTACTGGGTTCGATTCCCGGCTCGAGTCAGGTCTGGTGGGAGGCCGCGGCCGTGGCTAGTTACCACCCTACCGACAAAGACGTGCCGCCATGCGATTTAGCGTTCCGGCACGATGTCGTGTAGAAACCAATTAGGAGTAGGTATGAGTTCTCCATACCCCTAACAGGTTAGCCCGCTACCATCTTAGACTGCATCATCACTTACCATCAGGTGAGATTGCCGTCAAGGGCTAACTTGTAGTGGATAAAAAAAAATTAATAATAATCAACACTTGGAGACAGCTAGAAGGTCCCAGATATACGCTGGTGTACTTAACAAATTGCAGACAAGGTTTATTCAAGCTGAATATTGCTAAACTTGTCCAATGTGGGTTGGATGCTTTTTGCATAACTACTTCCAAGTCTAAGTACGAAACAAAAAAAACTGAAAATCTCCTTGATACTTCCCAGAATTCATAGATTCATTCTATTATGTTTATGTTTGTATCGACATAAATTTATTATTTTTACTATTTCCAAAAGTTGCAATCACTTATGGCCTTGAGTTCTTACAAAATTATATTGAAAATCAATATGTCAGTTTGGCCCGTATTTTTCATATCACCGGGTGACTTTTCTGAACAATGAAAGGGTCTACCCATTTAAATTAATGTAGAAACGTCAATATTTATTGATTGATATATGTATTGAACTCGTTATTTATAATGATAATAATATTTCGTTCATCAAAATTGTGTAAATCAAGAGTTGACGAACTGTATACTAACTAGTCTACACATCTCTACTTAATAATCAATAATTGATGGCTATTTAAATGTACTATTAAGTATGTAAAATTTGTATGAAATTGTGCGTGTCATGAAAGTGATTTTTGAAAAATTTACAAGCAGACTTCTTAAAGAGTTCCACACAATGACGTCATTTGGAGCCTCTGCAAATGACGTCATTGACTGGACTAACTGGATATCCTGTGGGAATTTGTACTCAAAATGGGAGTTTGTCCTTCCCACGAGTTATTTACAACGAATCGCTAAACGTCAAAAATGCATTTAACAAGAAGAACAATGCAAGAAGCGTTATACTTAAATCAGTAGTAAATGAAGTAGTAATTAGAGTCTTTTTACTTTGGTGTTATAGTATTTTGACACTCGCAAAGCTTGCGGGGCATGGATACAAATTCCCAAAGCGATTCCAGGGAGACGCTGTGCGTGTTAACAGTATGTATCTACCTTCATACGTATAACATTTCGCTGGCGTCTGCCACAACACAAGTGTCAAAGAGATCATAAACCACATGTATGGCGTGGTTGGTTTTTATACGACTTAACAATGATGTGAAAAATATAAAGAGGTAGATTAGTGTTATATTTTATAAAACTTTCACGTTAACTCATATTATTAGCTTTACTTAACTCAATTTTTTTTTTTTTTCGGATTGTCTATTAGCTGTACAAACCCTATTGGTTGCCACAGCGTAACCGGGCTGTTTGGCGAGCTTTGGAAAGAAGCTCTGCCAGAAGAAATTTTGAGCCCTAGGGCTCGAAGAAAACTTGCACTACTACTGACTGTATAGTAGTTGCTGATAAAGTTTGGCAGATGGTACGACAGAGACCATTCCTCCAAACAGATTATATCGTCTTTATTAAGAAGCCAAGAGTCACATTAAGCAGTTCAAAATAGATCGTTGATTAGAACTGATTTATGAGGTTTCATAATGGTCTTGTGTATCTCTACGTGATCACATCAGGAATGAAGAGATCCGTAGAAGGACCAGAGTTACCGACATAGCTCAGCGAGTTGTGAAGTTGAAGTGGCAATGGGCGGGGCACATAGCTCGGAGAACCGATGGACGTTGGGGTCCCAAGGTGCTGGAATGGCGACCGGTAAACGTAGCGTTGGTCGACCCCCAACAAGGTGGACAGACGACATCAAACGCGTCGCAGGGAGCCGCTGGATACAAGCGGCCCAAGATCGTGGCCATTGGAACTCTCTACAAAAGACCTATGTCCAGCAGTGGACGTCTATCGGTTGAAATGATGATGATGATAATGGTCTTCATTAGTGACGTCATGCTTAGGCATAGGTTCTCTTCTGTTAGAACCTAGCGCTGATAATGCGAAAAGTTGGTAAAATGACGATTTAGGGTAGTCAGAGCATGAATTTTTTGACACTTTTCCACCGCTCTCTGCCTCTGAAAGTTTCTTCAAAATTCATTATGTAACGAAATAGTTTTGATCGCACATTTTATTATATGAAAAGTTATATAGATAGGACATAAACTGTTTGTAAAAATCCCTAAAGAATTAGTTCAGCTGTTCAAAATATTAATGTCAATATGACAGATATAAAAATAAAATATAAATAAGATTACGAAATAATGATGAGGCGAATATTTAGCGAGAGAATTAAATTTCAGTTAATGGTTTAGGTTAATTGATATTTGTTCAAAATATTTGTCATCGTTAATTTTCTGTAAACACAACTTGCCTACCTCTTTTTACCTATAACATCGTTGTTTTAATATTGTACTCTTTTATATATAGGTATTATTACGATTTGCGATACTCTTGTTATGAAGAGTAATTGTCGTTAAATCCTACAGTTTACACGGCTGGCGAGTTTGATGTTTGCATGTCTATATGTATGTATGTTCTCTATGTACGTGTTAGATAAGTATAGTAAAGTTTAATTTATTTTTCATAGTTTATCGAATAGAATAAGTTTAATAAAAAGAAAGTTGGCGTTAGACGCGAGACATATGTATTTTTAAAAACTCACATTTCACTGTCCGGACATAACGTCAGGGACTCGACATTCCATCAGGGTGGGAGAAACTGCTTCCACACAATTTGTATAATCTCATTTGGAATTACTTGTAATCTCAAAACATACATACATAACAGTTACCTGTTTAAATTGAGATGGACAGTTTAATGGAATAAAAAATCCAGCCCTGATATGGAATGCCCAGACCCTTATATGTCTGAATAGACATTAAGGCGCATTTTCATTGGCCGATAGGAAAAGCATTTGTTAAAGTGTCTTGAACTTAGATGGCAACCGTGAAACTATATAGCCAAAAAAATTTCATTTCAATAACATATAACGGAGAATCATTATCATAAGCCGATGGTGAATGGATTCCAGAGATTTCTTAATTGCATTCTAATTATATCGACATATGAATTTAAAATGGAAAATATAATAATGCTCCATAATGATTGGTTGCTAGGACTCTTCGCATGCTGTATGCGTTAGCTGACCAATAAAAATGCGCCATGCGAAAATCGCTGCATTGGTACAATGCCAACAATTCCAGTAGAAAATGTCCAAAGATATATTATTTTTCTCATTAGCCATTGAGTAATGTACTGTAATAATGTAGAACATTCTAAAATATTCTTGCGTAACTAAATTTATATGTACGCCCATGGTCACACGTATGACATATGGGAATATGGCCATAAAACATTTTTTTTTATATATTTGATTGTGTTTTCATGTTTTCTGTATACTGTATACTGTTTTCATAAACATTACTCAAAAATTTGCTTGTAATTTACTGATCTAGCAGGAATTGAATCACATGCTTCTAACTAGCGAGCCTAAGTATTAGCGAGGTGAATCTTTAATGTGTATTTACTTTTTTTTTCTACAAAAAAAAATGGATGTTATATTTTAAAAATAAATTTATATTCTGTATTAACTTGTACATCATTCTCTAGTTAGTAGTGTATAAATATTTTCTTACCCTTTACCTGTAATTGTCTTGTATATTATAGTGAGATTTTGGAATAGGTATCTTTATGATCGCTACCTAACCGAATAAGATAGATAGAAAATGGTGCCAATTCTGCTCTAATATATTTCCTAAAGTAAACAAAATTGGCACGTCTGAACATAGTCCTAATTTCTTCCACCAAGGACTGTAAAAGGGCAATATTATGGTCATACCTGACAATTAGGAAAGTTTTGAGAACACAATATCTTTCTTATTTTTATGTTATGACTAACAAAACTTTGGTAAACTAACCATTACAACGTTTTTACATACATTTTGTAAGATTTTATTTCATTGTAAGGACAAACCAAAATAATTTTCGGTGTATCTCTATCTCAAATGGTTATGGTAGTAGTTAAGATGTCTACCTCAAAAACTCATCCTATGTTTTTATAATATATAACGCGGTTGTTTTAAAATTACCGACAAACTCGTTACGTATACTCGTCGTCTAGCATTTATTTTTACAACCGAGTTTAGTTTCCTAGAGAAAGTTGCAAAAGTGTACCCGCGCTGATTTAGCAATAAACTAGATCAAATGATAATTAGAAACAACTGGCACAAACACTGGTCCAACGTGATGAGTGAACACGACTATTATTATTACTGACTAGCTATGACCCGCGGTTTCTCCCGCGTAGTTCCCGCTTCCGTGGTAATACCGGGATTAAATATTGCCTAAATATCTATAGGCGTCTTCAATAAATGGACTATCGAACATCGAATGTGTTTGAGTTGAAAGAGTTTTTCACATCGGACCCGTATTTAAGGGATAGCAATAAAGTTCAAATTGACTCTACATTGGGAAAAAGAAAAGGGCTGTTTTTAGGGTTTTCCCGGCAATTATTCGAATTTTTCTCACTTTTTAAACCTTCCCTAGACCTCCACGAACATTTCAAGACCAAGATAAGATAAATCCGTTCAGCCGTTCTCGAGTTTTAGCGAGACTAACGAACAGCAATTGATTTTTATAAATATAGATGTCCGGGTATTAATTTTAAAGTAAACATACCTTGAATCAGTAACTCGATAAAGGCTTGCCTAGTAAATTTATAAGTAATCGAAATTTTGTTTATTGCACTAAATATATTGATCTTAAGCAAAGTTTTTTTATATTTTAATTTAATTTTGTCAGTAGAGTCATGTGCAATCTTAGGCGTACTTAGGCATTACCTCTCATTAGACATTCGTTAAGATGGTGATAGCCTAGTGGTTAGGGCGTCAGCCTCCTAATCAGAGGTCGGCGGTTCGAATCCGGGCCTCTAACTTTTCGGAGTTATGTGCGTTTTTTAAAACTAACTAAAATATCACTTGCTTCGACGTTGAAGGAAAACATCGTGAGGAAACCTGAACGCCTGAGAGTTGCCCATAATGTTCTCAAAGGCGTGTGAAGTCTGCCAATCCGCACATGGCCAGCGTGGTGGACTACGGCCTAAGCATTCTCATATTGAGAAGAGACCTGTGCTCTGTAGTGAGCCGGTAATGGGTTGATCAGACATTCGTTTGCTTGGTTTGATACGCCACAACGCAACGATATCTTTCACTCGTCGAATAACATGTAACATATGGGCGCAATTTCATTGCTCGGTTGCAGAAACATTCGGGGTGCGACATTTTCTAGAAAACATGCCAGCATGCGGGGTACTAATTTTATTGCTGCGGAAGATGTCCATAGATGCAACTAGCTTTCTTTCTAACTTCAAAACTAAGACTCGTAAAAACTTGAAAACTCTTGTTCTGCAATAATCGTTTAGTTGTAGACACCTCATGATCTACCCTTTGCCGGCTCACTACAGAGCACGGGTCTCCTGTCAATATGAGAAGGGTTCGGCCATAGTCCACCACGCGGGCCGTGTGCGGATTGGCAGACTTCACACGCCTTTGAGAACATTATGGAGAGCTCTCAGGCGTGCAGGTTTCCTCACGATGTTTTCCTTCACCGTTGAAGCAAGTGATATATTTTTTTTTAAACGCACATAACTCCGAAATGTTAGAGGTTCGTGCCCGGATTCGAACCGCCGACCTCTTATTAAAAGGGTGACGCCCTAACCACTAGGCTATCACCGCTTCAAAATGCAAAATTTTAGCCTGTTCCGTCCATTTGTTTGAGCTGTGCTTTTATAAAGCAGCAATCTTCGATTTATATATATACAGGTTTCGTCGCTTTATTCGTAATATTCGCATAGACCAATGAAAATAGTTTTTAACAAAAAATTAAAATTGTTTAACAAAAATTGAGAATTGTGAAGAGTTTGTTGGGTATTTTAAAACAATTCGCTATATTAAATTCTCTAAGGTCCTATCTAAATGATACCTAAAAAATACGAAAAAATGTGAGTGAAAGGAAATTTCTATATTTTTTAATCAACTTGGATAATTAGGAGGACCTTAGATTTCTCTTCTATCTGAATGTGCTGTGAACTCAACTTTAATATTTTGAAATGTATTTGTAATGGACGTTCTCTTTAAAAGTAAAAAAAAAATACCTTCTAAAAACTGGTTTTATTTACTCCACATAGCTCTAAGTGTTCCTTGGTGTCTTTTTTTTTTTCGTTTTATGGCTTTACACAGATTAGCCAATGTCAAGTTTATAGCAATGTAGAAGTTACAGTTAGGGAGAAATGGCGGGAAACTTCGCATTCTGCGGACGCGGCTCCCTCAAACCTTTCCCAAATCAATACCTATTAACCATTCAGAAATTTAGCCACTACACAAACGACACCAAAACTGTCCACAACACAACCAACACCAGTCCTTTTCAAAGTTAGCCAACAAACATTAATTCAAGAAAAGCGCCAAAAAACCGCTCCCGCCATATACGAAGTCTCCCGCCTTTCTCACTTTATTCTGGTGTCTTTCAACTTCAAGTACAGAATATACTGCGCCAAAAGTATGTACGGTAGTCGGAAGGTTTTATGTTATCTAAGAAATATTTAGTTTCCTATCTGTCCTAAAAATTCCGTTCTGTTAAAGTACCCATGATGGTTTTTGAAGTTTCGTTTGAAAAGTGGTTCACCACAAATGGCATGGATGAGATTCTACTACGTATAATAGAAATAAAAAATAAAACAACCGTTACAGCTTTTTTATTGACATTCATTCTGACTCTTTGTATATGTTTCGGGAAAAGAATTTCGTATCTTGGAAGTCTTGAGTATTTTCTAAATCTCAAATCAAAAGTCAAAATAATTAGGGATATGAAACTGCATGTACTACAATACATGTATAATATAATATAATGTATAATACATTATCTCAGTTTACGTTTTAAGTCATATTTTATATTATTAGATACACTTTTCTCATGTCTTTATTGGGGTTTGATTACAACCCTACTACCGACAAAGACGTATCGCTAAGTGATATAGACCAATAAGGAGTGTGGGTTTACCATGCTCCTAACAGGTTAGCCGGCTACCGCCGTGAGATTGCCGTCAAGGGCTAACTTGTAGTGGATAATAAAAAAATGCTTTACTTTTACTAAGAGTTGTAACGTTTTGTTATTTGGAATAATATGAGCCTCGTCCCTGACATACAGACTTAACCTTCCCTCCCGTACATATGTTCTTTTATTTTTTGCAAATATCTCGAAGAATAAATAATATTATATAGTTATTAATAACTCCTAATAATGACTATTAAATCTATCTTATCTTTGAAATATCCGTAGGAAATTTAACGTGATTTAACTCTTGAAATGCTTGGCGTGCTGGGCCCATAACCTCTTGAATCTATATATATAAAAGCGAAAGGTCACTTACATACATACTTACATACTGATTAAACACGAGATCTCAAAAACTATTGTACGTATAAAGCTATAATTTAGCAAGTAGGTAGTTGATAGTTAAGAGATGTCAGCTAAGAAAGGATATTTGGAAATTCCATCCCTAAGAGGGTAAAAGGGGGGTTTGAAGTTTGTATGAATTTTCTTTGTTTTTAGAGTTAAAAATTTGCATTAAGATTAATAATAATAAATAAAAAACATGTACATGAAATATTTTTTAAATATTACCTGTTAAGGATGGTAAAATAGGGAATGATAGTTTTTGCTTATTTTTTTATTATGAAGTCTACAAGCTTGAAATTTTCTTCTTCTTTTAGTGCCATCTCCTACCGGAGGTTGGCAATCATTAAGGCTAATTGGATCTTGTTCACTACCGCCCTAAACAGTGATCTTGAGCTCATATTAAACCACTGGCGAAGGTTCTTAAGCCAGGATGTTCTTCTTCGGCCAGGTCTTCGTTTGCCCTTTATTTTGCCTTGTATTATGAGTTGGAGTAAACCATATTTAGGGTTTCGCATTATGTGGCCCAGATATTCAATTTTTCTCCTTTTCACACTTTTGAGTAACTCAGTAGACTTTCCCATTCTTTGCCACACAGTGGTATTGCGAACATGCTCTCTCCATGATATTCGCATCATCCGCTTGTACACCCACATCTCGAACGCTTCCAGCTTGTTACTCGTCGCTTGCGTTAGTGTCCAGGCCTCCACCCCGTACAACAGCACGTAGAAAACATAGCAACCCGCTACCCGCATGCAAAGGGATATTTTTAAATTTCGGTTACAGAGTACTCTCTTTAACTTTGTAAATGCGCTTCTTGCCTGTTCAATGCGGCACCGTATTTCCAGACTGTGATCACCGGTTTCATCTATCATGGTTCCTAAATATCGAAATCGTTGGACCCTTTCCAAGGCATTATGGTTGAGATACAAGAAAGTGTTCTGCACTAGCTTACGGCTGATTATCATATATTTAGTCTTTTTGCAGTTGATGTTGATACCATATGAGAGACTTGCAGAGGAAACCACGTCGACTAATGACTGCAATCCTTCTATACTATCCGCTAATAAGATGGTGTCATCTGCGTAGCGAATTTTATTTATGGGAACGCCATTTACTATTATTCCTTCGTCAATACCGTCGAGTGCTTCGGAGAAAATTGCCTCAGCGTAAATGTTGAATAATAGGGGCGATAATATACAGCCTTGCCGTACCCCACGAAGAATTTCTACATAAGATGATGTGTGCCCATCGATCCTTACATTGGCAGTTTGCTCCCAGTATAGGTTCTTTATAAAACGGATATCTTTGACGTCTAGGCCAGCTGTCTCTAAGACCTCCATAAGTTTGGAATGGCGTACGCGATCAAAGGCTTTTTCATAGTCTATAAAACAGACGTAGAGATCACAATTTATGTCTAAACATCTCTGCATTAGAACCTGAAAACCAAATAAGGCATCCCTAGTACCAAAGCCATCCCGAAATCCCAATTGAGTTCTTGACAATAGCTGCTCGCATTTTGGGTATATTCTCTTGTGAATGATTTTTAAAAATATCTTTAGAATATGGCTCATAAGAGATATTGTCCTAAAATCACTGCAAACTTTCGGGTTTTTAACTTTAGGCAACGTTACAAATGTAGATTTTAACCAATCCGTTGGAATTATACCTGTGTCATAAATCGTGTTAAATAGTTGTAATAAGTAGTCTAAATTGGCTTCCTCAATTTCTTTAATTAATTCGACCGGAATTTCGTCAGGGCCAACTGCTTTCTTTGACTTTGAAGACATGATTGCATGTAACAGTTCTCTCCTTGTTATGGGTGGGCCATCATCAACAGCAGATATATTGTGATCTTACCTATTGTCACAAAAAAGTTCTTTAATATAAGCGTCCCACAAAACTATTTTCTCATTAACATTAGTGGTATACGTCCCATCCCCATCCTTGACAAGAGGAGCCATTACACGACCTTGATATTTGGGCGCTATCAGTTCTCGTATCTTTTTATGAATATTATAACTGTCATGTTTCTTCTCAAAGTCTTCCACTTCAGAACACAGATTTTCTAACCAATTTTCCTTTGCGGCTTTAGTTTTCTTGAAATTTTGAAAATAGGTTTCTTTTAGGGCGTAAGTATAAGGCTAAATTTTTTTTAAATCAAAATCTACCCCGTAGGGGATAAAATAGGGGTTTAAAGTTTGTATAAAAGTCCTATGTTTTTTCATTTAGAGACGCGAAAATCGGCAATTTGTCATTTGCCTGTAGCTTACTTTCTGAAACAGGGCATTGGCTGTACGCGAAACCTCAATCTCACGAGAAATCAGCAATTCTACTCAGACGAAGTCGCGGGCAACAGCTAGTGTTTGATAGTTCGCATGTTGCTTCTACAAGCGATTTTCACGCAATCATCCAATTTGAGAAATAAATCTAATATTCCAAATTTAAAGTAATTCAAATATAATACATAAACCAACCAGATCAGTAAACAATTGAAATAAACCTCTAAATCATTAATGTAAACCTATGTAAGGATTTCTACTTTGTCTATGGTTGTCATTATCGTTCCTTATCGGACTTAGATTATATAATTACCTAGTTTAATTTGTAAATAATGGATTCTAATAAATAAGAACAGTTACAATTGTAAGAGAAATTCATTTCCATGCTTTTGTAAATAATGCTAATAGAAAAGAAGAATATTTTCTTGAACTTGAGAAATTCAACAGTTAATCAGCATTATTTCGAAGCCAAACCCGTTTTTTGCCTTTATTTCAGGCTATGGGGTCGGCACGACCGGCAAATAAACCTTCTTTTCACTTCCTTCAGCCGTCACTTCAATATCCACACATACGCGCATATCCTTTTTCATATAATTCATTCGTCTCTTCTTTTTTCTTTCTATACTCATTTGGTCTTTCACACATATATATTTAACATTCTTCTGGTAATATGACTCTACCCTTCCCATTACATGATCATATAAAATATTTATTAAGTATTTGTTTAAGTATGTAGTTAAAGTGGCTAGCAAGCGTAAAAGCTCTTTAAATACAAATTTTTTATCTAAAAAGGTGTGACTAGAGTTTACACCTTTAATTTAAAATAATAAACTTGACATTGGCTAATCCGTGTAAAGCCATAAAACGAATAAAAAGCCCTTGCCTACGAATCGTGAAATTAGACTATTTTTTTTTTTGGGACTTTTGTCCGAAGCGGATATGCTAGCCCCAGCGTCTCTTAATTAAACTTATAACTAAAACAACCTTATAAAAAAATAACAAAATAAAATTATAACTATTCGAATGTAAGAGACATAACCTACTTATACAGAAATATCTCAACAACAGATTTACAACCCTCAGTTGCAAGGAACATTTATACTGTTGCCGGTAGACAGAGAGGCTTGAAGAGCGCCTGAAAACCGACTTATTTTCTAATTCTCATTTCCCGCCAAAAAGTGATGATCATGTAAGTACATTATTTTACTTCACCCAGACCCGTAAAGCTAGTTATTGAAAAAAATATATTCCAATATCCTCTTTGGTGGACGGGTAAAGAGGATGTGAACCTCAGATAACATTACAGCTTGTACGTGTAGTGGACAAACATTTTCTGTGGTAATGACTAGGTTAATCCAAAGAGGATATAAACATTTATATATTAATACAACTTAAGCAAGCAGTATTAGCAAATAAGCATAATATGTGGTTATCCTAGGTGCAAAATATCCTTTCCCCGGATAGTCGGAAAAATTAAATTTTATAATTTAAAACGAAATAATTATTTTCATCATAATTATGACAGCTATTAGATTGAAATAATTATTGATGTTGACATATTATACTTCGGGTTTAGATCGTCTGTTAATGACATACACTCATTTATTTTTTATTTATTATAGTTGTACTAAAAAATAAAACATTTTGATGCTTGCTTCTATTTTTGGTGGGTGTTTAGAAATCTCTAGTAATCTCGTCAACTATCTGTGGTTAACGACTTTTCCGAATCTGATATCTTACGTCTTAGTTCTGTGGTTTTTAAGCGCGTGCGAGATGACGCGCCGGTGAATTTTTAAATTTTTGTACTTTAAATATTGACGTAATATTAGTGTGCACATTTGATAAACAAGGTGAATCTAATCGGTATTTACATTTCCGCTTTTGTTTTGGTTTACGTACAAGTGATAGTGTTTTATAGTTGTTTGTGTCTTGCAGATTTCACAATGGCCGATCAAGTTGATTCAATGTCAGACGCGGAGCTCCGCACTAAGCTAGCCGAGCATGGGTTCCCCGTGATGCCAATAACGGCGTCCACGAGAAAATTGCTTGTGAAAAAATTGAAAATGGTACTGGACAACAAAAGCAAGCCACGAAATAGTGTTGACAGCAAGGTCGAGAGCAGGCGATCACTCGCGCGCTATTCCAGCGGCGAGGATTCTGATATAGATACTACCAATGTGAAAGAAAAAAGAGCCCGCCGCGCTACCACTGGTGCAGCAATGCTGCCTCCGGTCAATAAAACGCGACGGACTCCTGTCAAAAAGGACTCTCCTGTTAAACCTGATTCTGATAAAGGGTCTGAATCTGACGAGGAGAAAGCACCCGTCCGTACTCGCGAAGAGGTAGAAACAGTGACTACACGTCGCGTTACCCGCACATATGCCAACGATCAGGACGACTACGAAACAGGGTCAGACAGTGACGTAGATGGTGATAAAAAATCCAACTCTTTTAGAAGCAATTCGCGATCAAGTGACTACATATCTAGCACATTACCATCTCATGATATACCCATAAGTCCACTGAAAGCAAAGCCATCAATTTTCTCTCGTCCATCATCATCAAATCCTTCTAACCTTGCTTCATCTCTGTCATCTTCTGATAGTTTGAACTCAATTAGGTCAAGACTTGGCCTAACTTCCTCCCTAGCAGATCGCCCTTCAGGTAGCAACTACACCTCTAATTATACATCTAACTACACCAGTACTTATAAGCCTTCAACATCCACTATAGATGAAGTTGAATCTCCATATTTAAGTAATTTCACACGTCGCTTATCTTCTCTTAAAGCTGAACCAAAACCAACTTCGTATTTGGACCGTGATACAAATAATGGCAATACATTAACCCAGCGCAGGTCTTACATGGCAGGTGTGGCCAGACCTGATATTGACTACAAGGCTGTTAATGACAAGAAATTCTTAAAAAGCAATATGGTTTCACTTGCTTTGGTTGGTCTTGTTGCCCTTTTTTTTTTTTGTGTTTTTTTTATGTACATAGTTAAGAAGAATGATATCACTTCAGTAGTTGATGACCAAAATATTGTGATACCAATGTGTGAATTAAATAAACCAGGAAAAATAGCAGGCATTAATTGTGTGCCTAAAGAGCAAGTAAGTTATGCTAAAGATCTGTTAAAAGTTATTCATCCTGAACTAACTTTACGGGCAGCAAATTATAAATGTGGCAAGTCTGGTGTTCTGCCTTATCTAACAGAGAGGGAAATTATTGACATGGCTAGTGCTATGACTAAGTCCTTTGATGGCATTCAGTGCAGAACTGATCTGAACAATTTGCAAGTCTTGTTGGTGCACAATCCACAATGGGGTGTGAATGTTGTTCACCTCAAAAACTTGTATACAAACAATGTTGAATATACCCCTCTCACTTCCACTGACTTAGTTGTCCAACAACGCAATAAGGGTAGTGTTGCCTTAGCTCTCTCTGACCCTTCTACTCCTTTCTCATGTTTATTTGTCAATACCTTGTACTCAGCTGGCTCTACGTTAATTATAGTTGTAGTTTTATCTCTATTAATCTTAAGTTTACAAAAGGCATATAAGTTCTATATGAATTATAAGAAAACAAAGAATGAGGAAATATACTCAATGGTGGAACAAATAATTGATGTAATTTCCCAAGAGACTGAGGATAGTGGAGAACCGTACATATCAGTTGACCATGTTAGGGATACTTTAATATCACCTCAGAATAGGGAGAAGTTGGCTTCAACCTGGGACGCTGCTGTCAAATTTATACAGAAGAATGAGAGCAGAGTACGGATGGAAGTGCAGTCAGTTGATGGGGAGGACTGTAGGGTGTGGCGATGGATAGCCACTAGCAGCCCAAAACGCAGCACTTCATGGCAAGGGCAGGCATTTGAAACTCAGGAAGGATCAGTAAATAATCTTACAATATCACCAACACCATGCCTGAAAATCCGACATATGTTTGATAAAAATGATGCAAATCCAAATTTAAGAACCATGATTCAAGATGTTATTTTGGAAAAGTGTGAGCATTGCAATATACTACATATTGATATAGAAAGAACATCGTGTTGCGTATATGTTAAATGCTCGACGCCGACAGACGCTGGTATAGTCTACAAGAATTTGCATGGCTGGTGGTATGAAGGTCACTTGATTACAGTGAAATATCTACGGTTAGAGCGATACATGCAAAGGTTTCCTTATTCACCCTCATCTGGACCGTATTTAAAACCTTCCCGGATGCAAAGGTCGTGGGATGAATAGTTTTTGTTATCAATTAGTGTTAATAGGAACTTTCTAATGAAATTTAACTACTGGATCAATGTTGGTATATTTATTGTGAAGTTTAACTAAAACATTGCGTACAACATTTATGTTATGCCTAATGTTTTAACTAGTTAAACTAAGTTTGTTTTTAACTAGTTTGTGTTCTTAATTTCTTACTGTTATAATGAAAGAATGTTTCTTATATTTTAAAAAGGTATATGTTAGTTCTTGGGGATTTTCTAAAATGCTCATTGTTAAAAGTCAATGTTTTGTAAGTTTATTATTGTAATAGAAACTCGGATAATATAGAACATTTGATATAAATTATTTGCATAATACAATCCCTGTTATCCTTTGTTTGGGTTGCAAAGAAGCTTAGAATATAATGATAGTGTATCTCAATGTAAGCAAATGTTGTTTGATTAATTGTTCTCTTGCCGTTGCACTAGAGTATGGTCTCAAAAGACTACATTTGAACAGGAAAATTGCAGCATGTAATTATATACAAGTGAAATAAGTTTTCCAAATATTCTGACTGTAGAGTTAGCCTGCAATTATAAAACATGCATCGTATGCAGTCTGTTTGGCACATGACACATCTAATTCTATAAATTAAACAGTTCTTGGGTTGTCCGCAAAAGAAATGAAAGAGGTTCTAGGTTCAAATCATATGTATCAGACTGATTGACCCATGTATTAGCACAAGTTTTTTGTATTATGTAAAGAAAGGGGTAGATTGGTCATAGCCTAGCTAATATTAATTAAACATAAAAAACGAATGCATCCAAACTGTAATTTATAACTACATATTGTAAATATTTGACATCACAAAATAATATCTACCTTAGTTTTTAGATGTACTTTTAATTTTTTTACTTTTTGGAACAAATTCATTAAAAATGTAGGTTTAGTTTCAAGTTTACGTTTAGATTTAAGTTTCTATGGTGTAAATGAATGGTTCACTACCATTTGTGTAATGAAAATGGCACAATTTAATCTTAAATAGCTGTGTGTTAATTTTCTTGACATTTATTTGTAATCCCTTACATACTAACTTTGATTTATTTTCTAGAATTAATTTTTTATGGATTGATTTTCACTTTCAATAAATAATTTAGGTACAGAATTGTTTTATTACCATTTTACATAAAATAGTAAATTATTTAAATTAACAATATAAGTGTTTAAGCTTAGCTCAGTTTCCTTTTTGTTTTATGAAAATGAGCTTGACTATATTCATAGTTTAATTCATTGAGATAGCAATTCCATTTCTGCTTTTTCCCTCTTCTTTTTCTTCTTTCTTCTCAAGCAACTTGTTCATTTGTGTTCTTTTTTTAATAGTACCATTTTATATTCTCTTATAAATTATGACTGCTATTCACCATTGGGATCCTCCCAAGCGGCACTACAAGGTTAATTTTGGTTGGTTGGTTGGTTTTGCACTGTTATTTTATGCAAGGCTGCTTTGTTATCGATGCAGCGAGGAAGGCATAAATAAAAAATAAACCTAGATTACAGGAAAATAGTTTGTAAAAGTTAATTAATTTTTAGAATAACGCTTTCACGCACACCGCTGCAGGCATATTGTATACTAGCTGTTGCCCGCGACTTAGTCTGCGCAGAATTGCTGATTTCCCTTGAGATTGAGGTTACCCGTGCGGCCAATGCCCTGCTTCAGAAAGTAAGCTACAGGCAAATTTCACACTGCCGATTTTCGTGTTTCTAAATTAAAAAAACATAGGACTTTCATACATACTACAAACCCCTATTTTACCCCCTTCGGGGTAGATTTGGATGAAAAATTTTTTAACCTCAAAATTTCAAGCTTATAGACTTCATGATAAAAAAAAAGCAAAAACTATCATCCCCTATTTTACAACCCTTAACAGGTAATATTTAAAAAAAAATTGATGCACATGTTTTTTATTTATTATTATAATCCTAATGCAAATTTTTGTGTCTCTAACTCTAATCTAAAACAAAGAAATTTCATATAAACTTCCAACCCCTATCTTACCCCCTTAGGGGTGGAATTTCCAAATATCCTTTCTTAGCTAACATCTCTTACTCGTAACTATCAACTACCTACTTGCTAAATTATACCTTTATACGTGCAATAGTTTTCTAAAAAATCAATCTTAATATAAATCCCTGATTACCCCTTATTTATATGCATAAATCGCATTACTTTCAGATATGTAAATTTAGATTATTCATCACATTTTTTTTCACTCAGATTACAACTGAATAGGTCCAGCCTCTCTGCGACATCGTTCAGAGTGATAAGTGCGCGAGTCAGGGACGCCTGGTTGAGCAGGTTGGTGTGTCCCCTCGGCACAGCCAGCAGCGGCGGCTTGGGCCTTCGATACACGTACTTATATGGGACCTTAAGCCGCACCTGCACTAACACATCTGCGTTAGATATTTGGCCTCTTATTAATTTGAATATATATGACGGCAATCAGAGAGCAGCGCCATCTAGTTTTGCAGTCATGTACGACAGACAAGAGAGTGGCATCGCCCCCTCTCTTTACGCAACACGAAGTGACGTATGCAAGTTCTTATAAGACTCACCGGCGCGGGACGGCGCATTGCATTGACTGCACTCGGTCGGGTCGGACCGGTGGTTGAGCTGCGGTGGTGCATTCGTACTTAGTGGAGCGTATAATTTGCTCCTTATAAATTACCATAATTATACTTGTAGTTCTGTTCTACCAAGAGTGTCTAGTCTCTTTGCCCGTAACTACCCACGTCTACCTAAATTACCGACAAAGACACGCACCCGCCCGTAGTCATCCTACATATATGTAACTAGTGAAAGCTCCCTCCTAACCCTTAACTCGTTGTATCCGACCATACCCAAAACAAATAGGGTCGGGTACATTAAGGGGTTAAAAGGGTACACTCCATAGAGTTTTAAATACAAAAACCTGAATGTGAATTATACAAAAATAATGAAGCACGGTTATAATTTAAAATATATTTATTTCCATTAATTAGTATTGCACTAGTTGCGTCAGCGCTTCCAGACAGCGCCACTTGTCGGGGAGGTAGAAGGGCTCGAACACGTGCGGGAAGGGCGTGTCCCAGCCCGCCACGCGCGACACCGGCGCCTCTAAGTGCAGGAAGCATTCCTCCTGGAACATCCCACCAGGCAATGGTAAACAAAATTTAATCCAAATAATGAATAGAAGCAGGCGTTACTTTGCGGAAGTCCATGATAAACAATGAACAGAAGTCAACATCTCCTGAGGATGATCCGGTGTCGGGTCGAAACGTGCGTAGAGGTTCTAGTGGAAGATTTTGTGTGGTGTTATATTATACAAATCTCCCGGTTGTCGGCGAAATATAGCAAATTATACTTGCTGTTTATTGTTTAAAATTGAATCCGCAAAGCTTCTATAAAAAAGTACGCGGTGACAACCATCGGCTGTGTTTACAATTTAAGGTTAATGGGGTCGTGGAATAGAATGGCAAATATCAAAACGATATGTGTCGGACAGCACATATAGGTAATTGTGTTTTTTTTTATTTTTTCACCATAAGTTAGCCCTTGACTGCATCCCACCTGATGGTAAGTGATAATGCGGTCTAAGATGGTAGCGGGCTGTTAGGGATATGGTAAACCCACACTCCTAATTAGTTTCTACGCGACATCATGCCGGAACGCTAAATCGCGATACTTAATCGGTGGTGTGGTAACTAGCAATGACTGAAGCCTCCCACCAGACCAGTCTCGAGCCGGGAATCGAATCCAGGACCTTCAAATTTATAACAGCGCCCGCAATGCGTCACGGAGGTCGTCAAAACGATGATAACTCACAACTAGCGTCTACTACGAGGAGTACTGAAGGAAAGCTTGTATTCGACTGTGAATAGTAAAAGTTTCATATAGCCGACATGAAGCGGTGATAGCCTAGTGGTTAGGGCGTCAGCCTCCCAATCAGAGGTCGGCGATTCGAATACGGGCACGCACCTCTAACTTTTCGGAGTTATGTGCGTTTAAAAAAAAGAAAATCTCTTGCTTCAACAGTGAAGGAAAACATCGTGAGGAAACCTGCACGCCTGAGAGTTCTCCATAATGTTCTCGAAGGCGTGTGAAGTCTGCCAATCCGCACATGGCCAGCGTGGTGGACTATGGCCAAACCCTTCTCATATTGAGAGGAGACCCGTGCTCTGTAGTGAGTCGGTAATGGGTTGATCATGATAGCCGACATAAAGATTGGCGGGAACTAAACGCGTTACACACCTGTACAGTGGCAGCCAGTTCAGCTCCAAAGCCTGAAGTGAGTGGCGCTTCGTGCGCTATGAGACACCGTCCAGTTTTCTTCACCGACTGGAAACATATCATAGCAAACGTATAAGGGCTTAGACCTGGATATTTTTATCAAAAGACAGTATATATATTGTATTTTAAGTTTTTAAGTGTATAATACAGTTACATTGTTTTAGTTGTTAATTACAATTGTCTAAAGTTTAATACACACACACACACATACATACACACACACACACACAAACATACACGCACACAACTGCATGCTTTTATTATTTAATTGTTTTTTTTTTTGTAAACTTAATAACTGTAATTGCTATTTTTCTATCACTGGTACTATTTGTTAGTTTGGAGGTGGACAATAATGGTTGCGCCACAGTTGACACTACTGCAGCCATTATTGCAACACCATGCTTTGTTTTGTTTCATATGTCTTGTATTGTTAATTAGATTTAATACAATAAACAATAATTTAATGGACGTTGGGGTCCCAAGGTGCAAGAATGGCGACCCCGCACCGGTAAACGTAGCGTTGGTCGACCCCCAACAAGGTGGACAGACGACATCAAACGAGTCGCAGGGAGCCGCTGGATACAAGCGGCCCAAGACCGTGGCCATTAGAACTCCCTACAAAAGACCTATGTCCAGCAGTGGACGTCTATCGGTTGATGAAGAAGAAGAAAGTTTAATAAATCTTTAACGATAATGTCAATTGTCATATGTATATTGTAAACACGTCATCTGGCTTTTCGTAGCCCGTCAAGTGTAATAAAGTTTTAAATAATTTCAATACTATTTTGTAAATATCGTGATAAAGAGACTGTATAAAATAGATTCCCTCTTAGTTTATCTCTGATCATCATCATCATCATGAACAACCCATTACCGGCTCACTACAGAGCACAGGTCTCCTCTCAATATGAGAAGGGTTTGGCCATAGTCCACCACGCTGGCCGTGTGCGGATTGGCAGACTTCACACGCCTTTGAGAACATTGTGGAGAACTCTCAGGCGTGCAGGTTTCCTCACGATGTTTTTCCTTCACCGTTGAAGCAAGTGATATTTTAATTGCTTAAAACGCACATAACTCAGAAAAGTTAGAGGTGCGTGCCCGGATTCGAACCGCCGACCTCTGATTAGGAGGCTGACGCCCTAACCACTGGGCTATCACCGCTTCAATATCAATATCTCTGATATTTCCAAGTAATATGGTCTATAACTCGCTCGGTCAGCTAGTAAATATCTCCTTAGAACTAACAAAACTTGTTAGATCACAATCATACGAGTCGTTTTCGCATTTAGATACACACTAACGTTGCATCAAATTGAAACTTATCTGCCTAGTTTTAAAACTCAAATTCCTTCACACTTCCATACAAGCAAAGTTTGTAAAATAAAAATGTGGTACGATAATTGCGACTGTAACCCGTAGGCATAAGATCCATTTTAGTTTGACGTAATAGTGATTCGATAATCGAAAGCGACTCCACGTTTGTGACTGCAAATCGTATACTAAGGCTACTGGTGCCGTTAGATGATAATTACATATAGTATTTTTGCTTAAAATATATATTTTTTTATTCTTGTAAATTTGGGCAGCGAGGACCACTACGGCATAAACCCTACTCGTGCAGAGAGCATACCAACAACGTGAACTGGGCTGGCAATGGGTGATGATGATGATGATGATGATAAAATAAATGTAAATATTCATTCAATCAACAATTCGGTAGAATCAGGAATAGGTGTCCTCACATTGCACACGGTTTCCTGGTCCCACGGCAGTATGGACATGAGGTCGATGACGTCACAGCGTATCCCCAACTGCTGTTCGGCCATCTCCGCTACTTCCAACAGGACGTGGATCTGCGTGCCCCATGCTATGAGGGTAGCTGCGTCACCTGTGGAAAAGGAATACTTCCTCAATTTCACCCAACAGCTGCTCCTTAACAGGGTTTCCGTTACAATTGCTTATTAGCTATGTATACAACTGTACCAGACGTAGACATCATGATCAACCCATTACCGGCTAACTACAGAGCACGGGTCTCCTCTCAATATGAGAAGGGTTTGGCCATAGTCCACCACGCTGGCCATGTGCGGATTGGCAGACTTCACATGCCTTTGAGAACATTACTCTCTCTCAGGCGTGCAGGGCGTCAGCGTCCTAATCAGAGGTCGGCGATTCGAATCCGGGCACGCACCTCTAACTTTTCAGAGTTATGTGCGTTTTTAAAAATTAAAATATAATTTGCTTCAACGGTGAAGGAAAACATCGTGAGGAAACCGGCACGCCTAAGAGTTCTCCATAATGTGTGTGAAGTCTGCCAATCCGCACATGGCCAGCGTGGTGTACTATGGCCTAACCCTTCTCATATTGAGAGGAGACCCGTGCTCTGTAGTGAGCTGGCAATGGGTTGATCATGATACCAATGAGCGCAATGTCCTTATAAAATACCATTGTTACAAGCTAAAATATTTTTATTTTTGTAATAAAATTTAAACCAATATACGTTAACTTCGCGATAAAATAGCTTCGAAAGAATCATTAGGTGCAGCAGTTTCGGAGAACATCGATTACAAACAAACAAACTAAGTAATCTTTCATCTTAATATCATAAATACATTTTAACTCGTGAGTCTCATCGATCGAAATATCTGGTTATCTCGTTAATACAATTAGTAATTTAACCTCTCTACCTTCTCTTAAAATCTGCGCTTTCCCGAGTGGTAAGGTATAACTCTCCACTGGTACATCTTCAGACGCCGATCGGTATAGGATCTTCGGCTCGAGGAATATGCACGGATCTTTCTCCTGGATGCAAGATAGGAGCAGACCCTTTGCTGCGATCGGGCCCCTGGGGACTACCACCTACGTACATATAACAGAATTTGGGAGAAATAAGGAGCTTAAGAAGGAGGAGCAGAAGCGGTGATAGCCTAGTGGTTAGGGCGTCAGCCTCCTAATCAGAGGTCGGCGGTTCGAATCCGGGCACGCACCTCTAACTTTTCGGAGTTATGTGCGTTTTTAAAAATTAAAATATCACTTGCTTCAACGGTGAAGGAAAACATCGTGAGGAAACCTGCACGCCTGAGAGTTCTCCATAATTTTCTCAAAGGCGTGTGAAGTCTGCCAATCCGCACATGGCCAGCGTGGTGGACTATGGCCAAACCTTTCTCATATTGAGAGGAGACCCGTGCTCTGTAGTGAGCCGGTAATGGGTTGTTCATGATGATGCTGAAGGTTTAGTTAGAATTGTAAATGCCACATATCCACTTTGGAGCTACATGGTGGGTCTATAGATCAAGCTTAATTATTTTTACACTTACCTTAACTTACTCCATAAATAAAATATTATACTTGGTTTTATGGCATATAATATATAACAGTGTGCATATAAATAAACATTTCTCTTCTATAAGACTATAATTATTTATGAACATTTTTTAAATTGCAGTAACATGCAAGCCTATAGCATAGATTAGTGAGGCCTTCATTAGTTACCTTAAGTCCTGGAACGTGTGCAAAAAAGGCCTCAGGGCTCTGCGAGTGGTACAGGCCCCCATGCCCCACGGCCCCGCACGGCGCGCGCACCGTGAGGCCTCCGCACGAGAACTGAGCGCCCGAACGATATCGGACCTTGGCCGCTTCATTTACTAGCTGAATAAAATTCAAACATCGTATGTAGATGGAAAAGTTTTTTTTAATTCAAAATAACCTGTATAATGTAACTTACCTAAGGGTGAAAGTTTTTATAACAGGGTTAAATTGCATCCTTTTTATAATTTATTTATTTATTATTAATATAAAAGGAATATAATTAATTATACAATAACGGCATCGAAAAAACCAAAGAGGTTTGTCCTCGGTGGTGGTTATACTTTTTTACCGGGGCTCAGTTAACAGAAAGTGTGCCGGAGACATTTTCATTGTTATTATATTATTGAAAATTCTATATAAACTAAGAACTGTATCTTAGAAGCAAAATATTTCGAAAAATAGACTTTACCAGGTGTTTTTTATATAATAAACTAAAGCTACATATTTCCAAAAGCAACCTGGTTGAAATGGGAACCCACTGAAAAACAAAGGGCTTCTATCATCATCATGAACAACCTATTACCGGCTCACTACAGAGCACGGGTCTCCTCTCAATATGAGAAGGGTTTGGCCATAGTCCACCACACTGGCCACGTGCGGATTGGCAGACTTCACACGCCTTTGAGAACATTATGGAGAACTCTCAGGCGTGCAGGTTTCCTCACGATGTTTTCCTTCACCGTTGAAGCAAGTGATATATATATATTTTTTTAAACGCACATAACTCCGTAAAGTTAGAGGTGCGTGCCCGGATTCGAGCCGACGACCTCCGATTAGGAGGCTAACGCCCTAACCACTAGGCTATCACCGCTTCAGGGGCTTCTATACTTTCCCATAAAAATTAGTATAATTATGCTATTATTTATTTATTTTATTTAAATTCACATTATAGAAGTTTGATGATTAATCGACAGTTTATTGATTTACTACTGATGTTGAAGCGGTGATAGCACAGTGGTTAGGGCGTCAGCCTCTAATCAGAGGTCGGCGGTTCGAACCTGGGCACGCACCTCTGACTTTTCGGAGATATGTGCGTTTTTAAGCAATTAAAATATCACTTGCTTCAACGGTGAAGGATAACATCGTGAGGAAACCTGAATGCTTCAGAGTTCTCCATAGTGTTGTCAAAGGCGTGTGAAGTCTGTCAATCCGCACATGGGCAGCGTGGTGGACTATGGCCAAACCCTTTTCATATTGAGAGGAGACCCGTGCTCTGTAGTGAGCCGACAATGAGTTGATCATGAAGACTTCTTTATCCTGTTTCAACAAGAAATACTCTATACTGATTCAGTGTTGTAGTTCTAACCTGGTCAAAAGCTGGGAAGATGTAATCGGCGAACTGTATCTCGGCTATAGCTGTAGCGCCCGCCGTCGCCAGTCCAATACCAAACCCCGCGATGCCTTGCTCACACAGCGGAGTGTTGAAAACGCGATCTTTGCCGTATTTCTCCTGAAAAATAATGCAAAAAACTATGATTTCATCAGGCTAAGTAAACTGGCCGATTTATGTTTTTTGATTTTTTTTATCCACTACAAGTTAGCCCTTGACGGCAATCTCACCTGGTAACAAGTGATGATGCAGTCTAAGATGGTAGCGGGCTAACCTGTTAGGGGTATGGTAAAGCTCCTAATTGGTTTCTACACGACATCGTGCCGGAACGCTAAATCGCTTTGCGACACGCCTTTGTCGGTAGGTCTCTAAATTCAAGTTCAGTTGAAGCGGTGATAGCCTAGTGGTTAGGGCGTCAGCCTTCTAATCAGAGGTCGGCGGTTCGAATCCGGGCACGCACCTCTAACTTTTCGGAGTTATGTGCGTTTTTAAACAATTAAAATATCACTTGCTTCAACGGTGAAGGAAAACATCGTGAGGAAACCTGCACGCCTGAGAGCTCTACATAATGTTCTCTAAGGCGTGTGAAGTCTGTCAATCCTCACATGGCCAGCGTGGTGGACTATGGTCAAACTTTTCTCATATTGAGAGGAGACCCGTGCTCTGTAGTGAGCCGGTAATGGGTTGATCATGATGAATAAGTTCAAAGTTTATATAAAATGTAAGCTTGTAAAAAGTCCTACTATAGTGTGAAAGATTATGTAAACGATAAACAAGCAAGGGTATAAATATTGCTCTAATAATAGCTCTTAATAAAATTTTAAGTGGCATGTAACATGGTGATAACAAAAAGAAAATTTACCTGGCTAAGTTTGTTGTGGGCTTCTTTTAGACCGGGGCGCGTTTGGAACCCTCGTAGCTTTAGTTTTAAGTTTACGAATGTAGTCATCACCATCAAATCACTACTATGTAAATTATTGACGCCTCAAAAGCATTTTAGATGACTATTTGAATAAAGATTATTTGTATTTGAATTTATTTGTCCAATGTTTTAATAATCATTTTTGATGTCGAATACAACATTTCAGGTAGCCAATTTGTTTATTTTAAATCCAAACTTAAAATTACGTTTAGGCACACAAAATACTGTATACAGTAAAAACACTGAACTGTTTACTGTATACAGTACAGTTTACTAACACAACACAGTATACTGTGTATTGTATGTATAGTAAGAAAAAGGAGTGCAACAGGCCAGTGATTTTAATTAGAGTTAGATGTTTTACCACTATCAGGTATGTGCATTTAACTGTGCAATTGCTGGGCATACAATGATAAAACAAGAGCCTATCCAACTTTCCATAGCACTTGAAAACTTTTGAGTTGCGTTTGAAGTCTCAAGTGTCTGTAAATTCCATTGGTAAAGTTATTCATAGATGGCACACAGGTCAGTTTCTGGATGTTACTTATGTGTCAATACTGACATGCAGGCTGTGCTAGTGCAGCAGAAAAATGTGTTACCTGTAGCCCTAGAGCACATCGGAAGACACCACCAAACCCCACATCTTCACCAAACACCACTGCACTGGGGTCTGTCTTCAGGGTGATGTCCATTGCATTGTTGATTGCCTGCATCATGTTCATTTTAGATGTGTTCCCTGAGATGTGAATGTCTTATTTTAAAATTTTAAATATTAAAAAGATCAATGTTGTGAAATACTATTGCATTGAATATTGTAGGTAGCCCTGCGCTAGGAAATTGGAGAGGTTATAAAAGCCAATCAACCTTAAAAACCCTTTCTACTAAGAGAGTCTATACCCAGCAGTGGGATGTTAATAGGTTTAAGGATACATCTATATTAAAAGGCCACAAAAACTAAGACACAATCTGACACATAAAGGTAGGCGCTTTAAAATACTAAAATGGAAGAAAGGTGGATAAATTCTTTCTATTTGTTGAATAATTATGATATGTGTGTTAAGAATTGTTAAGGTTTATAAGAAGCGGTGATAGCCTAGTGGTTAGGGCGTCAGCCTCCTAAACAGAGGTTGGCAGTTTGAATCCGGGCACCTCTAACTTTTCAGAGTTATGTGCATTTAAAAAATAAAAACATGCACGTCTGAGAGTTCTCCATAATGTTCTCAAAGGCGTGTGAAGCCTGCCAATCCACACATGGCCAGCGTGGTAGACTATGGCCAAACCCTTCTCATATTGAGAGACCCGTGCTCTGTAGTGAGCCGGTAATGGGTTGATCATGATGAAGGTTTATGAGTCTATATCATATAAATAAATCTCAAAGCAACAGTATAATAAAACAATTTTTAATGTTTTTACTATTAATATTTTTTTTTGTATTTTATGCATTTCACTCAAATATTTTTTTATAACTTTCAATCTAATTATTAAAATATAGATATATTTTTAAAATATTAGTAAATTTTATTTACATTGCTTAAATTAAGAATATGCTGGTTATAAGAGTTAACTTTGACTGCTTGCTTTGCTTGTTTCATTGACAGGGATAACCTTAGTACTAACTAAACATTAAAACATAAAGAAGTATAAGTGAATACATTCAATGAATACCTTCTACCGGCGGTTCATTATCAGGGTGATAAATAAAATGCGACGAAAATCTTTTACTGCAATTATTCACATTTTTCACCAAGTTTCCGAGTACTGTAACTTTTTTCACTATTGTCGTCATGGCTCAAGTTATGCTCAACGTATGCGGGCGAGAGGAATAAATTAAATAATAGTAACCCGCCTTATCTGCAATTGTAATTAGTGAATTTGATAAACACTGATAAAGCATGACGACGAATAAAACGTAGTTAACGACAACTAGTTTGTGTTTTTGTTCTGTTATCAAATGACGTAATAGAATTCTAATTGAATTTAATACAAATTCTTCTAAGTTAATTTTCTATGTAAAGATTTTCTTAAAGATAAGACGAAGTACGGAAATTCAACAATCAACAATAACAATAAACAACTATAATTTCTTGTCAGATGTCACTGTCAAATGTCAAGTGTCATTTAATTATGACATTTAAATTTAACTCCGATTTAAGCAGATAATAAGGATTTTTTAATCATTTATCGTGTAATTTATTTCATACTTTCTACTGATGGAATTTTTGACAAATAAATGAAATCATAAATGATGAAAACGATCATTATGAAAATATATTATTAAACAACTATTAATTATTATACTGATGAGTTTATTGAAGTAACTTGAAGTACTAGGTTCCAAAGCAATTGGGTTCCTCTTTGCCTTGCACGGTCTTTTCACATTATGTTAGTTTTCCAATCCCGAACGTCCATGTTACTTTGTAAGTTAAGAAGTTTAAATTCAAGACAGTTACAGACAAGTATTTAATTTACAACGTACCTAGGGCCGAATTTGCAAAGCAAGTTTCTTCACTTTATAGTCAACTGAGCTACAACCTGACTAAAACTTACAAGTGATAAATGAGTTATCTCTTTAAATATATCAATACTGGGTGTATACAGAAAGACTGTAAGTATGAATGACTAATTTAAATCGAATAAATGCCTTATATTCAGCGATCTAATTTGTATCTAATAGTTGGGCACAAACCTTTTGTCTTTTAGAGAGAGATTTAACAGAGACTAGAAAGAGTTCTCGGGCTTGGGATGGACATGCCACTTTTATAGCTCCGGTATGTTACAGAGAATTTTGTGGTCGAGTGCACGAGTGTTCCCGTGACCTAACCGCCAGGCTACGCGAAGGAGCATCGCTGGGTTTTAGTGGGTATTCTGGTCGCTAGTCTGGCCACCGGGAAGTCCCACATTCTCCGTCGGAAGAGGATGCGAAAAAAACAGAGAATTTGAGGAGTCGAAATCCTGATAGGTAACATGTTTTTGTATTATTTGTACTAGTAGTTGTTTGGAGGTGGGCAATAATGGTTGCGCCATACTCTACTGCAGCCGTTATTGCAACACCATGCTTAATGCTTTATATGTAACCCTGTATAAAAGAAATAAATAAACTAAAAATTTCGGTTTGTTAGAAAACGTTCAGTCGATTAAAACAAAAGACAAAGTTAAACAAAGGACGTTATTGGAACGAAGTTCCTTATCGCGCGTTGTGAAAGGGGGCTAGACGGAAAAAAATTCTTACGAAATGTTGTCACGACACTTTTTGTTATTGTAAGCTGTGCGGCGTCGCATGTTTCTCTGTCTGTCTCTCTCTCTTATAGAAAGCAAGCCAGATATTTTCATTTCTATTTCGCATTGAACAGTGTGGTGTCGCGACGATTATTTTTGTTGAGTGTATACAGGTTTTTTGTAAATAATAAAAAATAATAATAATAATATGAATCCTGACAGTGTTTCTGCACAAGTTCCGGATATTGCTGATGGAGTACAAAATTGAGCCTACTGATTAAGTTTATATAACATTATATTTGTTAATAATAAAAAAAATATTATTCTAACTTAAATAAAATAAAATTTTATTACAATTCCTTCACTAATTAATCGAAAGGAACTTCGTTCCATCCGGGTGTCTCTTGACACCTCTCAAGTTTTTTTTATTTATGCGTAGTTAACCAAAAACAAAAAAGATTCCGAGCACTGTGCTATCGAGGTCTAAGGACACATTAACAGCCTGCGTGTGTGCGCCGCGACGGGAGTGTATTAGCATATGGGGTTATCATGTCGCCCCCGGTGCGGAGACAAGCTTTTTCAATAAAATGGCCCCGAGGCGCTGCTATATCAATCTCTTTCTCGACACCTCTTTGGCGCTGGTGTGAGCCGGGTAGCTTTATAAATGGAACAATAAACAACAAGTATAATTTGCTATATTCCGCCGACAAACGGGAGATTTGTATAATATAACACCACACAAAATCTTCCACTAGAACCTCTACGCACGTTTCGACCCGACACCGGATCATCCTCAGGAGATGGTGACTTCACAAGTATGAAAAGTAAAGTGTGAAGTCAACATCTCTTTTTTTTTTTTTTTTATTCACCACAAGTTAGCCCTTGACTGCATCTCACAAGTGATGATGCGGTCTAAGATGGTAGAGGGCTAACCTGTTAGGGGTATGGTAAACCCATACTCCTAATTGGTTTCTACACGCCATCGTGCCGGAACGCTAAATCGCTTGGCGACACGTCTTTGTCGGTAGGGTGGTAACTACCCACGGCCGAAGCCTCCCACCAGACCAGACTCGAGCCAGGAATCGAACCCGGGACCTCCAACTTTAAAATGCAACAGCGCACGCGCTGCGCCACGGAGGTCGTCAAAATCTCCTGAGGATGATCCGGTTATATTATACAAATCTCCCGGTTGTCGGCGGAATATAGCAAATTATACTTGCTGTTTATTGTTTATCATGGACTTCCGCAAAGTAACGCCTGCTTCTATTCATTATTATAAATGGAAGGTTCAGTTCCAGCCGGATTAATTTAAATTTTAAGGCCTCGGATCTGAAACTGTATGCAGTAGTGCACTACACTTACTGAGTCGGTATTAATTTTGCTTCTAATGTTAAGATTATTACAGTCACTTTTCTGAAATACGTAATATTTTATAGGGGTAAGCATAAAGATTTCAAAAATTTTGTAAGTGAAGTAAACATCTCGGCGTTGTAACAGGCGTCCTTAGGCGGCGTCCAAGTTTGAGTCCTGCGGTCGACCAATGGCAAGACTTTTGATCAAATGGCCGCGTCTTGTGATTGGTCGGAGGATGTTAAGGACGCGGCGGTTTTGCCATTTCTCTACTTTAGTTTATTTCAAATCCACATGGCTCTCCTCAACTTTCTTTCTACACTTCTAATATTACTTAATTTTCTACACTTCTTATATTGCACGAACAGTTATTTTTTCTCTTATGATATAGGAATTTTTGGCCCTCTATGTTACTCTATTGCAGGTTTGAAGGCTTTAAGGATTATTATGACGAACTTTTAAGGTATAGAAAAAACTCTAAAAAATTTATAACTCCAGGCTAGGATAAAGAATTGAATTCTGACGACCTTCGTGCTGTAGTGCGTGCGCTGTCGCATTATAAAGCTTGTCCTGGGTTCGATTCCCGGCTCGAGTCTGGTCTGACAAAGACATGTCGCTATCGCTAGAGCTATTTAGCGTTTCGGCACGATGTCGCGCAGAAACCAGTTAGTGTGTGCTTACCATATCCCTAACAGGTTAGCTCACTACCATCATAGACTGCATCATCACTTACCAGGTGAGACAGTCATCAAGGGCTAACTTGTAAAAAAAAAATTCATTATCAACAATGTTTGGCAACAGCTGCGAAAAAGAATTCAGGACTTCACGGACCTTAGTCCAACATGATAAACTCTAGACCAACGAGGCAGTTAAAATAACATTTGTACTCGCTTCGGCCGTACATATACTAAAATTGGAACGATACGCAAAATCGTGAAGCGTTCCACATTTTTTATTGCGGTCGAGTGCACAAGTGTTCCCGTGACCCAGCCACCAGGCGACGCGAAGGAACATCGCTGGGTTTTAGTGGGTATTCTGGTCGCCAATCTGGCCGCCGGGGAGTCCCACATACCCCGTCGGAAGCGGCGCAGTCTTGCCTGCATCGCTTCCGGAGGGGATGCGTAAACGCATTTCCCAGCGGAAAAAAAAAAGTTAAAATAACATTTACTGAAGCAGATAGTTTTGGTGACGGAGTTACGTAAACTGTTCGGACAAACATATCGTTCGCATGCGCCTATTTGCGCTAGCCAGTGTTTAAACATAGACACGTTGTTTACCAACAAGTAGCAATTCTAACAAGTCGGTGTCAACTTCCTTAACGTTTATTTTTCTACTTCTGTGCTAACGCGGGGATGTTTTTTTTTAAACACTACAAGTTAGCCCTTGACGGCAACCTCACCTGATGGTAAGTGATGCAGTCTAAGATGGCAGCGGGCTAACATGTTAGGGGTATGGTAAACCCATACTCCTAATTGGTTTCTACGCGACATCGTGCCGGAACGCTAAATTGCTTTGTGACACGTTTCTATCGGTAGGGTGGTAACTAGCCTCGGCCGAAGCCTCCCACCAGACCAGACTCGAGCCGGGAATCGAACCCAGGACCTCCAGCTTTATAATGTGACAGGGCGCGCGCTGCGCCACGGAGGTCGTCAAAAAAGGTCCGGGGGTAACTGAGATTTTACCTGTTTATTTTATTTGGCCAATTTCGGCACATCAGGAATATTCTTTCTACTGACCTAAAAGCCTCTTTTTTCCAGTTTTGTGAGAGGTCCCGGGTTCGATACCTGGCCCTCTCGGTTGGTAGAAGACTTCCCGGCTCGAGGCTGGTCTGGTGGGAGGCTTCTGCCGTGGCTAGTTACCACCCTAACGCTAAGACGTGTCGCCAAGCGATTTAGCGTTCCGGCATGCTGTCCAATTAGGAGTTTGGGTTTGCCATACCCTAACAGGTTAGCCCACTAGATCCGACCGCATCATCACATACGACGAGATGAGATTTCCGTTAAGGGCTAACTTGTAGGGGAATAAATAAAGAACATCGATTAACAATTTAGCGTTTTGCCGATTTAATATTAAGGCTTTCCGAATACCTTATTTTTTCGCGATTTTTAATATTAATCTAGATAAGTGCAGAAAAACCTGACCAAAGGCTTCAAACAAATTTTTACCTTAATAGGATAAATAATTCATCTATTAGTGTATATAGTACTCAAGCAATATAATTTATTTGGTGCCATCTATAATGGAAACGTGGAAACTGCTATTTGTATATAACTTTAATTAGTTAACGAGTTATAGTTGAAGAATTTATAAAATGTTCTTAAACTTGATACAGGCATCTCTTACCATCATCAATACCAATAAACCCACTACCCGTGTCCTGTAGGACAGTCATCATCATCGTGATCAACCCACTATCAACACTAACATTTGTTCTTCTTCTGCTTTTGTTTTGATGACTTCGAGTCATCATCATCATGATCATCATTGCCGGCTCACTGCAGAGCACGGGTCTCCTCTCAATATGAGAAGGGTTATGGCCACAGTCCTCCACGCTGGCCATGTGCGGATTGGCAGACTTCACACGCCTTTTGAGAACATTATGTAGAACTCTCAGGCATGCAGGTTTTGGGGTGCGGTGTCAGGTAACCTCCACGCGGTGCACCCTGGGCACCGTTCAGTGACTTATCGATCTATCGACAAGTTACTGAACGGTGGCAAATAACCTGACGCGGGGTGAGGGGCTTCTAGCTTGCACAGTATGTCTTCTCTGATTATGTGACAGAGGACACAGTAATAAAGCAGGGATGGGTTTTGGTAAACATTTACCCTATGGCAAAGCGAGCAAAGGCTTTTATCATCTATTTTCGTAATCTCGCATCTGAGTGTTCTGACACGTCTAGCGAGACCGAAAGTCTTGCCTTGACCAGCCGGACTACGAGGAAGAAAACCTCTATAAAAAATTACCTCTAATCCCAAGTGGCGGCGCACCGCGAGGGGATGCATGGCTGAAGGGATGTTCAGTCCTTAGTGCGTACCTCGCCAGGGTACCGGCCGACCCCCGTGGCGAGCAACATGTAGGCTTACCCGGATACAGGGGGCACCATCCGGATGGACCAAATTACATCCCCCTTACTCGTGGGAACAAAAATGACTTCCGAAAATATCAAAATTAATACCACAGGGCTAGTAAGCCCTCAAATGGAGGAGGAAACGTGCGTCTTTGCACGTCCCTCGGGAAAAGAAAGTGAAGCAGATGTTTCAGATTGCTCACTTGCGTCGACGGCATCCACAGCTTCAAGTGCTCTGGCAAGAAAACGGCGACAGCCCGACCTATGTAGGCCAGAAAAGGTAAAGAAACTAGCTGTGGACATCGTGGACACCCTCGACCCTTACGCGATCTCACCAGCTACAAGGGCAAAAAAAGATCTGCCAACGGTAGAGGATATCCAGCGTGAGCTAAAAAGCCGCACCTGTCTTGAGATAAAGTCTCAAATGGAAGATTCCATATCAGCTATGGAGAAAGTCGTGGATAATACCCGCAATCTCAGGGGAGCAAATGCACAAAGCCTCCGCATGGCAACGCGCTCAGTTCTGGCAGCGGCATCTGAGCTGACGCAGAGGATTTCTATCTCTGATGTAGACAAGCTACAACAAGAAAATAGGGAGCTTCGATCGGAACTGGCTGACCTGAAGTCCCAATTGGCCATATTAACTAAGGAGGTAAATAGCATTAATCATCGGGATACCGCGGTGAATAGACGGGGCCAGCAATCAGACCCAAACATAGGCAAGGACGAAGATACCCTTATAAGACGCATCGCTGCGTTAATGGACCAAAAGCTATCTGATTTTAGAGACGAGGTGCCTCCTAAAAAGTCTAATACGTCATCACAAGTGGGACAGGTATTGGAAAGTACACCCGGGGTTTCAAACTCAGAAAAAGGAAAGAAGGCAAAGCAAAAAAAGGGCACGAAATCAACTCAACCGGTGATTATAGAGGCACCTTCAGTACCCCCGGGAGGCCCCGAGCCGATGCAACTACCTACAGCAACATGGGCGAAAGTCGTAGGGCGGAAGGCGAAAATAACATCCTCGACTACGAGAAGAGTTCCAGCTACGGACACCTCTTCAAGCCGAGAAAAAAATGCGGTAATACTACCTCGCGCACCTAAGTCAGCAGTGGTTACTATAACACTGACGGAAAACTCATCAGTCGATCTAGCCACAGCCATGGCAACCGCCAAGCAACGGATAAATTTGAGGGATTGCGGAATATCCCAAGTCCGTCAAAAGAAAGCTATCACGGGTGGCCTTGTACTGGAAGTTCCGGGTCCGGATAGCACCAAAAAAGCTGATGAACTTGCAGCGAGGCTTCGCTCGATCTTAACTGATAGGGGGGTAAAGATCGCGAGGCCAGTTAAGACCGGGGAGATAAGAGTCATGGACCTGGATGAATCCATCAGCAGGCAGGACGTCGCAACAGCAATCGCGGAGACTGGAGGGTGTCTCCCGGACGAAGTGAAGGTGGGAGACATTCGTTTCAGCACCTCAAGGTTAGGTACAGCGTGGGTCAGATGCCCACTCACAGCAGTGCACAAGCTTGCTGAAGAGAAGCATGTGATTGTGGGGTGGGTCAGTGCAAGGGTACGAGTTCTGGCAGCCAGACAACTACAATGTTTCAAATGCCTAGAAATAGGTCATGTCCGCAAGAATTGCCACAACACGGTGGACAGAAGCTCGTGCTGCTATAGCTGCGGTGAACAGGGGCATAAGGCACGTGAATGTACAGCCCAAAAGCCTAACTGCCCTATATGTACGGATCTCGGTCGACCAGCAGACCATAGAATTGGGAGCCAAAAATGTAACCCTCCCAAAAGAAAGTTAAATAAAGAAAGAAACCAGGTTTCCTCAAAATCACGTAAAGAGAGCAATTCAGCCCAGGCAGTCAACAAGCCGGCAGAGGAGGTCACACCGACGCAAAATTCGACAAGCTGAGGGTCCTTCAAGGCAACCTAAACCACTGCCGGGCAGCGCAGGACCTGTTCCAGCAATGCCTAGTGGAGTGGTCGGTTGCACTAGCTGTGGTGGCTGAGCCCTACAAGGTCCCTATCAATCCATGCTGGTTTAGTAGCGCTGGGGGCACAGTTGCAATATTTTGTGGAGGAAGACCCACATGCTCCTTTTTGGAAAGTGGGGTAGGGTATGTCGCTGTGCAGTGGGGTTCACTGGCGATAGTAGGGTGCTACATCTCCCCCAACTCCGGTCTAGTAGCCTACGAGTCATACTTGGACGAACTAACTACCTGCGTGCGCAGATACTTACACCGTCCAATGATTGTTTTAGGTGATTTTAATGCGCACTCAAGGGTCTGGGGAGACAAACGGGATGATCGGAGAGGGGATATCATTCAAGAGTGGGCAGCAGAGCTGGATCTCCGGCTGCTTAACCAGGGCTCTACGAGCACCTGTGTACGTTGGCAGGGAGAGTCGATCGTAGATCTAACTTGGGCGAACCCTTCTGCATCAATTATGGTGTCAGGATGGAGAGTTGCAGAAGAGGCAGTCACACTCTCAGACCATCGACACATTATTTTCACTGTGTCACAACGAACCGCAGGCACATCCAAAAGACAATTTTTTGCTTCTTCACATCGCTGGTCACTTAGGCGGCTTGACCGCGACAATCTGGTCGCGGCGGCCCATATAGCGGCATGGCCAGAGAGTTCACAAGAGGATATACTTACTAATCCAGAAGAGGAAGCGATCTGGTTTAGGAACACCATGTCAGCTATATGTGATGTCGCAATGCCGCGGGTTGCGCGGCAAAAAAGCAGAGTGGTGTATTGGTGGTCCGAAAGTATTGCGCGACTGCGCAGTACCTGTCTCAGGTGCAGACGCCAGTTTACGAGGGCTAGAAGACGACGGCGAGCTACAACAGATGCAATAGCAAGGGCGTACGAGGCCTATCGGGAAGCCACGAAAAAGCTTCAAGCAGCTATAGCAAATGCAAAAGCACAGAGTTGGAAGGAGCTTATCGAGGGACTCAATAGAGACCCATGGGGGCGCCCGTATAAAATCGTATTGGGCAAACTCAGACCTTGGGTCCCACCTGTGACTGAAACACTGGATCCTAACTTGGTTAAGGAAATAATTGATGCACTCTTTCCTAGGGTAGGGCACAACTCCTTTACCTCTGTAGCAGCGACGCATCATCCTACTTGGTGTGACGATTTAGCAGTGTCACAGAAGGAGATGAGTCTCGCGGTTAAACGGCTTGCCACCCGAAATACCGCACCTGGGCCAGACGGCATACCAGGTCGCGCGTGGGTGCTGGCCATGGAGGCCTTAGGGCCTAAACTCAGGCGTCTGTACGATAGCTGCCTCCGTATGGGCGTTTTCCCATCAGCCTGGAAAGAAGCGAGGCTAATTCTTTTAAAAAAGGAAGGAAGACCGGCGGATTCTCCATCTGCTTACCGGCCTATATGCCTGCTGGACGAGGTAGGCAAGCTGTTTGAGCGGATTATCGCCGCCCGTCTTAGTCACCACCTGTCGTATGTTGGCCCCGACCTGTCCGAAAGTCAGTTTGGATTCCGGCAGGGCCGATCAACAGTAGACGCCATACTGCGCGTTCGCACTTTATCAGAACGCGCTGTAAATAGTGGCGGCGTGGCATTGGCGGTGAGCATAGACATTGTTAACGCTTTCAATTCATTACCTTGGACTGCTATTAGGGAAGCACTAACTCACCACAACGTACCACAATACCTTCGGGACATAGTGGGAGCGTACTTGCAAAACAGGTCAATCCAATATATCGGGCGGGATGGCCTGAAGCATGTGAGGGAGGTAAGCTGCGGTGTCCCACAGGGCTCGGTATTGGGGCCGCTTCTGTGGAATATGGCATACGACGCAGTTCTTCGTGTCCGGCTTCCCCCTGGCGTTCATGCAGTGTGTTACGCAGACGATACCTTGATTCTTGCCGAAGGGAATACGTTTGAGGAGGTGACAAGGCAAGCTGAATCCGGTGTAGCATGCGCGATAGCCAAAATCAACGAGCTGGGACTCAGGGTAGCGCCTCACAAAACCGAAGCATTATGGTTCCATAAGCTGCCTCGAAGACTGGAACCACCCAACTCATTGGTTCGCGTGGGTGAGATTGAAGTTCAAGTGGGCCGATATCTAAAATACCTGGGTCTCACCTTGGATGGTCGCTGGGGTTTTGAAGAACACTTCAACCAGTTGGTCCCTCGTATCCAAAAAGTAGCTGGTGCAATGCACGGTCTGCTTCCAAATCTTGGGGGACCACAGGAAGAAATCCGCCGTCTCTTCGCGGGAGTAGTGCGATCGATAGCTCTTTATGGGGCCCCTATATGGTCACAAAGGCTATCTCGCGTACAGCGATTACGAACTAAGCTAAACAGCGTTCAACGCAAGATAGCCATACGGGTGGTGCGAGGGTATAGAACTATATCCTTCGAGGCGGCTACTGTTTTGGCTCGCTTGCCACCGTTTGATATATTAGCGGAAATGGACGCGAAAGTGTACGCCCAAACTCGCGGGGTACGCCAGAGCCATGGAGGTGAGCCAGAGCTCGCAGCTTCCAGGAGGCAAGCATACCAAGAAGCTGTATTAAATTGGCATTCGCGTCTCCAAGACGAAAAAAACGCACGCCAGCGAGCTGTTGGTGCGATTCTGCCCTGCTTCAATGCCTGGCTGGAGAGAAACAGCGGTAAGGTCACCTTTAGACTTACGCAGATACTCACTGGTCATGGCTGTTTTAGTGAGTATCTGTGTCGGATCGGTCGGGAGGCGACACCGCGGTGTTACCACTGTGGTGGAGATAGGGACACCGCTCAGCACACGCTGGAGGAGTGCCCTGCTTGGGAACGTGAACGAAAAACCCTGGTCGGTCACGTGGGCAGTGATCTCTCTCCGCCTGCTGTAATAGCTGCTATGCTAGCGGAGGATGAGGCATGGAGAGCTGTGGTCTTCTTCTGTGACACTGTTATGTTAAAGAAGGAGGCCGCGGAGCGGGATCGAGAGCGGACCGATCCTGCGCGAAGACATAGACGTCGGGGTAATGAAGATCACCATCCCAGTCTGACCATCCATTAGTTCGGTATTCTGGGACCTTGGGGTCGTGAGCGGCCAGAGTGGGGAATTCTGGTAACTCTTATGCGACCTCGTGTCGAAAGACAAAAGCTACTCAGTAAGCCGCGTTAGTTTTGCGGACCTACATCCGCGAGGAGGCAAATAGGAGCACAAGGGAGGCACCGGTGCGTTCCTAGGAGATCCCGGAGCCTCCCACTGTTTTATGCTGATGGTGGCCACCGAGGGGGTTTTAGTGGGTAAAAATCCCACATAACCCGAGCTTTTCCCCAAAGCAATAGTCGGGTATCTCACTAGGAGATTTCCCCCCCGTAAACAAAAAAAAAAAAAAAAAAGGCATGCAGGTTTCCTCACGATGTTTTCCTTCACCGTTGAAGCAAGTGGTATTTTTTTTTTAAACGCACATAACTCCGAAAAGTTAGAGGTGCGTGCCCGGATTCGAACCGCCGACCTCTGATAAGGAGGCTGACGCCCTAACCACTAGGCTATTACCGCCACTTGTTAGGATAGTATCCCACGCATTTGGGTAGAGTTCACAAGGCTTTGAGAACACTATAGAGAACTCTAAAAACTCAAAAAAAAAAACTATTAGAGTGATGGAGTCTTGATAGAACTCAGTCCTCCAGAGAAAGGAAGTTAGAAATCTTAAGCACTCCGGTAACATCGCGTTTTACCGGAATACACTGAGCTTTTAATGACATACTCTTTACCGGCAATTTTATTATAAATACTTACTGATATTTATAGATATAGATGATTAAATCTAGCTCCTTATATATAGCAAGGAATAGCTTTATATACCCGTAGCTATAGCATGGTTTGAAGCCATCGGCCGACCGTCGTGACTGAAAGTAAAAGTGGGGCTTACCGCGCCGCGCTGGCGCATACACACACACGAATATGTGCACTCACACGCACACACTCGTATACATGGGCTAGGAGGTCGGATGTCGACCTATATCAGATATCAGCCCTAACACCAAGCACACTTTTTTAATTTGGCCGGTTGAAAGTAGGCTTTATATTTAATAATAATATATTAAGCAAATTCATTTATTTGCTTAATACACGGGTACAGGGTAACAGATATAGTTATAAGACATGAAACCAAACATGTTTTGCTTTTATAGATGTGCAAAATTACGTGCTTAATATAAACTTTAACATCGGAAATACTTCAAAAAAAAAACTCATTAAACTAAAAATTAAGAAAAATAGGTACACAAAGTATTCGCCTATGGAATAGTAACATTTTTGAATTATAAAATCTTTCAGTTTGTGCTTTAACATACTTATATTGAGTTAGAGTTCTCCTGGTCTTATTGTATATTTTCGGTGCCATATTCATTATACTCTTCCCGAATTTCGCGCTCGAGTGCTGAGTGAAACAGATTTTATTATTCCTTCTTGCATTTTTAGATTTATTATTGTCACTTGTCATAAGCGTACACATGTCCCATACACGATACGCAAGCTAGGTATCATGTTAACATAAGTCAGATATCAGACCAAACACCACGCCTACCAGATCTGTTCTGATACCAGAAGAAGCATACTCGTAAGCGTCTTACTTATGCTTCAAACAACGTCACTTCTTGATGACTGACATGTCTGTTAATAATAAATTAAAAAACCGAAGTTGATCGATTAAATTAAATCATGTATTCAATCATGGAAAGATTTCGTGTTATGTCTAATTTCTGTTATCAAATTAATTATATTAAATAGACCTAAAAAAACTTTTCGGTTTTATTTATGTTTCAATATTATTAAGCGGTGATAGCCTAGTGGTTAGGGCGTCAGCCTCCTAATCAGAGGTCGGCGGTTCGAATCCGGGCACGCACCTCTAACTTTTCGGAGTTATGTGCGTTTAAAAAAAATTTAAAATATCACTTGCTGCAACGGTGAAGGAAAACATCGTGAGGAAACCTGCACGCCTGAGAGTTCTCGATAATGTTCTCAAAGGCGTGTGAAGTCTGCCAATCCGCACATGGCCAGCGTGGTGGACTATGGCCAAACCCTTCTCATATTGAGAGGAGACCCGTGCTCTGTAGTGAGCCGTTAATGGGTTGATCATGATGATGATGATGATTATTAACTAAATACTTACATTACCTTAGGTTTTATAATAATAACATATTATGTATTTTATTAATTGCCATGGAAGTTTTGATAAGTATTTGTGAGAAATGATGGCCTATTCAAAGATCTATTATTTTAGCAAAGCGTGCTGAGAAACCTTGGTTCATTTCCGAACGTCATGGATGGATCCGGAATCCAGAGCTTAAAAAAAAATAAGACATGTTCCCGCCTAAAGATAATAATTTTTAGTTTCCGCTTTCCTGCTTAAAATTTTAATGCACTTTCACATTGGTATTCCTTTACTAATGCGAAATGAGCTGTCCTTCAAGTGATTCTGCAGCAAATTTAAAATGCATGCAAAAGAAATAATGAACAATCTTCTATCTTCCTACATATAAAACCTACACCGACATCTGACCTCTAAAGGAACGAACAAATATTTTATAAAATGCCAAAATGAATGAATGAATTTCAGTTTGTTTTAATGGTATTTTTATTTCTTTTCCTCTAAATCTAAATCGACATGCAAAAGGATTGATGATTCGATTCAATTGTTCATCGAATCACATCGATTACATTTGGGAAATACGTCAAATTACATTCTCAAACTTTGTATCTCGCGTACACATTTCTTGGCTGTAAATGGAATACTCTCTAGCTCATTTTACAATCTACTGTTGATTACAAGCAACAGCACAGATCTGTATTGGGGTAATTTCAATACTGGAGCGACAGATTTAAGAGGTTCAAATAAGGCCTTTAATCCAGGTGCCATGGAAAGCATGTTAAGCCCTCGGTACCGGCTTTTATCAGTTAAGCCTCATAATAAAAGAGAACACCTAAACCCAACCCTACATCAGTTAGTAGTGCGTTAGATTTTATTTTTGTATCGGTATTGCCTATAAGCGTGATGAGAATGGCCAATATAGCATCATTAGTTAATCTGATGATGATAATTAATAATTCTCCAATTATATCATGAATTAGGAAGTATCTGACATCATCATCATCATCATCATCATCATTTCAACCGATAGACGTCCACTGCTGGACATAGGTCTTTTGTAAGGAGTTCCAACGGCCACGGTCTTGGGCCGCTTGGATCCAGCGGCTCCCTGCGACTCGTTTGATGTCGTCTGTCCACCTTGTTGGGGGTCGACCAACGCTACGTTTACCGGTGCGGGGTCGCCATTCCAGCACCTTGGGACCCCAACGTCCATCGGTTCGGTATCTGACATATAGCAACATAATCCAAACTAGCATATATCGAGTTTATGTATGGATAATGGTGTAACCTTTGATATTAGAGACGTTTTGTCAAGACTCAATACATTATTGTCGATTAATTTCGCAAACGTTTTCAATGCACATTACCTGATTGGTTGGACAGCGCTGAGAAACCGCTTGCGTACTAAAACGCTAAATCTCATTTGTTTTAATTTTATATTACTAACACTGTTTTATAGCTAGCTATTTTAAGGTTGCCAAGACCAATTTACAGGTCTTAATTTTTAATGATTTTTAATAATTATATAAGATAAGGGTTATATATTTAATGGTAACTATTGGTATGTTTATTTGACATGTATTTTTTATTGATACAATTTCGAAATTATTCAATGTATTACTATCTAATAACTACTATTTGATAATGACGTAGGTATTGTATAACTTTATTTTGCCTTTAGCTGGTAGGTATTTATTTATTTTATACCACCTTACAATATCATTACTGAACTTCCAATTCGATAATAGTCCACATTTCTGTAATTGTGAGTTTATATTGTTTGATTTACATACTACATTTACATACAGTTTATAACGATGATTCTTAAGACAATAGAGAAACGTGCAAATGGAATGTTTTAAATTTCAATTTGATTATTTATTTTTATATAATAGTATAATTGGATTTTATTGAAGAGAATAAATAGCTTTTTTATTTTATTTAAATTTTATTTTTTAATAGGTTTATATAGATTAATAATTTAATTAATTTATATTTCAATAAATGATCGAACACACAAATTCTTCAATACTATATATATTAAATCATAAATAAATCAAATAATCTTTATTCAAATAGTCCTTTAAAAGGCGCTTTTGACGCGTCAATAATTTACAAAGTAGTGATTTGATGGTGATAACTACATTCGTAAACTTAAAACTAAAGCTATGAGGGTTCCAAACGCGCCCCGGTCTAAGAAGAAGCCCACAACAAACTTAGCCAGGTAAATTTTCTTTTTGTTATCACCATCAATAATAATAATATTTAAAAGCAAATACGTTTTCCAGTTATGTAATGAATACCTTAAAGCTTTGTATACAAACAATCTATCTAATAGAAACATAAATTTTATATTCGTAATAAGCATTAGGTACAATTGTACAAACAAACAAGCCAACGCCCAACTCTACAGTTTTACAAGGTAAGTTTGCTTCTCCTTGAAAACAAATATTAAGAGGTTTCCTTGTCTGTTTGCTGAAAGAACGTAGCGTTAACAAGAGAAACCTGTGATTTTTCAAAGGGTTCTATACTACTACTATTAGAGGTATATACCTATAAATAATATAGATATATAGACAAATTGATTATGTTGATCGAGATTAGTTTCGCAGCGAAACAAACCGCTTGATTTTTCAAAGGGTTCTATACTACTACTATTAGAGGTATATACCTATAAATAATATAGCTATATAGACAAATTGATTATGTTGATCGAGATTAGTTTCAAACCGCTAATTCGTTTACCTACCAGCGGAGTCACTGAGACGTAACGCCATTAAAGGGTGTACCTATTATTTAATCCCGCGTCGAGCATAAGACTTCAACGAGTAATCCAAGATGGCCGCGCTGTGGTTTTGTAATTATTACCCGCTCGGCAGAACGAGCGTTCGGCTTTGATTGAGCGCTAATACGCTGTGTCGAGAATTAGATCTACTGTTAAGGACTGTGGGAATGACGTATGAATTATGGTGTCATAACCATAACTTCTGTGCTGTGCACTAAGCTGTGATGGCCAGTGGTTCGGGCGTCCGCATCCTAATCAGAGGTCGGTAGTTCGAATCCGGGCACGCACCTCTAACTTTTCAAAGTTATGTGCGTTTTTAAGCAATTAAAATATCACTTGCTTCAACGGTGAAGGAAAACATCGTGAGGAAACCTGCACGCCTGAGAGTTTATAATATTCTCAAAGGCGTGTGAAGTCTGCCAATCCGCACATGGCCAGCGTGGTGGACTATGGCCAAACCCTTCTCATATTGAGAGGAGACCCGTGCTCTGTAGTGAGCCGGCAATGGGTTGATCATGATGAACCATAACTTCTATAAGCTGTGAGGTTGAAAGGTAGACGTTTATTTGCAAGTCAAATGGTAAAAATGTATGGAAAATCTTTTTCTGTGATAATATGAAGAACATAAGTGAATATTCCAACCTACCTTATACATTTTTTTATACACTATCAGTTAACCCTTGACGGCAATCTCACCTGATGGTAAGTGATGATGTAATCTAAGATGGTAGTGGGCTAACCCACACTCCTAATTGGTTTCTACGCCTCATCGTGCCGGAACACCAAATCGCTTGGCGACACGTCTTTGTTTGTAGGGTGGTAACTAGCCGCGGCCAAATACTCCCACCAGATCAGACTCAAGCCGGGAATCGAACCTAGGACCTCCAATTTTATAATGCGACAGCGCACGCACTGCGCCACGGCGGTCATCAAACATTCTCTCTTATATATTATATATTATAACTTACCAATGGTCTGAAACCCTCATTCATTCGTTTTATTCAAATAATCCTCTAAAAGGCACTTTTGATGCGTCAATTACATAGTAGAGTCGATGGTGATAACTAAATTCGTAAACTTAACACTAAAGCTATGAGGGTTCCAAACCCGCCCCGGTCCATGAAGCAGCCCTATCAATCAGATAACAACAAAAATAGTCAAGTAAAAACAAATTTAGCTAGGTAGATCTCATATGAGAGCTAAGCCATCACTAGGGTGTTTATGTCGGCCGGCCTGGTTGCGGTTGTGTGCGCGAGCGAAACCCGTGACCCGGCCACCAGGCGGCGGGAAAGGATATGCAACGTGGGGGTTTAGTCAGTAAGAGTCTGACATAACCGCCGCGTCTCCTCGGACGCGGGGTATCCATGAGGATTACCCACGTTAAAAACAAAAAAAAAAGGGTGTTTATGTCGAAAGGATGACGTAAGACATTTAAAGTCATATTAGCTGTAAGCTAACGCCTTGGCACGTAAAACTGGTGACATTACAGACGTCTAATCGCATTTTTAACACGAATCCTTATCTCTTTCCCTTTTGCCGCCTATTGGCTGCCGATATAATTAACACAAAGTAATTTGCATTTAAGTTTAACACCATTTCACAGTTTGGGAAAGATAATTGAAACCTTACAAACTATTTGAACTGTTTACGTAAGGTGAGAAATAATTTTACCAAAATTCACCCTCGTGGAAGTGAAATTTTATTATTTTAACTTTCGAAGTTATTCGGTATCAAGGACGGACGGGTGAAATTAATAAAAGACGCGTCAAGGGCACATTTCCTTAATTGAGAGAGGAGGAAAATATACAGCAATGAGATGTTATACAGAGCAAGCTGTGATAGCCTAGAGGTTTGGACGTCAGTCTCCTAATCAGAGGTCAGGGGTTCGAACCCGGGCACGCACATATAGCTTATCGGAGTTATGTGCGTTTTTAAGCAATTAAAATATCACTTGCTTCAACGGTGAAGGAAAATATCGTGAGGAAACTTGCACGCCTGAGAGTTCTCCATAATGCTTTTAAAGGCGTGTGAATTCTGCCATGGCCAGCGTGGTGGACTATGGCCAAACCCTTCTTATATTGAGAGGAGACACGTGCTCTGTAGTGAGCCGGTAATGGGTTGATCATAATAATGATGAGATGTTATATCTCGTTTTACTAAAAGCTAGGAATTCTTAATCTGACCCGGGAATAAATCAAGTCCCTTGTGATCTGTAGTTAATTATGTCACATAGACCAAAAAGACAGTTAGGGAGAAAGGGCTGTAAAATATAATGCCACTGGATACAGGTGTTACCGTTGTATTTACACGTGGAGCTACCAAATCAGAGACCACAAATCCACATCAAAGAGTGAATATTGTATTAGTTATATGTAAGGACAGTGTGTGGGAGGGGCGTTTCTCATAAAGGAACTAATAATGGAAGAAGTGAGACGCCGCCACAAGATTGGTTACGCAACCAAGCGTACGCCTAAGTGTAACATAGCAACTTGCAAAAGTGTCTCAGTTCCAAAAAAGAGGAATGGTATCATAGTGCTAATGTAACTTCACTAACTATAAAAACTATAACCATATAAATATTAGATAAAGGCAACAAATCTTTTGATTAATGTAATCGATAAGTCAACACGAATACACCAACATGGTAACTTATCTGCTGTGGGTTAGTTTGCGACTGGTTGCGCCGCCAGTGGTGTCCTAGTGATGTTATGCCCTTAGAGACCAGTTTTTAATTATCGTGATGCCAAATATTCATGACGCATGCTAACGTTAGCACACGCCTTAAATTGCGTACCAGATTGTTTCGGGTAGGCATTATTTTATTAACTCCCACTCAAACTCTCCACGCACTCCTACGCAAAATGGTCTGTTTGTCTCAGCGTAATGCTAGAATAGACGGACCGATTTTAATGCGGTTGCTGATGTTATGAAGATATATTTCGACTCATGACACGTTTCTAGAGAGCTATATATATCGGATATAAGACAAAAGTCTCATTCCTTGAGCTGTATATTGTGCACATAAATGCGCAGCGCGTGCGCTTTCACATTTTGAAATTCGAGGTCCTGGGTTCGATTCCCGGCTCGAGTCTGGTCTGGTGAAAGGCTTCGGCCGTGGCTAGTTACCACCCTAGCGACAAAGACGTGTCGCAAAGCGGTTTAGCGTTCCGGCAGGATGTCGCGTAGAAACCCATTTAGTGTATGGGTTACCATACTCCTAACAGATTAACCCGTTACCATCTTAGGCTGCATCATTACTTACGCCGGGTGAGATTGCCGCCAAGGGCTTACTTGTAGTGGATAAAGTTATTTATTTATTTATTTAGCACACAAATACACACTTTTATTGTACACAACGAAAAAGGAAAAATAACACAAAAAAAATCGGGTGGTGATGAAAATGCTGCGAGGCTTCGGCCGGGACTAGTTACACCTAGTTCCGATATGATAATCCACGTGGACACCTTGTCAACGGTATCATCATAAACAGACATAGGTTATCCATCATTCTGAAAAATAGTGTTTCATAGGGATGAATAAATATTTCCCAGAATTGGTCAACACTCAAAGTTTTTAAAAAGAACTCAAACTCGTGCAACGCTGCGGGTTTAAACTAGTCTCAATATTTTTACATAATCACTCCATAATATTGAGCTATCAGTATAAAACGTATCGCATGCTATTTCTGCTAAATGTAGTATTGCATATTTATACTATAGTTTTTGATCGAAGTAAAGCAGGGATGTGTATCAAAGAGTGCTGAGAACTGTCCGCTTTCATCTCTTTATCATCAAAGTGCCTGTAACAGTACCTGTACCCTTTGTGGTCTTATATACGCTCTTACAATATGATTCTGAAGATTATTTTACACCCACCATGCACGCCTGTGGGACTCACTGTATAAGGTTACGGTACATACTATAGGATTTTTATGAAGATCTGTTTATTGTGGTGATAGCCTAGTGGTTAGGGCGTCAGCCTCCTAATCAGAGGTCGGCGGTTCGAATCCGGGCACGCACCTATAACTTTTCGGAGTTATTTGCGTTTTTAAAAATTAAAATATCACTTTCTTCAACGGTGAAGGAAAACATCGTGAGGAAACCTGCACGCCTGAGAGTTCTCCGTTCTCAAAGGCGTGTAAAGTCTGCCAATCCGCATATGGTCAGCGTGGTGGACTATGGCCGAACCCTTCTCGGATTGAGAGGAGACCCGTGCTCTGTAGTGAGCCGGTAATGGGTTGATCATGATGATGATGATAATGATGATTCAAATATTGAGATCTATTCATTTTAAAGTGATTTCTAAGCGAATCGTTTAAAGACTCGTGTGTATCGTTTGGCAAACCCATACTCCTAATTGGTTTCTACGCGACATCGTGCCAGAACGTTAAATCGCTTGGCGACACGTCTTTGTCGGTAGGGTGTTTACTAGCCACGGCCTAAGTCTCCCAACAGACCAGAATCGAGCCAGGAATCGAACCCAGACCCTTCAACTTTATAATGCGATGTCGTCAAGAATTGTAGGATAAAAAATAGCCTACGTCACAAACTATCTCTATTTAAATATGACGTCAATCTTCAGTTGCTGGGGAATTCAAGGACAAACCTACCAATACAAAATAAAAAGAAATATAAGTAAGGCTTTGATGGGTGTCTGCCTGCCGAGGGAGGGTACGTCCCAAAAAATATTGTTCGATCTCTTTCCTCGAGACCTAAACTTAGCTGCGCAGAGGAATTGAGGCGATCCTATCGCCGAGCGAGCGTCCGGGCGGAAAGGCGTCTTAACACCCGAAAATATGGGACGACTTTTTAATTATCGCTCCACTGAATATTCATGGCGCGACGCCGTCAGTAGCTTTGCCCCAAATTGTGCCAGATCTTCTTATACCTACCCTTTGTTTGTATGGTGTTAAACTTCGCCTAACTACCAATGAGATTATAACAGTTTCTGCCTAAGTACCTAGCGTTATACCTAATGTTAGCGTTACTTTTGAGTATTTATTTATTTATACTTTATTTATATTATATTTATATTATATTTATATCATATTTTTTTATATTTACCATATTTATATATATTAATATGGTTATTATTATTAGTGCTCTGTCTGAGCCGAGAATGGGTCGATTATGATGATGATAGTACATCAAATATGTTCCTACGATATATAAAAATGTTGTGTCTCCTCATATTTTACTAGCTCACGATACCCCGAGTATAACTCACTCACATTTCTTATCAATCATAATTTACCTAGTTAGCCACCATGTTTCGGAGCCAAAATTCATCACAGAAACATTCGCGGTATGAAGACTTTGTCTTATATTATACTGATGAATTGTTTACTTTAGGCACTTTAGGGTACGTACAAGAAAACTGTCCTGGATATACTTGCATAGTACCTTCTTCTTTTCGCCCTTATTCCAAACTATGTGGTATCGGCACAACATGTCTTCTTCTATGTAATAAAGTGGCACAATGATTTGTCTGGTAGCAGGCTTTGGCCGTGGCTAGTTACCACTCTACCGACAAAGACGAGACTAGCGATTTAGCGTTCCGGAACGATGTCGCGTAGAAACCGATTAGGAGTACGGTTTACCATACAGGTTAGTCTGCTAACAGCTTAGACTGCATGATCACTTACCATCAGGTGAGATTGCCGTCAAGGGCTAACTTTTAGTGGATCGTGCTGGAACGCTAAAGCGCTTGGCGACATGTGTTTGTCGGTAGGGTGGTAACTCTGCATACATATATACTCGTGACATTATTTCCGTACATGGCTTTCTTCCCTCCACATTATATGATCATACCATGCTTAATACTCCTTGCATAATATAATGTAATAAATTAAACGAGAATTATATCTACCACAGCAATCTATCGACCTATAAATACCATGATTTCACAGAATCAGTTAAAGACTGAAGAAAAATTCCATCTGTCTTTAACCACTTGATTATAAAATCAGATTGAAATTGTATCTGCATTCAAGTTGGAAATTAGGAGTTCTATTTATCTCACCAGGGGGCAGAGTTTGCTAATGCACTGTTTTCCCAGTGGTCCATTAGTGACAACGTATTTCTTGTGAAACTTAAATGAAAATGAAATAAAAAATATATATTAAAAACAAATTTTCAACAACCCCGAGAAAAATTCCAACTAAATTGGCAACGTAAAATATCGAAAGAAGGTTGAACATAAACAGAATGAGATTCAATTGTATTGATTTAGGACAATAGGCGCTCTGCAAGGACTCTTGAAGGGTTGATTCAAATACTTTTCAGAAGTGGGATTACACGGTAAAGATTACACATGTCTAACATGGTTTCTACTCTTTACATATACTGTTTCGATATACTGTTGCAATTAGGTTTGATGACCTCCGTGGCGCAGTGCGTGCGCTGTTGCATTTTAAAAGTTGTAGGTCCTGGGTTCGATTCCCGGCTCAAGTCTGGTCTGGTGGGAGGCTTCGGCCGTGGCTAATTACCACCCTACCGACAAGGACGTGTCGCCAAGCGATTTAGCGTTCCGGCACGATGTCGCGTAGAAACCAACTAGGAGCGTGGGTTTACCATACTTCTAACAGGTTAGCCCGCTACCATCCTAGACAGCATCATCACTTACCACCAGGTGAGATAGCCGTCAAGGGCTGATTTGTAGTGTATAAAAAAAAAAGGTTACAATGCAATTTTGTTGAAAGTAAGAAAACATATACTCGTTGGGACGTATGAATTAAAAAAAAAATAGCAGATTGGCACCCGTAAAGCAATTGGGGATCATAAACCACGTATCCTGAGAAGGGCGCACCACACCCAAATCGCGACATCGATTAGACGAGAACGGCGCGCGGTAATCTAGTAATACTGTTACGAAACTATAAAAATATATTGTGGAGTTAAGTTACGTTACGTAGGCAAGTTGCGAATTGTGATTGTCCACTCGCCTACGAGCACATGCGGCGCCAGCGTGAGTTGGCCCGACAGACTAGAACTGAACGGCCGAAGCGTGAGGAGTTGGAGACAGTGCCGCGCCGACCGCCGCGCGGAACGAACGCCCTTTGCGACGCACCCGGCCTCCGCGCACCTGTGCACCTGTGCCAGTGTTTATAGCTCTCCGAGCGCGTAAACAAACGACCCGCCGCGCGAAGTGCTGCAAAGTGAGAATCGGGACCGAGATACTTCGCCGTCGAACGCTGCACCGAGTTACAGTTGCATTCTGCAGGTGCCTAGTTCTTTATTAATTGAAAAGTGATTGTATGTGGTCACGGCCGCGGCTCACATGTCCGGCCCAGTTTTCACGATCGTTGCCTCCGTCTTAGAATTCCACTGGTTGCTTTGTTTGCTGGGACCGATACACCGGCGGCTGCGGCCGACATCCGAACGCTGCCGCCGCGTACACTTGTTGATTCAGTTTCACTGCTGTTCAATGTTTATAGATAATAATACCGCTACTATAAAATTAATGGATTCCTGGCAATCAAGCGGAAAAATCGCACCTCTTAAAAGTGGAGTTGCTAGGAGTTGTAATATTATTCCTCAGTCCTAGATAATTAACAGATTTATAGATTTCTAGGTGTTTCTAGATGTCTCATATAACATACAATACAATTAGGCTATAATAAGTGGCTAAAACTAAAGCCTAGAATTGTGAATTGCATTTTTTTAAACCTCCGGCGCAATTGGCAGTAAATTATGCAATTAGTAGGCTGTTTTCGTCAATCCTGTTACTGTACTATTTGGAAATGTTGATAATTGGAAAGTGGCGAGCACATCGCTTAATTTGAAATTCTCTACCAACAAATTTTTTCAAATAATCGGTTCTCTTAGTTTGCTATTCATTCTACTTGAAAATATATATACGTAAGTGAATCAGAAATATTTTCAGAGTCTAGTATCGAGTCGCCAAGAGATATTTTTAAGAAAACCAAGCTTTTTTCAAAGAATTTCTAACGCGAAGAAAAAGAAAACGGAAAAATAAGATACGTGAGATTGTGGCATGTTGCAATTCCTTGGAACACACTCTCTCCGGCCATTCTTTAGCAAAGTTTAGCATATTAACTCTCAGTAATCAATTACTATTGGAACCTTATTGACATATAAATTAGCCGGACGTGACATCATTTATCTTAACTATGTTAGTGAGAAGATTTGCAATAACGTGTTACTCTATTGATTTTCCTTACCCTATATTTGCAAATATGGCTATTCAATATGGGGTTATCTACATTAATCTAGTCGTTATCGATGCTTGTGTCTGTTATTTTAGTATTACTACTAGGTCTAGAACAGTTTAGTTGTACTAGTTTTATAGTACTAAATGTGGCCATATGGATAGGTACAGGTATAGGTAGGTGCGTAGGATTCTTGCATTTATTTTGTTAATTGCATCAGAAATGCATTTTTGTAATTGGACATTCTTTGTATATTGGATTTGTACATTATTTTCAAGTGATGGTGATAATTCTGTTACTCAGATGAAAAATTAAAGTAACACTCTAAACCCATTCTTTATTCTATTCTACAAGTCCTTAAAACTTTTGCAATGCTAAACACACCTTATTACAGACTTATTACAGACTTATTGACTGATTACATGACTTATTACAGAAAATACAGAAATTATTTTATATATCGCATAACATATTCATCAAAATCAACCCATTGCTGGCTCACTACAGAGCACGGGTCTCCTCTTAATAGGAGAAGGGTTTGGCCATAGTCCACCACGCTGGCCATGTGCGGATTGGCAAACTTCACATGCCTTTGAGAACATTATGGAGAACTCTCAGGCATGCAGGTTTCCTCACGAAGTTTTCCTTCACCGTTGAAGCAAGTGATATTTTTTTTTTTTAATATACATAACTTATTATACAACTTTAATAATTTATTGGTATAGGTACTAGTGGTTTACTTTTTTCGACCATGTTACTTGAGATTTCGTTAGTTAAAAAAGTGACATGTGTTTGTTAGTTAAGCTTTATATCGCCCGAGGGATAGAGTCAAAATAGATCCACTGTGAACGTAGATGGATACATAAAAACAATTTTTCTTGTGTTTTAAACAAGCGACATGGTCAAATGCTGCTTACAAATATATTTTTAATGACAAATAAAATAAAAACTTTGATTTTATTTTAAATTAGTTTTCCACCCCAGTTTCCCCAAGCTTTTTCTAGTTTCTAGTTGACAAATTTAGATAGAGGCTAAAACGTATTTAAGTATTACAATGTAATACGATTGGTTTTATAAGAGGAAGTTTCATCTCAATTACAACTATTTTCCTGAGATTTTATCCTGAAACAGTTGTATTCTATACATTAAAATATTGTGAAATTCCTTAAGAATGTATATATTGTATTTAATTCCATAATCTTGTAATAGTATGTAGGTTTTTTATTTATATTACTCCACCTACTTTCTTCTTCTTTAACTTTTCCTAATCCTAAGGTTGCCTGGCAGAGATCGCTACTAAGCGAAAAGGCCGCCTTTTGTATCCTGCTTCTTCTTTATTTTGTTTTCTTGTTATTTCTATTTTTGTGGTGGTGTACAAATAAAGAATAAATAAATAAAATAAATATAGTATTCATATAATTTTTAGTATAAAATGTCATTTGAAAAAATATTTTAGAGTTTCGTGCTTGAAGTGTGCCAATGGGACCACACTCAATCTCCGACGTTGTCTGTCTGTCCCTTCATCCGCTTATCAGCCAGTGGTGTTTTTGAATAGCTAACTACTTCGGTACATGTTTTGTTTGAATTAGTTTGATTTTAATTGTCTGGTAGGAGGCTTCGGCCGTGGCTAGTTACCACCCTACCGAGAAAGACTTGTCGCAAAGCGATTTAGTGTTCAGGAACGATGTCGTGTAGAAACCAATTAGGAGTATGGGTTTACCATAGCTTAACAGGTTAGACCGCTGTCATCTCAGTCCGCATTATCACTTACCATCAGATGAGATGCCGTCAAGGGCTAACTTGTGGTTTATATAAAATAAAAAAATTGTAAAAGCTTTTAAGTAAAACATTTAAGTTATTTAACGATTTGCTGATTTGTTTTGTTTTTTCACGGGTAGGTACAATTTACTTTCAGTACGATCTAGCTTTTGTCTAGTTTCTGCGTAAAATAATTTGAGAGAACTTTCTCGTTAACTACGTCTCACTTAATTATTGCCAACCAAATATCCGTCTTTGTTTAATTTGTCGACCAAATTACATGAATATTTTAGGCTTTGCGACTCTATTTGTCTACGTCGAGTACATAACAGATAAGTACTTTTCTCTCGGTATTTCTAATGAAAACTTCTTTGTTATACCTTGACGACGAATTAGATAACATCACTCTTAATATAAATCGTAATTTACTCGAAATTTCAATCGGATTGTGCGGATCTTGAATATCGGTTTGTTGGTGTAAATTTTGTCGACAAAATGCTTCAGAAACAAAATAATATGAAAACTAATTAAATATTTTATAACTTTTCGGAGTTATGTGCGTTTTTAAGCACATAAAATAAACAATTAAAATATCACTTGCTTCAACGGTGAAGAAAAAACATCGTAAGTTTAAGTTAAGTAAGGGGTTTAAAGTCTGCCAATCCGCACATGGCCAGCGTGGTGGACTATGGCCAAACTGTTTTCATATTGAGAGGAGACCCTTGCTTTATAGTGAGCCGAGAATGTTTTGCTCATGATGATGATGATGATGAAATATTTTTTAAAATTTTATTTTAATTTCATTTGAGAGAGATATTTAGACATCTAGATATTATTATATCTAGTGATCTCAAATAAAATAAAATAATATAAAAAAATATATATGTTAAGATTTTAATGAAAAGCCAACATGGCGACCACCTGGCATCCATTTTTCCATCAACAATGATGGAAAAAAAGAAAGTTAGTTTTTCCCAGTCCCAATATAAGTAAATAAACAAAAAAATGCAATACATAGTATGGCATAAACCTACTTTAAATTAGTTTTTACTTATTTAAAACACATTTGGGTAACTTCCATTTATTAATTTAAATTAACACTGAAGATGAAGTAGCGAGAAGCCGTGACTAATGAAAAGTTTTAGTTTTTACTCTAATGACTATACTTTATAAGAAAGCTAAGATCTCTGAGGAGTTTTGTACGTAGCTGAATAAACCTTCAATCTTCGAACAAAAACAATAAAAACGAAACGCTTTTGTTGTTTTTTTTTTTTTTTTTTTTTTTAAATCAAAAACCTTTCAACATAACTTTTTCAAGTTGTCACTAAGTAATGCACTCTTTTCGTACAAGCTTAATATAAATATTTTCTCATTAAGCTTTCTGTTAACGATTGTGTGAAATTATTTATTTTATTTATTTATTTTTATTATTTATGTACCAAATTTGTGATATCAAACACAAGTATAAAAGTATACAAAGGAAAGCTTATCTCTATAAGAGATCTCTTCCAGCTACCCTTAGATGTGAGTAAGGTGAATTTATAAATTATAACAAATTAGTCTTCCTTTTTTATAACTTTATTATCTTGACAATAAACAACTATTTATGTTTGAAATTAACTTAAATAATAATCAATTTGTCAAAAATTACAAAGCGCTTGTACCGCGTATTTACAAAAAAAACGCCGCCGCTAGTTCCCGCTCTTTTTCTCCTTCACTTACGTTCGAAAACCGAAGTTGTCTCTTCTTTAAAATGAGCACTCGTACGTCATTTGACATTTGAAATTGACAGTTTATATTCGTAATACAAATATTAAATTAATTGTACTATAATATGATCTCTAACATTTCTTTGGATAGTTTCGAATTTGAAATTGAATGCAATTTGTGAGTATGCAATGCAGTATTTCGTTCGCAACTTGAAACCTTCTGACCATTTACATAAAGATTGGATCTCAAGATAAACATTTGTGGGACTAAATAAATTGTATAGGTAGTCCATCAAGCCTCGGGCTCTCGCCTCTCGATACAGGTTTAGAGGATGCTGTGGAGTTATATCATCGACGTTTTTGCGTTTCAGATAATCATTATTTATAGCCGATGCAGTTTAAATAAAACAACCACGCTGGTATTTTTTTCCTTATTTGGCTTTGCGTTAATCGAGTTTGGAGTTATTTTATTGTTTCGTAGTAGATATCTACTGAGTGCATTACGACTGTGACAATTTATCGGAATATTTTAGACATTATCACCATTTACGAGTGTAATAATATCAAAAGCATAATAATAGGTGATACCAGCGGCTTTGTTTTTATTCAAAACTTACAGACGTATTACAATTTTTTTTAACGACCTCCGTGGCGCAGCGCGTTCGCTGTTGCAATTTAAAGTTGGAGGTCCCGGGTTCGATTCCTGGCTCGAGTCTGGTCTGGTGAGAGGCTTCGGCCGTGGGTAGTTACCACCCTACCGACAAAGACGTGTCGCCAAGCGATTTAGCGTTCCGGCACGATGTCGTGTAGAAACCAATTAGGAGTATGGGTTTACCATACCCCTAACAGGTTAGCCCGCTACCATCTTAGACCGCATCATCACTTGCCATCAGGTGAGATGCAGTCAAGGGCTAACTTGTGGTGAATAAAAAAAAAAAATTTAACCTCTATTTTGTCCAAAGAAATATTCGCCTTCTTGCCCGTAACATATCATTCACTTCTATCAGCTGTCACTATTTTTTTTTCGTTACTTCTTTGCATAAAACATATTTAACATTCTTATGGTAACAATTCTTACTTCCCCCCACGTCACATGACCATCCCATTCTAGCCTATAGCATTAGCTTTTCTGTCACTGGCGATATTTTTTAACTTATGGAGCCCTGTATGAATTAACAAAAAATATGTTCTTAACGGACGCCTAAGCTACGTTACACCTTTTACCTGTCTGTGAATAAATTGCAGGTCATCCCTTTAGTGGAAGCTTTGATAGATCAGTCAGAAAGTAACTTTTTTTTAATATAAACAGATTTCCACGTAACTTTGGTAACATAATTTATCGTTACATAAATAAATCCTATTTAAGTTTATCCATGAAATTACTCCGTACATTTTCTTTGTAATGATTGATTTCATAACCATGTCATGACGTATGCCCTTGGCTTTATTGTTTATTTCCTTATAACATAGATTTATCACAGCATGTATTCCTAGATTTTTTTTATGGAACTTTACTATGTTTTCTCAACCGTTCTAGTGTAACTTTTTAGAATTAAATTTGCATAGGGGCTACTGTAGAAGAGTTTTCAATGTTTATACTTTAGGCGAAGTTACCTAAATTTATAAAAATGAGTAATTTCATTTACTACCTAGCCTTAGGATAGTTATTTAGTTAATTAAGTAAGTAGAAATTAATAGACTAAAGAAGGATTAATAATTAAAAAAAATATATTTTTGTTCACAGAGCCTTTTAAAGGCAAACTTGAATTTAGATTATTTGAATCTTTGAAATTTGCAATGTTGACAGAGTCCAAATTTAAGAAAGCACTTATTGCCTTAACTGTCAAGGATAAAGTTGTACAGTTTTATTTTTACTTTAGAGATTTTCAACTGTTTGCTTTATGGTGATCTTCTCATAAACTGCATTTGCTCTTTGCGGCTTTGAAGCCATTCAAAAAGTATCATTACATTAGAAATGAATCAATATGATAACTGTATTTTTTATCTTTCGAATTTTTTATTTCATAGTATCCTATGTTACTTCTAACAGCTCTAAGAATATGTGTACAAAGTTTGGGTGGTTTTTGCGTGAAAGCGTAACAAACAACCTTAAATTCACATTTATAATATTAATAAGGGTTTCTTGGCCCCTGCAACTGCGCCTAACTCCCGTGGCAAATCTTTGATTTTGCGAGATTAAAAGTATAGGAAGCAACCTATCTTCTTGCGGAATTTAACTGAAATCTGTCCAACTTTTTAGGAATGGACAAAGATTTGCAGAGATGAAGCAGTAAGACATTAAAACTATATTGAATTTATATATGGAGAATGTTTTTTAAAACTGTCTCATTATCGCAAAGAAAATCTGCCAAGGGAAAAACTATTTCAGGGTTTTTGATGATGAATGTTTAAAATAACTTTACTAAACTGAAAATGATTAATCATTTGACTACGGTAGCAGTGATACCATAACTTGTAATGGTGATGGTTAAGTGACATTAAAAATAAGATTATTAAATTGAATTACCTAAATAATTACGCAAGCAGAACTTCTTTTAACCATACTATGTAACTATACATAAGAAAAATTGCTTTGATTATCCACTACCTACTCTTACCTACGTTATTTTATACTAAGAGCGGTTTAACAGCAACTACTGGAGACCCAGAAGTACCCTCAGCTGTTATAACTTATAAAACAGTATTTAACTACTTTTAAGAGCTTTTAGACATTATTCTTTTAGCAAACCGATTATTTAACTAGGTGTTTTATGTGACCGATATAAGCTTTAAGAGATTAATTACTGAAGCAGGTAGGTATTTTATATTGTTTGTATAAGCTTAGAATGCAAGAAATCTCTAGATTCTATCTTCAAGACCATAGATAATTCTATAGAGACCAAATATTTTTTTATCTATGGTATTTTTTTTGATATTAATGATTTTATTATTTTTTGTACATATTAATGAGGAAACCTGCACGCCTGAGAGTTCTCCATAATGTTCTCAAAGGCGTGTGAAGTCTGCCAATCCGCACATGGCCAGCGTGGTGGACTATGGCCAAACCCTTCTCATATCGAAAGGAGACCTGTGCTCTGTAGTGAGCCGGTAATGGGTTGTTCATGATGATGATGATGAATGATTTTATTATTCTAATCTGACTTCATACTCGGAACGCAAGTGACGATTTAGTGTAAAACGGAAACACCCTAAAACAGAAAAGGTGAGATCAGATAAAACACTTATGCCACAGACTATAAAAACGACTGACTGACCTAGTGATGGATATTGATTGATGATAAAATAAAAAAATGTAGTAAAATGTAACAGTGACCAGTTCGTGGTTTTCGTTTAATTTTTCGTCACGCCAACGTCGCGATATGACAACTGCATTAATATTTTATTAATAGAAAACATATTCACACATACATATACACATACACACATACATATACACGTACCCTGAAAATCATACATACACACTCATAATTGTTTAATTTAACCTTATTTTTCTTTGTTTAATTTTGGCTGTGTAAATTTTGTTATTTTTGTCCATCGCATATTATTGTACCAATAGATTTAGGGAAGACACTGTCTCCTGTAACACAGTTTAAACTATCACAGGAAACAGGGCTTCACACTTATAAAATGTATTATGCTTTTGATAAATAAATATATAAATAAATAAATAAATAAATTTTACAGATTTAAGAACACTTTAACAAACGTATGACGGAGTTACTTTAATGATTAATCTCTCAAATTTGTACAGGTAAATAAAGTTACTGTCAAGTTATATCACATCACTGCCGTTTCGGCAACAGCGACTGGGTCTCTGTTAATTTTGTTTAATAAGGGCGTCGTTCGTGTGCCCTGATGTTGCTGATGTACCCTATTTTTGCACGGAATAAACGCGCGCAGTGAGGACATGACAGGGCACCATCAACGTAATTATAGATTATATTGGAGGGTGGTCTATTTTTCAGTTGATCTCTGTACAAATCCAGATCCACCCTCCTTTTATCTTCATAATCCATGATAGCCTGCTGAGCCAAGTGCCTCCACTCCACTCGGTCTTCAGCGAGACTTTCCCAATGAATGGAATTGATATTACATTTCGTCATGTGCCTCTTAAGCACATCTTTATACCTAAGGATTGTCAAGGTATAGTCGTAGTTTAATTCATTACTCAAAAACTGGCACGCTAGCCAAAGAACTCATCTTGCAACGCGCAGATTTGTACGTCTAGTATATTATAGAGTACACTTTCTAATGGATACAACTATCACAAGATACAACTAGCGAGAAACAACTAGTAGTGAACCGAGACAAATGTGAGTTGCATCAGATGAGGCGGCCGGAGGGGCGAAGGGGGGGTCCGGTCAAGAGAGCTAACATAACACATCCAAATTTGTTAACTCACATCATTTGTTACTCAAATCTATCGCGCGGCAAATGTATTGAAATAAAACCTAATTAGATTATAAGAAAAGTTTGTTTAGTAACATTACGAAATAATGTCTTAAAAACTGGCTGGCTTCGAGTTGGAAGCGCACTCGAAGGATTCTGCACTATTCTGCAAACTTTTTCTAGGAGGAGGCTATGCTAGGAGTATCTCTACGTGATCAAATCAGAAATGAAGAGATCCGTAGAAGGACCAGAGTTACCGACATAGCTCAGCGAGTTGCGAAGTTGAAGTGGCAATGGGCGGGGCACATAGCTCGGGGAACCGATGGACGTTGGGGTCCCAAGGTGCTGGAATGGCGACCTCGCACCGGCAAACGTAGCGTTGGTCAACCCACAACAAGGTGGACAGACGACATCAAACGAGTCGCAGGGAGCCGCTGGATACAAGCGGCCCAAGACCGTGGCCGTTGGAACTCCTTACAAAAGACCTATGTCCAGCAGTGGACGTCTATCGGTTGAAATGATGATGATGATGATGAGTGTTATGACTTCCGAGGGAAGCCTGGCACACGGGTCAAACTTTAACGTTTTTAATTTAATCAAAGTAATTCTTAATTAAATATCACTTGCTTTAACGGTAAAGGACAACTTGAATGTTTGAGGGTTCAATAATGTTCTCAAAGGCGTGTGAAGTCTACCGATCCGCCCTTGGTCAGCTTGGTAGTCTACGGTCGAAACCCTTCTCATGCTTATAACCTGCGCTTTTTTCTGGCCGCTAACGAGTTGGTCATGATAAAATATGGAGACCTCCTGTAATATTCGACTTTATTTTTATAGTTTGTTGTTAAAGCGAAACCGATATTGGAACCCTAATAGCTTTAGTTTTAATTAACCAATGTTGTTATCACCATCACCATCACGATCCCGATTTAGAATTATGAAAAACATATAAACGCTTCGGAGCTGCCTGAAGTTTACATGAATAAAAAAATCTTGTGTAAATCAAATTTAGCAGGCAGGATTACTTACATATGTATACGATGGTGTTAAAACAGAAACTAAACGCGCAAAGTGGTGGAAGCCCATTGGTCCCCGTGGCGCGCACCGGGCATATTCAAATTCGATTTAAAAATGTCAAAAGTCAAAAAGGTAACGGTCTCTTGCTTGTAACGCGTACGCGCAGCACTGACTCTTCCATGTAACTTTAAACGAAAATATACGATTTAAACAGTACCCTAAGGATTCTTTGATTACGATACGCAAACAGATGGAAAATATATATATTTAGTTTAAAGAAAACACGCACACGCGCACACACCCTCACACACTAAAGGAGCGCTTTCCCAGTCACTCCGTGATATCAGCATGGGTTATGCCTGAAAATCAGCGCTTCAGTCAACTTTGACGCCGGATCAAGCTAAGGCAGCGCCCTGTTCAGCCAATTTCTACACACAGTTTTTTAGATGAGTTGGATGGTAAATTAACAGGCTGAATAAAAGCAATTTTGATTATGATTTCGATTTTTGATTTTGAGTCTTGGTCTTGGATTGGGCCCCAATTGGTTTTTGTTACTAAAATTAGCCAGCGCAATCTTATTATTGGTTCTCACGAAACGTTTTATAGTTTAATTAAAAATTACGCAAATTGAATTAAATCGATGTATCAATATCAATAAAATAGAGAACCCATTGTTGTTTATTTCAATATGAAATATGAGAAATCAGAAAGGAAAAGTCGCCATCCGATCTCTTAGAGTTTCCAAGGTCGCGGTTTAACCGAAATACTGTAACCTAATATTTTTTTTTTACGAATCCGATATTTGCTTTAGAATCACTGGAAGTGTTTTCACTTAAAGAATTCTGCGACGTCAACAACTGTTGCTGAAAAATAAACCTGAATCGTTTGAGTCCATGAGGGATACAATATATAGTTTGGGGGTTAGGGTAGTTTAAGAAAAATTGTATTATATTAAATTGAAATAAATGATGATTATTATTATATTAATATTTTGGAAATATTTGCATAATACAATATCACAAGCTTTTCACCGCGACTTCACTCGCGTTAAGTTACGAATATTTAGATTTTAAAATAAATATGGATATTCAAAAATAATTATATTCCTAGCAGACACTTTCTGGTTAACCTAAAAAATGATTTGAGCTCCTCGTTGATATATGAATTCAGTCGTCCATACACCAATTTTTTATTTATTACATTAAATCACGGGCCAACGAGTAGACGGTACACCTGATGTTAAGTGATAACCATTGCCGGCTGAACCCATTCTCCCATTAGGTTTCTACTCTGCATGATACCGGAACGCTAAATTGCTTGGCAGCACAACTTTGTCGGTAGGTTGGCATTCAATACTGCACCAAAGAGATCGTCGTTATTTCATTCATTTATCAGCCGCCATTTTTTTTTTTTTTTTTATCCACTACAAGTTAGCCCTTGACTGCAATCCCACCTGATGATCAGTTATGATGCAGTCTAAGATGGTAGCAGGCTAACCTGTTAGGGGTATGGAAAACCCACACTCCTAATTGGTTTCTACGCGACATCGTGCCGGAACGCTAAATCGCTTGGCGACACGTCTTTGTCGGTAGGGTGGTAACTAGCCACGGCCGAAGCCTCCCACCAGACCAGACTCGAGCTGGGAATCGAACCCAGGACCTCCAAGTTTATAATCCGACAGCGCGCGCGCTGCGCCATTGAGGTCGTCATTTTTGGGATGCCACCCTTTAACTACTAAAAAGGCCACATACCACACAAATACCATCCATAAGTAAGACAAATCTACGGGTATCTTATCCTAACTAAATCAATCACTTAAACTGGTTAAGGCATTGAAAAGAAAGATCTTTAAAAATAGTGAGTCCTTTTTCTACAGGAATCTGGGTGAAAGATATGTGAGTCAAGGTTACGCCTGTTATGAAAGTTTTATTTGGAATAGCACTGTTTTTAGCGCTGTATGTTTGTTTGGTTTAATTTAGTGATTTATGTAAAACAGAATTGTAGGTGTTATATAACTTAATTTACCTCGAACCTGCAGCGAAAGCAAACGCGACACGAGGTAATTATGTCCAATTATTTAACCTCATGAGTATTAACGGATAATATGAGACATAAATTCGATGCTGTTGACTGTAGGATACTTTTTGTTATGTACTACAAGTTATCTCTTCTTCTTCTTCTTTGGCCTCGCCTTATCCCGTTACGCGGGGTCGGCTTTTTTTATCATCCGGCGCCACGTCGATCTTTCTTTAGTATCCTCATCATTGAGGCCGAGGCATTTCATGTCCTTTTGGACATTCGTCAACCATGTAGTTGGGGGTCTTCCCCTTCCCCTTTTCCTTGCAGCCATGGAAAGGCACTTTTTCACAACGTAATCGTCAGGTCTACGCATTACATGTCCGTACCATCTGAGCCTGGATTCTGTTATTTTTTGCGTTATGGGTGCAACCTTAAAACTTCCCCTTATGTATTTATTGCGTACTTTATCTTTTAAAGTCACTCCTGCCGCCCATCTCAGCATACGCATTTCAGTGGTGTGTAATTTCTGTTCATGGGTTTTTTTGGTTGCCCAAACTTCACTACCGTACAGTAGTGCTGGTCGTACTGCCGTTTTATACACTTTGCCTTTAGTTTTTATTGGCATTTTAGTGTCGCATAGCACTCCACTGAGGGTACGCCACTTCATCCATCCAGATGTCGTCCTCTGTGTTATATCCGCTTCTATAGAGCCATCCTCGGAGAGAACGGATCCTAGATATTTGAATGTTTTAACCCTAGGGAGGGCCGTACCACCCAACGTAATGCCTGGATCAAGTGGGGCGTTGGGATTAAAATTACAGAACATATAATTGGTTTTTGTTCTGCTAATACGCAAACCATTACCTTCCAGCGACTCTTTCCATCTTTCTAAGTCAACCTGTAACTCTCGGACATTATCAGATATGAGAACCACATCGTCTGCATACAAGAGATTCCATGGAGTTGGTTTCTGAATTTTTGCCGTTAGATAGTTCATGACTATATTAAATAGCAGAGGGCTCAATGCACTACCTTGATGGACGCCAACTTTTATATAAAAACTGTCAGATAAACCGGCTGAGCACCTGACGCGGGTATGGACGTTGTTATACATGTCCTTAATGATGCGAATGTAGCATTCAGGTACGCTGTGTGCTCTGAGCGCCTGGTATATCACAGTCCTAGGCACTCGGTCAAAGGCTTTTTCTAAGTCTATAAATAACATCCATAAATTTTGACCATTTCCTTTAGCTTTTTCCATTACCAGTCTCACGGCATGAATCGCATCCATGGTTCCCTTTCCCGCTGTGAAACCAAACTGGTTTTCCGTTAAGGAGATAATGGATGCTATACGTTCGCTGAGCACTCGTTCCCATATTTTAAGGGTGTGTGAAGTCAGTTTTATCCCCCGGAAGTTTTCGCACTCTCTAACGTCTCCCTTATTTTTGTAAAAGGGAACAAGTGTGCTATTTCTCCAAGCATCTGGCATTTTTTCAGCTTTTAGGATGCCATTAAATAAATTAGTTAGCCAGGCTTCCCCATCTGCTTTCAGAAACCTCCATAGCTCAGCTGGTATGTCATCAGGTCCGCAGGCTTTGTGGTTTTTCATTTTCAGAATGGCCTTTTTGACTTCCGTTATGGTGATTTCATTTACGGGTCCTTGTGTTGGTGGTTCTTCTATTTCAGCCTGTCTGGGGAACTCCTCATTTAGCAGTGTATGGTAATACTTGTGCCACCTTTTACAGATATCTCTATTAGATGTGAGTAGTTTGCCTTTGCTGTCCTTGATGTACTTTGTAGTCTTAAAATCTTTTGTGTTATTATGCCTGTGCTTAGCTATTTTATATATCTCTGTGTCTGAAGCCTGTTCTAGTTGCCGATAAAGGTCTAACTCTTCATTTTCCTTCTCAATTGCAACAGATCTTCGGGCGGTCTTTTTTGCCACTTTGTACATAAGCTTATCCTCTTCTGAGCCACTTTCTTGCCATTTTTTGAACAGGCGTTTCTTTTCGGACACAGCTGCTTTGCTGTTGTTGTTCCACCATTTCGCATCTTTTTCGTTATGAAGGGGACCCTTGGAGATACCTAGCACTGTTTTTGCCTGGGTAATACAGACTTCATGAAATTTAGACCAATTTTTTGTAGGAGAGTCATCTGACAGGGAGTCGTTCGCCAAATACTCGAGGACTTTATTTTTAAAATTGCTACCCTTTTTGGTATTAAGTTCTCGCCATTTAATCCTCTCTACTCTAGGTTGTTTATATTTTATGGATTGTTTAAGTTTAAAAGCTGCTAGTAGTAGTCTGTGTTGTGATGTTAATGGTTCACCTGGAATAACTTTGCAGTCTTTGATTTGTTTAAGATTCTTTCTATCTGTCATTATATAGTCAATTTGTGTTTTAGATTTCCCACTTTTATAAGTAATCAAGTGTTCTTCTTTCTTTTGAAAAAATGTGTTTACTACTACTAGATTTAGAGATGCAGCAAATTCTAGTATTGTGGTTCCTTCTTTATTTTTCGTTCCATAACCAAAGCCCCCATGATGATCCTCAAATCCATCTGCGCCATTCCCCACATGTCCGTTAAGATCTCCACAAATAATTCTTTGCTCAGTAACAGGTAAAGCATTCATATGTGTACACAGATCCTCCCAGAAGACTTCTTTGTCTGTTTCAGAGCAACTGACCTGTGGCGCGTAGACACAAACAATGTTGAGGCAGGTTTGGTTTTCCAAGGCTAGTTTTACAGATATTATACGATCACTTATTCTATTTATTTCTATTACGTTTTGGCTCAAATGCAGATCTAGAATAATCCCTACCCCATTTTTTCCACTTTCAATACCATAGTATATGAGTTTAAATCCATTGCCGATTTGTCGTGATTTTGCACCTTTCCATTTTGTTTCTTGTACACAACAGATGTTGATGCGACGTCGTTCTAAGATGGCGCTTAGTTCAGCACTGCGTCCTGTCATCGTGCCAATATTCCAACTAGCAATACGTAATTCGGACATTGTCACGGTGTTTTGTTTTTTAACTCTTCCGTCGCTTACGGGGGACGCCCTATTATGTTTCGCAGTTCCATCATCACCAACGTCGCTTAAGGGGAACGCCCTAGTATTCCTCGTGTTCTTTACGTGTTGCCTTTTCATGATATATGTGTTTATTGGCTTATGTTTTACGGCCGGTTGCCACCTGACGCCAAGGGTGTAACCCACTACGGGGCTCGGGCGCCGCCGTTGACCCGCTAGGGGCTCATCCGCCGCCATCCCTACTGAGTACTCCACCCTGAGCACCCAGCACGCACGCAGCCTCTCTTCCGAATATGTCGAACAAGCCTGCATGTGGGGTTTGATAACGGAGTATCCATCTCCGGCCTTCTCCCTTGACGGAAATCTTACCTGGTGTAAGTGATGCCGTGGTCTAAGATGGTAGCGGGCTAACCTGTTAGGGGTATGGTAAACCCATACTCCTCATTGGTTTCTTCGTTACATCGTGCCGGAATGCTAAACCTTGATGATCGTTATAGACATCGTAATCGTTGTAGGCAAGTAGTTAAATAAATTCCTCAACTTATTGGCCTATTAATGTTCCACATGGATTTTAGAGTCCACCGTGCAGCATCAATGCAGATTGACGGGCTAGGACGGTTATTGTCACATGTTTGACGACCTCGGTGGGTCAGTGCGAGCGCTGTTGCATTATAAAATTGCGAGGTCCTAGGTCCGATTCCCGGGTCGAGTTTGGTCTGGTGGGAGGCTTCGGCCGTGGCTAATTACCACCCTACCGACAAAGACGTGTCGACAAGTGATTTAGCGTTCCGGCAACGTGTCGCGTAGAAACCAATTAGGAGTATGGGTTAACCATACCCCTAACATGTTAGGCCGCCAACAACCTAGACTGCATCATCACTTACCTCTAGGTGAGATAGCTGTCAAGGGCTAACTTGTAGGGTATATAAAATATATTGCGTAGTTAACCTTGCTAATCTAGCAGATAATATTATCACGTTCCAACTCGAAAATAAATTTTCCAACTTTTGTTTAGTACCCGACAACGTGCCGGAACGCTAAATCACTGGGCACGTCTTTGTCGGTAGGGTGGTAACTAACCAAATCCAAAGCCTTCCACCAGACCCACACGTGATAGAAGTGAAGCTATTTTAATATACTCCAAAAAAACTTTATTGGCACATAACATACGCCATTTGTATTACACATACAGATTGTAACTCTTTCTCCTTCTCTCTGCATTATATCTTTCTTCTCTCTCAGGGAAGGATGAACCAGCTGTTTACTTTTTCTTCTCATTTAAATAATATTAAATGTAGTGCCACTTAAACCGTTGCGCTTAGATATACTTTAACTTTTGACGACCTTCGTAGCGCAGCGCGTGCGCTGTTGCATTTAAAAGTTGGAGGTCCTGGGTTCGATTCCCGGCTCGAGTCTGGTTTGGTGGGAGGCTTCGGCTTTGCCTAGTTATCATCCTACCGACAAAGCCGTGTCGTCAAGCGATTTAGCGTTCCGGCACGATGTCGTGTAGAAACCAATTAGGAGTATGGGTTTACTATACCCCTAACAGGTTAGCCGCTACCATCTTAGACCGCATCGTCACTTACCATCAGGTGAGAAAAAACTTAATTAATATATGTATTTATTAGTTAAAGTTAAAGTTCGGTGTGTATGTTATGTATTCGTTGGATAACGTTATACGCAAAACTTTCAATAGCGACCTTGTACCATTTTTGTGTTTATATTGGAAAAAATCAGAAGTGCGACTGATTAGATTGCTAAATTAATTGGGTATTAGGGTTAGCAGCCGTTTTGTTTTAGCCACATACCTACTAAATGCGTGACGTACATTATTTTTAATTACTAAAAGGACTCCTTTTAATAATATATTTTAGTCATCATGATCAACCCATTACCGGCTCACTACAGAGCACGGGTCTCCTCTCAATATGAGAAGGGTTTGGCCATAGTCCACCACGCTGGCCATGTGCGGATTGGCAGACTTCTCACGCCTTTGAGAACGTTATGGAGAACTCTCAGGCGTGCAGGTTTCCTCACGATGTTTTCCTTCACCGTTGAAGCGAATGATATTTTAATTTTTAAAAATGCACATAACTCCGGAAAGTTAGAGGTGTGTGCCCGGATTTGAACCGCCGAACCCTGATTAGGAGGCTGACGCCTTAACCACTAGGCTATCACCGCTTCTCTAGGCTATCACCGCTTCACTAGGCTATCACCGCTTCATATATATTTTAGTGATGATGTTTAAATATTTATTTATTTTTTAACATTTTTAGTTGTAGGTTAATCTAAGTTTTATTTTAAGTTTTGTGTGAAATGTTTGATGTATAATGAATTCACAATAAAAAAAAAATATATTGTATCAATTAATAATTATTACGGTAACATATTATATTATTTTGAATATTTTTTAATGTATACATGAGTTGTTGCAAGTCGTCCACAAGTTTAAGTATCTGACCCCCTCAAGAAACTGTTCTTTTGGCCTTCAAAATGTGTCCATATAAAATAAGATTTCTGGTATTTATTTCATCAGCTCTCCAAAGAGAACAAACATGAGCACGGCTACCCAATTTAACAAATTCAATTGATAATTGATTTAATAGATCATCATCATCATGATCAACCCATTACCGGCTCACTACAGAGCACGGGTCTCCTCTCAATATGAGAAGGGTTTGGCCATAGTCCACCACGCTGGCCATGTGCGGATTGGCAGACTTCACACGCCTTTGAGAACATTATGGAGAACTCTCAGGTTTCCTCACTAGTAGTATTATTTCTATTCGTGAAATTATGGTGATAACTTAAAACTAAAGCTAAGAGGGTTCAAATCGCGGAGGTCTAAGAAGAAACCCACATCAAACTTGGCCGGTTTTTTTGTTATCACCATCTCACGTAATTAACAATAAATTATTGTGTAGTGAGAAATTCATACGCAAGCTTTATTTATCGTTTATATAATCCTTAATACCGTAATATGATATTTCTATAATTTATATAAATTTTATAAAAACTTTGAACTTATTGATAGACATCTCCAAAATATTATTAATAATTTATCATAAAACTAGCTGTGACCCGCGGTTTCACCTGCGTAGTTTTCGTTTCCGTGGAAATACCGGGATAAAATATTGCCTAAGTTAGGAACACACCTACATTTGTTAGACAACAGTGAGTGATTATAATTGAATATGAACTTTATGAAATAGCAATAAAGTTCAAATTGCCTCCACATTTTATTTAGAAAACGTTTATATGGGAAAAAGAAAAGGGCTGTTTTTAGGGTTTTTCCGGCAATTATTCGGATTTTTCTCACTTTTTAAACCTTCCCTAGACCTCCACGAACATTTTAAGATCAAGATAAGACAAATTCGTTCAGCCGTTCTCGAGTTTTAGCGAGACCAACGAACAGGAATTGATTTTTATATATATAGATAAAATACAATACAAATATTAGGTTTTTCTATTACCAAATTCTTAGCTTTAGTCTGGAGTTAGCGGATTGGCGTCGTTCACTTTAGTACGTCAAACCATCGCTATTGGTTCTCATCTCTGACATGTGATAATAATGGCCTTAGAGTGGGGTGCACTTAGCTTGTTGACATTTTGAGTTTAAATCTTAAGCTCCGATTGTCAAAAAGCCGGGCTGTTTAATTTTTTTTTGTTTTTTTGGTGTTAATGAAGGTATATGAGGGTTCTTAACGCGCCCTGAGAGCCGAGTGCGCAATTATCTTCTTTCGATTTCAATTCGTTAAAGCTAAGAAACGCCATCTATTTGTACTAGATGGCGCTTTGCCAATTCCAATGCCTATTGATAAAGTAGTCAGGACAGCCTAGTTTCGGCCTAGTTGCCTAAGTACGGTACTGTAATTTCCTTGTGAGATAAATACATTTTTCGTCAACTGTTTAGTTGAATATTCGGACTAAACCTAGTGAAAATGGTACTAGACCAATGCGGTATTCCTGTAAAATCATTGAATATTCCACATCGAAAACTAAAATTTAAAATGAATCCTATTATTGAAATATGTAGATACTTTATGCAATCGGCACATTTATGCCTAGTACTGCGTTATATCAATCCCAAAAGAACCGTGCATTTTCCGGAAAAAGGGCAATTTACTTAGTGCAAAAAATCAAGAAAATTTGTATTTCTGTTGCCGTGTGTTTGAGAAAACTACACTTTCACGTTTATAAACAGGAAATAATGGATTCTCGCATAGAGATTTTTTATTTGATAACAATTTCAAGCCGTTCACATCGGAGTTTTGATAAATATGTTTTGCATTTATAACCCAATATTGTGGAAGACTATACAGCCTATACAGCCTACACTACGCCTATACAGCCTATACCATACAGCCTACACTACGCCTATACAGCCTATACCATACAGCCTATTTAAAATAACACTATGATAAGATATATTACTCATGTGAAAATGTGTAAGGCGGGTGGGCAATGCGTCGTGTTGGGTCGGAGGATTGATAACAAAAATAAAACCTTTTTTAAATATTAGTATAGACTAGTAATATAGTGGATTTCACTTACAGTATAACACAGAGTCGGTTTTGTCGTCTTAAATCCTATTATTATACTGTAAACAAGCTTATGTCTGCTACAGCGCTCGGATTCTTCATGACATTGAAATCGTTCACGCTTGCGTTAAATGCATTTGTGACGTCAAAATTCATTCTTCTTTGCTTAAGATTTTTAACGTCACTCATTAAGGCAAGGCTACGCGGCGTCCACCCCACGTCTTACCTGCGTTACAGTTTTAAGATCCACATTACGCGCACGGTTAAGCTCATATGTTCATATATTATACAATCTTAAATTAATCAGCGTTGAATAGCGTGGTGGGTTTTGGTTTTATATATCTATCTAGATTTAAACTAGGCGGATAATGATTATTGCATATTTTGTATCACCATCAACCTGAAACCATTTTCCGTCCGCAAGCATTCCGGTCGAGATTTTTATTTCGGTTACATGATAAAAGCTTCTAATTTGATATCGCTTGGTTAACATAAATTAACCGGTTTATAGAATACAAAATTCAGTTATTTTTATAATTTTCCGCGCCCAATGAGATTTTTTGAACCAAATTTAAAATATTATAAATATCAATTTATTGATTTAAACATAGGAATGCTATGATGGTGTCTAATAATAACTATAGAATATTATGAACTCTCAGGCTTGCAGGTTTCCTCACGATGTTTTCCTTCACCGTTGAAGCAAGTGATATATTAATTGCTTAAAACGCACATAACTTCGAAAAGTTAGAGGTGCGTACCCGGATTCGAGCCCCCGTCCTCTGATTAGGAGGCGGACGCTCTAACCACTAGGCTATCACAGCTTTCAAGATTATAAGAGCCAATAATTCATAAAGTAGTTGCGAATGTTACAAATGAGATAATAAGAGATTGTCCATTTTAATTACGAACAAGTTACGCCTTAAATAGACTTAATACATTGTAACACGTTTATATATTTTCTATTTCTTCTACCTGACCTAGTCCAATCGATTCTCGTTTGTGACCACATACATACATGAATTGGGTAGACACTTTATCTTGAGATGTCATTTCAATAGATAAACGTCAACTGTTTGATATATTTTCATGTAACGTTCACGTACAACCTCTGTGGCGCAGCGCGTGCGCTGCCGCGTTATAAAGTTGAAATCCCTCGGTTCGATTCCCTGCTTGAGTCTGGTGTGGTGGGAGGCTTAAACCGTGGCTAATTACCACTATACCGACAAAGACGTGTCGCCAAGCGATTTAGCGTTCCGGCACGATGTCGCGTAGAAACTAATCAGGAGTGTGGGTTTATCATATTCCTAATAGATTAGCTCTCTACCATCATAGGCTGCATCATCACTCACCATCAGTTGTCTTATATTCAAATTTTGAAAAGCCTTCATATCTACATATATTCACAATGATTGATCTACCGTCCGACCCCCCCGTTATCCCAAACGTCGCCTAAGCCGAGGTTCGGTCTCACAGGAGGCGCCCTTAGGTAGACGTTCCCTTAGTTTCTTTGTGCCGTAGGGCTCAAAATTTCTTCTGGCAGAGCTTCTTTCCGAAGCTCGCCAAACAGCCCGGTTACGCTTTCGCAACCAATAGGGTTAGTACAGCTAATATCAAGATTTGAATAAAAAAATATACTGACCATGTAAATTTTTTGCACCTACAACGAGGTAAGTAATAGAAATTTATAGTTTGTACCTACGTTGAATATACCATGGAATTGATAAAATTGCGAACAATACTTACCTAATGTTGGTAGGTATGTCTGTAGCATACCTAGTCGTAATGGACTGGGTGATAAAGCCAATATGATTGGAATGTCAAGGCCGCGTTAGCGTTTTTCTAGTTTCCCGGCCAATAAAAAGAAAAAAATGGCAATAGGTATGCAGGAAACATATTATATTAAAAGTGTTCTATTTAAAAAAAGTTTCTTGGAAGGCAATCACTAAATATAGACCCTTACTACGTTCTTTATTTTTATATTCAACTCCCAAACAAACTTTCACGGTTGACATTAATTAAAATTGTTTATGTTCAATCTTGGAAAATGATTTTTTTTTTACTTGGCTTTACGAAAAATGTACGTCCAATGTTTTGGAAATCTTTCAATATTAACACTAACAATACAGGAAAGTTGTTTAATTTCCTAATATTTTATAAGAGTAAGATTATAATTATGTAGGCTGTTTTATGGCAATACTGCAAAACTTACGTAGAACGCAAATGGAGAAAGGTTAACTGCGGTTACAACGCCGAATAAACTGTTTGGGATAACAGCGTCCAAGCGGGTAACTGTACACAATTTTCTTTACAATAAAGTTACGAAGGTTTCAGTCAGGATAAACACACGGGCTTAAATATATATCCGGGTATATATCCTAATTATCCGAGTGTTGATTATAGATGCCTACCTACAATTTCATAGGGGTCTTCTACAACAGAGATGAAGTAGCAAATGGAACTGAAAGTGCAGAAATCCTTTTATAGGTTAGCAGGTATTAAAGTATGCGCTTTTGTAACAGAATTCCGTACCCAATTATAGATTAGGCATTGCATATGTTTACATATTACATAAATTATTAAAAGTCCAAATTACTATAAAACGTAGGTATCTACGAGTATAATGATAGCGGTTCCTTATTTCATTTGCATATACACTCGTATATAAGATAAATTTGAAAACTTAAAAACAGCTTACTATGCTTGTGGGCTAGCGAAGCGTAAGTAAGACCTAGCCGCTTAGTGCTTTCCGAGGAATGAAAAAAGATTAATTTCCTAATTCAGAAATATTGACGTGAAACTAGAAAATCCAGTCCTAACACTTTTCAGTGATACCCGGGAATCGAACAAAGATCGGAATCTGTAGTTATATTCCATCAGAAAATCCAATTAAAGGAAAAACCTCTCATAGATATCCTGCTGGGAATATAGTGAGGAATATTTGTATTCACTCTTTGAAGGAGTTATTTATATCTCCTTTAAAAGCGTCCCTTTATAGCGCGTCCTTTGTAACGGTTGTATTCTATAAGGACCGACGTAACACTGGTCTCTAAACCATAAACAAAGTTTGAAAAGCATGAATAGAACGCAACAAAGGCGATCGAGCGGCGGTCGTTGCATCATCGCGCAACGTGCAGTGAAAGTGAAGCAGATTATGCGAGATCTTGGGCTCCTTTGTGCTGGGCTATTCAGGAGAGTCTGCAGCATCGTACTAAACCTTTAGTTTTTTTATGAACCCACTTTAATCGCTGATACCCTAGTGGTTTGGACTGTGGACGCTTTGGTTCATGGGACAGAGCTTGACCTCGACATGATGAATTTCTTTATTCTTCCTTTACAGATCCTTTTCGGGAGTAACATGCATTTTAAATAAACATCACTTCTTATTAAAAATACGAAGAAAATATCTATAAAGTATTTAAGTGGAAGTCAAATTTAGAAAACACAATAATGTATATTTTTTTTTGTCTTTTCTGTTGTAGTGTCTGTATACTCTTTGAATCTATTATCTATATAACACTAACTCAGGCCTCAGACCTTAGGCCTTAGATTTGTCTTAGACCTAAACGCTGCCTCTCCGTGACATCTTATGCTACGAGTACCTACTGAAAATGAGCGTTGTACTAACTGATTACGAATGATGAAACATTTTAATTTTCTGCCCTTTTGTGGTTTTTATTTGCGTTTAATATGGTCAATTGAGTTTATTTATTTAATTATTAATCTTTAATCGCCGACGTTACGGTTTTTAATTTTAATACAATAATAAAATCCAAATCTAAAACAAGAAATATAAAAAAGTCTAATAAGAATATAAAAGGATAATCTTAATAATAATATAAACAAATGCTGTTAATTGAATTAATTTGTAGCCTCCGTTACCTAAGGCATACTAATAGCTAGGTAATATCTGCACCCTTATTACGAAATATATATAGTATAATTAACTTCGCAAGCATAGATAGTTTTCAACATACCGAGTCGAAGCAATTTAAAGAGCTTCACTAGTAAGTTATATTACAAATTTCGGAGGCATAACATTCTTAACCTCAGTGATTCAAAACAGAAATGAAAAACTTTTCATGTAATTTGATTGGACGTAATTTTACTTATCCGTAAAATAGTAAAAAAGGTGCCAAATAAGGGCCGGCGCACACTGCCGGCATGGCATGGCGTGTCATGGCAAAGGATTTTATTACTAATCAAATTATTTTGAATCTTATTTCAACGAGCTTAGGAAGCTAATGAGCAGGTGGTATAGAAAAAAATCTGAAATAAGAAAACTTGCGTGTGAGTTGATTTTATTTTAACAATCATAAATTGTTGTTAATATTATTGATATCAATTAAATAAGTTATTATAATTAAGTTCTGTGATACAATTGCGAATTTGAAAACTTTGTAGTTTCTTTTTTTGTAAAGTTCCGGATAGACCCTGCCAAGTTTAATAACAAGAAGTTTTCGATCCGTTTCATTAACTGAATTCTTAAAATCTAAAATGAATGAAATCTAAACTGAATTCTTAAAATCTAAGCTAAATTCTTAATATCTTTAATCTAAATCTAAACGTAACGCCAGCGTTACGTTTAGATTTTCAGAAGCTTAGTCAGGTGAAATCTCGTACTAAGACTCATCCCGGCATTTAACGAAGTCGAGCCAAAACCATTTACAACAATATTATAAAGAACGCGGTTTAGAACAATTATTTAAATTACCTGTGGGTATAATGAGATAGAATAAGATTAAAGTATTACTTACTAACTTAATTTACGAAGTCAAAGTCAAACGTTAATTTATTCAAATAGGAGACTATTCAGCCACTTTTTTCATTGTATAAAGGTTTATTGTGATAGGCACTGTAACATCATGATCAACCCATTACCAGCTCACTACAGAGCACGGGTCTCCTCTCAATATGAGAAGGGTTTGACCATAGTCCACCACGCTGGCCATGTGCGGATTGGCAGACTTCACACGCCCTTGAGAACATTGTGGAGAACTCTCAGGCGTGCAGGTTTCACGTTCACTATGTTTTCCTTCACCGTTGAAGCAAGTGATATTTTTTTTTAAACGCACATAACTCCGAAAAGTTAGAGGTGCGTGCCCGGATTCGAACCGCCGACCTCTGATTAGGAGGCTGACGCCCTAACCACTAGCCTATCACCGCCACTGTAACGAGGGACCGTAAAGCGCTTTGATCTAAGGAGACACTTATACCTTAGCTGGGCAATCTGATAATCACTTCAATTAACGACCTCTGTTTGGTACATGGAGAAAAAATATTAAAACTAAGATGATCTGTCTAGACTAATGCGTAGGTTAGGTTAGTCAAGGGCGTAAGAAAACCCTTCTCCGAGAGGCTGTAGAGAGCGTTATAAATTCTATTTTATTAAGATAAGATAAGATAAATACTCTTTATTTAATAGAACACAAACTTTAAAGAAACAACAATACAAAACATTTAACACATAAGTATGCAAAGGCGGTCTTATTGCTTCAGCAATCTCTTCCAGACAACCCTTGGGGAAAGAATTAATTAAAATATGAGGGTAATGGCGCAATTCAAAACATAAAATAAAATATCAATAAATATAATATATAAATATATACTTTTTATACAAATAAATATATATCAGTACACATAAACTATTGATTAATATGGCATTTAGACAAATAAAACTTTTTAAGTCGACTTTTAAAAATGTTAAGATTGAGATCCTAAGTATATTACTCAAGATAGAATCCCTATAAGCGGACATAGTAGCAGCTAACTGCTAGTTAACTTCCATAATAGCAATCAATCGCGTACAATTGTATAAATTGTCCGTAAGAGCCTTATCACACTTGGATACCGTGGTGGCGCAACCGTTTTGTCTTGAGCTACCAAACAAGAACTGTGAAGACATCAGTTGGTAAGATGCGCGCCACAACATAATTTCCTGTACTATTTTTAATAGCCCTACAGGAATGGCTGTTTTAAAATGGAATGTTATACAGAAATGCTCGACAGGAATTCACTGGTAGAATAACTGGTAAGTGAGAGGGAGGCTAAATAACATAGTCTATACTCGTACATAATTTATCCACTACAAGTTAGCCCTTGACTGCAAACAGATAGTAGCAGGCTAACCTGCTAGGGACATGGTAAGCCCACACTCCTAATTGGTTTCTACGCGACATCGTGCCGGAACGCAAAATCGCTTGGCGCCACGTCTTTGTCGGTAGGCTGGTAACTAGCCACAGCCGAAGCCTCCCACCAGACCAGACTCGTGCCGGGAATCGAACCCAGGACCTCCAACTTTAAAATGCAACAGCGCGCGCGTCCCGTTCACCGCCACCACATTGGTTGCGCAACCAATTTAATATCAATTTAATCAATTTTACACTGTACAAATTTTATTAGTGGGGCAACTAGTTGCACCACTGGCGACTTAGATTATTTACGCTGGATAAGATCGAGCGTAAATAATCTAAGTCGCCAGTATAAGCGGCGGCGATCTTTTTCGCGACACCAAATGTACTGTACTAATAGCCTACCGATATTGAATCGCATAGTTTTATGGAAATCACTACCCAGCGATAAATTAAATGCGTATAGATAAGGAAAGCCACTACCAAAAGCGAACAAAAAAAAACTGCATAGAGACCGCTTTAGATTGCAATCATCGATTCTTTAATGAGTGCGAACGATACTAACACAGTGCAAATATTCGGATACTTACACACGATTAGAGACTTTACGAGTATAAATAAATAATAAATAAATAAATAAATAATGTATTTTATTTAACTAAGATTTACAATATTTGAAAGGAATTATTTTTACAAAAGCATACATATTTCAGTTAATAAATACAACGTTATGGCAATGACATGTTTACAGAGTATACATTTTCCATTACAAAAACGAAAATAACATATATTTAAGAGTTTTTAAAATAATATTATATAATTCCCGTAAAAATTTTATACAAATTCTTTTTATTTTGATTTTTATTTTTATAAAAACATTTACCAGTGGACCCTACACTAGGTGATTACCTGTATCGTAGGGTCCAAAAAAGTATGCTTTTTAAGTGTGTTTTTGATGTGTGGACTAGCGCAGTCCGAAGTGGTCCACCTTGGGACAGTTACATTTTGTTACTAAGGGCGTGTGGCGCAGTATTGGTGCTCAGTTTTTAGACGAGTTGCATTCTTGTAGTTTTGATTTGATATCACATTTAGAAAAGTGTTTGGAACTTTGGGCCCATCGAATTACAGTTCCATATTGAATAAGAGAGCTTTAGAATTAGAAATTATATATATATCGAATTATATAAATATAGAAGCGGTGATTGCCTAGTGGTTAGGGCGTCAGCCTCCTAATCAGAGGTCGGCGGTTCGAATCCGGGCACGCACCTCTAACTTTTCTGAGTTATGTGCGTTTTAAAAAAATTTAAATATCACTTGCTTCAACGGTGAAGGAAAACATCGTGAGGAAACCTGCACGCCTGAGAGTTCTCCATAATGTTCTCAAAGGCGTGTGAAGTCTGCCAATCCGCACATGGCCAGCGTGGTGGACTATGGCAAAACCCTTCTCATATTGAGAGGAGACCCGTGCTCTGTAGTGAGCCGGTAATGGGTTGATCATGATGATGATGATGATATATATCGGATGTACAGGATAAGGCAAAGCCTGCCCTACGAACTAGTTTATAAGTGCGAACGTTATTGATAACTGCGTAATGTGATGCGATATATTTATTACCCTTTCAACGCTTAGCTAGTCAATAGATAGTTAAACTTTGTATATACGTGTAAATTTCATCATGATAAGGTCATTAGATCTGTTGTCTGGAAGAACAGAGCTGTTCCCATTGAATAGGAAATAATTTTTAGAATTAGTACAAACGAAATTGATCAAGAAAAATTACCCTACCCTATAAGCTGTGATAGCCTAGTGGTTAGGACGTCCGCCTCCTAATCAGAAATCGAGGGTTCGATTCCTGGCACGCACCTCTAACTTTTCGGAGCTATGTGCATTTTTAAGCAATTAAAATATCACTTGCTACAACGGTGAAGGAATACATCGTGAGGAAGCCTGCACGCCTGAGAGTTTTCCATAATGTTCTCAAAGGCGTGTGAATTCTCCAATCCGCACATGGCCAACGTGGTGGATTATGGCCAAACCCTTGTCATATCGAGAGGGGTAACGTGCGCTGTAGTGAGCCGGCAATAGGTTGATCATGATGATGATATATTATATAAAAATATATGTTTCGTACCATAATATAAAACCACCATCCTCTTTCCCAATTCTGTATCTTAAACATAAAGCCTATGGTCGCTTGGAAGAGATCGCTATGTAACGATAAGGCCGCAAATGCACTAATTTATATCGTATTTTAAGTTTTTTTCTTTGTACTTTTGTGGTATACAATAAAATACATTACATACTCATTTTTACTGGTGGGAGATTTCAGCCGTGGCTAGTTACCACCCTACCGACAAAGACGTGTCGCAAAGCGATTTAGCGGCACGATGTCGCGTAGAAACCAATTAGGAGTATGGGTTTATCATACCCCTTACAAGTTAGCCCGCTACCATCTTAGACTGCATCATCTCTTACCTGGTGAGGTTGCCGTCAAGGGCCAATTTGTAGTGGATAAAAAAAAACATACATACATACCACGAGTGAGGGAGCGTAAATATTTCCATCTTCTGTGTTCCCTAATAGTTATAATATGGGGATCTTCAAAGGGCGGATTAACAAATTGCTCAAGGGCCAGCAACTCATTGGCGGTTCCTCTGGTACTGCAAATGTTCATGGGCGGCGGTAATCACTTGCCATCAGGTGACCCGCCTGCTCGTTTGCTCACTATGTATAATATATAACAACGTCTACCCCAATACACGCCTGTTAAGTGTTAAACGGTTTGCATATTTGCTAAATCGTTTGCCACATCACAACTATGTATTATAGATAATAATTGAGGCTCACTAAAAATGCCAAGGCTGTATGGCGGTGTCGGTACTGATAATTGAACTATTTCAATAAATTACATTAATATTGCATATCAAGCAAAGCGTCTAGGAGTTGACTTACGAGTCGATCACAAAAAACAACACTTATTGCGTATGTGTATTTAGAGTAAGTTTCAATGTTGGTTAACTCACAACACATTCATGTTGGTAAAAATTTGTCATTGTTGCTGTCAATTCGTCAATAAATGACAAATCCATACAAATTTGACATCCAACTCTTTAAAGCTAACGTTGGAAGAATAAACGAGGGGCACTGAGTGTATATTTTGCCATATCAGTGTATCGACCGTTTCGTACCGATATACCAAACTTCATATTTTGGTAGATTGAAGAAAAGCTAAAGTGTTAGTCATGCTAAAATATAAGGTTTCATAAACTAGTTTGTTTTTTGTTTCTAATTTTAGTCTAAATATTTTACGTGGAAAGACATATTGTTTTCAAAAAATTACTGTTATCTTTAGAAACATATTACATAAAACAACGGTACGTCGAAATACTGGTTCAAGCATACTTTGAAAGCACTACCATATATTTTTGATCGTATGGTCCAGTACTTTGACGAAGGAGAATATAACGTACCTCTCCTCCGGTTCCAAGTTAAGGGCCGCGCTACTGATTGTTCAGTAACTATGCAAATATACATACGATATATAATTAAAAAAACGCGATTATTATTCCAATTTACACGCCGTTATAAACTATTTACAGATATTAAGCGATTAAAATAACAATTTTAATCGGTGTTTATTGTTACAAAGTTTCGGTTTTATTACAAACTTACAACATCTGTGATAATTATGTGAGCAAAGAATTAATGAAGTGAAACTGTAAAAACTACCAAATGTCTGGAAGAATTTTCGATTAAATAAATTGCGCCTGCATGTGAAAGAAGTAAAAATTCCTAAATAAACAACAGTCAAAATCTTTTTCGAATTACAATTTATCTATACTTATCACCTTGGTGGAAGTGGTGGTAGCTTAGTGGTTACGGCGTCAGCTTCCTAATCAGAGGTCGGCGGTTCGAATCCGGGCACGGACCTCTAACTTTTCGGAGTTATGTGCGTTTTTAAAAATATTAAAATATCACTTGCTTCAACGGTGAAGGAAAACATTGTGAGGAAACCTGCAGGCCTGAGAGTTCTCCATAATACTCTCAAAGGCGTGTGAAGTCTGCCAATCTGCACATGGCCAGCGTGGTGGACTATGGCCAAACCCTTCTCATATTGAGAGGAGACTCGTGCTCTGTAGTGAGCCGGTAATGGGTTGATCATGATGATGATGATGATCACCTTATTTAATGAAGATCGTTATTGATTTAATAGCACAAGGCCACCGCTCTTCGTCGTCCGACGAAGCCTATTTAGAAGTTCTATCCTTCACATTTGTGCTTTTAGTATTAGTTATACAATTTATAGTCCGCCTAATATATATACAATTTATAGTTATCCTTTTTCTAGATGAGGTTGCTTAACGTGCTTTTGTATCGTCATTGAAAATTCTCACTGAATTCTTGTCCGTAATAGTTAGTTGCCTAAGAAGTTTTTTAGTTATTTTTAGGCAGCTCTTTAATAAACTGTTTCGTTGAGATTGCTGGACTGGGCTGAAATTCAGTGCTCTAGATTTTGCTTGGCCGAGCGAGCTGTGAACCTTTTACTTGGTAGTGCCAGACATTTCAAACGTCATCCTGGTGCTGGTTACGATATTAACGATTATATAAACGAAATTGGGTGTGAATTGGTCTATCTCCAAAGGTACTATAATTTGTTGATGTGAGTGATAGATGCCTGTAATATGAATAGGTTTATATGAATTAAGCTATTTTTAATTTGATTTGATTTATAATTTGAAGTGAAAAGATAATTTATTAACAAAGATTCAATTCTATCATAATTCCAAAACAAAATGATTCAATTGCCCATTGCCAATAGAATTTGCATCTTCAAACATCTCAGTCTTCTACCCAGTGTGCCCATTTAGATATAAACCCCTGTCCTGTCTTTACGCGGGAACTTGCGTGTGAACACTAATCTATACATCTATACATACATACAAATAAATAAAATTGGAGTGTCTGTTTGTAATATTGAAATAACTGTTTTTTACTACATGCATATGAATATGTATACTGCACATACACCAAAATTTTTTTTTTTTTAATTTTTGTCTGCCTGTCTGTTTGTTCCGGCTAATCTCTGAAATGGCTGGACCGATTTTTACGGGACTTTTATTGGCAGGTAGCTTATGTAATAGGGAGTAACTTACGCTACTTTTATTTTATAAAAAGTCTTTTATTTTAGAAAAATAAAGTAATGTTGCAATGTCCAAGTACTGTCCAGTACCGCGCGCGTGCCACCACCTGTGCCATCACGTCTCGGGCGCCTCCCACCACTTCTCCCAACTACGAATCAATATCCGATTTCTAATTTTTTTTTTTTTAGAAAGGAGATACTTTAATGTTTGTCCTGTAATTATTTCAAGTAATTCGGGTTAGTAATCTATTGCTTCGTGAATGAAAGAGAAACAAACACACTTACTCAACGCAGACGAAGTCGCGGGCGTCAGCTAGTTCATAACATTATAAGTACGTACAGACAGCATCACAGATAGGTTGGCAGCTCCCTAACACTTATCATTAACTCTATTACTATGTTTAACTGTGGATAGATTTAGGTGCTAATATTCAGTTACTTTGTAGCCGTACAATGTGGCAACCAGTCTCCAATCTTCGTCAAGAAACCTCGACAAATTAAGTAATTGATGTTTTTAGCTTTCGCACACAAAATACCACTGGTTGGTATTTATATAAGGACATTTGTTTTCAAGGCATGGCGTAAATATGATATTTTATGGATACACTTGAGAACGCATTCGAAATATTTGTGTATTCTAAGCTATATTTCGGGATAGATAATTATCTTTAGGGATAGAAATTAAGCTCAATTTTTCTTCTCTCTCTCTCTCTCTCTCTCTGAGAGGCAGGCTCCAGTAGCGCGAAATAATAAAGGCTGCGGAGGATACGAAGTACCTTCTACTTTCCTTACAATTTTTGAGATTCAAATTCAAATTCAAAATAATCTTTATTCAAATAGTCCTAAAAAAGGCAAAGGCAAGGCAACGCTTCAATAATTTACATAGTTGTTATTTCATGGTGATAACTATATTCGTAAACTTAAAACTAAAGCTATGAGGGTTCCAAACGCGCCCCGGTCTGAGATGAAGCCCACAACAAACTTAGCAGGGATTTTTTTTCGTTATCACCAACTCACAGAATGAATAATAAATTATAGTACCTATGGAGATAGAGCAATTCACAACCAAGCTTTTTTATCGTTTATATAATCCTTAATATCGTAATATGATTTTTCTACAAGCGTTCGTTTTATAAAAACTTTAAACTTATTGATAGACATCTCCAAGATATTAATAGGTAATTTATTATAAAATAAAATACAATTTCCTTTGAATTCATAATTTATATAATTTGGTGTTTTATAAAGCTTACATCGACACATAATCACGTGTTTTTAAAATTTGTTAAGCCTTGCTCAGATTAGAGAGTCTGGCTAGGGCTTCATTAATGACATTTTTTTTATACACTTCAAATTAACCCTTTCCGGCAATCTCACCTGATGGTAAGTGTTCCCTTGTCCGCTTGTCGCCTACATGGGGCCGCTGTAAGCCCGCCGCTGCAGTTCCAAACAGATTATATCGATTATAGGCTTCTGTTGAGCGAATTCAAAACGCTCCTCGATTTTTAATTTGACGCATTTTTGTAGTAACTTTACTATGTCTTTGACTGTAACCGTATATCAGTCAATTTTTGTCTGGCGTATGGTGAACCCATACACCTAATTGGTTTCTACGCTACATCGTGCCGGAACGCTAAATCGCTTGGCGACACGTCTTTTTGGTAGGGTGGTAGCCTCGGCCAAAGTCTCCCACCAGACAAAAGACTAGCATAAATAAGTATAGATATAATATTAGTGTTAAGATTAAGTTTATTATTTCTTGCATTCGGTGCACGTGCCCATTGGTCTCGCGTCACGGTTATCGTATGACGTGATACGACGTTTACGTAATCACTTTTATGTCCGTTTATTAACGAAACGTGGGTATTTTTCTTCAATTCAACGATATTAATGGTTTTTGCGTACAACGTTTAGTCGTTGCGTGGCATTTCTGTTAAGATTAGCGGTGCAGAAACGCACCGATAAGCAAGTTGTATGTTCAAACGAACGAATTGTTTTGAGATAATAGATAAAAAGATTTTAATTTCGGGAAGGCCTACAACTACAGTCTGTCTTCATAATATGTACTAGCTGTTGCCCGCGACTTCGTCTGCGTACAATTGCTGATTTCCCGTGAGATTGAGGTTTTAAGCTACAGGCAAATGACAAATTGCCTATTTTCGTGTTTCTAAATTAAAAAACATAGGACTTTCATACAAACTTCATAATCCCATTTTAGGGGTGGAATTTCCAAATATTCTTTCTTAGCTGACATCTCTTAACTATCAACTACCTACTTGCTAAATTATAGCTTTATACGTGCAATAGTTTTTGAGATGTTTAATCAGTATGTAAGTATGTAAGTAAGTGACCTTTCGCTTTTATATATATAGATTGACTGTACTTTAATTTAAAATAAAGAAACACCCGGTAAGAAAATTCAATATAATAATTAATTATAATAATTTAGTTGTCGCATGTGCAGCTTGTACACGGTAATATTATCTAAACAGTATACTCAGCCGTATTTTTGAAATAAAGTACAGTCAGTCGCACCACGCCGCACGGTACCTAAACATGCGATAGGGCTGCCCGCCTCCAGCATTTTAATTATGTTTGCCTACTTTGTGTTTCCATTTAGTTTTGTGATTGTAAATATACTTTTATTTTTATAAACATATAAAATACTTTGTGATTTGAAGAAGTGTTCAATAAATGCGTGGTATTTGCCACCCTACCGACAAAGACGTGTCGCAAAGTGATTTAGCGTTCCGGCACGATGTCGCGTAGAAACCAATTAGGAGTATGGGCTTACCATACTCCTAACAGGCTAGTCCGCTACCATCCTAGAAAGCATCATCACTTACCACCGGATGAGATAGGGGTCAAGGGCTAACTTGTAGTGTATAAAAAAGCTACGAAATAATTAAAGAGTTCCTATTCCTATTTTTTTAAATATGTACAAAACGATATAAAAAATTTGGTATTTAGCATTTAATTATTGTTTGCTTTGTTGGTTGGATAAGGTAATAAAAACCACCATTACGCACTTGTGCATAGGTTTTTATCTAACCGCATGTATCTTGTAATATTTCCCCGTAATGAGGTAACGTTAATGAATGAATGACCGGGTATATTCGAACCACGACCTCGGGGTTACAACTCCTCTGTTCTTGATTGATGACTTATTGCTCTGTCCAAGGGGACAAAACGATACGTCAATAACATAATGTTTATACAGATACATCGGTGTTCGCGTGTCGTTAATAAAACCTTCGGTATTTTGCCCTAATTACCGTGCATAATGACGGCGGCGTTCTATAGATTAGAGTGATGCAGTCATCATGATCAACCCATTGCGGCCATGAATTGGCAGACTTCACACGCCTTTAAGAACATTATGGAGAACTCTCCGGCGTGCAGGTTTCCTCACGATGTTTTCCTTCACCGCGCAAGTGATGTTTTAATTGCTTAACGCACATAACTCCGAAAAGTTACAGGTGCAGGGTTCGAACCCCCGACCTCTGATTAGGAGGCTGACGTCCTAAACACTAGGCTATCTTAGTTCCTAGTGATGCAGTAAACAACTGTTGTACCTATTTTCCTTACAAATGAGGAGGTATAGAGACATCTTTTTTTTTTTTTTTTTTTTTTTTGTCGTGGTGGAAGACATCTGCCGTAAATGATTGTATATACACCGCAATTATTTTATACCAACAATCACATGAGTTGCAAATCACTGTGACAATTCTATAATTATCAGACATTAGGTTATACTCGCGACTTCGTCTGCGTTGTTCGAGTTCTATGGAAAACCATTTGCTTGGATCAGATAAAACTCCCCTTAATCCGGTTGCCAGCCAGATCTATGCTAATTCTCCAAGATTAACAAAGCTGAAATCTACGCACGAGAAAAAAAGGTTGTTTTTGTCAAATAAATGAAATGACAGACGCATTCGAGTCTGTATAGTAGTATGGATTATTCTGTATTCTTAACCAAACTAGCTGTCGTCCGCGGCTTCGCTCGCGTTATCTATTCGTTTTCGCATGTAATGTTTCATTGCATAATTGTTTTATAAAAGTAAAGCAAAGCGTTAAGTATTGCTTGTAGCTTTAACCCATAGAATTGCATTTTTTTGGAATACAAATTAACCTCTTTGATTTATTGATTCATGAATAGAATATCTATGCAAACATCAAATCGTAACATAAAAATAAAACATTTATAGCGGTTAAGACACAATTAATGTTCACAGATATGTTTTTAAACACATTTTAAATTAGATATTACAAGTATCGTAAATAAATCTGCATGATAAAGTGTCTACATAATATTCTCAAAGGCGTGTGAAGTCTGAAAATCCGCACATGGCCAGCGTGGTGGACTATGGCCAAACCCTTCTCATATTGAGAGCAGACCCGTGCTCTGTAGTGAGCCGGTAATGGGTTGATCATGATGATGATGATCATGAATTCGCTATACCATAATAATAGTTTGACTTTAAATATACACTGGACTGGACGAATTTTTCATGGTTTAATATCAATTTATATTAAAATTTATGCTATATTTTGCATACTATTTATTTGGTAGAATTTTATGGTCTATATATTGACAAAATTGTATTCACCTACATATACATGTAAATGATTTATTTTTGTTGGCGACACGTTTTAGTCGGTAGGGTGGTAACTAGCCACGCCGAAGCCTCGCAATAGACCAGACTCAAGCCGGGAATCGAACCCAGGACCTCCAACTTTATAATGCATCAGCCACGGAGGTCACGGTGAACGCGCTCAATCGCTCGGTGATTTTGTGCAGCAAACACAAAGTTGACTTGCCTGTAACGAGATTTATCGTGGTAAACTAACAAACCGGGGTGTGTCGTGTGTTAGACACCTTAGGTTTTTGATTTTTCGGCGTTCGTTATTTTTGTTAAATGCGCCATAGACTCCCAGTAATAAAACATCCGTCACTCGTAAAGGCATTGTACCGCGTCTGTATTCCATGTAATTACATGAAGTAACCCGCCGGTAAATGCTCAAATTGGCCAATTACGTTCAAAGGGCGCGCTTAGAGCGCCGAGCACTGACTGTAACATGTTTTACGATCTTCACGCATTTGTTGACATGTCGCATTGATATAGTCTTTATAACGATCGAAGGAAGGTAATGAGGGATGTATTTCAGCACGCTACGTTTGTTTTTTATTTAGCGTATAATATATCTAGCGTTAAGCGGTGATAGCCTAGTGGTTAGGGCGTCAGCCTCTTAATCAGAGGTCGGCGGTTCGAATACGGACACCTCTAACTTTTCGGAGTTATGTGCGTTTTTAAGCAATTAAAATATCACTTGCTTCAACGGTGAAGGAAAACATCGTGAGGAAACCTGCAAGCCTGAGAGTTCTCCATAATGTTCTCAAAGGCGTCTGAAGTCTGCCAATCCGCACATGGCCAGCATGGTGGAATATGGCCAAACCCTTCTCATATTGAAAGGAGACTCGTGCTCTGTAGTGAACCGGTAATGGGTTGATCATGATGATGATGATGATGATATCTAGCGTTTAAATCTACGGATTGTTTTCAAGCGTTTCCTACGCTTGAAACAATCCGTAGATTTAAATTATATTTTTATTATTCCGTATTTTTAAATTAATTCAATGTCAAGAGAAAATTAAAACCTTTCGTAGCATTCAATTTAATAAGTGTAAAACTATTTAAACTGTATTCGTCATTATTAAATATGTCGAGTCAAGGACGTCCGAGTTGTTTTTTGTAAGGGTGACATCAGCATTGCTGACGTCACGATTTTGTTTACTTTCGCTCATAGTAATTAAAACCACAACTTGCCGGTTTACACTTTTATTGCGATAATAACTAAGAGGTCCGAACAGTCCGACGTCTCAAGCGAGAGAATCCGCGAAAGGCATGGACCGCCCGTATTTATAGCACAAAACATGCTTGTACAAAATAGATTGTCACTGGCCCAATTGTGTTAGCAAAACCATCAATAGCTAAAATGCGGGTAATTATTGAATTCTTGAGGTTTTTGGCGCCGCTTAATAAAGTTAATAACTTCTTCGCGCCGACAAATATATTCAACTATATCCGATACCACCACCTACCACACCTACCACACGACCATGATACGTAAGTTTACTATCGTGGTATGATTCCGTGATAATTCCATATAAAAAGTATTAAAATGGTGTATGTAGTAGTTTCTACAGTCTCAAATTACATCGTTTATTCTTACCTAGCTCTATAGTAACAGCAAATGACATTTCGATGTATTCACCTATAGTTAGGTAAGGTACCGAGCTATCGGTCGCAATTGATACTGAACATTACACTTTCGTCCATGCCAGCGATTATCGTGTTTATAAAATGGCCGCATATTAAAAATGGCGTCCCGCATCGGACCGTGACGATATTGGCAATGGGCACGTGCTTCGATCTTTTTCAGCTACTTTTTCTAACCTATTTATTTTGCGCAATTTGTTTAATTTTACCTAACTTAATAATAATTCACAAAGTCAAAGTCACTCACTGTTTTTAAAAGAGCTGTCAAATTTTATTTCCTCACGCAAAAATTAGGACTTTTATGTTTATTTTATTTCTTTTTATTAATATTATAAGGTATATATTAGTATATTTATTAATGTATTGTATTATTTATGTAATCCGGTGTATGTATTAGTATGCAAGTTTTTGCTTATATTACTACTTACGCCTACTACCTACTTTCTGTTTTCCTAATCCTAAGGTTGCCTGGCAGAGATCGCTACTAAGCGATAAGGCCGCCTTTTGTATCCTGTTACTTCATGTTTTTTTTTTATTATTTATTATTTATAAATATATATGTGTGATATGTGGTCAGTCGCCAAAAAGATTCCGAGAACAATAAAAATTCATTCACGAATTTACGTAAATAACGAAAGTTTGCTCGCGAAAAAGCCAAAGTTCTCGTCCTTAACTTCCATAAAGCTATAAAAATGAAAAAAAAAAAATTTAAGTTGAGAAAATAATTATTATAAGTAATAATCAATATTCTTACACAGAACACAGATATAGGTAAACATGAGAAAGAGACAAAAATTGCATACTTTTTTTAGCCAAATTTCGTCTTAGACCGCATGCAATATAATAACAAAAATAATACTGAGTAGGTTATGGTTGCTGTTGGTTTAAGTTATCACCATAGACTTACAAACAATTATTACAAGTAATTGACGTATTAAAAGTGCCTTATAACGGATTATTTGAATGAAGTTTATGATTCATTGATTGACTGATATTTAATTCATCAAAGACTTGGTCTAAAAATCTTTGTCTGATACACTGTGGAAGATTTGGCTGTATTGATCACGTTACAAGCCGTGGTTTTCGCGTGAATTAGCGGTAAAAAACTAATTGAAAATATGAATGTGTTTTTTTTTTGTATGGGCAAACGTGAGCAAAAGTTGTCTGGGTTGTTAATTACGCACACTGCATATGTTAGACCGTAATTTGGCTGCACATCGCCGTACGCCCGGCTAATATTCTTGACTTAATCGAAGTTACTCAATCAAATCAAATCAAAAAATAGCTTTATTCAAATAAACTTATTACAGGCAATCTCTATTTAGAGATGTTCATATGTATCACATTTTTCATTATTTCTATTAGTGATGGTGATAATTACACTCGCCAACTTAAAACTAAAGCTAAGAGGGTTTAAATCGCGCCCAGGTTAAGAACAAAACCCACAACAAACTTAGCCGGATTTTTTTTGTTATCACCACCTCACATAATAGAGCAATTCACACCCAAGCTTTTTTATCGTTTAATCCATCCGTCAAATCCATTTCTCTCGTAAATAATGCCTCCTTATCAAAAAGATACCTGTGAGAAAAGAACAGGAGAGTTTTAGGGCTGTTCATTCAAATTTAAATTCAAATTCAAAATAATCATTATTCATAGTCCTTCAAAAGGCACTTTTGACGCGTCAATAATTTACATAGTAGTTATTTCATGGTGATAACTATATTCGTAAACTTAAAACTAAAGCTATGAGGGTTCCAAACGCGCCCCGGTCTAAGAAGAAGCCCACAACAAACTTAGCCGGGGAACAACAAACTTAGCTGATTGGAAGCTTATGTATTTACTATTGTAGCATTGACTGAAGCGGATTTAACCGTTCTTTGTTCATTCATAGATTGTCAGAGGGATGTGATATAGTCAACAAAATATGGCCACTCCAAAGTTATGATGTTATGCCATTCCTGTCCGATGAAATCAGGAATTATTCTTTGGTAAAGGGAACTTCTGTGCAACATAGGAATGAGTTTGGTTTGGGTTTCTTAATAGGGCGTTTTACATTCGTAAAAAAAATAAAAATTAAAAAGTGTGTAAAACTTTTAATTCATCAGCTCCAAAGAAATGGTTGCTTGGAAGAGATCACTATTAGTGATAAGGTCGCCATGCTATGTCCAATATTATATATTGCAATACAGTTGTATAAATAAATAAAGTTTGCTCTAAATAAGGGTAAATTGTTAAATATTTTTCTATAAAAACATTGTTGTCTGTAAAAAAACTGTAGTATTGCCAAGAAATTAAAATAATCTTCCTGAAAAGTTTATATTTCAACAAGTGTCAATTTTATTTATGTCGGTTTTTCACTATGTCACTCCGGATATAACTCGAATGGTGGAATGATAAGATAAAAATGTTGAAGAAAAGAAATATAGGTATAACAAACTTATGAAATTGAATATTTATATTATTTCTTTTGAATATTTATGAAATTGAATATTTATTTTATTTATTTTATTTTTGTATTTTACTGCAATAGTGACTGTAAGATCTACTACACTGAACTAAGATGCAGCTTATTGAACAAATTAGAGACATTGGTGTCTTTGCTACATCATAGCTAACTTGATGATAATTAAAGCTATTTTAACAAATTTATTATTTGTACGTCCGTGAGTACACGGGTTATTTCTTCGCGTGTACACGGTTACGGAAAGTAGGCGTTCTTCTTTATCCTCCGTGCATATTATCATCATCCCCTTGCGGAGACAATGACCAGATAATCCCGGTTTCATAACGCGATGATCCCTTGTCCGCTCCACGCCTACATGGGGCCGCTGTAAGCCCGCCGCCGCCGTTCCAAACAGATTATATCGATTATAGGCTTCTGTTGAGCGAATTCAAAAACGCTCCTCGATTATTAATTTGACACATTTTTGCAGTTACTTTACTCTTGTCTTTGACTGAGATATATAAATTTCCGCGTACTATGATACATGTGATATTAAGTATAAAATCGTTGTTTTTGTACAGTACGAAGCAAGCATAATATTATAATGAAGTAAGCATAATATTTCATAATTCAGACCGGGGCGCGTTTGGAACCCTTATAGCTTTAGTTTTAAGTTTACGAATGTAGTTATCACCATCAAATCACTATGTAAATTATTGACGCGTCAAAAGCGCCTTTTAAAGGACTATTTGAATAAAGATTATTTGAATTTGAATTTATTTAGATAAATAATTAACAAAAATTAATAGCAATAAAAAATTTGGTGCATTTTTTTCTATTTAGTCTAAACGCAGCTGTTATTAGAACCTTAAGGTAGAAATGGTTAAACAATTTGTCATGTCCGACAACGAATTAAAAGATCTTTGATTCTAATCTTGACTGGAGCCATAAGCTTGTAGGTTATTGGATTTATCGACGATACTTTTCAGTAGAAAAGAGAGGAGATAATTCAGTGATAAATTTCCAGCCGGTATTCAAACCCACAAGACCACAGCGCTCAACACTGCGCCAGAAAGTCACTTGTCTGTTCGCTCGCTCGTTTCAGTTTTTGTAACTACGCTTCGCTTTAACCCGAACATTGCATAAGCTGTCTTAACCAGCTGTAATACGCTCGCAATAAAGCCGCATTCCCTCAAAGAATATCAACTAACGTTATCTTCCATCCGCAATCCGCGAGTGCGCATTTTAAACCGCTCTGTGATGCATCTGACCGGCTTTAAACGTGACGTAGTGTAAGAGCCGGCTGTTGCAGATGTTATTGTTGTTGTAACTTCATATTATTTTTTATTCATATTCATTATTTTTACCATACCCCTAACAGGTTAGCCCGCTACCATCTTAGACTGCATCATCACTTACCATAAGGTGAGATTGCCGTCAAGGGCTAACTTGTAGTGGATAAAAAAAAAAATCATATATATCAAATTCAAATTCAAAATAATCTTCATTCAAATTGGTTTTTAAAAGGATTGATTATTTACATTGTAGTGAAGAGATGGTTAGTACATTTGTAATCTTAAAACTAAAGCTTCAAGGGTTCCTATCTCTGTTCTAAGAATCTCGAAATAAACTTAGCCAGGTATTGTTTTTGTTATTGTAATAAAACAATGCCACTCAAAACTATTTAAGGGCAACCAAGTGAGAGCAGTTATATTTTATACCAAGGTTTTTTTTTATCATTATATAAGCCTGTATATCTTAACTATAATAGAGTGTAAATCCTTCAAACGAGTTAAAAAAATTTGTTAGTCTAGTAAACTGCAAGTTATTTTTACATCTTATGTTTTATTTATTATTATGTTAATATCAATGTTACATTGGCCAAACCCTTCTCATATTGAGAGGAGACCCGACCCGTAATGAGCCGGTAATGGGTTGATAATGATGATGATGATAAGCTCATTATGAATTGTGATCTTGCTGTAAGTTTTATGGCGGTGGTCTCTTAGGCTATATGACGTCTTGTTGACATCATAGTGCATGTGACCGAGTATCTGAACATCTGTGGAAACTATAGTCTCCTCACGCGTCGGCAGATGTGGCGAAACGCCAAAATATTGTTCCTCTTACCAATAATACAAAAAAGAACTCTACCCCTTTGCAATAAGGAGTGTTTTGCAGTGACGAGGCGTCAGACATGCTGTTGTTTACGAAATAAAACTACCGCGTTTTGAGTGTCAAGTTCCAGTAGTATATGTAGCGGAAAAGTAATAAATATGTGCTAAAGTGACATACGAGACTGATAGCTACACTCCTTCACGAGAAAGAAAGAGATGGCGTGATCAGAAATTTAAATTCGATTCAACTTTATTTCATACAGTTTGTTTATCCCATTGTCGTGCAATAGAGAGGGTTTCTGAGCATCTACCCACTATGCTGCATCAAAGCAGGTTGGTGGGCTTTAACGATTATTATGATATGTTACTAATAATAACCGGGACTGACAGCTTCAGCAAATTTCCCAATTTCAAACTGGTGCAAAGAATTTTAAAATATCAGGTAATATCTTTAGCTTGTTTTCCGTAAGTAAAAGTTTAAAGTAGGTGTTGTTTTCGAGTACCTAAAGGACGCGTAATCTCCAGATGCCCCCCCCCCCCCCCCCCGACTTGCTGGGGGAGATATAGGGTTTTGTGGGATTTCTAACAACTGAAACGTGAGGATTTGGGATCTTCTAATAACGCACTGATACCTCTCATATGCGGAGTAGGTATAGGCCACCACGGGAAAAAAACACACTCTTACGGGAATAAAGTACAAATTTAAGTCGCAACTAAAACTTGGGGATGCCGAGTAGGTATAGCGCGGCCACCACGGGAAAAAAACACACACACGGGAATAAAAAAAAAATGTACAAATTCAAAGTCAAAGTCGCGCAACCTCTAGTGAGTATTTAGCTCCGAAATAATTAATGTAAGTACGTCAAAACATTGCTATTAAGAATGGTTACAGAATAAATATTTATTAAGAACAATAAAAAAGCTATTTTCTCTCCAAATCAACAGGTATTATATGTTAACTACGCTGTCATAAAAGTTTATGGTGTCGTTCATTACTCTTTATTAATGGAGACGTCAAGTCGTTATTTCCATCCTTTTCCCTAAAACGCTAGATGGAAGAGAAAAATTTCTCCGTGAGATATCATTTCTTTAGGGTTACCAAATACAAATATTAGAATACCTGACTCCCGCTAATCAGTGAGTGCAAGTTATAAATAGGTCATGGTTTAGATCAAAGTTATTAAATGTAAGGTTAATTTTGAGGTTGCATGCTGTGGTCATTTCTAGAAAGTCACTATCTCGTTTTTGTTCTTCTGAATTGTTTTTGTTGTTTTTATGTAGATTGTGACTAGTTTAATTATCCTATAAATAAATAAATAAAAAAATTGATTCTTATGCGAGATTTTCTACTTATTTCTATTTTATTAGCTTCAATTTGTATAGAATCGAAAGAATGACGATTTGACGACCTTCGAGGTGTTGCTCGGTCGCTGTCACATTCTAAAGTTGTAGGTCCTGGGTTCGATTCCCTGCACCAGTCTGGTCTGCAGGGAGGCTTCAGCCTTGTGTTCAGTAATGTTTGCGCACGTCATAAGTTATATTGCGTTGACATTAATTACAAAATATGATTGACATCAAAATGTGAAACGTATAAAAACTTTGAATAATTAACATTCTAATTCAGTAGAATAATCCTATATACTCGTACTACATACGCGGTGAAAAAAACTTTTAATTAATTCAGTAAAATAATCATACTACATACGTAGTAAAAATAATTATCATTGGAGATCTAAATTCATCGAAAAAATCTTTCAATTCATAAATAAACACATACCAAAAAAGCATAAGTCCTTTTACTCGACCTAGTTAGTAAAATCTCACTTAACAATACATTGCGCATCCTACATTCTATAAAATTAATAAGAATTTCTTATCTCAAATTCATATCTCAAGTTACATTACAGTACGTAAGTTACAATGTTGCTTATTTGAATGCAATAGACATCGCTCGATATCGCTGTCTATGCTAAAATATCTCGCTAACGGATTTGAAATCTCCTCTCGTCAGTTGAAAGGCGCATACGTCGAATCAGCTTATGTAAAATGGACGTCTAACGTCTTCCCTGTCATCGCTATCATCCTCGGCTCATTCTTATCTGAACGATATGAGAGAGGCATTTAGAAGCCTTTAGCTGCTAATTCTAAAGCGCAGCAAACTGAGTTAGAGCATCGTGGAGTTAGCATTACTGACATTCGCGTGGTTTCAGATAAATATTCGGGTGTCTATTTTTTTTCGGACTGTCTTTTAGCTGTTGGTTGCCACAGCGTAACCGGGTTTTTTGGCGAGCTTCGGAAAGAAGAAGCCAGAAGAAACTTTGAGCCTTAGGGCTCGAGGAAACTAAGGGAACGTCTGCGTAAAAGCGCCTCCTGTGAAGCTGAAGCTCGGCTTAGGCGACGTTTGGAATAACGGGGGGGTCGGACGGTGAGTGGTCCGTACGTCTCCGAGGCCGTGGATGAAGCCCACGTTCGGATGACGTAAGATAGCGGGGACCTCGTCTTCGCCGGCGAAGACGGTGTGTAGCGTATGATTGTGTGGTAGGTGGTACGAGTATGTTATCAGTAGTTATCTGATCGTCATGGTCATGAAGGATACGTTTAGGTCTCCTCTTTCGGAGAGGAGCGCTTAGGTCAGGGGTGGGGGTGTCTACTCTATACTACATCCCGTTTAAACTTTTGTTTTGTAACAGCAATTCTGAGGCATTCAGAACTCCAACTTACACCTTATTATTGTTTTCCATCACGCATGATTAATAGCATATGTGGTACGAAGAAAACTATGTTAATTTCTGCAGAAAAAAGTCATGTTTCATTCGTATTCATAAGCTTTATGAACCCTCGCTCATTTCCATTCCCCATATCTAAGGAACAGGCCCGTCCTCTGGTAACCCTTAACTTGTTGCGTGCCACCATCTGTGCCCTTGACACAAAATCTGGGTCACTGGAATGGGACAACCTGTTGCTATAGGAGTGAAAGGGATAGTGTTATTGTGTACGAGAAGGACAGAAATTCATAGAGGTTAAATAAAAATATGGTGGCGGCGAAGTTTATTAGACTATCGCGATTTCTTCCGCGTGCAATAAAATATGTTACAAAGAATTTACCTAATCAAACTTGCATTCCCTAACCTTACAGAAAATTGCATTGTTGAATTATAGTAGGTAAAACATATTTTTACAATACTGACACCCGGAAAGTGCCCTTTAGGTATATGTTTAAGTTTTACTTGAAACAATAAAAACTATTGATTATGATTAAGAAAATTACAGAAAAATTACCATTATGCTTATACATAAAAATATCGAGCTTTTAAGAGGCAGGGTAGCAAAATAACAGACACTAATTATATAACTCTTTCCTTTCACAAAAGGTTGTCTGGAGGAGATCGCTTTTAGCGATAAGACCGCCTTTGCGCATTATGTTTGTTTTTTATTTTATTTTTGTTTTATTTATTTTGAATTCATGTTTGTAGTGAATAAAAAAATATATAAATAACCATGAATCATACTGTATAGTTAAAGAAAAACAGAATTATTAATTAGTAGATAATAGTTGTTGTGCTGTCTTTATCACATTGCTTCCTTATGAACAGGATGGCACACTGTAAGATCTGCCAATCTAGTTTAATTTAGAGATTGGTGAACAGAGGCATTGTTTAACCAAATATAGTCATTGCCGTCGCTAAATGAAAATGGTGAAAGATTTACCAACAACAAAATAAATTTTATGTTAATATTGAAAGCTTTCCGTAAAAAAGAGGACAATATCGTATCAGAAAAGCCATCAGGCGAAAATTATCATAAAAATAGGCGGGGGCGTCGGACTGTGAAAATGGAAACATGAGGCTCGCGCGTCACCAGGCAACTTTATAGCTGGAAATTTTTTCAAGGCATTGCGTTCATCATCGTCATTATAAACCCATTAGTGGGCCGCCGCAAGCACGGGTCGCCTGTAAGAATTTAAATTCTTAATTTAAAGGGACTGTTGTCAACGTCTTCTCACTACAGTTTAAAAAATTGTATGTGGGGAGGCCTTTTTTTTTTTGTCGTGGTGGAAAAGATTTGTAGCTACTTCCGTCCTTTGGGCAGGACGGAGGTTATGTGGGACTCCCACCCATGGGTGGTCTACCTGAACTAAAAACCACCACGGCATGTCCCTCTCGCTGGTTTTAATGGACGCCCGGGGCACCCATTGTATACTTCCCGGTCGATGTGGGGAGGCCTACGCCAGAGAGGCGACTTCTACCAAACACTTGTGACGATATTATAATATAAAATTTGACTGAAACTTGTAAGGAAAAAAAAAAAACATTGACATAATTTATTATTTTTATTGACTTGGTAGCTGAATAAATGGCTATTTCTTTTTATTTTATTTTTTATTTTATGTACGCATTCAAAGCGCGTTTGAATTTATGTTAACTTGAATTAGTACATCCAGTTCTAGTTATAGAAAACGGGTCACTTGATGTTAAGTGATTACCGTCGCCCATGAGTCTGTAGCAACAAAAAAGCGACCGATACGTTGCCGGCAGAACCCAGTTTCCCAGCGTACCAGTCGTTTTCTCATTGGCATCACGCTAAATCACGGTATGTCTTTGCCAAAAGGGTGGTTACTAGCGGCTAAAACCTCTCGCTAGACTCAAACCCAGGTCTTCCTAATTAATAATACGACAGTGTATACGTAATATACGACAAGTCAATTTGTATGCGTTATAGATAAAACTCATAACAGGTACCTACTCCAAGGCTTATTGCCTCATTTAAACTGTTTTTTTAAGGCATATCAATCCGACACCCCAATACTCTGGTAGTTGCGGCTTCTTTTTACTCGCCCGACCTAAGCGCTCCTCTCCGAAAGAGGAGACCTAAACATATCCTTCATGACCCTGACGATCAGATAATTACTGACAACATACTCGTACCACCTACTACACAATCATACGCTACACACCGTCTTCGCCGGCGAAGACGAGGTCCCCGCTATCTTACATAATCCGAGCGTGGGCTCCAACCACGGCCTCGGAGACGTACGGACCACTCACCGTCCGACCCCCCCGCTATCCCAAACGTCGCATAAGCCGAGGTGCGGCCTCAAAGGAGGCGCTCTTAGGCAGACGTTCCCTTAGTTTCTTCGAGCCCTAGGGCTCAAAATTTCTTCTGGCAGAGCTTCTTTCCGAAGCTCGCCAAGCAGCTCGGTTACGCTGTGGCAACCAATAGGATTAGTACAGCTAATAGACAGTCCGAAAAAAAAAGGTTACTAAATCTCCCGCTAGACTCAAACCCAGGACTTTCTACTTAATATACGACAGTGAAACAAGTCAATATGTATACGTAACAGATACCTACTCTAAGGTTTAAATCTATGAAGCGTAATCTGACAGCAAAAAGAGACAGATTTATGTTGGACACATAACGTTGTCTCGTTTAAACTGTTTTTTTAAGGCATAGGTAAGACTAAAAACCCTTTATAGAACTCGTACTTTGTATTACCGGCTATATATACTGGTATAACCCCGGCTAAGTTTGTTGTGGGCTTCTTAGACCGGGGCGCGTTTGGAACCCTCATAGCTTTAGTTTTAAGTTTACGAATATAGTTATCACCATGAAATAACTACTATGTAAATTATTGACGCGTCAAAAGTGCCTTTTTAAGGACTATTTGAATAAAGATTATTTTGAATTTGAATTTGAATTATTAGCTTTGTATGTGAGACCACTTTTCTTTGATCTCTCACGTTTGACCCGCCCACTCGCGGGCTACTTAACGTGATGCCCAATTACCTGTAATAATCGATAACAGCATCGCTGTCGAAACGCAATCACAGTAGAGTTACTAAGCCAACAATAGGTTGGGTGTTATGCAATTGGCGGCCGGTCACTAGCTCCGTGCTCTCCGAAGCTGGAGACTGTCTGATGAAGCCGTCGGTATCGATCGTATTTAATTTTTTTTTATACATTACAAATTAGCCCTTGACGGCAATCTCACCTGATGGTAAGTGATGATGCAGTCTAAGATGGTAGCGGGCTCATCTGTTAGGGGATGGTAGGTAGATGGATGACGTGTCTTTGTCGGTAGGGTGGTAACTAGCCACGGCCGTCGCCTCCCACCAGACCAGATTCGAGCCAGGAATCGAACCCAGGATCTCCTTTCACCAAATTAATTAAATCCACAAAAAAATTACCCTGGGTTGCAATCTCACCTGGTGGCAACTGATCCTGATTAGTTTCTACACGATACTGAATGACTTGGCGAATGTCGCAACGTTTTAGTCGTTAGGGTGGTAACTAGCCACAGCCGAAACCTCCCGCTAGAACGTCTACAGTTACAGTTATAAAAACTAGCTAGCTGATTTCGATTATCTTCGGATTTTTAAATCTCTCGCCTGATCCATTTATTAGATTTTTTTTTTCGAAAAAGTTTTTTTTTATTCACTACAAGTTAGCCCTTAACGGCAATCTCACGTTATGGTAAGTGATGATGCAATCCAAGGTGGTAGCGGGCCAACCTGTTAGGGGTATGGTAAACCCATACTCCTACTTGGTTTCCACGCGACATCGTGCCGGAACAGAAAATCGCGTCTTTGCCTTCTCTGACTGTATCCAGTAGTCAAGGGTTCAGTATGTGAAATTTCTGTTGGTTACTTTTGCTATTATTTGTAGCTGTGATGGCCTAGTGGTTCGGGCGTCCGCATCCTAATCAGAGGTCGGTAGTTCGAATCCGGACACGTACCTCTAACTTTTCAAAGTTATGTGCGTTTTTAAGCAATTAAAATATCACTTGCTTCAACGGTGAAGGAAAACATCGTGAGGAAACCTGCACGCCTGAGAGTTTATAATATTCTCAAAGGCGTGTGAAGTCTGCCAATCCGCACATGGCCAGCGTGGTGGACTATGGCCAAACCCTTCTCATATTGAGAGGAGACCCGCGCTCTGTAGTGAGCCGGCAATGGGTTGATCATGATGATGATGATGATGATGATGATGATGATTAAGATAAAAAAGTACATTTTTAAAATCCCGCGCAAGAGGATTTCTCGATAATGTCCTCGAGGAACAACTACTCGTATGTCTGTAAATGAAATCTTCACTTGAACTTTTGTTTTAACTTTATATCAATTGACTAGTTTTTGATTCTTGCCTTTGTAGTTAATTATATTGCTATTTTTTTTTATGTGCGGTATTTGTGAACGTTGTGACAACCTTTAAAAATCTAAACATTCACATTAGCTCACAACGGTAAAAAATAATGTATTAGCTGTTGGTTTTCCGTAATAAATAAATAAATAAATCTCTGTGGCAAATTTTATCAATACTGATGCTGTGGCTGAGCGAAATACAGATAACGAATAAGCAAACAAATAGACATTCGCGCTTAATTTATTACTATAGACCATAGGATGCTCGCCTGATTACCATATGACAGCGATAATTGTGTGCTTAATGTGTGTTAATTTGTGATGGTTAAATTTTTTTTTTATACAAAAATAAATAAACACGGACACTGAGCAGGATTTCAAGCATTTCGCTCAATCTCAGGTCCAGTTACAAACTCCTTTATTATGTTAGCTATTTCTTATTTTGAATCAAATACCTATTCTGGCGATTGCTATACCGACTCCTTAGGGAATAAATATACACTTTGGCAGTACAGTACTCGAATAACTACCTTAATAACGAGGTGTTAAGTTGAAATTTGCTTATGGAGGCGCAACTATTTATTTTCTCGGTTTACGAAAATTTTCTCGCCTCAATAACAACTAACGAAAACCTCATAGCTCACTAAACTAGCCGGTTAATGTATTATAAATATAGTAGCTGACCCGGCAAACGTTGTTTTTCCATATAAATTATTTCTAGGGAATTTCTATTGTATAAAAAAATAACTAAGCTATTGTGTGTAAGGATGTGGTATATGAGTGTAAGAGGCATGGAACGCTGTGACCGATGAGGGAATATAAAAATATCATAAACATTGTTTACGTTCAAAAATTTTAGCTTTAGAATACGCTCAGGGAAATTTTAGTCGAATCCGAGTGAAAAACATTTACAATAAAGACGATAATTGTTCGAGCGGGATGACAAATTACTAAATTACTAAACTGACTATTAAAAAATAGAGGTTGGCGATAGAAGGGGGAAAATTTAGGATTGTATGTATATGATAGTTTTCAAAGCCACATAATACAAAAATAAAACAAAAAAAAATATCCAAAAAATTAAATTTATTTTTTTAGAGTGGACACCCCTTATCACTTAGGGGTTTGAAAAATAGATAGTAGCCGATATTATGAATATGAATATGCATAAAAAATTTCATAAGAATCGGTCGAGCCGCTTCGGAGGAGTATGGTAATAAACATTGTGACACGAGAATTTTATATAAAAGATAAGATATAGACAACTGTTCTGGGATTCTTAAAGCAACGAGAGTAATTATGAGTAATGGATACTGGAGTTAATTAATATTATTCCAAAGAAACATGTTGTCCCGTATTCAAAAACTAAATCACATATACAGTTTTCAATCATCTCTTTTCCTTAAATTCTTCTAATAGCCCTTGACGGCAAACTCACCTGTTGGTAAGTGATGACTGTGATGATTCCAAAGATGGTAGCGGGCTAGGGGTATGATTGACCCTTATATTCTTATATTCTTATCGTCTCTACGCGACATCGTGCCCGCACGCGAAATGGCTTGGCTTTCTTTCTCTTTCGGTAGGGTGTAAACTAGTTACTATTGAAGCCTCCCACCAGACCAGACTTTCTAAATTGCCCCTGCCAGGAATAGAACCCAAGACCTTTCGTTTATAAGACACTCAACAATGGAATCGTTCTTACCAAGGAGGTCGTCCTCTTTTATGGTCAAGAGGGTTTAGCTAACCACGCTGCTATACGGCTCGATGGGTTATAACGATAATTGACACGTGTTGGAGATACTAACCTAGTCTAAAACAACAGCTATGCCCACTCTACGCAAAAAGCGCTGGACAACGCTAATGAAGAAAATACAGCAATATATTCTACAGTATAAGCAAGTTTAACCCACAGATATAATATCTTCTTATAAAGATATATTACCTCTCTTAGGACCACCCCGGCATGGGCAGGTAGCGTATTGTCAGTACGCCCGTAGTATATTTATGTTTCGCGAAAAACTAGCGAAGCCATATTTGGTCAACAGTCATTGATACATAACCGTCCAAGACATACCGTTACGCGCGAAAAGGCCCTAGGATTGTTTAGGCTAAGGGTGATATTTATTTTATTCGAATAATAAATATTAATCAATAATATTTATTTATCACCGGATTTATAGATCAGGTCGTCAGTTCTCATACATACATATCAAAGTTTCCACACAAACAAGAAACCGCTAATAATAAATAATAATCCTACTAATACTATAAACGCAAAAGTTTGTCTGCATGGATGGATGGATTTTTGTAACTATTTCATGCTAAAACTACTAAATGGATTTTTGTGCAACTATATCTACTTATATATAGCTCATACATCAGAATAACACATAGTCTACAATTTATAAAGATATTGTGTGAATTGTCTAAAATATGACGTCAAGTCAAGTGTCAAGTAGGAAAAAACCATGTGGTTATTTTAATGTCATAATGTTAGTTTTTTTCTACGCCAATATAAGCTACTCAAATCGCAGACGAAGTCCCAGGCACCAGCTAGTCAATAATATTATTGTTAGCTGTTTTTTGTTTGTGGTTTTTTTTATAAATCCGATGGGTACCGCAAATTATTTGACTTACAAAGTAATCTATGTTATATTTCAGACATAAATTTATCTCATGGCCAAATTACATCTAAGTTCTGTGAGAGGTTAACGCGTGGTTGATTAACAAACTTCCATCCATCCATCCTAACTCTCGCATTAATAAAATTAGTAAGATTTTGAAGCTTTTAGTTCACATTAGCATAATCGCGGTGTTACTGAGACGCCAAATACTGTTCAAATTCGCTAATCGACCAATAATCGTTGATTATTTTGTGTTTACGAAAGAGTGATTAATTATGTAATATCATGTAACTATGCTATTTGTTGAGCTGAAACGAACGCGCCAATTAATGATGTAGTAAGTTAATAAATTGATTTGACAGCGGTCTAAGTATCTAACTGTATATCTGATACTTTATTTTACAACAAAAACAACAATTTTTCGTATCATCTAATTATACCGATTTTCAAAATGTTCAAAAGCTTTTCCAACAGTTTAATTGTGTCACTTTTTAACATTATACGTTAAGGAATGTAACATACAGTATACATGCTTACCCTTTTATTTTTGTATTTGTGCTGGATCATGATCTAGAGTAGATCTTCTACTTCTTCTTGTGGATTTTATCCGTATCCAACGTCCAATAAGGACGTTCGAAGAAAATCATTCGTTTCACCTGGGGCCACAGATGCGGCTCCTCGCTGGGTCACTCCAGCCAGTCCCGGTCTCCGAGAGCTGCAGGGATTTATGCTGAGGAGTCAAGGTGTGCCGTGCGTTGGTCTGACACTTCGTTGCAACGGAGCATTAAGTATTTCAGTGTTTCTTCCGTCTCTATGCATCTGAGAACTGTCAGTTATACCTTAAAGAAATAAGTTTTTGCTTAATGGGCAATGGAATTTTATCCTTCTTACTACTATCCTAAGTTTGACTCGGTTTAGTTGTAGTAGTTTTGTCGTTAACCGTTGGTCTCGCCTCTCTCACCATCGACTAGGTCAGTGTTTATTAGTGGTACGCGTACCCCCAGGGGTACGTGAAGTTGCATCAAGAGGTACGCGCAGCTATCAGTAAAAACAAAAACAATTTCCAAAATGTTATTGTTTAACGATCATCATCGTAAAAGCACGGAGCACCGATCACCATCCCGCGCCGGATTTTCAAGAGCTGTGCGAAGAAAAACGTGCATATTTGTCTAAATAGCGTTTTCGCCGATACATTATATTCTGATTTTCACTATTTTTCTGTAATTTGGAGATAATAAATGTTACTAAGCGGTGATAGTCTAGTGGTTAGGGCGTCAGCCTCCTAATCAGATTTCGGCGGTTCGAATCCGGGCACGTACTTCTAACTTTTCGGAGTTATGTGCGTTATTAAATAAAAAATATCACTTGCTTCAACGGTATATATTGAGAGGAGATCCGTGCTCTGTAGTGAGCCGTGAATGGGTTGATCATGATGAAATGTTATTTAAACTGACTTTTTTTATATATCATTGCTACAATAAGGGGTACGCAGGTTTGAGGTCTTTTTTGAAGTGGTACGTAGCAAAAACTAATTAGGAAACACCGGACTATAATATAATATATAATGTTCCATTACTAATGGCCTGTGTATCTTTGGCAGTGTAAATCGGCGCGAATGTTACAGTGTACGTTGTAACAGTGCAGTGGCTTCCACCTGCCCCGCTCGAACCGGTCGTTATAAAATACGACCAATTTATAAGGAATGCTTGTTTATTAGTGAAAAAATACGCCGAGCGCGAATACGACGACTTCAACGAGGGTTCCGTGTCGCTATATCAAAATAATATCAAGGTCATTACACTGTGTTCTGTTCAAACACGTTACGTGAACAAGCTTATATGAACCGAAAACACTGTAAACAAATTTAGCATTTATTCTGATAGTATATAGATACCTAAGCTGTGATAGCCTACTTACTGGTTAGGACGTCCGTCTTCTAATCAGAGGTGGGGGGTTCGAACCCGGGTACGCACCTCTAAATTTTCGAGTTTTGTGCGTTTTTAAGCAATTAAAATATCACTTGCTTCAACGTTGAAAGAAAACATCGTTAGGAAAACTGCATGCCTTAGAGTTCTCCATAATGTTCCAAAGGCGTCTGACGTCTGCCAATCCGCACACGTCAAACCCTATGGTCAAACCCTTCTTATATTGAGAGGAGACCCGTGCTCTGTAGTGAGCCGGAAATGGCTTGATCATGATGATAATGATGATGATAGTATATGAAAATGAAAAACAAAATGAAAAAATATTTATTTGACCAAAAACTCACTCATTCAGTTTTACAGTTGTTGGATGGTACCTACACTAGGTAATCCTGTCCCGTGGGTACCTTATTCGCTTTAATAGTTGAAACAATCCAATACCGACTGACGATCGCTTTTTGTCTGGTGGGAGGCTTCGGCCACGGCTAGTTACCACCCTACCGACAAAGACTTATCGCCAAGCGATTTAGCGTTACGGCACGATGTCGCGTAGAAATCAATTAGGAGTATGGTTTTCCATACTCCTAACAGGTTAGTCCGCTACCATCCTAGACTGCATTATCACTTGCCACCAGGTAAGATAAGCCGTCAAGGGCTAACTTGTAAAGTTATAAAAAAAAAACGCTCGGTTGACTAAACTATATTTTTGTTGCAAAAAATATATAGAAAATATGACTGGCTCTACAACTCAATGGTTATGAAAGTAACATGTAAATTGTTATGTAATACTTTTTTATTTTATTTAAGTCCGCTTGCATTGTAGGATTGTGGTGGATCATTAAATTGATGGTTATTTCTTTTTATTATAGTTCAAGTCCGCCTGTATTGCAGGACTGTTGTGGCCCGCTAATTGGATGGTTTTTTTTATACACCACAAGTTAGCCCTTGACGGCACCTCACCTGATGGTAAGTGATGATGCGGTCTAACATGGTATCGGGCTAACCTGTTAGGGTTACGGTAAATCCATACTCCTAATTGGTTTCTACACGACATTGTGCCGGAACGCTAAATCGTCTTTGTCGGTAAGGTGGTGACCACGGCTGAAATCTCCCACCAGACTAGACTCGAGCCGGGAATCGAACCCAGGACCTCCAACTTTATAATGCGACAGCGCGTGCACTGCGTCACGGAGGTCGTCGTTCCTACGAATAAGGGCCAATTTGCAAAATCATAACTGTGTAATATAATAAAGGCATTTCGGTTAGATAGACTGGTTTTACCCCTAGGGGGGTAGTCCCACATAACCTCTAGTCCTGCCCAAGGGACAGAGGTAGCAATAAAGCTTTTCCACCACGACAAAAAAAAAAAAAGATAGACTGGTTTGATATATTCAGGGCACGGAACCCCAGAAACCTGTACCGATCCCGCGCTAGAACGTAGACGAGGTCAATATGTCGGTCGCCTTTGGAAGAGAGCGAAAGTCATGCGAGAATCGAAATACCTGCGGCCTATATACCTACTGGCGTTTATACATTCATGTACGGTATAATACGCACCAGCCAGCCAACCAACCAACCATCCTAAACTAACCTTATCCTTATATAAAATAGAGGCAGAAGTGGCAATCGCAATAAAACATCTGATTGAATCTGATATATGTCATGTTATATTTCAAGGTCAGACAAAAGTGCCATCTTTAAAGGTTTCAAATTAATCACAGTCACCTAGATAGAGTCATACACACGCGATTACGACGGCAATCTCACCTGGTAAGTCATGATGCAATCCAAGATGGTAGCGGGGTAACCTGTTAGGGGTAATAAAATACTCCTTATTGGTTTCTACGCGACATAATGCCGGAAATCTAAATCGCTTGGCTACATGTCTTTGTCCTTAGGGTCTTAACCAGATACGGCCAAAGCCACCCACCAGACCAGACTCGAGCCGGGAATCGAATCCAGGACCTCCAACTTTATAATAATGCGACAGCGCACGCACTGCGCCACGGAGGTCGTCAAAACACCGCTTACGTGATTACTGTTTCCTTAAAATCGCATCATCATGATCAACCCATTACCGGCTCACTACAGATCACGGGTCTCCTCCCAATATGAGAATGAGAAGGGTTTGGCCATTGTCAACCATGCTGGCCATGTGCGGATTGGCAAACTTAATACGCCTTTGAGAACATTATGGAGAATTCTCAGGCGAGCAGGTTTCCTCACAATGTTTCCCTTCACCGACACTGCACATAACTCCGAAAAGTTACAGGTGCGTGCCCGGATTCGAACCGCCGACCTGTCTGCCACTAGACTATCACAGCTTCAAAACAAACGCATTTTTGTAAAAACGCATATTGCTAACAAAAATTTTAAATTTTCGATAGCAATATGCAATTGATTAAAAAAATGTCTGTACATTAATATTGAATGCAAATGTTGCTGGACCACCATCCATCACTTAGATCGTATTACTTAACACGTCATTATCACACTTAAATATTGAATGCACTACAAAATCGATTACAAATCTGATCTCTGCATTGCGATATCAAATTATTGTAGCTGTAACATTTAGTTATAATGAGTGCTAAACGATTTGGTTCTAACGAGTACGTATTTTTTGTGCGAACATAATAAAAACCTACACTTAGGATGACATTACTCTTATTTCAATAGGTGGACGTCCTCTGCAAGATAGATCTTTTGATTTGCACACATAATGGTCTTGTGTAACTCGTTCAAGGACTCTATTCATCTCATGGGAAGCCTTACCAAGACTGGGTTTTCTAGTGGTCGCCATTCTAGCACCAAAGTCCTCAAAGTCCATTAATACTTAAACAATCATCATCTTCATGATCAACCCATTACTGAGTCACTAAAGAGCGCGGGTCTCCTCCCAATATGAGATGGGTTTGGCCATAGTCCACCACGCTGGTCATGTGCGGATTGGCAGACTTCACACGCCTTTGAGAACATTATGGAGAACTCTCAGGCGTGCAGGTTTCCTCACGATGTTTTCCTTCACCGTTGAAGCAAGTAATATTTTAATTGCTTAAAAATAAAACGCACATAAATCCGAAAAGTTAGAGGTGCGTGCCCGGATTCGAATCGCCGACCTCTGATTAAGAGGCTGACGCCCTGACCACTAGGCTATCACAGCTTCAAGCTTCAGCTTCCTAAACAATGTGATGTGCCTATTATTACTCTGGCTTTACAAGGCTCTATCTAACGATATCGAACGATCTGGCATTAACTAACGATATGATTCCAAACCCGAAAAGAAGATTACAATATTAATCTTCTTTTCGGGTTCTTTTTTCTTATTTATTACTATTGTAATGTTCTTTTCGGGTTTGGAATCATATCGTTAGCAATTTTATCCACTGGTTGCAATAGCAACAATAAAACACAATAAAATTGCTAACGGTTTGGGAGTATTTAGATTTATTAAAGCGCATTTTTCTTTCTTCTTTCTTCCACCAATAATACATTAAATATGCTGGCAGTGGTCAAAAAGTATCCGAGGAAATCTTATTTTTAGTAGCTTGCTAGTGGAAAAGACAATGTGTTAAGCCCAACTTAGAACCTAACTCAGTAAATGCAATAGATTTTCTTTTTTAAATTATAAACCATGTTTATACAAAGAAAATTGGTGTTTTCTTTCTATAAACATTTATTATAATACTAAATATTTTAAAACAATCAACTGATGGCCCCTAATTTAAAACAAGACCCGAATTCTTTTTCTGCTGGATTTTTTAATTGATTGTTTCTCTGGTGGTACTATCATTATTGATCAAGGTTTTATGACTTTGATTGTAAACTTCTAAAAGAAATGTATTATAACTGCACACCTTTGTCCACAGGTCTTCAGCAGTGTTAACGTGCGACAGATCATGTAGTGGCGATTTGTAAACAAAAATATTATATTTCGAAAATCGTCCAAAATGGCCGATATCGATGAAATGAATTTGGACGATGTCGGTTACGAATACGATATGACGAAGATACCGGAGATCGTCACTCCCGACGAGATGAACGAGTCCGGGTATCAGGAGGGCTCGGAGAACAGTTTCGGGGATAGGCGCGATTCGAAGGAGGGCTTCGGCGGCGAGGGTGACTCCGATAGTGGCGTGGACGGCGTGAGCAGCGGCTGCAGCACGGCGGACGACTGCCCGGTGGTATCGATCAACGACGTGGTGGCCTACTACGATGACATCCGCCCGAGGCGGCGGCATGTGCCTCAGCTCAACTTCTACCATGTGGATATAGAGAGGATGGCGATGGACGCTGTTGTTAAGGTAAGAGTATTAGTTTATCTTATAAGGCCATGTTATATGTGGCCCATATATACACTTCTACTTTGTTCTTTCCAGTCCGGACCGCATCATCATCGTAATCTTTACCGTGCGATTATCGTGCTTAACTTCCTTCGGTACCTTCTTTAATCAATGAAACTTACTACAACTGCTTAAGCAACTGTTAGAGCTATTTCCATGGCGCTAGTTCTTCTAACGATCTCTTAATATCGGAAACATTCAGTTTACTTCGAGAGTTCTGTTGCTACTGATTGTACCTCTAAGAAAGATCGTATAGCATCCAAAGAAAAATATAAGTAAAAGTTCTTAACGCTGTCAGGCGTATTGCTTTCAATCAGCTGCCAGAAGTTAAAAAGTCACCATAGATCTGGTGACTTTTTAACTTCTGGCAATAGAGTTATATTTGCACCTTAAACTTCGTAAGTGCGCAAATTCTGAGGATATCATGGAGCAACTCCTTGAGATTAGATTTGTAACCATTTGAATTTTGGTACACATAGTAGAATAATATCTGTACCAAAATTCAAATGGTTACAAATCTCCAATCTCCAATTTTAAGTTGGAGGTTCTGGGTTCGATTCCCGGATCGAGTCTGGTCTCGTAGGAGGCTTCGGCCGTGGCTAGTTACCTCCCTACCGACAAAGACGTGTCGCTAAGCGATTTAGCGTTCCGGCACGATGTCGCGTAGAAACCAATTAGGAGTGTGGGTTTACCATGCCCCTAACAGGTTAGCTCGCTACCATCCTAGACTGCATCATCACTTACCATCAGGCGAGATTGCTGTCAAGGGCTAAATATTAGTGGACAAAAAAAAATACTACCAGCGTAATTGTACTCGTAAGGCCCATTAATCCTGGGCTGATTGGCAAACTATTCAAGAAGTAAAATACAGCTTAATATTTCACATCGTACGTTATAAATTTGTAGGCTAGATGTAAATTTAAGCGATGCGAATAATAACGTGATCTCAGGCCACATTATAAACAAAAGTGTTACCAATCCAGTCTATAACAGACTAAAGTAGTAGACTAAACGTCGATGGAACTTATGATAGTGAAGAGAAAGGCACCGACACACGCCGGCTTAAATAAAGCGTTTTGTAACAAAGTTCTCGATTGCGTCATTCGTTCTAATAACTTTTGAGTAAACTCGAATGCAGTATGGAAAAGTTGGACTGTCTACACTAGGTAGCCAATTTAAAGTTTTTTTTTCATCGACATTATCCTCAGCTTATCAAATTCCACATCACATTTGTGTATATACCCTTTCTCTTTATGTAGTAGAGCTTTCCCTAGAGATTATAACCGGGTACGAAAGTTTAATTGCATCCAGGACGGGGACACAATTTCTTACTATCTTCAGAATTTCTTACTTTCTAACAGAAAAATATTGTGAATATCTTGTTGGTATTAACTTAACAAACGCAAATTTGTGTTTTATATTAGTGGGCAACTGGTCGTAGTTTTTCCAATATATTGTTACCAAATTCAACCGTTCTGAACTCTTTCTCAATAAGAACTTCAACTTTACCAAATTTGTTTTTGTGCAAACCTAAAAAGGGGTACGAAATTTTCTCGCCTAGTATAAATACTTTACTGTTATTAAGTTAAACCTCAAGGCGACAATAATTTGATTGTGCTCGATAGCTTTTGTTGCCATCAGCATATAACCACTTAAGTCTGCAAGACTTCAGAGTGCGTCACAAAATACTACTATTTTTAAAATTATTCGTTCTACCTTAACATAAGTTGTTAATTCGCTTATAGCAACGAACCTGTAATGTAGTAAGACAGAGTAATCTATGAAATTCATTTACATTTGGGATCCCGCTGTTGAATATTTAAACTGGCTTATGTACATTATACTCGTAGTTATCTCAAATATCTCCCATATTCATATCCCTATTAAAATATATCTAACTCAAATATTATTTGGGACTTAACTGGGATAAAAAAAAAGCTTTTTCAAATCGGAATAATAGAAAACGTGAAAGCTAAAATTTTATCCTTAATAGACTTACCAAGTACATTAATTTAATACCCTTACATAAATGAGAGAGTGGGCTTATGCCCAGCCGTGGTACTTTTGTATGCTGTTGATGACGATGAAAATAATATCGGGCTGATTTTATTTTAGGCTATTTTAATAGATAATCTATTTCTCCTGAAAGGTAGGTCAACCAGCAAAAAGCGTTTCTAATCGACATATCTTTAATCTACAATCATAAACAATGCAAATCAATCCGATGTTATCAGTACAGGCCCAAAACAATGTGCGTACCCGACATTGACCTACTTTTCTTGGCAAAAATTACCGGTAAATGGATATTAATATACCCTTACTGTACACCCTTTTGTTAGGTAAGGTCTTCTATGAAAACATATTTTAGGCACATATTCTGGAAGCGAAAATGATCCGTTTCCAAGAGATCATACAACGCTTGCAGAGCTAAAATATAAACTGAAACCTAAGAGTCAAATGATGTTTTTTTTTTTTATACACTACAAGTCAGCCCATGACGGCTTTCTCATCTGGTGGTAAGTGATGATGCTGTCTAGGATGGTAGCCGGCTAACCTGTTAGAAGTATGGTAAACCCACGCTCCTAGTTGGTTTCTACGCGACATCGTGCCGGAACGCTAAATCGCTTGGCGACACGTCTTTGTCGATAGGGTGGTAACTAGCCACAGCCGAAGCCTCCCACCAGACCAGAGTCGAGCCGGGAATCGAACCCAGGACCTCCGACTTTAAAATGCGACAGCGCACGCACTGCGCCACGGAGGTTGTCAAATGTGATTTATAAACACCGATTTTCCAACTTCTCAGAAGGATTATTCATAATAAATGTACACCACAGAAAAGTGTAAAAATTAAAAACCTAAACAACAAATAGTATATAACTTGGCAGCTATCCCGATTTATAGTGATCTCTTCCTAACTATGCAGAAAACGCTCGAGAATATGCTTTAGGACCTATCACCTTTAACCTCACGATCACCATCATATCTCAAGACACCGGTTAGGTTTTCATCCCTTTATCGTTAATAACTCTCAAACACACACAAGCGTTCTCTTTCCATGGCTAGAAACGGGTTAGGAACTCTTGTTTTTAAGGTACAAAACAATTATAACTAGAGGAACAGGCTCATCTAGGCAAGCGCGTCCGATCTAAGATCAACCCGAAACTGTCAATCGAGACGACGAGATTAAATAAACAAAACAAGTGCGCAAAACAGACTGGTCCAGCCATTTAGTATAAAAACACTTGATCAGGTCATGGTCATGAGGCTGCATCTAAAAGTAAGTGAATATAAATAATAAATGTTTGTTCAATAACAACTTGTAAATGTGATGTTTTTGTCAATATAAATAAAGACTAAACAGAATGAGCATCTAATCTATTAAAATAATTATGATGGATTTTGTAACGCTACTCTATTGGCTAACTCTTGAAGTTCTATATAATAATTGGCGTTTGTTTTTCTTTCATAAAAGCATATTATTATCCAAACGAAAAAGATTTTTGGATGAAATCACGAGTCAGTCTCATTAGGAAAACAAACGTCCAACTCGCGATTTACTGTTAAGGGAAAACTCATGTCGGTGCTTGTATCAATGGCTGGCAAACATTCCACGTTGGTTTAAGCTATTCAATCCGGCAGCGAAGACAAAAATGTTCGTGTGTTCAAGGAAGAAGTAGCAGGTACTTGGAGGTGAAGTAAAACAGGTGAAATGTTACCCCTGAGTTTTTAGGGAGAAGACCCTTACAAAGAACAAGAAGGAAAACTCCAAAAAAATTCAACCCAATAAAACTTTCTGATAGTTAATTAGAGCAGGAAACCTAACGCGGGCATGAAACCTTTTTCGGCTAATGAACCTTTCTTTATCGGTGCGATATAGTAAAACAAAAGAGCAAATAAAGAAGAATAATCAGATGTTTTAGACGGAACGCGAGAGTAATGTAATGTAATATAATGTAACATTACTAAATTAGCATATTAAATTCACTTTGTTATTAGGCAATGGTGGTTACGACTAATGGCCCAAGAGCTGGCGGGTAATTTTTAAGTACTCGGTAAGATCTCAAAGCTTTAAGGTAGGCTAAGCGATTTTGTATGCGTTAATTATACAGCGACGAATTCCACGTTTAATCTTGACGACCTCCGTGGCGCAGTGCGTGCGCTGTCGTATTTTAAAGTCGAAGGTCCTGGGTTCGATTCGCGGCTCGAGTCTGGTCTGGTCGCAGGCATCGACCGTGGCTAGTCACCACCCTACCGACAAAGACGTGTCGCTAAGCGCTTTAGCGTTCCGGCACGATGTCGCGTAGAAACCAATTAGGTGAATTAACTAATTGTGGGTTTACCATACCCCTAACAGGTTAGCCAGCTACCATCCTAGACTCAGCATCATCACTTACCACCAGGTGAGATAACTGTCAAGGTCCAACTTGTAGTATATAATATATATATATATATATATTCCTGCCTGAAAAGATATTATATTATACATTTAAAACTAAATAAGAAGAATAGCAAAGCAAATTAAGCTGTAGAAATAAAAAAAGATGGCAATTAAAACGAGAAACACAATGGTTGTGTCGTTTTAATCATCACGCTCATTACTTATCCTTCAAGAAAGCGAGGCCTGTGCCAAGTTGATAACGAGTTACGTTGAACCTGTTAATATTAGCTTTTCAAGTAACTTTGATAAGGTTACCGCAGTTTTAACACAGCCGTTCTTAGACGTTTATGCTTAGTGACTGGAACTATTTTAAGTATTGTATTTTGCATATGAATTACCTTTTCAAATAATACTACCTTTTCAAATAATAAAATAAAAAAGGGCTCGTACCGAGTAAGTTGTTTTGGTATATAGACAGTTGGGTACTACAAAAATTTTGTATATGAGCTTTTATGGGGTACAAATTGTAAAATTGCCACTAGCTCTTGTACTAGTTCGACTTACGAGAACGGAATGGTGAGCGTACTTACGTAACGTATCTCGATGCATCACTTAGAGATTGTATTTTTGTAACACAAAATGTTACTCGACCTTTTTTCCTCTTTTGCAATTATAGTTGCGAGTACATTCCAATAATTGGAGATCGACCTTGTCATTGCTTCACTATGACTAGCTGACTCGCCCCGGCTTTGCGCACAGAGCTCACAATAGCGAGACATCAAATCGCACAGGGATAATGTGACCAAAGAAGTGATGGTTGGATTGATATGCGTGTGAAAGGTATGTGTAGTGAAATTACGGAATATAGAAGTGAGTGGAAGAAGAAATGTTGTGCCGACCGCTCATAGCATGGCAGAAAAAAGAAGAAGATTAAAGGACTGACATTTTTTTTTTTTAAAGTATTATTGTCATCTATCTTTACTATAATAGCCCAATAGAAGTATTAATTTTCTATTATTGGGAAGTGATGTTTTGATTGATGAAGCGGTGATAGCTTAGTGGTTAGGGCGTCAGCCTCCTACTTAGAGGTCGGCGGTTTGAATCCGGGCACGCACCTCTAACTTTTCGGAGTTATGTGCGTTTTTAAACAATTAAAACTTCACTCGCTTGAACGGTGAAGGAAAACATCGTGAGGAAACCTGCACGCTTGAGAGTTCTCTATAATGTTCTCAAAGGCGTGTGAAGGCTGCCAATCTGCACATGACCAGCGTGGTGGACTATGGTCAAACCCTTCTCATATTGAGAGGAGACCCGTGCTCTGTAGTGAGCCGGTAATGATGATGATGATGTTTTGATAATAATTTATCGTAATATTACCTACAAGGGTTTCAAACGCGCCCTGGGTCTTTGAAAAAGTCACACAGCCAATATTTTGAGACTATTATTTGTATGTGCTACGTTTATAAGTTTCAATATTATACTTAAATATTGCCAACTCTTTAAATATGTAATTTAAATAAGGAAAAAAATATTTCCGTATTTGTGGCGGTATTTTAAAGGTTCGAAGTCGTTTTTACTTCTTGAGGTTTTTCTCGTGTTTGTCTAAGTTTAGTTAAAGTGTGGATTGTTACGAGTACATATAATATGTGGAGCGGTAGTGTACAAAGTGTAAAGATGAACAAAACGTTCGTAATGGCAGAGCGTTGCGGAACTGGGAACAATTTCAAAACGATATCGACTGCTCTTTACGTCATCGTTGTTCTACAATAATGAGGATTGCGAGGCGTGTTCTTTGACGTATTTCTGAGATTACGCTGCACTACTTTTACGTAGTTCATTCGACGGAATTAATGGAGGGAATCCAAATTCTTTTTTTTATCGCTGGGAAATATTTCTACGCTTCCCCTCCGGAAACGGTATAGGCAGAGCTGGCGTATGTAGGACTCCAGACTGGCGACCAGAGTATCCATTTTAACCCAGTGATGCTCCTTCGCGTGGCCTGATGGCAGGGTTACTGGAAGGCTCGCACACACGCCTGCAACCCAGCCAGCAGCGTCCGTCGAGCCAGACCTTCCACCGGAGGTCTATTATGAACCCCCTTACGAGGAAAGCTCGACGGTTGAGGACGCCTATTTTGCAGTCCATCACCCAGAGCGGAGGAATTCCAAAATATGTACATGCTAAAGTCAATTACAAAACACACTATGTCATACACGGATGTCGTCAAAATATCAGTAGGGGGACGTCCTCTTCGTCGTTACACTCTTTGTTGAGCGGTCGTGGTCATCACGAAACAATGTCTTTGAGGCCAGATGTTATGCGCCTCACAAGCATTCGCCACTTCCCTCTGCTGTAGTAGACGAACAGAATCTGTTAAAGTTTTTGAATCAATTCGATTAAACCTGCATGTTATTGACGTTGGTGTCAACGATGTTTTGACAACCTCCGTGGCGCAGCGCGCGCGCTGTCGCATTTTAAAGTTGGAGGTCCTGGGTTCGATTCCCGGCTCGAGTCTGGTCTGGTGGGAGGCTGCGGCCGTGGCTAGTTACCACCCTACCGACAAAGGCGTGTCGCCAAGTGATTTAGCTTTCCGGTACGATGTCGTGTAGAAACTAATTAGGAGTATGGGTTTACCATACCCCTAACAGACTAGCCCGCTACCATCTTAGATTGCATCATCACTTACCATCAGGTGAGATTGCCGTCAAGGGCTAACTTGTAGGAGATAAAAAAAAATGTTATTAGTGCGGTGTTAGTCTGCATAGTTATTACGACCGGGTCAGTTCTTCAGGCGGTGTAGGAGGCGTAGTTTTAGTTGGCGACCGGGTTAACGTGAGTTCCCATCTCCGTGATTGCGACAGACGCAAGCGAAGGTAGTGCACACGTGAAGCCGTAGTGTACTAACTGCTATGTGCGTGAAAATCGATATCTGCGTAGGCGGATACGCTCAAGGGCACATCGGTGTTTGTACAACAATTTGCTATCTCGGTTCTACTTGTTTTAAGTGCCACTCGGCATTTTCGACATTTTTTTGACACAAATACTTGCGGGCCTTACTTCGGCATTTGGCTAGAATACATCATCATCATCATCATGATCAACCCATTACCGGCTCACTACAGAGCACGGGTCTCCTCTCAATATGAGAAGGGTTTGACCATAGTCTACCACGCGGGCCATGTGCGGATTGGCAGACTTCACACGCCTTTGAGAACATTATAGAGAACTGTCAAGCGTGCAGGTTTCCTCACGATGTTTTCCTTCACCGTTGAAGCAAGTGATATTTTAATTATTTAAAAACGCACATAACTCCGATAAGTTGGAGGTGCGTGCCCGGATTCGAACCGCCGACCTCTGATTAGGAGGCTGACGCCCTAACCACTGGGCTATCACCGCTTCGGTAGAATATGTATTACTTTTATTCTACTACAATTTAGACCTTGACGGTAAACTTACGGTGGTAAGTGATGCAGTCTAGGATGATAATCTGCTAGCAGTATGGTAATCTTATATTCCCAATTGGTGTATGTGCGTATCGAGCCGGAATAGCCGGTATATCGCTTGGCGACACGTTTTTGTCGGTAGAGTGGTAACTAGCCACGGCCAGAATCGAGCCGAGAATCGAACGCAGGTCCTCCAAGTTTAGGTATAATGTGACGCGTCACGCCGCGGAGTTCTTCATATCTAGATAGGTAACTTTACTGGTACAGGTTTTTATACCAGTTTCATGTTGTGGCTTTGATAAGTGGGCCTTTATTTTTCCAGGATAGATATACTTTTTATCTTTAGGATATGTATAAATTGCACAAGACTATGAAAATCCCTGCAAGACCAATGTTCAGGACTGTCTTTCGGTTGACTGCAATCTCACCTGATGGTAAACGAGTCTAGGAAGTAAGTTAGATAACCTCATCAGTTTCTACGTATAATCGTATTGGAATACTTGACAGCATGTCCAGATAAGAGAAAATTCAATGTACCTGCCGGGGATCAATCCTGGGACCTCCTACTTATAAGACTGAGAGCTCAACACTATGTCAATTTAAAAAATTAATATGCTCGATTTGTAGGACAGCCTAACTGCTCCATCATATGCTAAGGAATTTGGCACTCTTTACGAAAGTTTTATCTCAACAGCTGGTTAAGGACTTTCGTAGGGAGTTACCTATTCCAAAGTCTAGTGTCCAGTGGCTATATGCGAATCGTTCGGTTTCTGTCCACCTACTCGGGGATGTACCTACGCCGCGTGTACTGGTGTGTAGTTGCTGATCAGGCACCAGCGTCACTCTATCTGATGAGTTCTGTGCCCTGTTGTTGTGTGTTCAGTTCACAGTAACCGTTTAGTTTAAAACGAACACAAAATGTTCTATGTTTGTATCTAAGATGTTTTGTTCAGTGCAAAATTATGTCCAGACAAGTTTAGCGGTTAAGCGGATCATAGGCAGCAAACACACTTACAAATAGACACACCATCGCATTTACAATATCAGTATGGACTTTTTAATTTTTATTTTTTTTATAATTCACTACAAGTTAGCTCTTGACGGCATCTCACTTAATGGTAAGTGATGATGCGGTCTAAGATGGTAGTGGGCTAACCTGTTAGGCGTATGGTACAGCTATGTCGGTAACATTTGGTCTTCTTCTGCTTTTGTTTTGATGACTTCGAGTCATCATCATCATGATTATTATTACCATCTCACTACAGAGCACGGGTCTCCTCTCAGTATGAGAAGCGTTTGGTCGTAGTCCACCACGCTGGCCATGTGCGGATTGGCAGACTGCACACGCTTTTGAGAACATTATGGAGAACTCTCAGGCGTGCAGGATTCCTCACGATGTTTTCCTTCACTGTTGAAGCAAGTGATATATTAATTGCTTAAAAACGCACTTAACTCCGAAAAGTTAGAGCCGTCGGACGTCTTAGCCACTAGGCTATCACAGCTTCACTCCTGCGACTCCGAGCGTGGCTGTCCATTGCATGCTGTGATTCTAGGGTTTTTTCAGCGTGATTCGCTCCGGCGTGCGTTCGAGCGCGTTGTGCGGAAAGCCCGCAAGTAGGCATGCCGCTGCCGCTGGTAGCGGGGTCACACGTGTGCAGCGCAATCTAATTAGCAGACGTTTACATTATATACTGCCGATGTGTCGCTTACTGCGACGTCGGACTGATTGTTGCAAAAAATGCGGCCAAAGCTGATCGCAATATGATACCACTGACATAAGACTTTTTTAGAGTTGTTCTTTGGTTTGATTCCCGGCTTCAGTCTGGTCAAGTGGGAAATTTTATGTGGCATGGCCCTGTGCGAGGAATTATGGCACGATGTCTAGTAGAAACCAATCAAGCGTATTGGTCTAACATACCTCTAACAGGTTGACTATCTCCGTAGCGAAGCGTGTTCGCTGTTTGTTACATTATAAAGTTGGAGGTCCTGGGTTTGATTTCCGGCTCAAGACTGGTTTGGAGGGTGGCTAGTTACCACCCTACCGATAAAGACGTGTCGCCAAGCGATTTAGCGTTCCGGCAAGATGTCGGGAAGAAACCAATTAGGAGTATGGGTTTACCATACCCCTAACAGGTTAGCCCACTACTGTCCTAGACTGCATTATCACTTACCACCAGGTGAGATTGCTGTCAAAAAAAAATATTAAAAATTCATTTTAATAGTTTAGATTGGACACTGCCGGAAATCAAATCCCACGTCTAACACTTGTTAGAGCGGTCATTGCTGCGTGTATGTACTCGCTCTGGCTGACAAAGGGAAACCCCTTGGTGGGCAGACGACGCCAATGGCAGTGCCGACTCCCGCTCACCCGCACACTGCGTCTAGGACCTGTTTTGCGTTCGCAGCGCAGGTTGGTTCAACGACCCGGGTAAAGCTGGTTACAGACTGAGTTAACGAGCCATTCATGTTATTAACTGACACAGTTATAGTAAAAACTGGATATTGCAGCGGTTGCAATTGTTTATGCTGTGTTTATTTTTTATTTTACAAGGAAAACTTACAGCTAATAGAAAAAGTAAATAGAACAGAAGAAAATTAAAGCTTATTACATGTTTCCACAATTTCACAAAAAAATAAGAAAAACTCAACTGGGGAAAAAAGATTAATAGAACAGAAGAAAATTAAAGCTTATTACAAGTTTCCACAATTTCACACAAAAATAAGAAAAACTCAACTGGGGAAAAAAGAATAGAAAGGGGAAAACAATAATAATAAGGAGAAAAAACATGCACAAACAAAAAACTGAATCTGGTCAACGAATTATTTAACTTAAACGTGTGAATTAAAGAATTCGTTGGCCAGAGTTCTAAGAATAGTGGTGGCAGTGGTGCAAATAATTTCTTATTAAAAGATCGACAAAATGTTATCTGTAAAAATCTAATCAAACTCAAAGTTAAACTTTGAACGTTTGCGCGGCAATAACTTACGTGCAAAACAGTTTCTAAGAGCAAATAGAACCTTAGCTTAATGTGGCATACAGCCTTATAGACTGTTTTAAGGCTGAGGACCCATTAGCAGCAGCAATAAAATTTTCATCCCCGCAATCGTGAAGTCACTTTCGAGTACCGAAATACTATAGTGTCACGGTAAATTGGACCTTATGTTATCGGTGAGTAGTTGTAATTTCCAAACTAATTGTTTTTATTTTACAAACTTGCGTTGGCTGTGGAAGTGTTATGGAATTTGAGTTTTATTACTCTTAGCCGTCATATTAGTGTGTTTCAATATTCGATACCGACCGATACTGTTGTGAACATATTAATCTTATACTAACGTCACTGTATGAAGTTCGCGGCCTTTTATTGACGTCTCATTCTCTCATCAGCGGCCGTCATTTAAGCAATTAAACCGAAAGTTGGTGCGCTATTTGACCCAATCAGCAGTCAGTACAGTCCAGTTTGTAGTTTGAAGTCAGTTTGTCAATAGGCTACTAACAACTACTAACAATTTCCGTAACCCTTCGTCCTAAGTGAGCGACGGTATGCGACATGTAGCGACGCGACATAATGCAACCAATACTTTACATGACGTATTTCGTAGTGTTTCGAGAGTAGTTAAACTTCTTGTGATCACACAAGAAGTTTAACATTGACCAAGAATAACGACAGTAAATATCTTATTAAAAACGAAACAATTTAACAACTTTTTTTTCGTTAGTGTTAAGATACAATCTCGTCACTAATTAATTTACGCGACGTTAAACATACTCGAAGGACAATAGTTCATAGCATTAGCATGCCGCGGTCGAGTGCATCAGTGTTCCCGTGACCCAGCCACCATGCGACGGGAAGGAGCATCGCTGGGTTTTAGTGGGTATTCTGGTCGCCAGACTGGCCGCCGGGGAGTCCCACATACCCCGTCGGAAGCGGCGCAGTCTTTTCTGCGTCGCCTCCGGAGGGGATGCGTAAAAGCATTTCCCAGCGGAAAAAAAATAGCATTAGCATATCGAGTGCGTGAGCGTTCCCGTGACCTAATCACCAGGCGTTGCGAAAGAGCATTACTGGGTTTTAGTGGGTATTCTGGTCGCCACTATGGCTGCCGGCGAGTCCCTAATACCCTGTCAGACACGGAGCAGCTATCGCGTCGATTCCGGAGGGGGTGCGTAAACACATATTTGACTACCTCCGTGGCTCCATGCTATGTCGCATTATAAAGTTGTAGGTCCTGGGTTTTACTCCCGTCGCGCGACTGGTCTGGGAGGCTTTGGCCGTGGCTAGTTACCGACAAGTACATCTCGTCAAGCGATTTAGTGTTCCGGCACGATGTCGCGTAGAAACCAATTAGGTGTATGGGCTTACCTTACCCCTAACAGTTCAGCCCGCTACCATTTTAAGCAGCATCATCACTTACCATCAGGCGAGATTGCCGTCGAGTGTTAACATGTAGTGTATAAACAAAAAGCTAAAAAAAACAAAAGTAGCGAATTCTTGATATTTTCGCGTCGCGTGGAATCGCGTCAGCGCGTCGCAGGGGCAGTGGATAATGGGTCTGCAGCCTAACGCGGCGATTTAATTCAATATGCAGATTATTAGCATAGTAGCATATTGTAAACAGCGTGGACGTAATGTAAACTACTTTTAAACGGTGGCGTTACAGGCTGTTACGCAACACCCGCCCGCGATAGCGGCTCGCGCGTTTCATTAAAATAAAATAATTCAAAAAGCTGCACTTAAATACAAGTTTATTTAATTTAATACCACATACCACTGTCCCATTTCAAATAAACTCTAAGCTCTAAGGTTGGCTGGAAGAGATTAAGCCGCGACGCTTTTTAGAGATAAGAACGTCTAGTTGTACTTACGCGTATATATGTGACACACGAAGCGGTAATAGCCTAGTGGTTAGGGCGTCAGCTTCCTAATCAGAGGTCGGCGGTTCGAATCCGGGCACGCACCTCTAACTTTTCGGAGTTATGTGCGTTTTTAAACAATTAAAATATCACTTGCTTCAACGGTGAAGGAAAACATCGTGAAACCTGCACGCCTGAGAGTTCTCCATAATGTTCTAAAAGGCGTGTGAAGTCTGCCAATCCGCACATGGCCAGCGTGGTGGACTATGGCCAAACCCTTCTTATATTGAGAGGAGACCCGTGCTCTGTAGTGAGCGTGATGTGCGTGTTTTTTTTTCTGTGGTGTGAAATAACGTATCTACATACATACAAAGTGTTTAATATTTTTTTTACTTTTTCTAAATATTATTTTTTACTAAACACCTTTGACCTGTCACAACAAATTGTATTGTTTGTATGTTAGTATTCCGTTTCTTAAGGAAGTACAATAAAATAAGTTTTTTTTTTTTACTTTCCGTCTTGTACACATCTCGCTATCCAATGAGAGGAGAGGCCTGGCAAAGCAAGGGGACCTTAATTGGCTGGTGACGATGTCACCTTGGCTGCAAGTGGCTGATTAAATATAAGTTAGAATAAATACAATTTATTTTAATTATTAAAGAACGTTTGCAGTCCACGTTCATACACGAAGAAAATAAGTATGGCGGATCACCTTACGATAATTTGGAACTACGCAAGACGTACCCGAAGGGGTATAACGTTGATTCCTTACGTGACTATTTCTATCAAGCTCACTACTAAAGAAGTAACTTCACAAAATTTTAAATACGTTGACCCACCAACGTTATTCAAATCTTAATTACAGTTTCATTTTATTTTATTAATAGTTTCATAACTTTTATTTTAGTTTTAAATTGGCATTATTATTGTTTTTTTTCTAAGATTTTTCTTGCTCCCCTTTTAGGCGGAATGTATTAGGCTACACTTTATTCTTTTTTATATGAATGTATCAGTATCCAGCAATAAACGAATTTGATTCACTTAGTACTTAGTAACACTCTCTTAGAACAAGATCCCACAACACCACAGATTATTAGTAATAAGAAATCGTATCGAATTTTCAAAATGACACATTAAATCGCATTTCTCCAGATGATCCATTCATTCACAATGTATTACGCAGTGTATTTATGGTCAACATTACCGCAAACACGAGAGGAGCATTATTGCACCATTAAAATACGTTTTAAGCTAAAGCGGCTCATTACGTATTAACTACACACTTCATTTTGTGTAACTCTGACTTATCGACTCAATACGTTTTCATTTGCGACAAAAGATAGCAAATCTCACATTATAGGTTTAGTTTATCAGCATAATAAATTGATATACTCTGGCTGGCTGGGAAGGCTGTTTTGAAAATACTATCTGAAATAAATTTAGTGTTTTATTTATTTATTTTTGTATATATTAGCTCTCACGCCCGTGTGCAAAATAAATATATATAAAAAACCAAAAGAGATATAATAAACTTAAATAGATAAAAATAAATAAACCTACATATACATTACATAGATACATATTTGCACCGGGCGGAGGATTACACCCCGGCAGGGGAGACCAAACGGCCGGGGGTCAGGGCGACAGGTTGAGAAACCGGCGGACTATCCTAGCCGAGTCCAGCAAGACCGCTTTTTGCATCCTGGCTACGAGCGAACTGCCACGGAACCCCAGTCGCCTCAGATGGTGAGCGAGGCTGACTGGGATCAACCCATTCGCAGATATGACGATTGGGATGGTTTCAGCAGACTGCACATGCCACATGTCGGAAACCTCGTGAGCCAGATCGAGATACTTACGCTTTTTCTCCGTCTCAGCTCTCACGAGGTTTTCGTCATATTTATTTATTTTATTTTTATTATTTATGTACCAAATTTGTGATATCAAACTCTTACAAAAGAAGTATACAAAGGAAAGCTTATCTCCATAAGAGATCTCTTCCAGCTACCCTTACATGTGAGTAAGGTGAATTTATAAAGTGGGATAGGTCAAACAAGGTATGTTTAAACTACATACAAAATATACTAGATAAATTGAAAAACAAAAACACATATTTATATATATGATATGATAAAATATATATAAATAAATAAAGAAGGAATGTTTTGTGGAATAGGCAAGGAAACCTATATAATAAAGCTTTACACATTTTTGTAATACTTCATCCTAGTTATTTTTGATCTGGAGACGATTGTAGTGTCATATTTGGAGCTCATATGTAGTGGAAAAAATATGAACGATAATTGCATGAAATGACACAATATTTTTATTATATTATTGTAATTTAATAGTTATTTTTATTATTGTAATGTTTGTAATGTGAAGCGGTGATAGCCTAGTGGTTAGGGCGTCAACCTCATAACCAGAGGTCAGCGGTTCGAATCCGGGCACGCACCTCTAATTTTTCGGAATAATGTGCGTTTAAAAAAATTAAAATATCACTTGCTTCAACGGTGAAGGAAAACATCGTGAGGAAACCTGCACGCCTGAGAGTACTCTCACTCCATAATGTTCTGAAAGGCGTGTGTAGTCTGCCAATCCGCACGCGGCCAGCGTGGTGGACTATGGCCGAACCCTTCTCATATTGAGAGGAGACCCGTGCTCTGTAGTGAGCCGAGAATGGGTTGATCATGATAAATGTTTGTAATATCATTTTATATTAATTGTTGTAATGTTGTTTAATATTATAGTAATTTAAGAGTTCTGAGTTAAGCGATAAGATGATCGACTACTGCCATAATAATATCTCATGGCTCAAAAACTACAGCGAACGGTTAATAGTCGGCTATTGTTATTATTATTGAGTCATATCACGAGTTTAGGGGCATTGTCAAACAAATCGTGGCCATAGGTATTTCCAAATTATTGTAGTCAATTGTATTAATGTTTCGTCAGCGAGAGTCGCGGGTTTTGCCGCTTATTAAAATAATGAACGCCAATAAAACGAGCGAGTGCATTAGTTCAGTTGGTGAGATCACGATATTTGCATTACGTTCCACTGATCGTGATGTCGCGCACTCAACGTGGGATTAAGGTATAGGTCATTTTGGTAGCGGAAACCGTATAAAGCCTCAATCTATCGGTTATTTTCATTGATTTACCACTAGTCGTAGATCGAACATTAACGCTCAAAAAATGGGACGGAAAAGTAGTGCACAAATAGCGACGCGTGCACTCCTTTCCCCCAGTGTGTGACAAGGCTAGACGAAAGTCACCGATTCTAACACTCGAGCCGCTTAATCCGAATGAATTACAAAGCACTACGCGTCGCTGTAGATAATATAACGGCCAGATGTCTAGTGTATTAGACGGGTTGTAATACATCGATATACCGATAATATATGTAGGAATGTATAGTTAGTTGGTGACAAATTCTCGCCTTGTTTTTGTATAACGCGCTCTATCGATATATTTATCATCATCATCAAATTCAAATTCAAATTCAAAATATTCTTTATTCAAATAGTCCTTAAAAAGGCACTTTTGACGCGTCAATAATTTACATAGTAGTTATTTCATGGTGATAACTATATTCGTAAACTTAAAACTAAAGCTATGAGGGTTCCAAACGCGCCCCGGTCTAAGAAGAAGCCCACAACAAACTTAGCCGGGGTTTTTCTTTTTTTCGTTATCACCATCTCACATAATGAATAAAAAAACTATAGTACCTATGGAGATAGAGCAATTCACACCCAAGCTTTTTTATCGTTTATATAATCCTTAATATCGTAATATGATTTTTCTACAAGCTTTCGTTTTATAAAAACTTTGAACTTATTGATAGACATCTCCAAGATATCAATAGGTAATTTATTATAAAATAAAATACAATTTCCTTTGAATGAGTTACTAATTTTGTGCAGCCTACTAAATGGTACTACAAGTTTACTTTTACTTCTGATGTTCAGTGCGTTACAGTCCATTTTTTTCTTGAATTTATCAATATTTTTATGAACATACATTAAATTTTCATATATATATTGGCTATGCACTGTCATTATTTTATAATTTTTAAATTTATCTTTTAATGACTCTCTGGGACCTAATTTATATATCGCACGAACAGCCCTCTTCTGCAAAACGAATATAGTGTCAATATCAGCAGCATTACCCCATAATAAAATACCATATGACATAATGCTGTGAAAGTAGCTAAAATATACAAGTCTGGCAGTCTCTATATCCGTCAAATGACGAATCTTTTTTACCGCGTAAGCAGCAGAGCTAAGTCTGTGCGATAAATTATTTATATGTGGGCCCCATTGAAGTTTAGCGTCTAACGTCATCATCATGATCGACCCATTCTCGGCTCACTAAACAGAGCACGGGTCTCTTCTCAATATGAGAAGGATCTCAATAGAATATATCTATATCTAGTGGTAAATCAATGGGTTTTTTATTATCTATTGATTTCCTTTGATAAATTTATCCGTTGCTAACTACAGTTTTTTGCGTCACATTGACAGTTCAGCCCGGTGGAGTACCGTATGGTTCAGCAAGGATATCATAATAGCGTTTATTGTCCACAAATAGATGTCTATATTGAATGTATTGTTGACTACCTCTTTTAATATCCGAGGTCCTGGGTTCAATTCCTGCCTCGAGTCTGGTCTGGTGTGAGGCTTTTCAGCCGTGGCTAGTTACCACTCTACCGACAAAGATGTGTCGCCAAGCGATTTAGAATTCCGGCACGATGTCGTGTAGAAACCAAGAGACCACCATACTTTAACAGATTAGCCTGCTACCATCTTAGACTGCATCATCACTTACCATCACGTGAGATTGCCGACAAGGGTTAAGTTGTAGTGGATAAAAAAAAAACATGCTTTCTAGCCTAAAATAACTTAGTGTTAAGTTAAAAAAGGTAGTTAGCCTTGCGATTTATCGTTCCGGCACGATGTCGCGTAGAAACCACTTAGGAGTGTGGGTTTATCAAACCCCTATCAGGTTAGCCCGCTACCATCTTAGACTGCAACATAACATACACCAGGTGAGATTGCCGTCAAGGGCTGACTCATAGTGGATAAAAAAAAAGTTGTCTAGAATTTCATAAAATTTTACGGTCTTGGGACTCTTTTGTAATATTATTATAGATGTAGATCATATAAATTAAGATCGCTGAAAGAATACGTAACTAATGTATGTCAGTTGGTTATACAACTTAATTAAAAGATGTCGAAAATTAAACGTCACTCTAAAGTTACATTCGTTAACGATTCATGATCAACCCATTACCGGCTCACTACAGAGCACGGGTCTCCTCTCAACATGAGAAGGTTTCGGCCATAGTCCACCACGCTGGCCATGTGCGGATTGGCAGACTTCACACGCCTTTGAGAACATTATGGAGAACTCTCAGGCGTGCAGGTTTCCTCATGATGTTTTCCTTCACCGTTGAAGCAAGTGATATTTTTTTTTTAAAACACACCTAACTCCGAAAAGTTAGTGGTGCGTGCCCGGATTCGAGCCGCCAACCTATGATTAGGAGGTTGATGTCCTAACCACTAGGCTATCACCGTTTCGTTAACGATTCGTTAGGAAGGTGTTATTTACCGCGATAAGCTCTATATAATAAACCGAGACAACCGAGAAGGAAGTCAGCTGGTGGATAAGAAAACTTCCAGTTGAAGGAAAATGGATTGCACTTTAATTTTCATCTGGTCCTTTGAGAAAATTATAAATTCCCTCCTCGCGCAGAGCCTCTGGGTCGGTGGTGGGAGGTTGATTGCGATGCAATTTTTCCTATTAAAGCTCTTTGTACTACGACAAAACGATAAGGCGAATGTTCACGGCTCCGATCCATGCTGAACTAAGATCGTCAAAATGACTCATATTTCAAAGGTTTCATAAATTTAACACGTCCTTATCTATTTATAATGTAAGTTGTTTACGTGTTTCTATTCTATCAAACAAACCTGCGAATTGTGCTTGTAACCTTATATTTTATAATAAATTACCTACAAAAATCTTGGAGATGTCTATGTGTTTATAAAACTTAAGCTTATATAAAAATCCTATTACGATATTAAGGATCACATAAACGATAAAAAAAGCGTGTGAATTACTCTAACTTCTTAATTATAATTTATTGTTGACTATGTGAGACGGTGATAAGAAAAAAAAACCGGCTAAGTTTGTTGTAGGTTTCTTCTTAGAAATGGGTGCGTTTGGATGTTAGGTTGAGTTTTAGTTTTAAGTTAACGAATATAGTTATTACCAGCACCTCATGAATTAAAATAATGCGAAGTATATTATTATATAAATGCTTCATAGATGCCTGTAATGGGTTTACATGAATAGTTATAAAATTTTCTTACATTTTTATATTATCTGATCATCATCATCCTCATCATTAACAACCGATTGACGTCCACTGCTGGACATAGGTCTTTTGTAGGGAGTTCCAATGCTCACGGTCTTGGGCCGCTTGCTTCCCGATTATATTATATTATTCCTTTTATATTATCTGATATATTATTCTTATTTTGTCAACGTTTGTTGGCAAAATATGCCGCTAGCAACAAACTGTCTCATTATTTTAATGTGTATGTAACATGGTGTATGTTTTTTTGACTACAATTAGTTTAAAATAAAACAACAAAGATTCACCGTAAACTCAAACCAGAAGATCACAGTTATTATACATCTTATAATGAATAGCTTTGCTCTAGAACACCGGTATATCCCAATTGCTCTCTATTAAATTGTGATAATTCTCCTTAACGCAGTGGTGCTCGCTTTTAATAATTCACATTGACTATACTTTTCTCATTTCATTTAAACGAGTTTGTGTTAAAACTGACAGCAAAATTAAATATAAAAGTATTTACATTGACACGTACATGATGACAGCATAATTAAATATAAAATTATTTACGTTTACATACGTAAATAAACCGTTTGCGAAATTTACATACGTTTTTATCAGTTTGTGTATTTGTGATATTATTTTTGGTAAGGTATTGAACTTGTAAGTGCGTAGTTCGTGTTTCGATTTCCTTTATAGTTCTTCTTTCGGAATATAAAAGTTCTAAATTGGCTCTTATTAGGTCCGGAGAAAGGTACATATCGCATGACACGATGTAAGTAGTGGTAAAGACGTAGATAACGATAAGGGATTTATTACCCTGCCACAATCCTGCGTCAAAATAGTTTAGGGGATATGGGTCTAATCAATTATTAAACTCATTTTAGGTTCATACGCTTCTTATTCGATAGCTATACGAATTAAAATTATCACTATACCTCCGTTAAAGTCCCAAAAATAATACGATTTTTTTGCGAAACACAAATAAAATACGACCAGAGATTTTTGTACAAATGTACTGACCCATATACACACATTTTTATTTATTCTCTTTACGCTTATCGCTTTGAATAAGACACCGCTAATTCGTTGCATTAATAACCGTAAAAATGTGCATTAATTATTGCATGTTATACTAACTGATCAAAAAGCGGTGAAAGCCTAGTGGTTAGGGCGTCAGCCTCCTAATCAGAGGTCGGCGGTTCGAATCCGGGCTCGCACCTCTAACTTTCAGAGTTATGTGCGTTTTAAAAAAAAAATATCACTTGCTTCAACGGTGAAGGAAAACATTGTGAGGAAACCTGCACGCCTGAGAGTTCTCCGTAACGTTCTCAAAGGCGTGTGAAGTCTGCCAATCCGCACATGGCCAGCGTGGTGGACTATGGCCAAACCCTTCTTATATTGAGTAAGAAGGGTTCTTTCTGTAGTGAGCCGATAATCATGATGATGGTGATGATGATACTAACTGAATGGTAATCTGTGCTTAGCCATTAATTTATAGTATTTATTATTGGGTATCTAAACAGTCGAGACTTTTGACAGAAAAACATTGAATAAAAATAAAGAATACTAAATCAATTATCGCACAATATAACTTAATCTTATATAGTTACTAACATACCGCACAAACTTTCTCCTGTTAGGAAAAAATCGTACATATGAACGAACTTATTTTATGAATCCCCGCTCCGCTTGTCTTTCTGCTTATGAAACCGCTAACACTTCGACACACACGCCTAGGGTACTCGCACGTATTGCAATGTTAGTTGGAGTGCATGGCGTTCGGTGTTGAAACCATAAATCCAAAGGTATTCTTTATTGGGCGTTTGTTGACACACGAGGCTTTTGACTGACTGACAAACCTCTTCAATTTAATTAGAGTTCATTATAATTCGTTATAAGCTTTTATGAACTGTTGACATAGAAATTTCCCATCATCATCATCATGATCTACACATTACCGGCTCACTACAGAGCACGGCTCTCCTCTCAATATGAGAAGTGTTTGGCCATAGTCCACTACGCTGACCATGTGCGTATTGGCAGAATTCACACGCCTGTGAGAACATTATGGAGAACTCTCAGGCGTGCAGGTTTCCTCACGATGTTTTCCTTCACCGTTGAAGCAAGTGATATTTTAATTGTTTAAATTCCAATTATTTAATCTTTTTAATACCAACATAATGTGCATACATGCATGCATGCATGCATAAACGATCGTGAACCATTTGAAATATAAGTTTAGACGTTTTTTATTCCTTATACACAATTAGTGAAACCAATAGTCTGAAATTTAATTGACCGTAAAATGATGGTTTTTTTCGACTTGGACACATATTTAGAGTAAAAATGTATATATTATGTTTACCACTTGTAGTATAAATGGCGGTAAACATTTTTACGTATGTAAGTTTAACTATAATCCATCTAGGCCAGTTTAAAAATAATTGGAATTTTCTAAACGATCGACGAATATTTGCACAAAGTTCTTATAAATTGTATTGCGGAGGTCGAATGCCAATCAGTTATTGTAAGAATGTTTAGCCTGTTGTCATAGGTCACGCATTTTATTTGACTACTGTGTCACCTCGTAGTGACGGTGACCACACACCACTTATGCTGTTGCTCCATGTCTTACAACAAGGTAAAGTTTAAAAGTTATGATAATTGATGATAAACGAACAAGTGAAGTTCTACCACAATCATTTTACGAAGGCCTTCTAAAAAGATATTATTTAAAACTGACGCCCGCGACTTCGTCTGCGTTGAGTTAGTGTGTTTGTTGTCTTTCAATCACGAAGCAATAGAATACTAACCCGAATTACTTGAAATAATTACAGGATAAACACTAAAGTATCTCCTTTCTAAAAAAAAAAGAATGAGTGAAATCGGATATTGATTCGTTGGTGGCAGAAGTTGTGGGAGGCGCCCGAGACGTGATGGCACAGGCGGTGGCATGCGCGTGAGCTGCGCGCGGTACTGGACAGTACTTGGACATTGCAACATTACTTTATTTTTGTAAAATAAAAGACTTTCTACAATAAAAGTAGAATAAGTTACTCCTTATTACATCAGCTACCTGGCAATAAAAGTCATGTAAAAATCGGTCCAGCCATTTCCGAGATTAGCCGGAACAGACAGACAGACAGACAGACAAAAAATGAAAAAAATGTTATTTTGGTGTATATACCGTATACATATTCATATGCATGTAGTAAAAAACGGTTATTTCAATATTACAAACAGACACTCCAATTTTATTTATTTATATAGATTCAATCATTCATTCTATCACAGATGTACATGTCATACATTTGTGCAAATATTTAATTTTTGTTTTTTATTTACTACTTTATTGGAGTTCCATTAATGTATTTCTGTCCTCCGCTATGATTAAAAAACCATAATATATAATATTATATTCTGTTGCTGAAAATTATTTTCTGTTCCAAAGAAAAATATTACATATCTCTTAAATTGTTCATATTGGATACTGTTATTCGTGGGTACTGTATTGGAGCTTAAAAAATAAACCTTCTTACCTACACTTAAAAATTGAAAAAACGATTTTTAAAAAAATGCACTGAGAGTGAAATTTATAGAAATATTTTATTTGATTTATTGGAACGAAGTTCCTTACGGCAGGCAGGAGGAGATAGGTATTTGCTGCGCTACCGAACTGAAAAAAATGTGATAGTAAAACCGTAAGGAAAAGTCCGTGGAATAAAACCGTTAAATGAGACGTGTGCAGGCGCGACAGTTGTATACACAAGCGAGTAGTGTATAATACCTTTCTCTTTCTCCCTCTTTCTTATCGTTCTCTCATCCCTTCTCTCTCTATTACCACTCCACCCCGCCAATGCATAGTATATACCCATGAATTCATGGACAAGCACGTGGCGAATACTCACATTATAGATACATTTTACTCGTGAGTAGCCACGTTTATTATCATATAATTTCAAACCGATTAATGAAATTGAGCACGATTTTTTTTTTGCAAATTGTGTCGATTCTACTTTAGCTGAAGGAACTTCGTTCCTACCTGGTGTCCCACGACACCACATCTTTTTTTTAAATAATGATTCCCGGGTAAAGGAACGGTTTCCGCTGATTTCTTAAAAAAACCGAAAAGATAATGCCTACGGAGTCGCGGGCAACAACAGTAAGCCAATAAATTATTCCAAACTATTTCTTAGTGCATGGAACGGACTAACATTTCCAGGTAATAAATTAAACAGTTTATGATTGCTTTACAAAACTAATTAACGGATCCGCTCACAAGCAATCTGGGTTTAATTACGTAACGCGCTCGCAATCAGCATAGATTTAATATTGACGAAGCCGATGGTCGGTTTGGAAAGGTAACAAAAGTTGCAATTACTTGCACAATAACTTTATACCTAGTTGAAATGTGCCCGGGGCGTCGCATGCGTACAGCCTTTGTGTAATCGACCTTATTGATTTCGTTTATAAGGAAAAGTTGACTGACTTATCTATCAACGTATCAGCTCGAACCACTAGATGGATCGGGTTGCAATTTAACATGAACAGCGGTTATGAAAGGATGTGTAAAAGTTTGTACCTTAAGGGGCAAAAATAATGAATAATGGTATGAAAAAGCCTGTCAAAAATCGATCTTACCGAGATTAATTAGCATAGCGAGGTCAGTTAGCCGCGGTTAATTAGTTGAATTTATAAAAAACACGAAACAATTAAAATTAAAGTTGTTCTGATAATTTTCAAGAAAATCGTACGTTCTTAATACTATTACTATACGACAAGCGGTGATAGCCTAGTGGTTAGGACGTCAGCCTCCTAATCAGAGGTCGGCGGTTCGAAACCTCTAACTTTTCAGAGTTATGTGCGTTTTTAAAAATTAAAATATCACTTGCTTCAACGGTGAAGGAAAACATCGTGAGGAAACCTGCACGCCTGAGAGTTCTCCATAATGTTCTCAAAGGCGTGTGCGTGCTCTGTAGTGAGCCGGTAATGGGTTGATCATGATGATGATGATAACTATACCTACAAGACAAAGATTTTTGTTCTTCCGAAGAAGTAAACCGAAAGCAGACCTTTAGTTCATGTAAACAACTATGTAAAATACTATGTAATATACAAATGAGAAAAGGTCAACTCTTACGATTGAAAAAAAAATGCCTAAAGATATTATCTACTCATATGATATTTTTCACGATGGCATAATAACGATTTTGATTTAACACACCGTGTAGAACGTGTTGTATCAATAATTATGCACAAAAACATATATTTCTAAAGTAAACTAAAAAGTGGTGTTTCATTTAAAATTTTTCCCTTTATCAAGTTGTCAAGTGAAAATTTCTCTCTTCATTTGCAAACTCGACGGAAAAATAAAACATATCACTACCATGCATTTTCTAAAATCAATATCGATTATTCGATAAACATTATCAGGACTTGAATTTTGCTCTACCGTTGCGTTACATGAGGCGTATTAATCAGTTTTTCATTGGATTCTTTACCTATCTATGGTACTAACAGTGGAGTGTAAAGTTTAAAATAATGAATAGAAGCAGGCGTTACTTTGCGGAAGTCCATGATAAACAATAAACAGCAAGTATAATTTGCTATATTCCGCCGACAACCGGGAGATTTCTATAATATAACACCACACAAAATCCTCCACAAGAACCTCTACGCACGTTTCGACCCGACACCGGATCATCCTCAGGAGATGTTGAGTTTACTTTTCGCGCTTGTGAAGTGTAGTGCTCTGTAGTGATCCGGTAATGGGTTGATCATGATGATGATGATGATATGGTATCTTTATATGTATAAAACATATGAAAGATGGCATATGACATCGACAATACTACTCAGAAGGTTTTCATAATAAACATTTAATAGAAATATCTAGAAATATAATGACTATGTTTAGTTCGTCACATTTGAAAACACCATGTCGTAGGTCACGAGTGTTCTTCTCGACTAAATATAAACCTTGCAAGCAATTTAAAACTCTTTAGCAATGCAATAGAGTTGAAAATTATGTTTTGTGTGAACATATATCAAGGATAACTTCGGCACGCGATTTTAAACTTTACTTAGAGGCGCTATAGAGTTTAAAATATATAAAGGGTAAGACTTGGAACCCAAAAGATTTTCTTTGATGTGTAATGTCACGTGTCTTCCCTGCGTTCGGTCGGAGTCGTCAAAATGTACTGGATGTGCGCCAAACTGTTGACGGATTTGACAGGTTTTTTGTTTTATTATGGTATCACAATGTAACGATAAATATATTTGATTCACATGTTTCGAAATTAGCTACATGATGAACTTCAAAACTAAAATCCCTTGATTCTCTATCGATATTCTGTCTATACTTACGGTACTATTGTAACTGGCGCACGAGTCTGATCATATAGCTATATAAAGTGGTTGTCTTGTTGTTTGACTGGTGGCAGGCTTCGGCCGTGGCTAGTTACCACCCTACCGACAAAGACGTGCCGCCAAGCGATTTAGCGTTCCGGCACGATGTCGTGTAGAAATCAATTGGGATTATGAGTTTACCATACCCTAACAGGTTAGTCCGCTACCATCTTAGACCGCATCATCACTTACCATCAGATGAGATGCCGTCAGGGGCTAACTTGTGGTGTATAAAAGCGCACTGAAGTATTAAACAACAGATCTCAAAAACTATTGTACGTATAAAGCTATAATTAACAAGTAGGTAGTAGGTAGGTTGATAGTTAAGAGATGTCAGCTAAGAAAGGATATTTGGAAATTCTATATATAAAGGGGGTAAAATAGGGGTTGGAAGTTTGTATGAAATTCCTTTGTTTTTGGAGTTAGAGACACAATAATTCGCATTAAGTAGCTTACTTTCTGAAGCAGGGCATTGGCCGCACGGGTAACCTCAATCTCACGGGAAATCAGCAAATTTGCGCAGACGAAGTCGCGGGCAATATACTAGCGCTAATATATTATAAACGTGAAAGTGGTAGATTTTTAGATGTTTGTTACTCAATCACGCAAAAACGGCTGATCGAATTTAGATGAAATTTGGCATGCATGTTGTCTTTGACATGGAAAAGAAAATAGGCTACCTTTTATCCCGATACCTTAAGTAGTTTCCGAGGGAAAATTGAAAATTGTTTACGAGCTAAGCCGCGGGCAGACATCTTTGAAATTTGGTATGCATGTCACCTATGCTATGGAATAGGACATGTATTTTCTATACCGTTAACGAGCGAAACTTTAGACCCAATTCTGAAGTCCACGCAAACGTAGTCGCGAGCAGAAGCTAGTATTACTATATATGTCAATGGTCGATCAATGACATCGTAATTGCTAGTTTATCAATTTTAAGATAATGGTTTTGAAATGGTAGACCATTGTTAATTATTGCTAGTCTAGTAAATAATGAAGACTTAGGAAATAGTTTAAACTATACAACGTGATGTCTAGATTTAACTGTTTTGCTGTCAAAGTACGCTGTAAGATTTCAGTGTCTCCATCTCTAGAAATATACAAGACAACCTGTTAATACTTAATACTACAAAAAAATCCGCGTTTACTTTTTATCGAGGTTCTTTACACGGTAATTGGTCAACAATCTTAATTTCTATACCTACCCGCCATTGTTCACTGGTCGGGCGATGATTGCAGGCCGGACGTGACGTCACGGCGATTGACAAGGTCGCCGCGAAAACACGTTTATCTGTAACACAGGTAACCGTGAGTGATTTACGAATTTGCGATATTTTCCTTGTATTTCACTATGATATAACCTTTTTATAATTATAGTGATTGTTACAATCAGAGTACCATTAGCCCACAGTTGAGACGTATGCTTGTCGTATTATGAAGATGGACGTCCTAGGTTCAATTCCCAGAGTAACAACCCTATTGACAAATACTTGTCAACAAGTGATTTAACTTCAAGCTATAGATAAGCTGTGATAGCCTAGTGGTTAGGACGTCCGCCTCCTAATCAGAGGTCGGGGGTTCGATAGCAGATACGCACCTCTAACTTTTCGGAGTTATGTGCAGTGTTGTTAAGCAATCAAAATTCGCAAAAAATTCAACGGTGAACCAATACATCGTGAGTAAACCTGCATGAATGAAAGTTTTTCATAATGTTCTCAAAGGTTTGTGAAGTCCACCCATCCACACATGGCCAGCGTGGTGGATTACGGCCAAACCGTAATCATATTTAAAGGAAACCCCTGTTCTGCAGTGAGAGTCATGAGAGTTGAGAATGAGTTGAAATTGTGATAGCCTAGTTAGGTTAGGAAGTCCGCCTTTTAAACTGAGGTCGGCGGTTCGAATCCGGGCACGCACCTCTAACTTTTTGGAGTTATGTGCGTTTTTAAACAATTAAAATATTACTTGCTTTAACGGTGAAGGAAAACATCGCGAGGAAACCTGCACGCCTGAGAGTTCTCCGTAATTTTCTCGAAGGCGTGTGAAGTCTGCCAATCCGCACACGGCCAGCGTGGTGGACTATGGCCGAACCCTTCTCATATTGAGAGGAGACCCGTGCTCTGCAGTGAGCCGGTAATGGGTTGATCATGATGATGACGATGAGGATGAGTTAGAGATAGAACTGTGACAGAAGATGGCTTAACGTGGTCTTCGACTCTCGCTGGAGAGAACAATTCCTAACTCTGGGTTGGCACTCCAAATTTATAACACAAAAAGCCTATATGGATAATTCTCAACTTGGCCCTTCAAGTCACGTAAATCCATTGCTTTTATCTGCTTAAATTCTCCATCATGTCGGACAAACTCTGGAATTGAAACCAGGACCTTGTGCCCTGTAGTGAAACATGTTAACCACTAAACCAACAAGGCAAGTGACTGAATTTACCAAGAATATAGCTTAATTTAATTTACGCCACAAAAATTAAGTAGTAATTCGATATAGTAATGTCTCTTTAGGTACATAGTCGCTTCGGCGGTCGCAACACAATAAACGTCCTTGGGCCCGCCATGCTCGCGATCACGGTAATAGCCCACCACGTCATTTGTAAAAGTTAATAAAATGACATTACCTTTACCGACTAATATTATAATTGAGAGTGTGTCAGTTTGTTTGTTTATTAATTAAATTTTTAGTTTATCTTTTTTCGGCTCAGCTACTATTTGATGAAATTTGGCACATCCTGAACATTTTTTCTGATATTTATTCGACTACAAGTTGACCATTGACGACAATCTCATCTGGTGGTAAGTAATGATGCAGTCTATGATGGTGTTAGGGGTATGGTAAACCTATACTCCTAATTGTATTCGTTCACGTTACCGGACACCTCCTTATCGGTAGTGCGGTAACTAGCCACGACAAAAGCCTCCCACCAGACCAGACTCGAGTTGGGAATCGAACCGAGGAACTTTATAATGAGCGCGCGCTGATCACGGAGGAGGTCAAAATTGGTCTTACAAGTAGATACTTTTAAAATATTCCAGAGTTATAACTTGTTGAGCGTTATATCCAACAAATCCTATTACAGCATGTACTCATATATTGGTACGTCACAATCTGAGATAAATATTCCTAGACTTGCTCAATGTGGGCTGGATCATAACTACGTCAAGTTATAATTGAAAGTCTCGTTGGACTAGTGGTTATAATTATCGAATACAGGTCACTACTTTTTTTTTTTATCCACTACAAGTAAGCCCTTGACGGCAATCTCACCTGATGGTAAGTGATGATGCAGTCTTAGATGGTAGCGGGCTAACCTGTTAGGGGCATGGTAAACCCACACTCCTAATTGGTTTCTACGCGACATCGTGCCGGAACGCTAAATCGCTTGGCGACACGTCTTTGTCGGTAGGGTGGTAACTAGCCACGGCCGAAGCCTCCCACCAGACCAGACTCGAGCCGGGAATCGAACCCAGGACCCAACTTTAAAATGCAACAGCGCACGCGCTGCGCCACGTAGGTCGTCACTAGACCCTGAGTTGGATGCTGGGAAAGAAAAATGTTAGATATTGGGTTTGTTTTGTCTAGAAATTCTCAGTAACAGCCTGGATTTAGGAAATAGGTAGTCTTGCTTCGCTGAGCATGTGAACCTTACTTAGTAATATTACTAACGCCAAGGGCGTCGAAACGTGATGATGTCTTTGCAGTGATTAAAATAAACATTATAACACTTTTGAAGCTGTGATAGCCTAGTGGTTAGAACAGCCGCCTCCTAATCAGAGGTCGGGATCACCTCTAACTTTTCAGTTAATCGTTCTTAATTTAAATATCACTTGATTCAACGGTGAAGGAAAATATCGCGAGGAAACCTGCATGCCTGAGAGTTTTTCATAATATTCTCAAAGGCGAGTGAAGTGTGCCAACCCGCCCTGGCCAGCGTGGTGGAATATGGTCAAACCCTTCTCATATTGAGAGAAGACCCGTGCTCTATAGTGAGATGATAATGCGTTCATAGTGATGATGATGATAACACTTTTACAAGGTATTCAAAACTCGATTACGTAGTAGTCTACGTCAATGACTTCTACGAACCTCTGCACAAAAACGCTATGCAAAAAGTGTTTCAGAATAACAAAACACTGTTAACTATTAAATATGTTGAAGAGCCGTTTAAGTGCGATGCGCACAGGTAGGGCTCTGATGTGCAATATATATTTCATTTTATTTCCTTATAGACATATCATTTTATTTCCTTATAGACTAAAGCGGTGATAGCCTAGTGGTTAGGGCGTCAGCCTTCTAATCAGAGGTCGACGGTTCGAATCCGGGCACGCACCTCTAACTTTTCGGAGTTATGTGAGTTTAAATAATATATATATATCAATTGCTTCAACGGTGAAGGAAAACATCGTGAGGAAACCTGCACGGCTGAGAGTTCTCCATAATGTTCTCAAAGACGTGTGAAGTCTGCCAATCCACACATGGCCAGCGTGGTGGACTATGGCCAAATCCTTCTCATATTGAGAAGAGACCCGTGCTCTGTAGTGAGCCGGTAATGGGTTGATCATGATGATGATGATGATAGACATATAACAATTTCAATCATAACAAATTACAATCCTTATAATTAAATCTTAACTTACATGTTCAATATCTAATTGTAATTTTAATTAACTGCACAGCATGACAAAAGATAAAGTAAATTATAGAAATATAAAGATTTTAGGTGTAATATTGTTGTAATGTTTACTTCATTAATTTTAAATGAAATGAAAATACACTTTATTTACACCACACAAATAGAAAAAATACAAGACAGTAAAGAAGAAACACAAATTATAGAAGGTACACTAGGCGGCCTTATCGCTAAAGAGCGATCTCTGCCAGGCAACCTAGTGACCGGGATATAATATATATAAAAGCAGTCTATACTACATACAATACAATACATATTATACATACAATATAATACACATACATATAAATAAGACTATTAAAAAATAGGTAAATAAATTAAAAAAAAAGTCCAATTTCCGAGAAGAAAAAATAAGAACTATCAAACAAATAAAAAAACTTAAAAAATATAGTAATAGTAATAGTATTAACAAAATTAAAATGTTAAAATTTTGTAAATCGGATGAAAAAGAAAAAACCTAGGGGGCATAAAATTCTTTTTAGAAGTTTTTGTATTTTATTATATTTAAACAGAATTTGTTATAGTGACCGTTAAAGATATCAATGTCGGAGTCTCTACTGATAATCCCATTAATCCAATATTCATAAAAAAAGCTAAATCTATTCCAGAATGTACTTAATAAAATTTAAGATCTTATGTCTCAAAACGATTTAGTGGGGAATTGAACATGGAACCGTAATTTTGAGACTGCAATGCCTCCATGGTCATTAGATGTAAAAAATCCTTTATATTTTATCGAATGAAGAATTAGATGTCAGGGAAAATAAAATATAATAGGAAACCTCTGGGAAAATAATATTGTTTGTTCACTGCCTTATTGACAAGGTGGAGTGGACTCAATTTTCTACGCAGTAAGTTCTAAATTAGCTGTAGCATAAAATTAAATGATCGTGTTAAGGGAAATTGGAATCTATTGCTTAGCAATAAGTGCGATGTGGCGAGATTTCTATTGTGTTGACAACCTGTTGCTTATCGATCGCAGCGCCATCTGCCAGTAGCTTCCGATATAGCCTTCATAAAATTGACTTTATCGACTCGACACAAAAAGTAAGCAATTCTCAAATGAGTCAGCGATTTTCCTTCATGCGTAAACTTCGTAGACATTCTTTTTGCGTAGACTCTTCAGCAATCTCTTACTCTTTCGACTTGTTGAATAAAGTGGATGTTAATAATGCCTGGTAGAGATCGCTCATTAGCGATAAGGCCGCCTATTGCACCTATTTATTTTTCTGTGTGTGTTTATTTCTTTTGTTTTTTTTGGTATGGTGTGCAATAAAGTATATTTTCATTTCATTAATAATTTGACGATCTCCGTGGCGCGTGACGCATCAGAGGCGCAAAATAGAGTTGCAGGTCCCGGGTTCGATTCCCGGCTCGAGTCTGGTCTGGTGGGAGGCTTTAGCCGTAGCTAGTTACCACCCTACCTTACAAAAACGTGTCGCCAAGCGGTTAAGCTTTCCGGCACGATGTCGCGTAGACACCAATTAGGAGCGTGGGTCTACCATACTCCTAACAGGTTAGTCCCCTACCATTCTAGACAGCATCATCACTTACCACCAGGTGAGATAGCCGTCAAGGGCTAACTTGTAGTGTATAAAAAAAGTAGGCAAAGGTCCTTAATATACAATAAATATAAAGGCAATTGAGTACGTATTCCATAAACTGGAGAAAGAGCCATAACGTGGCCGGCCCTTTTGCAAGTGAACCTAAGACCATTAAAAGGTATATAAGTACAATAATTGGGCATGACAAAAATGTATCAACGTTACGGGCAAAATGATCGTATAAATGCAACTACATAATGTAAAACAACCGAATTCTAAAACAAACTAACAGATAGTTTGTTTTAGAATTCGGTTGTTTTACATTATTTATATTATGATGCAAATTATGTAATCGAACGCTCACATCACCCATCTTAATTGACAATCCAAGTCTATATACTAAACCTTAAACTATATATGAACGCAACGGCTTGACAAACGAAACCATACATGTGCCTGATAAGCTGATAAACTATTACTGTTTGAAAAAAATGACCTGTTTACCCCTTTTTTGGCGTTTTAAATACGTTTACATATCCCCTCCGAAAGCGTGGGCAGAGTTGGGCCGCTTCCAGCGATGTCCAGTATGAGGGACGGCGAGATTGGCGACCAGAATACCCACTAAAACCCAGCGATGCTCCTTCGCGTCGCTTGATGGCTGGGTTACGGAAACGCTCGCCCACTCATCCGCAACCCAGCCAGCACCTGCAAGAAAAAAAAGGTTAACAAACTTATAGGGGCAGTCCCTTATCACTTATGAGCATGTACCCACGATAATAAAAACACCCCTGAATGGCGATTATATATGCGGATGACACACTGGTTGCCTTCAAGGGCAATGGGTACGAGGAGACGAGAAGGTCCAGAATTGCAACGGAGTTGATCGTGACCCGGATTGAGATGCCGGGCCCAAAAGTTGCTCTCGCGAAAGAAAAAAAAGGTTAACAAAGTTATAGGTTACCCCTATAAGTTGGTTAGCACGATAAAAAAAGGTGTTTTTTTATCGTGGGTACATCCTCATGGATACCGCTGCGCCACGGGGAGGCACAGAGGTTATGTCAGACTCCTACTGACTAAAACCCCCACGTGCTCCTACTCACCGCTGTATGGTAGAGTCACGGGAAAGCTTTCGCATACAACCGCAACTCCACCAGCGGGTGTCCGCCGCAGCAGACCCTCCTTGGGCACGACGTGAACGTGACACTGTCACCGGTTAGAGGTGGGCCGGAATAACAGCACACTAGCCAACTTGTGAACCGTTCTGTGAGTGATGGACGGCCCCGTTTCCATCACTCACAGTAACCAGTAACCCAGTGACCCAGTAACCCCTAACCTACCCTAATCGATTATTCAAATTCAAATAATCTTTATTCAAATAGTACTTTTGACGCGTCAATAATTTACATAGTAGTAATTCGATGGTGATAACTACATTCGTAAACTTAAAACTGAAGCTATGTGGATTCCAAACGCGCCCCGGTCTAAAAAGAAGCCCACAACAAACTTAGCCGGGGTTTTTTTTTTCGTTATCACCATCTCACATAATGAATAATAAATTATAGTACCCATGGAGATAGAGCAATTCAGTATTTAACGACATCGATGCACTGCTTAAATTCGTGGCAGTTTCGAACGTCGGCAATTCACAAACGGAAGATTATCTAATAAATTCCTAAACGTTTACGAACGACGTAGTTGTAACCAAGCTGCACATAAGTAACAGCATCAGTTACTCATTGATGGGGCTTCCATACTTGCATGTTTAGCCGGATTAATCCTGATTAATCCATGCATGGCTCGCATGTTACTATAAAAAAAAAACTTGAGCGGTGTCAAGGGACACCCGGATGGAACGGAGTTCCTTTCGATTAATTAGTGAAGGAATTGTAATAAAATTTTATTTTATTTAAGTTATAATAATTTTTTTTTATTATTAACAAATATAATGTTATATAAACTTAATCAGTAGGCTCAATTTTGTATTCCATCAACAATATCCGGAACGTGTGCAGAAACACTGTCAGGATTCATTATTATTATTTATTATTTACAAAAAAACCTGTATACACTCAACAAAAATAATCGTCGCGACACCACACTGTTCAATGCGAAATAGAAATGAAAACATCTGGCTTGCTTTCTATAAGAGAGAGACAGACAGAGAAACATGCGACGTCGCACAGCTTACAATAACAAAAAGTGTCGTGACAACTTTTCGTAAGAATTTTTTCCGTCTAGCCCCCCTTTCGCGATAAGGAACTTCGTTCCAAAATCGCTGGAAAATAAAAAGTGTGAGAATATAAAAAACAATGCGACTTTTATCTGTATACATATGGATAATAGCATTTTCCGGGATAAATGAAGCCTATTCTTTACTTAAATTATCCTGCACATTTACTTGGAAAAGAAAGCTGATGACCTCCGTGGCGCAGTGCGTGCGCTGTCGTGTTATAAAGTTGGAGGTTCGGGATTCGACTCCCGGCTCGAGTCTGGTCTGCTGGGATGCTTCCGTCGTGGCTAGTTACCACCCTACCGACAAAGACGTGTTAGCTTTTCGGCACGATGTCGCGTAGAAACCAAGTAGGAGCCACGGGTTTACTATACTCCTAACAGGTTAGCCCGCTACCATCCTAGACAGCATCGTCACTTACCACCAGATTATAAGATTGCTGTCAAGGGCTATCTTGTAATGTGTAAAAAAAAAAAACCACTCTCTTTCAAGCTATAGATTATATAATGCGCTACAGATATTTGAATACATGTTTCAATCTAATCATTTACGTCATAATCTCAAACTTTTTACTTTTTAAATGATAAAATTATATAATGAAGTGTGTATTTCTTAATCTTGCATGTGTTGTATAGAACAACACTGGTAAATGTTTTAAAACACATTTTTTTAATTTATTTTCGTATCTTATGTTATTAGTAGTTGCTACTTTTGGTTGTTCAATTTCAAGCTATACAGTTAACGTCGAAAACACATTTATGTTTTATGTTCCGGTTGGATAAAGAAAAAAGTTTCACGGAATAGCAAAACAGAGTATATTGCTGCCTTTCATAAGCTAAATAACAAAGTGTTTTCTAACGTTAAAGTTTTTACACATTATTGGGCATTCGCCTTTGTGGTAACTCTACTCGCGGTACTTATTTGCATACTTGCAGGTAAATAACTTAAACTTGTAAAGTTCATGACACTAGTTACGCCCGGCTGAGGTCGTGCGGTTTATTTGATTGCTTGAGAATTTGATGTGATGAGACTACAGAGTTTGTGACGGTGATGACAAATTTATAAATACCTTAGTTTAGTTTACTTAAATTTTATTGGAACGAAGTTCCTTATCGCGCGTTGTGAAAGGGGGCTAGACGGAAAAAATTCTTACGAAAAGTTGTCACGACACTTTTTGTCATTGTAAGCTGTGCGGCGTCGCATGTTTCTCTGTCTCTCTCTTATAGAAAGTAATATAGTAGTAAATAAGTTGACTTTGAATAAGTTGCAATACAAGGATTAAATCCAAAAGGATTTGTAAATCGGGAGACTTCGGTCAATGCTAGTAGCTAGTGACCACCTTTCCAGAAATTATTTTACTAAAACCGTCTAGTAAAAGAATTTCTTGTCTAATCCCGATTAGGGATATTATTTTATACCAGTTAGCACGTTACATTCCCTTGCCAGACGTTCATATAATTTCAGGTGCTAAAAGAATGGTATTATCTATGAGTGTTTTGAATAAAAAATTTTTTGAATCTATATAAATTATGGTAAAACTGCTTCATTGGATGGTCAGCGTATTCAACTAGAGAGTGCAAGGTCTTGGGATCGAATTCTACACTCAGGCATCTAAAAGTTAGGTATTAAGCATCAGCTCGAAATTTGTATTGTCAATCCATTTTTTTAAGTCATCAGTCCTGGCTATCACTAGCCTGTGATGATAACTACTGGCTATGCTAGCTCCGAGTCCCTCACTAAAAGGAGGAATGCCTGTGTGACATTTATAGTCTGATTGTAATAGACAAAAAAAAAATCTTCGACAGTAAAACAATGCATTCAAAATAATGAAGATGAGCCATGTTGTGTAGGTTGCATCGAGTCTGCAGTCTGGTTGGTTGCTAATAATTGCGTCACGCTGCTTACAACATTGCATTCCTCGCAGGCAGCCTTGGAGTTCTGGCGAGCCCCGCTCTGATCCACATGAGAACTTCTTATAAATTAGAGAGTACCTAGCTTACGTAACATAACCTAGACAGTCCTAAGATATGCGTAAGTTTACGCCTAAGCAGTTTAATTTTGGCTTCTCGCCAACGGGTGTCTTTGGAAAATCGCTTCAGAGATAGGATCGCCATTGCATGTCTAATGGATTAAGATTAGTTTTTTTTTAATTATTATTGGAACGAAGTTCCTTATCGCGCGTTGTGAAAGGGGGCTAGACGGAAAAAATTCTTACGAAAAGTTGTCACGACACTTTTTGTCATTGTAAGCTGTGCGGCGTCGCATGTTTCTCTGTCTGTCTCTCTCTTATAGAAAGCAAGCCAGATATTTTCATTTCTATTTCGCATTGAACAGTGTGGTGTCGCGACGAGTTGAGTGAGTATTTTTGTTGAGTGTATACAGGTTTTTTGTAAATAATAAATAATAAAAAATAATAATAATATAATAAATAATAAAAAATAATAATATAAATAATAAATAATAAAAAATAATATGAATCCTGACAGTGTTTCTGCACAAGTTCCGGATATTGCTGATGGAGTACAAAATTGAGCCTACTGATTAAGTTTATAAAACATTATATTTGTTAATAATAAAAAAACATATTATTATAACTTAAATAAAGTAAAATGTTATTACAATTCCTTCACTAATTAATCGAAAGGAACTTCGTTCCATCCGGGTGTCCCTTGACGCCTCTCAAGTTTTTCTTTTTCTTTTTATCACGCATGAATTACTTGTGGCCTAAATGCCTATTTTTTTCGCATTCTTGACTTTAATTGATAAAGGTAACAACTTATCATGATCGGTTGTCTTAAGACGTGCATAAGTAATAAAGGTTACATTATAATAACCACGAAAACTATTTAGGGATTTGGCGTATATGAAAGTAACATACATGTGAGAGATGATGTGTGCCAAGGTTCTTTAAGGTCAGCTAGTGAGCAATAAATATCAAACAACTAAACAGCCAAACTTTCGCGTTTATGATGTACGCATGTATATAGATCAGTGTGTTCCCTCTCGCCGCATCCTTCAAGGCCGCTCGTGGAATGCGCTTGCGCAACCCGTGGTGCGTCTGCCGCAGTCTGTACCAGTCGTAGTACAATTAATAATAACAAATCCTCCTGTCTATATTCATGGCGATATTCGGTCAATATTTAAAACAAAACACAAAAAGCATCCGGGATTTTTTCACTGTAATAATGTCTTACGTAATTTTTATTGCATTGCAAACGTGTTATAACAAAGTGATGTAAATAATTAGTTAAATAATGTCGTTATTGCAAAGTGCTGACGAGATCGCTTTAGCTTTGAAGCCATGCATAATCATTTCTGATTTTATCACGTTACATATCTACATATACCCCCATTAAATATGATGAATGGTTAAGTAATATTTTTAAATAATGAATGTGATTTTTCTTCCTACGATAGTGAGATTAGGTTCTAATTGAATTATGAGCGATAACTGTTAAGTCATAACTTGATCATGTTATATCATGTGTGTGTCATGATAAGTCATAACTTTTCTAAAAAATAAACTTACGGCCCACTACCGCAAACCCTCAAGAAGCGAAGCGTTCGCTACTGAACTTGACATGTACACAATAGATTAGAATAATAGGTGGTTTGTGCAAGACGGCTAGCGACGTTGTCTAATGCGGACGGGGGTTCCGTGAGTCAAGGGGGGTCCGAAGGGGGGTCAAAGGGGGTTCGCTAATAAGTTTACGCGCAGCCTTGGACGAGGTCGCGGTACGTGACGTATTAACAATACCTAATGCCGTTGTGTAACTGATTACAGTCTCCTGTACGCTCATATTTATGTTTACAGTAAGTCTAATAGGGGAAAAGTTATTGTTTAAATTCGATTTAAAATTCAAAAAGGTTTTATTCATTTTAACTTAGTATAGCCATGTCACGTTCCAGGTTCAAACATGTGTTTCTTCTCATATTTATGTTTATGTTTATGTATAGTTTATTATTCATTTCATTCATTATGTGAGATGGTGATAACGAAAAAAAAACTTGGCTAAGTTTGTTGTGGGCTTCTTCTTAGACCGGGGCGCGTTTGGAACCCTCATAGCTTTAGTTTTAAGGTTACGAATATAGTTATCACCATGAAATAAGTACCATGTAAATTATTGACGTCAAAAGTGCCCTTTTAAGGACTATTTGAATAAAGATTATTTTGAATTTGAATTTGAATTATGCCAAGAATAATGTTTATTTATGCCAAATCGTTTCGAATCTGAGTGACGTTCTACATATGACCTTGAAAATGAAGATCACTTGGGTATATGGAGTGCGTACTACAATTCCAGATAGTTTCATATACATATAGTAGGCAAGCAAGCAACCTTGAGGGGCTACCAACTATTTTGAGGAATTCAAAATAGGTTCTTCAAGTCAACCAAATTCAAGATAATACAACACAACGAAAGTTGCATAGAATTGGCCTTACTCTATACTCTCTTGAGTTTGAAGCAATAACCGCTGCATGCTGAGAGCTTTTAAGATAAAAGCAATTTTCATTTTTCTGCGGTGCATATCTTAAAAGGATATTACTTGCTTTCAAAACTGTTGAGAGATGTTTTTTTATTAACAAAAGAATTTCGTTCATAGTTCCGTTTTTCATCATCATCGCGAGCAAACAAGCGGGTCACTTCATGTGCAGAGTTTCTACTCGATTTCATATCAGAACGCTAAATTGCTAAGCGGTGATGGCCTAGTGCAAGCGGTGATGGTCTAGTGGTTAGGGCGTCAGCCTCCTAATCAGAGGTCGGCGGTTCGAATTCGGGCACGCACCTCTAACTTTTGGGAGTTATGTGCGTTTTTGCTTAAAATATCACTTGCTTCAACGGTGAAGGAAAACATCGTGAGGAAACCTGCACGCCTGAGAGTTCTCCATAATGTTCTCAAAGGCGTGTGAAGTCTGCCAATCCGCACATGGCCAGCGTGCGTGGTGGACTATGGCCAAACCCTTCTCATATTGAGAGGAGACCCGTGCTCGGTAGTGATCCGGTAATGGGTTGTTCATGATGATGATGATGATCATATCAGAACGCTAAATCGCTTGGCGTTAAGTCATTAACACTAGGGTGTAACAACAAGCTGCAGCAAAAACCTACCACAACACCAGACTCGAGTTGGGAGTCGAACCCAGGACTTCCCACCATGTACTAATACGGCAGTGCAAACACCACCACAAATCTGTATCATTACCTTTTTTTTATACACTACAAGTTAGCCCTTGGCGGCTATCTAACCTGGTGGTAAGTGATGATGCAGTCTAGAATGGTAGCGGGCTAGCCTATTAGAAGTATGGTAAACTTACACTTCTAATTGGTTTCTACGCGACATCGTGTCGGAACGCTAAATTGCTTGGTGACATCTTTGTTAGTAGGGTGGTAACTAGCCACGGCTGAAGCTTCCCACCAGACCAGACTTTAGCCGGGAATCGAACTCAGGACTTCCCACTATATCATACGGCTGTGCACACACTATGCCAATACGAATCTTTTCTCATTTTAAAGAGTTCAAGTGTGACTCTCATTTCCATCGCTTGTAATTGTGACACCTTTTTGCATGCCGGATACGGATACGAGCCGGGGAAAATTAAAAGAAAAGCGGGAGCGTGCAGTTTTTATGGGGAAACCGTAAATAAAATTTATATTTATAGTTCCCTAGCTGTCTCTCGTATAACTGCTGCAGCTAAATTTATTGCGGTTTCCTTCAGGATATGAAACACGGTTTAATTTTAAAAGAATCCAATCAGACGCAATATCGCGTTCACAGTTTAAACGAAGATGAAATATTGCTATTTACATATTCACATTTTTTTGCTTTACATTGTTAGAAAAATAGTTTGCACTAAGTATCGTTTGAAGGTCCTGGATTCGATTCCCAACTCGAGTCTGGTGTTGTGGTAGGTTTTTGCAGCAGCTTGTAACCCCAGTGTTAAAGACTTACTGCCAAGCGATTTAGCGTTCCGGTCTGATGTCGAGTTGAAAGTCGCTTGAAGTGACCCGCTTGTTTGCTCGCGATTTTCCGTTCCGGAACGATGTCGTGTAGAAACCAATTAGCCCGCTACCATCTCAGACTGCATCATCACTTACCATCAGGTGAGATAAAAAAACATAGAAAAAGGCTCACAGACAGCTCACAACTAGTTTGTATAACGTGGTGTGGCGCCAAGGCATCTATTGTCGGTGTTCAGCCGCGCGTTGGATGACTTCGCCTCCATCCCTATTGAGTCCCAGTCCCCGGCGACAACGTTTGTTTCCATACTCGAATTACAAGAGTTTTTTGTTCTCTTACTACCGGTAATATACCACCCGGCCATTAACCCTAACGATTCTATTATCACAGTTTATAACCGGTACTTACGGTTTTACGTGCTCCCCGAGGAACGGGGTTGAATGGCGCCATATTCCTTACCGAATTATGATTTCTTGACAGAACACAATTCACAACAATTATTACTGACTCGGGAATTGGGCATTTGTAATCGTAGAAGCAGTGGTTAGGGCGTTAGCCTTCTAATCATAGGTCGGCGGTTCGAATTCGGGCACGCACCTCTAACTGTTAGGAGTTATGTTACGATGAGAGGAGAACGACAAAGTTACGTTTCAAAAAAAAAAAAATATCACTTCCTTCAACGGTGAAGGAAAACATCGTGGAGACCTGCACGCCTGAGAGTTCTCCATAATGTTCTCAAAGGCGTATGTAGTCTGCCAATCCGCACATGGCTGGCGTGGTGGACTATGTCCAAACCCTTCTCATATTGAGAGGAGACCCGTGCTCTGTAGTGAGCCGGTAATGGGTTGATCGTGATGATGAGTAAAACAATGTATGTTTTAAATACTAAATGTATTTACTACTACTACTACTACTAGCGCTTGACTGTGATCACAATTGATGATGATGATGATAAGTGATGATGCAGCTTGCTTGAGCGCGCTTGACTATATAAATTAATAATGGAGGGTTAAATCAATGCATGAATATATATACGAGTATACTAGCTGATGGCCCGAGATTTACTCCGTGTGGAATAAGTTTTTAAATTCCCACGGGAACTGTCCAACCCCCATTTCGGCCCCTTTGGGATAGATTTTTGTAACATTGGTTACACAGATCTTTATTCTTTATAATTAACAGCTTAGTTGCCAATTTTCATGTCTCTAAATTCAAAAACATAGGACTTTCATACAAACATCAAACCCACATTAAACCCCTTAGGGGTGGATTTTCTCAAAACCGTTTCTTAGCTGACCTCTGTTCATAAAAGGAACCTACTATTCAAATTTCAAGTTCGTATGTTTTATAGTTCCTGAGATATCGTAATAATCAGTCAGTCAGTCAGTGAGTGGTATTTTGTTTATATATATATATATATATATATATATATATATATATAAACAAAATTTTCCCTCGTGCCTCTGCCTTTAAGGGATATGGAAATATGTGAAATGAATGCAAATGCGTCCTAGTTTACCGGGGCAGCCTTAACTTTATTCGCATTTTGAAACACATTTGCCCCGGTATGGGTTTCTTGCAAAAAAAGATGGATTTTTGTGATTTTGTATTCTGATTGTGATAATACAGTATGATACAAACATTGTATAATATTTAACAATTATGAGTACCAGTAAAACGCACAGAAAACTATATCTCACCGTTATTAAGTAGAATAAATATTCATTACATTTCACAAGAAAAATCTGGTCCCTTGTGGAGGGTCTGCCTCAGCGGACGCCGCTGGCTGGGTTGCTGGGTCGTGGTCGAGTGCACGAGTGTTTCCGTGACCCAGCCACCAGGCGACGCGAAGGAGCATCGCTGGGTTTTAGTGGGTATTCTGGTCGCCAGTCTGACCGCCGGGGTGTCCCACATACCCCGTCGAAAGCGGCGCAGTCTTCCTGCGTCGCTTCCGGAGGGGATGCGTAAACGCATTTCCCAACGTGTAAAAAAAAAAGAAAAAAAAAAATAATCTGGTCCCAATGTACCTTAACGTTTAGTACTCCTGGTGTAGTACAATATACTAATTTCTGAATAACTGCTACATCCCTCCACAGAATTCATAATGTACCGTACTTTAACATATATTCTTATTCAATACTCACCTAATGAATGGTTTTATTTACTTAGCGCGCTGCATCAATTGGCCCATTTTGGCTCAGAGCCATTTGGCTAAGAGGTGCGAATGGGCGCACCCTAATAATCTACATTGATATGCCCTGACCAAACGTTGAGATCACTTAGCCCTTTATTAGCTGTACGGAATAATTCCAGTTTATATTAGCTTAGTGAAGCTGTGATAGCCTAGTGGTGAGTACGTACCTCTAACTTTTCAGAGTTACGTGGGTTTTTAAACAATTAAAATATCACTTGCTTCAAGGGTGAAGGAAAACATCGCGAGGAAACCTGCACGCCTGAGAGTTCTCCATAATGTTCTCAGAGGCGTGTGAAGTCTGTCAATCCGCACATGGCCAGCGTGGTGGACTATGGCCAAACCCTTATCGTATTGAGAGGAGACCCGTGCTCTGTAGTGAGCCGGCAGTGGGTTTATCATGAGTATGATGATATTAGACTAGATTTCTACGCCGCTTCGTTCAAAATAAGTTTCATTTTCGACTTCGATGCAAATTTCAAACTCTTATTAACAAAACAAACTTCCCCCCGGAATAAAGAAAGGTTTCAATGAGGAATGAAAGAGAAGAGTGATGTAACATAAAAAGCTTGAAAGAAAGAGACATGGTGAATGATTTGTATGTACCAGAGAATTGATTTATATACTGAACACGTTACGACCCGCTTTGCGTTAATGGCGCAGTCAATCAGTCAGTAAGTCACGTTTTCTTTTATATATTATAAATCCCTCTCTCTCCAGTCGTTTCTTCATTACTGAAGATCGTGGTCCTGGTGGTGTTAGGGATATGGTAAGCCCATATTTCTAATTGGTTTCTAGGCGACATCGTGCCGGAACGCTAAATCGCTTGGCGGTACGCCTTTGTTGGTAGGGTAACTAGCCACGGCTGAAGCCTCACACCAGCCCAGATGAGCCGGGAATCGAACCAAGGACAGAACTTCATAATGCTACAGCTCAGTATCACGATATAAAACACTTGGCGTGCGAGCTGATGATGAGGCGTTATCCTACTAATATTATAAACGTGAAAGTTTGCAATTATGGATGGATGGATGTTTTTTACTCTTTCATGTAAAAACTACTGAATAGATTTTTATGAAATTTTGCAAAAATATACCTTAGAAATCGGAATAACACATAGGCTACAATTTATAAAGATGTCGTGTGAATTGTCCAAAAAATCTACCATCTGCGTGATAATTTTAATGTCATAATGTTAGAGTTCTTTTCTACGATACGCTAATATAAGCTACTCGAGATACTAATCCTGCGCAGACGAAGTCGCGGGGACCAGCTAGTATACAATATATGTGTATTATCATGAAATTTTTATGTATGTATGTATATATTTATATATTACAGTGCATAGCCAATATATATATGAAAATTTAATGTATGTTCATAAAAATATTGATAAATTCAAGAAAAAAATGGACTGTAACGCACTGAACATTAGAAGTAAAAGTAAACTTGTAGTACCGTTTAGTAGGCTGCACAAAATTAGTAACTCATTCAAAGGAAATTGTATTTTATTTTATAATAAATTACCTATTGATATCTTGGAAATGTCTATCAAGTCAATAAGTTCAAAGTTTTTATAAAACGAAAGCTTATAGAAAAATCATATTACGATATTAAGAACGATAAAAAAGCTTGGGTGTGAATTGCTCTATCTCCATAGGTACTATAGGATATATATTTGAATAAAGATTTTTTTGAATTTGAATTTGAATTTTATATGTATGGTCACATCGCGAAGTTGTTTCGAGGGTACAATTATCTTTTCTGTGGTTTAGGCAACATTACTTGTAGCCCGAGTTAATTGGGTCACTGAACAAATGGGTCGGTTAACGATTTAATTAACGCCTCAACATCTCCAAGGTGCTTGCGGACTTTAATATCGCTGTTAATTCAGTTGTACTCGTCCTAGAATAAACTAACTTGACAACTCTAGTCGGACCTACTTTGTGATTGACGTTTAAAACTTGAACGTATGCCATTATAGATTCGAACATAGAAATCTCCTTAGTTTAAGCCAACACGTTCAGTTGTTGATAAAGTGACCTCCGTCCAGCGTGTGCGACGTCGCATTATAATGTTGGAGGTCCTGGGTTCGATTCCCCGCTCGAGTCTAGTCTGGTGGGAGACTTCGGCCGTGGCTATATTCCACCCTACCGACAAAGGCGATTTAGCGTTCCGGCACGATGTCGCGTAGAAACCAATTAGGTGTGTGGGTTTACCATACCCCTAACAGGTTAGCTCGCTACCATCTTAGTCTGCATCATCACTTACCATCAGGTGTGATTGCCGTCAAGGGTTAACTTGTAATGGGGGTAACTAACGTCTTTGTGTGTAGCGTAATTAGCCACAGCCAAAGCTTCCCACCAGACCAGACTCGAGCCTTTAATCGAACCCAGGACCTCCAACATTATAATGCAACAACGCACACGCTGCGCCACGGAGGTCGTCAAAAATATATAAAAATCTTAAATAAATATATAAAAATATTTGTAATATTGTTTCTGTGGTAAGACGAAATCTAGTACAAATTATTAAACATGAACAAACCAATAGTTCCAATATTGATTACCTCGTGTATTCGGGTTGACCGCACTCCAATATTACACAGTGACTTCACCGCAAATGTTACCTTATATTTTATCTGAAGTTCAGATAATTTTCTTATAATTTTAACGTGTCAGTAGTCTTAGTATAAGATTTGCATGCTCGCAATTGCATTCGCAAACATTCGAGTATGGAAACAATATAGTGTCAATGGAAAATGGACCTTTTGTTTTTGAATCAGAGGCGTAATTTCCGTAGTTTACTGAGAGCAAACACATGTTATAGCGGTACTATATTCTTTTAATTTAGAAAATATGTCTGGATTATTGTTGTCCTCATTATCGTACCTTTTCTAGTGGGCGTCATCCGAGTTAAATGCAAGCACAAAATATTTAGTTTCGTTTTCTTTATTAATCAAACTTTTACAATGCTTTATACGAATAATTAATTACACCACAATTACCAATTAATTACTTTAATCAAACAATTAAATCAGAATAGCACATTCACGACACACATCTTATGTCCTTGTTTCAATTATATATATATATATATATATATATAGTAATAATTGAAAGTAAAGTAAATATAGTTTAGTTATATATTATAGAATTAGTTAGTGTAAAGATCGGAACGTATAAGCGGGGTTTGACATTTCGAGAGCTAGAGCATTGGGGTAATAATTAGTTAAAATTAAATTATTAAAATATCACTTGCTTCAACATTGAAGGAAAACATCGTGAGGAAACCTGCATGCCGGAGAGTTCTCCACAATGTTTTCAAAGGCGTGTAAAGTCTTCCAAACCCTTCTCATATTGAGAGGAGACCCGTGCTCTGTAGTGAGCCGACAATGGGTTGATCATGATGATGAAATCTGAGTACATAATTTGTTATAATATTTTTCTTTGTTTCCAGGTAAGGCAACCTTGGTAATTTTTACGTAAGAGCAGAGCAAAACCTAGAGGTGAGTCTATAAATATATTAAGAAGTAAATAGGTATTTGGGAGTTGAAAATAAAGTGGGCGAAACAATACAATAATTGCAAAACTAAGTGCTGGTTGTCTGTATTAAATAGTTGTTTAATCATTTCCCGTGGTATATATTTTGTATTTTTGAAACGAGCAAATCGGTCACCTGAAGTAACCTGATTACCGTGAGTAACGCGACTAAGGCCACCTATGCATTATACCGGCTGAACCCAAACTCCTGATAATTTGTCCTCGTATCATGGCCGCAGCCGAAGCCACCTACTAAACCAGACTCGAACTGGGCATCGAACCTAGGGTCTAAAACTTAATTTACAGCGCATACAGGTCGTCATAGTAGCACCACCACCGTAGAGCCACAGGGGGTTTTCGTATGTTATTATATATAATATAATAATATACCTACTATTACATACACACAATACATAACATTAAAGTTTTTATAAAACTAAAGCTTATAAAAAAACCCTATTACGATATTAACGATTATATAAACGATAAAAAAGCTAGGGTGTGAATTGCTCTAACTTCATTACTAATCGTAATTTAATATTAACTATGTGAGATGGGGATAACAAAAAATCCCGGCTAAGTTTGTTGTAGGCTTCTTCTTAGAGCTGGGCGCGATTAGAACCCTCTTAGCTTTAGTTTTAAGTTGGCGAGTGTAGTTATCACCATCACTTATAGAAATAATGAAAATTGTGATATATATGAACGATTCATGGATGCCTTTAATAGGTTTATGTGAATAAAGCTATTTTTGATTTTGATTGGAAATAAATTAATGAAAAATAACTTTAATTTGGTAATCTATTTGCGATATATGATCCTAGTTGGTCGAAATATTTTTTTTTATATATATTTTTTTATTTAAACTACCAGACAAAACGATACGAATAGAAATCAATACAGACAGACGTTTATGTAAATATAGAACCGTTTCTGAATAACGTTTTCGCGGGTTCACGCTGAATCGCTGCAAAAAGTTTCGTTGGGTCACGACGACCTTCTTTGTGATACACACCTGCTTGATTTTATTTGCTCTTTAGCTAAATCTCAGGGCTATTTTTATTTGATAATGCACGATAGCTTTCGACATAAAATCAAATTCCTAGCCTAGGTGCTAAAATATACACTTCAGTTATTTAGAGTCATCCTGTGTAACACTGAAGTGTAATTTTTGAGAGTGTACGAACGAAACAGGCTCAAAGAACTAGACTGGTGGTCATTTTTGTTTAAAAATTGGAACAAATAATAAATATTGGAACAAAGTTCGTGACATTATGGTTAAAGACATTTATTGATCTATAAAGACAGCGGTGATAGCCTAGTGGTAAGGGCGTCAGCCTCCTAATCAGAGGTCTGCGGTTCGAATCCGGGCACGCACCTCTAACTTTTCGGAGTTATGTGCGTTTAAAAAAAAAGTTCAAATATCACTTGCTTCAACGGTGAAGGAAAAACATCGTGAGGAAACCTGCACGCCTGAGAGTTCTCCATAATGTTCTCAAAGGCGTGTGAAGTCTGCCAATCCGCACATGGCCAGCGTGGTGGACTATGGCCAAACCCTTCTCATATTGAGAGGAGGCCCGTGCTCTGTAGTGAGCTGGTAATGGGTTGATCATGATGAAAGACAATAAATTTTCTAAAAAGTTATTATCCAAGTTTCATCCTCGAGGGCACAAATAAATACATGATAGCTATTCAGACGAACTAAGTAGGCAAGTACAGACCAAATAAATTTCTAGTTTCTAACACATACAGAAATTTTACAATAGTGGACAATATTACCCTAATACGCATATAGATGACTTACGGATCCGAAACGTGGTCGCTCACTATGGGTCTCATAAGAAGGCTCAGAGTCACTCAGCGAGCAATGGAGAGAGCTATGCTAGGAGTATCTCTACGTGATCAAATCAGGAATGAAGAGATCCGTAGAAGGACCAGAGTTACCGACATAGCTCAGCGAGTTGCGAAGTTGAAGTGGCAATGGGCGGGGCACATAGCTCGGAGAACCGATGGACGTTGGGTTCCCAAGGTGCTGGAATGGCGACCCCGCATCGTTAAACGTAGCGTTGGTCAACCCCCAACAAGGTGGACAGACGACATCAAACGAGTCGCAAGGTGCCGCTGGATACAAGCGGCCCAATACCGTGGCCATTGGAACTCCCTACAAAAGACCTATGTCCAGCAGTGGACGTCTATCGGTTGAAATGATGATGATGATGATGATGACGCATATAGATATTATTAAAAGGTGACTGACTAACTGATTGACTCACTATTTGACATATCTATATATTACAATAGATATTAACGCTTCTGCAAAGAAATGATTTTTTAAAATTTATCCCCTAAGGATGCAAAAGAGGAGATTTTTTTGAGAAATTCTGATAGTTTATAGCTTTTACTTATCTGACAAATCTTCTTGTAAACTCGTGGCGCAGCCTATACTCGGGATCTGTGTTTTCGGTACAAATATAAAGAGCGCGGGTGCACCGTACTACCGGATATTGGATCGGCGCGATTGACGGAGGCACGGCTTATCCGTAACAAATTGTGCATCGATACACGATGCTGTTTACAACTTTGAGGAAATTTTACCATCCAGTTTACAGGCAACACATATTGAATATCTGTTGCCTGTAAAGTCCGTATCCTTACTGATGTAATAAACACAAGTTTGTATGTATGGACTTTTGTTACTCTTTCACGTAAAAACTACTGAACCAACTTGACTGAAATTTGGATAGACGATAGATTGAGACCACGGATTAACACATAGGCTCCTTTATATGCCGGAAAAATTCATGGGCAATGCGGAATTTGCGAAGAACAAAAAAAAACGCAGCCGAAGCCGTGGGCAACAGCCAGTAATGAAATATTTTGCTTATTTCAAAATATCTTATATCCCAGATTGGGATGGTGATTTTAATTTTGCTAAATTTTGTTACAAAGTTTAGTCTAAATTTATTTATTTTAGTCTGAGTTTTGAGATTTAGGTTGATTTTGAAATTTAAATTGATTTTGATTTTGCTATCAAGACCGCTGATTAGGAAGCAGACGTCCTAACCACTAGACTATAACAGCTTGAATAAGAATTGCGCTCCTAAATTGAATCTGTCATCTCAAGTTTTTTGGAATAGAGTTTGCAGTCGCCGGTCTTAAATTGTAAAAATACCCTACTCGAGTATTACCGTGCTATCCCAACTATGCCTTATTGGCATAAATTGTGAAGAGCCAGGTATTTCACTCGCTCCGAGATTTTATTATAAGTTTATTAGATCGGGAGCGGGAAGGAACTATCTGTTGAGCTCTATTTTTATCAAAGAATGCAATTTCCGAATATCTTACAAACTATAACTTTATCTGGTACTGTATTTATTAGGTACACTTTCAATATCATCACAGTGCTAAAGTATTTTTGAATGTTTCATAAGATAACCAACAGACGGATAAACACACTTTCGCATTTATAATATTAGCGTTAAAAGTGATAAAAAAGCTTCAGTATGAACTCAATGGGCTTGGGCTCACCATACTAACAGGTTAGCCCGCTACCATCCTAGACAGCATCATCACTTACCACCAGGTGAGATAGTAGTCAAGGGCTAACTTGTAGTGTGTAAAAAAAACTTTTGTTCTAGGTTAACGAATGTAGTTATTCCCAACATCTCACATATGAACAAGAACGTTTTAAAAATTTACTAGTAATACAATAAATAAAGGTTTTTAAATTTGAATCTGATTTCAAAGACACAAAGATGGTTAAAGATCCAAAAATAATATTGTTAAAAAAAAAATTTAATGAGTAGGTATATACTTTTTAAATCCACGGCATAAATGCAGTGTAGTAGTTTAAATTATCAATAGGTGTTCACAAGGTAACAATGTACCATTTATTATCGTTATCAACAACCGTAATGTCAAGGCGAGCGGCCATTTTCCGATAACTTCATATCGATATAGGCGCAGGGCAAGATGTGTTTTAAAGGTAGACGCATTGCCTACGCTCTATTTTTGCAATATTATATCAAGGCAATTGCCCGGCATTTGTACAGTTGCGTATCGACCTCTGTAACGAGTATCGGTAGGTACATCATATTTAAATTAAATAGTTATTTTTTCATACCTAACCATGTCATCAACAACAAGCAACACTATATGTAGGTCGATACAATAACTGCGGAATCACGAATTCCTATCTCTATGTACAAAATAATTATATTGAAAAGTATTTTTTCTAATGAAGTAAGGAAGAAACAGATGAATACCTTATAAAAAGACAGACACTCATTCACTTGATTAAAACCGGGTGACTGAAAAGTAGAAAGTTCCTTAAGGGGAAACTTCTATTCATCATGATAAACCCATTATCGGCTCACTACAGAGAGCGGGTCTCCTCGCAACATGACAAGGGTTTGGCCATAGTCCACTACGCTAGCCATGTGCGGATTGGCAGACTTCAAACGCTTTTGAGAAAATTATGGGGAACTCTCAGGCATCGATGTTTTCTTTCACCGTTGAAGCAAGTGATATTTTAATTGCTCAAAAACGCACATAACTCCGATAGTTAGCAGAAGAAGTTATGGGTGCGTGCCCGGGTTCGAACCTCCGATCTCTGATTAGGAGGCTGACGTCCAAAACACTAGGCTATATAAAGCTTGTGCTATTATGGTTTATTAAAATAAACCATCCCTTTATACATATTTTGTAAGATAGAAAAAACTGTAGTTTAGGTTATATCTATACATACAAATAAATTAAATTGGAGTGTCTGTTTTTAATATCGAAAAAACCATTTTTTACTGCATGCATATTATGAATATATGTACGGTACATACACCAAAATAACATTTTTTTTCAATTTTTGTCTGTCTGTTTGTTCCGGCTAATCTCTGAAATGGCTGGACCGATTTTTACGGAACTTTTATTGGCAGGCAGCTGATGTAATAAGGAGTAACTTAGGCTACTTTTATTTTAGAAAAAAGTATTTTATTTTAGAAAAATAAAGTAATGTTGCAATGTCCAAGTATTGCGCTGCTAACGCGCTAGTTTGTATATACTATATCTAGAGACACCAAGCGCGTTATATTTCTTTATTTTTTTTTGATTTACATTTTGTTTACCTATATATACAAGATGTCCTAAGCATTATATTATTGAGTACCGAAGTTGCCGGCTCATGAACAGCTGACATGAATAAGACAATGAGACGTAAAAACCCGGAGCGATTACTCGCTACTTGTTACAATACATCATGACATAATGCACGTATATCATGTCATAAGTAATATTCAAATGTCGTTTTTACAATTACATGTTCCGTTTCATTAAGTACTCCAGGTTTTCGGCTGATTTGTGTCGAATGTTTCTTTATTCTATTTGATTCTCAGTTAGCTTTTATTTGAATGAACATGAATTCCGCCGACAACCGGGAGATTTGTATAATATAACACCACACAACATCTTCTTTCCTCGCTTGTAAAGTGAACATCTGAGGACGATCCGGCGTCGGGTCGAAACGTGCGTAGAGGTTCTAGTGGAAGATTTTGTGTGGTGTTATATTATACAAATCTCCCGGTTGTCGGCGGAATATAGCAAATTATACTTGCTGTTTATTGTTTATCATGGACTTCCGCAAAGTAACGCCTGCTTCTATTAATTATTTGAATGAACATGCTATAATTATTGTCATAATCATCAACATGTCGAGTTATAGACGTCAACTGCTCGATGTAGGTGTTATGTACGGAGCTCCTTATTCCACGGTATGGTCTGTTGGTGGTATTAGTCCAGCGGTTCCCCACGATTCGTTTGACGATGCCTGCTCACCTATATCGGGTTCGATGCTCTGCAAGAACCATTTGAGAGCATATAATTTCTATATAGCCTCTGCTCTAGTCCGGCGGTGGTTGCCACCTCTCCAATAAAACGATCTAGCGTTTCGGTAAGATGTCATGTAAAAACCGATTAGTAGCATGGTTTAAATTTAACTGCCATACCTGTAATAGATTAGTATGCTTTCATCTAAACTGCTAGGCAAGTGATGATCGCTTACCACCAGGTGAGATTGCGACTAAGGGTTTCATCATCATCATGAACAACCCATTACTGGCTCACTACAGAGCACGGGTCTCTTCTCAATATGAGAAGGGTTTGGCCATAGTCCACCACGCTGGCCATGTGCGGATTGGCAGACTTCACACGCTTTTGAGAACATTATGGAGAACTCTCAGGCGTGCAGGTTTCCTCACGATGTTTTCCTTCACCGTTGAAGCAAGTGAATTTAATTTTTTTTTTTAAACGCACATAACTTCGAAAAGTTAGAGGTGCGTGCCCGGATTCGAGCCGCCGACCTCTGATTAGGAGATTGACGCCCTAGCTACTAGGCTATCACCGCTTCAATATAACATAAGTAGGCTGTGGGAGGTTCTGTGTTAAACCTGCTATTAGTTACTAGGCTTATATCTGAAAAAGAAATGTCTATAAAAATTAAATCCTAAATCAACTGTTATACGACCAACAGAGATATTTTATTGTATTTCGGGTTCTGGATACCTATGGCGCCTTATATCCCATTACGTGCGTGTTTATTAATTAGGCTGAATAAATGACATTTTATTTTAAATATTTTTCGACAACCTCCGTGGCGCGGTGCGTGCGCTATCTCATTTTAAAAGTTGGAGATCCTGGGTTCGATTCCCGGCTCGAATCTGGTCTGGTGGGAGGCTTTGGCCGTTGCTAGTTACCACCCTACCGACAAAGACGTGTCGCTAAGCGATTTAGCGTTCCGGCACGATGTCGCGTAGAAACCAATTAGGAGTATGGTTCCACCATAGCCTTAACAGGTTAGCCCGCTACCATCCTAGACAGCATCATCACTTACCACCAGGTGAGATAGCCGTCAAGGGCTGACTTGTAGTGTATAAAAAATAAAAATTATATATTTATCGACAACCTCCGTGTCGCAGCGCGTTCGCTGTTTTTTTTTTTTTGAGATGGGTTTGCGCTTGACGACAATCAGTACCAGAAGGCACTGATGAGGTCTAGGTTGGAGCGCGCTTACCTAGAAAATGTCTATTCACTCTTGCCTTGAAGGAACTAAGGTTATACGTGTTGCATTATGGGGTTGCAGGTTCTGGGTTGGATTACAGTCTCGAGTCTGGTCTAGGTCGTGCGGTCGTGGCTGGTAACCACTTTTGACCGAGACGTACCGCCAACTCCGTTCCGTCACGAAGTTACTTAGAAACCATTACTTGCCACAAGTTGAGAGTAGCCGCAAGGGCTAGCTTATAGTGGAATAACAATAAAAGATAAATACAGAAATCTAGAAAGGGTTCTTGAGGTCAGTGTCCTTCAGACTTCAATGAGCACACAATTGGAACTGGCGAACCCTTGAGACAAAATAAAATTACCACTCATTCAAAACATCTCGGTTATAACGTCTGAGTGAATTTGGTAAGAGTAATAAAATAAAATATTTATTAAACCCTGAACGAAAACAATCTGCTGCAGAATTCCTTGGTGGCCAATAATCTAATAACAACACCAATGAGACAAACTTACATGATAGTCTATTGGTCGAGACTTCGGCTTCACTTAAGGGGAAAGTTCAATCCCAATTTTTGACGACCGCCGTGGCGCGAGGTTGAGGGCGAGGTTCCGGTGGGAGGCTTCGAACGTGGCTAGTTACCACCCTACCGACAAAGACGTGTCGCCAAGCGATTTAGCGTTCCGGCACGCTGTCGAGTAAAAACCAATGAGGATTATGGGATTACCATATCCCTACCATGTTAGCCCGCTACCATCTTATCATAACGTACTTACTTATATCAGGTGGGATGGCTAACTTGCGGTGTATAAGAAAAAAACAGGAATTTTTTTCTTCGCCAATATATCAATTAAAGATTACTCGCTGCATGAGTTTTCCAAAATGTTTTAAAGGCGTGTGAGTTCTGCCACTCTATCATATTCTAGAAGGAGACCCCCTTAGTATAATTAGAAAAACTCGTATGACGGAAATCTTATTCTTTTTTTTAACGCCGCGAAATGCGTTTACGCATCCCCTCCGGAAGTGGCACATAAAGGGTATGTGGGACTCCTCAGAGTGGCGACCAGGGTACCCACTAAAACCCTGCGATGCTCCTCCTCCTTCTGGCTGGGTCACGGGAACGCTCGCGCACTCGTCGCCAGCGATGACGGAAATCCCTACGGCGGCTATGAAAATATTTATTCCATTGGTTTATATTACATTTCATCATCATCATCATCATGAACAACCCATTACCGGCTCACTACAGATCACGGGGCTCCTCTCAATATGAGAAGGGTATGGCCATAGTCCACCACGCTGGCCATGTGCGGATTGGCAGACTTCACACGCTTTTGAGAACATTATGGAATCGTGCAGGTTTCCTCACGATGTTTTTCTTCACCGTTAAAGCAAGTGATGTTTATTTTTTTTTTAAACGCACATAACTCCGAAAAGTTAGAGGTGCGTGCCCGGGTTCGAAGCGCCGACCTCTGATTAGGAGGTTGACGCCCTAACCACTGGGCTATCACCGCTTACATTTATATAAAATTTTTTCATTTTTTATATTACATTTACCACGTTGTAATGTTAATTAATTTACAGAATGACTTGTATTAGGTCATAATAGGTAAGTATTACGCATTAAACTGTGATAACATGTAAATAGGAATATATTTTGCCATACATATCTTATGTTGCTTGTTAGTTGGATATTTGCTACGTAACCGTTCTTCTTCGTCCTCTTGTCCATATTCTATTTAAACTGAAACAGTCATGTTATTTTGGTTTTACATAGCAAACAAGCGTACGGGTCACCTGATGTTAAAACAAACCAGATCAAATCAAAATAGCTTTATTCCAATCAAATCAAATCAAAAATAGCTTTATTAACAAACCTATTACAGGCATCTATGAAGCGTTTATATACAATATATTTTCATAATTTTAATTTATGAAGTGATAGTCATAACTACACTCGCCAATATAAAAACTTGGCATCATACGTTTTGGTAGGTAACTAACGATAACTTGTACTTGTGTAAGTAAGGAGCCGGGAATCGAACCCAAGACCTCCCGCTTTATACAGCGACAAAAAACGCGCCACGGAGCCACGGAGGTCAACAAAATAGCTGACGTTATCTTTGGATATGTATTTACTCACAGATTTCGATTTCCAACAGTGTCGAAATATGCGGCATAATACGCTATATCGCTTAATATCGTTGATTTAAAATTGTTTTGCGCATTTTTGTAAAGAAGCGTTTTCACAGACAGACAGACATACAGAGGAATGACACAGAGGCTTCAAGCGTTACTGTTTCTTATACCACAAGGGAACAAATACGTCCTGTTCGTTCGATCTATGTCACATAAAAAAAGTCACCTGTCTGTCAGAAACAGAAAATCTTTCTTCAGGAGTTGAAAAAGGGACTAATAGATAATCTTTTATATCATTCTATACCTGTAAGTTTAGGCCGTAACAGTACATTCAAGTGTCACGAAAATCCCATTCAGTAGATGTCAACTTAAATACGTGATAGCAACTACAAATAAAAGTGTAGCACTGTCCGAAGAAATCTCGTAAATCTATTTATCACAGTTTCTACCGTTATTTATTGCTTGTCCGTGCTTTCATAGAAATCTATTCAAAAACGACTTACTAACCCAACACCGAACTATTAGGTCTATAAGAAAATGTTAAAGCTATAACCAGTGTCCTTGACAGTTTTTTCCACATAAAAGCTTTATCAAATCAAAATCCAATCGAATACAAAAAATAAATAGCTTTATTCATGTAACTTTACGCTAATTGAAGCGGTGATAGCCTAGTGGTCAGGGCGTCAGCTTCCCAATCAGAGGTCGGCGGTTCGAATCCGGGCATGCACCTCTAACTTTTCAGAGTTATGTGCGTTTAAAAAAAAAAAGTCACTTGCTTCAACGGTGAAGGAAAACATCATGAGGAAACCTGCACGCCTGAGAATTCTCCATAATATTCTGAAAGGCGTGTGAAGTCTGCCAATCCGCACATGGCCAGCGAGGTGGACTATGGCCAATCCCTTCTCATATTGAGAGGAGACCCGTGGTCTGTAGTGAGCCGGTAATGGATTGTTCATGATGATGATGATGATGATTCATGTAAACCTATTACAGGCATCTATGAAGCGTTCATATACAATATAATTTAGTTTTCACCATTTTTTATTTTGAGGCGATAACTATACTCACCAACTTTATACTAACCTAGGAGGAAGAAACCCACCACAAACTTAGCCGGTTTTTACTGTTATCACTATCTCACATAGTCAATATGAATACGTCTATACTACAAATCCCTGAACCTATTAAGGAGATCAAATTGGTCTTAGAAGATTTTACCTTGATGTCTAATAATATGTACATCAAAATACGTTAGAAGGTATTGAAATTAAATTGCTTTGACGAAGATTTACACTCCAAAGGGATGAAATATGGGTTGGAAGATTGTATGAAATTCCAATGTTTTGAAGGCAGAGTCGTTAAAATAGTTTAGATAGTTTTGTTTAAGCAAGTTTTTTTCTGACTAAATAGTCAGAAAAACAATATTTGTAATGGGTGAGATTGTGGAGGAAATTGTGTCATCATTATCATTATCTTGATTTGAACGTAAGCATCTCATATGAAATTTATCAAGTCGAGTGCTTACGTTCAATTTTGCACGTTAAGTGGCAAGAATACCCAACTCTGAAATACTGCGGAGATGTAAGACAAGCGGGATTGAGGCCATGCCCATGAAATGTCAGCTGAGATGGTGTGGGCATGTCCTTCGTATGAGTGACTCTAGACTCCCAAAGGCCGTTTCTACTCGGAGTTAAAGGAGGGAAAACGTAAGTCTGGTGGTCAATTCTTACGCTACAAAGACGTATTGAAGCGCCATCTCATTTCGTGTCGTAAACTAGTGAGAGTTGGGAGGAATTTGTGCTGCAGAGGCAAGAGTGGCGCAAATCAATAGAAAAGGCTGTGGCATCCTTTGAGGAGCAGCGACTAAATGACGTTGACGCTAAGCGCCTTACCAAGAAGCCAAGGATCTCCTACCTCTACACTCTTACTGCATTGGGCCAGTTACACTGTGCGCCGTGCAATAGGATTTTGAAAACCAAATTTGGTTTCGCGAGCCATATTTGCTCACATAATCGGCTCTAGCCAGGGCCGCCGTTGACGGACACGTCAAGGAGGATCATATCATATATCTTGATTTAATTTTCTATTTGCACCTCCCTTCTCTATCTCTCATAGGAAATCTCTATTACTAATTTTTATAGGGACTTTTTACTTTACACTCTCGCATTCCTGGGAAAAACAGATAGACATACAGACGGACAACGAAGAAAACCTATTGGTTCAAATTTCCTTTAGTCGTACCTAACATTAAAAATGAATATTCAACAGAAAGAACAAACTAAAATTATAATAACTTTGGTGCTAACTGTTATTTTGGTACACGTTTTTTTTTTATATTTCATACAGTTGACCAAATATTTGCTCCAGTTTGCGCACGTCGGCGGACGATTCAAGGTGACTTGTGGTGCAAATTTTTTACAGACCGTTATTTAATTTGTGACTTTCGATATGATATACTTTGATACCCCGACTAAGCAGTTTATAAAAAAAAATTCGTTTCTAAAGATAATTCAATTGATATTTTTAATGACAAACTACACAATTTCAAAAATAAAATAATAAAAACACTAGTCTAGTTAGATTTTGCAAAGTGCGTATATACCTGTATATATTCCTTATTCGTTATTATAAACACAAGGTTACTTTTCTATTCTTTTGTAATAAGTTCTTTTTTGTGTTATTTGCTGTTTGTTAATCTAAACGTTTGCATATTATATTATTAGCGACATATTAGCGTCGACTTAAGTTATTAGGCATGCTGTAGTTACCTCTAAATTGATTTATATGTATATCCCAGCACCGCATTTTTAAGGTTTATAAGGTTTATTTTAAGGTTTTTAAAATGTTTATTTTTGTTACATATAATTCTGTTGGTGGCGCTTTGAATAAATAAATAAATAAATAAATAAAAATAAATAAATATACTTACTTGTTGGCTGTGGGACTTACGCCACATTATTTACCGGCTGAAGACGGAAACTTGAAGTTTATTTACTTGTATTTTATTAAAACAAAACTTCATTAGCTGCGTGAGTGATTTTTAAAAGAGAATAAACTTATGTGCTTCTTGACATGCGACATTCTGACAATTCGTGTCTCGACTTATGTACATCTACATGTGTTGCAGTAAAATGTATATAGTATACATTTCTTCCCGAAGTCCCCATGTACAACCTTTGTAGATGTGAATAGCGTTTCATATTACGCATTTTCACTAAACTACTAAACCTACATGCTAGATACTAGCTGAGTATCTAGCCCGGAACCCGCAAGGTTAGGTCACCCGCTCTTTTTTTTTGTCGTGGTGGAAAAGCTTTAAGGGTACCTCCGTACCCTTGGTCAGGAAGGAGGTTATGTTGGACTCCCACCCCCGAAGGGGTGTATACCCGAACTAAAAACCACCACGGCTGGTTTCACTGGACACCCGGAGGACCCGTTGTATACTTCCCGGATGCCTAGCGCCGGTCCTCCCGCGCTTAAAGGGATCAGGACAGCTTGATCCCCCCCAAAACAGTTAGGAGACTTGCAGTATCTAGTAAAAACAATACTACTGCCGAACACGACACGAATTATCAACAATGAAAATGGTTGCCTTATTATTTTCCATTAAAATAAAAAGCATGTATGTATAGCGGTGATAGCCTAGTGGTTAGGGCGTCAACTTCCTAATCAGAAGTCGGCGGTTCGAATCCGGGCACGCATCTATAACTTTTCGGAGTTATGTGCGTTTTTAAGCAATTAAAATATCACTTGCTCCAACGGTGAAGGAAAACATCGTGAGGAAACCTGCACGCCTGAGAGTTCTCCATAATGTTCTCTAAGGCGTGTGAAGTCTGCAAATCCGCACATGGCCAGTGTGGTGGACTATGGCCAAAACCCTTCTCATATTGAGAGGAGACCCGCGCTCTGTAGTGAGCCGGTAATGGGTTGTTTATGATGTATACATTTGCACTCCTTTATTTAGGCAGTCGTGTAAATGTAACACAAAGAAGATTACAAGTTCGCGAGAATTAAACCATTGTTCAGTATTTTCATGTTATACTAACTAAAAGATAAATAATTACCGTAAAACAGAAAGTTAATTAATATGTAAAAGACGTCTGTTTTAATTTTGAAAAACGGCGGAAAAACTCACTTTGCATTATAATAGAAAATAAACTTGCTATGCTATTATATGATAACATTTTATAATTATGATACTTTCGTGGATTTTGTTGGTAACATGTTAAATTATTGATAACAAAATCAGAGCTCGATTATTTTGACAATTTGTTTTTAAAGTTTTTCTATTTAAAACGAACAGATATAAGTGGAAAGTTGTTAAAGATTTTCTGCGTAAAATGCTATATTTACGACATGTTGTTTTTCCATAATTGCATCGGAGTGAAACAAATATTTTCTTTTTATGATATTAGCATTCTGTTAAAATTACTTCGTAGTAATAAAAAAAGGGAGGTACCCAATCTCAGGGTTCTTTAACTGACAACGTAATTCTAAAAAGAATCTTTCGTTAAACTTACATTATAAATTGTTATCTTTCCGTTAGTTAGTGCACACACCATGTTTATTCACTGGAGCGGTTGCACAGAATCGATAATACAAAGATTGTGACGAAACTTTCGCGGTTAGAAAGTATGAAAAATTGTTTCAATTTTAAATCTGTGAATTAGTGAAACTTCTTTACAAACAACCGATTTAAAAGGCGATAGTAAGTAGAAAAACGTTAACTCATATCTTACTTACATATCTTTTCTTTTTAGTCATCATCATGGTCAACTCTTTATCGGTTCACTACAGAGCACGGGTCTCCTCTCAATATGAGAAGGGTTTGGCCATAGTCCACCGCTTGGCAGACTTCATTCGCCTTTGAGAACATTATGGAGAACTCTCAGGCATGCAGATTTCCCCACGATGTTTTCCTTCACCGTTGAAGCAAGTGCTATTTTAATTGCTTAAAAACGCACGTTACTCCGAAAAGTTATAGGTGCGTGCCCGGGTTCGAACCCCCGATCTCTGATTAGGAGGTTGACGTCCTAACCACTATGCTTTTTAGTATGTATACGTATGTACACATACTAAAAAGCATATACTTACTAGGAAGCATATATATACTAGGAAGCGGTGATAGCCTAGTGGTTAGGGCGTCAGCCCTCTAATCAGAGGTCGGCAGTTCGAATCCGGGCACACACCTAAACTTTTCGGAGTTATGTGCGTTTTAAAAAAAATTAAAATATCACTTGCTTCAACGGTGAAGGAAAACATCGTGAGGAAACCTGCACGCCTGAGAGTTCTCCATAATGTTCTCTAAGGCGTGTGAAGTCTGCCTATCCGCACATGGCCAGCGTGGTGGACTATGGCCAAACCCTTCTCATATTGAGAGGAGACCCGCGCTCTGTAGTGAGCCGGTAATGGGTTGTTTATGATGTATACATTTGCACTCCTTTATTTAGGCAGTCGTGTAAATGTAACACAAAGAAGATTACAAGTTCGCGAGAATTAAACCATTGTTCAGTATTTTCATGTTATACTAACTAAAAGATAAATAATTACCGTAAAACAGAAAGTTAATTAATATGTAAAAGACGTCTGTTTTAATTTTGAAAAACCGCGGAAAAACTCACTTTGCATTATAATAGAAAATAAACTTGCTATACTATTATATGATAACATTTTATAATTATGATACTTTCGTGGATTTTGTTGGTAACATGTTAAATTATAGATAACAAAATCAAAGCTCGATTATTTTGACAATTAGTTTTTAAAGTTTTTCTATTTAAAACGAACAATATATCTGTTCAGTGAAAAGTTGTTAAAGATTTTCTGCGTAAAATGCTATTATTTACGACATATTGTTTTTCCATTATTGCATCGGAGTGAAACAAACAAATATTTTCTTTTTATGATATTAGCATTCTGTTAAAATAACTTCTTAGTAGTAAAAAAAGGGAAGTACCCAATCTCAGGGTTCTTTAACTGACAACGGAATTCTAAAAAGAATCTTCGGTTAAACTTACATTAAATATTGTTATCTTTCCGTTAGTTAGTGCACACACCATGTTTATTCACTGGAGCGGTTGCACAGAATCGATAATACAAAGATTGTGACGTAACTTTCGCGGTTAGAAAGTATGAAAAATTGTTTCAATATTAAATCTGTGAATTAGTGAAACTTCTTTACAAACAACCGATTTAAAAGGCGATAGTAAGTAGAAATACGTTTACTCATATCTTACTTACATATCTTTTCTTTTTAGTCTTCATCATGATCAACTCATTGTCGGCTCACTACTGAGCACGGGTCTCCTCTCAATATGAGAAGGGTTTGACCATATTTTGAGAACATTATGGAGAACTCTCAGGCATGCAGGTTTCCTTACGATGTTTTCCTTCACCGTTGAAGCAAGTGCTATTTTAATTGCTTAAAAACGCACATTACTCCGAAAAGTTATAGGTGTGTGCCCGGGTTCGAACCCCCGATCTCTGATTAGGAGGTTGACGTCCTAACCACTATGCTTTTTGGTATGTATACGTATGTACACATACTAAAAAGCATATACTTACTAGGAAGCATATATATACTAGAAAGCGGTGATAGCCTAGTGGTTAGGGCGTCAGCCTCCTAATCAGAGGTCGGCAGTTCGAATCCGGGCACGCACCTCTAACCTTTTCGGAGTTATGTGCGTTTTAAAAAAAATCAAATATCACTTGCTTCAACGGTGAAGGAAAACATCGTGAGGAAACCTGCACGCCTGAGAGTTCTTCATAATGTTCTCAAAGGCGTGTGAAGTCTGCCAATCCGCACATGGCCAGCGTGGTGGACTATGGTCAAAACCTTCTCATATTGAGAGGAGACCCGTGCTCTGTAGTGAGCCGGTAATGGGTTGTTCATGATGATGATGATGATGACGTATGTACAGGCAAGCCGTTCACAGCGCGAAGGTTGTTTAGCACGCGTCATGAACGCAAAGCTGCGGGGGTTGTTACAGCTGTCTCTATTATTTCACTTAATTCCATACAATTGTGCCGCGCGTGGGTGGCAATCAAGTGGTATTGATGCTAGTATCAGGGTGACGTCACGCGACCACTTGACACCAGTGACGTCAGACGCGTTATCCAAAAGTAGGTTATTTTGAGAATATCATTTCTATATAACAAAGCAACACAACGAATATAATCCTGACAGATATCAACGTAGCTTCGTTAACCCCTCGTTCCCTAGAGGTTTTGACACGTGTTTAGGTAGCGACGTATTTAAGATGTTCATATAAAAGATTTAAAAAAAATGATAATAATTCATAGAAGCAGGCGTTACTTTGCGGAAGTCCTGATAAAGAACAAACAGCAAGTAAAATTTGCTATATACAAATCTCCCGGTTGTCGGCGGAATATAGCAAATTATACTTGCTGTTGGTTGTTGGTTGTTAAAAATTGATTGCCAAGAGTTTTGCTGGAATTTGGACTCTCTACTTTCTATCCAGGCCGAATCTTCAAGGGCTTGATAAAACTTTAATACAGTGCGTAGGACTACTTTTACTGCGGTACTTTTTTCTGTTTTGATTCGTCGATCCGTTTAGTTATTAATTATGCTATGACGTTACATCCCCAAGATTTATTATTCGCTGTGTAGTTTACTTCTTATTACTAGTACTAGGCATCGCACAACAAGTATAAAGCTAAGAAAAATATATATCAATTGTTGGTTGTCAAAAGTTGTTTATGCAAGTTCTGGAGTATAAAATTACTGAGTGCGCCTTAGCTAGTCTACACCGTAGTTACGGGTCAGATCATATTATAAAGGTCTACCCAATGGCGATCCTAGAGTACAAACATGCCTTATTTATTGAAAATGGCTTGTAGAAAAGTCCTATTATAGTGTAAAGGATTAGGTAAATAGACAAGCTTGCCCTTTGCTCTGGCTTCTAGTCTCTGCTAGCGGTTGACACTGTGAGAGAGCGGTAGGCTTTTTGGACAAGTGAAGTCAAATTAAGTAAGTGAATAGTAATCTATTCATCAATATCATGATTAACCGGGTATCATGATTAAATCATAATTTTTTTTTTTTAAATATTAAAATATCACTTGCTTCAACGGTGAAGGAAAACATCGTGAGGAAACCTGCACGCCTGAGAGTCCTCCATAATGTTCTCAAATGCGTGTGAAGTCTGCCAATCCGCACATGGCCAGCGTGGTGGACTATGGCCAAACCCTTCTCATACTGAGAGGAGACCCGTGCTCTGTAGTGAGCCGGTAATGGGTTGTTCATGATGATGATGATGATTAAATGGGACCCTTATGGAGAAGTCTCAGGTAGGTTACAACGTTGAAACAAGTGATATTTTTATTGCTTAAAAACGCATATAACTCCTCAAAGTTAGAGGTGCACACCCCCGACCTGATTAGGAGGCGGACGCCCTGACTTGAGGTTTTAATTTACACAGCTTTAAATTTTAATTACCATTAAAATCTGGTAATCTCTTTGAGTGCTACGAAGTTACAGACATACAGGAAGACTTCTGGGTTAGAAACAGATACGAGTGCCTCATGGCGCGGTCGGTAGGTATATAGCGAGGGGCTGGTAGGCGTATTCAGGCGAGGGTGCCGAGACTCAACAGGCGTCTCGGCCGGCGCCGCCGCGGCGCTCGTCTGATTACAGCGCGCGTCAATTACCCCGCCCAGGGCTGACAGCGCTCAGTTCAACTACTAATACAGCTTACACTGTGACCGTTCAGGCGATTAATCATCATCACCACACAAAAACTAAAACATATCTGATGTTTAATTTTTATTTTATTTCAAAAACCAACAGATAACAAATAGGGTGTAAACATTATAAAAGTTAAGTAAAGATTATATGAGAAAGGCGGGAGACTTCGTATATGGCGGGCGCGGTTTTTTCACGCTTTTCTTAAATTAATTGGCTAATTTTGAAAAGGACTGGTGTCGTTTGTGTAGTGGCTACTTTTCTGAATGGTTAACAGATATTGATTTGGGAAAGGTTTGAGGGAGCCGCGTCCGCAGAGTGCGAAGTTTCCCGCCATTTCTCCCTAACTGTAACCTCTACATTGCTTAAACTTGACATTGGCTAATCTGTGTAAAGCCATAAACCAAGAAAAAAAAAATAATAAAGATTATATCAGTTTGAAGCGGTGATAGCCCAGTGGTTTTTCGGAGTTATGTGCGTTTTTAAACTATTAAAGATCACTTGCTTCAACGGTGAAGGAAAACATCGTGAGGAAACCTGATCATGATCAACATCATGATCAACCCATTATCGGCTCACTACAGAGCACGGGTCTCCTCTTAATATGAGAAGGGTTTGGCCATAGTCCACCACGCTGGCCATGTGCGGATTGGCAGACTTTACAGCCTTTACACAGTCTAAGCAAGTGATATTTTTATTGCGTAAAACATAACTCCAAAAATAAGAGGTTCCCGGGTTCAAACCCCCGACCTAACACAGCTTCATAGGTAAACATAGTTTTTCAATATTATTACGCTGTGATCTATAGTGAATGTTCTGATTTCTAAAGGTTTTCCCAACGTTCACAAGCAGTTTCAAAATAGGATATGTCCCAAGTCGTAAGACTGTTAACGGCTCCGCTGCGTTCAGATCTCTTTATCTCTTAGATGTTGGATTTATCTAAGTACCAGTCTGGAGTTAGGCGTAATCCAACTTTGAGCCCCGTTAGGCATTATTGGTTGACAACTGTTAAATTCGGCTGGCCTGCTTTGGAAATACGTTTTAGGCAATACAACTATAACCTATGACAGAGGAAAGCGTGGCAGTGGTATTTACAAAACTCGATCACGTAGTTCCTTATCCAACAGGCTTCAGTATATATTCAAGACGACGACATCCGTAATGCAGGACGTGCGCTATCGCATTACAAAGATGGAGGTTGTGGGTTCGATTCCCGGCTCGAGTCTGGTCTGGTGGGAGGCTTCGGCCGTGGCTAGTTACCACCCTAACGACAAAGATGTGTCGACAAGCGATTTAGCGTTCCGGCCCGATGTCGCGTTGAAACTAATTAGGGGTACGGGTTTACCATACCTCTAACAGGTTAATCCGCTACCGTCTTAGACTGTATCATCACATACACTTATGAGATTGCCGTCAAGGGCTAACATGTAGTGGAAGATATAAGATTTTTAAAACATATAGTTTTATCTGATCCGTAGGAAACATAGTGAAAAAGACGCCTTTACTTGTACTACTACCAATTTAGTTGAGTTAAAAGATGTGTATACAGAATTATTGGCGTCTATGTCCAAGGATATCAACGGACGTAATCTTACGCAACTTAAACTCTTTCTCATGACTACTTTCAAAATGTTTTGTTACTCAATTGTAATCTTTTTAACGACGATATAAATCTACGGAATTTGATCGTTAACGTTATAATCTTCATTTATGTAATGAGCTTAATTTTAGCAGTTGCTCTTTACTTACGCAATTTGTTTACCAACACATTTAAGAGACAGCCAGAAATATCGACTACGCAAGATTTTATTTTCAGAAATTGAGATTTTATTTATGATGGTATCCGACATCCGACATCCCTTGTGAAGGGCCGACAAGCGCTGTGTTTTCCGGGCCGGGGTACCCTATCAAATATCTTTGAACCCCCACATCAATCATACTCCAAGCATAGACATATATAGCGATTCACTATCAATGCTTACCATCTAAAGAGTTGTTTTTATCGGAGTGAGGTATTTCAAAGCATAGACCCATCACGCTGTTCCATGGCTTATCATTACGAAAATAACTAACACTCTTGAGTCTGAAATAAATCTTAGATATGAAAGCGCCATCCCTGTTTAGGGCCGGTGTCAAATTCGGTAATAGGCCTCTCAAATTTTAATATAGTCGTATTAAATCGCGACACCGTCTCGTTTTGTGATTTATTCGCCGTGTAATTACATGGTATTCATGTCTACATTTATTATCAACGGAAATTGTTGAGTCTTTACTCCTCTGCCGAGACTGCTGGATAACAGATAAATGTACTGATACAATTACAGTTTAGAAGCTTAAACCTTAAATTAGATTTACTTTCAATAGAATTTTTTATCAGGGATGCATAAAAAAAGTTATGTAAAAGTAGTTCAATTTCTTGATTTAATGATCATGATGTTCTAATTAACAAGTTAAATCACAACCATCCAGATCAACATGAAACTGAAACCAATAAACTGAACCCGAACCGAAACCGAGTTCCACATTAGTAGGGAGAGGTGTATTATGTGGCAACCCATTTCAAATTTCAAAATTCAAATAATCTTTATTCAAATAGTCCTTTAAAAGGCGCTTTTGACGCGTCAATAATTTACAAAGTAGTGATTTGATGGTGATAACTACATTCGTAAACTTAAAACTAAAGCTATGAGGGTTCCAAACGCGCCCCGGTCTAAGAAGAAGCCTACAACAAACTTAGCCAGGTAAATTTTCTTTTTGTTATCACCATCTCACATGCCACTTAAAATTATATTAAGAGCTTCTTCTTAGCTTTCACTAATGCGGTGGTCACAGTAATTGGCTCTGACGGAAACTCATCACCCAATCACCACTAACATTCTCAATGATTATCCACTAATATCTTCTTCTTCTTCTTTGGCCTCACCTTATCCCGTTACGCGTGGTCGGCTTTTTTATCATTCGGCGCCACGTCGATCTTACTTTAGTATCCTCATTATTACGGCCGAGGCATTTCATGTCCTTTTGGACATTCGTCAACCATGTGCTTTGGAGTCTTCGCCTTCCCCTTTTCCCTGCAGCCATGGAAAGGCACCTTTTCACTACATAATCGTCAGGTCTACGCATTACATGTCCGTACCATCTGAGCCTGGATTCTGTAATTTTTTGAGTTATGGGTGCAACCTTAAAACTTCCTCTTATATATTTATTGCGTACTTACTCTTTTAGAGTCACTCCTGCCGCCCATCTCCGCATACGCATTTCAGTGGTGTGTAGTTTCTGTTCATGGGTTTTTTTGGTTGCCCAAACTTCACTGCCGTACAGTAGTGCTGGTCGTACTGCCGTTTTATTTGCCTTAAGTTTTTTTGGCATTTTAGTGTCGCATAGGACTCTAGTGAGGGTACGCCACTTCATCCATCCAGATGTCGTCTACTAATATAATCCATAAATAATTTCTAGTTCTCATGTAGCCGTGCGAAAATACAATTCGAACTAACGATATAGAAAAACCCTATTATGATATTGAGTGGTGTATGGCTCGTGTGGGTTTGTTCTTCATACCTAAATATAATTAATTATTGACCAACTGAGATGGTATGTGCTATGTGGTACTGGATAACTAAACAAAACCCAGCTAAGTTGGGCTTCTGGCTATATGGGCGTGTTGGAAACTTTAGTATTAAGTTAACAAATCACTATCAGCTCACGAATTAAAATGCGCTTCATAGGTGCCTGTGTTAGGTTGACATGAATAATTGACATTGTTTTGATTGACTGATTATAACACAGGTATGGACAATGGTCATAATTTAGATAACATTGGAAGATCATCTCTAGGAAAAAAATCCTATTCAATTCTTGGATAGGCTTCAAAGAAAAATTTCCGCGTGTGGTACATACGTACTCGCACAGTGAAAAAACCTGGCAAACTTTATAGGATCCGGCACTATATAACCCAACGGCTAAGTCTAACCATCATCAACCCATTACCGGACCACTACATGGCGCAGGTCTACTTTCAGGAATGAGGACAATTGTTGCAGTAGTCCACCACGTGGCCAAGTGGGGATCTGTAGACTTAACACTCTTTTGAAAACTATGTGGAGAACTCGTAGGCAGGCAAGATTTCCTCACGGCGATTTCTTTCACCGTAAAAGTGGAGTAACTTGGAGTATGGGTTAAGTACTTATATCATGTTGGTCCGCTACCCTAATTCTGGACACCTTGTATCCATCAGATTGAATATAGAATATAGAAAGAAGAATATAGTTATCACCATGAAATAACTACTATGTAAATTATTGACGCGTCAAAAGTGCCTTTTAAGGACTATTTGAGTAATTCAAATTCAAATTCAAAATAATCTATTTTGAATTTGAATTTGAATTTGAATTAGGAGACTAATAACCTAAGATAGACAGAAAGTTTTGTTCTTTCAACTAAAACTAAAAAAACTTTCTGTCCTAAGGAAGACTGCTATCAGTTGTGGAATAAACTCCATTTTGTTTTTTACTTATTAAGTAAGGCCTACTACATCGTCACTTTTGACACGTCATATTGTCTGTCTGTTTGTTGTGGTTCCATCACCGTTTAAAAACGCAGATTCTACCATGAAGGAAGCAGTAAAAAATTCAGCAATTCAATAGTTCACTTAAATGATAATGATAGGTGAGATGGAGGGACGGAAAACGTCCGGAGGGGGGGGAGTGGGGGCAGATCTGTAATAAACGGGGCATTAATAAATCCATTAGCTCCGCATTTCAAGTTAATTGATAATAATAGTTCCTACAGCCGTTTTATGTTCAGTTACGAAATGTATAATCCACTTTTAAAGAAATATGTACTTTTAATTTTTTCTTATTCGTTGTGCATGTTTTTTTCCCTTCCACTTAAATTAATCGTTGAATACCATTATCGTTAGCCTAATTAATGACCCACTGTTTGGCATAAAGTTTATCTCTGATACAAGAGGAATATCGCTGGTCCAATGTCATTTGGCCCGTTCTGACTCTTAGTTTATAGTAGGGGATTTCGGGATTTACTCGAGCGCGGCAGATTAATATACAGGGATATACCTTGTACCCGGTTATGTTCCTCCACCAAACATGAGCCCCATATATAAGGCCGCGCGTGAACGATACACGATCAGATTAGTAAAAAAAAATTGATCATCAGAAATTCTCGAGCGCGTCAGATTAAGGTAGGGTGAGTTAATTACATCCTTAAAAGCGTATATTCCACTAATCTGACAATTTGAGAGTGACGTAAAGAAAGGGGAGGGCAGCAAAGTTGTAAAAAAAAAACGTCATCTCGACATTCTCGAGCGTAGCTAAATTTTTTTTTATTTTGAAGGAAATAATTCAAAAATAACGAAAAATATATAATCTGACGATTTCAAGCCGAAATAACGAAAATTCGCCAATAAAGTTAAATGTGTGCAGCTGGGTGATGCCTATATTTCCTTCTCCGCGTTTCTATTTCTTTATCACTCTTTCTCTATTTATTACTCTCTCCGTCCCCACTCTGGTTTTTGCTGCCATGACGCCATCACAGCTGATCATAAAGACTCGTTCGAGGCATATTGTTTACAACGTGTTTCCAACGTTTTGGCTTTTTTTGCTATTTTAATATTATTTATGTTAATTAAAGTTTATAAATATTGTTAAAATGTGTATTTTGTGGTGAAAGTGCCTTACAAAAACTTTACAGTAGAAACATTAATCAATTAATTATAAAACATCAAATTTTTTTAAGCCTTTTTTAATTTTTTTTTATAAATACAGGTATTCTACATAAAAAAGCATACACTTATTTATTTGCATGCTATTTCTGGAGCTTTCTATTAATTAAGTTCAATTATTTAAAATATTTTTTTTTTGTCAGATTAGGCGAATCCCTCTAGATAATCGTCAGATTATGAGACAGTACGTTTAGAACATAAAGATGAACGATATATATCTTAATCTGACGCGCTCGAGTATTTCAAAATAGCGATTTTTTTTTGCACATTATGAAACTCGTTGCGACTTTGCGTCACATCGGAATCGTCAGATTAGTGAATGAGAGCTTATTTTTGGTGGACTTAACACTCCCTTAGAAAATCTGACGCGCTCGATTAAATTTTTTGTGTGTAGTTTCTGTTCATGGGTTTTTTTGGTTGCCCAAACTTCACTGCCGTACAGTAGTGCTGGTCGTACTGCCGTTTTATTTGCCTTAAGTTTTTTTGGCATTTTAGTGTCGCATAGGACTCTAGTGAGGGTACGCCACTTCATCCATCCAGATGTCGTCTACTAATATAATCCATAAATAATTTCTAGTTCTCATGTAGCCGTGCGAAAATACAATTCGAACTAACGATATAGAAAAACCCTATTATGATATTGAGTGGTGTATGGCTCGTGTGGGTTTGTTCTTCATACCTAAATATAATTAATTATTGACCAACTGAGATGGTATGTGCTATGTGGTACTGGATAACTAAACAAAACCCAGCTAAGTTGGGCTTCTGGCTATATGGGCGTGTTGGAAACTTTAGTATTAAGTTAACAAATCACTATCAGCTCACGAATTAAAATGCGCTTCATAGGTGCCTGTGTTAGGTTGACATGAATAATTGACATTGTTTTGATTGACTGATTATAACACAGGTATGGACAATGGTCATAATTTAGATAACATTGGAAGATCATCTCTAGGAAAAAAATCCTATTCAATTCTTGGATAGGCTTCAAAGAAAAATTTCCGCGTGTGGTACATACGTACTCGCACAGTGAAAAAACCTGGCAAACTTTATAGGATCCGGCACTATATAACCCAACGGCTAAGTCTAACCATCATCAACCCATTACCGGACCACTACATGGCGCAGGTCTACTTTCAGGAATGAGGACAATTGTTGCAGTAGTCCACCACGTGGCCAAGTGGGGATCTGTAGACTTAACACTCTTTTGAAAACTATGTGGAGAACTCGTAGGCAGGCAAGATTTCCTCACGGCGATTTCTTTCACCGTAAAAGTGGAGTAACTTGGAGTATGGGTTAAGTACTTATATCATGTTGGTCCGCTACCCTAATTCTGGACACCTTGTATCCATCAGATTGAATATAGAATATAGAAAGAAGAATATAGTTATCACCATGAAATAACTACTATGTAAATTATTGACGCGTCAAAAGTGCCTTTTAAGGACTATTTGAGTAATTCAAATTCAAATTCAAAATAATCTATTTTGAATTTGAATTTGAATTTGAATTAGGAGACTAATAACCTAAGATAGACAGAAAGTTTTGTTCTTTCAACTAAAACTAAAAAAACTTTCTGTCCTAAGGAAGACTGCTATCAGTTGTGGAATAAACTCCATTTTGTTTTTTACTTATTAAGTAAGGCCTACTACATCGTCACTTTTGACACGTCATATTGTCTGTCTGTTTGTTGTGGTTCCATCACCGTTTAAAAACGCAGATTCTACCATGAAGGAAGCAGTAAAAAATTCAGCAATTCAATAGTTCACTTAAATGATAATGATAGGTGAGATGGAGGGACGGAAAACGTCCGGAGGGGGGGGAGTGGGGGCAGATCTGTAATAAACGGGGCATTAATAAATCCATTAGCTCCGCATTTCAAGTTAATTGATAATAATAGTTCCTACAGCCGTTTTATGTTCAGTTACGAAATGTATAATCCACTTTTAAAGAAATATGTACTTTTAATTTTTTCTTATTCGTTGTGCATGTTTTTTTCCCTTCCACTTAAATTAATCGTTGAATACCATTATCGTTAGCCTAATTAATGACCCACTGTTTGGCATAAAGTTTATCTCTGATACAAGAGGAATATCGCTGGTCCAATGTCATTTGGCCCGTTCTGACTCTTAGTTTATAGTAGGGGATTTCGGGATTTACTCGAGCGCGGCAGATTAATATACAGGGATATACCTTGTACCCGGTTATGTTCCTCCACCAAACATGAGCCCCATATATAAGGCCGCGCGTGAACGATACACGATCAGATTAGTAAAAAAAAATTGATCATCAGAAATTCTCGAGCGCGTCAGATTAAGGTAGGGTGAGTTAATTACATCCTTAAAAGCGTATATTCCACTAATCTGACAATTTGAGAGTGACGTAAAGAAAGGGGAGGGCAGCAAAGTTGTAAAAAAAAAACGTCATCTCGACATTCTCGAGCGTAGCTAAATTTTTTTTTATTTTGAAGGAAATAATTCAAAAATAACGAAAAATATATAATCTGACGATTTCAAGCCGAAATAACGAAAATTCGCCAATAAAGTTAAATGTGTGCAGCTGGGTGATGCCTATATTTCCTTCTCCGCGTTTCTATTTCTTTATCACTCTTTCTCTATTTATTACTCTCTCCGTCCCCACTCTGGTTTTTGCTGCCATGACGCCATCACAGCTGATCATAAAGACTCGTTCGAGGCATATTGTTTACAACGTGTTTCCAACGTTTTGGCTTTTTTTGCTATTTTAATATTATTTATGTTAATTAAAGTTTATAAATATTGTTAAAATGTGTATTTTGTGGTGAAAGTGCCTTACAAAAACTTTACAGTAGAAACATTAATCAATTAATTATAAAACATCAAATTTTTTTAAGCCTTTTTTAATTTTTTTTTATAAATACAGGTATTCTACATAAAAAAGCATACACTTATTTATTTGCATGCTATTTCTGGAGCTTTCTATTAATTAAGTTCAATTATTTAAAATATTTTTTTTTTGTCAGATTAGGCGAATCCCTCTAGATAATCGTCAGATTATGAGACAGTACGTTTAGAACATAAAGATGAACGATATATATCTTAATCTGACGCGCTCGAGTATTTCAAAATAGCGATTTTTTTTTGCACATTATGAAACTCGTTGCGACTTTGCGTCACATCGGAATCGTCAGATTAGTGAATGAGAGCTTATTTTTGGTGGACTTAACACTCCCTTAGAAAATCTGACGCGCTCGATTAAATTTTTTTTTTTTCATTTTCAACCCTTCCATACAACCACACGCATCATGCAAACGATCAGATTAACATATGTACATTATTAAAAATACGTAGGCCATTGATGCTATCAATATCTGACGCGCTCGAAGATGTCCATGCAACAGTTTTTTTTTACATATTTAATAATCTATAGCCGCTTCCCCCACCGATGGAAAGGTATATATCATATAACATTTTTTTCTTCTTATCATCTAAGCTTTGCAACCCAATAGGTCTCTATGACGCTCGAGTAAATCCCCAATTAGCATCATGGGCTCCCCTACCATTACGATTCATGATCAATCCAACGCCGGCTCACTTAACAGCATGGGTCTCCTCTCAATAATCGTTTGGCCATAGTCCATCACACTTACCATGTCCGGATTTTAATTAATAGTAATCAGGCGTTACTTTGCGGAAGTCCATGACAAACAATAAACAGAAAGTATAATTTGCTATATTCCGCCGACAACCGGGAGATTAGTATAGTATAACACCACACAAAATCCTCCACTAGAACCTCTACGCACGTTTCGACCCGACACCGACCCGGCACCTCAGGAGATGAACATCTCCTGAGGATGTTCATCTCCTGAGGATAGCATAAGTATCTCTCTAGTCGTTCCTTCATTACTGAAGATCGTGGTCCCGGTGTCCTTGCAACCTCGTGCAGATTAATTGTTTCCACCGGCTTCTATCAGAGGCTAGTCTTGCAATTGTGTGGAATTTGCACTTAGAGTCCCTCAGCTGGTCTGTCCATCTGGTTGGTGAGCGGCCTCGCGATCTTTTGCCGTCTGTATTGCCTGTCACAATAAGTTTTTCTAGACAATCACTCAACGTCGCATGATGTGTATATAGGAGAGCAGTCGTTGATAACATATGGAGGAAAGTCGTGTTTTTATCCGTAGCCGAGTTAGGATAAGTAGTTAGTTAGCATAAGTATAGAGAATTAAATAGAAATAGTATAACAAAAACTTGAGAGGTGTCAAGGGACACCCGGATGGAACGAAGTTCCTTTCGATTAATTAGTGAAGGAATTGTAATAAAATTTTATTTTATTTAAGTTATAATAATATTTTATTTTATTATTAACAAATATAATGTTATATAAACTTAATCAGTAGGCTCAATTTTCGTAATAAATATGAAATCTTGCTTTCTATAAGAGAGAGAGAGAGAGATAGACAGAGAAACATGCGACGCCGCACAGCTTACAATAGCTTACTATAGCAAAAAGTGTCGCGACAACTTTTCGTAAGAATTTTTTCCGTCCCTTTCACAACGCGCGATAAGGAACTTCGTTCCAACTATAGACAGTAGTCTAACTTACTAAACAGAAGTTGAATCTCGAATAATGAGCAAACGTAAAGCGCTGACAATGGGACCACTTCATATCGCGCATTTCCTGAACAGAGCTACCGACTTGAATCGGCGGTGATGCCTTCCACAGGTCATAAGTAATACTGTTTATTGCAAGACTCAGGCCCGAGTGTCATTAGGCGAGATTTATTCAGCTGTCAGCGGCGGCGGCGAGGGACGCGCGTAAATCCTATTTCATAAATCAAATATGACGTTACTTAATATTAGTTTGCCATTTTGTTGAGGGTTGGGATAGCTGATAAGAGAACAGTATGTACCGCCTCTTCGTTGAGACGTGTGCTATCAAATATGGAGTTTTAAAAGTATTTTTTACTAGCCAGTTAGCACCAGTTTTGTACCAAACCTGTGATAATAAACACTTATATAAGAGGTATACCTACAAAAGAAAGCTTGTCTCTATAAGAAATCTCTTCCAGCTAAGCTAAGCTAAGCCATATATATTTTGTCTTATCTTCTGTTATGTCAAAGAACACCATTTAATTGAGGTTTAAATAAAAATTGTTACATTTAATTTTAATTAATAAAGAAATAATAAACATGGTGTTGCATCAAGTACAATACAGTAGAACAAAAAGTTTTACAAACAACATTAGAACATTTATTTTACAAGTTTAAAAAGGTAAGAAGCATGCACGTGTGTGTTTGTGTGGGTGTGTGGGTGTGTTTATGTGTATATAGATTGTTAAATTTCAACAGAATTAGAATTAAAACGCAAGTGGCTAATATTATTATTTATATGCCACACTGTTGGGCAAAGGCCTCCTCCCTCATGGGAGGAACGTGTAACGCTTTGACCTTCAACATTGCTCCAGGGCTTTCTCGACCGCATTGGGGAAATCAATGAGCTCACCAAAGCGGTGGTCACATTTCCACAAGTAGTAATTCACCGTCTCCGAATTAAGTCTACGCCGACCCACATCTGCCTCTGGGCAGGCAAGTATGAGTTAAATGGTAATTTATATCGACCAGTAAATTATATATCAGCATAATTATTGAGTAGTTTAGGTAGGGCCGGTGTATATGATAAAACTAGATATTTTGACATTACTTGAGAAGTGGTGTTTATTTGCGAAATATAAGTGCCTATGTTGAAATCACATGGCTAAACAGGTGGATGGTATAGGGTCCGATTGAGAAATTACTTTGAATTGAAATTTGACGACTGCCGTAGCTGTCTTTTTATAAAGACGTATTCTGGGTTCGATTCTCGACTCGATCTATTTTTTTTATACACCACAAGTTAGCCCTTGATGGCATCTCACCTGATGGTAAATGATGATGCGGTCTAAGATGGTAGCGGACTAACCTGTTAGGGTATGGTAAACCCATAATCCCAATTGGTTTCTACACGGCATCGTGCCGGAACGATAAATCGCTTGGCGACACGTCTTTGTCGGTAGGGTGGTAACTAGCGACGGCCGAAGCCTCTCACCACACAAATTCTAGTGAGAGGTTTCTGGCAAAGACAGACAGCCAAGTGATTAAGCGTCTATGATGATTTAAAAACCCATAAGAGCTCTTCTGGTGCAGCAGATGTTTAGGGGGGTATAATCGCTTAACATCATGTGACCCGTCTGCTCATTTGCCCGTGTACATCACGGGCAAATAAAAATATATATATATATATAATAAATTAAAAAAAAATTTAGTTTAGGTAGGGCCGGTGTGTATATGATAAAACTAGATATTTTGACATAACTTGAGAAGAGAGAATTTAGAGAAGAAAAATTTAGAGAATTTAAAGAGAGAAGAAAAATTATATAGATTTTTTCTTGTTCGCCTACATTTTTAGAGGCACTGTTTAGGTCGCATCGTGGTGAGACAGAGAGAGGCTCGGAAGAGAGACTGATTATAGGTTATATTGCGAGTGCGAGTTGGCGGGCTTTGCAACACCAATTTCCGAGCTGGAGTGCAAAACTAATATGATACCCTGCAAATATACATACCCCTTTCCAGCTGTAATGTTCGGGTGGTCGGAAGGGGTCTTGAAATGACAACAGCAGCGTCACGACTCCTCCTAATCAACCCATTACCGGCTCACTACAGAGCACGGGTCTCCTCTCAATATGAGAAGGGCGTCAGGCTCCTAATCAGAGGTCGGCGGTTGGAATCCGGGCACGCACCTCTAACTTTTCGGAGTTATGTGCGTTTTAAAAAAAAATTTAAATATCACTTGCTTCAACGGTGAAGGAAAACATCGTTAGGAAACCTGCACGCCTGAGAGTTCTCCTCCATAATGTTCTCAAAGGCGTGTGAAGTCTGCCAATCCGCACATGGCCAGCGTTGTGGACTATGGCCAAACCCTTCTCATATTGAGAGGAGACCCGTGCTCTGTAGTGAGCCGGTAATGGGTTGATCATGATGATGATGATGATATGGTATCTTTATATGTATAAAACATATGGAAGATGGCATATGACATCGGCGATACTACTCAAAAGGTTTATTTATGCGTACATTACACAGCTTAAGCCATCATACTCGTACCTTAAGGCATTTTTTATTTTCAGCGGTGCCGCTCTCGTTAGTGTACTGGGTGAAGCGAAATAAATCTCCTGTGGGCTCCTTAGACGCTTTGGAACCCTCATTTGTTTTAAGTTTACGAATGTAGTTACCACCATCAACTCACTACTATGTAAATTATTGACGCGTCAAAACTGCCTTTTAAAGGATTTAAATTGGATATTTAAATAAAGATTATGTTTGATTGGTGGCACGTAAACTGTATATGCAACTTAAAAACTTATAAAATAACCGAAATATAAATCTCTACTTATTATATATCGCGAGGTGTTAATGAAACATAAATAGTAAACCCAATTTGCACAACGCGGGCAAAGTGATTGTGTTCACACATTCTCTGTTACGCCACCGCGCCGCCTCGGCCGACAGTCGCGGAGCTTTGCGTGCGGCGTGAGGACGACTCGTTCCTTTTCATAATGACTTATCTGCTACCACAGGCTCTTAAATAACTCAGTCATGTCTCTCAATAACTTCAAAGTCTATATAACAAGTAAGCTTGTAGAAAAGTCCTATTTTAGTGTAAACGATTATGTTTTTTTTTATCCACTACAAGTAAGCCCTTGACGGCAATCTCACCTGATGGTAAGTGATGATGCAGTCTTAGATGGTAGCGGGCTAACCTGTTAGGGGCATGGTAAGCCCACACTCCTAATTGGTTTCTACGCGACATCGTGCCAGAACGCTAAAACTCTTGGCAACACGTCTTTGTCGGTAGGGGGGTAACTAGCCACGGCCGAAGCCTCCCACTAGACCAGACTCATGCGGGGAATCGAACCCAAAACCTCCAACTTTATAATGCGACAGCGCACGCACTACGCCACGGAGGTCGTCAAAAATGCTAACCAAGCTTAGGTATGAAATATTGCTCTAATAAGATAGCTCTTAAATATTTTTTAGTGGCATATGGCATTATAGCAAAAAGAAAATATACCTGGCTAAGTTTGTTGTGGGCTTCTTAGACCAGGACGCTTTGGAACCCTCATTTGTTTTAAGTTTACGAATGTAGTTACCACCATCAACTCACTACTATGTAAATTATTGACGCGTCAAAACTGCCTTTTAAAGGATTTAAATTGAATATTTAAATAAAGATTATGTTTGATTGGTGGCACGTAAACTGTACATGCAACTTAAAAACTTATAAAATAACTGAAATATAAATCTCTACTTATTGTGTTATTCTAGAACACACACAATCTATTAAAGGAACGCGCTGTTAGTGAAGTTTGGCGAGCCGCATCTTTTTTTTTGGAATTTTCGCGAATCCTGCGGAGACTATACATTTTTTTGGAGATGAAAAGTAACCCTTGTGTTAATACAGTGTCTCTCCATAAATCTCTATTCCGAATTTCAGTCAAATTTGTTTAGTAACTTTTTCGTGAAAGAAAAACTAACCGCCATACGTCCGTAGATACAAATTTTCGCGTTCATAATATTAGAAAGGAAGGAAAGGAATAAATTTCATCTTCGTTACCAACCCATTAGCCACCCACTATACGGCCAGTCTCATTTCAAGTGAGTAGGGTTGTTAACCGCAGTCCACCGAGCTTGTCAAGTTAGGATTGATAGAATCCACTTGCCTTTACAACATTTATAGAAGTATGCCGATTACACCGTTAAAGCAAGTGATATTTATTATAAAATAGCTTAAATTGAATAACTCACCCATTGGCGTTGGCATGTAAACTGTTACCGCATAAAAAGTTACAAGCAACTAGCTTATCTGAAAGAAACGCGTAAGAATGTCGGGTCGATAAATTTAACGGTTACAATTATGAGGTCATTGACTTAGCGTTAACGTTTTAAAACTACAACAAAGTTCCTCAATTTCGATAAAGAACTCTAAAAACTGGTAACCATCTCTTTGGTCTAGTGGTTAGACTGATTGCTGATCATGGAGTCCTGGTGCCATATGAGTATAAACTCGGGGTGCATCGTGCCGGAACGCTAAATCACTTGGTGAAACGTCTTTGTCTTTAGGGTGGTAACTAGCTACGACCGAAGCCTCCGACCAGACCGGACTCGAGCCGAGAATCGAACCCAGGCGTACGCTTGCGCCACGGAGGTCGTCAATGGTATGGGTTGAGGCTTCGGCCGTGGCTAGTTACCCTTTTTTTTTATCCACTACAAGTTAGCCCTTGACGGCAATCTCACCTGATAGTAAGTGATGATGCAGTCTAAGATGGTAGCGGGCTAACCTGTTAGGGGTATGGTAAAGCCATACTCCTAATTGGTTTATACACGACATCGTGCCGGAACGCTAAATTGCTTGGCGACACGCCTTTGTCGGTAGGGTGGTAACTAGCCACGGCCGCAGCCTCCCACCAGACCAGACTCGAGCCGGGAATCGAACCCAGGACCTCCAACTTTAAAATGCAACAGCTCGCGCGCTGCGCCACGGAGGTCGTCAAACCCTCTACCGCCAAAGACGTGTAAAAGGCGATCTAGCACGATGTCCCGTAGAAACCAAGATGGAGTACGGGTTTACCATACGACTAACAAGTTAGCCCGTTACTATCTTAGACTGCATCACCAATTAACAGCAGGAGAGAATCCGTCAAAACTTGTAGTGGAATTAAAAAAAACAGACTATTTAACTTTATAGTTAGTTTAGTTGTGATAGCCTAGTAGTTAGGACGACCGCCTCCTAATCAAAGATAGGGAGTTCGATCCCAGACGCACCTCTAACTTGTCGGAGTTATGCGCGTTTTTAAGCAATTAAAATATCACTTGCTTCAACGGTGAAGGAAAACATCGTGTGGAAATCTTCATGCCTAAGAGTTCAAAATAATGTTCTCAAAGGCGTGTGAAGTCCGCCAATACGCACATGGCTAGTGCGTATTGGCGGACGCGGTGGACTTGGCCAAAACCCTTTTCATATCCGTGCTCTGTAGTGAGCTGGCATTGGGTTGATCATGATGGTAGATGTCAGTTTTTGACGACCTCCGTGGCGCAGCGCGTGCGCTGTTGCATTTTAAAAAGTTGGAGGTCCTGGGTTCGATTCCCGGCTCGAGTCTGGTCTGGTGGGAGGCTTCGGCCGTGGCTAGTTACCACCCTACCGACAAAGACGTGTCGCCAAGCGATTTAGCGTTCCGGCATGACGTCGTGTGGAAACCAATTAGGAGTATGAGTTTACCATACCCCTAACAGGTTAACCCGTTACCATCTTAGACTGCATCATCACTTACCATCAGGTGAGATGCAGTCAAGGGCTAACTTGTGGTCAATAAAAAAAAAAGCTAGTATGTAAAATATTTATGAAATTTATAATAATTGAATGTGTCTAGTAGTATGTAAAATATTAAAGAAATTTATAATAATTGAATTTAGCCACAGTTTACTCGTAGATAAACCTACAATTACAAGTCTTGATGTAGGTACATCGCGTCGATGTGCGATGACAAACAAAGCGATTACACATAATGACCCTTTGACGTCAAGCTGTTGTCAAATTGACCGATCTTAATTAGATGTTTGTACCTACTCGCTGTGATCATTAATAGTAAGATGCTGAAAATGATCACAGAGTGCGTTTTAATATGAACGCTAACATTAAATAATACTAAATTTAAAGCCAAAACCCCTCAGTGCCTGAAGACTAAAGTTTTCGAACAGTGCGTGTTGCCAGTGATGACTTACGGCTCTGAAACATGGTCGCTCACTATGGGCCTCATAAGAACGCTCAGAGTCACTCAACGGGCGATGGAGAGAGCTATGCTGGGCGTATCTCTAAGTGATCAAATCAGAATGAGGAGATCCGTAGAAGAACCAGAGTTACCGACATAGCTCAGCGAATTGCGAAGTTGAAGTGGCAATGGGCGGGGCACATAGCTCGGAGAACCGATGGACGTTGGGGTCCCAAGGTGCTGGAATGGCGACCCCGCACCGGTAAACGTAGCGTTGGTCGACCCCCAACTAGGTGGACAAACGACATCAGACGAGTCGCAGGGAGCCGCTGGAAGCAAGCGGTCCAAGACCGTGAGCATTGGAACTCCCTACAAAAGACCTATGTCCAGCAGTGGACGTCAATCGGTTGATAATGATGATGATGATGATGATGTAATTTAAAGCGACAAGGAAAGTGTTTTTGGGGGTATGCACTCAAATTTCTACATTAACCCGCCATGCCTTAACTTCACTTGGTTTTAAGTCTAAAATTAGAGATTCGTATAGCTTAATTTTAGATACACGGCATATTTAGAGCTGTTAACAATTTCTCTGAGAGTGAAACTGACAGACATAATGTTCACAAATAGCTTTATTCATATAAACCTATTACAGGCATCTATGAATCGTTCATATATATATATCACATTTTTCACTATTTCTATTAGTAATGGTGAAAACACTCGCCAACTTAAAAAAATTAAAGCTAAAGGTGTGAAAAAACACACTTCTTCAGTATCTATTCTTATTTATTTACAGGATGGTAAACACCTTATTGATAAGGAACACAACTCTTCAATATCTATACGTGTTATCTATAACATTTTACACACCTTTGTACAACCAGAACCTTGGAGACCACTTTTCGGTACCAACGCTAAACAATAATTAACCACCAATGACCAACGACTAACTAACTTATAAAGGGTCGATTCGAACGTCATGTTTTCCGTTTTGCCTTATTCAAATCCGGTATCTTAAGAAAACAGTTAATTGAGATACTTTTCATTAAAACAGTCAAAAGTAAACCAAAATAATTTAAGTCAAATCACATACTTTAATTATATATTCTCATTTAATGATTAAGATATTCTATGTATGTAAATTCAAAGACACTAAAATCTAAAACGTTTGGAAATCATGACAAGAGGGTTTAAATCGCGCCCAGGTCTAAGAAGAAACCCACAACCAACTTTTTTTTGTCACCATCTCACATAATCAATAATAAGTTATGGTACCTAAGGAGATAGAACAATTCACACCCAAGCTTTTTTATCGTTTATACAATCCTTTATATCGTAATACTATTCCAGGATATGTTGTACTGTTTGTAACACTTAACATTAAAAATTGTTCTTTATTTCTTATTTCTCTTTAATTCTTTCCATGCCGCCATCTCGCCGCTATTATTTAGGGACCCACTGGGATGTTTTCCAATCGATTGCATTAAAATAGTGATGTAGCGAGGTATTCATGTGGATGTCGATATAATCAAACGTAGTATGTAAATTTCTGATGTAATGACTATTAAATTTAAAGCTTACCTTGAGAATGGTGATTATAATTTTATTAGAGGATTAGTAATGTTGAAAGTGATAGTTCGTTTAACTAAAGACTGAGTGTACTATATAATTTATGTATACATACTAATATTATAAATGTCAAAGTGTGTCTGTTAGTTTATTTATTAGCTAATAGTTATTATTTGCTACTTTCAGCTAAACCGCTTAAACAGTCTTAGTTCTATTTGGTACAGAAATAACTGGCACATTAAAAAACGGCAACAAACATAGTAAAACGCCTGAAGATTCTGTAAATTTATAATATATAATAAAACTGTAACAGGACGAATTCTATACATCAAATATTTTTGAAAATTTTAATTGGGGGATGCTTTAATATCGATATTGAGCCCAAAAACATTTTTTTTTCTTTGTCTGTCTGTCAGTATGTATGTTGGCCGTGCATCACGCCGTAACTACTGGATGAATTTGAATGAAATTTGGCATAGGAGTAGTTGATACTCCGGTTCAACATATAGGATAATTTATATCTCAGAATTCATCGCGGTTCCCTTTCGAGAGGAGATGAAAGTCAAAATGTGTATTTAGTTGTAATTCATTAACGCCTACTCCGATTTCACTCATTCTTTTATTTTTGTGAAAATAAGATACTTTAATGTTAATCCTGTAACTATTTCAAGGCCGTCGGCTTAGTAATCCATTACCTCGTGATTGGAAGACAAACAAACACTTTCACACACACTAACTCAACGCAGACGAAGTCGCGAGCATCAGCTAGTATATTATATATGAAATGTACAATTATTTTGAATTTATAACTCTTGGCTTTTAAGCATAGATTTGCATTTCATATTTAGTAAATTTAAAATTGCAATGATATGATTGCTTATTTCAAAGGTAATTTGACAAACCTATAAACGAACGGACCAATAGATTATCATCTCACTATCTAGATGGACCTAATAGGGGCGACGATATCGTGAAACATCATTCCGTACAAATATACCTAACTGCTTACAATTCTTTGCGTCACTATAGTCGAGTTAAATTATCTAGCACAACCCTACATCGCCACAGGGTGCTAAATTGTCACCCGTATATCCGGTCATTGACCCTTGACCCACCCATCTGTATCTATTGGTCGAGCAGAAATTTCCATACAAGTAAACAATAATTCAACTCAAATATTAACAGATATTAAACTTAACAAGGGAACAGATAAAATGAAGTCTAATTATTAATTAAGGGTGTATGTTATCTCTATTTGGAATTTCAACTAAATACGTTGTCATTTTAGCCCGAAGAAGCAACAATCACAAACATACAAATTTTTCCGCACATGGCCAGCGTGGTGAACTATGGCCAAACCCTTCTCATATTGAGAGGAGACCCGTGCTCTGTAGTGAGCCGAGAATGGGTTGATCATGATGATTACTGTATTACAAAAATATAAACAAATGGCGTAACTTAAAAATACTGAAATATATAGCTATAAGAGCCCCTAGGTAGATTCAATAGAATAGTTTTTTTTAAACACACTACAAGTTGACAGTCCTTTACGGCTATCTCACCTGGTGATAAGTGATGATGCAGTCTAAGATGGTAGCGGGCTAACCTGTTAGGGTATGATAAACCCACACTCCTAATTGGTTTCTACGCGACATCATGCCGGAACGCTAAATCGCTTGGCGACACGTCTTTGTCGGTTGGTTAGTAACTAACCACGGCCGCAGCCTCCCACCAGACCAGATTCGAGCCGAGAATCGAACCCAGGACGTCGAACTTTATAATGCGACAGCGTACGCACTGCGCCACGGAGGTCGTCATAACAAAGAAATACAACAGAGTAATACACCTGAACCGTTAGTATAAGATTGATATGATCAAATGTTTGTCATTTTCCTAGTTTTTAAACTCAAAATTGTACATATAAATAAATCAAAACAGTTGTTCAGAAATTGCGACTCTAAGCTAAAGTCATAATGTCCATTTTGCTTTGACGTTACAGTGTTGCGATACTCTAAATCGAATCCACGATTGCAAGTGTGCATATATCATACTAGCTAGCTACTGTTCGGGACATCGGATAAATTAAACCATTTGATAATTTTAAATTTAGGCATGAAACCTTTTTTAGAATGATAATTGCTTAATTTTTGTGTCATTTTTTTTAAATACGCTTATAAAATTCGCTTACTTGGCCGGGTTGAATTTATTTCCCGGGTCGAAAGAAAATCATATTATAGTACCTACTTGATTTCTCCATCAGGAAATTGGTATCAGGTCGAAGTTAAAACACCTGGGGACATCATAGCTTTAGAAGTAAAATTATTGACAACTTGTATAATTGCACTAATTGACATTAATAAATTATTAAATGAATACTTGATTTCTGATTCTAAGATAATTTTAATAAAAAGTAAGTTTAGGTAACCAATATTGGACATGAATGCTTCAAATTTATTATATTATGTGATTAGTTTGAGATTAAATTTTCGACCTACCTGTTATATTGCAGTTTTATTATTGTTATTAATTGTATATTGACTCAAGCAAATGACTTAAGACGTATCTTACTTTATATTTAAAAAATGTGTAGCTGTTCATTTTCCATAATAAATAAATTCATTTTTAACGAATCTATAATATAATAAAACTGTAACAGGACGAATTCTGTACATTAAATATATTTTGAAAATTTTAATTGGAGGGTGTTTAGTATCGATACTGAGCCCAAAACACAAACAAAAATTGCTGTATATCCGCGCCGCGCATCACGCCGAAACTACTGGATGGATTTGAATGAAATTTGTCATAGGAGTAGTTGATGCTCCGGTTCAACATATAGGATAGGTTTTATTCCGGGATTCAGCACGGTTCCCTTGGGAGAGGGGATTAAAGTCAAAATGTGTATTTAGTTGTAATTCATTAACGCATACTCCGATTTCACTCATTCTTTTTTTTGTTAGAAAGGAAATCAGAATAGTTTTATCCTGTAATTATTTCAAGGTCGACGGCTTAGTAATCCATTGCTTAGTGATTCCATTGATTGGAAGACAAACAAACGCACTTTAACACACTCACTCAACCCAGACGAAATCGCGGGCATCAGTAAGAGTATAATAAGGTCGGAATACACATATTTTTGGGTAGAGTGATGCAGTGTAAGTTTGTATTTACCTTTTTTTCATCGGAACAAGATTGTATCTATATAAGGGCGGCTATGTGTATTTATTTATATCTCCACACAACTGATGGAATCTTTTGTAGTTCGGAATTTAGTTTTCGTGACACGTTCGCCCGGATCGTAATAAAATAACATGCGGGCAGCCCGGGACATTTGAACCGCGCGGAAAATGGGGGAAATGCCTACTTTTATATATTAAACTTTGTACTGAACATCTACTGACTATGCTTCTTAAAATTAGAATCTCATTAACATCATCATTATCAATCCATTACCGGCTCTCAACAGAGCACGGGTCTCCTCTCAATATGTGAAGGTTTTGGCCACAGTCCACCACGTTGGCCATGTGCTGATTAGCAGATTTCATACGCCTGTGAGAATTTTACGGAGAACTCTGAGGCATGCAGGTTTCCTCACGAAGTTTTCCTTCACCGTTGAAGCAAGTGATATTTTAACTGCTTAAAAACGCACATAACTCCGAAAAGAGGTGCGTGCCTAAGATCCAACCCCCGAGCTCTGATGAGTCCCAACTCATTCAAATGTAGCTTATTTCATTTTCTTCAATAAATTCCAATATGCAGCTATCTTAAGAGATGACTGACAATAATTAAATAATTTGAAAAAACGTTTGTTAAAAAAATTAAATATAGGTAATTTATTTGGAGTTATTTTTTGCTTATTTTTATTTTCCAGATTTGTACGTATTCATTAAACTTTAACAAACATAGTTAAGAAGAGTGACAATTTAAACTTAAACTGTCACTCGTCTTAACTATGACTATTTTTGGGCTTATAACTACTACTTACTCACTTGGTATTTTAGCACTGAGTTACCCAGTTCAGAACCAGAAGAAGAAAACTACGGTATACAGTGTACATCATAAACTTCAATATATATTTTTTAAATTATAAAGTTCAGTAAGAAAACCCAATATCGTCTACAGCCTATGAGGCAGTCAAGCATGATTCAAATTAAAAATTGACATTGTTTATATTCGCTTTGAATACATGTACATAATTCAAATTCAAATTCAAATAATCTTTATTCAAATAGTCCTTTAAAAGGCGCTTTTGACACGTCAATAATTTACAAAGTAGTGATTTGATGGTGATAACTACATTCGTAAACTTAAAACTAAAGCTATGAGGGTTCCAAACGCGTCCCGGTCTAAGAAGAAGCCCACAACAAACTTAGCCAGGTAAATTTTCTTTTTGTTATCACCATCTCACATGCCACTTAAAATTATATTAAGAGCTATCTTATTAGAGCAATATTTCACACCCATGCTTGTTTATCATTTACGTAATCCTTTACACTATAGTAGGACTTTTCTACAAGCTTACGTTTTATATAAACTTTGAACTTATTGAGAGACATCCCAGAAATTTCATTAGGCAATTTGTTATAAAATTGTATACAATTACCTTTAAATGAATTTCTAATTTTTTGTAGTCTAGTAGCGTGCAACACAAGTTTATTTTTACTTCTGATGTTAAGATTGTTGCAATCGCATTTTTTATTGAATTTTGTTATATTTCTGTGGACATACATTAAATTTTCAAATATGTATTGGCAATGCAATGTCATTATTTTTACTTCCTTAAATTTTTTTCTTAATGACTCTCTTGGAGCCATATTATAAATTGCACGAACAGCCCTCTTCTGCAGCACGAATATAGTTTCAATATCGGCAGCATAACCCCATAATAAAATACCATATGACATAATACTATGAAAGTAACTAAAATATACAAGCCTAGCCGTTTCTATGTTTGTCATATGGCGTATCTTTTTAACCGCGTATGCAGCAGAAATGTTACAATGTTTTACACTGTAGGATGATGGTAAGTACATTAATTTAAACGTAAACTTTAAAATTAAATAAAAGAAAAATTAAGAATGAAAAGAAAAAAATAAAAAATAATGAAATTAAATTAAAAAAAATGAAGCGGTGATAGCCTAGTGGTTAGGGCGTCAGCCTCCTAATCAGAGGTCGGCGGTTCGAATCCGGGCACGCACCTCCAACTTTTCGGAGTTATGTGCGTTTTTAAAAATTAAAATGTCATTTGCTTCAACGGTGAAGGAAAAAATCGTAAGGAAACCTGCACGCCTGAGAGTTCTCCATAATGTTCTCAAAGGCGTATGAAGTCTGCCAATCCGCACATGGCCAGCGTAGTGGACTGTGGCCAAACCCTTCTCATATTGAGAGGAGACCCGTGCTCTGTAGTGAGCTGGTAGTGGGTCGATCATGATGATGATGAAACTTTAAAATAAGATATGAGGGTTCGACCCACCCTGGACAAAGAAGCCCACAACAAATTTAGCCGGGTTTTAAATTAAAATATAATATTCGCAGTCCACCGCACCTAGGTTCTGCAACGTGAGTACCTAGCTACTATATCTAGATTTAATAATACCTGCATTATTTGTTTCAGGTAAGCAAATTTACTATAACTGGCTGCGTTGGCATTTGAAAATGTCAAAGACATCGTAAAACGTAAGTAGACAAATGGTCTATCACATACAAACCGATTTGACGCTTTATTTCTTACACAGCAGGTTTCAAAATCGACTGGCTGAGCGGTGGTACGATTTTATTATAATTATTGCAGAGGTTGTCATGTAATTTGTTTGATTATGCGGAAGATATTAATATAATATGATGAGTCATAATATGTTTTATCAACACTCGTATCTTGGAGTCCTGATTATTAATTTTAAAAGCGTAAATAATAGTTTGTTTAAGAACGTCTAACGTATTTAAGGTTATATAAATAATAATTTAGTCAGTAGCTTAAGTTTTCTACAAAAACAACGCTTCATTCTCATCTTCATCTCCGAAAACAATCAATCAAAAATAATGTTTATTCAAATGATCCCTTAAAAGACACTTTTGACGCGTCAATAATTTACTTAGTAGTGATTTGATGGTGATAACTACATTCGTAAACTGAAAACTAAAGCTATGAGGGTTCCAAACGCGCGTGGTCTAAGAAGAAGCCCACAACAATCTTAGTCAGATTAATTTTTCTTTTTTTTATCACCATTTCAAGTGCCATATTATTTAAGAGCTATCTTATTAGGGAAATATTTCATACCCAAGCTTGTTTATCATTTTCATAACCCTTTACACTATAATAATCTTTTATACAATATTTTTTCTGAGTCACATGTATATTTATAATATATACGCAGGATTTTGCATGAAAGTCAACTTGGGATAGACCACACCATGATCAACCCATTCTCAGCTCACTACAGAGCACGGGTCTCCTCTTAATATGAGAAGGGTTTGGCCATAGAATTGGCGGTGAAGGAAAACATCGTGAGGAAACCTGCACGCCTGAGAGTTCGCCATAATGTCTAAAGGCGTGTGAAGTCTGCTAATCCGCACATGGCCAGCGTGGTGGACTATGGCCAACCCCTTCTCATATTGGGAGGAGACCCGTGCTGTGTAGTGAGCCGGCAATAGGTTGATCATGATGATGATGATGATGATATGATCCTCTTGTCTTACATGAGAGGTCGCTGTTACATTACTTTTACTATGTACCAGTAGGCATAGAATCGGCATACTGACCTTTGCGGGTTACGTAATAATTCAACTAATCCGTTTACAAACTTCGTAAATTGGTAATGTGTATACAAAATGTCAATGCATTTACGCTCGTCAATGATGATTTGTGTGAATTGAAACGCACAACAAATTCAATTATTAAAACTGTAAATTACACAATGACATTTAGTTAAATAGGTACTTAGTTTCGCCAATCGTAGAGTTTACAAAACCGGCGTCAAACTTCGCCATTGTTATTAATAATGGTTGAAAATGATCAGCTGAAACAGCTGTATTCGAGGTCAGCTACTTAATATTGCTAGCTTTAACTAGCAGTAGATTACAAAAAATAATTATAATCAGCCTTTTAATATTACAGAGCTGGGCTATGGTTTCCTCAGAAAGAGAGTTTTTTTAATACACTACAAGTTAGCCCTTGATGGCTATCTCGCCTGGTAGTAAGTGATGATGTAGTCTAGGATGGTAGCGGGCTAAACTATTAGGGGTATGTTAAACCAATACTTCTAATTGGTTTCTACGCGACATCGTGCCGGAACATTAAATCGCTTGGCGACACGTCTTTGTCGGTAGGGTGGTAACTAGCCGCGGCCGAAGCCTCCCACCAGACCAGACTTGAGCCGGGAATCGAACCCAGGACCTCGAACTTTATAATGCGATAGCGCACGCAATGCGCCACGGAGGTCGTTAGACCCTCTTCGCTGCTAAAATACAAGTTTACAGTAATATAAAACATAAGATTAACTGTAACAAATATTACAAATTAATGTTCATATAAGTTTTAAATAACACCGGGACATGGTTATATAAACAATTGGCAGCATATGGAATACAGATACTTAGCATTAAGGAAATAAGTTTAATTATCACAATCAACTTATAATGAAGCAATAAATAACGGTAAACGAAAATATAAAATGAACAGAAAATGAACAATGGATGTTCATGTACTATTTCCTCCCGTCTGGCACTTTAACAATGGAATTTAATAAACTTTTCCCTCCCGCATATTTTGTATGAAAACACTTGGCGCCTGCGATTTCCTACAAGCATGAAGGTGCTTTTCGAGGTGTTGTTTAAAGAATGTTTTGGTATACGTTGAGATTGAGTAACAGCAAGTTTGTCAACATAAAACAGGTCTGTGTGGTGGGATTCTTCGGCCGTGGCTAGTTACCACCCTACCGACAAAGACGTGTCGCAAAGCGATTTAGCGTTCCGGCGCGATGTCGCGTAGAAACCAATGAGGAGTATGGGTGTACCATACCCCTAACAGTTTAGCCTGCTACCATCTTAGACTGCATTATCACTTACCTTCAGGTCAGGTTGCCGTCAAGGGCTAACTTGTAGTGGATAAAAAAAAAAAAAAATGTGCGGATTGGCAGACTTCACACGCCTTTGAGAACATTATGGAGAACTCTCAGGCTTGCAGGTTTCCTCACAATGTTTTCCTTCACCGTTGAAGCAAGTGATATTTTAATTGCTTAAAACGCGCATAACTCCGAAAGGTTATAGCGTGCCCGGTTTCGAACCCCCGACCTCCGCTTAGGAGGCTGACGTCTTAACCACTAGGTTATCACAGCTTCACCTCAAATGCATGCAAATATTAGTTAACAAGTAAAAGGAAATAGTTGGAGACGTAAAAAAGTCACACGAAGGCCGGCCGCGTGATCGCAAGTGTGCGATTGTTCGGCGGCTTGGGAAATTACGACGCCACGTGTAGGGAGCTGGGGGCTGGGGACGTGGGGGCTGGGGACGAGGGGACAGCCGTGATTTGACACACGCATTACGACTCACAACACGCCACGTAACATGACATAGGTCTTATATGAAAACACCTTTGACAATTGGACAATTTACTTCAAATTATTTCCGGAACTCCACTCCAGTACACGTCTGCCCCAGCGACCATGTGCAATGAATATGACCCGTCCCTGATACATGAGCTTGCATATTCTTTTTTAATTCCACTACAAGTTAGCCCTAGGCTGCATTCTCGTGGTAAGCTAATCCAAATATTGATGTACTAACCCCTGGTGGTTAAGGGTAGTAAGTTCAAGGTATGGCACTTATTTGAAACACATTCAAATAATCAGTTTTATCGTATTAGAACTTTGAACCACTGGGTGGCACGTCTTACTAGCAATGGCCTCCCACCAGACCAGGTCAAAGAAGCCGGGAATCATTGCGCCAGGGAAGAGCGTTAATTCCTTGGGATATGTCGGAGTCTTTGGTTCCCCTGCTGGCTTTTCTTCTCTTCTTTTAAGGTAAATGCGTAGTCTGGGACCCTCCAAAGCATACAAAGTACAGTAGAAGGGTTAAGAACTGTGCTGGGAAAAACAAATGGGTATAGTGCTTGGTCCCTCCAGCTCGCTTTGCAAAGCGTGGAATGGGTATCGTTCTCTCATAGTATGAAAGGTCTTATAGATTCACTGTAAATTTATGATGGATGGTAATTTATTGATTCAAATATTTATGCACAAAAGCACACACAATATATAAGTTAAAAAAATACACACAATTAAAAAACTTTAACTAGAAGCCGTGCAAATTTTAAACAAATTGCGTATCATGGAATAAAAAAAAGTACGAATGGAGTTTTCTACTTTGGATCGACTGTCTAAATAGGCACAAAAAAGGCTTACTAGTATAAGAAAAAGATTAATACCATATCAACTGGTAAACAAACGAAACAATCAATGAAAATACCTATTTACATTTATAATGATTATTCGATAAAGTATTATATATAAATCAACCATTTTATAAATATAGATTTATTAGAAATTATTTAGAAGCGACTTCTAGCAAAACCGTACTGTAAAAGACTTCTACTACAGAATATATCATATTATGTTTTAAAGTTAATATAAGTTTTACAATTTTGATTACGGTATACATTTTATAATAACACAGAAAATATAATTGGATCAGTAATTGTTATAAGAACTAGGACATAATTATTCTTTTTTTGATTTGGTAGTAGAATAAATGACTTTTTTATTTTATTTATACATGTAAACAGTATTCACGAATGAAAGGTCAAAGGTGTGCAGGATAGGTTGCGCATAAAAACTTTACGGCATTTGTTCAGTAGATTTCAGTGCTCACAATTTTATTTTCATACCGAGGGCCGTATATCAAAATCGATTTTTATGGAGTTAACTCCAAAAAAATTCTAAAAACTAATTGCGCTATGATACACGTGAAAGGAATGTAAATGGACGTTACAGGCGCTGTTGGGCGTCGTAACTTTACAAATTCGTACGCCGGATGCGCATTCCGGCCTTGCGAGTGCATTTGGAGATCACATTTCGTCACGGCGTCATACTTGGTGCACTTAAAGCTGTATCATACTGGGGATATGCGAGGAAACGTTGCAAAGGATAGATAGGTATATAATAAATAAATAAATAATAAAATATGTTTATTGCAGGTCAGGGACCCATATAAAACCTTATAATTTAAATTTAGAAAAAAAAATTAAAAGTAGAGTTAATAAAAATGAAAAAAAAATAAACTTAATAGATATTAACTTACAAATAATTCCTGACTTATCTTACGTTAGGGGTTTGGTGTACCCTGAGCCAGTGCATATAGAACACATTGTCAGGGGATACCTGAGCGACGACAATGATTAGCTTGTTTTTAGAATTGCGGACGCTTTATATGTGAAATGGAAACTAACCCGCACACAGCGCTTTGTATCTTCTTTTCTCTCTTTTCATCTCGGCGTTCCAAAGCATTACCTACTTTTTCCCCAAACTAGTAAACAACTGAGATTTCTGCGTGACTACCTCCTCCTCCGGTGTCAATTCTTTATTAACTTCTTCAAGTGTAAGTTGAAACACGGACAAATATTTAAACTATCATACTTTTGATGACCTCTGTGGCGAAGTGCGTGCGCTGTCGCATTATAAAGTTGGTCTTGTGTTCGATTCCCGGCTCGACTCGTGGTGGGAGGCTTCAATCGTGGCTAGTTACCACCCTACCGGCACGGACGTGTCGCCAAGCGATTTAGCGTTCTGGCACGATGTCGCGTAGAAACCAATTAGGAGCGTGGGTTTACCATACTCCTAACAGGTAAGACCATCCTAGCAGTATCATCACTTACCACCAGGTCAGATAGCCGTCAAGGGCTAAGGGCTTGTAGTGAATAAATAAAAAAAAAATAGCCGCATTTAAAATTTCCATTATCAAAATTGGAAAATAAGATTTTATAAAAACTTACACAGATTTAAGGAATCAGCGATAAGACTTTACTAACAAGTTACTTGGAGTCTAATACAAAATTCAAAATTAATTTATTTCAAGTAAGCTTACTTTTGACGTCAAGTTTTCGGTTCCGAAGGTCAGTGAACAGTGAATATTTTGGCAAGAGACTCAGCAGTTGCTCCTTCCCAACATTCATCATCATCATGATCAACCCATTGCCGGCTCACTACAGAGCACGAGCACTCAATATGAGAAGGGTTGGTCCACCACGCTGGCCATGTGCGGATTGGCACACTTCACACGCCTTTGGAAACATTATGGATAACTCTCAGGCATGCAGGTTTCCTCACGATGTTTTCCTACACCGTTGAAACAAGTGATATTTTAATCGTTTAAAAACGCAGATAACTTCGAATTTTAGAGGTGCGTGCCCGGGTTCAAACCCCCGACCTCAGATGAGGCTGACGTCCTAACCACTAGGCTATCACAGCTTTCCCAACATTAACATTTTACAATTTAACATCAATTAATCTATCATGTTAGAGCTGAGACGGCTGCTTCAATGCAACCTTGTCATTAAGAAATTCATTAATTGTATAGTAGCCTCGTTTTAAAAAATGTGTTCTAACACATTGCTTAAACTTATGTATTAGGTCTAATTTTGAAGGAATTTAACCTTCAGAATCATGTTACGAGTGTAAAAGCGTATACAACGCAACAAAACACTTATGTACCTTTCGCAGATATTATTATGTCCGTTTCTAATAAGTTCAATTATATTGCTATATTATTATTTTTCTTAACGATTTTAAACATAAAATTTTCATGATTATTAAACATCTACCTGGCTAAGTTTGTTGTGGGCTTCTTCTTAGACCGGGGCGCGTTTGGAACCCTCATAGCTTTAGTTTTAAGTTTACGAATGTAGTTATCACCATCAAATCACTACTATGTAAATTATTGACGCGCCTTTTAAAGGACTATTTGAATAAAGATTATTTGAATTTGAATTTGATCTTGTAAAAATGAATGAACACGGGTACATGCAACAGTGAGTAGTAATGCATCACGACCCAGTCATATTGATCGTGATTACGATAGATATAACTGGGTCGCCGGGTAAACCCGCGTCCATCAATTTTTTGACTATATAGGGGGAAAATTAGATCTTTTGATAACCAAACGACGCAGTGAATTTTAGTGATTTACTGTAATGTTTGTAGTTTTACGAAACATAACATTAAGTCCATAAAGAATGGTAAACGTGAAAGTTACGAAATGCTCAAGCCATAGTCCTCGGTGAAGAGTTTGTGCAGTCATGGCTTAAGCGTTATGTTATATGTCATATATTGTTATAAGTGACTTTTAAAACACTTACATAAATATCATTTAGACTTGGGATAGCGCCAAGGGTTATGATGCATAGCACAAATACATGGTCTGTGATGCAGTTCAGCTAGAAGGTTGGCTTCACCAGCGATCTCTAATCTTTTTACCAGTTTTGTGATTTGTTTGTGTTAATTCTTTTAAGATTTCAAGAAAATTTCGCGCTTGATAACAGACCTTTTGACCGTCAATTAATAATATACTACCTATAGATATGCTGTCTATCGTCATAAATTATCAATGTCGATAAGAACTCACTCGTGAATTAGGGGCCTTTTTTGGCTAGTGAAAAGCCTAATGTGTAGTACTGAACGTGCGAAAATGCAATGAAATTGACTGAAACTTATATTATATGAACAAGTAAGCGCAAATTACTTACGGCATATAAGCTGTACTTAGCAATTACTTTGGAACATTCAACGGATAATACAAAAATCGTACATATTCTACAAAATTTTGACTGAATTTGAAATTTGAAATAATCTAGATTCAAATTGGCCTCTTAAGTGCTTTTGATTGCGATACATATTTTTTTTACATTTTTGTGATATGATGTTGTTCAAGTAATAACTAAACGCGCCAAGTGATGGAAGCCCATTGGTCCATGTAGCACGCACCGGTCATAGATTTAGAATTTAATAATAATAATAATTTATTTATTTCATAATCATAATTCTATATACATTTGTAATAACAATAAATGCACAAAACACTTATATTATTAGGATCAGTACTGGCTGTCCTAGCTAGATTTTGTCAATCTGTGTTAAGGACAGCCAGCCCTCTTCCTCACAAAAATGTAAACGTTAAAAGTGTCAAAAATTATAACAGTCGTTGCTTGTAACGCGAACGGGCAGCGTAGCTATTCATTGTAACATTATACGAAAATTAAACTACTTAAACAGTACCTAAAGGATTTTTTCGATTACGATACGCACATATTTAAAGCGTGAATATATGGTAATTACTACATTCCAAAACTTAAAACTGAGGCTGCAGAAGCAAATGCGCCTTGGTTTGTTTTACCGTGGGTAAATCCTCATGGATACCTCTGTGGCACGGGGAAGCACAGAGGTTATGTCAGACTCCTACTGACTAAAACCCCCACGTGTTCCTACTCACTGCTGTATGGTGGAGCCACGGGAAAGCTTTCGCATACAACCGCAACTCCACCAGCGGGTGTCCGCCGCAGCAGACCCTCCTTGGGCACAACGTGTTTTCGCCGGTTAGAGGTGTACCGGAATAACAGCCCACCAGCCAACTTGAAGACCGCACTGCGAGTGATGGACGGCCCCGCTTAAAGAAGAAACTACAAATTTAATAAACGCTAAGTAAATAACCATAGGTTTCCTTACAAGGAAATGGAAAATTCACATATATTCGTGGTTTTGCCTCTTAAACGTAAAATTTTGGTATTTATCCCACAAAAGCACAAACATTAGAACCCAAGGGTGCATGAGCTGTCAATTTGTTTCCCGAAGTGATTGGTCATAGTTTTGACACATTCAACGGCCGTATCGACCACAATGGGTTGCATAAAACTAAACAAAACCGACCGACAGTGTCACCATTTTCTTTTATTCATTCCGTTTAACTATTAGTCGCGTCCGTGTATTGGGTTAGGTACTCAGAAAATAAACCCAACCGTTGAGTAACACCTTGAATAATTTCAAATTATTATTTGTTGATGATTTAATAAACGACCTCCATTTTTTATTGAGGTGTTTCAAATTAAAAATATGCTTTGGTACACTCTCCCTTCTTTCTTGGTCAGATGCACGATTGTGCAAGAATTTTTTTTTTAAAACAGCTCAAAATAGTTCATTATCAAACACTAAATATAAATGTGTTTAGGATATATCAATGCTTCATTGTTTTAGATAACTGTTTAATTTTTTAAATATCTCAAGGGAACTCTTGTATTTTACAATAGCTATAATAATTTTATGACAATCCTAATCGGTTTTTACTTGGCGTCATACTGGAACGCCTAATCGCTTGGCAATACGTATTTGGCAGTAAGGTGATAAAGATGTTTGGGAGGGTGGTTCCACCAGACTATTCTCAAGCCAGGAATCCAACCCAGAACGCCCCACTTTATAAGACGACAGCGGATTTCGTCAAATACCAAGAATTAATGAGGTACATAACAATATCAAACTGACAAACGGACAGTGAAGGCTAAGTTATAGGTTTCCCATTGACACCCTTCGAGAACAAAGCCCTAAAATAACATCATCCTAACCCACTAGAGAGCGAGGGTCTACTCCACTGGAGAAGGATAAGGAGGTTTTTTGCGGATTGGTAGACTTCACACACCTTCAAGAACATCATAGAGAACTCTCATACATGCAGGTATCCTCAAGATATTTTCCTACACCCTTGAAGCAAGTGATATTCAATTAAAAATTGCTTAAATGAAATCTTAAGATAGCTTGGAAAAGTTAGATGTGCGCTTCGGAGAGTCAATTCCTTCTCCCAGAAAGAGAGACCGCTTTCAACACTTACCTTCTGCGTGCCTTCTGGTACTGATTTTCAAGCGCAAACCTATCTTGTCTAGTTTGGTCTGGTGGGAGGCTTCGGCCGTGGCTGGTTACCAACCTACCGATAAAGACGTGTCGCCAAGCGATTTTGCGTTCCGGCACGATGTCGTGTAGAAACCAATTAGGAGTATGAGTTTACAATACCTAACAAGTTAGCCCGTTACCATCTTAGACGCATCATCACTTACCATCAGGTGAGATGAAGTCAAGGTCTAATTTGTTATGAATAATAAAAAAAAAAACTTTAAAATGTTAGTATATCATTTTAAAAAGGTTTGGGGTGTTTAAGACGCAGGCAGTAATAACAGACGCAGCTACGTGACGCTCTGGAGTGAAGCGTTAATCACGTTAGCGTAGGCTTTAGGCTGATAATAACGGGCATGCAACTGCGCGAGTGACGCAACCATTACCGCGGTCAAGGTTGCATCTAGCTATTGTATCCTGACAGCTAATCAATCAAGCAATCAATCAATCAATCAATGAACAGCTAAGTACATTGCTGAACGTAGGTTAGCGGTCCACATCACACGACCCACTCCTTCGCTGCGCTTATCGGTACGGGATCTCCACACCACGTCTGCGCGAACGGCCATGGGTTCTGCGACAAAAATGGTCTTTGGTTCGCTTACGGATTTGATTATCTTAATATTGGCGAACTTAACGAAGGAACGAGCGACGGAGGAGCATTTTTATCATCGTCTGGATAACTGGATATAAACCCTCAGAAACTAGTTCCTAACTGCAAGCTGGTACTACATAAATCGAACTATAACACGCGATTCTTAGTTAAAAATACTGTTTTACAACTATTTTATTATGTACTAGCTGTTGCCCGCGACTTCGTCTGCGTAGAATTGCTGATTTCCCGTGATTGCTCTGCTTCAGAAAGTAAGCTACAGGCAAATGACAAATTGCCGATTTTCGTGTTTCTAAATTAAAAAACATAGGACTTTCATACAAACTTCAAACCCCTATTTTACCCCCTTCGGGGTAGATTTGGGTGAAAAAAAATTCTAACCTTATACTTAAGTCCTAAAAGAAATCTATTTTCAAAATTTCAAGCTTTTAGACTTCATAATAAAAAAATAAGCAAAAACTATCATCCCCTATTTAACCACCCTCAACAGGTAATATTAAAAAAAAATTGATGTCCATGTTTTTTATTTATTATTATTAATCTTAACCCTTTATTAGCTGACATCTCTTAGCTATCAACTACCTACTTGCTAAATTATAGCTTTATACGTACAATCGTTTTTGAGATCTCGTGTTTAATCAGTATGTCAGTAAGTCAGTATGTAAGTATGTAAGTGACCTTTCGCTTTTATATATATAGATAAATTCATAAATCTATTCTTAGCTCAAATTATATTATTACTAATCACTAGATCGATCTAAAGCATACGTTGACCAGATCTAATCTCCATATTGGCTTGTAAACATGGACCTTGCAATACAAGTTGGATATAGATTAATAATTGTGCTCCACTGAGCTGGAAGTGACAAGTGTATCAGCGAATCTCTGCTACCCGCTGTGCCGTACTATCTCCAATTCAATATTATAAATGCAAAATGGTACTTATATTTTTTACCTTCTTTCAAGCTGTAATAGTTGACGTGATTTTTAGCATAGAAATTATGTTGAAGAACCATGTAAAAGGTAGGTAAAGAAGTAATATGTTCGCATTTATAATATTGACGACCTCCGTGGCGTAGTGCGTGCGTTGTCATATTATAATGTTGGAGTTCCTGGGTTCGATTCCCGGCTCGAGTCTAATCGGGTGAGCGGCTTCAGCCATGGCTAGTTACCACCCTACCGACAAAGACGTGTCGCAATGCAATTTAGCCCTCGTGGCACGATGTCGCGTAGAAACCAATTAGAAGTGTGGGTTTACCATACCCCTACCAACCCAGGTTAGCCCAGTGCCATCCTAGACTGCATCATCACTTACCATCAGGTGAGATAGCCGTCAAGGGATAATTTATAGTGATAAAAAAAATAAACAGGATTATTTAGGAGTATTCCATAATGTATGCTTGGAAAATAAACAAAAGACTTCTTCGAGTACAAAACAAAACGTCGTGATCAATCCGACCTGAGACGCTTGCGCAAGTATGGACGGCCCTTGAACGACGGCGTTTGAAAGTACGCCAAATGTTACACATTATGATTGTAAGTTTACAGTTTTCTATGGATATAGAGAAGCTTTAGAGCTCGACTATAATACTCTTTGTGTCACCTTCATAATTGGATTGCATCCTCTCTCATGGGAGAGAGGTTTTAGAGCATCGACTCACTGTGCTGCTGCAATTTAGGTTGCTGGACTCCTGCGATTATGATTCAAATTCAAAATTCAAATTCAAAATTCAAATTCAAAATTCAAAATTCAAATTCAAAATTCAAATTCAAAATTCAAATTCAAAATTCAAATTCAAAATTCAAATTCAAAATTCAAATTCAAAATTCAAATTCAAAATTCAAATTCAAAATTCAAATTCAAAATTCAAATTCAAAATTCAAATTCAAAATTCAAATTCAAAATAATCTTTATTCAAATAGTCCTTAAAAAGACACTTTTGACGCGTCAACAATTTACATAGTAGTTATTTCATGGTGATAACTATATTCGTAAACTCAAAACTAAAGCTATGAGGGTTCCAAACGCGCCCCGGTCTAAGAAGAAGCCCACAACAAACTTAGCCGGGGATGACCAGACTAACTTGAAGTAAACGTACACAGATTATCCGCTGGGATAATCATGATGACTGCTGAGTCATCATGATCAACCCATTACCGGCTCACTACAGAGCACGGGTCTCCTCTCAATATGAGAAGGGTTTGGCCATAGTCCACCACGCTGGCCATGTGCGGATTGGCAGACTTCACACGCCTTTGAGAACATTATGGAGAACTCTCAGGCGTGCAGGTTTCCTCACGATGTTTTCCTTCACCGTTGAAGCAAGTGATACTTTAATTTTTTAAAAACGCACATAACTCCGAAAAGTTAGAGGTGCGTGCCCGGATTCGAACCGCCGACCTCTGATTAGGAGGCTGACGCCCTAACCACTAGGCTATCACCGCTTGATTCCAGCAGTAAAACCTATTAACCAACAGTTATTGACGCGGCACCAGAACCAAACATGTTAAACAGGAGACCAACGAATCATAAGTAGTTTTTTAAAATATATAATTTAAGATCAGCGCATGACTGAAATTACAAACAAATGAAAAGTGATAATGCAATCCTATATGATAACTATTCTAGTATTTCCCCTACATCCGCTGAACTATTATTTTTGATGACCTCCGTGGCGCAGTGCATGCACTGTCGCATTATAAAGTTGGAGGTCCTGGGTTCGATTCTCGGCTCGAATCTGGTCTGGTGGGATGCTTCTGCCGTGGCTTGTTACCACCCTACCGACAAAGACGTGTCGCCAAGTGATTTAGCGATCCGGCACGATGTCGCGTAGAAACCAATTAGGAGTGTGGGCTTACCCTATCCCTAAGAGGTTAGCCCGCTATCATCCTAGGCTGCATCACCAGGTGAGATAGCCATCAAGGGATAATTTGTAGTGTATATACTATTAACTTAACATATCCATTTAAAAATTAAAAAAAAAAAATGCCCGCATTTTTTAAATGTTTTCTTTTGGGCCACAGGCGGTCTTGTTCGGTGGTACTATAGTTTATTTAGCCTTTAAAATATAAATATCACGTTCATAAAACATTACTAATAAAATAAAAACTTGAGAGGTGTCAAGGGACACCCGGATGGAACGAAGTTCCTTTCGATTAATTAGTGAAGGAATTGTAATAAAATTTTATTTTATTTAAGTTATAATAATTTTTTTTTTATTATTAACAAATATAATGTTATATAAACTTAGTCAGTAGGCTCAATTTTGTACTCCATCAGCAATATCCGGAACTTGTGCAGAAACACTGTCAGGATTCATAATTATTATTTATTATTTACAAAAAACCTGTATACACTCAACAAAAATAATCGTCGCGACACCACACTGTTCAATGCGAAATAGAAATGAAAATATTTGGCTTGCTTTCTATAAGAGAGAGAGAGACAGACAGAGAAACATGCGACGCCGCACAGCTTACAATAACTAAAAGTGTCGTGACAACTTTTCGTAAGAATTTTTTCCGTCTAGCCCCCTTTCACAACGCGCGATAAGTTCGTTAAGTTCGTTCCAAAATATATAAAATAATATCATTGAGTCCTTATATCTTCTACGCTTGCAAACACAATTCTAGCACATACGACTCCAGATATTTCTATTATTGTGTTGGAAAATGTTTCTTTTCTGTAATTACAAAGAGAGGGTCGAAACAAACACAGTTTTCATTTATTATTTATTAATTAAGCAATTTCTGAGCGGGAGTAACGAAATATAAAGTAGGAGTAAAGTATAATCAAATGTCCTTGAGCCATTCCCAGCGCTGTTTGTTTATTATTTCTGTAGCCATTTTAAGTGACTTTCATTTGTTCTCAGATTTTTAAACTCCATAGTAACATTATTAATGTGAAAGTGAGCCGAATAGTTTTTTTTTGTGATTGATAAACTACATCTTAATCAATTTCTATAATTATATTATATTACAGAGCGCGGGTCTCCTCTCAATATGAGAAGGGTTTTGGCCATAGTCCACTACGCTGGCCATGTGCGGATTGACAGACTTCACACGCCTTTGAGAACATTATGGAGAACTCTCAAGCGTGCAGGTTTCCTCACGATGTTTTCCTAATTTATTATTATAATATATATAATATAGATTAGAATTAAAATTTTTAGTTTATTTTTGTCTGAATGTAATGCCTATACTTGGGGTTACACATATACTTCAAACATGAAGCATACTTTTTGTAGTATATGAGCATATATTATTCTGTTGGCGGTTCATAGTAAATAAATTAATAATATTTTTTGCAGATAAACCTTTCTTTTTAAAGTTTTACTTATACCTACCCATTTTGAAGGTACTCTTGGATGTTAATTTAAGGAGATATTTGAATATTATAACTAAAATACATGGAGACAGGATAAATGAATAAAATAAATAAATAAACGCGTTATTTCAGCAACACATACATGAATACAATACAAGTAGTAAAAATATAATTAATTGTCTATTTGTACACTAGCATTATGGGATGAGTGTTTAGATCTATGAGTCTATGTGATATAACAAAACCGTACAGCTCTTAGGTACGAGGGCGAACCCTCCGGCACAAGTAATAAGTACAAAATACGGCTAGTAGCCTTTCTAAGAATTATTTATTCGCAAAATGTAATTCCTGTAGAATTTCCAAGCAGGTATTCGGTAGGTGTCGATTTGTTGTTCAGATTTAGCGATAAAGCGCCATGCAATGTAGGAAATGTATGCAAATCATCGGCGGGCCCGGGCAGATATGGAAATTGGAAATAATTGCGTATTTGGTTTTCGTCTCAACGCCTCGGTTTACTCAACACCTTGGGCAATTTAATGGCGGAAAATTGTTTTATAGTGAAATATCAATTAATGCCTCCACAATTTCTAAATTGGAGTCAACCGGTCCGGTGTCTGTACACGTTTCCCAGCTTAATTTCTGTCATAATTCTCAGCCCGTTAGTGAATTTGCTTTGAGCCTTCCTAACTTTTTAACCCTTACTTTTATTATACGAGCTTTTACCCACGGCTTCGCTCGCGTTGAAGCCATTAAATAAGTATCAGAGATCATTACAATATACATCAATTAATATAATTACTATCATATTTAATAAACCATTTTTGTATCTATTGTTTTTTTAAGCATCCTATGTTACTTCTAATACTACTCTAAGAGTGTGTATACAAAGTTTCATGATGATCGGTTAAGGGGTTTTTGCTTAAATACGTAATAAATAAACTTACATTCACATTTGATGATATTTGGGATATATAACCCAGTGGTAAAGGTGTCGGCATCCCTTTCGGGGTGACTGAGTTCGATCCATGCCACTCACCTCCTAATTTTCGCAGCTAATTTAATAAAGCGTTTTATTTTAAGCACATAATGAATACTACTGGCTTTGACTATGGAAAAATCCTAAGGAATTCTGCATGACAGCTTTCTATAACATTCTTTAAGGTGTATAAGTAGGTGTAGATTCTATCAATCCGCACTTAGCCAACGTGGTGGATTGCATATCTTTTTATACCGAGATAAGGCTAACGCCTAACACTGAAAAAACTAAAATTATCAGTTACTTCCAAATTGAATTTTTACACTCTATTACTAGCTAACTTTATCACTGACTTTACCGCTTAAGGTAGCAAAATTGAGCAAGTTATTATTTGTCCACCACTCACCGTCCGACCCCCCCGTTATCCAAAACGTCGCCTAAGCCGAGGTTCGGCCTCACAGAAGGCGCCCAACAGACGTTCCCTTAGTTTCTTCGGGTCCTAGAGCTCAACATTTCTTCTGGCAGAGCTTCTTTCCGCAGCTCGCCAAACAGCCCGGTTACGCTGTCGCAACCAATAGGGTTAGCACAGATAATGTTTAGTCCGAAAAAATAACTTTTACAATGTTACGAGTGTATGCCACTTCCCAGAGGGTTGCGTATCTGGAGAGTGAAAACGGAACTCTTAAAAATATTATGACATATTTGACTTTACTTTTCTCGCTTGTGAAGTCAACATCTCCTGAGGATGATCCGGTGTCGGGTCGAAACGTGCGTAGAGGTTCTAGTGGAAGATTTTGTGTAATATTATGACAGTTTTGCACCTTGGTACGAAACCCTTCGTATTCGAGTTCATCTCGCTCGTTACCGGTTTTAATATATACACAAGAAGACGGTGAAGATAAATTTAAACTTACCATTATCAAGCCATAATATTATGACTATTATAGAAAGAATGGACATTCGTATATTGTAGCAAAGTACACGTTGTATAGATTAGTTGCATTGTGAGCCGTCTGCCCTTTGAGAGGATGATTATTTTCTCATAACTATTTCTCAGTGCGCAGTTAGTTCCCACGCAATTTATCTTTCACCAGCCATCAAATACCAGGAACGCGTAATTAACATTTATGTCATAGTCTTTACCATAAAACCTCGAAGGTGGTGAAGACATTGCAGCGTTGCTGGTTAGCCGATTGTTTCGTAACGTTGGTAATCGATGGGTTTTGTTTTCATTTTTGAGGGTGCCAACGGGATTCTCTTAATAAGCCTCCGATGTCCATCTGTCTGTCAAAAAGCAGTGTGGTATGAATATATAAGACTAGTGGTAGTGGTATGAGTATAGAATACTAGAACAAATAATGAACAATAAATAACTATCTTACAACATACAAAAGATGTGTTTTTTTGGTGTTTCCATATGTATTCATATTAGTAGTATTCCCGTCATAATTGGTAGTTGAGAAGTAAATAAATATTGTACCAGGCGGAACCATTCGCGTATAGTCCAACTCATACTTAACCAAATTGGTTCAGTTTTTGTGGAGCCATCTGTTTTCACGACCGAAATTTGGTTTGAGATTTTGAAAATTGATTTTCACTTCTTTTAGCACAATAATGTCATTGATCAACGATTAAGATACAATTGCAATAGCAAAATCAGGACTAAAGAAAGGATATATCTTTTACCTCGACCTGTTTTTATCGGTTTCTCTGACAATCGATTAACTAAATAATAATAACCAAAGGTTCTAATTCTCTTGAACACAATTCTCTAAACTAAAATAATCGGCGTCTCTAAAAAAAAAGTGTACAAATCTAACTAAAATTGGTGTGTGTGTGTAATGTGATAGCTGTGTGTGTACCATACCTACCCCGATCCTGGAGGTCAAATCCAAAGTATTTAAGACTGATTACGTTCTACATTTTTTTCACTACTGGTCAGATTTTGTCGACAATCCCACCTGTTGGTAAGTGATGATGCAGCCTAAGAAGGTGGCGGGCTAACCAGTTATATAGGGATATAGTAAATCCACACTCCTAATAGGTTTCTACGCGACATCACTTGGTGAAACGTCTTTACCGGTCGGGTAACCTAACCATGGCCGAACCCTCCTACAAGACCAGACTCGAGCCGGGAATCGAACCCACGACCTCCAACATTGTAATACGGCGCACGCGCTGTGCCACGGAGGTCTTCAAAACTAGATAGGTACCAACTTAGAGACTTAACTAGTTACAATATAAGCGTAGATAAATTCACGGTTATATAAAGGAATTAAGGGTAGCTGAACCATGCTCTGTTGGGGTTCGCGAGACATGAAAGACATGTACCTAAATGAAAACGTTAGAAGGGCGCGGTAATTAACATTCCGCAGGCTGCAAGGATTGAGTGGAGGAGAGGGGCAGGGGGGGGGGAGGGATGCCACCCTGTGCTACTTTATCATATGTAAATTATTTTCAAAGCTTGCGCTAAACTCAATCTGAGTACTCAACTATATTATCTATAATACTGACCTGCTTATGAAATTTGATACCTTTACCTGGACACTTTTTATATGCTACAAGTTAGCCTTTGACAGCAATCTCACTGGATGGTTAGTGATGATGCAGTCTAGGATGGTAACGGCGAACCTGTTGGGGGTATGCTAGCCCTTACTCCTAATTGGTTTCTACGCGACCTCGTGCCGGAATAAATCGCTTGGCACGTCTTTGTCGGTAGGGTGGTAACTAGCCGCGACCGAAGCCTCCCACCAGACAAATTCAATTGTCCTTTAATTGACAAACATTATAACATTGACAGATTTATACAATTAATTTAAATAGTGACCAATTAAATTATGTTAATAATTGACAGAATTATTATAGCAACGCCCTAATACATAAACATATGTACATATATACATATAGATGTATGTATATAATACTCTTAAATAAACATTATCGCGAGTGTCAACATAGTTTCAATAGTGTGGAGGTAATAGTGATGACTAGGGCCACATCAACATTAGGGTATTAACATTTCATAGCTGGGCACTTCTCTCTCATAGGGATTGAGGATGTAGACCCACAACGCTGCTCGAAAGCGGGTTGGGGGACTTTAAAGATCATTATCACATCCTGGTTATAATAAAATTTAAAGCAAGTATTTTACGCGGTTTTATTTAATACTGAAAGCAAAAAAGGTTGACATTCGGCCTCCGTAATGCATGTACTTTACTTCATAGAGCTGTGATAGCCTAGTGGTCAGGACGTCAGCCTCTTAAAAAGAGGTCGGGGGTTCGAACCCGGGCACGCACCTATAACTTTTCGGAGTTATGTGCGTTTTTAAGCTATTAAAATATCACTTGATTCAACGGTGAAGGAAAACATCGTGAGGAAACCTGCAGGCCTGAGAGTTCTCCATAATGTTCTCAAAGGCGTGTGAAATCTGCCAATCCGCACATGAGCAGCGTGGTGGTCTATGGCCAAACCCTTCTCATATTGAGGGGAGACTCGTGGTATGTGGTGAGCCGTGAATGGGTTGATCATGATGATGAATGCATGTACTTCAGAGAGTACTTGTGACCGTAGGTCTTGGTTATTCTCATTATCATGTTTAAAGAAAAAAAATATGAGTTCCACAAAGTTCACAGCTACCCAGTTCGTGGAAGTTGTCGGAGGCCAATTTAATTTTGTTGTGTTTGGTAATTTGCTAGAAAAGCTTGGACGTTTTAGAGAAGTGAAGCGTAGCATTTAAGAGGTTAGTTTTGGAACTATTTTCCCGGAAGCTCGTGCTTTGTTAAATTAAAAACTGGTCTTGTAGCTGGTTTATTTAAGTACGGATCGCGACCTCCTGAATTCCATGCCATGGTCTTGATGAGCATTACCAGACTGGAATAGACGGATGATAGAGATAACCAACCCAAAGAAAATTTCTAAAACTAATCATCATCATCATGATCAACCCATTACCGGCTCACTATAGAAAACGTGTCTCCTCTCAGTATGAGAAGGGTTTGGCCATAGTCCACCACGCTGGCCATGTGCGGATTGGCAGACTTCACACGCCTTCGAGAACATTATGGAGAACTCCCTGAGAGTTCTCCATAATGTTCTCGATTCGTGCAGGTTTCCTCACGATGTTTCCCTTCACCATTGAAGAAAGTGATATTTTTTTTTAAACGCACATAACTCCGAAACGTTAGAGGTGCATGCTCGGATTCGAACCGCCGACCTCTGATTAGGAGGCTGACGCCCTAACCACTAGGCTATCTCCGCTTCGCTAAACTAATCATAGTAGCCATATAATAAAAGGGAAGAACGTTACGACAGATTGTTTTTTTTTAATAAAGTGGGACAGTGGGTGGCCTTATTTCTTCGCGGTCCTGCGACGTACTGATAAGGAGGTCGAAGGCGTCCCGTTGGAAGCTCGTTACATAATCCATTGAACAATATGTTTAGTTGGCTGATTGCTATACGATAGCTTATGTGCAATGTATAAGGATTACTTTTAGAGTAGATAGTAGTTCTTTATTCTATTAATAGAATAACAGGATTCTATGATACAAGTTTTCTCTCCCATTATTATATATACATAGTTCGGTTTTTTCTTACACACGGCTACAAAGTAATTTAGATGGCTTATAATAATTATTAATATAATATGTGTATAGAATATATGTATAGAAGCGGTGATAGCCTAGTGGTTATGGCGTCAGCCTCAGAGGTCGACGGTTCGAATCCTGGCACGCACCTATAACATTTCGGAGTTATGTGCGTTTTTAAATAATTAAAATATTACTTGTTTCAACGGTGAAGGAAAACATCCTGAGGAAACCTGCACGCCTGCGAGTTCTCCATAATGTTCTCAAAGGCGTGTGAAGTCTGCCAATCCGCACATGGCCAGCGTGGTGGACTACGGCCAAAACCCTTCTCATATGAGAGGGGATCTGTGCTCTGTAGTGAGCCGGTAATGGGTTGATCATGATGATGATGATAATATGTGTATAATAACGATCAATTAATTAGATTCAGATTAAGATCAACTATGTATTAATAACCATCGTGATACATAGTTGCCTACTACTCGGCCAAAGATGTAGTCGATTACGTAGTCATATATGGAGTAAATGGATAAAAAGTCAAATTATGTACAATTAGTAACCTGATCTTTTTTTTAAAGTTAGTTGAAAAGGATGTAGACTGCCTAATTTATTTGCAATTAGTTAATTTACAATTTGGTGCTAATAACCTCCGGATGGGCATAAAAGGCCTTCCCGTAATTATTGCAGTTAAAATAACAGTTTAACGCAACTGGCTGCATCTAGAGTTGAGATTCCCGACTTACTGGAATATTGGTTAGGGAATTATTGAATACAATTCTAAATTAAAACTAATTCTATGCATTATCTAATCCACTCGCTTATTTATACAATTTGTATATAAATTCAGTTTGTTCTTCTCTAAAGAGTTCAACAAATAAATAAATCAGTGTATCATATTAATTAAGTAAGGATAATGGCTGGATTAAAATGAATTATCGTCTGAGTGTGTCCGAATATTTTCAATTCCATTCGGGGCTCTTAATCATAAGCTCATTCGCGCGTTGGCGCTGAGTAACCTCTCGGGACGCGGGTCCGTTTAACCACCTGTATTTTGTTCACATTCAATTCAAAACAATGATAATGCAAATACAATATAATAAGTAAACCATATAGATCTATTTACTTTCTTAGCTATCTCTTCCAGGCAACTAAAGACGTTAGAAATAGATTACGTGGGATTTCTACCCACCCAAACATCCTCTGCTAAGGCTTAAACCAATTACCCTAGTAGTTATTTTTATTAGTGGCGATCAGAAAAATCTCAGTATAAAATTTTAATGAGGTATATTTACTATATATTTTTAAACTACTATTTAATAATAAATAGCGTCATTGTCATTTCAAAGTCCACAGTCTATGGGCCAGTTGTTTCACGAGTCTTGGACTCTTAGTTGGGCGTTTACCGGAGTCGCCATTCCAACGCCTTGGAAACCCAACATCCATCGGTTCTCCGAGCCATTAGAATATAATATGGTCTAATACAAATATCATAACGTTGATTAATTTATAGCTATTATAAATGTTCAAATTTGATGGATGGAACATTTTATGTTAATATATAACTAACCCCAATTTCCTCACAAAAGTTGAACAAGAAGTACAGGCTATATAACCTTCTTCATCTAGACTTAAAGTTAAAACGCTTGAATATGGATTCACACGTCCAGGGTTCGATTCCTGGGTTGCGCAAAAAATTATTGCGTATTAGATCTCTCTTTCACACAAGAAAATTGTATTTCTAAAATTCTATTTCGTTGTCGAAGTCCACCCACGTACATTTGAGAGCATTGCGAGTAGTTGACTTTGGTATTTTCCATACTATGATTAAAAAATGCTAAAGTTTGTCCGTTTATTAAATTTATTTAATTTTTTTTGGTTATCTTATTTTTGGTAAAAAAAATTTAGTCAGAGATGCCTCGAATCTCAGAGATGCACATGGGATACTTTTTGAACCGCGCAGCACAAAGTTATCTTATTATTACTATTTACTATTATTATTATTATCAGCCCGTACTGTCCCAATGTAGGGCAAAGGCCTCCCTTTCTTCCTTCAATTTGTCTCTATCTAAGGATATTTGGGGCCAAGCCGACATATAGGCATCGAGTTCGACACGCCAACGACGCCTCGGCCTGTCTCGACGTCTTTTTGTTTTTTGTGGCACCCAATGCGTAGCGGCCTTTGCCCAAAGTCCGTCGGATATGCGTATAACATGCCCAGCTCAGTCCAATTTCCAGGCGTTTATAAAAGTTATCTTGCCGTGGAAAAAAAAATCACAGACTAACTGAACATTAAACATTGGCTCCTAACTTACGCGCATGTTAATCTGTATTTGAAATCACGCACAGTACAAATTGAGTTACTGGTTTACGATGATAATTAGCAATACAAAGTTCCGATGTAATTACACACACAAAGGTGTATAATTATCATTGTGTTCGCTTCTAACTCAATAAGGGCCTCGAAGCGCGATCTCCGATGGAAACATGACTAATTATTAACCGACAACTAACTACTTAGTAGCTATTTAGGCTATTACTAAATCCGATATTGAGAAGCCAATCATGATTATGATCAACCCATTACCGGCTCACTACAGAGCACGGGTCTCCTCCTAATATGAGAAGGATTTTGGCCATAGTCCACCACGCTGGCCATGTGCGGATTGGCAGACTTCACACGCCTTTGAGAACATTATGGAGAGCTCTCAGGCATGCAGGTTTTCTCACGATGTTTTCTTTCACCGTTGAAGCAAGTGATATTTAAATTTTTTTTAAACGCACATAACTCCGAAAAGTTAGAGGTGCGTGCTCGGTTTCGAACCGCCGACCTCTGATTAGGAGGCTGACGCCCTAACCACTAGGCTATCACAGCTTGTAAAGTATAGAATTAGTAAAAAAGTGTAGATATGGATGCCAATTTCGTTCAGTTGAGACTTATATGGAGTCTACGATTTGATTTAGCCCAACACGTGTCGCGTGGCGTTTCATTGCCCTGTATGTAATTAACGGGTTTGAACCCCCGACCTCTGATTAGGAGGTGGACGTCCTAACCACTAGGCTATAACAGCTGCTAGTTGAACCTTTATTGATCATAGTTTCACTTAAGATAAAAAATCTCCCTCTATTGAGTAAAGAAAATAATCTATATTAAGCACACTTAATGCTATGCATTCTTAACCAGTCGAACGTTGGTTCACTTAAATATTCACAAAAAAAGAAATGCTTGAATAATATATTAAATAAATACAATTTTTTTATTTTTTATTTTATTAGTTTGCAAAACTGTCAACAATTGCATAGTCATAGTTCATTAGAATACAAAAATATCTTAATTGTACAACATTGACTTCTCGATGCGAACATAGCATGCACAAGATGGGGTGCAAACCGTTAAAAATAATAAAATAATAATGACTTCAAATTAACCTAGATGATAAATTAACAAAAGAGAAATAACAATACTATAAAATTATGATATAGAACTAAAAAATATGTATGTAACATGAGAGTATAATTAAAATTATATATAAAAAATCTAGACGGGCTAACTTGTAGTGTATAAAAACAATTAACTGTCATACAGTATATGTATGGAGTTTCTCCATAATATAAATTTGTTTGTTAATAATTGAGTTCGCGATCTGAAATCGTTAATTTTTAGATTTTTCTCTTTATATTAGTGAAAAATGATACAGCTCAGAGATTTACGCAGTTGCAAAGTAACATGAAACATTTATCTAAAAATCTACGTCGTAACTCGCAGCGCTGCCTATAATATGGACTGATTGAAACCTCTCGGGGGACATCGTAAATTGGTTTTGTATCGTATTTCGTATTTATTTTAGTTTGCTGCGTGAAGAGCACAAGTTTTTCTCGTTGCTTCTCGCTCGTATCATTACTCAAAACCATGCTATTGCCGCAATAACAACATATTAGTTACTAGTTATTTTTTTATGTCCACTACAAGCCCTTGTCGGTAATCTCACCTGGTATAAGTGAATATGCACTCTAAGATGGTAACGGGCTAACCTGTTAGGAGTATGGTAAACACCTAATGAGTACGCCACATCGTGCCGGAACGCTAAATCGCTTTGCCGTCATTGTCGTTAGGGTGGTAACTATAGCCACGGCCGAAGCCTCCCACCAGACCAGACTCGAGCTGGGAATCGAACCCAGAACCTCCAAATTTAAAATTTAACAGCGCACGCGCTGCGCCACGGAGGTCGTCAGAATTTTGTGCAACGCGTGCGCGTCCTAAGATAATAGATTGTTACTATTTTGGATTTCATTATCACTTACCACTAAGTAATATCGCAGTCAAGGGCTAAGTTAAGGTGATAAAAAAAGTATATAAAAGTAATCTGCGAGTCGGGTTGTCTAAACATACTCTGTAAAGTAAAATAAATACGAAACGTAAAACCAATTTGCGTGTCTCTCGGGAGGTGTCAGTCAGATTCAACGGGAATGCGTATGGTTACGTCGCAGTAATGTAAAGGTTGCTGTAATTTTATACTATATCTTGTAACTTTATAATATCCTAGTACTCATAACCCAACTGTACCAGAAAAAGAGTAGTGATTTAAGATGCGTATGTTTTATATTTTCGACTAAATGAGGTGTGTATATAATAGGTGACGTCAGATTCGTTTTTATTGTGGGAGCGTCAAGGGATTTGTGACGTCACAATAATAACAATATGGTAGATTAAAAGTCAATTATTTCTTGGCACAACTTCCAACTTAAACGATTTACTAGATGAATGTATATAAATGGAAGGCATAAGGTTTTATAGGATATGGAACAATTAGAAAAGATATCCTAGAAATTAGAGAACATTGGCAAAACTGTAAGTGGTTTTTTCTATGATCTCTCTTATAATCATACCTTCATCTTAACTACTAGGATTTAAGTATTTTGAGCTTTTGTCCGGGCATTAGTGGATGTCCATCCGGGTCATTTACTTTATCCGTCCAAAAATCACATAGATTCGTTGAAACGCGTAAGAGGACAACCCAACAAACTACTCGATTATTATTTTATTCATAGTAGTGTTTATTACTCAACTAATACTTAGTACAAATATTGCAACTAGAAATGTTCTGAATACGCATATACTACGCTAGATATAAATCAAGCAAATGCCGTCGTGGTGGACAAAATAATTTGAACAGACTGACAAACGGCCGACGTTTCTAGTTTACTCGTGACTGGTCATATACCGAATACTGCATATTATGTTTACTGCATAACAGTCGACGATTTTATCTGAATTTCCAACACAGGAGTTTGTTTTAGTTCTGTGGCAACTCGCAATTTGGTAAAACACGTGATTATTTTTTTCATCATCATCATCATCAGCCAACATTAATCCACTGACATAGGCCTCTTTGAAGTAGCGCCAACTCATCCTGTCGCCGGCTTTTTGCATCCAGTCGATGCCTGTCACTTTTCGGAGGTCATCACTCCACCTGGCCGGAGGACGGCCCACACCGTTTGCCGAGACGTGGTCTCCACTCGAGGACCTTCCGACCCCAACGTCCGTCGGTTCTCTGACAAACATGACCAGCCCACTGCCACTTCAGCGTTCACCTTCGAGCTATGTCGGTTACCCGATTATTTTTTTATTTTTTCCAAATAGTTTATTCAGTTAAGTTGTAGGCACCGACGTTTCTACACGTCTTACAATTAGAAAAGATAGCATTGATTTACAGATAGTTTTTTTTTTATATCAGCATGTTTATATTATTCTACTTCTTTCTTTAGACGATATTTTCTTTGATCATCCCTAGAAAAATCAGACTAACTGACAAATACATTGTTAAAAGAGTTAAAATGTTAATAGGATTCATAACTTGCAGGACTGGCTTTTTTTTAAACACTACTACTACTGTCCTTGACGGCAATCTCACCTGATAGTAAGTGATGATGCAGTCTAAGATGGTAACGGGCTAACCTGTTATGGTAAATCCATACATCTTATCGGTTTCTACGCCACATCGTGCCGGAACGCTAAATCGCTTGGCGACACGTTTTTATCGGTAGGGTGGTAACTAGCCGCAGCCGAAGCCTTGCACCAGACACTGGCTGACGTCGGGATAGTGTTAGATAGTTATTGTTTACACTTAATATTTTTGTAAATCCAATATAATTTATTTATAATGATACCTTGATCATTCAAATTCAAATTCAAAATAATCTTTATTCAAATAGTCCTTTAAAAGGCACTTTTAACGCGTCAATAATTTACATAGTATAACTACATTCGTAAACTTAAAACTAAAGCTATGAGGGTTCCAAACTTAGCCGGGTTTTAGATAGCATACAGTGTGACATAAACTTCCCTTAGTATTTTTCTAATAAATAAATTATACTTATATTATGTACTGAAATGAACTGGTAATGAATTAATTACCTACAATGACTATCTATTATTGCTCATCTCAGCGCTCAAATCATCAAGCGCTTGCCTAGCGAAAAAGAAAAAAAATGTCCGAAACAGAATCGCATACGAAGCACGAAGCGAAGTATAAAAATAGCATCTACACTTTTAACCTTCCCAGTCAGTATAACTTAGTTTTAATATTAATTTAAATATATTTATATTATTATATTTATACTGGATTTTAAAATGTCCGAAACAGAATCGCTTCGTGCTTCGCGAAGTATAAAAATAGAATCTACACTTTTTTCCCAATAACTTAGTTTTAATATTAATTTAAATATATTATAATATTATATATATACTGGATTATTTGCAATTACTAAACTTTTATATTATATTATATTATTATTACAAAACACTACATAGTATTGACATTATAAATACAGAGCAAAAAAATACAAAAAAATAAAACAGCGGCGGAAGAATGCGGTCTGTGGCTATTTCAGAAAACCAAGAACGTAATGCTATAGACGAAATAAAAGAATAGCACTATGTTAATAAAAAAAAATATGTGTAGGCCATTTTAAATGTAATTCCGAGTGTTTGCCGCCTTGACACACATAATAATGTAATTTACACTTATGTGCATGAGTGTAAGTATAGTTTTATCGCTAACACACCTTAATTGTTGTATTTTGCTAGCTGTGTTGGTAAAGGGGAAAACCCCTTTCGAAATCTCGTAATGCTGCATTGCTAGGTTAGAATATATTTGGTGACCACTCATACTGCACAATGACCCCGGCTAAGTTTGTTGTGGGCTTCTTCTTAGAACGGGGCACGTTTGGAACCCTCATAGCTTTAGTTTAAGGTTAACGAATATAGTTATCACCATGAAATAACTACTATGTAAATTATTGACGCGTCAAAAGTCCTTTTTAAGGACTATTTGAATAAAGATTATTTTGAATTTGAATTTGAATTTGATCTTATGAGTGGGTTACTCCTTGCAGTGATTCCCAGAAGGTTCCCAGAAATTAATAATCTACACTAATACTATAAAGAGGAAAACTTTGTTTGTTTGGTTGTAATGAATAGGCTTAAAAACTACTGGACCATTTTTAAAAATGCTTTCCCCATTCGAAATCTACATTATCCACGAGTCATCGTTATCACAGAAAAAATAAGAGAGTGAGAATGTTATCAACTCTTCTTGATGTGTCTTGTTTGTATCATTTATAAGGATCTAATATTTAATAAAAAATATATATATAATAAATATAAATTAAAATATCACTTGCTTCAACGGTGAAGGAAAACATCGTGAGGAAACCTGCACGCCTGAAAGTTCTCCATAATGTTCTCAAAGGCGTGTGAAGTCTGCCAATCCGCACATGGCCAGCGTGGTGGACTATGGCCAAACCCTTCTCATATTGAGAGGAGACCCGTGCTCTGTAGTGAGGCGGAAATGGGTTTATCATAACAAAGGCGCACGAGTTTTTTTTTAGTTTAGTGGGATTTAGTTCTCTGTATTGTATTACGTATGTAATGTGGTTTATGTATTAGTATTTAGTTATTCGTATGCAGGTTTATGTTTTATATTACGCCACCTACTTTCTTCTTCTTTTACTATTCCTAATCCTAAGGTAGCCTGGCAGCAATCGCTACTAAGCGATAAGGCCGCCTTTTGTATCCTGCTTCTTCTTGTTTCTGTTTTTCTTATTATTTCTATTTTTACTTTTTGTGGTGTACAAATTAAGAATAAATAAATAAATAACGGTTAAGTAATTGTTTTTTGTACTAACACACCCAATAGTATGGATCAGGTGGGTATAGCTGAAATACAAGTTTTTTTTTTAATTATTGTGCGATGCGGTGCGACCCGCCCCCGTGTGCGCGCGCCTTTACAGTGCATTGCTAGGCGAGGCGTTGCAAGGCCGCCGGCCTCTCTACGATCTATGTGCTCCGCGTGCGACGTTATGCAACTTTTTGACACTGCTTGAATGTGGTACGAATATAGCTTTCATATTAATTTTTTATCAGAGGCACGGGGTTCGATCCCGGGCACGCACCTCTAACTTTTCCGAGTCACGTGTTCTTACAAGCAATTAAAATACTACTAACTAAACGTTCATTAAATATAAGTCATCATGATCAACTCATTGCCGACTTCACACGCCTTTGAGAACATTACGGAGAACTCTCAGGCTTGCAGGTTTCCTCACGATGTTTTCCTTCACCGTTGAAGCAAGTGAAATTTTTTTTTATTGCTTAAAACCGCTCATAACTCAAAAGTTAGAGGTGCGTGCCCGGGTTCGACCTCTTATTAAAAGGTTGACGTCCTAACCACTAGGCTATCACAGCTTCAATACACATAATTACAGAATTTTTTCTAGTTTGGTTTGATTTGAACATAGCTAGTTACTACACCTAAAGGTTATCGATCTTAGACTTCCCAACAAGTCAAGGGTTGGCTTGTAGTATTTTATATTGCACTTTGGTACGGAACCCTCAGTCGGTTTCTTTAATTGACAACGGATAATAAGTCCATAATAGGTTTTATCAAACTTTCAACTTCGAATCTTAAGTGGCTATTGTTAAAATCTAAGTATTGCATTAAAATTATAAGTGCACTTGGAATAAATGTGACGTTTTCGTGCGGTCGTAAAATTTGTCATCAGAATATTGGCGACAGTGTTATCAGCGTTAAGTAATGCTATCTTATCAGACCCCCACGTTGCTCTGGTTGCTAGCATGCTGTACTGCGTTTCAAGAGGTCTAAGGTTCGATTTCCGATTTAGAGTTATATGTACGGTAATAAGAGGTTATAGCTGTTTTTTAATAGCTTTATTTATGTAAACCTAAAATTACATCAATTAAGTGTTAATATATTTTTCATTATTTTAATTCCTGAGGTGTGATGGTGAGCTCGGGTGGGCAGCGTTTACCTCGCACCGGTAAACGTAGCGGTAAAGGTGAGCAGACGACATCAAACGAGTCGTAGGGAGCCGCTGGATACAAGCGGCCCAAGACCGTGGCCCTTGGAACTCCTTACAAAATACCTATGTCCAGCAGTGGACGTCTATCGGTTGAAATGATGATGATGATGGTGATAATTACACTCGCCGTGGACCGTGGTTTCAGCGAGTTTGCTAAGTTGTGATCTCTCACATTACTCTATATAGTAAGAAGAAAAAGAAAAAAAATATTGCACTCATAGTGTAAAGAAATAATTATAAAACTGGCAACAATTTTTTTTTACTTACTATCAAGTAAATTATCATTATTTTGGAATCAAAGATAAAATACTAAAGAAGTGTATAGATGTTCCCCAAGACAACCTTTTTTTTCAGTGTGTAAAGTCGGTAATATTGCTTTTTTTTTTATTCACCACAAGTTAGCCCTTGACTGCATCTCACCTGATGGTAAGTGATGATGCGGTCTAAGATGGTAGCGGGCTAACCTGTTAGGGGTATGGTAAACTCCTAATTGGTTTCTACACGACATCGTGCTGAACGCTTAATCGCTTGGCGACACGTCTTTGTCGGTAGGGTGGTAACCAGCCACGGCCGAAGCCTCCCACCAGACCAGACTGGAGCCGGGAATCGAACCCAGGACCTCCGGCTTTAAAATACAACAGCGCACGCGCTGCGGTACGGAGCTGCTTCTAGCAATTTCTGTCTCAATTTAGAGTTAGCCCCAATAGCGGGTGACATTTAAAAAAAAAAGACTTATTTCCGTCCAATTATTTCCAAGATGGAACTTCATCAATACGTCATTTTCCATTTCGGAAATAGTCCATTGAGAAACTTCTACTGCCATAATCGTGTTGCTAAGACGGAATATGAGATAGTAGAGTAGAGAGAAAGGTTTTTATATCAGCAAAAATAAGGCAAAAATCTCAATGCGGGGTAAGAAGCTTTTTCGGAATGTGATTACAAACCCTGATAATTATAACGAAGATGTAATTAGTGGTATTGTGCAAAGGAAGTGAGCAAAAATAATTAATTCCAAAAATTTATTGAAAGTATTAATAAAATTTTATGTTCTTACTCAACTTATAGTGATTTCATTTTTCCACATATTTTATCCCTTTTAAGTGCTCTAGATATTATATTAATATTAATATAATAATGTTAAACATAAATGGATTAATGCGTGCATTATTTAACATTTTATTATTACAACAAAGTAACTGTAGGTGAGTCTTAAGAGTCAGCGGTTAAAAAAATACTTCCTTCATACATAAAATCTGCATGTATTTGCTGTTAAGGTGATTGTGTTACTAATTGTTTTTGTTGTTACCTATCATCGTCAAGATCAAATTCAAATTCAAAATAATCTTTATTCAAATAGTCCTTAAAAATATGATTTTTCTACAAGCTTTCGTTTTATAAAAACTTTGAACTTATTGATAGACATCTCCAAGATATCAATAGGTAATTTATAATTTAAAAAAATACAATTTCCTTTGAATGAGTTACTAATTTTGCCGGCTCACTACAGAGCGCGGGTCTCCTCTCAATATGAGAAGGGTTTGGCCATAGTCCACCACGCTGGCCATGTGCGAAGCGGCAGACTTCTTTTTTGATTAGTAATTTATGTTTATAGTGGTCCAAAAATTCCGGACCTCCAAAGTTCTGAAGAGTCTGAAGTCTAGTCTAGTCTAGTAGTAAAGAGAGGCTAAAGCCGTGGCTTTTTGCCACTCTACCAAAATGTGCCGCCAAGCGGTTTAGCGTTCTCGCACTATGCCGTGTTTTTTTTTTTTTTTTTCGGACTGTCTATTAGCTGTACAAACCCTATTGGTTGCCACAGCGTAACCGGGCTGTTTGGCGAGCTTTGGAAAGAAGTTCTGCTAGAAGAGCTATGCCGTGTAAAACATATTAGAGGTATTGGTATGTAGTTGCCATACCCCTTATATGTTTACCCCTAACAAGTGATTTATAATAAAAAACCAAGTGTGTTTATAATTACGCAATTTGTTTACTTAAAAACTTAAGAAGTAATTATGAGTCCATTTTGATATAATTATAAAAAGAAACCTTTGGAGTTAACGCACTGTTCGATTTAAATTCAGCTGAAAGAAATATTGTTTTCTAGGCATCTTGTAAAATTCTTAAAAGTATACTGAAGTGGTTTTAAGCTATTGCATAGCTTCTATCGAGGGCCTTGAGCGCGGGGACCGAATCCAGAAATTCCGTAACGAAAAAAACCTCACGCTCCCCACTCCGACGGGCACAGCGGTGATACTTTTTACCATATAGATATTTCGCTACGGCCATTATAGTTGCCGTGGAACAGCGGTTATCACGTATGCTTTTTGTGCAGAAAGTCGTAGGTTCGAGCCTGGGGTTACGTCTTTTTTTTATCACGTTTCTTTTAATTTTTATTATTATGACAAGCATTTTTATTTAGTTTCACCTGTCGCGTTGTCTGTCTGTAATCAAATCTACAGGTAAATTTTACTCATTTCCCTTTTTTAAATTAATATATAAATTAATAACCTCAATATTTTTAATATTTTTATTTTCATTGTTGTTTTTGAAATATTAATAATTAAGTTGATAAAAAATGCTACGCAATAGCTTTACCGCGGCAGTCACCGAGTGCCACGCGTCTTTTTTTTGATTGTAGGTTACACGGTATGTATGTTTTATCAACTAGGTAGGTAGGTATATCTAATTTTATTCCGGCGTAAAAGTTAAAAGTGGACGAAGTCGCGGGGAAACGGCTAGCTGTAAATAATTGGTAGTTATACCAATTTCCGCTTGTACCTTGCGACACTCGCGAACCGGTATCACTGATAAAATAGCTAACGACTGATAAGGCTGCACGCGTCCGAGCCGGCGGCCTTAGCGGATTGGAAAGGGCCCCGGTTTTTTTGTAACCTCACCAAAATGGGTGATATGGTTTTAGGTGCTTTTTGTATTTGGTCCGCTTGTAAATTGGTTTGACATTGATATATCATACGATTTAGCAATTACGTGTCGTTTAGAAATTCACGTTTAGTTTTAAGTGGTTAGTTAATACGGTAAAATTTGTTAGTAGTTTAAGGGCCTGTTTCACAATGTCCGGATTAGCTTTGATAAGCTACATTATGAGATAGAGAGATAGCCTGGTACCTGTAGATGAAGATAGGTATTTTTACGCGGGAATTTAAAAAAAACCGAATGCAATCGCGAACGTAGCTAGTAAATTATTGATCGAAGGTCTTGGAGAAGAGACAGAGTACAAAATGCTTGGTTAGGGTTGGAAGCTGTGATAGCCTACTGGTTAGGACGTCCGCCTCCTAATCAGAGGTCGGCGGTTCGTATCCAGGCAACTCTAATTTTTCGGAGTTGTGTGCGTTTTTAAACAATTAAAATATCACTTGCTTCAACGGTGAAGGAAAACATCCTGAGGAAACCTGCACACCTGAGAGTTCTCCATAACGTTCTCAAAGGCGTGTGAAGTCTGCCAATCTGCACATGGCCAGCGTGGAGGACTATACCCAAACCCTACTCATATTGAGAAGAGACCCGTGTTTTGTAGTGAGCCGATAATGGGTTGTTCACGATGAATGCTTGGTTAAAAAATCCATTGCTTTGTTATTCTCAACTATTTACTTTTGTGCTCATTGTCTCAGCTTTGTCGATGCAATAAAACTGGGACAGAATGGCGTACAATGTAAATCAAGTTAACTTCCTACCGTGTTTCCCGGTACGAGGCTACGAGCTTCACCAATTAGCTAAAAAGCTTTGCGATCAAGTAAGAAAGCTTTTTAAATTGGGTTAAATTATAAAAAATAGCTACATACCGGGATTTGTTCTAGCATTCTCTCATTAGTACTGTTGTTTACGTATGTTAAGGTTATAAATACGTCTAATCGAGAACTTTTTCTTCCCGAGATAAAGTGTATTATGCCATTATTCGGTGAATGATCTAACTCCGCCAAATTTTATCCGTAATTGAGTCGAATATATGTAATACATGAATCAACTAATCAGTACTAGGTGTACTTATAGACATTTAGACTGCATCTCTTCTGATAAGCGATGATGCGGTCCAAGATGGTAACTTGTTAGGGGTACGGTAAACCCATACTCCTAATTGGTTTCTACACGACATCATGCCGGAAATAACATGAAAAATAAAACAATCTCTAGGACACATTTTTACTGTTCGTATGTATTGAATACTAATATTACTAATTCTCTCTCAAAAGCATAGCGATTGCGTTCTGGGGAAGGGAACTTTTTTGAGTCCAAATTTTTTTTTAAAATTTCACCAACTTGCACTTTAGCAGCGTGGTTGTTCTATGGTCTAAAACCCTATGCGAGAGGGGGCCTTTTTTCACCGTGGTGGAAATGCTTTATAGCTACCTCCGACGACGTTATGTGGGACTCCCACATAATGTCGTCGTAGGGGGTATACCCGAGCTAAAAACCACTACAGCATATACCTCTCTCTGGTTATGTTGGACGCCCGCGGGACCCTTTGTAAACTTCTAGAACGTGAGAGGAGGCCTCTCGTAGCGTTAAGAAGTTACCTCATCAACATGATCAACCCATTACCGGCTCACTACAGAGCACGGGTCTCCTCTCAATTTATATAAGGAGGGTTTGGCCGTAGTCCACCACGCTGGCCATGTGCGGATTGGCAGGCTTTACACGCCTTTGAGAACATTATAGAGAACTCTTAGGCGTGCAGGTTTCCTCACGATGTTTTCCTTCACCGTAGAAGCAAGTGATATTTAAATTTTATTAAATCGCACATAACTCCGAAAAGTTAGAGGTGCGTGCCCGGATTCGAACCGCCGACCTCTGATTAGGAGGCTGACGCCCTAACCACTAGGCTATCACCTGAAGAAGTTACCTAATAAGCTGATAATGATGTAAACAAAAACGTAGCTGAAATAAGCATGGAATGCGATTACAAAACCTACATATCGCCATAATATTGCATACTTTGTTGTGTATATGTTACCACAAGCATTATTACGCGCTGGGCAAATAATTTTACGTGGCGAAATCAATTTACAATTATTACTGCACCGAGCCTATCACTTCTTGAGACGTCTCCTTACAATCTAAGCATTATAATATTTATCTTCATCATCATGATCAATCCATTACCGGCTCACTAAAGAGCACGGGTCTCCTCTCAATATGAGAAGGGTTCGGCCATAGTCCACCACGTTGGCTATTTGCGGATTAGCAGACTTGACACGCCTTTGAGAACATTATGGAGAACTTGCAGGCCAACGCCTGCCTCGTGAGGAAACCTCAACAGGTTTCCTCACGATGTTTTCCTTCACCGTTGAAGCAAGTGATATTTTAATTGTTTAAAAACGCACACAACTCCGAAAAATTAGAGTTGCGTGCCTGGATACGAACCGCCGACCTCTGATTAGGAGGCTGACACCCTAACCACTGGGCTATCACCGCTTCACAATATTTATATGCTTTAGAAAATAATTATTCATACAATAAATTTCGAAAACACTCGAAACTGAAAAGCTGAAGCTGGAGTTGTTATTACACCTTAATCGTCGTTGTTTTTACCTCCTAGGCGTCGTTTCCAAACCAAAATTTAATTAAATCCGGTATGGGTCGCGTTACGTAAATTTGACGTAGTAATTTGATATGCATTACAGTGAAATACAAACGAACTATGTAGCGTAATTACCTTATTGACAAAGACATACCGCTAGGCGATTTAGCGTTCCTTTACGATGGCGCGTAGAACCCGCGCGTAAAATAATAACAGACAAATATTAAAGTATCTCCTTTCTAACAAAAAAATAATGAAAGAAATCGGAGTACGCGTCAATGAATTACAAGTAAATAAACATTTTGACTTTCATCCCCTCTCCCAAGGGAACCGTGCTGAATTCCTGGATAAAAAGCTGCTCCTATACCAACATTCATTTAAATCCATCCAGTAGTTTCGGCGTGATGCGCGGCCAAGTTGCTGGCAGACAGACATATGGACAGACAAAAGGTTTTTTTGAAGCGGCAACGGATCGGTGGCTCAACTGGTGCAGATCTTCATCATCAGGAGACCCATCTTCTCGTTTGCCTGTGATGTATCGAAAAGCAATCCATGGAATCACCTTAAGTCTTTCGGGTACATCGTGTGTCAAAGAGAGAACCTGAGACATGCTCCCGAGACTAGGTAGACACTCACGTGGTGGCTCGCCATATTTGATAGGGACCTATTAGTGCAGATTTACTTACTCACTTAAAGTACACATATAGGCCAATGTCTTTTAGTAGGTTACAGATAAATACCGCTCGCACCCATTTCTACTGCCTGTAATCTAAGACCAAAGCCATTTTTGGCAATTTCATTTTTTTTTCCAGTACAAGTTAGCCCTTGACGGCCTGATAGTGATGATGCAGTCTAAGTTGGTAGCGAGCTAACTTGCAAGGAACGCTTTATCGCTTGGCGACACGTCTTTGTTGGTAGGGTGGTAACTAGCCTCGAATCGAACTCAGGACCTCCCACTCAATAATGAGACAGGGCACGCGCTGCCACGGAGGTCGTCCTATTCTATATGTCGTTATATTAATATAGTGTGGTTTTTAAATTCGTTTCACAAAGCAGGTTCAAAATAGCATGATAATTACTGTGATATAGGAGATGGTCTTAAATTGTGTCCTAAATGGAGCGTTAGTCTGGTGTAGGTAGTAGTTAAATTAAATAAAACAAATAGTAGAACCGATTTCGTTTGTTCAAATTTAGGCATTCATCTGTCACGTTATTTTCATTACCAGGCTCTATATCTGTCAGGTTATTATTCATTACCATACTTTATAAATATCATAACGAGACAAAAAAAGTTATATTTTGAAGTAGTTTTTTTTATTTGTTTTGAATTTTCAAACATTTTTTTTTTGTTTCCTGTGATGATGGTTGTACTTCTAAATGCAGGACAACTCTTAGCACGGTACTGACAGAATACCAGCGTTGTGGGCGTAAGATTTCATTCAAACTCGGTAGATTTATAGAGGACCGATGACAATACAATAATTTAATAATTTTATTATTCTATTATCCTAATTAGGATCTTCAGGATATTATTAACTTGTACAGCGATTGTATTCCAAACAGCGCCATCTATACATTTTTATTGGCATCACGCAAGCACCCCACACTTTTTTACATTAAAATAATTTCTTTTATTTATCACTCTTATCCATAATTTGAATTATTTAAAATATTATTTTCTTCTTTTTAGTTCTGTTTATTCATTAAAGCGTGGTTTTTATTTTTTTTTAAACTATTATTTAATATGAATTCTACACTGGCAATTTTGCTCAATCTCTCTGTTTCCGTGACGCGGCCTACAATACCTACTACTAGTAGTTAATTGGATGCATTCTCAGAATTAGTGCCTGTGAGCAAGAAGAGCTATTGTTTCAATTGGTTTTTACAACTGCAAAAATTGTATTGTTTATTTAATAGCTTTTAATAACACTAATAGTTGCTATTCCGTTTGATTAGCGTGTCATGTTGATGGATTGATTTTTTTTTTAATTTTAATTGTAGATGGTTCAAACATTATTACTTTCCTCCAGCGACTGTGTCCAGCGACTTCTGTTATCTGTCTGTGGCGGTCTTCCAGGTTCCAACACTGGACTGCGTACTGTACGAGTAGGCCACTCCTTGAGAACCCAATGTCGACATACTCATTGCACCTTTATATGTGCTAATGTGTGTGTATTAGCTATACAGTCATATTAGCTAAAGGTGCAATGTAAATTCCTAATACGCGCAAATTAAAGGAATGGCTAATATATCTCAACACGTTACTACAGGTTTACTACAAAATTGAACATTATATATTATAATACCCAACCTTTCCTTTGTTATTATTGAATAAATGAAATAAATTAAGTGCGATACATCCAAATAAAAAATTTTTAGCTGATCATCATCTTAATTTAAATTAAATTTTAATTTATTCAAGTATTTTTACTGTTATGTAAACTATAAGATATTGTAATTATTTAATGTTATAATCAATAGCATGCTATATATGAATAATATTATTAATTATATTTGCAATACCTATACTGAGTAATGTTTATGTTAAATAGTAAAGTAAATAGATATTCAGTGCAGTAATGTTCATGTTAAATAGTTAATTAAATAAATAGTTATACATAATGGAGTTTTTTGTGACTCGTTCTTTTTTTAGTACTCGTCCGGAGTTAGGTAACTTTTGTAGAGAATTGCCGTACCTCGGAAAGCGGGGAACGGTCCTCCAAGAGGTATTAGATAGAGTAACATGCTCTAAATCCATCTCTGCTATGAGAGAGTTCATTACCCAACAGTGGGATATAAAAACTGCAAATATACAGTTAAATATAAATTTGAAATTCAATTTTAATTATAAATAAATTTTGACGACCTCCGTGGCGCAGCGCGTGCGCTGTTAGATCATTATTTGTAGGTCCTGGGTTCAATTCCCAGCTCGAATCTCGTCTGGAGGGTGGTTCCGACTTTGCTAGTTACTACCAAAGGAGTGTCACCAAGCAATTTCAAATAATGAATAAAAGCAGTTACTTTGCGGAAGTCCATGATAAACAATAATCAGCAAGTATAATTTGCTATATTCCGCCGACAAGCGAGAAAGCTAAAGTCAACATCTCCTGAGGATGATCCGGTGTCGGGTCGAAACGTGCGTAGAGGTTCTAGTGGAAGATTTTGTGTGGTGTTATATTATACAAATCTCCCGGTTGTCGGCGGAATATAGCAAATTATACTTGCTGATTATTGTTTACCAAGCGATTTAGCGTTCCGGCATGATGTCGCGTAGAAACCAATTAGGAGTACCCCTAACAGGTTAGCCCGCTACCATCTTAGACTTCATGATGCTATTACTACTACGAGATTACCATCAAGGGCTAACTTGTAGTGGATAAAAAAAATACAATTAGGTACAAAGCTAAGAGATATCTTTACGCGGCAACTGAGCAATAACGTACGTAGCCGTCCAGTTGGACATCGAGGCAAATGTCACTGCAGGCTTTGTTTAAACCCGGATCTGCATGCGGCACGCTGCTAAATGACTTTCTACCTTATATGCATTGTGTAGAGTTCATTTTGGGTTGACTGTATTATGGGCGTTAATATGTTTCAATGCTCTCATAACATGAATGAATGTCAAGGGAAGTGAAGACGTAGACTTAGGAACATATAGACAGAGATTAAATCTATGCGCATTTTGCTTATACTAATGCTTGGTTAAAAAAACGTAAGCTCTTTATATTTTTGCTCACGTAGCATTGTATTGTATTGCCGGTTTCATACATGGGTTGTGTTGGGAGTCAACTGATAGACATTTTTTTTCGGACTGTCTATTAGCTGTACAAACCCTATTGGTTGCCACAGCGTAACCGGGCTGTTTGGCGAGCTTCGGAAAGAAGCTCTGCCAGAAGAAATTTTGAGCCCTAGGGCTCGAAGAAACTAAGGGAACGAATGCCTAAAGGCGCCTCCTTTGAGGCCGAACCTCGGCTTAGGCGACGTTTGGGATAACGGGGGGGTCGGACGGTGAGTTGAGAACTGATAGACACCATCACGTAAGTATATAGCATTATACCATGCGAGTGGTTTGGTTCGGATATTTCCGTCAAGCGGTGGCCGTCATGCTTGTTTACATTATGACTTATGTATTAGTCAAATATGTTTTTTCCAATGATTCGAGTATATAACTCTGTTCCAAGTGATGAGGATCGCCGGACCGAACACTGCTTGTTGTACGGTAACTAGCCAATAATATACTCATCTATTTGATAAATTAATATTTTTTCAAGATATGAAAATTCACTGTAAGCGGAGCGATACGTGTTTTTGGAGCATAATTTTAGAGATTGTGCACATCATACGATGTGTGCTAAAAATAAATTTTGATATTATAGGCAGTTATGCTCAATGTTAATGTACAATAGAAAAAAAATTTTTTGGAGAAGAAAAATTCCTTAATTTTACTGAGTTCTAAGAAGAATCCATCGCACCTATACCAGCGATAGAAAGCATACAAAGAGACTTAGCATTCCAGAAGTACAACAGAATAATTCATTGTTTTTTTTTATCTATTACCTGTGACGACCTGTGCGGCGCAGTTTGCGCTGTCGCTTTATAAAGTTGGAGGTCCTGGGTTCGATTCCCGGCTCAAGTCTGGTCTGGTGGGAGGCTGCGGCCGTGGCTAGTTACCGCCCTACCGACAAAGACGTGCCGCCAAGCGATTTAGCGTTGCGGAACGATGTCATGTAGAAACCAATTAGTAGTATGGGTTTTCCATAACAGGTTAGCCCGCTACAATCTTAGACTGCATCATCACTTACCATCAGGTGAGATTGCCGTCAAGGGCTAACTTGTAGTAGATAAAAAAAAATGTTATCGGGTGCGTCTATGTTATTTGTAGTCTCTGGTGAGTAGCCAACGTGAATTATCTGCGGCGTTTGTTTGTTCTGCGATGTATTGATCGGCGCTAATTTGGGTAATTAGCTTAATTAACCGCGGCCTTCGAGGACGCCACGACCTTGGGATACGTACGTGACACAATGTTTTCACACATTTTTAGAGTTCCGTACCCGAACTGACACCGTGCGGGTACTGAACCCGGGACTTATTACTATAGTACATTCAATAACTTAACTGGCGTCTTTGCAGTTATAACTGCATTGTCAATCGCTTCGTCCATCTGACTGTTGGTCGTATATCTCTCATGAACCGTATTTATGTTTTCTATGCATCTGATAGCCTAGTGGTTAAGACGTCCGCCTTCTAATCAGAGGTCGGGGGTTCGAACCCGGGTACCCACCTCTAATTTTTCCGAGTTATGTGTGTTTTTAAGCAATTAAAATATTACTTGCTTCAACGGTGAAGGAAAACATCGTAAGTAAACCTGCATGTCTCAGAGTTCTCCATTATGTTCTCAAAGGCGTGTGAAGTCTAAGCAAGTAATATTTTAATTTTATTTTTTTAATCGTTTCTAAACATATTAGCACGGTAATATTATCTAATATTATCTAATATTACCGTGATATTAGTCTCCATCACATACATATGTAACATTATTTTGGTAACGCATTAGTATATTATAAATATAATTTAAGGATATTGAAATTAATTGTTTTAACAATGACTAGCTGCGTTGTTATAATAATATCAATATCGATTCAGTAAACACCACTCGCTTGTGAATTTAAACGACGCAGCCTATTTAAAGTTCCCTTTAAAGCGTATATTATTATAGCCTATAATGATAGGCACCAAAATGCGGTTGCACTGTAAAGGCATCGCCACACAAAACGCGGCGCACGCGACTTTCTAGGGTTATTATATTACAGCTAGATGATTCGTGGGGAAAAGTAAATCTGGCTTTATTTTTGCTTACGTAATTGTCCATACAATTGAGACTTAGGCTATTTAGATATTTTAGATTATTAGATATAGAAGATATTTTAGATTTAAGGCTATTTTAGAGCCTATTTATTAGAGCTATTGGTTTGGATGGGTTCAACCGGCAATGTATAGATGGGTTCGTTGGTGCTGCAGATTTTTATCGCAGACGGTATTGAATTAACATAAGGTTCATTGTTGAAATCGTTTAAGAAGGAATTGAAGCAGAACTGAAATGGGATCGAAAATAACGATTGTGAATTTTAGAGAAGAGTATTTATTTATTATTCTTGTATATATATTTATTATTCTATTATTATCCTATTTTGTATGAGATAATAATAAAGCTTTTTTTTCTGGCCAATTAACCGACTGAGAAAGACGTACGTGCTAAGCTATTAAACATTCCAGAACGTTGTCGTGTGGAAACCGATCGAGTATCGATTTAATATAACTGGCATTCCCATAACAAGCCCGCACCAACCTAAGTTGCATCATTACTTACATCTTTATTACATCTGCGCCCACTTTTTTCTGGCCAATTAACCTACTGAGAAAGACGTACGTGCCAAGCGATTAAGTGTTCCATTGCGTTGTCACGTAGAAACCAATAGAGTATGGATTTAATATAACTGCCATTCTCCTAACAAGCCCGCACTAACCCAAGCTGCATCATCATTTACATTCAGGTGGGTTTGCAGACAAGTGCTAACTTGTAATGGCATAAAAACGTCCGCTCGCTGCACGTTTCATCGCCGCTGGTGACCCGTGCTCTGTCTGATAACGCCTTCGTCCCTAAGCAATGCCTACGCATATGTGATCTTTCTAAATTCGAGACGGCGGCGCACCTTAATTTGAAAATGTCACCTTTGCAAGGCTCGCAGCACGTGAGCATTTATATGCAGATTTCAATCTAATTGCAATCAGACTTGGCCAGAACATTATTCAGAACATTATTTTAACGTTTGGAAATATTAAATGAACTTAACAACATTTTATTAACTGGAGCAATTGCAGAGAATCTAATGCTGAACCTTGTCCTAATAAGGCGACACATGCATATGTATTAGAAAATTAGATATTTACAAAAAAATCTTTTGTTACATAAGTTACTTAACGTAACGTAAAGTTCGCATCAGTTTTCGCACCTTCTCTCAACAGCGAAAAGTTAAGTTAAATTAAGTTCCTGGAAGTTAAATCCAATTTAAAATAGCCTTATTCGTGTAAACCTATTTGACGACCTCCGTGGCGCAGTGCGTGCGCTGTCGCATTATAAGGATGGAGGTCCTGGGTTCAATTCCCAGCTCGAGTCTGGTCTTAGGCTTCGGCGGTGGCTAGTTAGTACCCTACCGAATAAGACGTGTCGCCAAGCGATTTAGCGTTCCGGCACGATGTCGCGTAGATACAAACATACCCTCATACGTATGTCCGATGCACACTAACGCACACGCACACGCACACACACACTCACGCACACACACACACACACAAATACACTCACGCACACACACATACCAACACACACACGCACACACACACCAACACACTCACGCACACACGCACAAACCCACAGACCAATACACACACACACAAACACAAACTTTTGCTTTTTATTTTATTAGTTCGCAAAACTGTCAAAAATTGCATAGTCATACTTCATAATACATAATATCTTATTATACAATATTGACTTCTTGATGCGAAAATACTCGTAGAATGCACAAGATTACCAGAAGAACCAGAGAACCAGAAACAGAAACCAGAGTTACTGCAATACATGGTGGCTCATTAATTCTATTAAATAAAAATTTAAAATTTAAAAACCGAACTGATATTGTGAGCCTTTCTGTTGAACGAACAATTGAACTGGCCTCAGTTGAATTAGAGCAATTTATTGTTGTAACTGTATATAGACCACCCTTATCAAACTTTGAACTTTTTGAAAAGGTAATGGATGAGGTACTTTATAAAATATCTAAATCAAATAAAAAGTTGATTGTGTGCGGAGATTTTAATGTGAACATTCTGGAAAGTAACTCTTCAAGTTACAAGTTAATAAATCTATTTAGATCATACAATTTGTTGAATATGTTTATGGAGCCTACTAGAATAACTGCCAGTAGTGCCACATGCTTAGACAATATATATACAAATATAAACCCCATCAGTAAAAATATAATTAATAAATTAGATTCTGATCACTGTGGTCAATTCATTTGTTTCAAAAATGGGGAAAAAAAATTGTCTAAACATAAAATAACTTATGTGCCAGTAACGTCAGGACGAATAGAGAGAATAAGAACAAGCTTAGTTAGAGACCTTCCATTCTTATCATCTACAATTGGTCCTAATGAAATGTATAATACTTTTTTTGGTAAGTTTAATATGATATTTAATTCTATATTTACTAAAAAGTCTGTCATGGTTGCTGATACATTGGTTTTTAGTGAGTGGGCTACAAGTGAACTACATAAAAATAGGCAAACTTTATATGAAATGTATGCGGAACGAAAATATAATACGAGTGATGAGTTTAAAAATTATGTAAAATTATTTTCCAAGAATTTTAAACGCGATTGCATTTTGGCGAAATCGCAATATATACAGAATAAAATAAAAAATAGCAATAATGTAATTAAAGCAACCTGGAAAATAATTAATGAGGAAACAGGAAGAATAAAACCAAAAAGTAATAACTTTAAACTTGATATAGGTAACAAATCTATCACGTCGGATTTTGAGGTTGCAACTGCTTTTGAAACCTTCTTTACCGACGTTCCTGTCTCCACTACAAGATCATTAAACTCTTCACCTGATACTGCTCTCTGTTTGTTGAAGGATAATGTGCCAGAATGTAATAACGCTCTTAAATTCAGACATGTTAGTAGCTCAGACGTTATTAAGGCCTTCCGATTAATAAATATTAAGAAAACAAATGACTTGTGGGGCATTTCCGTTAACGTTATAAGGTCATTGATTGATATTGTTGCACCCGACCTAGCTTTTATTTTTAACAATTGCATTGACTGTGGTGTGTTCCCTGACTTAATGAAACATAGCAAGTTAATTCCGTTATTCAAATCTGGTAGTACTACTGACCCCACTAACTTTAGACCGGTATCAGTACTACCTACTTTCAGTAAAATCTTTGAAAAACTTATTTTAACGCAATTAATTAATCATTTTAATAGAAACAATTTATTACACGCCAAACAATTTGGTTTTACACGGGGTCGCTCAACAACCGACGCTGGTGTTGAGTTAATACACAATATATTTAAAGCCTGGGAGGAGTCACGTGACGCACTTGGTGTTTTTTGTGATTTATCCAAGGCTTTCGATTGTGTTGAGCATGAAACATTAGTCAGAAAACTACACCACTATGGACTTCGGGGGGTAACTCTAGATTTAATGACCTCGTATTTACGTGACAGAGTTCAACAAGTAGACGTAAACGGGAAACGGTCTAACGGGTCATTTGTGAAAATAGGGGTTCCTCAGGGATCTATATTAGGACCTTTTCTGTTCCTCATTTACATAAATGACCTTCCTTACCTTACTAAGGACAATAGCGGGATAGTATTGTTTGCTGATGATACATCACTCGTTTTTAAAATTAAACGACGTGAAACAAATGTTGACGAGGTAAACAACTCTCTCGCGAAAGTAGTACATTGGTTTGAGGCTAATAACTTAGCACTTAATGGGAAGAAAACAAAGTGTATTAAATTCACGTTGCCCAATGTTAAACAGGTGAAAACCAGTGTACTACTTAATAATGAGGAATTGGATCTGGTAAATACGGCTACATTCTTAGGCATAACGTTAGACGCTAAACTTCAATGGGGTCCACATATAAATAATTTATCGCACAGACTTAGCTCTGCTGCTTACGCGGTAAAAAAGATCCGTCATTTGACGGATATAGAGACTGCCAGACTTGTATATTTTAGCTACTTTCACAGCATTATGTCATATGGTATTTTATTATGGGGTAATGCTGCTGATATAGACACTATATTCGTTTTGCAGAAGAGGGCTGTTCGTGCGATATATAAATTAGGTCCCAGAGAGTCATTAAGAGATAAATTTAAAGATTATAAAATAATGACAGTGCATAGCCAATATATATATGAAAATTTAATGTATGTTCATAAAAATATTGATAAATTCAAGAAAAAAATGGACTGTAACGCACTGAACATTAGAAGTAAAAGTAAGCTTGTAGTACCGTTTAGTAGGCTGCACAAAATTAGTAACTCATTCAAAGGAAATTGTATTTTATTCTATAATAAATTACCTATTGATATCTTGGAGATGTCTATCAATAAGTTCAAAGTTTTTATAAAACGAAAGCTTGTAGAAAAATCATATTACGATATTAAGGATTATATAAACGATAAAAAAGCTTGGGTGTGAATTGCTCTATCTCCATAGGTACTATAGTTTATTATTAATTTTATTCATTATGTGAGATGGTGATAACGAAAAAAAAAGAAAAACCCCGGCTAAGTTTGTTGTGGGCTTCTTCTTAGACCGGGGCGCGTTTGGAACCCTCATAGCTTTAGTTTTAAGTTTACGAATATAGTTATCACCATGAAATAACTACTGTGTAAATTATTGACGCGTCAAAAGTGCCTTTTTAAGGACTATTTGAATAAAGATTATTTTGAATTTGAATTTGAATTTGATGGGGTAAAAACCGTTAAAAATAATAATACATAGGTAAATAACTAAAATTTACCTAGATGACTATAAAACAAAACAACTATTCAAAAACTATTTTATAATATAAGTGCGTTTCATTACGATCGTACTCCACTGGCTCACATCACACTCCCGGCTGTGTTTGTTGTGGGCTTCTTCTTAGACCGGGGCGCGTTTGGAACCCTCATAGCTTTAGTTTTAAGTTTACGAATGTAGTTATCACCAACAAACTAACTCACTAATATGTAAAATATTGACGCGTCAAAAGTGCCTTTTAAAGGACTATTTGAATAAAGATTATTTGAATTTGAAATTTGAACTGCAACGCAGAGGTTGTCGACGAAGTAAGGTAGCCTTCAAAAGCCACTTGTTAAAGTCATCATCATCATCATGATCAACCCATTACCGGCTCACTACAGAGCACGGGTCTCCTCTCAATATGAGAAGGGATTGGCCATAGTCCACCACGCTGGCCATGTGCGGATTGGCAGACTTCATACGCCTTTGAGAATATTATGGAGAACTCTCAGGCGTGCAGGTTTCCTCACGATGTTGTCCTTCACCGTTGAAGCAAGTGATATTTTAATATTTAAAAACGCACATAACTCTGAAAAGTTAGAGGTGCGTGTCCGGATTCGAACCGCCGACCTCTGATTAGGAGGCTGACGCCGTAACCCCTTGGCTATCACCGCTTCTTGGTAGAGTATTAAACCATATTTTGAGTTTGAAATTCGAGCTCATTGTTATACTTTTTCATAACAGTTCCCGGCTCCATTCAACTGAACCGCATATTAAACAGCGGCGGCGTCCCACGCACGGACAGAAATAGCACCACCCTGCCCTCCTGGGGGTGGGGGGTTGCAGCTTTATACTCGGGGGTACAAGCTACATTGTGTGCTGATAAGCTTACATTTCTGTTGGTGCTTAACAAAGAGATGATGAAAGTGAGTGACTGTTTATAGATGACGACCTCCGTGGCGCAGCGCGTGCGTTGTCACATTTTAAATTTGGAAAGCCTGGGTTCGATTCTAGTTTGGTTTGAGGCTTCGGCCGTGGCTATTTACCACCCTACCGATAAAGACGTGTCGCAAAGCGGTTTGCCGTCAAATGCCAACTTGTAGTGCATAAAAAAATATACGTTACGGAATACAGACGGTGCACGTATTGCGTTTAATTGTATGTCTGTTACCTCCGTCCAACGAAGTGGTTTTGTTTTTGCGATCATCATCATTGTCAGCCGAACATACATCCTATAGAAGAGAGAATTTAAGGTAAAAACTCACCACGCTGCCCCATAGTAGATGGCGGACTTTAACGAAAATTGTCTCACTCAAAAGAGATGGTTCAGAATTTACTTCAGAAAGGAGTAACAAACATACGAAACTATTCATATACACACTTACAAACTTTCGTATTTATAATTATAGCGTGATAAATTTAGTTTTCTTTTTTTTTAAAAACAACACGTTAGAACTTGATAGGAATCTCACCTGTTCGAATCCGGGCACGCACCTCTAACTTTTCGGAGTTATGTGCGTTTTAAAAAATTAAAATATCACTTACTTCAACGGTGAAGGAAAAACATCGTGAGGAATCCTGCACGCCTGAGAGTTCTATATAATATTCTCAAAAGGCGTGTGAAGTCTGCACACGGCCAGCGTGGTGAACTATGGCCAAACCCTTCTCATATTGAGAGGAGACCCGTGCTCTGTAGTGAGCCGGTAATGGGTTAATCGTGATGATGATGATAATATTGGTTGGTTAGTTTTACTTCGCAAATCTTTATCTATAATGCTAAGTCTGACCTAATTTCATCTATCTCTTGCATGCATTTAGTCGGTTTAATAGCACCAGTAAATATCTGGCATGCATATTATCTGTACGCCATAAGCTAGAGCAATGTAACGTATGAATGAATTATTCATGCATGCTGGGAATGCTCGTTGCACAGCATGCGGCATGCAAAAAATGTGATTTATCGCTCTACGGCAGTAAATTTGGTATGTAGCTAATGTGCAGTACAAGGGAAAATAATTAGTAATTTCGGTTACTTTGCTAGGTAGTGGATACTTATTTTCCATGCAGTAACTTGTCTATTAATTATTTACGTAGTTTTTTATACCTACGTACTCTATTTCCATATATCTACGTCTATTCAAACGTTATACGTGTAAAAGTTCATAGGAGAAAAAATCAAAATGAAAAATAATGAATAGAAGCAGGCATTAATTTGCGGAAGTCCATAAACAATAAACAGCAAGTATAATTTGCTATATTCCGCCGACAACCGGGAGATTTGTATAATATAACACCACACAAAATCTTCCACAAGAACCTCTACGCATGTTACGACCCGACACTGGATCATCCTCAGGAGATGTTGACTTTACAAGAAAGAAAAGTAAAGTCAACATCTCCTGAAAAAGTTCAGTTTTCCATTTAAAATAAGCGGAAATCTTGGAGTCACACCATGATCTATTGAATAAATAAGTTTAGCTTCAATAAAAAACTTACGCTTTTAGTATGAAATTGTGTATTTTATAAGGATAATAAAGTCTCATGTATGGCATTTTTCTACTCATATACCAACTAGGTATAGCTGTGCATACAATAATCTATGTGTCTCTTTTTGCGTGAAAGTAGGATACAAGAAAAAAGAATATCAGTTATTGCCAACTACGTGAGCATATCAATATGCTTACCAATTGAGCAAAGATTCCTAGTTTTGGGTATATCATATGTTAAAACGTTACAAATTAAATTGGTTACAAATTTTTAACTGAAAATTTTACGTAACCTAAAGTGCAGGTTGAATTAATCCGCACGAGGTTGCAAGGACACCAGGGCCACGATCTTCAGTAATGAAGGAACGACTGGAAATAGAAGGTCTTCGACGACCTCCGTGGCGCAGTGCGTGCGCTGCCGCATTATAAAAAGTTGGAGGTCCTGGGTTCGATTCTCGGCTCGAGTCTGGTCTGGTGGGAGGCTTCGGCCGTGGCTAGTTACCACCCTACCGACAAAGACGTGTCGCAAAGCGATTTAGCGTTCCGGCACGATGTTGCGTAGAAACCAAGTAGGAGTGTGGGTTTTCCATACCCCTAACAGGTTAGCTCGCTACCATCTTAGACTGCATCATCACCTACCATCAGGTGAGATTGCTGTCAAGGGCTAAATTGTAGTGAATAAAAAAAAAAGGCGCAGGTTAAAATAAATGTTAAGGAAAATCAAAAAATACGTGGGTTTAGTAATTCGTTGAATGTAGATAGGTACTGAAACAGTTAGAGACTGTTTATCTACATCTAACAAAGCTAGAAACAGTCGGGGCTTGTGGCTGAATGGACCCTTTAGCCGAGCGATCCAGAAATAGCGCCTCACACCCCGCCCGTAGTGATGTGACGCACGTGTTCAGACGATATCGATTTTACAATGAGGAGATTAATTTGCTACAACCCGCGACAATCACACAAATCTGAACGGTATTGTTCTTTATTTTGCGCGTTTGGAATGTTAACGAATGTCAATATCATTCCTTCAATATTAAAATAATTAAAAATATATTATATTATATATGAAGGCTTCAAATCAAATCAAATCAAATCAAATCAAAATAGTTTTATTCATTTATTATATATATTTATTTCTTCATAGAAGCTGTGATAGCCTAATGGTTAGGGCGTCAGCCTCCTAATCAGGAGTCGGCGGTTCGAATCTGGGCACGCACCTCTAACTTTTCTACAGAGCACGGGTCTCCTCTCAATATAAGAAGGGTTTGGCCATAGTCCACCACGCTGGCCATGTGCGGATTGGCAGACTTCACACGCCTTTGAGAACATTATGGAGAACTTTCAGGCGTGCAGTTTGAAGCAAGTGATATTTTAATTGCTTGAAAACGCACATATCTCCGAAAAGTTAGAGGTGCGTCCCCGGGTTAGAACCCCCGACCTCTGAATTGGTGGCGGACGTCTTAACCACTAGGCTATCACAGCTCACAATTTATTTGGTAAAACAATAAAATATAAATGTAAATTTGCTACTTCAATGTCGGTTAATTCGGACTGTTACGAAAAACAGACAGGCCTTCATGCCTGAACGGACCATCCGGCTGTGAACGATCCCGAAATAGCGCCTCACACCCCTGCCCCTAGTGATGTAACGCACGTGTTTGAAGGATGTCGAATTCGATATTATGACTGTAATTATCAGATAAAATAGGTCACGCATTCCGCCTGTTTTCGTACGACGACCGATTTTTTTTAATTCACGCGTAAAAGTAATGTCTAATTATTAGGTAATCGAAACAAAAATACCAGTTACTACTTTTTTGATAATCTTGAATTATTATTATCAAGGCGATAATACCAACTTTACCCAGAATAAACGACCTCCGTAGCGAATTTCCAAGTTAGAGGCCATGGGTTCGATTGTCGGCTCGAGTCTGGTTTGTTGCGAGGATTCCGGCACGATGTCGCGTAGAAAGCAATTAGGAGTATGGGTCTACTATACCCTTAACAAGTTAGCCCGCTACCATCTTAGACCAGGTGATATTGCCATCAAAGGCTAACTTGTAGTGGATAAAAAATATATATGTAGATATACTAGAATAGTTCTAGGTTTCTACAACAAAGCATTCCCTCTATGTACATGAACTTGAAAATATTAAAATACGTACAGAACACTATAGAATAAGAACATGCCTTAGATGAAAAAAAAACATAATTTGCATAGGGGAATATAAAGTTTTTGGTTTTTAGTTTAACTCTATCAGTAATTTTACCACTTAACGTAGCAAAATCAGTAAGTTTTATTTTGTGTCAATTTAATGCCATTCCAGCCTCACCATGAAACCTTATTAAATTTATAGAATGACATCATGAAATCTTTATTTTTACTGAGCATATTTTATCGTTTAACTTTATGTATTATTTACATTATTGGCTAATCGGTACTATTATTTTCGTATTGACATCAATCATACTTAGCCAAAACTTGTTAGACAATCTGTTTTTGGGTGGAAGACAAACATGGATTTCAAAGAGCGTGAAATTAGAAACCTATATATATACGAGTAGTTAGATACATAACAACTCATTCACTATTGTTCACAAATAGCACAGGATGAAAAACTTAAAATCTCTGCGTAAATGAGTTACCACGTAAAATCTGGTTATAAAAACGTAATAGAAAAAAAATGGCCGTCACATGAAGGTAGGATTTGACACATTAAAGTTTTTAATATAATTAACGTATTAGCGTCAATTATATTAAAAACTTGCAGTGACGGCATACGCCGACCTCGCTACCGAGGCGCGCAATTCAGATCAAAGGTGAAAGATCAGTAAATTTCAAATTGTATAGCAATACATTAACAATGGTTTTTAAAGCTTTTTGCATTGATTTCCGCGCGCGGGCGACACGGACGCACAATAAAACTGCTTGTCACCCCCCTCGTTAGCATAGACACTTCTTTACGTAAAACGATGCCGAAAATTTCGACTCAGCAAAATTGCTATTTTAGGGTCTAAAGCTTCTGCCTATATAGCCTTTATATATAGTCTATAGTACAATATTAATTCGTTACCCCCGTCTTAAAATATAAATAATGATTTAATAATCTTCTAGTCGAAAATCTAAAATTTTTTGTATGCGTTTTTGTAACGATTTTTGTTTTATTTTTTTAGGCGATTGAATAATTAAACCAAAAGCCAAATTAATACAAATACATTCGTTGGATAGGTAGACATTCATGACCTACAATTTGTACTAAAATAGTCGAGGGAAGGAAAGGTCGAAGGTAACGGCATGACGGCATATTCGGCATAAAAGTTATTAGTGATCAAAAAACATTCAAAGTACTATGACATAGACCGTTCTTATATATTTCCATGCAAACAATATTTTAGAGTAAATAAAAATAATTAAACTTAACTTTTATTTCATAAGATTTTGTGTTGTTCCCAAGAAAAATGATCCTTATGGATAGTTCATCGTAACAGTAGTAATTTTTTTGCCGGATTGCATTTGTTTGTCTTTGATTAACAATTTAACATCTTATTATTTTTTTTTATTTTTACCTTAAAATGATTTAGATCATTATTTCTAGGACTGTTCTAATCGTTTCTTCCCCAACGACTGAACTCTTAGTTACTGAATTTTAATCGCACTTGGCTGATTTTAATTTTTTGTCATGTAGTCTGTGCGCTGACAACACAGATTACAATACAACAAAAGCGCCCGTCACTTCCCTCGTTAGCGAACGCTTCTTCATGTTAAATTACTGAAATTTACGAAACATAAAAACAGACCTTTCGTGATTTAAAGTTGTGGTAGATGTTGTGGCGCTGTGGTAGATGCATGACGAGTATATAATAGATTTCGCATTGGTCTGGCCTTCAATATCATCTGTTTGATTTAGCAATAATGAAAAGAACAACAATAAAAAAAAACAAAATTGCGTTTATTCAGCCTTTTAAAGAAAAAAGTACATCTCATCTAAAAACGTATGTGTCTAGACATTTGCTGAACAGGGCGCTGCCTCAACTTGAGCCTACGTCAAAGTTGACTGCAGCGCTGGTTTTCAGGCATAGAGTGACCGGGAAAGCGCTCCTTTAGTGTGTGAGGGTGTGTGCGCGTGTGCGTGAGTACGTGTTTGGTTGCTTTACTGTTTTTGTTTTTTTTTTTAGGCTAAATATATATATTTTTTCCATCCTATACATAATTGTAAGTAATCCTGCCTGGAAAATTTGTTGGCTTTATGGCTAACTTGATAAGATCTTTCATTTCACAGTTTTTGTGTTTCCAATAAATACTTTTTTATAAAATGACTGAAAGGAAACAAAGATTTCAACAGCCGGGCAGGTGGCGGAAGATCATTCCAAATTTTACAGGCAGCGTATTTGAAAGTCCCCAATAACACAATCTTTTGTTTAAAAAAGCATAATTAACATTTCATTAGTATGAAATCCTGTCTCTTGAGGTCGTTTAAACTGTGTTTGGAGACAGCGTCTGCCCTAAAATACACAATAACAAACGAAAGCACAATAACTTGCGATTGTCAAATAATAATTTACACAACCTAAATTTTTAAAGAAAAAGAACAAAACAAAAGAATACAATTTTCACATTAAGTTTTGGTATGAATACGTGTGTTTTAAATGAATCTCTCTCTCCAAAGCTCTCTCTCTAAACGTATGTTCTCACTAGACGTATGTTCTACTAACCGAACACAATACCTTCAAAATATACCAAAATCCTCATTTTGTGATTAAAACACCAGACACCAAGATCACGATCTTCAGTAATGAAGGCGCAGTGCGTGCGCTGCCGCATTATAAAAAGTTGGAGGTCCTGGGGTCGATTCCCGGCTCGAGTCTAGTCTGGTGGGAGGCTTCGGCCGTGGCTAGTTACCACCCTACCGACAAAGACTGTGTCGCCAAGCGATTTAGCGTTCCGGCACGATGTCGCGTAGAAACCAACTAGGAGCGTGGGTTTACCATACTCCTAACAGGTTAGCCCGCTACCATCCTAGACAGCATCATCACTTACCACCAGGTGAGATAGCCGTCAAGGGCTGACTTGTAGTGTATAAAAAAAAAAAAAAAATTTCGAGAAATGTTTAACATTCGTGTACAAATTATTTGTGTTCAGGATCAGTATGCACCTAACCTAGATTAACTTAACTGCTGAATTAGCATCAAGTGATTGCGAATGTATTGTAATCCTATAAAGAAATTCGAAAGCTAAAACACAAAATCGTTTGACTACATACTAGTACGGTTCAACATATCTCGATTTGTATCTGCTTGACATATTTCCATTAATATCTCTAATCATGCCTCTTATTATTATTTATATCTATTAATAAATGTTAATATATATACCATCTCATCATGATCAACCCATTATCGGCTGACTACAGAGCACGGGTCTCTCTCAATATGAGAAGGGTTTGGCCATAGTCCACCACGCTGGCCATGTGCGTATTGGCAGACTTCACACGCCTTTGAGAACATAATGGAGAACTCTCAGGCGTACAGGTTTCCTCCCGATGTTTTCCTTCACCGTTGTTTCTGTGTTAATTTTAACCAAAGAATTGCATACAAACGTTCGTTTCGTTTAAGCCCCTTGAGTATAGTTTGAAAAATATATCCTTAGTAATTTCTTACGCAACGAAAACATATCTACTACTGTTGAAAGCATCTGAAAAAATGTACTTGAATTGCCTTTCTTCATTTTTCACAGGGATAAAATCAGAAAGAATCTTTTTCACGCACTCGGTACATTTTGATTATAAGCCATCCTCGGAGAACTGACCTAACCAACCGTGAAAATAAGTGTCAAGCGGATAAGAGTTCTATTCCCTATAAAACAGATTCCATTATCCACTGTAATGGGATATTTCGCCCACGCATTTGTGTTCTACGCCGCAGCCACCTATCTGTCGGGGTGGGGTGACGTCACGCCCGCCCTCTGACGTCACGAGGTGCGTCATGTCGTTAGCCCAAATACAACAAGTGGGTTTGTATATTTTGATAATCATACTTCATCATATTATGCGAGAATGGTTCGTGTTGCCATTAACTGAACTGAACTGAAAAGAAGCCTATGCCTATATGTATATATATACACTTAAAATAAAAATATAGGATATATAACATAGTAGGATTTACATAAAGACGTGGCGGCGCATGTCAGCGTTATTTCATTTACTGTGACGGCATACAGATCGGTTTTAATGCTAGGCGCACCAATAGGTGTTTCACATCAAAAATAACTCGAGACGATTAACTAGAAGCTGTGATAGCCTAGTTGTTAGGGCGTCAGCCTCGTAATCAGAGGTCGGCGGTTCGAATCCGGGCACGCACCTCTGACTTTTCTGAGTTATGTGCGTTTTTAAACAATTAAAATATCACTTGCTTCTACGGTGAAGGTAAACATCGTGAGGAAACCTGCACGGAGAGTTCTTCGTAATGTTCTCGAAGGCGTGTGAAGTCTGCCAATCCGCACATGGCCAGCGTGGTGGACTATGGCCAAACCCTTCTCATATTGAGAGGAGACCCGTGCTCTATAGTGAGCCGGTAATGGGTTGATCATGATGATGATTAACTAGAGAGACTCATTAAAAAGAGTCCGTTATTCAGATTTAATCCGTGGAACGTTTTAGCTAATTATGGAAACGTAGCTTAGAATAGAAAGCATCTGAAGTTTTTCTTTCCCATCCGCCATCTTGTCTCGGTTTTTATTGTCTCAAGTTTGCGGGATGCTGGGAAAACAGTAATTGTGTTAGAGAGACAACTTGTGTTATAGTAAGTAGGACATCTTGTAATGTGAACACTGCGGATAAAAGAATATTAACAATTCAGTTCAAAAATACTTTGCGGCTATTAATAAAAAAAATTACTAATTTGTGAAAATAAATTTGTGCTAATACCGCTTATGTTGATCGCGGCAAGCATTTATAATATAATATCATTCATTGAAACTGTGATAGCCTAGTGTTTAGGATGTTAGCCTCTTAATCAGAGGTCGAGGGTTCTAACCAGGGCACGCACCTCAAGCTTTTCGGAGTTATGTGCGTTTTTTAAGCAATTAAAATATCACTTGCTTTAACGGTAAAGGAAAACATCGTGAGGAAACCTGCACGCCTGAGAGTTATCCATAAAGTTGAGAACTTGGCGTGTGAAGCTAATCCGCACATGGTCAGCGTGGTGGACTATGGCCAAACCCTTCTCATATTGAGAGGAAACCCGTGCTCTTTAGAGAGCCGAGAAAGGGTTGATCATGATGATGATCATTTACTGCATCATACATAAGAATAAGGTAATATTATGTAAATGCTAATACGTACGGTAATAACAGTCCACTAGACCAGAGTGAAGTCGAAAATCGAACCCAGTACCTCTCATTTTATTTAACCACGTCACGAAGTTCCAAGCATTCAAGTTTTAACGAACGAATTGCTATTGTGAAGTTTATTATAAACAAAATCCCTTCGATACAAAATTATTATTGGAGAGAAGAAATTTCCCGTTTTATTCCACTGTAATAATAACCACAGCAGGATGTCTAAAACAATAAACAATCCAATATTGATCGCAGATATAGTGGCTCCGTTCGTTTGCGGGCATCGCTTTGTTCGCTGATAGATTGAGGCCGCCAGTAATAATGTCTTTCAGAACGTATTAAAGGTAAATTAACTGCGTAATAACTTTATCCCGGCTACGGCGGGACGCAGCGGTATTATAGTTGACATTCTGTTATTTATTATTCATTTATTTATTATTGATACACTTATAATATACATAGAAAAAAATATAAAAGAAAAGAAAAAAAAGAAAAAAGTTGATTTATTCAAAACATACTATACATTGCATTGTGTACAAAAGTATGCATATCGGTGACAAGTGTACACGACATTGGCAGCAAAAGTTACATGTAAACGGCTATGTCATAATTACCTTTCTTTTTTTTTATCCACTATAAGTTAGCCCTTGACGGCAATCTCACGTTGGTAAGTGATGATGCGGTCTAAGATGGTAGCGGGTATTACCTGTTAGGGGTATGGTAAACCCAGACTCCTAATTGGTTTCTACGCGACATCGTGCCGGAACGCTAAATCGCTTGGCTTGGAGGCAGGCGTACTAAATCACAGCTCCAGTGTGACCGATTTTACTACCGAAATTAAACCTCAAATGTTTTGGTTTGCAAGCGCTAGTTTATTAAACTACTATATTACTATTTGAAAAAATATTACTTGCATTTGAAAACCACTATGTGTATCTATGGTATGGTCCTCCTATCCCTGAGGATTTGGGGTGGGTAATTTATAACCTAAGACATAGGATATCCTAGTTAGGGGAGTTCAAGGTAATTAATGCAGGCGAAAAATGTTGTCCTTCATATAAATTAAAAAATATTTTATTCGTTAATTTCTTTGTTGTTGTAGATGTTCATAAGCGATAGGAATATCAAGTGACCTGTTCACTTGTTTTTATTTAAACTATGTAAAAAAAATTTTATTTGTATTAAGCCTTGTAACGTTACATATAGCCCTCATTACACTCCGCGTAGAGGGTCTACGATCGGGCTCCCTCTCTCCTACGAAACAAGTTCTGTGGCCAGCAGTGGTACACTCATGTTCTAATGATGACGATATAAAATGATTAAATTTAATATCGGGCTTAATCACAAAACTCAAAGCCACCGATGGTGACATAAGGTATATAAGCGGGTTAGAAGATAAACCTATTTTTGGCAACAAGGACGAAAGAGGGTCGATTTCAATTAACGGCTTAAGCTTTTAACGATCTCGCGCTGGGACACGTCCCGTCCCCGAGATCCTATCAAGTGTTATAAGAAATTAACATATTTGAGATCATACGACGGCATTTCAGCGGCGATATCTAAACGCCATCGCTAAAATTTCGCATTTCTACCTGTGAATCTTTTTTTTTGGAACGAAGTTCCTTATCGCGCGTTGTGAAAGGGGGCTAGACGGAAAAAAATCTTACGAAAAGTTGTCACGACACTTTTTGTTATTGGAAGCTGTGCGGCGTCGCATGTTTCTCTGTCTGTCTCTCTCTCTCTTATAGAAAGCAAGCCAGATATTTTCATTTCTATTTCGCATTGAACAGTGTGGTGTCGCGACGATTATTTTTGTTGAGTGTATACAGGTTTTTTGTAAATAATAAAAAATAAAAATAATAATGAATCCTGACAGTGTTTCTGCACAAGTTCCGGATATTGCTGATGGAGTACAAAATTGAGACTACTGATTAAGTTTATATAACATTATATTTGTTAATAATAAAAAAATATTATTATAACTTAAATAAAATAAAATTTTATTACAATTCCTTCACTAATTAATCGAAAGGAACTTCGTTCCATCCGGGTGTCCCTTGACACCTCTCAAGTTTTTTTTTATGTAGAAAAATGTTATGCTTTTTTACTTTTTTACATTATTTAATATATATACTTAATACTTATACTGTTTATTATTCACATTTGCGTTGCTTTTGATTGAATACTATTAAATATATATCAACTATTCTTTGTTTTATTTTAGGTTTATCTATTCAGTACTTACACAAATCTACCTCCTTCTAGCCATCTTAATCTACGCGAAACTTGAGAAGTGCCTGGCTGTGTTCCATTAAATGTGCTTAGAAACCTCCTATGAAAATCGGCTGATAAACGAGAATTTTGTGAAAAATTTTGTGTTTGGACCAATTAGACTGAAATTTGGGATGGAAACGGGTTAACCCAGAATTAAAACATAGGGTACTTGTAATCCCGAAAATCTATGGTTCCTACGGAATTTTGCGCGAAACCAAAATAACGCTTTCGAAGCCGCGGACAACAGGTAGTATTTAATAAATTGTTTGCTTTTAACAATGTTAATAGAACATTTAAAGGATACTGCTTTTGGTAGTTCCGCTTCGAAACGTATGTCTAAATAACAGTTTTATCTGTAAAGGTAAAAAAATCTACATTGCGTTTGTATTCGTGAATGCGATCCGTGTATTTTCGACGCAACTTTGACCCGAGACGCCAAAGTCGTGCAATTTGCACAGTTAATTCCTCGGCTGTACGCACAACTCTTTAACTCAGAGGTTTTGGATCATCATACTTAACTAACTAACGCTTAGGAACTGCTTTTTTTTTCCATATCTAACAGACATGAGACCCGGTCAGGGCATTGCAAACAGTACAATTGTTATACATTCATCATATTCATCATACTCTAATGAATTGTCACTCACTTACCATCAAATGAGATTGCCGTCAAGGGCTAACTTGTAGTGGATAAAAAAAAAAATGTTTAATTCAATAAAAAAAAGGGTTCCTGAGCTTTTGATTTAATTGAACTAAAATGATTATCATCATCACCAGTGTATGCGTCATCTTCCATATTTATCACCGTCCTCATAGCAGAGAAGGTTGGTGAGCTTAGACCCGGGTCTGCGGTTACTGTAGATGACGGGTTTTAACTATTATTAGATGACGATCTACGTGTCCAGCGCGCGCGGTCATATTATAAAGTTGGCGGTCCTGGGTTCGATTCCCGGCTCCAGTCTGGTATGGTTAGACTTCGGCCGTGGTTACCACCCTACCTAAGATTTAGCGTTCCGGCACAATCTCGAGTAGAAACCAATTAGGAGTACGGTTCTACCATACCCTTAACAAGTTAGCCCACTGTCATCATTTACTCGCTGGCCTGGGATGTAATTTATAAAAATATACGGATTAATGTAAGAAACTGACATCACAGCTTGAAAAGAAAACTCAATACAAAACACTTACCTAATTATCTACACTACGAATTACCTATTGATAACTTGGAGATGTCTATCAATAAGTTCAAAGTTTTTATAAAACGTTATATAAATAACATTACAACCTTTAAAATGTTTGAGACGTGTCAACTAAACCATTTATACAGCATTATCCTCAAATAGATTTTCTGATTACACAACTAACAGAAAAAAAAAATGTGCTATAACAACAAAAGAATATCAAAAAACTAAACAGAAAAATAGCGTCGGTTGGTGAATGAAATTGTGTGGGAGTCAATGGTAGCGTAGGCGTAGAGGGAAGGAGGGAAAGAGGGAGCGTTGGAGGGAGACGCGAGGTGAGGGTGGTGCGCCCACGTACTCTGGTGGGTGAATGGGTGACGCCTGTTGATATATAAAACCAAAGATCTATCCCGCAGAAATACGGAGAATTTTTAAACGCTTGCTGGTTTCCGTGATTTGTTTTGCATTTCTCCCATCTCTTTCATTTTTCTCTCGTTAACTCTTTTCTCCACTCTCTTTTCTCTCGTTAACTCCTCTCCTTCTCATTGTGTGTATGCAATGAATCAAGCCGAGTCGTTGCTCTGCGCTGTGTAAAGGAAAACAAATCAATAAAAACTTTCGCATTTATAATAGCTTCTATTAGATATAAATGTTTTTGTCGGATTTTTGTTCCTTTTGGAGTTTACTCTTTAAGAATCGATTTTCATATAAATTCAAATCAAATTCAAATTCAAAATAATCTTTATTCAAATAGTCTTAAAGACTATTAAAGCAATAATTTACATAGTAGTGATTTAATGGTGATGACTATATTCGTAAACTTAAAACTAAAGCTATGAGGGTTCCAAACGCGCCCCGGTCTAAGAAGAAGTCTACAACCAACTTAGCTGTTTTTTTTTTCGTTATCACCATCTCACATAATGAATAATAAATTATAGTACCTATGGAGATAGATCAATTCACACAGCCCCTCTAAGGCCACCGGTATGAAAAAATTTGAGCAGTAAAATTTACTAAATGATCTCGTTACGTTTTTGTGCGCAACATATTCTGCGCAGCTTTTTTTTTTTCAGGCGTGAGTATTAAGATGTACATAGAATGACGGATTGATAACGCAAAAGACACCTTTTAAAGTATTTTCATTGATTCGTTTACTTACCATTTGATATGGTATTAATCTTTTTTTTTCGACTTGTTAGCCTTTTTTGTACCTATTTAGACAGACAAAGACAGAGTAAACTATTGCTCAATAGTTTATTATCCTAATTGCTATTGCCGATTTGAAACCAATAATAAATTGTCAGTCAGCAAAATGGGCCTATAAATTGGATTCATTTTCTAATTTCAACCAGTTATAATTCTCTAGTCAAATTGCTTCCCAGATACGGACCCGGGCTTGGCCTGCCGGCTGGCTTTCAGCTCTCGACTAAGAATTGACTAGGGTACCGCGCCGTAGTATCTAAGTAAACGATATAAAAGTGGTGAAAAATTGTGCTAATATTTGAATAAATTAGTTAGTGTTTGAATTGGTGTTTTTTTTTTATAAACACCAAAGTCCACGAACTAACAGTGCTTCGGAGTTGACACGTGCAGTTTTTATTTGCGTCCCTTTAAAATTAACTTTATTTATATCAACGGCCGCGTTTTGTATGTAAACTGTGTTCCCGATTATCTAGGTACTCTGAATAGACCGCGTTTTATTCTCGTTTTGCAAGCGGAAGGTAATTTTGAAATGTGTCTCGTTGAGCATCCGCTAGTTTTTCAAAGCTCTTAGCACTTAGCACACTCCGTAGTGGTTATCTTCTTTAGTTATATAATGTTTGTGGTAATACAAGTTCTATATCTCTCGCCAGCGTCACAGATTTGATTTGACGACCTCGGTGACGCATCGCGAGCTATATATCATTATAATGGTGGGGGTCATGGGTTCGATCCCCGGATTCAAGTCACTTTTTTTTTACACTCTACAAGTTAGCCCTTGACGGCTATCTCACCTGGTGGTAAGTGATGATGTTGTCTAGGATGGAAACAGGCTAACCAGTTAGGGTAAACCCACACTCCTAATTGGTTTCTACGCGACATCGTGCCGGAACGCTTAATCGCTTGGCAACACGCCTTTGTCGGTAGGATGATAACTAGCCACGGCCGACGCCTCCCACCAGACCAGACTCGAGCCGGGAATCGAACCCAAGACCTCCTTTGTTATTTGATTTTATTTATATATATAATACGGAAAGCGGGACATCCTGGCACAAGTAAAATAATTAATTAAAAGGATGTCCCAACAACGGATATATGTTATGTTAAAACATTTTTGAATAAATCATTTTTTCATTTTTTTTTTAAAGTGATATGATTGATTGATTGAGATAAAAAATGCATGAATTATTTTGTGTTCGTTTTATTGAGACTTGAAAAGCATTTGAAGTTAATTTGAATGCTAAGCTTTTTATTTATGTTTCAGTGGTGTGTTTGCTATTTTGTATTCCCCGTTGGAGAAATTTGTTCGAGCGTGTTTAAACTGTAAACAATCCAATACCAGGCGCCAGATGCTCGCGCCTCCATTCAATAGTCCGCATCGCCTCGTCCGCTGATGAAGGGGGCAAGGAAAAGCAAGGGGGCTTGCGGTGTCGGTAATCGCTTCCGAAACGATCTTAAACTATAATTTGCATAACATCCTTAATGCTGAGGTCCACACGCATAGTCATACTATGTGAGACTATAGTATGATAAGAAAAAAACAGCTAAGTTTGTTGAGGACTTGAAGACCTGGGCGCGTTTGGATCCCTCCTAGCTGTAGTTTTAAGTAACAAAACGAGTTATCCGGTTTGACCGCTTCCATATTAGACTGCATCATAACTAACCTCCAGGTTATACTGGTGGCAACGGCGTAAAATATTACAAAGAAACATATTATCTACTACAAGTAAGCCCTTGACGGCACACCTGGTGGTAAGTGACGCAGTCTTTTTTTTATCAACTACAAGTTAATCCTTGACGGTAATCTGACCTGGTGTCAGTTATGATGCAATCTAAGATGACAGCGGCCTAACTTGTTAAGGGTTAATCCATACTCCCAATTGGCTTATACAAATCGACACTCCGACCTCCATGGAGCAGTGCGCGCGCTGTCGCATTATAAATTCGGAGGTCCTGGGTTCGTTTCCCGGCTCGAGTCTGGTCTGGTGGTAGGCTTCGGCCGTGGCTAGTTACCACCCTACCCACAAAGACGTGTCGCTAAGCGATTTAGCGTTGCGGTACGATGTCGCTTAGAAACCAATTAGGAGTGTGGGCTTACCCTAACAGGTTAGCCCGCTACCATCCTCGACTGCATCATCACTTATCACCAGGTGAGATAGCCGTCAAGGACCAACTTGTAGTGTATAAAAAAAATGCCATTCATTGGTTACTTAAACGAGACCCCTCGAGCTTTTAGCGGTGGGTAAAACGTACCAATCATATTGATGTAGTTATGGTCGATTTTCACTAGCTTCCGTGAAAGTTTAATTACTTTTGGTATTATTTATATATATAATGTAGTGAGACGGTAGTGATAATTACATTCGTTAAATAACGCTATTATAGTTATTCCTTTATTTGCTTTCCGGCATTTGCTGACAGGTTTGATTGACAGTAAGTACCTGACCCATTGTCATCATGATCAACCCATTGCGGGCTCACTACAGAGCACAGGTCTCCCCTAATTATGAGAAGGGTTTGGCCATAGTTCACTACGCTGGCCATGTGCGGATTGGCAGACTTCACACGCCTTTGAGAACAGTATGGAGAACTCTCAGGCGTACAGGTTTCCTCGCGATGTTTTCCTTCACTGTTGAAGCAAGTGATATTTTAATTGCTTAAAAACGCACATAACTCTGAAAAGTTATAGGTGCGTGCCCGGGTTCGAACACCCAACCTCTGATTAGGAGACTGACGTCCTGACCACTAGGCTATCACAGATTTGAACCATTGTCATATGGTGGACTAATCAAGCCTGTCTTAGATATAGTTTTAGGATAAAATAGTTGTAAGGTTACTTACATTACTATAAGTGTGTGTTTTACTTACTAACAAAAATTATTTCATGGTCGAAATAAGTTTTTGTTTTATTCCAAACATTGTTCTAAAAAGAAAACCTCAACAATGTATGCCGTGTCTAAAATACTTACGTCAGTGGAGAACCTGTAATTATTGGAATAAAAAATTATACAACGCATAAATCTAACATAAATATGAAGTTATTATCATGCCAAGTGTAATACACTGCAATTATTCACATAGAAGCGTATTTAATTAAAGGAAAAGCTAAATTTGCAGGTGTCTGTATAATCTGTAGTATAATTATAACAGCAGCTATGACGTCAATGCATCCTTAACTATTTAAAAGCTCCTTTTCATAATCAAACTGTTTCTATTGTTTGCTTAGAGAAATTCTTTATAGTTCAATGGTTTTTATCATCATCATCATGACCAACCCATTACCGGCTCACTACCGAGCACGGGTCTCCTCATTTTTTTTCCCCTCAACGTTAGTCCATGACGGCAATCTCACCTGATGGTAAATGATGATGCAGTCTAAGATGGTAGCGGGCTAACCTGTTAGGGGTATGGAAACCCATACTCCTAATTGGTTTCTACGCGACATCGTGCCGGAACGCTAAATCGCTTGGCGACACGTCTTTGTCGGTAGGGTGGTAACTAGCCACGGCCGAAGCCTCCCACCAGACCGGACTGGATGCGGGAAATGAGCTCAAGACATATTATGTATATACACTTGGGACTATCAATGTATACTCACTTACAGGCTAACTCGACATGCGTCATATAAAACTTGTAAATAATTATTTAAGTACTACACAAAATTACTGTAACATATTTCTCGTTCGACCTAACCCAAATGATAAGCGCTTGATAATATGTACCTAAATACTAGACGCCGCTTTCTCCTGGTGCTTTGGAAATCACGTAAGACATTAACACGGATTTTATATTGGACATGCCGACCCTAGGTCACGTCTTGAACCTAATTTGATTAGATACTATATTATCAATGTAAACAGGATATCTCTATACGGTGTCAATAGTTGTTGAATAGGCGACAGGACCCACTGTACTAATCACTGATTCCTATGCTTCGGTGGGGACGTCAGCTGTGATAGCCTAGTGGTTAGGACGTCAGCCTCCTAATCAGAGGTCGGGGGTTCTAACCCGGGCATGCACCTTTAACTTTACCGGAGTTAATTGTTTTTTATATAAGTACTACAAGTTAGCCCGTCTAGCATTTATATTAAGTTTTAATTATACTCTCATGTTACATATATATTTTTTAGTTCTATATCATAATTGTATTTATTAAGTGAACCAACGTTCGACTGCTTGAGAATGCATAGCATTAAGTGAACTTTTTATAAATTATTTTCTTTACGCACTAGAGGGAGATCTTGTTATCTTTAGTTAAACTATGATCAATTTAGGTTAAAATAGCAGTTGTGATAGCCTAGTGGTTAGGGCGTCGGCCTCCTAATCAGAGGTCGGGGGTTCAAACCCGGGCACGCACCTCTAACTTTTCGGAGTTATGTGCGTTTGTAAGCAATTAAAATATCACTTCACTTGCTTCAACGGTGAAGGAAAACATCGCGAGGAAACCTGCACGCCTGAGAGTTCTCCATAATGTTCTCAAAGGCGTGTGAAGTCTGCCCATCCACACATGGCCAGCGTGGTGGATCACGGCCAAATCTTTCTCATATTGAGAGGAGACCCGCACTCTGTAATGAGCCGAAAATGGGTTGATCATGATGATGATGATGGACGGGACGTCAACCAATCGAGCGGTTTTTTCTTATCTACCATTCAAAAACTTTTACCAGTGTTGGCTTACAAACTTGTTTTGCTTGTACGTAGACGATATTAGACATAGGGGAAGCATTCATTCTACACTTTCATTCTTCAGCACTTCCTTTTTTTACACGCATAAATCACTGAAATGATATCATACTCAGATTGATTGATTTTGGAAAGGGATAGAGAGTACTATTTTAAAAACACGTAGTGTAGGCAATTTTTTATGCTAAGAACAAGTATGTTAAATTGTAAAATAGTAATTGTAGTAAATTTAGCTCAAATCAAATATAGTCAGAACCTTTTATTTATTTAGTAATTGATTAACTTTAAAATGTCGTCTTTAAACATTAAATAGTAAGTTACTCAGTATATCTCTTCATGTGTTGTTCTGTGAATAAATATTTTTTCTATTTCTATAATGTTCTCTCGGGATTAAAAAATACCGCGTAATAAAGCTATTATAAATGTGAAGTATTGTTTACGTCATACCAAAATATATGTACCCAAAATATAAGGCCACTATGTGCGACGGCGTAGGCGGGTGAACTCTGGTATTTGGATGGGGTGCAAAGTGGGGTGCTCTCTGTGCGGGGTACGGGGTCAGGGTGAAGGTCAGAGGTCGGTGCAAGTGCGCACTTTGACCTTCCGGGCCGCGTTTTGCATGCGCAGTTTTGTATATCGATTTTGTGATTTTATGGGTAACCATACCCACCTCGTTGGTCTAGTTGTAGACCGATGGTGTATTTGATTGCGGACACGACGTCCTGGGTTCAATTCCCAGGTCGGGACAAGAAATTTTTGAGCGTCGGATATTTCGGTTAATCTACCTTTCCTGAGTAAGCTAGATTGTCGATGTACGTTTAACCCTATGCCTTAACACATGAGTATGCAAAGGCGGTCTTATCGCTTAAGCAATCTCTTTCAGAAAACCCAGGGGGAAAGAAGTAAATAATAGATAAGGGTAATGGCACAATATTTAAATATTTTACTGTAAATTAGTACAATAAATCAGGCTACAATAGGACTCTTTGAATTTATTCATTTACAGCTTAAATACGCGGTTTTTTAGGGATCCGTAATAGTCAAAAACTCTACAAGGAAGCCTTAGTTTCGCTATATCTGTCTGACATAGTTCAGAGTCTCTTAATAGTAAGAAGAAAAATGTTTTAATTGGGATAATTAAAGTCACACCCCACAAACTAAACCCTCGTACATGAGAAGTAACAAACAAAAATTTAAACTTGCCCATCTCACTGGAGTCATTGGTTTTTCAGAAAGTTTGCTAGTATGTAAAAACCATTTTGAAGCTGTGATAACCTAGTGATTTAGAAGTCCGCCTCCTAATCAGAGGTCGGGGGATCGATCTCGGGCACGCACCTCTCACTTTTCGAAGTTATGTGCGTTTTAAAGCAATTGAAATATCACTTGCTTCAATGGTGAAAGAGAACATCGTGAGAAAACCTGCACGCCTGAGAGTTCTCCAAAATATTCTCAAAGGCTTGTGAAGTCTGCCAATCAGCTCACAGTCAGTGTAGTGGACTATGGCGAAACCAGTCTCATACTGAAAGGAGACCAGTGCTCTGTAGTGAGTCGGCAATGGGTTGATCATGATAATGAAAAACCATTTAACAATATTTAAACTAAGCATATTTCGCATACAGATTTCAAGAGCAAATATTTGTTTGTATCAAGTGCCTCGTGGATAGGCGAACGGTTAAATACTGTTGTGAATAAAGAAGTTAAAAGGAAAAAGAACACACTTAGAAAGTTAACAAGTAATAGATGACCAACCTAAACCTATATTATACTATAATAAATTATATAAGGTAATTACAGAACCCTATCATAAAGCTTAGACCAACTGGACTTGTCTGGCATTTCTGCCAGTAACCTAGTGGTTAGGACGTCAGCCTCCTAATCAGAGGTCGGGGGTCGAACCCGGGCACGCACCTATAACTTTTCGGAGTTATGTGTGTTTTTAAGCAATTAAAATATCACTTGCTTCAACGGTGAAGGAAAAACATTGTGAGGAAACCTGCACGCCTGAGATTTCTCCATAATCCAAATCCATAATGTTCTGAAAGGTGTGTGAAGTCTGCCAATCCGCACATGGCCAGCGTGGTGGACTATGGCCGAACCCTTCTCATATTGAGAGGAGAACCGTGCTCTGTAGTGAGCAAAGAATGAGCCAGTAAGCTATGAATGTCAAATGTTAAACGCTATTACACCGAATAAAACGTAATCATTCCCCCCCCCCCCCCCCCCCTTCAGGTAAAACGTTCAGTCTCACCCACAAGTAATTAAGGATTCGTCAATAAAAAAGTTAAACCTAGCTCCATGCCTCAGAGTTCTAAAAATAAATCGTTCAGGAACTTCAGTAATTAAGACTTTTCAAGACGTACTATTCTCTAATCACACAGCTACGCAATCAACGCCGATGCAGCGACGAAAGAAAAAGGCATTTTTAATATGTAGGCGAATATTTGAACGATCATTTTAAATTTGCAAAACAGCAAACAAGCTAATCTAAGGATGGGTCCTCTCTTCTCCGACAAAATACGCAAAATGTTTTTCCATTTATTTCTAGGTGGTTAATTAAAAATAACCTTACCTTACCAAACATAATATAAATTCATCCATCAGTTATTAAAAATAATCAATAATTATCTTTCCGTACCAAATATTAAATGAGTAAGCTTTAATATACTTATATATCAAAAATGCCATGTTAACTAAAACGCCTGACGAATGCTGTTGAAACTAAACATTTTTGATCAGCTTTATAGTTTTCAGCGTCGCATAAAAAAAGTTTTTTTATATTTTCATTCCGAGTAAAATACACGATTGAGTACATCGACTATGTATAAAACACTACAGTTTTGTATGTTCGATGCAAAATAAATATTATGTATAACTCGTAACGTCGCTGCGTCAACGTTGAAATCTGGTTTGAATGTTTACAGAATAGTCTAACTGAAACATTCTAAAAATGTTTGTAGTAAGTATATAAAGTTAAAACGACTCTATTGTCTATTTTGATACGCTGATTTTTGATGACCTCCGTTGTCGCATTATAAAGTTGGAGGTCCTGGGTTCGATTCCCGGCTCGAGTCTGATCTGATGGGAGACTTCGGCCGTGGCTAGTTATCACCCTAGACAAAGACATGTCGCCAAGCGATTCAGCGTTCCGGCACGATGTCGCTTAGAAACCAAGTAGCAGTATAGGTTTACCGTAGCCCTAACAGGTTAGCCCGCTACCATCTCAGACCGCATCATCACTTACCATCAGATGAGATTGCCGAAAAGGTCTTGTAGTGGATAAAAAACATATTTATATATTTACGGATTTCATTCAAGTTTTCAACAATACATAATAGAATAGATAATTTTCGTCAAAGTTTTCTATAACATATGGTGTCAGGACTGCTTTGAATGTCAGCTGATTCAGAGTACATCTTATACCTATATAAAATTCTCGTGTCACAATGTTCGTTCCCATACTCCTCCGAAACGGCTCGACCGATTCTTATGAATTTTTTTATGCATATTTAGTAAGTCTGAGAATCGGCTACTATCTATCATTGAAACCCCTAAGTGATAAGTAGTGTCCAACCAAAAATTTTTTTTTTTTTTTTGATAAAATTCTTTCATTAAATTTTTGTATTATGTGGCCTTAATAAATACATGCAACCCTAAATTTTCACCCTTCTATCACCAACCCCTGTTTTCAATATTTTTATATTTTAATTTTTTATCGAAGCGGTGATAGCCCAGTGGTTAGGGCGTCAGCCTCCTAATCAGAGGTCGGTGGTTAGAATCCAGGCACGCACCTCTAACTTTTCGGAGTTATGTGCGTTTTTAAGCAATTAATATCTCACTTGCTTCAACGGTGAAGGAACACATCTTGAGGAAACCTGCACGCCTGAGAGTTCTCCTTAATGTTCTCAAAGGCGTGTGAAGTCTGCCAATCCGCACATGGCCAGCGTGGTGGACTATGTCCAAACCCTTCTCATATTGAGAGGAGACCCGTGCTCTGTAGTGAGCCGGTAATGGGTTGATCATGATGATGATGATGACTTTTTTATCCCGCTCGAACGTTTGCCGGGTCAGCTAGTAATAAATATGTTATTTAGTATTCACTTGGATACTTTCGTTATTTAAATCGTAAAACGTATTCGCCGAAACTATCGGGAACTTATCAGTAACTATATTAAATACGTCGTGACCACTATGAATATAAATACATAAAGGTGGAACTAAAACAAATTTTATAGTATAGGAGTTAACTGAGAAAAATTATATCTGTTTTTCTCTTTTGATGAAACATTGTGTTTCATTTCATTTCATCATAATCAACTCATTACTGGCTCACTACAGAGCACGGGTCTCCTCCCAATATGAGAAGAGTTTTGGCCATAGTACACAACGCTGGCCATGTGCGGATTGGCAGACTTCACACGCCTTTGAGAACCTTTTATGGAGAACTCTCAGGCGTGCAGATTTTCTCACGATGTTTTCCTTCACCGTTGAAGCAAGTGATATTTTAATCGTTTAAAAACGCACATAACTCCGAAAAGTTAGAGGTGCGCGCCCGGATTCGAACTGCCGACCTCTGATTAAGAGGCTGACGCCCTAACCACTAGGCTATCACAGCTATTTCATTTATTCCTTGCTAATACTTCCAGCCATTTCTGGCGTGCAACAATAGAACTAAAATAATTATCTCAATGTCAATATATATATAAAAATTAAGAAATAATACTAGAAATATCTAGTTTTATTTCTTAATTTTTATAAGTCTAATTACATAAAGTGTCGAATTTAAATGCGCTGTAAAAGCTATTTGTTAAAACCGTTTAAAGGCGAGATTGTCGCACATGATAGCTTTTGTTCCAAGGTACAAAATGAAATGCTACAAAGTATTGACATTGTCAAGATAGACCAAATAATATGTTTCTTGTTGCAAAAATAGTACAGACGACGAGAGATATATAGACCAACGTATAATATATAACGTAAGATAGCGACGGCTTTATAGTAGGGTCCCGCTGACACCTATAAAATATTGAAAAATTGTTGTTTCCATGCTAATAACAGCAAACATTAGAGCAGCGTGGAAGCTCTAAATGCTAGCTATAAAGCTATACAATATTCTCGTCTATGAGAGGTATATACCCAGCTGTATGGCAAATAAGCTAATGATCATTGTGATCATACGCTCATTTGACGGTCAAGATAGCGAAATGAGAATAATTTTTGTTATTGTTAATTTTTTTTTATACCCCACCTGATGGTAAGTGATGATGCGGTCTAAGATTATAACGGGCTACCCTGTTAGGGGTATGGTAAACACATACTCCTAATTGGTTTCTACAAAACATCGTGCCGGAACGCTAAATAGCTTGGCGACAGTCAAGTCTTCTTCGGTAGGGTGGTAACTAGCCACGGCCGAAGCCCCCCACCAGATCAGATCCGAGCCAGGAATCGAACCCAGGACCACCTTTTAAAATGAAACAGCGCACGCGCTGTATACTTCAAAATTGGTTTTTTATATAGAATTTTTACATTCAAAATTTTCACGTAATTAGGAATAAATTTCGCGCATTTATTTTGCCCTAATTTAACATCCAGCATTTGTGCCTGTGGTCTCTTGAACTAATTTATCTTAATATGATCAGTGTAACGTTCACACCCGGTAGTTAGCGATCAAATCGATCCAGTTCAATTTTCGTTTAATTTCCAGTAACTAGTTCTCATTCAAGGCTTACCGCGTAGTTATAGTTACTAACCATTTATTGAGTCATTATTTGTTGCGTGTTTATCATTGTTGTTATTTATTATTTGTTAATATGACGGAACGGGAATCCGAGTTTCGTATTTATTTATTTTATATACACTACAAGTTAGCCCTTGAAAGCTATCTCACGTGGTGGTAAGTGATGATGCCGTTTAGGATGGTAGCGGGCTAACCTGTTAGGGGTATGTTAATCTCATACTCCTCATTGATTTCGAACCCAGGACCTCCAACTTTATAATGCCACGGAGGTCGTCAAAAATTACTCGTATAAATTACTCTAGATGGCGTGACAAGTATCTCCTTTTATAATATAATTTCTTAGGTTATTTTGGACCTACCTATACGTAGGATTTAATCTTCATGTTATACGTTAACCTGTACTGACTTTATTAAAGGCCTTTGCATAGAAACAGCTCGATTCGCTTTCATCTCTCTCACAAGTCACAATGATGAATGAAAATTGTTTTTTTTTTGTTTGCAAATTATTTAAGAATATATCTCGATTTACTTAGAACTTCTGCTTTTATTAACTCTTTTCGAAATTAATAATCTCATAAAAATAGGCATTCTTTTTAAATTCCCAGTTTTAATCGGCTAAACGTGCAAAGCCGCTTAGGTCATTCACATTCAAATTAATAATAATAATAATCTCGTGTCACGGTGTTTGTAATTTAACTCCTCCAAAACGGCTCGACCGATTCTAATGAAATTTTATATGCATATTCAGTAAGTCTGAGAATCGGCTACTATCTATTTTTCAAACCCCTAAGTGATAAGGGGTATCCACCACAAAAAAAAAAAAAATTGTTTTTTGGATAAGTTTTTTAAATTTTATTTTTGTATTATGTGGCATTGAAAAATACATACAACCCTAAATTTTCATCTTTCTATCGCCAAACTCTATTATTTATTTTTATTTTAGTAATTTAATCATTTGTCATCTTGCTCGATAACTGAACAATTATCGTCTTTATTGTGAATGTTTTTCACTCTAATTCGACTAAAATTAGAAATATTTTATGGCAAAACAACGTTTGTAATATAATCTATGTATTTCATTACTTTAATATGTCAGGTGAAGGTAATAACTAATACTCGCTGACTTAAAACTAAAGCTAGGAGGGTACCAATCGCGTAATTTAAGAAGCCAGCAACAAACTGAGCCAGGCTTTTTTTGTTATCACCATCTCACATAATAATAAATTATAATTAGCTATGAAGTTAGAGCAATTTACAGCCAAGCTTTTTTATCGTTTATTCAATTTAATAAACTTACGTTTTTTAATAACTTTGATCTTACTGAGAGAAATCTCCAAGATTTTTGTTGTTTGGTTATATATAAATAAAATACAACCAAATAGAATTATTTATTTTATTATATATACATTATAAACACTTATTGAAATTAAGTATCTAATAAGAAAATATCTTTTTTGTTTCAGGTATTTTTAATGGTTCCGTGTTTTTTGGTAAGGTATTTCATAATGCAAGCATTACTAAGAAATATTCCAGTGAGTTCGAAGTTTACATCTTAGCGATGAACCACAAGTGGATCACAAAACGTGATCATGGATCGTAGGAAGCTAAGCGTCTGTGAACCATGTGACGTGACAAGAACACTGTAATTTCACGGAAAGTTTTTGACACCTCCTACTTTTATTAATAACGCAGTCTATATTGGCATTGACATTTTCAACGTTAAATTATAAAAAAAATGGCAAAAATAATTTATAACCAACTTCAATCAATTGAACTTTACTTTGCCTATAATAATATCAAGTACTTGGTGACATTTTAATAATTCTCAAACAATCCTGACGGCTTAAAACCTTAAAGCGCTGTTGTGACATTTTGTGTAAGATTTGTAATGAATAAGTCATAATTTAAACTCTTTTCGAGTTCACTGACTTATTATACAGCCTCGTTGGCCTAGTGCTGTGTTCAAATCTATTCGACGAACCTCGTGGCATGTGCTGCAGTTTCTAAAGAGGAGGTCCGGGGTTTGATTCCCAGCTTAACTCGTCTGGTGGGAAGCTACGGGCGGCTATAAGACATAACGCCAAGTGATTTAGCATTTGTTTAAGGATAGGCTCAATCGGCAACGCAACGGTGGAACCTCCTGTATTGATGATGTCATAAGCAATAGACGTTTAATTTACATCAGATAACCCGTCAGCTCATTTTCCAGCGATGTACTAAAAATAAACGTCCCGGGTTTGATTTCCGGGGACAATAGTTGGGTGTGAAGTTTTTCTAACAGGACTTTTTAGTACCAACCCGAAGTTTGTAAATTGGTGTTTTCCACCTTGTCTTGAAGTGCTTTATAAGGCCAACGGTTCTGGTTTACATAATTCATATAATGATGTAAATCTGCATTGGAACTTGGTGGGTTAAATCTCCGAAGCCCCCTCAAAAACATATAAGGGGCTTAGGCTCAATAATACAACTTAAAAATATTCGATATTAACTGGCTGTAATCGACGACAATTACATAAAACTTGTTTAACCTCTCGTAATTAACTATGACTTTAAAATTTGTATTTTAAAGACATCTTTGTTTTTAAAATACATTACAATGTTCGATTATCATAAACAAAACGAATGACGCATTTATCAGATAATTATCTCCTGTCAACGTCGCTTTAACCACAATCGTTGAAAAAATAAAAATGCTGGTATTTTTTTTAAATAACTGCCCCTCATTCTCGTCATACCATGCAATAAATATGTTTTATGTTTTTTTTTCACGGGTGTCCTCTTTTAGTTAAAGAGACCTTTTTCTTAAAATCAGTTAACTTATTATCTTCTTATTAAAAACAACAATTACAATTAAAAACTTACAATTATTACAAAATTCACAATTAAAACAATTTTAAAACATACAATTAAATTAATTTAAAATTCACATTCATTAACACAGTAAACCAACTTAAAAGGTAAGGTCTATAATAATTTAAAAACATTAAAATCACTTAAATCTATCTTAAAACTAAACGGAGGTGTGGTCTAGATGCTTCAAAGCTCGGAGCCCAGAGTTCACAGAACAGCGACCTCCTTTTGGCTATTGCGAGGAGCAGAACAACATGACTTGTATGATAGTGCCATCTATATATGCTAACGATATAAGAGGCACTATGCATCTCTATCGGTTGTTCTGTTCCTGGCAATAGCGATTCTCGCTATCCTGCATGCGGATTCCAGGAATGCGGCCAGAGGCCTCGCCCAGACACCATTCTGTGGTGGTACGGATGTTTTATGTTTATATTCTACAAGTTAGCCCTTGACGGTTGGCTTAACCTGGTGATGATGCAATCTAAAGCGAGCTAACCTGTTCTTTTTGGTAGGATCATACTCCCAATTTGTTTCTACGCGACATCGTGCCAGAATGCTAAATCGCTTGGCAACTCTTCTTTGTCGAAAGGGTGGTAACCAGCCACGGCCGATGCTCTCACCAGACCATACCAGAGCTGGGAATCGAACCCAGTACCTCCAACATTATAATGCGACACTACACGCACTGCGCAACGGTGTCAATATTATTATTAAAACGATAGATATATATGCTATTTTATAAACAAGAAATGTCAGTTTCTGTAGCATAGTACAGTAGATGTTGTAACTTCTTCAGGTTAATACGCAATTATAACTTATTTGGGCTGACGTGTGAATAAAGGGCTCCTGCGTAAACAATGTACCACCAGCATAAAGCGTTTACCGTCAAATATTAAAATTATTTACAAAAAGCCAACCTCAAATGAACAATATAAAAAACGTCTAAAAGCAACTCGCACACAGGGCTATTCAGAGTTATAAAATGAAACATTACATAGTATTTATATTAATAAAAGCGAGCGAAAATGGCCAAAATAAAAACGATATTTGTTTGTATAGAAAATGATTTTATTTGTTTCTGCTATTATAATAACCAAGCGGTGATAGCCTAGTGGTTAGGGCGTCAGCCTCCTAATCAGAGGTCGGCGGTTCGAATCCGGGCACGCACCTCTAACTGTTCGGAGTATCTATAGGATAAAATATCACTTGCTTCAACGGTCAAGGAAAACATCGTGAGGAAACCTGCACGCCTGCGAGTTCTCCTTAATGTTCTCAAAGGCGTGTGAAGTCTGCCAATCCGCACATGGCCAGCATGGTGTACTATGGCCAAACCCTTCTCGTATTGAGAGGAGACCCGTGCTCTGTATATATCTGTAGTGATCCGGTAATGGGTTGATCATGATGATCATGATGATTACAATAACAGTAAGTCAGAACTCCACATGAATTGTGTTGGATAAAGCGGAACTCCAAAGAAGTTCTGAATATCACGCTACAGCTAGGACCAGAAGCAAACTTGGTACATAAACTATTCAGTTCATGGGAACGCAACTGTACAATAGTCTGCCCATAGATTTTATTGCTGGAATTTATTTATGAAAAAAATCGAGTCACATATCCAGATAAATATATTTTTAATTACTTTCTAACAAACAAATAGGTTCATAAGCTCAACCGTTTTTATTACGACTCCAAAGTGATAATGCCACCATTCTTATGCTATACGCAAACATAAAATAAAAACTTATCCGCTAAAGAAGATTACCACACAAACTATGGCGTTGGTCGACAGTTTTCCATTTTATGTCCTTCTTTGTCTCCCATATTCGCGTTAGAAAAGAAATTAGCCAACAATGTCGGTGGAAACTTTATTAATTATCGAAGCTAAGCTGCAGCTAATTACTATTCGACGTGTAATTTTCCTCTTAAACTAGACGAGGCCATGAAGATGTAGAAAAGTGTACAGTTCACACAAAGATATATTTTCGCTTCATCATGATCAACCCATACCGGCTCACTACAGAGCACGGGTCTCCTTTCAATATGAGAAGGGTTTGGCCATAGTCCACCACACTGACCATGTGCGGATTGGCAGACTTCACACGCCTTTGAGAACATAATGGAGAACTCTCAGGCATGCAGGTTTCCTCAGGATGTTTTCCTTCACCGTTGAAGCAAGTGATATTTTAATTGTTTAAAAGCGCACATAACTCCGAGAAGTTAGAGGTGCGTGCCCGGATTCGAACCGCCAACCTCTGATTAGGAGGCTGACGCCCTAACCACTGGGCTATCACCGCTTTTTTATCTTCGCTTACATCCATCTAAAAGTACCTACTATCTAAACTGTACATCTTCCCCATTGGTCTATAATAGTGGTTGGTATATACGACTCACGCGGTCTTGTTTTCGAACCCCGGTCGTGCTACAAACAGTGTGTTAGTATATGGTTATGATATAGCGTAGTCCACTTCAGAATGCTTTGTTCAACAAGTTATGGCATCGGTCCGTAGCCTAAAGAAGCCTCTCCGTGATTCAGCGTGTGCGCTGTCTTATAATAAAGTAGGAGGTCTTAGGTTCCGTTCCCGACTCGAGTCTGGTCTACTTGGAGGCTTCAGCCGCGTCTCGTTACCGATCTCCAAGCGATCCGGTACGATCCGAATAGAATCTGATTACTAGGTTAGGTCCATCCGTCAACGCATCGGTGGCTGTTCTGATGAGGCAGATGTTTCTCATCATCATCATCATTATGATCAACCCATTGCCGGCTTACTACAGAGCACGGGTCTCCTCTCGATATGAGAAGGGTTTGGCCATAGTTCACCACGCTGGCCATGTGCGGATTGGCAGACTTCACACGCCTTTGAGAACATAATGGAGAACTCTCAGACATGCAGATTTCCTCACGATGTTTTTCTTCACCGTTGAAGCAAGTGATATTTTAATTGCTTAAAACGCACATAACTCAGAAAAGTTATAGATGCTTGCCCGGGTTCGAACCCCGACCTTTGATTAGGAGGCGGATATCCTAACCACTGGGCTACCCGCTCATGTTTATGGGCGACGGTTATTACTTTACATCAGAAGACCCATATGCTCGTTTACCCGAGATATAAAATATTTTAAAAATGTATGTTGTTCGGTGTTTTAGGGAGAACAGTGTCATGTGACTTTCGGCAGTGATTGTGTTCGGCGTTTAACCATATCGTCACGTCATAACCGCCATGTTGTTACAAACTCATCTTGGGAACACTTGTCTCAGGCTTCTCGGAGCATGATACTCTAGTGATAGACTATTACACAGCTCCTTTGCTTACCCTGTGTACTGTTCAAGATGAGTACACAGTACATTTAAGCTTCGATATCAACTACATCGGATTTTATCTATTTTTTTTATTTTTTTTTTATTTTTATTTATTTATTTATCAAAAGCATAATTACATTTTATATGTGTGAAGCCCTGTCTCCTGTGATAGTTTAAACTGTGTTACAGGAGACAGTGTCTTCCCTAAATCTATTGGTACAATAATATGCGATTGACAAAAATAACAAAATTTACACAGCCAAAATTAAACAAATAAAAATAAGGTTAAATTAAACAATTATGAGTGTGTATGTATGATTTTCAGGGTACGTGTATATGTATGTGTGTATGTGTATATGTATGCGTGAATATGTTTTCTATTTTTTAATTACTTAAGTTAGATTATCTGTTGAAATATTTTCTCTGTTCCTTCGTAATCTTTTTTTTTGTGCCAAAGTTTGATGTTGTCTTAATTTCTCTATTCAACTATAAAAACCATTTTTTATTTATTTATTGTTCAACAATATTTTAAACACATTTTAATTGTAAAAGTAACCGTCCCCCAGAAACTTTATGTTTATGGGAAGGACGGCGATTTCACCTTAAGAATATTCTAAACTTATGCACTATAAATAATTAACTAAAAGAACTTAAAACTATGATTAATTAATAATTAAATATGACATAAAAAATCTTTTTTACATTTTTTTTATAAATATATGGTTCCCAAGTTCAGGAAATTGTAAATTGCTCGGAAGATCCTGAAGAATTTTTAGTTTTGGATTTGGAATGAAAACATCAGATCCTGTGAGTAAGTAAGTACTAATCATACTAAGTGGGTTTCAAATAATATCCGAAATCGCAATACATATTGCAATGACACCTAATTACGATTTTTTTAATATTTTATATTTGCGTGTGAGACGATTAGATATATGCTCCTATATAACGTAAGGGAAAAAGGCCAAGGATATCAGTTACCATTATACGGTTCTCCTTGGGGGAGACCGGTGTTATGTGACTTTCATTTGTACGTGAAATCCTGCCCCGTGCTCGAGGCCACGCCATATCACGGAACCGGCTGCGGCCGTATTGGCGAAAACTCACCTTGGGAACCGTCTCAGGTTTCTCGAACGGAGTGATACCCTACGACACAGCTTCTCTGTTTACAGTCTACTGTTGAGGCCTTCTATACAATCGATGGTACTTAAACTTGGTGCAGCATCTTTTATGTCCTTAGATGCAATAAACATTTAACTTGGTTGTAATACGCGTAAAGCCGGCAGATGTGCGCGGTGTTATTTGTAATTTCTTTTTAATATCATCATAATCAACCCACTGCCGGCTCACTTCAGAGCACGAGTCTCCTCTGAATATGAGAAGGGTTTGGCCATAGTCTACCACGCTGGCCATGTGCGGATTGGCAGACTTCACACGCCTTTGAGAACATTATAGAGAACTCTTACGCGTGCAGGTTTCCTCACGATGTTTTCCTTCACCGTTGAAGCAAGTGATATTTTAATTATTTTTTTTTAACTGTTACAATGTTCTACAACAATTATAACTTTAGTAGTATTTTTGTTAAAAGATCGATGAACTGTTTAAGAAAACAAAATGCTTTAATCAAATAAAAAACAAGTGTTCAATTGTAAACACAGCGTTTCAATGTTGCAATGATTTCTGTTTTATTGGTTGCCATCCAAACACAACAGCTGATTCGAAATTATCTTTGTTTTATAAACAGAAGTTGACTACTCAAAGTTACAAGTAACATTATAATTTATCATCAAAATGTATTGTAAGCTGTGATAGTCTAGTGGTTAGGGCGTCAGCCTCCTAATAAGAGGTCTGCGGTTCGATTCCGGGCACGCAACTCTAACTTTTCGGAGTTATGTGTGTTTTTAAACAATTAAAATATCACTTGCTTCAACGGTGAAGAGAGAAGAACCCTGAGAGTTCTCCATAATGTTCTCAAAGGTGTGTGAAGTCTGCCAATCCGCACATGGCCAGCATGGTGGACTATGGCCAAAACCTTCTCATATTGAAAGGAGAACCGTGCTCTGTAGTGAGCCGGTAATGGGTTGATCATGATGATGATGATAACGTACCACCAGGAGAGATCACCGTCAATGGCTAACGTGTAGTGTATAAAAAAAACTTTTATATAAGCACAAACATTATATGAACGCGATAAATATTATTGTAGCTATTGTAATGCTGTGATAAAGATGTAATTATTATGATGCTGTTGACCTTCAGTTCACGCCAGAGAGATTACCCTCGACCGAACGGCGACAGAGCGCCGGTAGCCTAGTGGTCAAGGGATTGTTCCCTGACACGTACCACTAACTTGCATCATCACTTACCACCAGGTAAGATAGCCGTCAAGGGTTAACTTGTAATGTAAAAAAAATTATGTCCTTTTTTAAATTATTTTAAGCAATTTTTAATTAAATTGCTCTAACATCACGACTTCGTGAGGACATTAAAAAGGCGTATGAAGTTTTCCAATTCGCACTTAGCCAGCGTGGTGGACTTGCTTTAAACTTATTGATAAACATCTCCAAGATATCATAGGTAACTTATTATAAAATAAAATACAATTTCCTTTGAATAAGTTACTAATTTTGTGCAGCCTGCTAAACGGTACTACAAGTTTACTTTTACTTCTAATATATTTAAAGTAATTTCTAAAATTAGATAACCAAAGTTAGTATTTTAAAATCCGAAAACCCCGTATTTTATTAATGAACTTTTAAAATGCGAATAATAATAAAATTTTAATACGGCTTGTTTTCACATTAGAAAAAAAACCCCTATTGCAAATGAATAACTTATTTCTTTTAAAAGATATATAAGGATATTTTAAGTCGGTGTTTGTTTATTTTTTATAAGTGCCTAGAAAAATAAATGATATTCTTCCCAGACTTCCTCCTCTTTAGTACAACTTGACGACCTCCGTGGCGCAGTGCGTGCGCTGTCGCATTATAAAGTTGGAGGTCCTGGGTTCGATTCCCGGCTCGAGTCTGGTCTGGTGGGAGGCTACGGCCGTGGCTAGTTACCACCGACACCGTGCCTACCGACAAAGACGTGTCGCCAAGCGATTTTAGCGTTCCGGCACGATGTCGCGTAGAAATCCATTAGGAGCGTGGGATTACCATACTCCTAACAGGTTACCCCGCTACCATCCTAGACTGCATCATCACTTACCACCAGGTGAGATAGCCGTCAAGGGCTAACTTGTAGTGTATAAAAAAAAACTTGATAATCACAAAACCGCTGAAACAGATCCTTCACACTGAAATATACAGGGTACTTAACAAAAGCCTGACCCGTAAATCGAATTCTAGACCTTATAATCTGTAGTCGAACTTGCTAACCACTAGACCAACGATGAAGTCTCCTACAGACTGTTCAAACAGGTAATAATTATAGGCAATGTTATGTTGTGACTTGTTGGTCCGAGGCATGCGATTGCGGCCGTCACTGCGTGTGACACCACAAGGCCGAAACCTAAATTATATTAATTAGAAAGTTTATTCCGATATCGCAGTAAGTACAGTATGCAGAAACCTTACTGCGAACTTTTTTTTTTTTATACACTACAAGTCAGCCCTTGACGACTATCTCACCTGGTGGTAAGTGATGATGCTGTCTAGGATGGTAGCGGGCTAACCTGTTAGAAGTATGGTAAACCCACGCTCCTAGTTGGTTTCTACGCGACATCGCACCGGAACGCTAAATTAGCGCTTAGCGACACGTCTTTGTCGGTAGGGTGGTAACTAGCCACGGCCGAAGCCTCCCACCAGACAATTGACTCCCACCAGACATCTCAATACTAGACTTCTGATTCTAAAATAATTTTGATAAAAATTATATTTAGGTAACCAATCTTGAAGCGGTGATAGCCTAGTGGTTAGGGCGTCAGCCTCCTAATCATAGGTCGGCGGTTCGAATCCTGGCCCGCACCTCTAACTTTTCAGAGTTATGTGCGTTTTTAAAAAATTAAAAAATCACTAGCTTCAACGGTGAAGGAAAACATCGTGAGGAAGCCTGCACGCCTGAGAGTTCTCCATAATATTCTCAAAGGCGTGTGAAGTCTGCCAATCCGCACATAGCCAGCGTGGTGGACTATGACTAAACCCTTCTCATATTGAGAGGAGACCCGTGCTCTGTAGTGAGCCGGTAATGGGTTGAACATGAACATGAACCAATCTTGGACTTGAATGTTTCAAATTTACTATATATATATATATATATATATATATATTATGTGATGTGTGACAAACTATGTAATTAATTTTCGAACTATCTTTTACATCTATTTGACGACCTCCGTGGCGCAGTGCGTGCGCTATCGCATTATAATGTTGGAGGTCCTAGGATCGATTTCCGGCTCGAGTCTAGTCTGGTGGGAGGCTTCGGCCGTGGCTAGTTACCACCCTATCGACAAAGACCGGTACGATGTCGTTAAGAACCAATGAGGAGTATGGGTTCACCATACCCCTAACAGATCAGCCCACCTTAGATCGCATCATCACTTACCATCATTATCCTACTCAGTCTCCAAATGTTCTAGTGCGGGGCTCAGGACTTTATAAACTTATATACATATTTGTAGATACATAAAATGTTATGTCATGACTAAAAACCCACCATTACCCTACCATTTAGCATCGAGTCTCCGCTCGAGTCAATGTCGCATTTAAGCGCTAATTTTACAAAGAATTCATGAACCCCACAACTATGTAGCAGGCTTATAAACATTGAATTATCGCAATGTTTTATTTCATTATTTTTATACATGGTGATAGGCACCGGCGCCCGCGGTACATCGGCGGGGGATATAGGTCAAAACGAACACAATTAAAGTGATCTCCTGCTAAAAACTACACTTGCTCTCTTATCGCAATTAAACAACGGAGTGCATACGGTGCAATGACATCGGCGGAGGTTAGCACAGTTATATCCTAACAGGCGCAGTGGTTAGAGCGGTCGTGTTCAAACCGACAAAGACGTGTTGCGACCGAAATTGATCAAGAAAAATTACCCTACCCTATATATTATATAAGCTGTAATAGCGTAGTGGTTAGGACATTCGCCTCCTAATCAGAGGTCGAGGGTTCGATCCCTGGCACGTGCCTCTAATATTTCGGAGTTATTAGCGTTTTTAAGCAATTAAAATATCACTTGCTTCAGCGGTGAACCGCCATAATGTTCTCAAAGGCGTGTGAAGTCTGCCAATCCGCACATGGCCAGCGTGGTGGACTATGGCCAAACCCTTCTCATATTGAGAGGAGACCCGTGCTCTGTAGTGAGCCGATAATGGGTTGATCATGACACTTAAAATATATATATATATATATATTTTCGCTCTGAGACTCAAGCAATATTATATAGTTTGCGTCATCTAGCTATGTTTATAGAAGTGATTTTGACATCGTCACAATTATACCGGAGAGACAAACAAATGGTCTGATAAGAATGCAAGTCATTAAAACGTGTAGGAAAAGCCAACGTTGCAAATAAGCTTCATATCGACTAACGTTTAATACACTTCACAACATCTTACGTCATTTATTCATACATACACAGGAAGAATAAAATCAAAAACTAATAACTTTAAACTTGATATAGGTAACAAATCTATCACGTCAGATTTTGAGGTTGCGACTGATTTTGAAACCTTCTTTACCGACGTTCCTGTCTCCACTACAAGATCATTAAACTCTTCACCAGATACTGCTCTCTGTTTGTTGAAGGATAATGTGCCAGAATGTAATAACGCTCTTAAATTCAGACATGTTAGCAGCTCAGACTTTATTAAGGCCTTCCTAATAATAAATATTAAGAAAATGATTGATATTGTTGCACCGACTTAGCTTTTATTTTTAATAATTGCATTGACTATGGTGTGTTCCCTGACTTAATGAAACATAGCAAGTTAATTCCGTTATTTAAATTTGGTAGTACTACTGAGCCCACTAACTTTAGACCGGTATCAGTACTACTAACTTTCAGCTAAATCTTTGAAAAACTTATTTTAACGCAATTACTTAATCATTTTAATAGAAACAGTTTATTACATGCCAATTAATTTGGTTTTACACGGGGTCGCTCAACAACCGACGCTGGTGTTGAGTTAATACACAATATATTTAAAGCCTGGTAGGAGTCACGTGGCACTTGGTGTTTTTTATGATTTGTCCAAGGCTTTCGATTGTGTTGAACATGAAACATTAGTCAGAAAACTACACCATTATGGACTTCGGGGGGTAACTCTAGATTTAATGAACTCGTATTTACGCGACAGAATTCAACAAGTAGACGTAAACGGGAAACGGTCTTACGGGTCATTTGTGAAAATAGGGCATCCCATGTGGGCTTCTTCTTAGACCGGGGTGCGTTTGGAACCCTCATAGCTTTAGTTTTAAGTTAACGAATATAGTTATCATCATGAAAAATCTACTATGTAAATTATTGACGCGTCAAAAGTGAATTTTTAAGGACTATTTGAATAAAGATTATTTTGAATTGACGACCTCCGTGGCGCAGCGCGCGTGCTGTCAGATTATAAACTTGGAGGTTCTGGGTTCGATTCCTGGCTCGAGTCTGGCCTGGTGGGAGGCTTCGGCCGTGGCTAGTTACCACCCTACCGACAAAGACGTATCGCCAAACGATTTAGCGTTCCGGCACGATGTCGCGTAGAAACCAATTAGGAGTGTGGGTTTTCCATACCCCTAACAGGTTAGCCCGCTACCATCTTAGACTGCATCATCACACTCATCAGGTGGGATTGCAGTCAAGGGCTAACTTGTAGTGGATAAAAAAAAAAAAAGAATTTGAATTTGAGCAAAAACCATCATGATCGTCCGCTGCCAATGCATGTCCGCTATTGGATACATTCCTTGTACCTTCTTCGTAACACTCTTGGCAGATTGGTCATGGTGATCACGAAGCAACGTCTTTGAGGGCAGATGCCACGCCTGCGTGACCTGGACGCTTGGACCTACAGCTCCCTGCTACTGGTTTTCTAACAAAAACACAACAAGATATCGATATGAAGGACGACATATCTTATATCGTCCCTATAAGCTCACAACGTTAAAAAATGGTTTTGAAAAATGTATTAGATGTTAGTTTGCCGCAATAAATATATATTTAAAAAGAATGGTTGGTACGTAAGTGTAGTTCGTACGCTGAAATTCAGTTTGCAGTACACCCACAGGTTATTTGTGTAACCATGTCAAATTAAATAATAACATCATTATTTATTCATTTAGAACCTTATGTATCTTTTAAGGCTAGTTAATTAAATTTAAAACTTTAAGTACCTACTAGTCTTCTGAATTCACTGAGTCACTTTTAAATTTTGTTATTAATGTTACATCGTTGCGCGGCGCACCAACATACACTGCAGGTGTGCCATCTTGGAAGTTTTTTTTTAAACACTACAAGTCAACTCTTGACGGCTATCTCGCCTGGTGGTAAGTGATGATGCAGTCTAGGATGGTAGCGGACTCACCTGTTAGGGGTTTGGTAAACCAACGCTCCAAATTGGTTTCGACGCGACATCGTGCCGGAACGCTAAATCGCTTTCTGACACGTCGCAACAAGCCACAGCCGAAGCCTCTCACCTGAACAGAGGCGAGCCGGGGATCGAACCCAGGACCTCCAACTTTATAATGCGACAGAGCACGCACTGCGCCACGAAGGTTGTCAAAGTATTTCGATGATCACGCTTATAAATTTTGTAACAAATAAAGTGTCAACAAATTGTTGAAAAAGGTGTCATAGCCTAGTGGTTAGGACGTACACACTGCGCCACGGAGGTCGTCAAAAGACTTGCGGGCAGCTCTTGGATGGCTTAAAAAAGCGTATATCGACTTATATTGAGCTATGTGATCGCCTATTACGGGTTTAACTTCCCAGTTATGCGCGATAACTCTGCGTTAAAATATCAGGTAACTAGTCGATGTTGAAGCATCCTGTATAACGTTAAGGAGTTGAAATATCAACACTTGTTGAAACATAAATGAGTAGCTGGATGTTGGACCGTCCTATTTGTTGCTACACTGAAGCAACAGTTTCCTATCGCTTTTATAAAGTTAGCTAATATTCAAATTTGCTTATTTCCTTACAGAATTAACTTGTTGTATTGCGAACAATAGACTTCGGGGCCAACATTAAGTTGATCTTACACCGGCGCAAACCTGGGACCCGCGTCTGCTTTTTAAAACTTTTTTTTTATATACTACATCTTTATCACAATATTACAATAGCTCCAATAATATTTATCGCGTTCATATAATGTTTGTGCTAATATATAAAAGTTTTTTTTATTCACTAAACGTTAGCCCTTGACTGTGATCTCTCCTGGTGGTATGTTATCATCATCATCATGATCAACCCATTACCAGCTCACTACAGACCACGGGTCTCCTCTCAATATGAGAAGGCTTTGGCCATAGTCCACCACGCTGGCCATGTGCGGATTGACACGCCTTTGAGAATATTATGGAGAACTCTCCGGCGTGCAGGTTTCCTCACGATGTTTTCCTTCACCGTTGAAGCAAGTGATATTTTAATTTTTTTTAAACGCATATAACTCTGAAAAGTTAGAGGTGCGTGCCCGGATTCGAACCGCCAACCTCTGATTAGGAGACTGACGCCCTAACCACTAGGCTATCACCGCTTCTAGATATCACCTCAAGATATGTCATATAAAACCGTAATTTTACGGTCACTTTATTGACGCTCTTATAGGGGTTCTAGGGGCAGTCGGCTGTTAACTTTATTGGCTTGTAGATTGCTCCAGTATTGATTTAGATGCAAATTACAGTATTTATGAATTTAAACTACGCATACGTTTAACACAGTTGATGTTAATTGGAGATTTTTTTGTTGCTTTGTTAACGCCTGCTAATCCAAAAGTAAAATCGACAAAACTGCCAGATTGAATTGCGGAATTAATTTATAAATTAATTTTAAAAATAACTACGACACAGCAACAAAAGGGTTTGACGACCTCTGTAGCGCAATGTGTGCGCTGTGGCATTATAAAGTTGGAGGTCCCGGGTTCGATTCCCGGCTCGAGTCTGGTCTGGTGGGAGGCTTCGGCCGTGGTTAGTTACCACCCTACCGACAAAGACGTGTCGCCAAGCGATTTAGCGTTCCGGCACGAAGTCGCGTAGAAACCAATTAGGAATATGGGTTTACCATACCCCTAACAGGTTAGCCCGCTACCATCCTAGACAGCATCATTACTTACCACCAGGTGAGATAGCCGTCAAGGGCTAACTTGTAGTGGATAAAAAAAAAAAAAAGGGTAAGGTATTTAATAGTCTCTGTCTGTCTGTCTGTTTCTTACAAAAAATTATCTAATAACAGTATAGCTAGAGAAGCATTGTAAGTGATTTCCTTCATTATGATTATTCATAGCTGATTTGATCGGCTAAGATACACAGAGATAATTACTTGCAAATTAATTCCTCAAGTTGTCGCCCGAACCAGAAATAGAACCCAGGACCGAAGGTGCATGTAATGGCCTTTCAAAACCAACTATTGTTTTCTTTACCTTGTAATATTTTTCTAAGAATCCAGTACAATTTTCTACCTCATCGCGTCGCTCTTTACGTGATCATTTACAGATAGTTCGACTTCTACGAATGAATCCGATATTGTAAAGGAAAATTATTATAATATCTCTTTTTCCTGCTTGATAAAATCTGTGAAAGAAAATCTGTACATATGAAACAAGTCTGGGACTTTTTTTAGACTGGCAGATCGCAGGCTATGATCAAATAACCGCAGCATTTGTATGTCAGTATCATCACCATACTTAATCTATTTAGGTATATCCCTCATCATGATTAACCCATTACCGGCTCACTACAGAGCACGGGTCTCCTCTCAATATGAGAAGGGTTTGGCCATAGTCCAATACGTTGGCCATGTGTGGATTCGCAGACTTCACACGCTTTTGAGAACGTTATGGAGAACTCTCAGGTATGCAGGTTTTCTCAAGATGTTTACCTTCACCGTTGAAGCAAGTGATATTTTAATTGCTTAAAACGCACATAACTCCCAAAAGTTAGAGGTGGTTGCCCGGGATTGAAGCCCCGACCTCTCTGGCGGCCAGGACGTCCGACGACCACTAGGCTATCGTTGCTTATGATTGGTATGTCTCTCTACTTCTCTCAAGTTCTCCAATCCACGAGACTTCACTGAGGTTAAAATAAAAAACCCGTTCCTTACAAGTAAAATCACAGAGGGAAAAATAAAATTGCCGTTCAAACTATTCTAGGACAAAATTTGTCTTAATTTAGATCTTTCTTAGTTCCACATATTATCCAAAGAGTAGCTGGAGAGGGTTGTACAGTATCATAAAATCTTTTCCTAATTCGCATGAGCATCGCATTTTGTAGTAGGCATTAGAAACTTCGAAATACATGTACTTAGCTCCGTAGCTTCCATTATTTATTTTATTTATTTCTTTATTCTTTATTTGTACACCACATATAGATAGAAATAATAAGAAAAACAAAAAGAAACAGGAGACAAAAGGCAGCCTTATCGCTTAGTAGCGATCTCTGCCAGGCAACCTTAGGATTAGGAAAACCGAAATTAGAAGAAAATAGGTGGCGTAATATATAAGTAAAAACCTGCATACTAATAACTACATACTAATACATGCACTAGATTACATAAATAACACAATACATTAATACATATTAAGTAAATATACTAATATATACCTTATAATATTAATAAAAAGAAATAAAATAAAAATAAAAGCTTTAGTTTCTTAAAACACAATAAAGAAGATAAAAAACAAAAACATCACGATGCCTTATAAAATACAGCATTTTTTTCGCCTCTAATTAACTTCACGTGAAAGCAGTTTGTTTTCAAGTCACGTCAAATTAATTTGCACATTCTCCGCTCCGCTGAGGGGACTTCAATAAACTTTTGCGAGGAGGCTGTCATGCAGAAGTCGGAACCGCCGTTTACGTGACGTAAACAACGCTGTTTGCGTCATCTCGGCTTTACGAGCGACGTGGCGAGGGATGCGGTGTTATCAGTAGATAGCAAACTTTCCCGCACTGGAGCGGAGTCACTAACGTGTCACATTTTCCGACACCCCAAGCCTCTCGCAGTTGCGGCTTGTTTTTACTCCCCCGACCTAAGCGCTGCTCTCCGAAAGAGGAGACCTAAACATATCCTTCATGACCCTGACGATCAGATAACTGACATACGTACCACCTATCAAAGAAGGCGCCCTTAGGCAGTCGTTCTCTTAGTTCCTTCGAGCCCTAGGGCTCAAAATTTCTTCTGGCAGAGCTTCTTTGAGAAGCTCGCTAAATAGGCCGGTTACGCTGAGGCAACCATTAGGGTTAGTACAGCTAATAGACAGTCCAAAAAAAAAAAACAAAAAACGTGTCACTGTGACGACTCGTGACGCAGTGCGGTCGCTGTCGCATTATAATTAAAGCCGAATCCCGGTTCGAATCTGGTGGGAGGCTTCGGCCGTGGCTAGTTACCACCCTACCAACAAAGACGTGTCGCCAAGCGATTTAGCGTTCCGGCACGATGTCGCGTAGAAACCAATTAAGCCTGGGTTTACCATACTCATAACAGATTAGCCTGCTATCATCCTAGACAGCATCATCACTTACCACCAGGTGAGATAGCCGCCAAGGGCTAACTTGTAGTGTATATAAAAAAAAACTAAACTCTTAATGCATATATCCTATAGTCTTATAGGAGCGTCCGGTATGCTTCCACGTAGAAACCAATAAGAGGAACAGATTTAATATAACTGCCATTCGAGGGGTATTGTATCCTATGGAAACCTTTCAATACGGTGCTGCGTAGAAACAAATTAGGGTATATTAGGGTAGCCCGCTATCATCTTAAACTTAATACTTACCTCGAGGTAAGATTACCTTGTAGTAGAATAATAATAGTAATATTGGAATATTCAAAACCCATTATAGCATTTTAGCATCAATATTTATATATAAATATATATGTATAAGTATTATATAGTATATAATACTTATACATTGAAACTATCCCAAAGCAATCGTGAAAGTTCCTAGATAAAAAATATTTATTTGCCAGAATGTTTGTAAAATAGTCAGATGTTAGTAAGTGATGTCAATCGGTTAAAAGGTCATTACATTCTACTAAAATAATAGTGGGCAATTTTTTTTATATAAATAATTAATATTATGAAAAATATTGAATGTCCAATCTAATTAAAATAAATACAATGAATTAAAAGTCGGCCACTTAATATATATATTTTTTTGATTTATCAATTAAATATTGTTAAACAATATGATTTGTCTAGCAGCATTATATTCAATATTTTCTTAAACATATTTAAATTAAAATGTTCGCAGTCCGTCGCTTATTTGTAAATTCTCACTGCCATACCGCGAGCAATTTTCATTTATGTACTATTGGAACGTATTGAAAAAGGAGGCTGTTGGGATATCGAAGTGATCTGCTGGTATTCACTTCACAATTTCGTTTGAAATACTATAGATATCTCTTGACGAATGCACACAATATGTCTCTTAAAGTATGTATAGTGCTAGTATAAAGCGTGTAGATGTAACAGGCACTCATGACTTATGAGCGGTCATAAAAAATGTTGCGCAAATAAAGCGCTATCAAAACAAACCGTTTAAGAATATTCCGTGGAAGTGATTTGACAAACTATACTGGTACCGTGAAGGCGATCATTTGGCTCCTTGGCTTCACTCTTATCATTCGTCATGGAACAAGGCATCAATTAAAAGTGCATTACGAGTAACAACCTCTAGGAATACCTTACTTTGTTACAGGTGTCTGTAATTTTTGAATTTTACATCGCAGCACATTTTTATCTTTAAACTAGCTGACGCCCGCGACTTCGTCTGCATTGAGTTAGTTTGTTTGTTTGTCTTACAATCACGAAGCAATAATATGCAATTACTAACCCGAATTACTTGAAATAATTACAGGATAAACATTAAAGTATCTCCTTTCTAAAAAAAAAGAATGAGTGAAATCGGATTCATTAGTTGGTGGGAGAAGTTGTGGGAGACGTGATGGCACAGGCGGAGGCATACGCGTGAGCTGCGCGCTGTACTGCACAGTACTTGGACATTGCAACATTACTTTATTTCTCTAAAATAAAACACTTTTTCTAAAATAAAAGTAGCCAAGTTACTCCTTATTACATCAGCTACCTGCCAATAAAAGTCCCGTAAGAATTGGTCCAGCCATTTCAGAGATTAGCCGGAACAAACAGACAGACAAAAATTGTAAAAAATGTTATTTTGGTGTATGTGCCGTATACATATTCATATGCATGTAATAAAAAACGGTTATTTCAATATTACAAACAGACACTCCAATTTTATTTATCTGTATAGATTAGGTACTAACTCATCGCCGTCCTAAGTATTTAATGTCGCACTACTCAGAAAACTACCGAATTGGCATCTTCTTATCACTCCTCTTTGGGTTGCATTATCTTTATCTATACCTATATTATGAACAGAAAAGATGTACAAAGTTACTTGAAGTAATAATATGATTTCAGTCTGAAAAAATGGTTATTCGAAAACAAGACAGTTACGTATTAGTAATCCATACAAAAAAAGTATTTAATTATTTACATAATGATATGTAGATAGACTTTGTCCTTCACAGCATGTTATTTGGAGCTGATTCTAAATCTTAAACGAGAATAATTATTGTAGTTGAGTAGAAGTCTACGAGTAAGGTAGTTTAATTTCTACGTTTCGACCTCCGTGGCGCAGAGCGTGCGCTGTCACACTGAAAAGTTGGAGGTACTGCGTTCGATTCCCGGCTCGAGTTCAGTCCGGTGGGAGACTTCGGCTGTGGCTAGTCACTACCCTAACGACAAAGAAGTATCGCCAAGCGATTTAGCGTTCCGGCACGCCGTCGCGTAGAAACCAATTAGGAGTATAGGTTTATCATACCCCTAACAATTTACATAGCCAGCCCGTTACCATATTAGACTGTATCTTCACTTATAACTAGGTGAAAGGGTAACTTGGAGTGGAATAAAAAAAGAAAATCATTATGTTACAACTCGCGGACGAATCCGCAGGGAACAGCTAGTTTCTGTATCACAATCAGCTGTGATTTGTGAAGATAAGGGCTATATTTAATATATAAAAGAACGGAGCCACTTCATCTGATTGAATGTGGAATTTGTCTAGTGACCTCATACGTACAGTCCTCGTCGAAACGCGTTTTATTTTTCACGTAACCCGATATTTTAGCATGTTTCGGGTTTGGCCTACTTGGCAGGCCTTGTAACGCGATATAGCGGGCTAGGTAAGAGCTGATAATCAAGGTTCCTCTAGTTCGGTGTCGAATTTTAGCACTGAAAACTAGTTTGATCTTTAGATACATAGATAGATACTCTTTATTGCACACAAATGATTAAGAAAACAGTGATATGGAACGCTTAACACGTCATGATCAACCCATTACCGGCTCACTACAGAGCACAGGTCTCCTCTCAATATGAGAAGGGTTTGGCCATAGTCCACCACTCTCTGAACTCTCAGGCGTGCAGGTTTACTCACGATGTTTTCCTTCACCGTTAAAGCGAGTGATATTTTAATAATTTCAAAAACGCACATAACTCCGAAAAGTTAGAGGTGCGTGCCCGGATTCAAACCGCCGACCTCTAATTAGGAGGCTGACGTCCTAACCACTAGGCTATCACAGCTTCTTATCACGCTTAACATATTAGTATGCAAAGGTCGATTTAAAATCATTCTAGTTTTTAAACCGACTTTGGAAGAAATAATTCTTCAGAAGACTCTTATTATTTATTATAACAATATTAACAACATAAAAAGTAATAATTAAAGATTATATCTAGTGCTAATTTAACTATAAATTTCTCTCATTCGTTTATTGTAACTATTGTCATTCAATTTTTAATAATGCTCACAAAATTAAAAAACAAACATTTTTAAACATATTATGAAAATGATTTCACTTGCTCGGTAAGACACACACACAACCAGCGGTTAAGGCTTCAGATTGAGGAACCCTCCCATTAAGCGAGCCGTCTTAATACAGCCTTCTGTACCCGTCACCATCAATTATTATTATAGATGAATTATTATAATTAATGTCCCCGACATTATAATTTTATTTGCTTGGCTCATTGCAGATGTAATTTCAGACATAAATACTATGTTTTTAAGAGTATATACATATTTTGCCACGCTAATATACCACTCTATATCATATAACCCAGCTAAGTTTGCTGTGGGTAATTAAAATATTAAAAAACAATATTATACTCATCATGAACAACCCATTACCGGCTCACTACAGAGCACGGGTCTCCTCTCAATATGAGAAGGGTTTGGCCATAGTCCACCACGCTGGCCATGTGCGGATTGGCAGACTTCACACGCCTTTGAGAACATTATGGAGAACTCTCAGGCATGCAGGTTTCCTCACGATGTTTTCCTTCACCGTTGAAGCAAGTGATATTTAAATATTTTTGAAAAACGCACATAACTCCGAAAAGTTAGAGGTGCGTGCCCGGATTCGAACCGCCGACCTCTGAATAGGAGGCTGACGCCCTAACCACTAGGCTATCACCGCTTTTTATATTATACTAGCTGGCGCCCGCGACTTCGCCCGCGTGGAATAAGTTTTTAAAACTGAGTCAGAATGAGTTGTAAAAATTCCAACGGGAGCTCTCCCATGTCACTCTCCAGGTCCTCAACTATAATTTCAAAAATCACGTCGATCCATTGCTCTGTTGCGACGTGATTGAAGGACAAACCAACATACAAACTCACATTCGCATTTATAATATTACTATTATCTTGTCTGCATAATAAGGATTTCTTAGTTCAAAGTATTTCAATGGATTCAAAGAAGTAAAACTTTATAAGATTTTCAACCAACATGAACCCCGGTATTAAACTCTTTGCGGCGGATTTTCACAAATTATTAGCGGATGTCTACGCCTGAGCAGGGCCTAACTTCCAAATTCCTTTTCATTCTTTATGTTTCCACTTTCAATGTGTGATTTTGCAAAAGAGCTTATACCTACATGTCATAGTTACTAAAAAGTAATGCTCTAATTTCCGATTTTCATTTCTCTAATTCCAAAAACTCCGAACTTAAATGTAACCTTCCAACCCCTCACTCCTCTCACCCCTTTTGGGATAGATTTTTGTAATATTGCGTATATACATGTTTTTACTATTTAAAACAAATAAACTAAATGGCAATTTGCATGTCCCAAACTTAGAATCCTGATGAAAGCTTCCAACCCCCATTTTACCCCCTTTGGGGTGGATTTTTGTAATATTGCGTATAGAGGTTTTTATTATTTAAAACAAATAAACTAAATGGCAATTTGCATGTCCCAAACTTAGAATCCTGATGAAAGCTTCCAACCCCCATTTTACCCCCTTTGGGGTCGTTTTTCGCAAAATTGATCAAACAGATCTTTATTATTTATCATTAACAACTTAGTTGCCAACTTTCATGTATCTAACTTCAAAAATATAGGACTTTCATACAAACTTCCAACCCCCATTTCTACCCTTTAGGGGTGGATTTTTGTAATATAGCGCATACAGGTTTTTATTATTTAAAACAAATTACCTAAATGCCCATTTTCATGTCCATAACTTTGAAAACATAGAATCCTTATGAAAACATACAACCCCCATTTCACCCCCCTTGGGGTAGATTTTCGTAACATTGATTATACAGATCTTTATCATTAATAATTAAAAACTTAGTTGCCAACTTTCATGTCTCTAACTTCAAAAATAAAGGACTTTCATACAAACTTCCAACCACCATTTCAACCCTTTAGGGGTGGATTTTCTCAAAACCGGTTCTTAGCTGACCTCTACTTCATAAAAGAAATCTACTTTCCAAATTTCAAGTTCGTTCGTTCTATAGTTCCTGAGATATCGTGATCATCAGTCAGTCAGTCAGTCAGTGGTATTTCGCTTTTATATATATAGACTATGAACGCTTTATTGATGCCTAAACAATTTTGAATGGTAAAGTAAATAAAATACAATTAAATTAAATCTAAAATGATTCATTTCTATATCCTTTAGATATTCGCATACTCTTGAGCGGTTTATTTTAACTCTATATCAATGTATTAAACTACTACAATAAACACAATTAAGATTTCATGAAACAATAAACTAAAAATAACTGTAAATTTAAATAAAAATATCGCTTTAAGATAGTTATTATACAAAGAGAAACAGAAAATTATATAATAAATAATTTAAAACAAGACAATAGTGTCTTGAAAGATATCAATTTCAGGAAGGGTCGTGCTTTTACTATTTTTAGAAACGGGACCCATTTAATTCTAGAGAGAGAGACTACAATAAATTGATTGTGCATTGATGAACAATTGGAAGAAATTTTGCAATAAAATTGAGAAGTGTGGTGACAATAGAGACGAAACCCGGTTTTCTCGATCATTGGAGTGGGTTTATTTCATCAAGGGGGATAACATATGAAAGTGCTTGTATCTGTATGATAGTATCTGTTATTATTATGTGATCGAAGCGGTGATAGCCTAGTGGTTAGTGTCAGCCTCCTAATATGAGGTCGACGCTTCGAATCCGGGCACGCACCTCTAACTTTTCGGAGTTATGTGCGTTTTTAAAATATTTAAAATATCACTTGCTTCAGCGGTGAAGGAAAACATCGTGAGGAAACCTGCACACCTGAGAGTTCCCCATAATGTTCTCAAAGGCGTGTGAAGTCTGCCAATCCGCACATGGCCAGCGTGGTGGACTGCGGCCAAACCCTTCTCATATTGAAAGGAGACCCGTGCTCTGTAGTGAGCCGGTAATGGGTTGATCATGATGATGATGATGATTATATATGTTACTTATTTAACTTTAAACCGTAGCACTTATGATAAAGAATAACAAAAAATCGCTCACTCGAACTATCTCTAACTTATCAAAGAGAAAAAATAAAAATAAAATTTCATTTGTATATAAATGTTACCCAATAAAAAAACGAAATACAGTTTTTTATCCAAAAGTATTTTTGCACAAAGTAAGCTATAGAGGAATTAAAAATACCGTAATAGATTAAGAGATATATAATTCTCGTAGCGCAGTATTTAATTTATATGTTTCACAAACATAATTATGCAGTGTGGAATATTCGAAGCGCGGTCAATAATTCATTATTTTGCAAGATGACTAATTATATGTTCGACACCTTCGATGAACGAGTCAATAATAGATAGGTAGTAACACTTGCGTATTTTTTTTAAATCTATCTCATGATCAATCCATTATAGAGCAAGGGCTTGGCCATAGTCCACCACGCTGGCCATGTGCGAATTGGCAGACTACATACGCCTTTGAGAACATTATGGAGAACCCTCAGGCATGCAGGTTTCCACATGATGTTTTCCTTCACCGTTGATGCAAGTGATAAATTAAGTTAATTGCTTAAAAACGCACAAAATCCGACAAGAAAGAGGTGCATGTCCGGATTCGAACCTCCGACCTCTTATTAGGAGGCGGACGTCCTAGCCACTAGGCTATCACGGTTTCAATCTTTATATTCAGCTTTTAATCTACAAGGAACCCTAAAACCGTACCTAACAAAGTACCCGCAGTAATAAAAGTGTAGAGTGTTTTATGAAATAATTAAAACCGGAGCACATATTATGTATAATTTATAATTCATAACAAAATAATAAACGATCAATAAATAATTTATGCATAAAATACCAGTTTTGTAACATTCACAAAGTAAATCAACTTTTGTATAAGGCAAGGTACACATAGTTTATTATTATAGACGTTACCTTGTTTCTTTGTAAAATAAGAAATAAAAATTTATACCAGAGCAAGTTTAAGCCAAAGGTGAAGATTTATTCTTAGATGTTAACATTTAGGTGCAACAGTTTTTATTTCACGCAGGTCTTCTTTAATCGCACAAATAGATACAAGAAGCTGCACATGCTATCCCCTTGACGATTTTTTTTTTTTTATTATTAGATCGCAGAACTGTCAACAATTGCATAGTCAACTGTACAATATTGACTTTTCGATGCGAACATAGCATGCACAAGAACCGTTAAAAACCCGTTAAAAATAATAATGACTTAAAATTAATCTAGACGATAAATTAACAAAAGATAAATAACAATACTACAAAAACGAATTGCAGTTTCTTAATTTATTCTTAATACTAGAGATGCTATCACTGAAGATATCTATTTTATCCCGAAAGCTGTTTGCAAATCAATTAGATGTTCGTGAAAAATTGATTTTTACAGTTCTTTTTTAATTGCACAGATTAAAAATTGTAATAGCTCTTTGTAATCACCATCGTCGAGACCGTTGGACGTCCACTGCTGGACGTATTAGATCGTTTGTCGTCAGAGTCCAGCGACTCCCAGCGAGTTGAATGATAACGCCCTTACACCTAATGCCAAACTAGTGGTATAATGATGCAGGGTCCTGCACCTTGAGACTCCAAAGTGCATTGTCTTCACGCTACACCCAATTCCTCATAAGCCATTTCAGTTAAATCAGATATTTTATATATTATACTTACAATTTTTTAATAAAACAAGAATAAAATTAAAGTAGCGATTTCGGAAAGGACAAATGTCGGAATATTTAATTAATTATTTATCTTCGAAGGTTTGTAATTTAATTTGAGTAATGTGAAGGGATCACTTAGCAAATGAATAATATCATAAAAATATTTTATGGTACCTAAATGCTGTCTGTATACAATATATAAGAGCAGTGATAGCCTAGTACGAGCGGTGATAGCCTAGTGGTTAGGGTGTCAGCCTCCTAATCAGAGGTCGGCGGTTCGAATCCGGGCACGCACCTCTAACTTTTCGGAATTATGTGCGTTTTTAAAACATTAAAATATCACTTGCTTCAACGGTGAAGGAAAACATCATGAGGAAACCTGCACGCCTGAGAGTTCTCCATAATGTTCTCAAAGGCGTGTGAAGTTTGCCAATCCGCACATGGCCAGCGTGGTGGACTATGGCCAAACCCTTCTCATATTGAGAGGAGACCCGTGCTCTGTAGTGAACCGGTAATGGGTTGATCATGATGATGATACAATATATAAATATCTAGATAAATAAGAGGTGCTAGGCGGATTGTTATTTTGTTATCGGAGCAAAATAATTCTTAACCCATCAATTTAGTTCTGACATATTAATATTAATTTCTTTAAACACAAATGTGCCGGGATGACATAATATATAAAATTATACAATATTTAATCTATGAAATGTTTAGAAAGAAAATTATTACGGTACGCCTGCCTCGGCCGGCCATGACTTCCAAACGTGCGGCAGATATGCAAAGTGATTTGATAACGACGCTGATAACGTGTTCGATACATTGATAACAGGCGCTGGTAAACAAAGTGGTTCTACTCAAGGTCATTGCAGAATACTTTTCTTTAATTTAGAAGAGTTTTTGACTGACTTTTAGCGTCTATTTCTAGCAAGTTTAACTTCACAAGTCCTGGGTTCAATTCCCGTGTAGTGCAAAAAATTGAAGGTTGTCACTGGATTTTTCTTTTAAATTTCTCAGTACCAACCCGGAATATGGTTTGACGACCCACGTAGCGCAGCGCGTGCGTTGTCGCATTTGAAAGTTGAAGGTCCTGGGTTCGATTCCTGGCTCGACTCTGGCATGGTGGGAGGCTTCGGCCATGGCTAGTTACCACCCTACCAACAAAGGTGTATCGCCAAGCGATTTAGCGTCCTGGAATAATCTCACGTAGTAACCAATTACGAGTATGGGCTAACCATACTCCCTAACATGTTTACCCGCTACCACCTCAGGTGAGATTGCCGTCGAGGGCTAACTTGTATAAAAAAAGTGTGCACCTCAGTGCCTCGGATGACACATGAACTTCGCCGTTAAACCCACCACCATTAAAGCCCACCAGCCCGCAAGCATGCAAAAGCAAGCTTGGTGGATCTACGCTCTAAATCCCTCCCTTTTATCCTATGAGAGAGGAGGACTGTGTCCAGCAAATGTACCTACGTTAATAGACTGATGCCTTTTTTTGGGGAATCAAACAACTTGGCGATCGTTTACCAACTGTTATTCAATCAAACTATGGCTATAAACGAAGTTTGTATGGCTTTGCTAAGCATTGTAACAATTTGTATGGATACCTCGCATCGGACGGTATTCATTATATTGAATAGAGACCATGAAATGTATACATATTTTTCGATTATGCTGAGTTGATGTTGATTACTAAACTCGTTAACTGATAATCGGTATTTAAGAGTCAGAGTTGTTGGGCTGTCTGCTAGCAATATACCTAGGTCTAGAAAATTTTCGTGGCTAGAAAAGTAGTAGTTTGAGAGGTATAATCTACATGTATAGAGTTGGGGCATCTGTTTGTGTTCATTTGATGTTAGCAAAGTTATCATTTTCATCCTCAAATGTTTTAAGCTAGGCCGATGGAACCGATGGAATACACATAGCATTGCATAGACACACATATTATTATTATTATCCGTATATATTAGCTCTCACGCCCGTGTGCAAAATAAATATATATAAAAAACCAAAAGAGATATAATAAACTTAAATAGATAAAAATAAATAAACCTACATATACATTACATAGATACATATTTGCACCGGGCGGAGGATTACACCCCGGCAGGGGAGACCAAACGGCCGGGGGTCAGGGCGACAGGTTGAGAAACATTAACAACGGTATTATTATTATTATTATTTATTTATTATTAATATACAAGGAATATAATTAGTTATATAATAAAGGCACCGAAAAAACCAAAGAGGTTTGTCCTCGGTGCTAATCACTAACTTAACAGCTTAAAACTTGAGGAACTGAGTAAGCATATTAGGCATGAAAAGAACATTTCCTAGCTGAGTTAGACGGTCGACACTAAAATGTATATGTATACTTTCATACCCACACACACACACATTATTATATTACATACACTTTGGCTAACACTTACATATACACAAACATTCACCACGTTCAATTACACACATTCATAAATTTACATGTTATCAATATCTGCCATAATTTTCTCTAAAGTGATCTTGTTTAAATTGTCAAATGGCCTACGTTTTTTGTTTTGTTCATTCTTTTGTTTTTGTGGAACACTGTATTTTATTTGTTGGAGGGCGATGATTACTGCCACACAGTTTATACTTCGGCAGGATCATCGTTTTCAAGTGTTTAAGCTTCCTGTATTGTTTGTTTTCAAATAAAAATCTTTTATCTGTATCTTTATCTCTAACTTTCCCAACAAGTTTTCAACTTTTATCATAAAAAACGCATATCAATCAATTAGTGAATCAATGGAAAGAGTAATCAAATCCTTTAAAACGAACTTTTGATGCGTCAATATGTTACAATAAGATGATGATATCTACATTTGTAAACATAAAATTAAGGCTACGTAGGTACGGTAGGCGACGTTATTAGACAGTGGTCTAGCCATTTTTTTTTTTTGTAAACTTAATAACTGTAATTGCTATTTTTCTATAACTGGTACTATTTGTTAGTTTGGAGGTGGACAATAATGGTTGCGTCACAGTTGACACTACTGCAGCCATTATTGCAACACCATGCTTTGTTTTGTTTCATATGTCTTGTATTGTTAATTAGATTTAATACAATAAACAATAAACTGTTACAATAAAGTAGAACGTTAAATCAGTAGGCTAAAATAGTAAAATTAAATTCTATCCTCGCCAACACCTTGGCACTCCTTTTCGCGATAAGCCGAGACCTAGAAAATGATTACTGATAACAATACGGGGTATTAATTTAATCAATGTTAATGTTGCATTCATTATGCAAAAAGAAGGCGGAGGTTTTCCTCGATTTGATGCGTAGTTTTATGCTGCAAGATTTGTGGATTGATTTACTTTTATTATTAATAAGAATCTAGTGGAATTAAAAATAATTTTATTTCAACCGCTTTTTCCAGCCGTTTTTCTATGATAAATTCAAATTCAAATAATCTTTATCAAATAGTCCTTTAAAAAGCATATTGACGCGTCAATAATTCACATACTATTGATTTGATGGTGATAACTATATTCGTAAACTTAAAACTAAAGCTATGAGGGTTCCAAACGCGCCCCGGTCTAAGAAGAAGCCCACAACAAACTTAGCCAGGTAAATTTTCTTTTTGTTATTTTAGCTAGCTATTTTATTAGAGCAATATTTCACACCCATGCTTGTTTATCATTTACATAATCCTTTACACTATTGTATTAGATATTCCAAATCATCTTCTCTTTTCTTGATTCTGATCTTTTTGTGAAATTAAATCAAAAAAGAAACCATTTTATTGCACCACACGAAATAAGAAGTACAAAACAACGAGCAAACATACATAGCAAAAAAAAAAGAGGTACAATGGCCTTATCGCAATATTATTTTGGTGAAAAGCATACAGCTTGAAGAAATTGCAAATTACCCTGCTCCTAGATATTTGTCCGATTCTCGCAGGTTATAGCAAACTAAGCTTAATATTTTGTATGATGGACCACGTAACGTGACCTTTAAACTGACTATGTAAAAATAAATGTAAACCCACCCATAGACCGCAGAATTAAATACCATAGATCAGATTGTATCTCGCTTGTTACTGTTTCTCAGAACTAACAGTCCGTTAACAAATATTGTCAGTCACATCAAGTTTCTGTTAATTCTCAACGAAGGTTAGGTCCTGTCCAAGATCCTGTTTGGAGGAAACAATGCCGTCTGACTTTACACAGAGTAACAAAGCATAGAAAGTTTTGTTTATCGCTTTGTAACCAAGTGTTAGCATACACAATAATTGGGTGTGAGGTATTTGAACACTGATTGGGAGTTTCATTATCTCCGGCAACGCGGGTAGTATAAAAACAATAAATATGACAGACCGTCTTTTTCCTTTTCCGGTCCATTTGGGGATCCTTCGAAAAACACGGTCTTGAGCTCAGTGTCTTTTTTAAACTAAGACGTGGAAAGTTATGTGTTCTTATACCTCACGCCCAACTATTGTGTATGCTCACAGGCATACATGATTTCAGCTAAAGTAAATAAATATTCGCTGGTACTAAATATCTATTAATATAAATTATTTACTAACGTGTAATAAAAAATCTTAGTCCACAGGCATTTGTAAAAGGTTGGTTTGTACTCTACTTACCAAAAGTTATAATATAATGTATGTTATGTTTCCTTTTTGTTTTCGAATTCGACGAATTCTGTACATTAAATATATTTTGAAAATTTTAGTTGGAGGATGTTTTACTATCAATACTGGTCCAAAACCACTTTTTATAATTTTTTGTCTGTCTGTCTGTATTTTGACCGCGCATCACACCGAAACTACTGGATGGATTTGAATGTAATTTGGTATAGGAGTAGCTGATACTCCAGTTCAATATATAGGATAGTTTCAATCCCGAAATTCAGCACAGTTCCTTTGGGAGAGGGGATACAATTCAAAATGTGTATTTAGTTGTAATTCATTAACGCGTACTCCGAATTCACTCATTCTTTTTTTTTGTTAGAAAGGATTTAATGTTTATCCTGTAATTATTTCAAGGTCATTGGTTAAGTAATCTTTTGCTTCGTGATTGGAAGACAAACAAACACACTTTCACACACACTAACTCAAAACAGACGCAGTCGTTGGCATCAACTAGTTCTTTAATAACTGTCGTGCCTCTAACAGGTTAGCCTATCATCCTAATATAAGCAAAATCTTCTCATCAAACATAAAACTAAGTATCCATCTAGCCCTTACTCTGTCCATCTGATTTGGTGATTATTATTGTCATCGAAAGAATGTGTAACGGTTACAATCCAGTACACTATCCGTTGAACGACGTAATTCATATAGTCACATTGGAGCTGTTATGCGCAGACGCAGCAAAAAGTGAGAGGTTCAAAGAATTTCAGCGGCACTGAAAAAGAATTACAAGAATTCCCGCCTCGGTACTTACCGAATAACATCCGCTTACGAGCTCCTAGACTGTATCAAAGTGCACGTCAAGGAGAAAACACTAATAAACAGCCACTTGCGTGCAGGGCTGCCTACACAACTTGTGCACTGCGATACAAGGCAAGTCGAGAGACACGGTAAATAATGTTTTACGACCTCGCTGTCACATTTTAAAATTGGAGATCCTGGGTTGGCTCGAGTCTGGTCTGGTGGGAGGCTTCGGCCGTAGCTAGTTACCACCCTACCGACAAAGAAAACCCACACACTGGACACAAAAGTTTAGCAATGAGGAAGTCTTGCGACGTGTTGGTTATCATCGCGAACTTTGGACGACTGTCAAAAAGAAAAAAGTTGCTTATCTATGGCATTTGCTTAGACATGACAGATACAGGCTCCAGCAACTAATAATGATGGGCAAAGTAGCAAAAAGAGGCGCATCGGTCGCAAAAGAAAGTCTTGGTTGCGAAACATCAGGGAGTGGATTGGGATCACGAGTGCCGCCCAGCTTTCAGCCTCGCGAGAGACAAAGGAAATTATGCCATTCTGACTGCCAACCTTCACTAGTTGGAGAGGCACCTAAAGAAGAAGAAGACAAAGAAAAGTTGCAAAGCGGCTTAGCGTTTCGGTAATGGGTTTCTACGGTATCGCGTAGACGCACCTTTAACTTTTCGAAGTTATGTGCGGTTTTAAGTTATTTAATTAAAATACCGATCCACAAATGGCCAGCGTGGTGGACTATGACCAAACCCTTCTCATATTGAGAGGAGACCCGTGCTCATTAGTGAGGTAATGGGTTGATAATGATGATGATGATGATGATGATGAGTTAAATACAATATTTACGCTTCAAAACAGTTGTCAGCCCTACACGCATAAGTTGTTTATGGACCAAAACCGGTATTAATCGCTATCACTGCATGGAATTATCACTTCTATTTTTAACAATTAAGGATCAAATTACTGTGGAATAAACATTTAATATGCAGCCATTTTTGTTGGAATAAAGGCTTTATGCGTAATTATATTAAGGATTATATTGTTTGTCTGTGTCGCTCACGGATGTAGTTCGTCCTTGGCAGGGCCGCCCGCTCGCTTGACTCCACCGCAGTCTAGCGATGATACAGTTTGGAAGCGCAAAATAATAATGCAACGCCGACAACTGTTCGTCGAACGTATGAGTCAGAAACTTTTTTTTTATCCACTACAAGTTAGCCCTTGACGGCAATCTCACCTGATGGTAAGTGATCATGCAATCTAAGATGGTAGCGGGCTAACCTGTTAGAGGCATAGTAAACCCACACTCCTAATTGGTTTCTACGCGATATCGTACGGGAACGCTTAATCGCTTGGCGACACGTCTTTGTCGGTAGGGTGGTTACTAGCCACGGCCGAAACTTCCCACCAGACCAGACTCGAGCCGGGAATCGAACCCAGGACCTCTAACTCCAACAAGAGAAAACAAAGAACCGCGGATCAATGGCCAAACAAAAAAGGTGCCAATAAGGCTTGATATTGTTTTGTTACAGTAACAAATACTAATATTAGACAAACAAAAGTTTGTTTTATTCGTCTGTGTATATTCACGCTGGAACTAAATGAAGATGACTATTTTTTGGATTAACAGATAGCCTACTTTTTGTCTCAGAAAAAATCATGCTTCCCTTGGGATTTACGAACTGAATTGAATTTATTGGATATATTTATATATATTTGACTTGGAATACTAATTAAATTTAACTTGAATATATTTATTTATATTTGAACTGTAGCGGGGCGAGTCGAGTCTGCATCTTAACATTATGACCATTTATTTTTGTTGATATAAATGGTAAATGATCTTAACCTTAATAAAGTTTACTGTTTGGAGCCTAGAGTCGGCGACAAATTTATAATGCGCGTCTCGTACGGTGTAACATTGCTCCTGTTGTTGTTTCTGAACTGTACGCGATTGGCAAGCTGTGGCCCGGCCAGCAGTCGCGGATACGGCCCGAGGTGACATGATTCCTTATTATGGTTAAGGAAAGTTACCTATATATTTTGAGTCTATTGTATTTTTAGTTCGACATTTGTATATACTGTGAAGCTGTGATAGCCTAGTGGTTAGGACGTCAGCCTCCTAATCAGAGGTCGGGGTATCGATCCCGGACACGCACCTGTAACTTTTCGGAGTTATGTGCGTTTTTTAAGCTAACAAAATATCGCTTGCTTCAACGGTGAAGGCAAACATCGTGAGGAAACCTGCATGCCTGAGAGTTCTCCATAATGTTCTCAAAGGCGTGTCTGCCAATCCGAACAATGGTGGACAATGGCCAAACCCTTCTCATATTTAGAGGAGACCCGTGCTCTGTAGTGAGCCGGCAATGAGTTGATGGCCGGTGATGATGATGATGATGATGATTTGTATATACAGGTTAAGAGAGCATTCAAGTATTATATTACAACATCTACCTGCCACACTTATTATGTATAGTTATGTTTTCTAACATACTACGCAGATTTATTTTGTACGATTTAGACATTCATATGAAAACGACACCAGCCTATTATAAAAGCTTACGACAAGCTTACGTGTTACAAGAATAAGGTATAAAAGACGTTTAAAATGTATTTCATATACGTTTATATACACTACGGGGCAAAAAAAATATTTTATGTGAGTTGCTGACCCAAAAAACTAGCTGTTGCAAATACAAACAAATACCCTGTCTCTCTCTCTCTCCAGTTGTTTCTTCATTACTGAAGATCGTGGTCCTGGTGTCCTTGCAACCTCGTGCGGATTAATTGTTTCCACCGGCTTCTATGGGAGGCTAGTCTCGCTATTGTGTGAAATTTGCACTTAGTAGATTCCCTCAGCTGGTCGGTCCATCTGGTTGGTGAGCGGCTTCTCGATCTTTTGCCGTATAATAATACCCTGTAGCATTAAAAAAATAAGTAAGCAAGGATGCCTATTAAGGATTTATAATAAAATCTCATTTGACCCTTTTTTTTGTCGTGGTGGAAAAGCTTTATAGCTACTTCCGTCCCTTGGGCAGGACGGAGGTTATGTGGGACTCCTACCCATGGGTGGTCTACCCGAACTAAAAACCACCACGGCCTGTCCCTCTCGCTGGCTTTACTGGACGCCCGGGGGACCCATTGTATACTTCCCGGTCATTCTATGTTGACCCTGCCTTGCACTCTGAACCCAGGACCTCACGCAAAATAACCCAGCGCTCGCTATTACATGACGGAGGTCGTCAATACGAAAACCTAAACAAACTTATTACCTAAATACCTGACTAAGGTTGCGTCATATGATCCATTGTATTCATTACAAACACAGTGAAGCAAAAAAATCTATTACTGCCAAAGCAATGCCTCCAGCGAGATACAACGTGACACCCGCAGAGTACCCACTATAAACAGACTTCGCCTTGACTCAACAGTGACCTACTTTTTAATCCGTTACTGCTTTCATTTTCGTTGTTCGGCCAAGGTCCGTTCAATTCGTTAATATACCTATGATTTTTTTTTTATACACTACAAATTAGCCCTTGACGGCTATCTCACCTGGTGGTAGGCGATGATGCTGTCTAGGATGGTAGCGGGCTAACCTGTTAGGGGTATGGTAAACACACTCCTAATTGGTTTCTACGCGACATCGTGCCGGAACGCTAAATCGCTTTGCGACACGTCTTTGTCGGTAGGGTGGTAACTAGCCACGGCCGAAGCCTACCACCAGACCAGACTCGAGCCGGGAATCGAACCCAGGACCTACAACATTTTAATGCAACAGCGCACGCACTGCGCCACGGAGGTCGTCAAATTATTTCATACAAACCTCCATCAATGTATCAAACATATCAACCGATGGAATTCCACTTCTGGCGGTATTTATGTCTTTTGCTGCTTGGATCCAGTTAACAAACATGACAATCTCTGTCAACCTTTTTGACGACCTCCGTGGCGCAGCGTGCACGCTGTCGCATTATAAAGTTGGAGGTCCTGGGTTCGATTCCCGGCTCGAATTTGGTCTGGTGGGAGGCTCCGGCCGTGGCTAGTTACAACCCTACTGATAAAAACGTGTCGCCTAGCGATTTAGCGTTCCGGCACGGTGTCGCGTAGAAACCACTTAGGAGTATGGGTTTATCATACCCCTAAACAGGTTAGCCCGCTCTTATCTTAGGCTGCATCATGACTTGCCATCAGGTGAAATTGCCGGCAAGGGCTAATTTGTAGTCGATAAACAATGTACTAATTACAAAATTATAGTATAGATAGTCCATATCATATACACTGTTTCAGGTGTCAACGTTGCTAATAAATTTGAACTTTAGCAATCAGATCTATCCAGTCATATAATACTTCAATAGCTCAATATTTAAGTGCACTTTGTACACATACCTCTTACTGATTAAGTATATATAAGGTACCAGATTTACACGTCTCTTAAATGGAATATTAGTCAAATGAAATAGCATGCTTAAAACATAAAAGTTTTACATTGCCTTCCAGTCTTAAAGGGCAAAAGCTAGCAGAAAATATTAATAATACAACCATTGGCCTTTAAAATAGCTTTAAGTAGGCATAATAGTTTGGTGTTTGCGATTCAAGTTGATTGACTTAAGCATGATTTAAGTGTGCTTAACTCGTATGATACTGGGTACTAGTACTGGGCTGTAAATAGGGTTGCCAATAGCAAGATTTAAGTGTCGTTATTTGAGTTAATGTAACTTTGTTTGACAAGCTGTGATAGCCTAGTGGTTAGAACGAGGTTGGGGGTTCAAACCCGGGTTGAACCTCTAACTTTTCGGAGTTTTGTGCGTTTTTTAAGCAATTAAAATATATCACTTGTTTCAACGGTGAAGGAAAACATCGTGAGAAAACCTGCATGACTGAGAGTTCTCGATAATGTTCTCAAAGGCGTGTGAAGTCTGCCAATCCGCACATGGCCAGCGTGGTGGTCTATGGCCAAACCCTTCTCATATTGAGAGAAGACCCGTGTTCTGCAGTGAGCCGATAATGGGTTGATCATGATTATGATGAACTTGCTTTAAGTAAGGGTAACATCGTGAGGAAACCAAAATACCTGAGAGTTCTCCATAATAATGTTTTTCAAAAGGTTGCCAAAACCGTGATTGAAATGTTGTTAACTCAGTTAATTATTTGCGTTAGTTTCACTTGCTTAAACAGCCTAGGACAACATCTCGAGGAATCCTGATTGCCTGAAAGTTCTCCATAATAGTCTCGAAGGCGTATGAGTCTACTAATCCGCACAAGACCAGCCTGGTGGACGGCTTAAATCTTTCTCACTCTCAGAAAAGACCCGTGTCCTGCAGTTGATATTGGAATAGTTGATAATTTTGATCATTCATGTTCAGCTTGTTCTTTCAACGTCCCACAACCGGGTACAGGTTTTCTCTTTTATATGAGAAGGTTTTAGTGTACAGATTCAGCTTCAATATTAATTAATAGACTCATAATAATACAACGGTGAAATTGGCAATGATTTGATTTTTGAACAATCGTTTTCTATATTTTCTCCGTGTAAATGTGAATGTTTCATAAGCAGACAGAGAAAATGCGACCAGGTAGGCTTTCCCTTGAAGTATGTTCTGGGCAAAGAGTTTTTAAATTTACCTGGCTAAGTTTGTTGTGGGCTTCTTCTTAGACCGGGGCGCGTTTGGAACCCTCATAGCTTTAGTTTTAAGTTTACGAATCATTATCATTTATCACCACAATATCACAAATATATGTGCCTTTTAAAAGGCTATTTGAATAAAGTTTTTGTTTTTTTTATACACCACAAGCCCTTGACTGCATCTCACCTGATGGTAAGTGATGATGCGGTCTAAGATGGTAGCGGGCTAACCTGTTAGGGGTATGGTAAACTCCTACTCCTAATTGGTGTCTACACGACAAGATTATTTGAATTTGTATCAATGCGTTAACTCTAGCATCTCGATACTGTATTATATTTAAGGCTAGAGGGTAGAGGGGCATTTTTTATCAGTGCAATCTTACATTAACACCCTGCACAACATTACACACAGGTACCAGTGAAATATCATACGGAACTTAATGGCCGCTTGAGGGCCAGTGTCCTTGACCTTTTGCAGTCGATTTATTTAATTAAATGTTCTTTTAACGATATCTGAGCCCTTAGGAGACACAGAGTCGTGTAGTGACTGAGACGTAGCCGGTCCGTGTATGCCAGCCAGAACCGGTACGTTTGGTGTTATAATTGAACCTACCAACAAACTTGATTCGATTCGATTTTTTTTCTTGATTAATTAGTAACACTTCTTGTTGGCGCCTTATCTACTTGTGAGATAAGTAGACAAGGCGCCAACAAGAAGACAAAAAACGATCATTAAGAAAATCGAGTTGTTAGTATTCAGTGTAAATTTAGTTTAATTTTTATTTCTAAAACCGATGCAAGCCGTCGTTTGAAGACTGAAACAATTCCCGATGGAAAGAAATGATAGGGTCTAAGTTGGAACGCTCTAGCCTAAAAAAGACACACTCAATCTTCCAAGGTTGTCTAGTTATACGTTTGGGGAAACTCAGATGAGGGCATTCCACGCTATAGCGGTTCGTGTTAGTTTATTTGTGTGTATTTAAAAAGTTGTGATGGCCTAGTGGTTAGAACGTCAACCTCGGAATCAGAGGTCGGGTGTTCCAACCCGGGTAGGCACCTTTAACTTTTCGGAGTTATGTGCGTTTAAAAAAAAAAATATCACTTGCTTCAACGGTGAAGGAAAACATCGTGAGGAAACCTGCATGCGTAAAAGTTCTCCATAATGTTCTCAAAGGCGTGTGAAGTCTGCCAATCCGCACATGGCCAGCGTGGTGGAATATTGCCAAAACCCTTCTCATATTGGGAGGAGACCCGTGCTCTGTAGTGAGCAGATAATGGGCTGATCACGAACGTGCGTGTTGATTGAATACCAACCTCATAAGGATGCCAACATTGTAGAATGGCGACGAAGTTGAGATTGGGCGAGGTGGTTAATACCCATGAGCTGAATATAGTCCCTAATCGAAACTGATAATCCTTGGTTTGTGAAAGCTGAAAGGGCTTCTCTCAACGTCAAGTCACCAGTTTCAGATTCAAGTTAACGCCACCTGCCATGGTCTCTTTTGTTCAAGTGTCCCAGTTCCACTGGTTGGAGTTGACAATTTGGTTTGGTGGGAGGCTTCGCCTGTGGCTTGTCTTGGTAACTACCGACAAAGAAGTGACGCAAAGTGATTTGGCGCTAACAGGTTAGCCCGCTACCATCTTAGACTGCATCATCAATAGGTCAGATTGTCGTCAAGGGCTATCTTGTAGTGGATAAACATTAGCCAACACCATCAGCCTGTTCACGTCCACCGCTGGGCCACATTGCTGATAGCCCCACGGTGATACTTACGGTGAACCTTATCTCCTATGGGCCACATTGCTGATAGGCCCATAGGAGATAAGGTTATAGAGGATTGAGCCACCACACTGTTCCGGCTGTTAATACTAGTTTTCGCTTGATCGCATTCTCGTTGAAATACTTGCTTTTTTTATCCAGAGTAACTGTCACCTTTCTGTTTCCTCTGCAGTCAAAAGAGTTTGAAACATTTTAATTTCATGTCTCGCTAGTTGAATAGCTAAATACAAAACAAGTGTTAGTAAACGAATGTTTCAAATGTTCCTAGAAATCAGCATGAAAATTTGTTCATACTCCGAACAAAAGTTGTTTAACAAAAGGCTCAAATTTTGATAGACAACCCTAAAGTGGAAGGAAACCGATCCGAAATTGGAAATTATCAGATGACTTAAGATAGAAACGTTTTACAATTATTTACCTCTTTCCAAAGAATATGAATGAAGTTCAGTACAATGTCGGACTTCACCCTCCTCTCTACGCAAAAAAGGAAGGTGGCGAGGCGACACCTCACTATATTTTCTTACAAAGTTAACTTTTTAATTTCTCACTTTGTGCATTTGTTCTATATTAATTAATTCTAAGTTTATTATATAAACAACAGGGAATTTTTATTTTTTATCGTCTACTTATTATATTAATAATATTATTATTGCTATTTAGTTTATTTATTGACATTTTTTTAATGAATTACTAAATGATTTACATGTAATTACAATATTATTTTTGCACGCCTACCCGGCAGATTGTAAGCAACTCTTGTTAAATGTAACACCAGTTCAACGACACAGTCTATGCAAATTATCATCATGATCAACCCATTACCGGCTCACTAAAGAGCACGGGTCTCGTCTCAATATGAGAAGGGTTTGGCCATAGTCCACCACGCTGGCCATGTGCGGATTGGCAGACTTCACATGCCTTTGAGAACATTATGGAGAACTCTCAGGCGTGCAGGTATCCTCAGGATGTTTTGCTTCACCGTTGAAGCAAGTGATATTTTAATTGTTTAAAAACGCACATAACTCCGAAAAGTTAGAGGTGTGTGCCCGGATTCGAACCGCCGACCTCTGGAGGCTGACGCCCTGACACTAGGCTATCACCGCTTCATATGCAATGCAAATAAAGGATTTGAATTTGAATTTTATATACTTGCGGTGAGATAATTCAAACGAACATAGGTATTACTTCGGAAATCTACCCACTAATTATATAACAAAATGTAACCTTACTGCACTCACCTTTATAAATTAGCATCAAGCCTAAAGATAAACTTATCCCTTGTAAGTAAGAAGTTTTTTGTTTCTGTATTATTGTAAACATAAAATTGACGTCAATTTACCAATATGTAGAAGGAATATGTCTTGACAAAAACCGTAGGCGTTAAAAATCGTATATCCTGTGGCGTAGCTACACATGACGTCATCAACTACGTATGCAGCGCGAAGTAACGACCGTCCTTATTAAGTCGTAGAGGCAACCTTCCTAAATAAAATAGAATGGGAGCTCGCCTTTTTTGCGTCTTCGGTTTTTCTATTGACCTTCAGTTGCACTCATTTTTTATAACAATTTTAATATCGTGCGTGCAGTATTCGAGTGTTTGTAAAGCGATAACTGCTAAGCGTACTAGACGACGTAGAATCATGGCGAATTGTCAAGTTGGGAGCGAGACGGCTAGATTCTTCAACGGGAGTGCGAGGAAAGAGGAGCGAGATGTAAAATGTAGCAACAAGTTGCGGGGGGAACCGCGTTCAGCGTTATCGGTGACCGTGACGTCACGACCCTTTCACTCGCAGTCGCATTCAAGTCGCTTACAACGCTTCAGTCCGCGCGGCTCGGTCACTGCGTGAGTACGTCTCGCGCGTTGTGTTCCTAAAAACCAACCACGCGTTACTCGCCTAGAAATAAATAGCTAACTTTTTATTGAAACAATTCGTAATTGGAACACTGGTCATTCGTTCGGAAATTTAAAAGGAATCAAAACTCCGTGTTAATTTTTAAACACCGAACTTTTCAACTAGCCGAAGTGTTTCTTGGCTACGATGGGCGTCATAAAAGTGACTCCGGACACCGCGTCCCTCATCTCAGCATGCGATATGCTCGACGACATGAAGGTAAGAACTAGGAGTATAAGATCTGCGTCGTCCTCGCTATCATGTGATGTCAGGAATGACTACAATCCAGCACCGGTGACTGAAAGAATTCCCGCTTTATTTAGCATGCGTGGGTAGACCGGTGACTCGACCACGGGACAACGCGTAATTTGAAAATATGTGTTTTACTACACTGCGATTTTACGATATAAGAACATCTTTTACGAAATGAGAACGTCCTTGAAATCTCTCGTTCCTGACATTATGTATGATAGATTTATTTAAATAGGCTACATATCCAAGATGTAACACTAACTCACGTTATTAGTAATTAGATCCCAGAACTATTTTTCATAAAATAATTTTCAATCTACAAAATCAATTTTAAGAGTGTGCAACGTAGGCAAATTTACAAAAAATAAGTTAGTAAGCTAGGAATACTGTCGAGGAATGTCTACTTCAAATTTGTTATCAACTATTTCAAAAATAATATCTGGCGATTAAAATGAATATGTAGGCATTATTTGAGGCAAGTGCTCCGATATATCAAGTAATAAATAAATAATAATTTCGTAATTAGAAGTTTTGGCCTAGTGAATATCACAATTTAATGAGTTTCCAAATATTTCAAGTGCAATAAAGTAATTTAATTTAAATTAAAAGTTTTCTTAGTGTTAGGAACCCAATTTTTTTATTATATTGTTGAAATGATGTTTTATGTTCGTAACTTTAAATTTTAATTGCAGACACATGTAGGTATGTCGCTGCGAACATTCGCGGTTTCGGAACCAAATCGATTTCTATTTTTTATTAAGTCATAAGACGTTGAATATTTATAACTTGTTTGATGAAACTTTTCGTTAGCAACAGTTACGTCGCCACTTAGGTACATACTGTTGGCTTACCTACTTTTAGTTTTGCTGATAATCAATAAACTTTTAAAATTACGTTTTTCGATTAATACGCTCGCATCGAATTATTTTCATGATCTTGGACACTTTATCATAAAACATAGTTAGTTTCTTTATAAAATGAAATATAAAACTTTAATTAAAGTTAAAATTTAAATAAATTATGTTTGGTAAATGTTACAATTTAGATTTTTTGTGTGCTTAAATGTCAAATAAATGGGTAAGTAGATTTGTAGTTAGCAAAATTCTCGCTTTCTCCGTTTCATCTAGAATTAAACAGCTGTTTAAATCTACCTCCGTTCACCAATCGTCTTCTTTATTTTTGTCTGTTCCTATAATTTTTTCGATACTTACCTTGCCATGTAAAATAAATAGTTGGAATAATTCGTTTTAACGTTAATACCTTGACATCTCGAATTGGATGTTTTGAAAACACTGCTACATTTATGGTTTTATTATATTTTCTTCTCCATTGACAACATCAACAACTTATTCAAGTCTTCTTGAGTTAGCTTATAAAAACATAATGTGTTCAAACAAATACACACCCGTAGTATAATTGGAATCATAGTCGACCTTTTTAATAATTTTTTTTAAATCAATACCCTGTATTTCCATAAATACGTTAAATAAAAAAATATGACAGCTAAACGTACCTGCGATACTAAATTTGTAAAATTCATTACTCTACAAATTGCACACGTAAATGGTAAATGTTGAAGAAAAAAACCCATTTCCTTTTCCAATAGCATTGTAATCATTGTTTATTTGTAACTACTGTTCAATTGCCACGACAGACACAAACAGACATGTTTATGAAATGAAAGTTAGCCAGTAAACTAAGTTCGCACAATTGTCATTGCAATATTCTTTTTTTTTTTTTTTCTTTCGTTTTATGGCTTTACACAGATTAGCCAGTGTCAAGTTTATTATTTTATTAGTTCTCTCTTTTTATGGCTTTGCAGAGATTAGCCAATGTCAAGTTTATACCAATGTAGAAGTTAGGGAGAAATGGCGGGAAACTTCGCACTCTGCGGACGCAACTCCCTCAAACCTTTCCCAAATCAATACCCGTTAACCACTCAGAAAACCAGCCACTACACAAACGAAACCAAAACTGTCCACGACACAACCGACACCAGTCCTTTTCAAAATTAGCCAACAAACATTGATTCAAGAAAAGCGTGAAAAAACCGCGCCCGCCATATACGAAATCTCCCGCCTTTCTCCTCAATATTCTTTAATACAATGCTTCGAGTACAAATTGTTGACAATTCAAACTTTTTTGACGACCTCTGTAGCGCAGCGCGCTCTCTTTCGCATTACAAAGGAGGATTATATGGAGGTCCTAGGTTCGATCCCTGGTTCGAGTCTCGTCGGGTGGGAGGCTTCGGCCGTGGCTAGTTACCACCTTACCGACAAAGCGATTTAGTGTTCCGTCACGATGTCGCGTAGAAACCGATTAGGAGTATGGGCTTACCATACCCCATACAGGTTAGCCTGCTACCATCTTAGACTGCATCATCACTTACCATCGGGTGAGATTGCCGTCAAGGGTTAACTTGTACTGGATAAAATTATTTTTGTTATGGCTAATGTTTATCAAAGGTAGTGAAATTTTTATGGCACTGTATTCAATGATTCTTCTATCGAAAAAAATAACCTGGGTTTTCTGTCAAGATAAAATCAGTTTCAGCCCAGAGTGATATGTGATGTTTCACACCAGTTAATATTATCACTAGCATGTGATAATAATTTTTAAACCAATTTAGCCATAATTCAATCAAATGGACCAATACGGGTCCACTTGAAGATTTTAATCTACATTTATGTCATCGAATATGAGGTGTTTTACCAGTATGTAGTGAAAGGTGAATTATTTTTATTAAATAACTGTCTTATGTTTAAACAATGATAATTTAGTAGCGTTCAAAAAAGCTGTTTTTAATGGAATTTCATCATCACCAACATTTTCAGTTTCAGTTTCTTAGAGAGTAGAGATATAGGGATTGATTTATTTCCCTCATCATCTCAGCCTACTTCAAATCTTTACCAAGCATTTTAACAATTTAATGATCGTCTAGTTATCGCTAACAAGTTCATATTTATTCGTTGAGATTAAATAATAATCATGAGTTACTATACAATTAAAATAACATTCTGTCGATGGATAAACCTATTAGCTGACCCAATTTCTGGTTGCTGAACGATTGTTAATGAATTTCAAATGTTTAAAAAATAAAATAATCGATGTTACATGATTTAAACATGTACCGTTTACTAAACTTTTAATGATCAACGGATGAGAAACATAACGGAGAACATTACGGAGGGATTTGTTGTTCAGGAGTTCCAGCATGAAAATCATCACCATCATGATCAACCCATTACCAGCTCACTACAGAGCACGGGTCTCCTCTCAATATGAAAAGGGTTTGGCCATAGTCCACCACACTTGCCATGTGCGGATTGGCAGACTTTACACGTCTTTGAAAACTTTATGGAGCACTCTCAGGCGTGTAGGTTTCCTCACGATGTTTTCCTTCACCGTTGAAGCATGTGATATTTTTAGTTGCTTAAAAACGCACATAACTCCGAAAAGTTAGAGGTTCCCGAGTTGGAACCCCCGACCTCTGATTAGTGAGGCGGACCTCCTAATCAGAGGTCCTAACTAACCTAACTAGACTATCATAGCTTCCTTATTAAAAGATATTACCAACATAAAATTTAAACCTAGTCACAGAAGCTTAAAGTAACATTTTATTCTTCTTACTAATTGACACAATTTTCGACCAACAATTGTCGTAGCATTTCATAAATGGAGCAGTGAAATTTCAACAACATTGATCGACGGAAGTGGTCTCCTTATCAGTTATTTGTGATACCATTCCTATACCGAGACCCATAGGTACGTGAGAAACCGCGTAACCTTCGCGCTATCGAGTTTCGAGCCTGATGGAATCTAGTTCACTTGGATACCAATGCCTCTGTGAAATCTTGGGTTTTTTGTTGGTCAATCGTGGCAAATAATTAATTCATCGTAAACTTTGATCAGTTTGTTTTTTACGTTTCCACCTACATTTCATATCAGCAAATGTGCCCATTGTAAAATAATAACGAGTTTTAATGTTGAATCTGGTATAATAAATTCAAAAAGACTTTTATTTACATTCAATAGCGTCTGGCAATTTTCTTGACTATTAAAAAAAAGAACCTTTTTCGAAACTCTAGTCTAGAAACTAATTGTTCATTACATATTAAATTATACATGTTTTTTATTAATTCTATTGTTTCTCTTTTACTGACTTTTTTTTTATTGGGTACGATTTTTTTTTTCTAATTTTCGGACTGACTATTTGCTGTGCTAAAACCTTATTGGTTGCGATAGCGTACCCGGGCTGTAGGTAAGATTTTGGACAATCTTGTGTACCAGATTCCTTTTTCAAACTAAAACTTTTGATTTAACCATTCATTAGTGGTTTAACCTAGTTTCTAATCGAAATCTTTGTCAGTTATTGAACAAGGTTTAGAAAGTTAGGTTTTTATTCGAAAAGGTATTCTTTTTTGTAAATGCGCAATAAATAGACATGCCTAATTACTTAATGGCTTACACATATGATAACATCTGTTGACATTCTAGAGATATGCACTGATAAGTGGTTTTTGGCTGCAGACAGACTTTATATTATTTTATAATGTAAATAACAAAATAATCGTTGCATAACGATGAACTGCTCTTGGTAATGATTTTCAAAGCTAAATTTTGCTTTTCTTTATATGACCTACCTACTATTTAATTTCGTTTACTTTCCACAAATGTTTATTTCGCATAATTAATATGAAATTGCTTTTCTAGTTTTATACGCAGTGAGACATATTTTCAATATCACGAGGATATCTGTAGTTTACCTAATTTGAATCTCGGAACTAGCGACATCTGTCTATTTTACAGTTTCTATGCCATACTTTTTAGTTATCTCAGCTCGTAATGGGTTCTTTATAAATGCTGTGTTTACCAGTACCACTCCAGTATCCATATGCTCGTCTGAGTTTATGGGTTTCCTCTACGGCACTTAGTTCAACACTAGCTGAGTAAAAGTGATCTTTCTCATCAGACCTAATAACGACCAGCTTCGGACATAAAACTATCTAGCAACGTGCAGGTCTCGAACACCAAACAGTTGAAGTGGGATTTTGTTAGCCTTTCAGATGATAAGGCCAACTGCAAGAAAATACTTCACTACTCAATTATAATGACGATATAAGAGTGTATTAGACACATGATAACAATGGCTTAGATAACGTTCTAGAACTTTTTAATGCGGCTGATTAAAATGTACGAGATCGGATAGTTATAATCACTTTTTGCATTTGTTATGGATTCTTCTTTCTTATCGATTTTAGAGTTAATAAAGTGACATCCTGCCCCTAAGATCTGTGACTTAACATTTCATACTTTTAGTATGTTTAATACATTAGCCTATATTAGTCTCCAGAAGTATGCTACAGATAAATCTATCTCAAATAAAACGACGACCTCCGTGGCGCAGCGTTTTTTAAATCGGTAGGTCCTGGGTTCAATTCCTGGCTATTTACTGCCCTACTGGCAAAGACATACTGCCAAGCGATTTTTCGTTCCTGTGCCGAATACCAGCCGATTAGGAGGATGCTTTCTGGCAACGCATCCGTAGCTCCTCTGCAAATGTTCACAGGTGATCACTTACTATTAAGTGAGCCGTCCGTTTAAAAAGCGGTGATAGCCTAGTGGTTAGGGCGTCAGCCTCCTAATCAGAGGTTCGAATCCGGGCACGCACCTCTTACTTTTTGGAGTTATGTGCGTTTTTTAAATAAAAATAAAAAAAATATCACTCTCTTCATCGGTGAAGGAAAACATCGTGAGGAAACCTGCACGCCTGAGTGTTCTCCATAATGTTCTCAAAGGCGTGTTAAGTCTGCCAATGCGCATATGGCCAGCGTGGTGGACTATGGCCAAACCCCACACATATTGAGAGGAGACCCGTGCTCTGTAGTGAGCCGGTAATGGATTGATCATGATGAGCCGTCCGTTCGTTTGGCCACGATGTAATATAAAAATCTATACCTATATCCTCGACTCGCTTGTGACAAGTCCTAAAGTCAGTTGGCTAAACTAGCTGATGGCAGCTTTAATGAATCTGTTAAGTTATGATTGATTCATCATTTCTCGTGACGTAATTTTATGTACTCTGATACGTGAAACAGGAAGTACTTGTAACTGCGTCGCAATTGCATTTATATCCGTCTTAGCCAGCAATTACATGATTCGCGAACTATGTAAGTGTAATAGGCAAGTAATTTATTGCTTTTTTTTCTTCTTTGACAAGTTATTTAATACAGTCAATGTATCAATAATATAATAATAATGCTTGATAATATTTCTTTGGTTGTGCCGCGGCTCACAAGTATTGTTGAATGTAATTTTTGATCCTGAGGAATTCTTGGTTTATACAAGAAAAAGGAATATTGTTTTTTTACTAAAAAAGACTCAAAATAATGATTGAATTTATTATAAATTAGATTTTTTTATGAACTACGACTTAGTCTTTGACGGCATTTGACGGAAATCACACCTGATGGTAATTGATGAGATAAGATGGATCTGGACTGTTACGTATGGTAAACCCATACTCTTAATAGGTTTTTAGCGACATCGTAACGGAACGCGAAATCAAATTCAAATAATCTTTATTCAAATAGTCCTTTAAAAGGCACTTTTGACGCGTCAATAATTTACATAATAGTGATTTGATGGTGATAACTACATTCCTAAACTTACTTCATTAAAAAACTAGAGCTATAAGGGTTCCAAACGCGCCCCGGTCTAAGAAGAAGCCCACAACAAACTTAGCCAGGTAAATTTTCATTTTGTTATCACCATCTTTATTATATAGAATTGACTATCATGTAATTATTTTCCAAAGGTTAAGTTAAGAAAGAAACTTGATCATTATTAGTTTTGCATCACTCTAGTTAGAGTCCATCATCATCATGATCAACCCATTACCGGCTCACTACAGAACAAGGGTCTCCTCTCAATATGAGAAGGGTTTGGCCATAGTCCACCACTGGCCATGTGCGTATTGGTAGACTGCACACGCCTTTGAGAACATTATGGAGAACTTTCAGGCGTGCAGGTTTCCTCACGATGTTTTCCTTCACCGTTGAAGGAACTGATATTTTTTTTTTTAAACGCACATACTCCTAAAGGTAGTGGTGCGTGCTCGGATTCGAACCGCTGACCTCTGATTAGGAGGCTGACGCCCTAACCACTAAACTATCACCGCTTCTAGTAAGAGTACCATTATGTTATTAAGAAGCGACAGTTTTATCTCAAAAAAATAGAACCAAAAATTGTATTGCCATCTTTTTGTTAGATTGGATTTTTTGTTAGATTGAAGTTATTTCCTACTTTTAAAGGAACCCTTACTTTTTGATCACAAAGGTTATCTGGAGGAGATCGCTTGAATCGATAAGGAAGCTTTGTGCATTTTTATTATTATTATTATAATATGCAATAAAGATTTTATGTGCGCATCACAAAGGTTTGTTTTGAGTGCATATCAATACCGCGTAGTCAAAAGAAATACTGATTGTAGTGTGAATTCCTGAGCTCTCAAATGCCAGCGGCGCTGAGCGCGGCACGCAGAGTTTCGCTAGACACGGCCGACGGCCATGCGCACGCGCAGCGAGCATGCGCGTTTCCACAAAGGATTCTCTGTATTCATTCGTTGTAATTTATTCATAAACATAACTACATAAATTAATACGTTTTCTACAAGCAGACCGATGTTTCGTGCGTATTTCATTACAGTTTCAAGTTTTAGTGTTATTCACTGACGGGTTTGTAAAATCACGTTCGGGCCTTTTCGTTACTGTTGTTTATTCTTGTCCCACAAAAAAAAATTTAACGAGCTATCTGCAATTAAAATACAGATTAATAAATAGCATTCAAGAAGATTCAAATTATATAATTATTCAAACACTTAAATTCAAATATAAATAATCTTTATTCAAATAGTACTTTAAAAGGCACTTTTGACGGATCAATAATTTACATAGTAGTGAGTTGATGGTGATAACTACATTCGAGAACTTAAAACTAAAGCTATGAGGGTTCAAAACGCGCCCCGGTGTAAGAAGAAACCCACGACAAACTTAGCCGGGTTTTTTATTTTTTTATTTCGAGTATTTTTTATAGAAATGCCTAGGAGATATTGCGAAGCTCGGAAATAATAAGTGGTTTACCTACTGGTAATCATAAAAAATAACCAAATACCATTACGAATAATTATTAACTACCTAATTACAAAAATTACCTACTTAAGTTTTAAAACAGTTCAGACGCACATAAATAATTTCGGTATAACAAAATGCTTCGCATGGAATGCGCGTAATAAATAACGCTCTCGGATGTGCATAATAATAAACCACTCTAAACAAAGGAACCCAACGAAAAAAACAGCAACAAACATGACCTTTACATTATACAATTGCTGTCTGAGGCTGTCGAAAGAATTTTTGAGGTACATGTATCCTGATTGATTAGAGATATCCAACTATTTAAAGTATTAACAAAAAACCTCCATGTATTTTTAAAGATAACCGAGTGTCAAGTCTCTGCCACGTTAAGCCTTGGATCCTGGTCCTTATCACCTGACTTAATAGCTTTGATATATTAACTCTATTGTGGAGTAATATTCTACAAATAAAAGCAAAAGGCGACCTTATCACTTAAAGCGATCTCTTCCAGCCCACCTTTTGGTAAGAAGCTGACAGAAATAAAAGACGGGAAATCGCAACACTTGGCATATATACATACTATTAAAATATATTATAAAAAAAAAATCTTATAATTACTCTACAATACGGAGAACTTAACTTTCAATATTAAGAAGAACCCTGAGAATTTTTGTTATTCACTATGGAAACGGGAGTCTACCAGATTGGAATAAAAATAATTTCGTCGATGATAGGTTTGAAGCATTTATATAGCAAACTTGGTTTTTTTTAATACACTACAAGTTAGTCCTTAGGTGATGATGCAGTCTTAAGATGTTAGCGGGCTTACCTTTTAAGAGTTTGATAAATCCACACTCCTAATACTAATTAGGGGTGTGGATTTATATTATATTATATTTTCTACGCGACATCGTGCCGGAACGCTAAATCGCTTAGTGATACGTCTTGGTCGGTAGGTGGGTAACTACCCACAGCCGAAGCCTCCCACTATACCAGACTCGAGCCGGGAATCAAAACCAGGACCTCCAACTTTATAATACGACAGCGCACGCACTGCGCCACGGAGGTCGTCAAAAATTACTCGTATCAATTACTCTTGATGGCGTGACAAGTATCTCCACCAGACCAGACTTCAGCAGGGACCTCCAATTTTATAAAGCGACAGCGCACGGGGATAGTCAAGAAAAACAAAAACTTGGATGTTCCTAAGCCGTCAGTGCGTAGTATTGAAACGACAGCGCACGGGGGTAGTCAAGAAAAACAAAAACTTGGATGTTCCTTAGCCGTCAGTGTGTAGTATTGAAACGACAGCGCACGGGAATAGTCAAGAAAAACAAAAACTTGGATGTTCCTAAGCCGTCAGTGCGTAGTATTGAAACGACAGCGCACGGGGGTAGTCAAGAAAAACAAAAACTTGGATGTTCCTAAGCCGTCAGTGCGTAGTATTGAAACGACAGCGCACTGGGGTAGTCTAGAAAAATAAAAACTTGGATGTTCCTAAGCCGTCAGTGCGTAGTATTGAAACGACAGCGCACGGGGGTAGTCTAGAAAAATAAAAACTTGGATGTTCCTAAGCCGTCAGTGCGTAGTATTGAAACGACAGCGCACGGGGGTAGTCAAGAAAAACAAAAAATTGGATGTTCCTAAGCCGTCAGTGCGTAGTATTGAAAATTATTAAAATCTCTCATCGGGCAGTCGTGATTCGTGAGCGCGGCATCCTTGAGAAACAAGTGTAGCATTTTCTAATAGCACGCTGTACAGGATGCTCCTGGTATGTGGGTCGTTTGGTAACGTTCAATGTCGTGTGTACTGCGCGTTTCGACTTAACGATTGACTATTATATTATATACTACATATCACTTACAAAGAGTTGTACTCTTATGTTAAGCTTGCTAAACTGTAGCTGTGATAGCCTAGTGGTTAGGATGTCAGCCTCCTAATCAGAGGTCGGGGGTTCGAACTTAGTTATAACTTTTCTGAATTATGTGCGTTTTTAAGCAATAAAAATATCACTTGCTCCAACGGTGCAGGTAAACGTCGTGAAGAAACCTGGACGCCTGAGAGTTCCCCATAATGTTCTCAAAGGCGTGTGAAGTCTGCCAATCCGCACATGGTCAGCGTGGTGGACTATGGCCAAACCCTTCTCATATTGAGAGGAGAATGCTCTGTAGTGAGCCGAGAATGGGTTGATCATGATGATGATGATTAAACTTGTTTATTTTTAACAAAGTGCCAAAAAGGTCGAGGTTGTCAATTCAGTGCGCTTATTTTTATTTACTAACAATTTTATTCGCTCATTTGAATTGTACAGTTCTGTTTTATAATGATAAAATAGTCATTTATATTTTTCACTGTAAATTGATAAATATATTTTGAAAACCGACTTCTTACGCCCGTACTATCAGTGTTCTGAAAGATTTGAAATGCAAAGATGGCACCCATTGGAACATTCGAATTTATAGTGGGATTTCGTTACTACCAATGAGCGAATAGACTTTCTTATCAGGCGTATAGTTAGTTATATTTGGGAGATATAAGATCACAGCCAACACGCACACGCAAATGTTTTAACACTGACGATCTTTGGATGAAAACGATATTATTTCCTTTATATAATACCTCATCATCAGCCAACATTTATCCACTGCTGGACATAGGCCTCTTTGAAGTAGCGCCAACTCATCCTGTATCCGGCCTTTCACATCCATTCGATTCCTGCCACTTTTCGGAGGTCATCACTCCACCTGGCCGGACCATATCATACTACAAATGTCCAACTTCTGGGCGCATGCTTCAATAGGAGAGAGAATACAGAGCTACTCCGGTTGAATTGGAAAGCGGCCAAACCCAAGTTACTGTGTCTTGTTGATTAGACCCTGGAATCGAACTGAGAACCCTACGAACATATCCACTAAACCAACGTATATATACCACCTAAATACATCAAATTATACTACTATTTAAAGAGGCATAATCGCCCCTACTGTAGTGCTTCTTACAAAACATTGTCTGTTATACCTTTTTACTTTTAAAATAACTTTAAAAAAAAAGGAGAAGGCGCTGGATTCTTACATATTTATGTACATATCTGTTTCGATGATAATAATGTTATTGTAAATATTTACACAACTTATACTTCAACTTCACCTGTACACACTCGGCGGCACAAAGCAAAAATAATAGGTGCTTTCAATGACAATAAATTTATAAATTTAATTTTTCTTTGTTCCTAATATTGCTTTGTATTGTATATTCTTTGACGGAGAATTTTACCGGTGTAGAATTTTTGTGAGGCGCATAACATCTGGCCTCAAAGACATTGATTCGTGATGACCACGACCGCTTTGCAAAGAGTGTAACGACGAAGAAGAAGAATTTTTATTAATTTTTGTATCATCATCGTCAACAGCCTAATCTTCTCTAATTATTTTGTGTGAGGAGAGAAGGTTTCAATAATTCACCATAAATACTCCCTTTGCATTGGATTGACAATTTTAATGATAATAAAAAGTTGATGTTTAATTAATTATTTAATTTTTTTCTTATTTACTACAAGTTAGCCCTTGACGGCTATCTCACCTGGTGGTAAGTGATGATGCTGTCTAGGATGGTAACGGGCTAACCTGTTAGGAGTATGGTAACTCCTAATTAGATTCTACGCGACATCGTGCCGGAACGCTAAACCGCTTGGCGACACGTCTTTGTCGGTAGGGTGGTAACTAGCAACGGCCGAAGCCTCCCACCAGAGCAGACTCGTGCCGGGAATCGAACCCAGGACCTCCAACATTATAATGTGACAGCGCACGCGCTGCGCCACGGTGGTCGTCAAACTTATACTATACTTTCCGAGACACGGCGTGGTAATTTATTTTTCTATAATAATTTTTTTCTAAAATAAATAAAAGAAATAATAAATTTTAGATGTCCCTTGATTATACGTAGTAATTTTTCTAGGAAAAGCAACAACCTCACAAAGGTCAGCCGCTGTATTACATGTATTGAATACATTTAAATGGTCAGATTTAGCATAAAATTTATTATTTTCCGGCGTTAACACATTTCCTTGGCCAATTATATTATAATTAACACAATCTAAAAGTAATTGCTTCCCTATCAATGACTGTATCTCTAGGAATTTAAAGCACTTATAACATACATTGTTATCCTTAATAATAATAATATAATTTGCTTTTGTAATACATACATACATGATCAACCCATTACCGGCTCACTACAGAGCGCGGGTCTCCTCTCAATATGCGAAGGGTTTGCCCATAGTCCACCACGCTGGTCATGTGCGGATTGGCAGACTTCACACGCCTTTGAGAACGATACGTTTTGTGGGTTGTGGTAACGTATCGAACTTGAAATGTCATTTAAAGATTGACTAGCCTTACATTGCCAGATGTTGCTTCACGTAACGTTCTCGAGGCAGTCTGTAGGACGCTATTAGTATGCGATAGATGATCGTCTGTTGATTTTCCTCTATAAAGCCCTTGGTACAGGCGTTTTTAAGGGCATTTTGTTGCAACCATTTACATCGGTTACCGAGATGTTCTACTTTTTCGATATACTATTTTAACATTCTTCATGTGACCCTATCTACATAACCGTAAAGCATGAAAGGGTTTGTCTTCTAGTTCTTCGCTTTAAAAAAAAAAAAAAAAGATGGAGGGAATTTTTCAAATGACTGTATCAATAATATGATAGAATAAAATTTATAAAGAAAAAAAATATCACTTGCTTCAACGGTGAAGGAAAACATCGTGAGGAAACCTGCATGTCTGAGAGTTCTCCATAATGTTCTCAAAGGCGTGTGAAGTCTGCCAATCCGCATCACATGGCCAGCGTGGTGGACTATGGTCGAACCCTTCTCATATTGAAAGGAGACCGGCGCTCTGTAGTGAGCCGGTAATGGGTTGATCATGATGATGATGATGAAAATTTACAAACTGCGCATTTTGTCCTCCAACATGTCAAGACGAAAGCTAGTTCCTGTTTAACAAACACGCCGATATTCAAGATCGCCGTTAAAGTCGTAAAACACGTAGGCCTCTCGACTTAAAAAAACTGTTAAAAGAGACAATGTTATGTGTCAGACAGACATCTATCTTGTTTTAACACTTACTTTAGCTAAGCAAAACACTCTCTAACTATAGAGAGGTCTCAGTAATCTTTGTGACGCGTCTAATAAAGCCGCTATAAAACAATCAAAGAATATATAAAAAGCACATAAAGTTGATTTGAAAGTTTACAGGGCACTTCACATGGTCTACAAGTTTCAATTTAGAACTAAGAAGAGACTTGTCCAGGCAAAAATAAAACTGTCTTTAATAGTCAGTCAGTCAGTCATAATCAAGTCAAATATTTGTTTTGAAGTCACACGTATTTCAAAGTCGGGCGGTCATTCGTTTCGTCCTTTCAAACTATCTCAAGCCAGCTCGACTTTGAAGTAAAAGTGTAAACAAATGTTTTTTAAATATGTAAACAAGGTCAAACAAAAGTATGACAAATAATCACGACCTTGTCATATTCTTCCACCAGACGCTTCTAAATTTAGTAATCCAGTTTTAAATCTATAACTTTTATGCAAATAGTGTATAATTATCATCATCATCATCATCATCATGAACAACCCATTACCGGCTCACTACAGAGCACGGGTCTCCTCTCAATATGAGAAGGGTTTGGCCATAGTCCACCACGCTGGCCATGTGCGGACTGGCAGACTTCACACGCTTTGACAACACTATGGAGAACTCTCAGGCATGCAAGTTTCCTCACAATGTTTTCCCTCACCGTTGAAGCAAGTGATATTTTAATGTTTTAAAAACGCACATAACTCTGAAAAGTTAGAGGTGCGTGCCCGAATTCGAACCGCCGACCTCTAATTAAGAAGCTGACGCCCTAACCACTAGGCTATCACCGCTGTATAATTATAGTAGTATATAATTGTCGTGTCGGTCTTTGATTTCTTTATAACTACCCGATATCATCTCATTAATATTTGAAACGAAAGCATAGCCTATAGTGACTTCCATTAATATATATTTTTTATTTTGTTTCTATCAACCCAGATACAAAATCTGCGGAGCAATCAATATTTCTGCCTTTTGATATGAAACGAAACATCGAGCACAAAATAAAATCATACAAATCAGCATAGCAACAACGAAAAAATCAGTGTAATACTTAAGAAAACCCAACAAATGCAGAACCTCGGACTTTTTGGAAATAGCATAGCAAAAAAGGTCACAGAACGCAAACCAGCTAATAAAAATACAATCAGGTTTACCATAAACGTCTGCTCGAATAATAAATACAATAAAATACTTATCTGATATGGAAATTATATGATGTAACTGGCGAAAAAAAATGTTGAATGGTTTGACTGAATACATGATAACATTATTTCTTTTTATCTGTTGTGGAAAAAATAAACATTTATCTGTCATATCTGTGGTCGTTTGTAATCTGTGGCATCGCACGCCCACTGTCAACTTGTGCACTGTTCACACGATTCCAGTATGTTGTTTAGCGCTAGATTGTGCGAGTCAAAACTTTCAAATAAAAAAAATATCGTTGTAAGTGCTGGTCTGAAATACCATATGGACAACAAAACTGCCAAATTTACATTAAATAATCAAGCTTTTTCTAGATTATTCAATATAAAGACAAACAAACTTGCATCTATATAATCAAAAAAGTTATCTTTAGCACTTACTTAATCTCTTAATATTTTGTCTTGTGTCATTCAGTAAAGTAGACGTTACCAAACCTGATTATTCGCTGTATTTAAATAAAGCCCAAGTAAACTTTTTATTGATTCAAATCCATTAACCAATTACGTTAATCCCTTGAAATAAAGCATCGGGATACGACAGCAACAGGGATAGCTTGAATATACAGTCCAGCGTTTATAGGGAGTGTTTGTCTTGAATATTATCTTAATATCTTAAATATCTATGGCAAAAGGCAGTAATCTATACAGTAAGTCAATAGATAGTCCAGTTCAATTTATTATCATTCGGTCTTGTGGGAGTAAATCTTTTTATCTGCAAAAGCATTTTAACATTCCCGTACGATGATACGTAGAAACCTGCAGCTCACAAACTGCGCTTCCACCTCGAATCTCCATCATTTTTGCTCTATATATATAATATATCTACAGTGCGATCTCTAAATGGGATTATGTAAACTGGCTATTAAAAATAAAGTTCACAGGTTACTGACACGTACACGTGATTTGACCAGATGTCAACGAAGTTCGTTATTTGAATAATTACATTCAAATGATAATGCGATGTTTATCTGTGACCAAATGTTACTTTTTTAATATTGATAGGCACATTTGATCATTAATACAATAAAAAAAAAAATCTAGATCACAAAATATTTAAATAGACAAGTCGTTAAAAATACATTAGCAAAAATACTTTGCCTGCCAATCACTTAAACTAATGGGAATATGTTTATTTTTAAATAAGACAATAATGTATACGAATCGTTAGTCTATCATGATAGTACGTATCTTTTGGAGAGATAAAATAATATCTGAAACACATCGGCCGTTTTTGCTTACAGCAAACGCGATAAATCGCGGCAAAATTCTAATTTGGGAACGGTAATTAATAGTCAATTAATTTGAAATCTGGCAATGTTTGGCGCTCTTTTGAGGTTGTTTAAATTTATAACACTAATCTATACTCATTTGATGTTCATTAAAATTTATATTTGAATTTGTCGATAGACTATGAATATAGTTGAAATATTATGTAGGCATATCAATGAGTTGATTCAAATTTAGAACGCTCAAATAATTTAAAAAGAAAGTGAAAATGTATTCCTTGGAACGCGACGGATCCCGCGCGGGCCAGTTCCGCTCCGTGTTACGCCGCGCACGTAGGTACGTCGAGGCCATGCTAATTAGCGCTAGCGGCCTCACGAAATCGAAAGTATCGCCTAGATGTGGGTTGCGAATTGCGTGTAAAGAAACGTAACTCGTAGATTATGGATTTAGAAGACATTTTCCGACTGCATCGTTCTAGTTTCAAATTTTCTTTTTTCTTCGGCCGAAGGAAAATAATTTAAAAACTTAACTTGCAAGCATCATACTCAATCATTCCATTTTCAAATAGATCTTCGTTGATTAATAAAATTTATTTAGTTTATACTTAGGTTTTTTTCTTCATTAATGAGTCAAGGTTATAAATTATACAGCCTAGTCTTCCGTTTTTAATTTTATCATACCAAAAAAGCTTTGTTTCATGTTAAAAAACACTCATTGCTTTTAGATATAGTTAAGTATATTTGATTAGGTAGTTGATTTAATAAAATATTTCAAAAGGAATTTAATTATTAATTACCTATGACTAGTAGAGGTTCAATCGCAAATATGAAACTGACCTTTTTGGATTGCATACCAGACGGCGTCAGTCACGTCTCACCTACCTTTGAATACTAATGCAGTCTGGGCTGTGATGAAATCGAAAGCATTTATTTTGTCAACGTTCGCACGTCATCGCGTACATAACTTCATCATTATCTGTGATCTCGATGGTCTAGCGGTTAGTAAGTTTGACAACAGAACATGAAACTAGGATGGTTTTAATTTCCGAGTGGAGGTTTAAGATTTTTTTTCTCTTTATAAATTTACAATCTTTTGCCCCGATGATATCTACGTCCGTAAACTTTAACAAGTCAATCCGCGTCTCTATAAACCTTCGTTGTTATTAAGAGTGGCTGAAACCTCCTACATATGCTGACTTGTGCAGATTTAGTAGTCATAAATTCCCGAATAGTCCCTCGCCGGAAACCGTACCCATGACCTTCCGTTTACAAGGTCACCTTCTGGTCGGGGAGGTCGCCAGAAATAAATAATCGCTTAGAGTACACAACAATAGCGGATATCCGAGTGACATAAAGAGGTTAGGTAATGATGTTTTTTCTTATCTATAATGAAGCCAGATCACGATCGCGTGATACCTACTTGCTCAAGGTCAGATAGAGTTTGACAAATGTCGCCATCTTGGCAGTATCACGACTTTGACTAAGGAAAAAGATAGACGGTAAACGTGACTAAAAATTGTATAAAGCTACTTCAGACAAGGCGATTTCACTCACTTACATTCACCTGTCTTCTGTCGAGTCTGTAGACATGGAAGACTCAAAGCCCCAACGTGCGAGCACAAATATTATTGCTTATAATATTATAGATTATTCGGTGTTATAACTGGGAAAATAGTCCAATAAATGGTTTCTTTAGGAATGGTTAATAATTCATGGTAATTGAAATGTACAACCTTTTGGATTGTAACTAAATCGTCGAATTATTGAGATGTGTTTTTAAATTCTTGCTGAATTTTGGAACAAAGATAGCTTGTGATTAGATGTAACGATTGTAGATTATTTTTGACTTAATAGATATTTAAATAGTAGGAAATCTTGAAAATATAATGTTCCGGTAAGTTTGTCAGAACTACGACCTCCGTAGCGCAGCATGTGAGCTATAGTATTATAAAGTGCGAAGTCCTGGGTTCAATTCCTGTTTCGAGTCTAGTTTGGTAGGAGGCTTCTGTCGCGGCTAGTAACTAGCAGAAAAACTCTAGTGCATGTTTATGGGTGACATTACTTAACACCAGGTGATCCATCTACTCATTTGCCCACGATGTAAAAATATATTTAAAAAATAAAAATTCCATGAATCTAAGGATGTCTTTGCGTATAATATCAATGGCAGTCTTATTTTGTTAGGTCTGAATCTATCTTTGTCAATTTAATCTGTGATTTACAATCGGAATGTTGTCTTGAAATCAATAGAGTATAGACAATAAAGCGATTATTACATGTTGCACAGAGCAAACAAAGTGCAAAGTGGTGAGACCAAAGATATTGTAAACACTACTCAATCCAAGCGTGATGTAGTTAGGCTTATAATGTGACGTAAATAAGTGAGTGTTTTCACATACAACAAAATAAATCGGTTTTAGCGCAAAACAGGTCCTAGACCACACCAGTATAGTAGAGAATCTCAGAGTCTTAGAGTCGATTTCCGACAGTGAGTACTTTCTCAGCTCCTAACCCGGAGTTACAACGTTCAGTTTACGTGCTCGGTTAATATCACTAAGCCGAGGTTCGGCCTCAAAGGAAGCGCCCTTAGGCAGAGGTTCCCGTATCTTCGAGCCCTAGGGCTCAAAATATCTTCTGGCAGAGCTTCTTTCCGAAGCTCGCCAAACACGGTTACGCTGTGGCAACCAATAGGGTTAGCACAGCTAATAGTAAACAATAAACAGCAAGTACAATTTGCTATATTCCGCCGACAACCGGGAGATTTGTATAATAAGCGCGAAAAGTAAAGTCTTTACTCTTCGCGCTTGTGAAGTCAACATCTCCTGAGGATGATCCGGTGTCGGGTCGAAACGTGCGTAGAGGTTCTAGTGGAAGATTTTGTGTGGTGTTATATTATACAAATCTCCCGGTTGTCGGCGGAATATAGCAAATTATACTGGCTGTTTATTGTTTATCATGGACTACCGCAAACGCCTACTTCTATTCATTACAGCTAATAGTGTCTGGCTACCTTTACTCGTTACGTGTAAGCAGCGCGTTAGTAATATTCGGGTGCGTGGAGCGTGAAATGATCACACGACTCGACTTAGCATAAAACACATTCAATGCAATCATCAAGCCATTGAAAGGTTTCCGTTGGTTTCATTCTATCGATTTCATCTGTGACTAAATGTGCGTCTTTTTTTATACACTTCAAGTTAGCCCTTGACGGCTACCTCTCCTGATGGTAAGTGATGATGCAGTCTAGGATGGTAGCGGGCTAAGCTGTTAGGGGTATGGTAAACTGCTATTGTTACTGTACAGTAACTATACTATACTTGTACGAGTACGCGTATCTGTACTGTTCGGTTACTGTACTGTGTCGTACTGTTTGGTTTTTACGTGACGCTACGCTAAATCGCATGGCGACACGTCTTCGTCGGTAGAGTGGTTACTAGCCACGGCTGAAGCCTCCCACCGGACCAGAATTGAGCCGGGAATCGAACCCAGGACCTCCAACTTTATAATGTGACAGCGCACGCACTGCGCCACGGAGGTCGTAAAGTCGTCTCTAAAGAAAGTTTTATCATGTGGTACTAGTAAAATAACCGCCGCTGAACGACAATAGTGTACCGATTACATGTTACAAACAATAATTAGGAAGCTGAGAAGGTGACGTTATCAATCACCATAACACTTTGCCTTTAAATTACATATTGCGGTTTATACTGAGTGACTTGAAATACGGACAAGTGTATGAAAAGAAAAACGGATTGAATATAACAAATTCGGCGACGTTATGCCAAGCAATTTAGCGTTCCGGGACAATGTCGCGTAGAAACCAATTAGGAGTATGGGTTTACCATAACTAACAGGTAAGCCCTCTACATATTAGACTCGACATCACTTACCATCAAGTCAGATTACCGTCAAGGGCTAACTTGTAGTGCATAAAAAGAAATTTAAATAACTGCGTTCATACAATGTCAATTTGCTTATATTGTTATTAGGATTACTTATTCATACATAGAAGCGGTGATAGCCTGGTGGTTAGGGCGTCAGCCTCCTAATCAGAGGTCGGCAGTTCGAATCCAGGCACGCACCTCTAACTTTTCGGAGTATTGTGCGTTTAAAAAAAAATAAAAGTATCACTTGCTTCAACGGTGAAGGAAAAATAGTGAGGAAACCTGCACGCCTGAGAGTTCTCCATAGTGTTCTCAAAGGCGTGTGAAGTCTGCCAATCCGCACATGGCCAGCGTGGTGGCCTATGGCCAAACCTTTCTCATATTGAGAGGAGACCCGTGCTCTGTTGTGAGCCGGTAATGGGTTGATCATGATGATGATGATTCATACATAATCAATGTGTTCATTGTATGTAATCCTACTTACAATTAACAACAAGACCCTTTCAGTTATGAAATATTTCAGGTTTCTCTGCCGAAAAACTATCTACAGACGTGCTAATATGTCTACTGCGGACACGTTTCAATTGGTAAATAATAATAAATAGTTAAAATTAAGTAGCCGTACATACGTGATTTTAATTATATACACCGCAATGAAACGCCACGCGACACGTGTTGCGCTAAATCAAATCGTAGACTCCATAAATTTCTTAACTTAACGAAATTGGCATGCATATCTACACTTTTACTAATTTTATCGTGAGGAAACCTGCACGCCTTAGAGTTTTCCATAAGGTTCTCAAAGGCGTGTGAAGTCTGCCAATCCGCACATGGCCAGCGTGGTGGACTATGGCCAAACCCTTCTCATATTGAGAGGAGACCCGTGCTCTGTAGTGAGCCAGTAATAGAACATGATGATACTTTACAGGTTACATTGTGAAAAGGACTGGATACGTTGTTCTTTAGACTTGTCAATTTAGTTTATTGATCTTCTTCTACATAATTCGCACCATTATCTACTTTCTTATTATTTATATCGGGTTTTTAATAATAAAACAAATATATATTTTAATCTTTATTTAAAGAGATCGCTGATTTTTATTCATTTAGATCATTTTGATATCTTTAGCTAGCAACTGTAACTAGGTAGGTACGTGTCACATACTACGTGAGATTGATGAAGAAATGTGAGCTGAATTAGCTCACTTGGTCACAATCGACGGTGACGGAAAATGTCGCGTCTGACTACATTTGATGATTATTGAAATCCAAGTCTCCGAATCGACTGTACTTATAAAAATTAGTCTTTTTTTTATACACTACAGGTTAGCCCTTAACGGCTATCTCACCTGGTGGTAAGTGATGATGCTGTCTATGCTGGTATCGGGCTAACTTGCCAGGAGTATGGTAAACCCACGCTCCTAATTGGTTTCTACGCGACATCGTGTAGGAACGCGAAAACCCTTGGCGACACGTCTTTGTCGGTAGGGTGGTAACTAGCCACGGCCAAAGCCTCCCACCAGACTAGTCCAATTTTACAATGCGACAGCGCAGGCACTGCGCCATGGAGGTCGTCAAAAAATAAATTTTAATGCTTCCGAAAACAAAGTAGCTCGGTGGGGTGATATATAAATAACATTTAAATCGCTGTTTAAATGCTAATATAAGAACCGTGATAATATATCAAATTTCATTAATGATGATGTTTTGACTCATATCAATCATTCTCATTAACGATCGCTTATCACAGCTATCAGAATGTATATCAGAGCTTTGTTATTCTATTGATAACATCAGTTCTCGAACATTATGAAGATAGCTAATGCAAGTGATAATTTCAACCACAAGTCAGCCCGTCGGCAATCTCACCTGGTGTTAAGTGATGAATTTTTTTTTATAATCTTTTTTTTTTGGGACTTTGGTCCAAAACATGGACAATTTGGACATGTTAGCCCCATCATCTCCTAAATTAATAACAAACAAAATTATAACAAATAACTCCTAACAAACTTATAACAAAAAAAATAACAAAATTATAAAAAAAAAATAACAAAATAAAAGTATGACTACTACAAATGTAACAGACACAACCTACTTACTTCTGCAGAATTATTTCAACAACAGATTTAAAACCTTATGTTGTCGGTAGACAGAGGAGGCTCGAAAGAGCGCCTACGTCAAATCTGTAAGTGATGATGCAATTTGAGATAATAGCGGCTTAACCTGTCAGGGGTTTGGTAAGCCAATGCTACTAATTTTTTTTTTTTTTTTTTCGGACTGTCTATTAGCTGTACAAACCCTATTGGTTGCCACAGCGTAACCGGGCTGTAAATAGAAACGGAGCTGGTATTTTCGGTACCGGTAGTCAGTCTCGGGTCACTTGGGATGAGATCCAAGTCTTGATGCCACAAGACCATACCGGCCCCCAATGCTCCTAATTAGTTGCTACGAGACATCGTGCCTTAACGTTTCATCGCTTAGCGACATGTCTTTCTCGGTAGGACGGTAACTAGCTACGGTTAAAGCCTTCCACCAGACCAGACACGAACCAAGAATCGAACCCAGGATATCAAACTTTATAGTGCGACAGTGCGCGCGCTGCCACGGAGGCGGCAAAATTTGAGGTTTCAGTTATGGCGATTAAGATCCTAAATAAATATACAATTCATCATCATGATCAACCCATTACCGGCTCACTACAGAGCACGGGTCTCCTCTCAATATGAGAAGGGTATGGCCATAGTCCACCACGCTGGCCATGTGCAGATTGGCAGACTTCACACGCCTTCGAGAACATTATGGATACTTCTCAGGCGTGCAGGTTTCCTCACGATGTTTTCCTTCACCGTTGAAGCAAGTGATATTTAAATATACAATGATTGAGTTGATATAATTTTTACAACAAAACTTAGATTTGGTTTCAGCTGAAATAGCTTAGAATCCGCTTAACTAGTCAGAAATACGCAACCCATGAAAACTCGCTTTCAATGAAAACCGTGTACAACACGACCAGGGGTGATTGCCCTCTACCTATAGCTTGGGAGCTGCCGGTAAATTTTGGGGTGATACTTGACACTACTTTGTATAACTATCATGTTTAACTAACGCTTATTTTATTTAAACAGGGAAGCATTATTCTTCCATTAGCATTATTTAGCATTATTCTAGCCCTTATCTATAATTGCTTGATATTTGATCGATTTTCTTTTTTATACACACAGCATGTTATAAACTATGCCAAATGTTTGCTCAGGTTTTTGACCAGTGAGCCACATTCGTTTGATAGAATATAGGTCTTTATGTTAGACAGTGTCTTTGAGCATGATTAAGTGCATGCTAATGTGTCTAAGTAATTTTTTAAACAACTCCAACCTTCTCAGGAGGATCCTAAGGTATGCACAGCATTTATGCATGTATACGCTTCAGATAGCTGCTCAGTAAATAAATGAACAATTTTATTCAGTGTAAGATTAAATTGATTGTACAGCAATCAACGGGTGCTTTGACGTACAATCAATTTAATCTTGCACATTTTGGTATAAAATCTATATCACAAAACTGGCATAACGCTCACTTGTACCGCTATCTACATAATCTGCGCAGATATCTGTAAATTTAACTGTTAACTGTGATGTTTCACATTTGCCAGGCGTTTCATGGCGTCTAAATTCCTTTTAATTTAAAATATTTATCCATGATTTAATGTTTTCACAAACCTACAATATTTTTTAACTTTTTAACTTTTACCATTCGACAATTTATTTCGTTGCTTGTACTGTTTTAAATTTTTGATAGTTAATCTGTGCATTAAGTTATTCAATTCATCTCTCTATCTATCTAATTCGTGGTCGGTGCAAAGTTTAATCTTTTATCAAGCACTTAATCAAAATCTCCCATCAGCTCCCTAGCCGTGAGCAGTTCAATGGAAGCCGTTTGCAAGCGAGCATTGTTTGGAAATAAATCACACCGTACCCGCGTTCCGTATTTCGCACGTTACATTTCGCACGCGAAACCGAAGTTCATTATCGATTTAGCGTTTTGTATCGTTCAGGTGCGGTGGCAGTGAAAGCGTGGAAACGAGAAGAGGTTTTTGTTTTATTTCCACTTTAATTTAGCATTTGACATGATCTTACGGTGTCAATAGCGGGAAGCTTATTAGGGGGTATAACGAACACATTTTTTTTTTTCGGACTGTCTATTAGCTGTACTAACCCTATTGGTTGCCACAGCGTAACCGGGCTGTTTGGCGAGCTTCGGAAAGAAGCTCTGCCAGAAGAAATTTTGAGCCCTAGGGCTCGAAGAAACTAAGGGAACGACTGCCTAAGGGCGCCTCCTTTGAGGACGAACCTCGGCTGAGGCGACGTTTGAGATAACGGGGGGGTCAACGGTGAGGAACACTTACCTCTTACCAGTTTCTATGCGGCAATTTAACTGTGCTACATAGCATTGGGTTTATCCAAAATATCGCTGTTTGCGTTTACCAAACTAGCAGCGTTTTCTTTTACTACGCTATGCAAGAGTACCTATTATAAATCATAAACATAAGACACATATACGCTTCTTCTATTTGTCGCAGGCTTCGTCGCATAGGAGCAAGGCGTTTACTTTAACAACAATTAATATCGAGCCTACTATACTTAGTATTGCCAGATGTAAAGCCATTCATTCTAATTGATGGCAACTTGACAGTCTTCCTCCCACACTTTCCTTGCATTAATAAATACCTAACGAAGATGCGTCACAGACTTAAACGTGGCTTAAACCTATTCTTGCAGTATTTACGTCATAATATTATATGAATGCCACTACGAAACTAATTATAGACATAAATGTCTTCAAGAGTCTTCTTGGAGTCCAGCCTCTAAAATCAATTTTATGAACACTAGCTGGGGGAATTGAGTGAAATTAGCTAGATCAAGATCATTGGGAAATGGAAATGCAAAATTTAGACGCTGAACATAAAAAAGAACATTTAACAATTTTGCATTTTATATTATTTTAAATCGCTAACAGAAGGCCCCTACATCTAGTTCGTGATAAATAATGTTATTTATAGATTACTTAAATACTTTTTAGTGTCATTGTTCGAAATAACACAGATAAGTTGTTATTTGCTTGAAGTCGTGCGATTCACGTGATATTAAATTAAACTACGATATTTTGAGCAAAATTTGACAGCTGAGAATACGTTGATTATCATGTTTTTTCTGCTATTAAATGGTTCAACTTTCAGATAAACTAGAAATACGCAAGTAATTGTTTACTCATCATCATTATGATCAACCCATTACCGGCTCACTACAGAGCACGGGTCTTCACTCAATATGAGAAGGGTTTGGCCATAGTCCACCACGCTGGCCATGTGCGGATTGGCAGACTTCACACGCCTTTGAGAACGTTATGGAGAATTCTCAGGCGTGCAGGTTTCCTCACGATGTTTTCCTTCACCGTTGAAGCAAGTGATGTTTTAATTTTTTAAAACGCAAATAACTCCGAAAAGTTAGAGGTGCGTGCCCGGATTCGAACCGCCGACCTCTGATTAGGAGGCTGACGCCCTAACCACTCGGCTATCACCGCTTCAATTGTTTACTATTGGTATTTAAACCATAACATAATAAGAATCAGGTGTTATGTGTTGAACTGTATCTTTTTTATTTACGACCTAAGAACAGTGACAAAGTACTAACATTAGTCCATTAGACGTTTATCTGCGTATACGAGCACGCCATAACAGGACCTTTTATAGACATCAAGAGAAAACCGACCTTTTACGAGCACTATGACTAACAACGAACAAAACAAGTTTGTAGAACCTTTTTACGTACATACATACATACATACACAGTATAAATACTTTTACCTATTCCGTAGTATAATATCTCAAACTCCAGTTTCTGGGAAACAGATCAAATCGACGGTATTTAAAATATCTGTCAAATTTAATATGTGATCAAATTGAATCTTATGCAAATTAATTGATACTTGACTTACTCCATACCCAAAAATAGGATACGTGTTGAGGTTTTCGTGGGTAAGACATCGCAACAGTGGACTGAAGTTACCGCTCTAATTCTCTCTTTCTTTATAAGAGAGAAGGGTTGGTAAAATGCGGTATGGATTAGTAGAAAATAGGTTGAAACAAATCCTGTTTTGTGCAAAATAGTGGGATATTTATATGCTCATCACGTTTATAATGTCATATGCTTAAAGTTTCAACGTCATTTATAAATATGTATATACTGTACATAATATGTGATCAAATTGAATCACGATCTACAAACCCGAAATATTGTAATATTTACTGCTTTAAAATTATTTTTAGCGAGAAAAGTGAACGAACCTTATCCGTTGTTAGTGATTACCAACGGCACTAAAAGATTTCTCCGAGACAAGGAGAAAACCTAATATTATTGGATTTTAAATGCCATGCTCATCATACATCATTCATCATTGTTTAACTAACTATAAAATAAAAGATTAATTTGAGAATTAATAATTTGATCAATGACTAATACGAGACTAAATAACAAACAAAACAAACATGTTTATGAAATACATGATTTTGATGACGACAAAATAATGTGTAGCGATTTATTTTACGCCAACCATCCAACGTGCCTTTTATTTATTTCACTACAAGTTAGCCCTTGACAGCAATCTCATCTTGTGATAAGTGATGATGCAGTCTAAGATGATAGCTGGCTAACCTGTTAGAGGTATACTCCTGAATGTTTTCTACAGCGACATCGTGCCGGAACGTTAAATCGCTTGGCCTGTCAGTATAGTTACGAGCATTGTGTAAGTAAACTCACTTTCTCATTAATTCATTCATGATCAACCCATTACCGGCTCACTACAGAGCACGGGTCTCCTCTCAATATGAGAAGGGTTTGGCCATAGTCCACCACGCTGGCCATGTGCGGATTGGCAGACTTCACACGCCTTTGAGAACATTATGGAGAACTCTCAGGTGTGCAGGTTTCCTCACGATGTTTTCCTTCACCGTTGAAGCAAGTGATATTTTAATTACTTTAAAACGCACATAACTCCGAAAAGTCAGAGGTGTGTGCCCGGATTCGAACCGCTGACCTCTGACTAGGAGGCTGACGCGCTAACCACTAGGCTATCACCGCTTCGCTTCATTAATTCGAATTTACCAAAAGTAAATGCAATGAAGTAATTAGATTCATTTACCATCTTCGTTTATAAGGAAAGGAATACATTAACAGAAACATACCTAACTGCCAAACAAGTTAGCTAACGTGTGTATAAACGCAGTGTACTTGTCTGTTTTTGGATTAATTAATCAGCGATTAACGTCATGTATAACTCACGCCAAGTTTTAACCGCAGCTAAATTCTTTAACTATTTTGGACAGACATCCTTATCTGATGGTAATAATATTAATTTATTTCTATAAACTTGGAATGTCCTTCTCGGAGTTATATGTCTTAGATCTTATGCAAATTTATTGATACTTGACTTACTCTATACCCAAAAATAGGATACGTGTTGAGGTTTTCGTGGGACCGTTTCACATCAGACACGTAGAGGTCAACCACGAGGGTTCACGCCTTGGTTATGTTGTTCAAGTTTATGATAATTAGGCCAATTTCTTTTTACCTTGACGATATTATCTATATCCCGCCTCGACCTCTTACCTTGGCGCTTAACTTTAAAGGCGTCGATTTGGCTATAATATGTGGTTTACTTTACTAATTACTAATTAAATTACGCGGTGACAGCCATTACATCAGCTGTACTTATATTTTCATCGATTAACCTATTAGAACACGCATTGTATGCATTTGTTTTCATCGCCTACTGGTGAAACTAATGAAAATTTGCCTTACATTGAGATAAATATTTAAAAAATTCATATGGAAAACAACGCAGCCTTTGCGTAAAAATAACGTTAAAAAGCGTTCAGTAAAAACTGAAACCAGTTTGATCGAACTGAAACATAACAAGACGACATATCGATTCAATGAGAAGAAACAAAAATAGTCACAGGCTATAAATAAAATTAAATAAACTGTAATCTATTTAGAGCTATAGTTATATATATATGTGTAAGGCCTACAGGTCAATGTCAATACATCGGCTTAGTTTGGCTATTCAAACACACGGCCGAATTTGATCTTGTTTTTAAACTTGTTGGCCTTTAATTGTGCGTAACAAAATATTTTAATTAGATAATCTGGCCATTGAATACATAATGTGTATAAAGTTAAGTACATACAATTAATATGACATAGTGTGATCTAGTCCAATACTGCGATTTCTGCAATCGAAATTATCGATGATGCAAAGCTACAGAGCTCTGTAAAAAATACGCTATCCTGTATCTAAAATATTTGTTATATTACTAACTAAGATAATTCATCAGTACTACACTTGGGTTTTGTTATGTTAATAGATATAATATGTAGAATTCAATAGTAATTGACTTTTTAAACAACACGTTACAATGTAACGCTGGCAGTATGTAAGTCAAATGCGTCATGGATTGAAACCTGTTAATCCACATTTGGTGTAAAGTTTTCCTGCAGAGACACACATGGTATTGCATGACACCTAAAATAAATTTTCCACTCTGTATAAAAATATATTGCGAGCCCATATTGCGTGATTTCTTATAGACACAACTTCAAAATATGCGTAATACTTAAACATGGATAAAATTAGTCTACAATGTAATTTCAATTGTTTCAGAGCGAGTCGAGTTACACCTCTTCAGAAGACAGCTGCGGTGGCGGTGAACACCACGCGGTGCTGAGCTACGAGCAAGTGAGGAGACTTAACGACGTCATGGACGAAGTGGTCTCCATACACGGCCGGGGAAACTTCCCAACCCTTCACGTCAGGCTTCGCGAGCTGGTGGCAGGAGTGAGAGCCCGTTTGGAGGCCGCCCAGAGCGAGGGAGGCGCGGGAATTTCTGTCAGAGACGTGCGTCTTAACGGGGGAGCCGCGAGCCATGTCTTGACCGAAAACCCACAACCGTACTCAGACATAGATCTGATCTTCACCGCGGAGCTGCCTACCGCGCGCCACTGTGACCGCGTCAAGGCCGCGGTTCTCGGACATCTCTCCACACTCATGCCGGCCACCACGCCACGTCGTCGCGTCCCACCCGCAGGCCTAAAAGAAGCCTACGTCTCTAAAATGGTGCGCGTAAACTCCGACGGCGACCGCTGGTCGTTGATCTCCCTCGGGAACTCCCGAGGCCACAAGTCCGTAGAGCTGAAATTCGTCGACACTATGCGCCGACAGTTCGAATTCTCGGTTGACTCATTCCAGATAGCTTTGGATTCGTTACTCGCGTTCCACGAATGCGCTCAGCTCCCGATAGGAGAAAACTTCTATCCAACTGTGGTCGGCGAATCTGTATTTGGGGACTTCAGTGAAGCCCTCCTCCATTTGGCAGAGAAATTAATCGCAACTCGGCAACCAGAAGAAATCCGCGGCGGCGGTCTCCTTAAATACTGCGCCCTGCTGGCGAAGGGCTACCGGCCGGCGCGACCAGACAAGATAAAAATCCTGGAACGCTACATGTGCTCAAGATTCTTCATTGATTTCCCGGAGCTCGGACAACAGCGCACGAAGCTCGAGGCATACTTGCGGAACCACTTCGTGGGGCGAGAAGAAGAGACACTAAAGCACAGGTAAGAAATGTTTTACTTGCCATACGCCATGCCATACTTGAGGCAACACTATGATTCAATTCGATTTGTTTATGGCAATAGTATTATATACTTAGTTTAGAAGGAATTTAGCATTTACAATATACGCACGATCTGCATCATGGCTCTGGAGTTAGAAGGTCAATGATAACATAACAAAGCTAGATCGGCATCATTTTATCGAATGACATAATTTATTATTCCAACCTTTGTCCTGCAATCTTTAATCAAACTAGTGTATTCCTTTATTGAGTAGACACATTTTATTTCATAAGAATAAGGCATATTTCATAGCATATTTCATAGCATATTTTTTTAAAATTTTAACCCGTAGTTATCACGGTTACCAGAATTTATGGTACTCCACCCAATGCTTTGAGTTAGAGACAATAAAGCGCAATCGTAGTCGCCCCTCATTACTTGCTTCCAATAGCAGTGTAAAAACTAAAAAATTAACAATGCGTAAGAATGGTTTGAGATCATTTTTCCGAAACTAGTACCGTTCATTCCCATGTACTTTCGGCTCATTTTCCTGCCTGATAGTAGTTAGTCGGTTTGCTCGAATGATCTCTCACCGTTATGGATCTTCTGCTTACTATCCGGATGTATTACAATAACTTTAGTTCAGGTATTTTTTGTAACTTGGTGCAATAGTCTGGTGGTGACAGTGTCGACTGTGCAGGTACCTGACGCTGCTGCACAGCGTGGTGCGGGAGTCCACGGTGTGCCTGATGGGGCACGAGCGGCGGCAGACCCTGGCGCTCATCGAGGCGATGGCGTGCCGCGAGCTGTGCGCGCGCGCCCCGATGCTCATGCCCGGCATGGGGCTGGCGCTGCCCGGCATGGCGATGCCGCCGCCCGGCTACTACGTGTGCGTGTGCGCAGCGTGCGCCGCGTGCGCTGCGTGCGCCGCCTGCGCCGCGTGCTGCGAGTGCTGCCGGCCCGCGCTGTGCCCGGCGTGACACCCCGACTGCGCGTTCGAACCACGATGAATTTAGTGCCAAATGTATATAATATATGTATATGTATATGATGAAATTCCACGCTATGTACACGCGTGTTGTATATACTGTGAGATTACGCGCTACACTATCGATTCTGAAGCGAATCGGCCCGGCGTTCTCGCGAGAGACCCAGCGTCAATTGGATGTTGCTCACTCTACCTGGATCAATTCTCGTCAATTCGTGCGACCGCCGCCCTCGTCTCGCTCGCTGGAGAACGTAGCGTAAAGTCGACCCATCAGGTCAGATCAACCCCCTGCGCACCATATTGCGATGTACTACACAAATCGGAAACTAATTTGACTGCTATTGATGGAGTACTTTTATTTAGAACAAAGAATAAAGGGGTACTACTTTGAGACATTTCAATCTGTTTAGTTTAGAAATTGTGTTTAACCGAATGGCACTATTGGTTTTATTCTTGTAACCACGGTTTCGCCAATGGAAGACTGTCAGCCGGTCGGTGGATGTGATCGTCGCTTCCATAGTTCGGTGCTAGGGGCGTTCCGCGCCCGGACACGGACAGGCAGTGCCCGGCACGTAGACGTGAGGTAATTTCTAGTCGTACTCCTCTCGTGTTGACGCATTAATATGTTAGCAGTACGAAAACTATTTAATTCACGTGACGGCACACCACGTCAACAAGTGGATGGTCAGCCTTTGAAAAGACTAGTTAGTTATTTTTAAGCTTCGTATGTAATGATTTAAAGTTGTTCCCGTTAATGTAGTGGCATGTCTCTCTTCAGACCGCGTCAAAATTTAAAGAGCAGGAAAGAAGACCATTTGTCCTTGTCTGTAGTAGTGCCGTGTACAAGAATATGTTAAGCGAAGTAGCGTTCATCTGACGTGAAAACAATAGATGCCGAGCTTACGCACACTAAAATTTCGTCGCCTAAGCCGAGGTTCGGCCTCAAAGGAGGCGCCCTTAGGCAGTCGTTCCCATAGTTTCTTCGAGCCCTAGGGCTCAAAATTTCTTCTGGCAGAGCTTCTTTCCAACGCTCGCCAAACAGCCCGGTTACGCTGTGGCAACCAATAGGGTTTGTACAGCTAATAGACAGTCCGAAATAATAAAAAAAAACTAAAATTTCGTACATGTAATAAATCTACCTTCGAAGTCGAATGGTCTTCGTGAGATAGATCTACTTATACATGAATCACTAAAGTTAAACACGGACGTGGACTCGAAGTTACGCGTTCTCTATGTAAGTGCGCCTTTGTACACTGCGACTTTTTGACCGCCCTATAGATAGACCATACGCGAGGCCCTGATTCTATGGGACATTGAACTCGTGACTACATAATAAATGTGGTTTTGCTACTTTGAATCAAAATCCTGGATTTGTAAACTTGCATAACTTAGTCTATTCGCATGGAAAATTTAACAACTATTTTACTGTTTAATTAATCGTGCGTTTTGGTCATACTTAGAAACAAATATACAGCACCGCGTCACTAAGAACTATTTCGTAATATAACTAAGAAAAATCGTTGTCGCAAGTATTATGTCTCAATGCAACGATCGCGGTTCGTTAAGTTGCGTCTGTCGCGCTTGAACTGCGCGCAAAAAGTCGTCCTATGCAAAGTATGATACCGTATGCTTGAAATATAAGCAATGATAACTCGAACAAATCCCATTTTTACTCTAAATCGGGCAGTGTGTTACTACATCCATCTTTTTTATTAATTTATTTGTTTATACATTAAACATAAAATTATGGATAAAAACTAAATAACCCTATATTTCTCTGTTTATTAACTGTCAACATTTCAGTATCTTTATTATTGCTATGGCACTTCATCCCGTTTCCAGTATCCGGTGAAATGTGATCTCGGAATGGACGGCGATATTAATTATTTACAAAAGAAGCTTAGGAAATATTGCATACAACTCCATACTTCCATAAAAGTGCATTAATCTCGCAATGTTTAAATTTTTGTCTGACAGTAATCCAACAAAAATTTGACGCTGTGTATGTTTCTCACTGCTGGATTTAGGATTAAAAACAAGTGGCACCAGATGTGCAGTTAATAGTTAACCAGTTCGAGTGTAAGAGAGTTAAAAGTTTCCGGTTAAAAACCGTAACGACTGTGTTAAGTTTGTTTTCTTGAAAATGTATACTAGGTGCAGAGCATTGCGCTGGTTTCGATGGAACGGTTCCGACCCTCGCTGTGGATAATGAGATAACCTATTTTACGATTGTATTTATTATATCTGGAATTCGTATGTACTCCGTGACACCCGGTTTAACTATGAGCACTGACAGTATAGGTTCCACCGACCAGATCTTCAGTGATGGTATCAAGTAGAACCTTTACTGTGCAGTCAACTGAAATGTAAGACTATAGTAACGTCTATAAATCCGGGAGTTCTTAGGGATTACTCTAATATTGTATACGGCTTGGCGTAAAGTAACAAAGTAAGATAATTTTAAATGAACTCTAAAAAGAAAAAATCTAAAAAAAAATATATATATAACTAAGATGTGTACAATATTAAAGATAACTTTTAAAAATAAAAACACAATATATAAAGATCTACCCAGACATATCAGAGTCATTGGTCCCTCAGTAATCCGTCAGGGACGGAGAAAAATTGCGCACCATTTAATTGCTATTCGGTAGAAGCGGCAACCAAAATTTCGGGTAATGCCCTGGTAAAACAACTTCTACAAAAAAAACAATGGTGTAAATTTTCCTGACAATACAACGTCAAGAAAATGACCCATCTGAAAAGCTAAAGCGCTATTACAGCTGTATCTTTTACACTGGCGTCGTTACTGGCGTGTTGCATGTTGGCGTCCTGCGTGCGACCAATCACAAAACGTGCCCGTTTGTTCAGGAGTATTGTGATTAGTCGACTGCAGGACTCTGAATTGAACGCTGCTAAAGACGTGGTTGGACGCCGCGGTGTTTACTTTAAGGTAGCGCTGTCAGCTCACGTCACTAACTTCAACGGTTATACAGTTGTAACAGTTGTAACAGTTTTCATTATATTATTAACTATAAATGGGTATATTTGACGTCCTTGACGTATTTGAGAGTTCTAACGACCCGGCACACCTGAAAAGCCGGACCTTGATATGTCTGAGTGAACCCTAATGAATATTTTAAGAATATTTACACGTTAGTCAACCGAGTACTTAGGAGAGTTTTTATTAATCCTTAAATACAACAGTATATTGTATTAAAATGTGATTTTATTGTTGTAGTAGTAATTTAATGTTGTCGACGTTTATATACATATTACATAACAATATAACATAGTTACATTCAATAGAGATATATCATGTTGTTGTATTTTAACTATATATAGATATATGAATGAAAGTGTCCGGCCAGCACGTGTTATGTGGGGTGAGTTTTTTTAACACAGAAATCTCTTAACAAAAATATACTCTGGTACATTAAAGTGTACTGAGTTGTTACAACTGTTTTTTTATTGATATCTAATATATTACTTAATGACATCAAATTAAAATGTCACCGAACAAATTATAACTGCAAACGACTTTAAGGTACATTTAAATACTGTTACAAACCATACAGGTTTAAGCATATTCTAGAAGAGAACGTTGGGAAACGTGATGTAATGAAAAAACTTAGAAGCGAGTGAAAGTACAGAAATAGAAGATATCCTATTCTGTTTTGCACGATATTGAAAAGAAACGCACTTTAGATGAATTTAATGAACCTTCCGGTTCGCAAAGCCACTAAGGTGTCTGTCTAGAAAAACTTATCCCGTATATTTGCCAGTGCGTATTAATGGTAATATTGTTAACAAGCATAGCATGGTGTGAAGCTTAGTTATTTTCGCGTTAAGCTGTATTTACCCAGAGTAATCAAGTACAATCAAGCTTGTAGATTTTTGTGGTAGTAACTACTTACTTCTTTAAGGCTACTAAGTATATTAAAATTACACGCTACCCATGTTAGAAAGAGTTAAAATAAGAGTTATTTTAGAGCAATTTAACGGATATAGCTCGTACTACAGACTATAAGTCACTTTAGCCATCCTTTGTATGTGAACTCTTCATAGAAATCGACTTCTCCGCTAAATCGTACAGTCTCATTATAGGTTACGTAAGAAACTGCTGTTTTATACACATATTTAATGAGTTAGCGAGTGAAGGTTTACATAACTTAGTTCGGAACAATGAATGATGCAATGAATTTTCAGATTTGCTCACTTTTCGAACCAAACTTTTAAAGATCTCATTTTTATTAGATTTCAGTGTTTTTAGTCGGAACGTTAATTTTGATAAGCGGCAAACGCTTATTTGGGTCTTTATATTTCGATGTTTTTTTCACAGTTGGCATGTAATAAATTTTTTTTGCTAAAGATTCAGTTACTGTACTTAAAATGGTTTTCCTTTCCTTAAGTAAAGGTATTTTAAATTAATGACTGCGGTTAAAAACATAGAAAACAATGACGTCGTCTTAAAGTATAGGAAAATTTTTGCCTATCGTTTGATCTGGTCGTAACAATGATTATTATACTTACTTTATATTGTACTTAGTATACTAACAAAGTACATAAAGTAGAATCAAATTAAAACTATGTACATCTTAAATTTCTTATTAAGAAAGATTGTAAGTGTAAGGTTACATTATAGACATACATAGTTAACTGTATTAAATACAATTGGGGAAAATAGCATTTTTAAGCTACGTACTTCGCCTTTACATATTGACTACATTATCGTGCGACAGTCGCTAGTGTGACCTTGCTCCTTAGTATATTATCACTAAGATTACTTGCTACATCGAGACAGGCGTCTAAGTTGTGATTCATGATCTTTTTAACGAAACGTTTTAAACAATCTTTTTTTATTCTCTTTATATAGGCTTAATTTTACAAGACATGTTGGTGTATTTTCTACTCTATATCATTACTATATAAATCTGAGCTTCAAAATTTATATTATATATAATATGATAATTGAAATATATTAAATGGTATATAATTAAATTAACGAATTATTACTTACTCTTACTCGGGCCTATATTCTTATACAACAGGTGTTTTTAATTTGTAAAACTTAATGTTAAATTTTATTGCTTGTGAAATTAAGTCAACAAGAAAATCTGTGATTATAAATAGTAGATCATTTATTGGCGCTAGCTCTTCCTACTACCCCTTTATAATACGACAAAGCTTCCAATGATGAACGATTATATATTTTTGCTATCATTCTTTGCCTATAGTTGGAGAGGTTAGAAAAAATAAGAAAAGTAGTAGTCCAACTTCAACAATGGGTATGTAACTCTGATATAAAACTATGTGACAGGATAAAAATAATATGGCACTTCGATATGCGAGAATGTATAGAAGGGAATACGTTTGAATCTTACTAACGGGATCTTCATATCGACTTGTCGGCATTTTTTGGCCGATAAAATAATACATATTAATCAGTAGAGAATGCTTACAAATTTCTTTTTCGTAAACTATTTTTAATTGATTTTTCAACGATCCATAATGAAAAATAGTTATAGTGGTTAACCACGGTACACTTAACTGTTATAGTAAATACTAATAGGTGCATCTTTGTAATATAAATCGGTGTAACCCATTCTCGCACATCCTAATCAAAAAACAGCCTGTATGATCTGTCATCCAAGATTAATCCGTTGTAAGAAAAGTTATTGAGCTATTGCATTGATTTCCTTATTAAATATTTTAAAAGATCTTATTTTTTGACTGTAAATTAATTATTATAAAATTAGTTAATAGTACCAACTGCATGCAGAGCATCCTTTTGCTGTTTATAATTTAATAATGCCCCTCGTAGTGTGGGTAATGCACACCAATCTGGTCGTCGGTAATAACTACTCTATATTGTGTAAGACAATTAATACTAAAGACTCGCACACACCACGGGGTTGCTCGTAGTCCGACGAGCTCTTTAGTTGTTTTTTATAAGGACCAACACACACTCAACAACCGGGGGACACAATATGGCTAAGGTTTTGACACAACACCAATTTCTCATCACTCACCAACTGAGTTTTAGGCAGAATATAATTGTTTAATTCAGACATACTTCTAAACAAATATCTAAGAAGTCATAATTTGCGAAGGGACTACCTTACTATTTGAAGGTTAAGAAGGACTACCTTACAATTTGAAGGTGAAAGGGACAATATTAACAAACACACACTTGGTCATCTATCTCGGTTTCTCTCAAACAATCTTTTAACACGTGATGTGCATTTTCAAAATATCTGCTGTCATTACGGAGTGACTTTGATTTTACAATAACAATATGTCAACAAAATAAACATTACAATTCTGAACTGACACTGTTATCTGTTAACAAATTTTAGTAAACCACATGTTGTTTCAACTTTTTTTTTCCAAGTATAAAAACACTATAATAACAAATTAAATTGATTTAATATGCTTAGTTCTAGAGTCTTCATCATGATCAACCCATTACCGGCTCACTACAGAGCACGGGTCTCCTCTCAATCTGAGAAGGGTTTGGCCATAGTCCACCACGCTGGCCATGTGCGGATTGGCAGACTTCACACGCCTTTGAGTCATCTAGAGTCTTACAGATGATCAACTCTATCTTGCAAGCTGTAACACAAGACATATTAATATTCTAGTAATTTACTGACTCAAAGCGGTGATAGCCTAGTGGTTAGGGCGTCAGCCTCATAATCAGAGGTCGGCTGTTCGAATCCGGGCACGCACCTCGAACTTTTCAGAGTTATGTGCGTTTAAAAAAAAAAAAAAAATTAAATATCACTTGCTTCAACGGTGAAGGAAAACTTCGTGAGGAAACCTGCAAGCCTGAGAGTTCTCCATAATGTTCTCAAAGGCGTGTGAAGTCTGCCAATCCGCACATGGCCGGCGTGGTGGACTATGGCCAAACCAAACCCTTCTCAAATTGAGAGGAGACACGTACTCTGTAGTGAGCCAGTAATGGGTTGATGATGATGACTGACTCAAAAAACTTATGGTCTTAACTTATGGTTTTATGGACCATGTTTGTAGAGTCAGTGCAAATCCCGTGAAGAGCACGAAATCAAGCACTCGATTAGTCGAGATTCGGTTTAACTCATCAGCCAATATATTTTTGATAAATTATTCAGATCGGCGTTATTAACATAGCTCGGCTGTATGTTGTAGCAATGTATGTCTGTTCTTCGTTCCTTCCTAGTACTATTTTTTGAGACTTTTAGCTTCCAGGTACGGTCTAAAAATACACTATATTTTGTGTGTTATCCGAGAGACATTGCAACTTAGGTTAGGGTTTTATTTTTTCTGTAGTTACCATCAGTTTTCAGCTAGCCTAATTTTAATTGTATTTTTTAATTATTTCTATTTTATGCACTTGGCGCTTGTGTTGCAAGCCTAGTACCTAAATAAATATAAAAAAAAAAAACATAAACATTTGCATATGGCCTTAATTCATAGAGTAATTCGAAAAAAAAACTATTTTTATTATTCCTTATACTTAAAAAAATGCATGTTACATTAGAAATATATAAAGAAGTGTTATGAACACGCCAAATGAATTTTAACGCAAATACGCAAGCGCCTGATTTTTGTTTACTTCGTTGTTTCATAAATAACGTGTTCAGAGACAACAAATTTCGATATTAATTCTAAATGTTAGTAGTAACATATATTAGTTTATTTAATGAAAAACACTGATCGAAATTTGAAATATACGATTCAAGTTTTGAAAAACACCAAATGTGTCTTTTGATACATATGACGTTGGAAATTGAATAAGGCATAGCTCTGACGCTGTTTTTATTTTCCATATTTTTGTTGCAGTTTTGTTTGCCTAAAGCCGAACGTGTAACATAGATAAATAACAAACTGAAATCACTAAATTCATTAAAGTACTCAATCAATAAAAAGGTACTAAACGTGAACCCTGTTTCCAAATACTACTCCCAGATTAATGAGCATATAGATAGATTTATGCGATTAAATCAGCCGCTGTCATGTCAAACTTTAATATTTATCATGTTAGTGCAAATTTGTCATCGCAAGTTGCATTTCTATGATTTTATAAAGAACAGGTTGGCCCAGTTTAGCTAACAGTTTCGAGTGCGGGATTTGTACTTATTCGATTGCGTGAAAGTTAACTGCGAATTGTATAGATTCGATACAGCGCCATCTTTTGTTTAACTGATGGCGCTCTTTCGCTTATATATAAATTGAGTTAACTCTAACGCAATCGTATAAGTAAAAAATCTCGCTCTCGACACTCTGACCATCAGTTTATCTATCTATATGAAGCACAAAACAAAACATGGAACACGCAGTTTGTCAATAAACACGCTTGTGTGAGCTAAGACCAATTCAACATGTAAACAGTTTCCATTTACTTTTTGGCATTGTTTTCCAATTAGATAGCTTGCGTCAAATCCACGTAACAAATGACCTTAATGCAAACAGACCGTCACGATTTTATTTATTGGTTCTGTTTCGTGAGGTGGCAGAACAAACAGTGTCTAATTGCTTTTGTTTCGATGCCTTTATTAAAAATGATTGTTTTAATATTGAACTTGTTGTTTCTATTACTGTTATTATTGGTGCGTATTCCATTTATTTTGGGCCTAATATCTAACGAACCTGTTATTTTAGCTTGTGAATTGGCGCGTTTAATAGTTTCAAATTAACGTATCTCTCATTAGTTTTAACTGTTTTGGGAAGTGTCATTTTGCATCATCCAAAATAAGTATCGCCAGATTGTCAACGCATTGTACTTTAGATCAAAGATCGAACTGCATTGATTTGTTATTCGATATCAATCGTCATAAGATTTTCCCACATTGAGACACATTGTCGGTATGCTTCAATATTTAGGTCACTATAGACACATTTCGCGTATTAGATATTATAAGGCAGGCATATCTACGGTTTGATTCTTTTTTGAAACTCTTGTGTTGATTGATAAAGATGCATGTTAACAAGTAACGGGTTGTATCTATGTACGTTTGTCGTATGACGTATCCCTACCTATTACACAGATCCGTTGGCTAATTGCACAGTCTCTTACCAAATTGCAGACGATTGTGATAGTAATTCCATTACAGTAGGATTGAGTAAAGGCAATTTCTATTGTTTAATTTTAAAACCTCTAGTATTGGTTCCAGCTGTCACAATCACAGGTATGAATGCAATTGCGTTGTGCAACTGACTCCTCTTGTCTTTCACCACTTGATATTGGGCCTACAATAAATATTGTATGGTCAGCAACAAAACTATTATATATATGAAAACTCGATTAAAGACCTTGCTCTTGCGGCATCATTCCAGCCCGTTTTTTTTCGGGTTATAACCTTAGTGAAGGTCGAGATTTTTTTTTAATTCTCATTCAGAACTAGTAAAGTTTTGAGTGTGGTTTTTGTTGCTGTCCGTACAAAAGTACCAAGAACAACGCGTGTCGCGCACCTCGCTCATATGTTAAAAGCGATATCGCGCCAAAATGACTCTCTAGTTAAGGTACGCTAGTACATAATTCCTTAAGTTGTACACATAAGCTTATTAAATAGTTTTTATGGAATATATTTACTGCATACATGGTGGAATTAGTAAGACTCCGAAGGCGAACATTTCTTTACGATAAATAATATCAAAACCCTGATACGGTTAATAAAAGCACATCGCCTGGTAATGAAAATGACAAAAATATTTTTCATATCTGAATTTAATTTCATGTCAAAAACAATTTGCGTTGCTCGACACCATAACTTAAATTTACCAGAGTAATGACTATAGCATGAGAACGAAGTTGAATTGAAAGAGCTGAATTATGACAAGCTGTTTAACAGCTGTCATTACGCCTCTTACTATTTGAATCATGATTTTTGCAACAAATCAAAAAAATTATAAAAATGTTTTTTTTTATTTGTTGTAAAACTCAAAACTGTTATAAATAGACGTGACAAAATCGTTGTTTTACGTGTTATGTACTCGTGCGTTTTGTTATTGCTCAAGTTAAATTTATGTAATTTTTTACCAGCGACGTATTTCCAAATACCAGTATCAAGTACTTTTGGTGTCTTCTACATCAAAAACGTAACCGCCGGCGGACTCTTCTAGTTCCAAACTTGTATTATTTACATTTACTCGTATAGATATATTTCTCTCTTCAAAGTAGCCTGTCACGTGTAACAACTGACTTGCGGTGGCGCAGTTGTTGGTTGGCATAAGGATGATAACTATAATTTTATTATTATTATATTTGTGAAGAGTTTTAAGCTATTGTAAATTTTACAGAAAACTAAATAAAAAAAATGTTGTGAAAATAAATTATAAAAAAGTGATAAACAGTGAAGTTTTGTGTATCATTTCATTTCCCTCCATTCTCCATATTAAATCATATTACACATTAATTAAGGAGATAGCTTTAACTGCCTCGTTAGTAGTAGTTCGATGATCATCATCATCATGATCAACCCATTACCGGCTCACTACAGAGCACGAGTCTCCTCTCAATATGAGAAGGGTTTGGCCATAGTCCACCACGTTGGCCATGTGTGGATTGGCAGACTTCACACGCCTTTGAAAACATTATGCATAACTCTCAGGCATGCAGGTTTCCTCACGATGTTTTCCTTCACCGTTGACGCAAGTGATATTTTAATTGCTTAAAAACGCACATGACTTCGAAAAGTTAGAGGTGCGTGCCCGGGTTCGAACCCCCGACCTCTGACTAAATGGTGGACATCCTAACTAATAGGCTATCACAGCTTAATTGAAAACTTGGAATCCAAAACAAAAAAGTAGATATGAAACATGAAAATTATTCACTTGATTGAACATGAATATGTATCCGCTAAAACCTGAAACCTACATGGGAGCAGAAGGTCTGCGTTTTAAATACCCTTAGTGTGACAGCTTTTCCCTACAGAGGGAAAAGCCGATATTTCAGGAGTATGCGATTTCTGGCGGGTAATTGTATAGTAATTGATAACGCTAACTGTAGCTTTTGACGATCTCCGTGGCGCAGCGCCCGCGCTGTCTCATTATAAAGTTGGAGGTCCTGGGTTCGATTCCTAGCTCGATTCTGGTCTAGTGGGAGGCTTCGGCTATGGCTTGTTACCACCCTACCGACAAAGATGTGTCGCCAAGCTCTTTAGCGTTCCGGCATGATATGAAACCAATTAGGAGTATGGATTACCCCTTACAGGTTAGCCGCATCATCACTTACCATCAAGTGAGATGCCGTCAAGGGCTAACTTATGGTGCATATAAAAATCTACAATACAATAGTGGCCTTATCACTAAAAAATGATATCTACCAGACAACCTAGCCCAGGATATAATCCAAATATAGCCAGTGTACAAGAGAACAGAATATATGGACAAATATGTAAAAACCTAAAAATATATATATATAAATAATGACTGGGTCGCCATCACATCGCATCGGGGTCGCCATTCCTGCACCTTGGAACTCAAACATCTATCGGTTCTTAGAGCTTATTGCTTCAGGTTCACATATTGCCAGATGTGCTTCGCAACTCGATGAGCGATGGCGTATTCATTTTTGCTTTTATACCACTACAAGTTGGCCCTAGACAGATATCTTACCTAGTGGAAAGTGAGAATGTAGTCTAAGATGGTAACGGGAACCTGTTAGGGTTATGGTAGATCCATACTCCTAACTGATTTCTACGTGCCATGCCTTAAGGCTAAGTTGCTTGGAGGCTTTCGGGTCTTTGTCGAGTAGTAACTAGCCACGGCCTAAGTCGATATATATTTAATTGAGTTTTCTACGGTTTATTTCTGATTAATTCTCTCCATTCTCTCTCTCCATCCCCCGCTGAGTGACTGACAACGAAACGTACATAAAATTTATAGCTCCTTTATTTAATTTATTAAGGATTTTTATTCTTATGTACATACATGCCAGCCCTCGTAACTCCTTATTTGTATGCATATATTATGGTTATAGTGAACTACTACCTAGTGTAGTACTACTAACTAGTATAGTACACGTGAAGCTGTGATAGCCTAGCGGTTAGGGCGTCAGCCTCTTAATCAGAGGTCGGTTCGAATCCGGGCACCTCTAACTTTTCGGAGTTATGTGCGTTTTTTTAAACAATTAAAATATCACTTGCTTCAACGGTGAAGGAAAACATCTTGAGGAAACCTGTACGCCTGAGAGTTCTCCGTAATGTTCTCAAAGGCGTGTGAAGTCTGACAATCCGCACATGGCCAGCGTGGTGGACTATGGCCAAACCCTTATCATATTGAGAGGAGACCCGTGCTCTGTAGTGAGCCAGTAATGGGTTGAACATGATGAAACAGCGTTATTTTCAAACATGAATTTTAAAAGAATATTTCTATTTATAACTGACATCCTTGAACTTTGTCTTGTTTTAATTTAGGCACCTACTATATTAATGTCGGCAATATAAGTTTTTAGCGTAGGTAAGTACATGACCAGTAGGTGTAATTACTGTGCTCTACATGATAAGGTCACAAAGTTAATCGCCTTGCTCTAATGATCGTCTTATAAAAATTTAATTAACTCTGTCGCTATTCGGATATCATCAATCAAAAGGTCGTTGTCTTGTCGAACTTTGATATCTTCTTTGTTTTATTGCATCCCATTAATTAATATCTCAAACGGGGATGTCGGTTTAATGGATTTAAAATTATCTCAGCGCTCGCTGCTCTCCTATAATTTTTACTTCAAGGTTTTCTACTTTTATTTCATCATCGTCTGAATATAGCTTTTTAGAGTATTAAGTAATACTTAAATTTTGACGATATGATTGACCTTAGTGCAGTGCGCGCGCTTTCGCATGATAAAGTTGGAGGTCCTGGGTTCGATTCCCGGCTCGAGTCTGGTTTGGTGGGAGGCTTCGGGTGTGGCTAGTTACCACCCTACCGACAGAGACGTGTCGCCAAGCGTTCCGACACGATGTCGCGTAGAAACCAATAAGGAGTGTGGGCTTACCTTACCCCTAACAGGTGAACCCGCTACCATCCAGGATTGCCTCATCACTACCACCAGGTGAGATAGCTGTCAAGGGCTAACTTGTATATTAAAAAAAGATATTCTGCCATTTCGTTGTGTCTCAGATGTTAAGTGCTTACCGTTGGCAAACTAACGAAATTTTACTATTAAACTACCAATTCTTGGGTAATACCTATATATTTCCACGTACACTTTTTTTCAGCATACCTATCTATACTCTTTTGGACGATTAATGTACATTGAATATATATATATATATATATATATATAATATTTTTAATTGATTATCAGATTAAGAAGAGTAACTGAACTACCGCATTCAGTATTGCATAGCCATGTAGTAGTATTTAACTGAACAATATTCTCCTCTCCTTTGAGAGGAGGTCGGTGTCCAGTAATTAAAGTTTAATAGTGATAATAAATTGAAGCTGTGATAGCATAGTGGTTGGAACGTCCACCTCTTAATCAGAGGTCGGGGTTCGAACCCGGGCACGCACCTCTAACTTTTCAGAGTTATGTGCGTTTTAAGCCATTAAAATATCACTTGCTTCAACAGTAAAGGAAACCACTGTGAGGAAACCTGCATGCCTGGGAGTTCTCCATAATGTTCTCAAAGGCGTGTGAAGTCAGCCAATCCGCACAAGGCCAGCGTGGAGGACTATGGCTAAACCCATCTCGTACTAAGAGGAGACCCGTGCTCTATAGTGAGCCGGTATGGGTTGATCATGATGAGTGATAAAAAGGGACTTTAGACAGCAGAACAGACGAAGTCACGGGCTCCGCTGATCTACGAATAAATCTAAAGTTTTCCACGTTCTTTTGCAAGTCAAATCTGCCACGAATAGACCCCGAATGGGGACAAATGGGGCATAATATTTTGACACCGAACATTGAACCTGAACTGAAAATCAAATATGTATGCTTGAGCCTCTTCAATAATACATGTCGTTGTACGGTACAGCGCTGACACTCGGGTCGACACCACTGCAGAATTGGGGCCAAACCAGCATATTTATGGTTTGGAGACTTTTGATGTGTTCGGGCGAAAACGCTGCGTGTACGAGTATGTTCGAGCCTCTACATGTTACATTCACCGCATCTAGTATATTATATTAACAAAGAAAAAAAATTAGCATATACATTCAATCAATCAATTAATCAGTCTATATTCAAATTCAATTCAAAATAATCTTTATTCAAATAGTCCTTTAAAAGGCGCTTTTGACGCGTCAATAATTTACATAGTCGTGATTTGATGGTGATAACTAGATTCGTAAACTTAAAACTAAAGCTATGAGGGTTCCAAACGCGCCCCGGTCTAAGAAGAAGCCCACAACAAACTTAGCCAGGTAAATTTTATTTTTGTTATCACCATCTCACATGCCAGTTAAAATTATATTAAGAGCTATCTTATTAGAGCAATATTTCACACCCATGCTTGTTTATCATTTATGTAATCCTTTACACTATAGTAGGACTTTTCTACAAGCTTACGTTTTATAGACGCTCACTGCTGGACATAGGCCTTTCCGAGAGCGCGCCACCACGCACGGTCCTCCGCCTTCCTCATCCACCCGCCACCAGCGATCCTATTCAGGTCGTCGGTCCAGCGAGCAGGTGGTCGTCCTACGCTGCGCTTACCGGTACGCGGTCTCCACTCCTGAACACGTCTGCCCCAACGGCCGTCGGTTCTGCGACAGATATGCCCCGTCTACTGCCACATATACATTAACAACTGTAATTAAATTTATACTCAATATAAACTTGCATTTTTTTATACACTACAAGTTGACCCATGATGGCTATCTCACCTGGTGGTAGTGATGATGCAGTCTAGGATGGTAGCGGGCTAACCTGTTAGGAGTCTGTTAAACTCACACTCCTAATTGGTTTCTACGAGACATCGTGCCGGAACGCTAAATCGCTTGGCGATACGTCTTTTGTCGGTAGGGCGGTAACTAGCCACGGCTGAAGCTTTCCACCAGACCAGACTCGAGCCTGGAATCGAACCCAGGGCCTCCAACTTTATAATACAAGTGTATGTACGTCGTATGTATGTATGTATGTCGAGGAGTATACAGAGGAGTCATAGAACACATTTATCAACAGCAATGAAACACTAATATTTTATCAAACAATTTATTTGCATACCACAAGAAGAAGAACAATAAAAGACGAAATAAGTATGATACAAAAAGGCCGCCTTATCATTTAGTAGAGATCTTTTGCAGGAAACCTTAGATCCTTTAATATAACAAACATACATTCGTTTAACTACTCACTAATAAATAAAAAAGTTTATACACAATTAAAATAACGCACAGAATTAATAAGCTAATATACCATAGCACACATAAAAATAAATTAAATAGGGTAAATAATTACTACTAATGATACCTTTCTTTATTGAGAAAAAGTCAAAAGTAGTGCTTGTAAATTTGGTTTTCGAGAGTCAAGGCACGACGTGATCTAAGATCGGAAAAAACTAAACTAAACTCCTCCTTTAGGTAGGCAAGAGGTTTAAGATTATATAAAACAAGGTACAGAAGCAAAAAAAAAGAAAGTTTTCTTTTAAATTGAAATATAACTTACAAATCAGCAAAATAGAATGGCTAATGTGAATTGTATTAAGTACCATAGTGAAGCTTTATAACGATAAAAAATATTAGCCGACCATTAATGCTCCGATTACCGATTTATAAATAAATGCTATGATTACCTCATACATAAGATAAAAAAAAAATTTACATTTTTAATAATTGTTTTATTTTTGTATTAAAATTATTTTTCATTTATAAATTAACTGTTATATTGCATACAATAAGGCTGAATTTGGATAAGAAGTAATTGTAATAATTAAGACCTACATATTGAAGAACCCAAATTCGCAATAAAGATTCATTGACTGATTGAATGTAAAATTAAGTTTCCGTATAGATTATTATTTATTGCCCTGATTTTATTTAGGATCGGAAAGCTTAAGGCCCCAAGGAGTATTATGATATTCTATCCTTCCCAACTTCTAATATTGGACAATCTATGACATCCGATTCTATACTACTTTAGAATGAATCAGCCCCGTATTTCAAAATGGGGTCTTCGAGTCTCGTATCAATAAAATGTCTGGGATTCTAGTCAATGCTTCGGATGTGTCTTGTAACGTTTACCGTTTATTTTATTCCAAGATGTACATTTTTACTTAAATGACGTAAAAGCATTTTCCAGCGTCATAAAAAAGATTTTCCGATAACTTACATAAACTAGTGGTTGTGGGCAAGGTGCAAGGGAAAAGACCACGCATCCGGTTACCTACCTGGTCTGACCAGATGAAGTCACTCACGCACCTTCCTCTTATAACTGAATATATACCCCGAGTATATATAGAGAAATAGTTAAAAACTTCAGTGCCGATACAAACTTCAGTAATGAAGAGTTCCACCAAGAAGAAAAAGCAGTAGGTATATTGTATATGGACTCTATTAAAGCTTTTAGGTACAGCTACAAGACACAAAAACTATCTCAGTGGAAAATTGAAAAACTTCCCAACGAAACGCCCACCGCCTGATCTCGATATCACCAACCCATAAAAAGTAATAAAAAGTTGAAAGGTCTCGCAAAGTATCATGTTTACACTACAAAATAAGTAGGTAGGTATTTTGCGTCAACCTGCTTTCAACTTTACTAGTTAAAAACTCGTTCAAAACAAACATTTACGGGTAGCTACCTGCCGATCTTCTCAATTACCTATTCATTCAGTGAAGACGGGTTCAAAATAACTTACTCCCACGATATTCGCCTGCCTGAAATACGGGATTAAAAAACAAAATGAAAAATAAAAAAGCCATTTATTCTACTACCAAATCAAAAACAGAATAATTATGTTCTTGTAACAATTACCGATCCAATTATATTTCTGTGTTATTATTACTGTCATTTATTTATTATTAATATAAAAGGAATATAATTAACTATACAATAACGGCACCGAAAAAACCAAAGAGGTTTGTCCTCGGTGCTAATCTGTAACTTAACAACTTAAAACTAGAGGAACTGAGTAAGCATATTAGGCATGAAAAGAACATTTCCTAACTGAGTTAGACGGTCGACACTAATGAGTCAACCGTCCAACTCAAAAAAAAATATTCTTTTAATTTCTGTTTAACATTTTTAATATGTAATTTTTGGAACGCTATAAAATTATGTTTACTATAATCCTACTAATATTATAAACGCGAAAGTTTGTAAGTATAGATGGATGGATGGATGTTTATTATTCTTTCACGTTAAAACTAATGAATGGATTTTTATGAAACTTTACAATAATATCGTTTATAAATCAGAATAACACATAGGCTACAATTTATAAAGATATTGTGTATAATCCAAAACATGACGATGAGTGTCAAGTAAGTAAGAAAAACTCTACCATCTGCGTGATAATTTTAATGTCATAATGTTAGTTCTACTTTCAATCTTCCCATGGGAACTATTTGAGAGATCGGTATACAAAATACATTTCCTTTTCCATAGCATAGGTGACATGCATACCTAATTTCAAAGCTGTCTGCCCGCGGCTTAGCTCGTAAACGACTTTTAATGTTCCCTCGGGAACTACTTAAGGAATTGGGATAATAGGTAGATAATAGGGAAAAGAACATACCTACACCTATAGGTATGTTCTTTTCCATGTCAAAGGCTACATGTATTCCAAATTTCATCCAAATCCGTTGAGCCGTTTTTGCGTGATATGCTTACTGTGTAATTAAATTGTGATTAATTTCAGTTGAACCCCAAAAATAATTTTTTGTCGCCTATATAGCGATCGCGTCGCGAACATCGTAGCTTCCGATAATGAAAATTATATCTATATAAATATAATAAAGAAGAAATATTTATATGTTTGTTGTTTACTTTTAATAAATTATTGTTGTACTGATAATTATTTCACTTCTTCGGCTATGTTTTATTCCAGTAATAAAAAGATTACAGTTAGTAATAATAATGGTAGTTGAATACGAGTAAGTCCACGAAAAACCAGCTTTAACCGCTTGAACTAACTAAACGATCTTTAATAGATCGAAAAACAGAAGTTTGTGGGAGTTTATAACAATTTCTTGGGAATACCTAAGCTAAAATAGCTCATTTTATGACAAAACAAAAATTTACAGATGATTGTCAAAGCGAACATATTTAAGTTGGTACTAGTTCGAATCCTAAAAAAAAGTAATCATCATCATCATAATCAAAATAAAAACGTGCATAACTCCAAAAAGTAATATTTTAAACTATTATTAGAACGAAGAAGATAATGCAAAATTTGAATACGTACAAGAGGACAGCTTGCATTTATGTTTAAAGTACGAGACTCATATTATGCGGAATAGCATTTAGCTAACGCGGGCAAACCCGCAAGTATGAGCTAGCCGCATATAATGTTAAAAACATGCGTAATCACACTTAATTATAGTAGAATGACTCTAGCACGCTTTAATCGACCTTTTGACTGAAAATAATCGATAGATTACATACAATAATAAAGTTAAACTCGACACTGATAAAAATATTGTTTACGGACACGACGAGAACTTTATGTCGCTCGCAATATGGGCTATTGTCGATGTAAACACGTGCAAGATGCGTAAACGAGGCGTGCGAGCGTGAACAAAATAAAAGTGCATTGACTGAAACTTGATCCCTTCGGTCGCATGTCGCGCATGAACCACTGCGGCAGTTGCTTGCGTTTGTGGAATTCTAGCTTGCCTTGAATCATCCCATTATCGGCTCACTACAGAGCACGGGTCTCCTCTCAATATGAGAAGGTTTTGGCCATAGTCCACCACGCTGGCCATGTGCGGATCGGCATCGGTCGGCGGTTCGAATCCGGGCACGCACCTCTAACTTTTCAGAGTTACGTGCGTTTTTAATAAAAAAAAAATTATTAAAATATCACTTGCTTCAAAGGTGAAAGAAAACATCATGAGGAAACCTGCATGGCCGAGAGTTCTCCATAATGTTCTCAAAGGCGTGTGAAGTCTGCCAATCCGCACATGGCTAGCGTGGTGGACTATGGCCAAACCCTTCTCATATTGAGAGGAGACCCGTGCTCTGTAGTGAGCCGAGAATAGGTTGATCATGATGATGATGATGTTGTGGTCATTTCCAGAATGTTACAATCATATGTATATTCTACTTTGTTCTGTTATTGGCATCTTTGATCCAATTAAATTTTACAATTAATGGGCATTTTGTGGCACAAATTGCGATGTATCTTTTTTACGAGAGACGAGTCACCTGATGTTAAGTGGTTACCGCTGCCCATGAATATCTGCAGCATCACAGGAGCCACCTAGGCGTTGAAGGCTGATCCCAGTCTCCTTATCGTTTACTAAACGGCATCATGCCGAAACGCTAAATCACTTAGCGGTATGTTTTTGCCTGTAGGGTTTACTACCCTACAGGCAAAAACATAGCCAGGCCAGACTCGAGCCGGCAATAGAACCCGGACCCGTCCACTTTATAATACCGCAGCGCAAACTGCGCCACGGAGATCATGAAAAATCGTATTTGTCCGTCCATGCGCCTCGGAAAAGGCCTTAGGTCAAATTATCGTAACTTAGTTATCATTATTATTCATTAATTCACTATCATCATAATATGACAGTCATTATGTGACAACCCTTTCTCATAAGTTCCGGACGCGTCACGTAGCGATGCGACACAATATTACGTGACACATTAAAAAAATTGACAATTTCTGTTCATCATTTTAATCATGATGAAGTATACTGTGTTCTTACTGAAACACTTAGACCTATAACAACGTCGGAAACAAGGAAAGAAGGCTGCGAATAACATATACTTGCCGTTCCCTATGGTTTCACCATCGTGAATTATGTCGTGCCTAATCATAATGTGAGCCTCGTATCTTGCAAAATATTTGTTAAATCCCCTGCTGAACGTAATTTAATTTTAATTTTTCATTGTCTTCACTCCAAAAAACTTGTTGTACAGTTTGTACATTGGATTATAATAGGACATTGGATTATAATAGGAAAACTATTTTATGTAAAGATTATCTTAAACCCAAAAATTCTGTTTTTTTTTATTTATTTTCTAAATATAATGCGTTAATGCAACTTGCTAATGAGTGACAAGCATATATGTACCACGGATATCTATTAGATGTTTTAAAAAGCTTTATTGTATTGTACATGTGTTTATTCTCTAATATAATTAAAGCCGGCTGAAAATTATTGAAATAAAATAAAGCCTATGACTTCGGAGTAAAATATTCCAAATCATCATGATCAACCCATTACCGGCTCACTACAGAGCACGGGTCTCCTCTCAATATGAGAAGGGCTTGGGCATAGTCCACTACGCTGGCCATGTGCGGATTGGCAGACTTCACACACCTTTGAGAACATTATGGAGAACTCTCAGGCGTGCAGGTTTCCTCACGATGTTTACCTTCACCGTTGAAGCAAGTGATATTTTTTTTTTTTTTAAACGCACATAACTCCGAAAAGTTAGAGGTGTGGGGTCGGATTCGAACCGCCGACCTCTGATTAGGAGGCTGACGCCCTAACCACTAGGCTATCCCCGCTTCATATTCCAAATCATAGATAATTAAATCCCTAACCTTAAATAAGCCCAGCAGTGTCAGAGGTCACCATATTAAATAATTAACAATACCTATATATGTACTTAAAATGTAGTATAAAAGTATACATATACAATCATAGAAAAGATTTTTTTGAATTTTTCATGTCCTAACAGATCGTCGTGTCTTGTCGCTTTAAAAACAATATCGCATTTTATCACCATCATGGGTTAATATAACCATTATCGATGTGTTCGTCGTAAGAATATTTATCTCGCTTCATGAATGATTTAATTGACAATGTAACTTTGAAGTGGTAAATCATTTTATCAACTACTTTTTGTAATTACGCGTTAGATTCACCGACAAACGACATGCGCCAATCGATTTAGCGTTCCAGTACGATGTCACGTACAAAACCAAAACATCACAGTAATGGTAAAAACTACCATATACCAAACTGGTTAGCCCGCTACCATCTAATACTATACTGTATTATGATGAGATTGGATGGAAAAGCGGTGATAGCCCAGTGGTTAGGTCGTCAGCCTCCAAATCAGAGGTCGGCGGTTCGAATCCCGGCACGCACCTCTAACTTTTCGGAGTTATGTGCGTTTTTTTAAACAATTAAAATATCACTTACTTCAACGTTGAAGGAAAACGTCGTGAGGAAACCTGCACGCCTGAGAGTTCACCATAATGTTCTCAAAGGCGTGTGCAGTCTGCTAATCCGCACATGGCCAGCGTGGTGGACTATGGCCAAAACCTTCTCATATTGAGAGGAGACCCGTGCTCTGTAGTGAGCCGGTAATGGGTTGATCATGATGATGATGACCGCCAAGGCCTAACAGTGGCACCTAAGCTAAAGGCTTACTAACGCTGCGCTGGGTGTACCGGTGCACCAAAGTGTAATAATTCTGTGCTGTACAATACAATTGTATTCATTCATTCATTATGAGACCCTAAAAGTCCATCGGTTTCGTAATTCCAATCGGTCGGTTCCTATAAAGAGTCCGTGATATAACTCGATCTTAATTTCACGTGCGACGATGTGGGCAAAAACTGGAGATAAAAATAAAATTGCTTTACTCTTGCTACATTGGAAACCATCTTAACAACTTGACCTTTACCGACTCGGATTTCTTCACGTTTAAACTGTGTTTTAATTACTTTATAAGTTACTTTTTAAGAGTTTATGTATTAGGTAGTACATCATCGGTTGATCTTAATAAAGAACAAGTAATAAATGATTTTATAAATAATCAAGGTACTATAAAATATAAATAAAGAATGTTTTGTAACCTTGATTTAATAAACCTGCAAAAATGATATATGTATCTCTTCAGTTAATAATTTGCCAAAAAATATTTAAAAATAACTGGCCTTTCCTCGGTTATGCCACATGGAGCCTTAAATATTGTAGATGAACATTTTATTAAAAGAAGATTTCAATTAAATTGCAAAAACGATTTCAACAGCATTTATAGTTTTTTTTTAAATGCACAAGTTAGCCCTTGACGGCATCTCACCTGAGGGTAAGTGATGATGCTAACTAATCTAAGACGGTAGCGGGCTAACCTGTTAGGGGCATGGTAAACCCAATTTGTTTCTACACGACATCGTGTAGGAACGCTAAATCGCTTAGCGACACGTCTTTGTCGGAAGGGTGATAACTAGCCACGGCCGAAGCTTGACTAGACTCGAGCCGGGACCTCTAACTTGAAACTGCAACAGCGCACGCACTGTGCCACGGAGGTAACGGAGTGTCGAACCCGTCATACGAGAGAAAAAATTACCCTGTGTTCAATAAACCATTACCGATCAAAATGCTTCATCATAAGCATTATTTTTGTTAAATAACATAGTATCGGAAAGACAGGTCAACTCTAAACATCGAATAAAAAAAATATAAGTCTGTTACTTTGAAATAACAGCATTCAGCCAACTCATATTATATCATATTATTTATATATTTAATATTATTTTGAGTGAAAGCATATATCGAAATGTTAGAGTCTCTCGGTTCGTAGATTATACCGAACATCTAAACCGATTTTGACGTGACTTTTATAAAAAAAAGCGGATGTCTGTGATTTCATAATAACATCGTCCCATTAAACTCATATGATTTTCAAAGATAACATATATCGAAATGTCAGACTGTCTGTCTGTCCGAAGATTACTCCGAACATTTAACCCGATTTCGATTCGACGTGTCTTATAAGCAGGTGGTAAAGGCTTCGCAAGAAAGAAAGATCAAGTCATAATACTAATATTATGTAAATGTAAGTTTGTTTGTTACGCTTTCACGCGAAAGATACTGAGCCGATCATAACGAAACTTTGTACACATACTCGTGGAGGTATTTGAAGTATATATATATATATATATATATATATATATTATACACTACAAATTAGCCCTTGACGGCTATCTTACCTGGTGGTAAATGATGATGCTGTCTAAGACGGTAGCGGACTAACCTGTTAGGAGTATGGTAAGCCCACCCTCCTACGGTTTCTACGCGACATCGTGCCGGAATCGTACTAAATCGCTTGGCAACACGTCTTTGTCGGTAGGGTGATAACTAGGCATGGCCGGAGCCAGATATAAAATGATAAAAAAATATTTGTTAAAATATAGTTATTATATTAGAAGTTGTGATAGCCTAGTGGTTAGGACGTCAGCCTCCTAATCAGAGGTCGGGGGTTCGAACCCGGGCACGCACCTACAACTTTTCGGAGTTATGTGCGTTTTTAAGCGATTAAAATATCACTTGCTTCAACGGTGAAGGAAAACATCGTGAGGAAACCTGCACGCCTGAGAGTTCGTTCAGAGAGATCAACCCATTCCGAGAATGGGTTGATCTCTGATATGATGATGATGATAGTGATTCATTTCTATTGTAATCACCTCTGTTACTTATGTAAAGTAGCTTCAATGCGAGCGAAGCAGCCAATAAAGCTAGTTAGTTTAAAAATAACGACTCAAATCATAACAGATATATAGTTCCCAAGACTTTATTTTGGGCCAGTATTTATGTGAAACAAAATACACTATATATACCACGAGTTATCGGTGCTTGTTCTAGCGGATAGCTTTACAGATACTAAATACTTAATTCGGGAGTAAATCCTTTTATTACCGAAATAAAATAATATAGACAATGATATTATATATAAACTAGCTTTCAGATGGTAAAAGAGTCATTAAAAACGGTCCCGTAATACCAGAGTTTATCAAAACAAAAATTTTCACCTTTATAAAAATTGTATTTAATAAAAACAGTAACAAAACTAGTCTTCTCAAAGTCGGGTTATTTAAAAAAAAAAAAATTACATTTATTATTTGCTATTAGATATAGATAACGTAATATACATACACACTCTGTGATATATAATACAATAAGTACATAAGATACAGTTGGCTGACAGACAGACGATAGGATTTTTTTAGTAATAGACTCCTTCTGGCCAACTTCACTTACTGAACCGTGAGGTCTGCATCGGACAAAAAGTTAAACCATCACTAACTAGGAGGTTCTTTGTTCCCCATTTGAACAGCCTTAGAAACAATAGTTTCTATATATTATAGCATAACATAGCATATAACACAGTAGAAGTATTTTGTACAGATAATTACCTAATAGTGGACTATTATGAACAAATCTTCTAAATTAGGTATTTAGTTAAAGTCAAGCCAGAAATACATACTAGGCATTTATGAACGCCTAGTATCTATTTCGGATAACAAACAATTTTTTCGTCGAATTCAATATGGTCAAGCTAATCGAACGTTTAGGTCATTGTGGGGAAAACCAAATCCATGTATTTAGAAGATTAGATCAACTTACCATCTGCTTATCAAGCTACAAATCCCCCAAAATAATAACAGATTAAACACAGGATTATACGCTTTAAATTTTGTTGATAAGCAAAACATTGCTGTACAACACTTAATTCAATGTTTTTGAGTGGTTACAAAGGTATTATTTAGTCCGCTAAGATCTTTGACATGTCAAAATAGGGGTATGAAGTTGGGTTTGTTAGTATGTCAATAAATAAAACCAATGGTAGTGGATATTAAACCGACTGTGTCCGAATTTAGTACGCAAACAAACATTTGTTTTTGCATCATCATCATAATCAACCCATTGCCGGCTCACTACAGAGCACGGGTCTATATTGAGAGCAATATAAGAAGGGTTTGGCCATAGTCCACCATGCTGGCCGTGTGCGGATTGATTAAAGCAATATTAAATAAAAGATCTCATCTTCAAATTGTTTTAACAGCGCAGGAAAATAATGAGGAAAGCTGCATGCCTGAGAGTTAACCAGCGTGGTGGACTGCCTCAGTCTTTCTCATGCTAAACAGAGTACCGCGCCCTGTAGTGTTCCGGTATGGAATTATAAGATGACGCGGTAGTTATATTATAATAGCGTCACCTAAGGGGTAAAAAGATGTAGAAAATTTGTGTGATATTTTGATAGTTTGGAAGTTAGAATCATAAGAACGAGAGAAACCAAAATTTTTTGATGTATAATCGCTTTGCGCAGATATGACTTTGATAGTCCCGTTTAATAGATAAGTTTCAAATGAAATAAAATCTATCAAAGTTATTTTTATTCTTAAGCATACGACAGCAACTTCGATCATTATCAATAATAATTTTGATCGACGGATAATACCTAATCTAAAATCTAGCCTAGAGCGATAAGGCGCAAGCGTCCCGCGCCTGGCCCCACGTACACTTTCTAATATTTTGTGCACTAAACGGAGTCAGGTGGGCGACCTTCACCTTTTTATGCTCACGTCGTTACAGATGCCTGCGCAACCCACACCAGAATGTAGTCTGTGTATCTACCTTCACATACGAAACAACCGCCGCTTAGCCTAGGACGTCTTTCCACTAAAACTATGCGATATAAACGGTAAGCGACGTAACTATGTAACCGTTTCCATTAATTCCGTTCTAAGGCATAAGCTTTGGTATGAAGAAACCTGCTGGAGACAAAACTCGAACGCGTGCCACATTCGTGAAGGCAGGCCACCTGCGTCTTATGCGGCGTTTAAGATTGCGTCCTACGCGGGACCAATCATAGACCTGGATTATACAGGCGTGTCTTGTGATTGGTCGTATATAAAAAATCTCATGTCAAGTGCACACTGAAGCCACTTATGTTGTGTCTGATGAACCCATCTTCCAGACGATTTCTACGTGGCATTATAACGGAACGCTAAATCGTTTGGCAGTATTTAGAAACTACCCGCAAACACTTTGGCATTTGGTATTACTGCATTATAGGTGTAAATTGAATTATTTAGATGTAAGGTTAATTTTAAGGTTGGTCATTTCTAGAAAGTCACTATCTCGTGTTTGATCTTCTGAAATGTTTTTTGTTGTTTTTATATATATATTGTGACTAGTTTAATAATCCAAAAAAATAAAAAAAAAAATATGTCGATTCTTCATTTGCAAAAAAAAATCGTGCTCAATTTTATGTAGGTTTTCCTGAAATTTCTCTTAAACTTTGCTGATTAGTTTTTATTAAGTACAGGAAAGTATTTAGGGAATTCCGTATTTTAGGAAATAATAAATTACGTAAAATAAAAAAAAAATCCTAATTCAAATTATCACCTAAAATAACAAAATATTTCTCAGATTAACTAACACTGGAGTGAAATCGACTTAAAGGTGTATCCCCTTATCGGGATAAAAATAGTCTATTGGTCAGGGCTTAGACTATTTTTATCCCGTTATCAGCTATAAGTGTACCATAATAATTGTATGTGCATTTCATTCTTTTTATAAATTTTTGGGTGATAAAAACTGATTGACAGACTGGCAAAAGTTGAACAGTATAGTTGTATAGTTACGCCTGATTAAAATATATTGATTATTGTTTAGAAATTGTCTCATTACAGTTTCATTGTAATTTATATTTATATATATATATATATATATATATATATATATATATATATATATATATATATATATATATATATATATATATATATTACAATAATGAAAAATAACTACGGGATTAATATAAACTACGGGATCACAAAGTCAGAACCGTCAACCTATCAACCCGGTCCAAGGTTGTGGCATGTACTTTGAGATATCTTCTCCTTTTACTGGTAACCTTGTCGTTTTGCTAGTTCGGTCCGCAAAATACGATTTTGCGTTGCTTCATAACAATTCGTTCCGCGGCGTTCAGAGCAGGTATTCAATGAACGGCAGTTATTATAAAACTTTCCGCTGAAGCCAAATGAAAACAAAGCCCACCCAACCGCAAGGGCGTCGATATAATATTTAATGGTATTTAACCAACAATGGCGGCGCGCGAGATTAAAAAGTGGTATAAAGCGAGAAACGGGGTCGCGAAACGCGCAACACTCCGTTTCCAATGCTAGCAACAGGCACTGCGCGTTCCACCGACTACAGTGCAACCGCAAGCACCTGCACCTAAACACTCAGTTATTCAGAAAACGGGAACTGTCCAGTTATAATTGTTAAATGGCAAAAACAGTTCCTACAGAATCCCACTTCTGACATTTAAAAAGGCCGGCTAAATTTGTTGTGGGCTTTTTCTTAGACCAGGGCGCGTTTGGAACCCTCATAGCTTTAGTTTTAAGTTTACGAATATAGTAATCACCATGAAATAACTACTATGTAAATTATTGACGCATCAAAAGTGCCTTTTTAAGGACTATTTGAATAAAGATTATTTTGAATTTGAATTTAAACGCAATCACAAAACATGAGGTAACAGAAAGTTCCAGACTTGCCTGTTTATAAGTTTTACATTTAATTCGGTGAGTGTTCTCAGATACTTTACTTCTTGTTCCTCTATCTGCATTCTATCATAGACCAGCGTGATGCAGTGAATGGTGGGATCCTTATGGGATATTCAAACAACTCGCGCATAACTTTTTCCAGCAACATTTCTGATATGGATCACTAAGGTGTTAAACATCCTATTGGCATCTGTATTTCCTGACACGTATAAATTGATTACCTTCAAGGCTTATGTGAATAGGCATTTAATACATAAGCGCGCACCAACCTAGACTTCGTCATTGCATCAGACATGATGATGATTTTATCGTCAAGCGTTACGGTTACAATTAAAGACGCAGAAGTGTCAAGTGTAAATTGATCTTGAATATAGTTTTTTGGTTAATAAAAATTGATTTGTGAAGATATTCTTGTCTTGTTGTTGAGGGAATTAGGTCTTTATTTCAATTTCTTCTCTCAAAAATCTGTTAAAGATTTCAACGGCCCAGTGCCTCATATAACACGATAAGATGTTAGTCCTAGTTATAATCACTAACATGTAATACATAAACCCTGCTAGCTCTACAATTCTCACTTAAGATACCACTAACACAACAGTTGGTTGGTTTCTCTCCTAAATGAGAAGCTATGTTCAGCTGTGCGAAGTTAGGAGCCTCAAGGTTTTTTTTTATACACCGCCCTTGATGGCATCTCACCTGATGGTAAGTGATGATGCGGTCTAAGATGGTAGCGGGCTAATCTGTTAGGGGTATGATAAACTCCTAATTGGTTTCTACACGACATCGTGCCGGAGGTTTCTACACGAAATCGCTTTGCGACACGTCTTTGTCGGTAGGGTGGTAACTAGCCACGGCCGAAGCCTCCAACTTTATAAAGCGACAGCGCGCACACTGCGCCAATGAGGTCGTAATCATCATCATCATGATCAACCCATTATCGGCTCACTACAGAGCACGGGTTTCTTCTCAATATGAGAAGGGTTTGGCCATAGTCCACCACGCTGGCCATGTGCGGATTGGCAGACTTCACACGCCTTTGAGAATATTATGGAGAACTCTCAGGCGCGTAGGTTTCCTCACGATGTTTTCCTTCACCGTTGAAGCAAGTGATATTTTATTTTTTAGAAAAGTACATAACTCCGAAAAGTTGAGGTGCGTGCCCGGATTCGAACCGCCGACCTCTGATTAGGAGGCTGATGCCCTAACCACTAGGTTATCGCTTCCGTATCGAGGTCGTAATAGGTTGATAGATTTATAACTGATAGCAATATTAACAATCATATTCTTTGATCAAACTCCACTAAAACTAAATCTTAAGCAAATTCATCATATTTTTATGTTGAAAGCACTAGTTTATCCAACAAAATAATTTAGGATAAAACTTACGCACGTGAAACCAGCGAGCGCTGTTCAACAAGCAAAAGTAAATTGGCAAGGCCGTCCAAGGCAGGCCGGCTCGCACGTGGGAGCCGCTCTAGTCTCGCCGCAGCCGAACTGCCAGCTCGATATGGCCCTTAGACTACTTTAACGCGTAGAAGAATATACAAAGTAGAGTACACAGTAGTACGCAGCTCGAGATCTGTAAAGCGCCTAATTTTTTATTTTTTTCAGACTGTCTATTAGCTGCACTAACCGTATTGTTTGCTACAGCGTAACCGGGCTGTTTGGCGAGCTTCGGAAAGAAGCTCTGCCAGAAGAAATTTTCTATCCCTAGGGCTCGAAGAAACTAAGGGAACCACTGCCTATGGGCGCATCCTGTGAGGCCGAACCTTTGCTTAGGCGAGGTTTGGGATACCGGGAGGGTTGGACGGTGAGTGGTCCGTACGTCTCCGAGGCCGTGGATGGAGCCCACGTCCGGATGACGTATGATAGCGGGGACCTTGTCTTCGCCGGCGAAGACGGTGTGTAGCGTATGATTGTGTGGTAGGTGGTACGAGTATGTTGTCAGTAGTCATCTGATCGTCAGGATCATGAAGGATATGTTTAGGTCTCCTCTTTCGGAGAGGAGCGCTTAGGTCGAGAGGACAGCGCATTATCTTACGAGTGCACTTACTCGTAAGTTACAGTTGAAACGAGACAAAGTTATGTGCATATATCTGTCTCGTTTTAACACTAACTTTTTCTCAGCAAAGTCGAAGCACGCTCTATAGATCTCAGCCTTTTATTTACAGATCTAGCTTTAGATATAAAATTGCCGCGCGTGCTTCTCTCGAAAACAAGCAAAAGTAAATTGGCAAGGTCGTTTTTAATAACAACTTTTTGTTTCGTTCGCAATAATAACAAGATTGTTATGTAAGAAAGTTGGAAAAAACAATAGAATAGCCGAAAAATCATAAAAAACTAATTAAACGTAATTTTGTATGAGAATCTTCTTCACATCGAATTTCTTTCCAAAGATGGCGTTCTTTATTTGGGCATGAAGTTCACTGGGTTAACTAGTAGTTTATAAAATTAGTTGTTGCGCGCGACCTAACGATTTTTCGGAATTAAATAATTTGCGCACTAACAGGGTTAAAAAATATACTTTGTGCTTTCATATACGAAATTGCATCACGATTTGCTGCATTAAGCGTTGAGACGTGCATAGTTTATTGCATATAATATTAAGTTACAAGTTTTTGTTAACCACCACCTAATGCAAGGGATATTGTAATGTGTGACATGATTTTTTAATCAAGATATCTTTCTTTTTTATCCTCAAATATACAAACCAGGAAGAGTGTGTCTCACAAAGACAAAATTTGAGACCGAAACTAATATTATAAATACGAAGGTACTGTTGCTATTTACTTGTACTTATATAGTATGTTTGTTACTTAAGTTTTCATCACATCACATAGTTTCTTAACATTCGTCAAGGAGTAACAGTTTGTATCCTGATGACGGATATACGACATTTTTTATCCTGGCAATCCAACCGGAATCCTAGCCCGCGGGATAGAAACTGATCTTAACAAATTTTAACCGATCACAGATGAAACATGGCAAAAATCTAGATGGGTGTCATCTGGATTATAAACGATAGGAATCGTGCATGGTGTATAGTTTTTTATTTTCAGATAACATATATTTACATAGAACTTGCTCTCGTGCTGTTTGTAATTATCAGCTCCTTATTTTTTGCAATAATTTTAGATTAATTTGTTGGATTTCTATGGGATGCCTCTTCAGCATCTAGAATACCCCATCTCCATCTATATAATAAATTACCTATTGATATCTTGGAGATGTCTATCAATAAGTTCAAAGTTTTATAAAACGAAAGCAAAAAAAAAAATATTACGATATTAAGGATTATATAAAATAAAACAGCTTGGGTGTGAATTGCTCTATCTCCATAGGTACTATAATTTATTATTGATTTTGTGAGATGGTGATAACAAAAAAAAACCCCGGTTAAGTTTTTTGTGGGCTTCTTCTTAGACCAGGGTGCGTTTGAAAACCTCATAGCTTTAGTTTTAAGTTTACGAATGTAGTTATCACCATCAAATCACTACTATGTAAATTATTGACGCGTCAAAAATGCGTTTTAAAGGACTATTTGAATAAAGATTATTTGAATTTGAAAATTAAATATGCCCCGCCTATTTCTATTTCAGCCCCGTCAGAAGGACTCAGTACTATTAAGCATGACGCAACCCTTCTCAGTTTATTTGGTCGTTCTTTTGGTTGCTAATTATCGTTACGCTTTTAAAATAAAATATTAAAAAAAACCCCTTCACATCGCAGTCCGTCTGTACGCGTTATTAATCTGAGTGTCAGACAATCTCCACTCCGTATTTATTTCTGCTTCATTCATTAAACATTAGCACTATAAAAATACATACTCGTTACATACCTAGCGGTGATTTAGGTACATGGTCTTTTAATCTAAGTACATTCCTAACTCATGTTAGGTATTTCGTTGGTTTCAATTTAGAGATTGAAAATTTATGATACCGTATACACATTCCGATATTAAACGAGCTATGCTGGAAGGAGGGACGGTCGAAAATGTTTCATTTTCTACCTAAGGAGTGAAACTAACAAATATCATGGTAATGTGTTGATTTTAACGCACGTTTAACAATAAAAATATGTAATTTTTTTTTTATAATGGTGTTGTAGTTTGGCAAAGTCAAAACTTTCATTATGTGTTTTTTTTCCACTACATGTCCTTGACAGCAATCTAACCTAGTAGTAATAAAAACTAAAATCAGACTTGCCCGCTATGGTACCCTATGGCAGCAGGCAAGCCTGTTTGGGGTAAAACTGTTATCAATATATCTCATAGATTTGAATGCAACATTGCTAGGGTGGTAAGTAGCCACCAGATCAGACAAAAAAAATTCAGTAATTATAAATTCCCAAATTACCTCTGTCGAGGATCGAATTTCTGAAAAGGATTCTCATGGGCGTTATATCATTTTCATTCACCGCTGGTACAAAGCGGTTTAACTTATTTAAAGATCTCTCAAAACATAAAAAGTGCTTATTATACTAAGCTTGTAGAAAAATTATCTTATTGTCATAAGTTGATTAACAACTGATTTGAAATTAAGAGCATAACATTATGTGATGATGATAACAGAAAATAATACCCAGTTAAGCTTCTTCGAGCTAGGCGTATTTAAAATACTCGTAGTTTTGACTGTATTTATCGCCATCATCAGCTCAATAAAGTCATGGAAAACCAAATGAAAGGAAATAATTCAAATAATGACAGTTTTGACTTTGACTTTGCCAAATTACAAGACCATTATGAGAACTCTTACTACTTGTAGTATGTTCACTAGATGTCTTCTAAAAAGTTGAAGACATGTTTCTCGGTTTCTATGTTTGGGTTTGTCTTGATACGACCGGTCGTATGACGTAATCTCTTTTAGGAATAGTCATAAAAGTTAACTTAAGTAGACTTATTTCTTTAATCGTCCCAAATTCAATTTAATTGTCAACAGGTAATAATGCTGTCACTTCTGGTATCAAAAGACCCTCTAGGTTAGCCGAATTGTCATTAGTTTTGGCTTCATCTAACACTGTTGCTTCATTTTCGGAACTTGTTTCGATATTTTCTGTATCTGTGATTTTTTGAGTAGTAGTTTCATTCTGACCGAGTAAAGTTCGTTGTTCTAGGGTATCATGCAGAGTTGAGAGATTATCTTGACTTTTAACCAAAGTGGAGCTATATTCACCTTTTTCAGAACTTGAGGTGTTCGTTGAAACATTTTTGCTTGTGTTGTTTTCTATTAAACTATTAAGAGTTTTGGTAAAATTGTTATTTAATAGGTTCAATGTAAACAACCTAGTTGCGTTTATACTTTCTATTTCACTTGGTGTACTCGATTTAATGTCAAACGTTTCAACCGTTTCGTTATTTTTATTTGGATTTTCAGTAGTATTCATTTCTTGGTTATTATTGTAGCAGTCATTCTTTTTCAAATTATTTTCATATTCAAAAGAGTGAGTATCATTGTCTGTAACAATAGCAATAGAATTTGCAAAAACATTAAGAATAAACGTCCCATTTTCTGCCGTAACAACAGACGCTCCTCGAATACTGGTATCACTGTCCAATTCAAGGTAATTACTTTTTAAGGATGAATTTGATATTGTTTTAGTACCAGAACTTCTGTATTTTCTGCGTTTATTATTCTTTAGTAGTTCAGACACAAGATTGATTTCAATTCTTGCTTGTCCATCAACACCTTTTATTTTTAAAAGCAGGGATCTAGGAGCTTCTCTTTCATGTTCTAGTTGGTTGTCTTCATTAATCGATCTCCTATCTTTCACAGGTTTCATTGATTTAGGTATTGATCTGAAGTCAATGATTGGTCCTCTAGTACAATTAGTTTGTTTTTCGATGCGCCATTTTGACGCGTCTGTTGAATTAAATACTGATTTAAATATTGTAGTATTAATTCTGCGTGATATTGATGGGTCTGGGTCAATGACATTATATGCTTTTTCAAGTCCATAACCTATTTTATTATAAGGGGGCACTTCGTTTACGCTCAGCAAATAATCCTGAAAACAAAACCCACTGTAAATTTATATGATCAGGTTTTCTATTAAAGAGTTCTCAGAACCGTTTAATAGTTTTAATTTAGGAAATTTACGTAAGTGCCTCAGTGAGCATTCCATTGGGCCTCAGTGAGCTTAACGAACACTGTTAATCTTTGTTCTTCATGACTATACCCAACAAGTGGGGATAGTCATAACCCGCAATACTAATAAATCGTAAATTTATTTTTACTGCGGGTAATCTTACATAGAGGTTTGTATGATTTGGCACCGATAAAATTTATATAAATAAGGACAGCACAAGGGCAAAATTTTGTGCTAAAACTGGGCGACCATACTTGTTTTTGTTAACGCTACAATCTCTACAGACTCGTAATCTTGTACGTCTGCTTACTTGATTCTTGAGAAAGGTTTGAGCTATTTGACATCGCTCATCAACCCACATGAACTGAAGTACTAACTCGTAATAATTATATCCTTTGAGCAGACTTCTGCCCTTCACCTGATACAAATAAGCATGATAATAAATTATATGATATCACTAAACATATGTTATAGTTTGAAGCGCTGATAGCCTAGTGGTTAGGGCGTCAGCCTCCTAATCAGAGGTCGGCGGTTCGAATCCGGGCACGCACCTCTAACTTTTCGGAGTTATGTGCGTTTTAAAAAAATTAAAATATCACTTGCTTCAACGGTGAAGGAAAACATCGTGAGGAAACCTGCACGCCTGAGAGTTCTCCATAATGTTCTCAAAGGCGTGTGAAGTCTGCCAATCCGCACATGGCCAGCGTGGTGGACTATGGCCAAACCCTTCAGTGAGCCGGTAATGAGTTGATCATGATGATGAGGATGATGTTATAGTTTGTGTGGTTAATATTGGTCTTTAAACTTTCAAATACGTATTTCCAGATTTTTTCGCATAATTTTAGTGATTGTTTTTAAGGGCACTATTAAGCTTATGGGGTCACACCACGCCATGCTGAGAACGAAGGTACTTACAGCGTCCTCAAATTTAGCGGTGTCTGGTTTCTCCGGGGGATTTATATTGCTAATCAAAAAGCACAAAGTGGCAAATAATATTATTAAAAAAACAGAGTATGAAATTACGAATACAGACATTTTAGACATGATTAAGGGTTGTAGAAACTGTAATTATGATGCAAAACAATAATAAACCAAAAGATTGCAAATTAAATAAAAACATTAAAAAAAAACGCATTGTTATTCTGTCACAATCATTTGATATGTCTGGATATCAACTATAGAATAATAACCAAACATAGAATAAAATAGAGTAAAAATATCTGCAACCTTTTTATCTATGCTATTTCAAGTGCAGTATCCCCCTTCAAGATCGGTCTGTCTAAATCTTTCAGTGATTGCAACGTGAGCAAGGCTGACTGCTGCTCAATATTGCTATAACTAATCTATACTAAGCAGCATAAGCTATGGAGTCAATTCTGCTTTAAAGCAAATCTGCCCAGAATCGTAACATTAATTTTATTTATATTATTAGTTGTTAAAAAGGCAATAGAAATATTGAGGAGCAGGAGTTAGTATGTCCAAGTCCATGGTATAGAATTAATTACAAGATTGCATTGAGCTTAATGGGCTGTAATCAGTCATAACAATATCTTAAATCCTTACCATGTACAACACTCCATTCAAGTTCTTTATGCATGCAATATATACATCATCATGATCAACCCATTACCGGCTCACTACAGAGCACGGGTCTCCTCTCAATATGAGAAGGGATTGGCCATAGTCCACCACGCTGGCCATGTGCGGTTTAGCAGACTTCACACACCTTTGAGAACATTATGGAGAACTCTCAGGCGTGCAGGTTTCCTCACGATGTTTCCCTTCACCGTTGAAGCAAGTGATATTTTAATTGCTTAAAAACGCACATAACTCCAAAAAGTTATAGGTGCGTGCCCTGGTTCGAACCCCCGACCTCTGATTAGAAGGCTGACGTCCTAACCACTAGGCTATCACAGCCCAATACATACATATTGTATGAAAATTTCAAAAATCTGCATATACGATATACGGGTATTTTGTACAGGGTCATTTAAAGAGGCGGATGTTACTTTAAGTAACGTTACGTTGGGTACTGAACACTAAAACCTTGTTTTAACCTTCGATCACTAATAAAAAGTTTAAAAAATACAGGATACATCAGGATTAACTGAATATCATCTCAAGCTTGAAACGACCTACCAACATGAAAGTAAACAAAGCTAAGTAGGCACTTCTCATTTTTCGCTTCGAAGGCAGCCCATTAAAATAAATCCGGAATAAAACTCAGTGTTCGTTTCATAATCTTTGTTTTTATTAATTAATAACAAGGCCGCGTAAGTGCATTTTATCGTAAGATGGTTAATAAAGCAAGTAAACACTTAAAATAACTACGTATTATTTAAACTTGAAACCGCCGAGTTTTCTATTTCCACGTAAAGTTCAGGAGGCTGTGAATTAAGAGCAATTTATAATCTTTACTCTTTATATATCAACTATTGCTCAACGAGTACTAAAGTATTAGAAAATGAAATGAAATGAAAATATACTTTATTGCACACCAATACAGAAGAAAAAAAAAAAAAAAGAAAAGAAATAAACACACACAGAAAATAAATAGGTGCAATAGGCGGCCTTATCGCTAATGAGCGTTCTCTACCAGGCAACCTAGCACAAAGCAGGAAAAAAATATAAAGTAAGGCGAGGTTGGGGTGTACAATGATAAATAGAAAATAATATATAACATAATATTTAATACATATATACAAAACAATAGTAGTAAATATATATATATATATATATATATATATAAATTCAAATTCAAATTCAAAATAATCTTTATTCAAATAGTCCTTAAAAAGGCACTTTTGACGCGTCAATAATTTACACAGTAGTTATTTCATGGTGATAACTATATTCGTAAACTTAAAACTAAAGCTATGAGGGTTCCAAACGCGCCCCGGTCTAAGAAGAAGCCCACAACAAACTTAGCCGGGGTTTTTCTTTTTTTTCGTTATCACCATCTCACATAATGAATAAAATTAATAATAAACTATAGTACCTATGGAGATAGAGCAATTCACACCCAAGCTTTTTTATCGTTTATATAATCCTTAATATCGTAGTATGATTTTTCTACAAGCTTTCGTTTTATAAAAACTTTGAACTTATTGATAGACATCTCCAAGATATCAATAGGTAATTTATTATAGAATAAAATACAATTTCCTTTGAATGAGTTACTAATTTTGTGCAGCCTACTAAACGGTACTACAAGCTTACTTTTACTTCTAATGTTCAGTGCGTTACAGTCAATTTTTTTCTTGAATTTATCAATATTTTTATGAACATACATTAAATTTTCATATATATATTGGCTATGCACTGTCATTATTTTATAATCTTTAAATTTATCTCTTAATGACTCTCTGGGACCTAATTTATATATCGCACGAACAGCCCTCTTCTGCAAAACGAATATAGTGTCTATATCAGCAGCATTACCCCATAATAAAATACCATATGACATAATGCTGTGAAAGTAGCTAAAATATACAAGTCTGGCAGTCTCTATATCCGTCAAATGACGGATCTTTTTTACCGCGTAAGCAGCAGAGCTAAGTCTGTGCGATAAATTATTTATATGTGGACCCCATTGAAGTTTAGCGTCTAACGTTATGCCTAAGAATGTAGCCGTATTTACCAGATCCAATTCCTCATTATTAAGTAGTACACTGGTTTTCACCTGTTTAACATTGGGCAACGTGAATTTAATACACTTTGTTTTCTTCCCATTAAGTGCTAAGTTATTAGCCTCAAACCAATGTACTACTTTCGCGAGAGAGTTGTTTACCTCGTCAACATTTGTTTCACGTCGTTTAATTTTAAAAACGAGTGATGTATCATCAGCAAACAATACTATCCCGCTATTGTCCTTAGTAAGGTAAGGAAGGTCATTTATGTAAATGAGGAACAGAAAAGGTCCTAATATAGATCCCTGAGGAACCCCTATTTTCACAAATGACCCGTTAGACTAATATAATATAATATAACATAAAAATAAAACATGTCATCAATTTAGACAGTAAAATAAATATCATATACGCTTAGTACCAACGCGATGGACTACGGACCACAGCGGTTCATCGGACCAAGATTTGCCATGGCGACACTGCACTTTAAACCTCCCAAATTGATATTATGAGGGAATTTATCAGTTCTTAATTATGGACACTGGAACGTCTACCATCGCCAGACGACTCCTTCATTAGAAACATTTTTTTATACATCACAAGTTAGCATTGACAGCATCTCATTTGGTGGTAAGTGATGATGCGGTCTAAGATAGTAACGGGCTAACCTTTTAGGGGTATGGTAAACCCATACTCCTAATTGGTTTCTACACGACATCGCTAAATCGCTTGGCGACACGTCTTTGTCGGTAGGGTGGTAACTAGCCACGGCCAAAGCCTTCAACTAGACAACGTTATGTATTTTTGGCTCCGATTTTACTGGCGCCACGGAAGCGTACAACTTTAAATACCAGTCACCATTTAAAAGTTTTCTTCACCTATTCTTACCTTACATCTACGTATTGGTAAGATGGGTTGTAGTTCCCATCTTAACAACACGTAGATGGGGATTTAATCTATGAAGTGAAAGCTAGTTTCAACCTTAAACCCCTTTTTATAGGATGGAACATCTTCAATTCTTATTAATGTGATACGATATCGGTAGAGGTACCGTTGATACGCCTGTGCCATTTAATAAAAAAAAATTCGATTACCTGAATCAACAACTATATAATCAATAAAAAGTATCATCATCATCATGATCAACCCATTATCGGCTCACTACGAGTCTCCTCTCAATATGAGATATTATTATATAACGGTTTGGCCATAGCCCACCACACCGTCCATTTGCGCCTTTCACACGCCTTTGAGAACATTATGGAGAGCTCTCAGGCGCGCAGGTTTTCTCACGATGTTTTCCTTCACCATTGAAGCAAGTGATATTTTAATTGTTAAAAAAACGCACATAACTCCTGAAAGTTAGAGGTGCGTGCCCGGATTTGAACCGCCGACCTCTGATTAGGAGGCTGATGCCCCCACCACTAGGCTATTACCGCTACATAATAAGTATATACTCTGTATATGAGTCACAGTATATGTCATATAGTTGTGTGCCCAGATTGTTCTATTCGGGTTCGATGCGGTCGAGCCAGATTTGTGTAGGTCTTCTGACAAGACGTACAAGTCCAGCATTAGTTAGTTATCGTTGATTTTACCATGCCTCATGTCACGAGAACTTCACTGTTCTTATCACAATCTTTTTCTTTTTCTTGCCCTTATCCCACATTATGTGGGGTTGGCACAACACATCTTCCATTCACTTCTATCAGCCGTTACCTCTCTACCGACACCTTTTACACACATATCCTCTTTTACACACATAACACAATCACAATCATCATCATCATTATCATGATCAACCCATTACCGGCTCACTACAGAGCACGGGTCTCCTCTCAATATGAGAAGGGTTTGGCCATACTCCACCACGCTGGCCATGTGCGGATTGGCAGACTTCACACGCCTTTGAGAACATTATGGATAACTCTCAGGCGTGCAGGTTTCCTCACGATGTTGTCCTTCACCGCTGAAGCAAGTGATATTTTAATCGCTTAAAAACGCACATAACTCCGAAAAGTTAGAGGTGCGTGCCCGGGTTCGAACCCCGACCTCTGATTAGGAGGCTGACGTCCTAACCACTAGGCTATCACAGCTACACTAGGCTATCACAGCTACACAATATGTGATTACAATCGTTTTAAACTCGCTAACCCACACGGATGGGTACGCTCTAAATCCTATGACACGAGGCCTATGCAAAACCTGACATATAATGGGATAGGAAACTTACTAGAATATCAATATCAACTTTATCACTATTGTCATCATATAAAGCCCTCCTAGCTTTATCAGGTAGCTCCAGTAACCCAGGGTCTACCACGGTCATCAAATACAAGATTGTGGTGAAAATTCCGATAGTGACACACGAAAACACCGTGAAATATAGAATTATTTTCATATTTTACTGTATATTAGTTGAAATTAATCTTTGATTCTTCTTAGGTGGATGATGACTTCTTAGAAAATTACGCGGTCAGAAAATTGTTCTTGAAACAGTAATTAGCTATTTTGCCCCAGGCTTCGTAAGGTTTGAATTGATTTGGTATGTTGTTCAATATTATTAAGTGCCTAAGTTTATTGGATACGTCTGGATAGTTGACACTTGTCATGATAATCAAAGAGCATACAAACACTAGGTATCATATGTTAGTGATAATTTCCAGAACCAACGTTTTAAGTTGCTATCCAGGGCACTTTGAATATTAATTCCCCTACACCTAATACAGATAATACAGATAACCCTAATTTCAAATATTTGAACTTACCTTTAATTTAACATGTTAACCACTAGACCAACGTCTTAATTATATTCCACAGTGATAAATTTCAAATCTGATAAATCAATTGGAATTAACATAAATTAATATCAGTGCGGTATGGCTGAAATTCTAACACCTTTAAAACGAGTGAAATGGCTGAACCCTTTGGTTGTATGTATGAACATTAATCATATGTCTACCAATACAAAATATTACAAATTTAAAAGTAGTACTTATAAATTTTACATAGATTTTGACACCTTAAACATTATACCGATATCGATGAAATTTTGCAAAGATAGATATGGTCCTATTTGATACAATATCTTTCCCCATGGATAGGAAACTTTGATATCGTCGCGATTCTAAGCCGCTATATATTTATGTTATGATATATTTTTTAACTAAGACATATATTTTACAAGTTGTTTGTAAGGGTTAAAATGTTATTAATCTGTATAGGTATAAAGGAGTATAAAAGTTGACTGGAATACTATTATGAATGTATTAAGTTGGTTGTCATCATTTCGTTTCATCTATTGGTTCCCGCCAAAACGGTGGCAAGTGATTGGTCCACGAAAAATAGCAATAACAATGGACGCCACGAGGACTTTGCAATAAGTTCAGTGATATTTTTGGAAGAAAGGTTTCAATTTAACTGGCGTATTTATCTAAGTATACAACTTTTTACCCGAGCAACGATATGGCGGTGAACGAAATACTTTTTAAAAATAATTAAATTTATTTTAAATTAAAACTAATTTTACAGAATTTAATTTAAATAATTCATTATATCCAAACACGTTTGGATAAAAACCCCACATAGGTAGTTCCTATGTGGTTTATTTCAGATTGGCGATACTTCCCGTTGTCCGATCAACGTCCTTTCAGCAAGCTGGCATTCTTCCCTATTCCATTGCTCTGAGGAGTGTCGGAGCCGCGGTTACGACATGGTAACTCCCGCCGAGTTTAAAAAAATTGAGACAAACACATACTGGTTGTCTGGTGGGAGGTGTCGGCCGTGGCTATTTACCACCCTACCGAAGAAAACGTGTCGCCAAGCGATTTAGCCAGCACGATGTCGCGTAGAAACCTATTAGCCATACCCCTAACAGGTTTGCCCGCTACCATCTTAGACTGCATCATCACTTACAATCAGGTGAGATTGCCGTTAAGAGCTAACTTGTAGTCTATAAAAAAACGAAGTTTCGGGAAACAGGCTCAGCAATAAATTAATTCTGATCTCCCAATATTCTTCACAATCCGTTGACAATTGTGTGTCAATTTGTCAAATATAACGTAAGTGTTATGTCAATTCATTTTTAGTTTGAATAGATTTCAAAGAACTGTTTTATAATTTACACAAATACGTTGCATCGGTTTTAGTTTTACCTGCTGATAGTTTTTTTACAGATGCCTTCATCTTGACACAATAACTTATTTCAAAAACAAGTAACCCGAGAGTTTTGGATCAGGTTAGTGAATTAACTGCAGGATTAGTCAAGGGCGTGGTTCGTTCATATTTCTCACCTACGACATAACTGGCTGTTATTCCCGTATATTGTCCATCTGCACTTTTATCATAATTGACCCATTTACGTCCCATTGCTAGGTTACTATCTTTTAGTAGATACGGTTTAACAGCACCACGCTTCTTGGATGCTGGCTGATGGTTTCCATGATAGCGCAGTAGTTAAGACTTCCAAGATCCAGTTAGATCCCCGTCACATCTTACTGCTTAACGTTACTTACGTGCCATTTTATTAAATAAATGGCACGTTTTTATATTCCACTACAAGTAAGCCGTGGTGGTAATCTCACGTGGTGATAATTGTTGATGCAGTCTAAAATGGTAGACGGCTGACCTTTAGTGGTGCGGCGAAGTAATACTCTTAATTGGTTTCCACGCAAAATCGTGCCGGAACGCTAAATCGCTTGGACACGCCTTTTATCGGTAGGATGGTAACCAGACTCGAGGGGGGATCGAACTCAGGACCTTCAACTTAATCGCGAAGGAAACTTATATATGTGACTGCTCTCCATTATGTTCTCACAGAAGTCTACCAAATCACACTTGGCCAGCGTGGTAGACTAGGCCTTTAATCCTTCTCTATCTGAGAGGAAACACGTGCCCATTAAAGGCACGACCTCCGTGGCGCAGTGCGTGCGCTGTCGCATTATAAAGTTGGAGGTCCTGGGTTCGATTCCCAGCTCGAGTCCGGTCTGGTGGGAGGCTTCGGCCGCGGCTAGTTACCACCTTACCGACAAAGACGTGTCGCCAAGCGATTTTAGCGTTCCGGCACGATGTCGCGTAGAAACCAATTAGGAGCTTGGCCTTACCATACTCCTAACAGGTTAGCCCGCTACCATCCTAGACAGCATCATCACTTACCACCAGGTGAGATAGCCGTGAAGGGCTAACTTGTAGTGTATGAAAAAAAAGGGCCGGTTGATAGAGATTTTGGCAGGCTACTGATAACACGGTGGCTTAATGCGTTGAACTACTGTTCTGTATTTTATTTTGCAGCAAACAATGAGTGATAAATCAGACCTAACGGACACGGAGTCGGAGCGAGGATCCGTGAAGTCTCGCCGTGTGAACCGGCTGGGCGCGATCCTGTGCCCAACCATCTGTGCACTGATTCTCGTTTGTGTTTTCGCACTCTTATTCCTGGGCTATAAGATGGCGTATGACCAATACGATGCATTTTGCAAAACGATGCATTTTGCACGCTGAAAAATCGAATACTATAATATAATAAAGCAATAAGATTTGTTGTGACAACTGACGGCCTGATCAATATAATCTACCACTCTGCTAAAATAATATCGATCGAGATTCTAGTTCTAAAAACTAAATCAAATATATCACATGGGAACTATACATTTTCCGGAATAAAAAGTAGCTATTCCAGTCTTCAATTTATATCTGGCATACTAGTCGTGGTTGAGTTACAAACATCCATCCGAACTATTGCATTCATACTCACCTTATAGCAATAAGACTACTGAAGGCCTATGTTTACTAAATAACAATTATTATTTCTTATTTTTATTATTACCACATTTAATGCAATAAAAGAAAGCTCACACTCATTCTGGATGAAGTACTGAATTTTGTTATTACCAACGCCCTCTTGGAGCTTTGTAGTAAATAAATTGGGCAAATTTAAAAAAGTTACTTTAGATGGCAGTAGTAAGTTTATTACTAACGCCATCTTCAGGCTATTTATGGTCTAGGTAACTTGTAGGTAAACGTTAAGCATATCGTTCTAAAATATAGATGTCGCTGAAGACAGATACAATATAAACACTAAAAATTAACTAATGACGTGGTACAGTCAATTAATAAAGATTATGTTAACACTGTAATAGTCATTTAAAATTAATAAAAAAATATCGTTACTAGTTTGGTTTAGTAATTGCCTACATAAATTACAATTATATACTGTAACAAAGAAATATAATTTTTAATCTGTACATTCCTTGTATCTGTGTATAAATTTGACAACCTGATGACTGATGTCAATTGACGATGAATTCATATCAGAAATGTCAATGTCAAATAAACAGCGGCCGCGAACGGGCTATCGCTCGTGTTTATGAATATTTTTCTTATTAATTCAAACTGAAATAGTGATTTAAAACAACCACAACTACCTCAGTGCTAGTGTAAGCTCCTGATATCCTTCTCCATTCTTCTCTATACCGTGAGTATATGTCATGTTTTTGTCGAATTGTATGTTACATTCTGTATTGATTGTGTTGGAAGGCCAATGTCAAGCCGTTATTAGGGTATCGAGTAAAAACACATTTTGGGTTTTATATAAATTGCTTTTCTGTCTAGTATGGATCTATTTTTGTATAGCTAATAGGCCAATATGAAAACTTTAAGTAATAAAATACTTCGTGACCTAGACGTATGTTAAGTATTCCTATTTTGTGAGTTGTTTTATGTTATAAATACTTGCAAATAAGAGTATCATCAACCTCACCTTTGAATTTGACCAATGCTGGCCACTTCACTTTAGAGCTTCAACTGCTCCAATGTGGGTTGATGGGATTCAGACTGTATGATCACTGTTTCGCTCGATGGTTTAATCTGCTTTGCAAGTAGGTTCTTAATTTATTTTTTGTTGATTTTTCAAGAATTGTAGTTTTTCTAAATTTATTATTAATTCTTATGTAAGGCTGCTGGCTATACTGCTGGCTAGCTATCCTATTGTCAAAGCAGATTTGTCTTTATGTAGTGACATTTTAATTAACCTCATCATCAACAACATCATCATCATTATTATTATAGTCGTCATCCTCAGCCTATACTACAGCCTATATTATTATTAACCTACATTGATATGATGAATGAATTGATATGATTGAACATGCTCTTCTGAGCGTGGGGATTAATAAAAATTTCCTAATTATGTGAAGAGATAAAGTTTACCAATTTTGGATGAAATCAAGAACTGAAAAATTCTTGATGCAGGTCAATCAATAATACAGTATTGAATGGAATCTTATACTATGTCAAACTTATGATGTTATGTAAATTTTTAATTAATTCCAATTGGGTTCCCAGATATGTTTTATTTTTCTATTTAACCATAAGGTGGGTAGAAACATTCTGAGAATAATACATTTTAAAATTCCACAGCAATAGTTTATTTTTTGTATTTGGCAGAACAATCCCTAGTTCTTTATGGAGAACTATAGCATTTCCTTGGTGCAAGCTATCTCAGTACTAAATTTTGTACAGCTGCTGTGGCAAACATAGGTAACAAACAATCCAACAATCAGACACACCTTTTCAACTATAATATTTACTATTGAAATAGATTTCTTGAAGCATTTACTATTACTTAGTTATTAAAATGGTACAGTTTTCAATATACTGTCTCATAATAATATGATTATTTATGTAATCATTCAAGATTCATTAACATTTTGTTCTTTTATCTTTGACATGGTTCATTCAAAGTAGAAAACTTTGCAAGAAGTTATCTATAAACCCAGTAGCTTAGATAACTTGTAGATCTTGATTAATTTTGAATTTTAAAAAAAATGCAAATTTAACATAGGAAATAATTTCAAATGAACTTTTCCGTGTATTTATCTGCTACTCATATCATCATTAGATATCATTTATGTATTTGGAAACTTCTCAGTATTCAGAAAATATTGACTTAAATATTTTACTGTAAATTTGTTATTTGCACATTTTTGTCATCCATGATAGTATGTTTATACTGCATATATCTAGATAATAAAAGACAATTCGAGGTTGTTTAAATTTGATTACCAACAACAACTTATATGCAAGGTAAGTAATTTCTATTTGGTAATATAAACTAAGTGAAGGATCTCTCTGTCACCTATGTGCTATCTAATATCTCTATATGACTAAGACAGAAGTGAGCATATCCATAGAAAAACCAGAGCTGCCAGAGTAGCTCAACAAGTTGATGTGTTTGGTGTTGAGGCATATAGCTCTGAAAACTGGGTACCAAGGTGCTGGAATGACAACCACTCGGCAGAAAGTGGCACCTGCCACTTTCTGCCACCTCTGGAAACAAGTAGTCCAAGACCATGAACTTTGGACATTCACAACAACAGATTGGTCTCCTGGACGAGACATAAACAGCAGCATAAACAGATCCCATACATTAAATTCAATCATCATTATCATCATGATCAACCCATTTCCAGCTCACTAAAGAGTAAGGGTCTCCTCTCAATATGAGAAGGGTTTGGCCATAGTCCACCACACTGGCCAAGTGCGGATTGGCAGACTTCACACACCCTTTAAGAACAGTATGGAAAACTATCAGGTGTGTGGAAGCAATTTTGTTGACATACAGATATTTATTATTGCTGATCCACTTTCCTTATTTTGACAGCCCAAAATTTTTCTCTTAATTACTCTTATAACCATTTCATATAATGCATGAACATCCCACTTCTGCAGCACAAATATTTTATCAAATCCTACTGATGTTTTGTCAATATCAGTAGCATTACCATACCAAAGTAAAATATCATATGACATTATTATCAGCCGGTACTGTCCCAATGTTGGGCAAAGGCCTCCCTTTCTTCCTTCCATTTGTCTCTATCTAGGGATATTTGGGGCCAAGCCGACATATAGGCATCGAGTTCGTCACGCCAAAGACGCCTCATTCTGCCTCGACGTATATGACATAATACTATGTAATTATCTAAAATACACAAGCCTAGCCGTTTATATATCTGTCATATGGTGCAATTTGTTAACTGTCCAGCAGCAGAACTTTGTTCGATAATTATTTACATAGGGCCCCATTGAAGCTTTGCATCTAACGTTATTCCAAGAAAAACTGTTGTATTCACTAGATACAATTCCTCATTTTTTGGTTTTTATATGTATTTATTTTGCACACAGGCGTGAGAGTTGGAATATATAAACATAATAATAATAATATATTTATTAAAGGCAGTTCACCCAGTTACAAACAAGCACTTACAAACTTACAAAAAAAAAGAAAAAAAATATTGTACTTACAAAAAAACAAAAAAAAAAGGATAAAAACAGACTAAAAAGTAGATAATAATAACAAATAACCGTTTATCTATGATTCGTATTAAGCAAAACAGTGTATTTAAATGCTAAATGTTAACTTTTTTTTTTAAGTTTTTGCCCCTTCAGAGCCAAATTATTTACTTCAACTAGTGTACTACCGTAGTGAGATAATTGTTTCGTATATCTCAGCGACCTCATAATACCTTAATCAAAACTCGTAATGTGGTCACTGACCGGCTAATGAACTGTTGTGCGTGCACTAACTAGTTGTTAAAATGACGTTATCTAGTATACCTGAATTCTAGTTCGCTGAAGCATATAACTAATTGTTATTAATTTAGTATTGTTGACCTGGTCTCGTGATAAAATACCTAGGTGTAAAATCAAGTTCATAATTTAGTTTTTTTTTTTTTTAAATAAATTGGGGTCACCTGATGTTAAGTGTTTAACGCCGCCCATGAACATCTGCAGCACCAGAGCGACCGATGAGTTTCTATGTATCCTATCAAAACGCTGTCTTTGTCTAGTGGGAGGCTTCGGCCGTGGCTAGTTACCACCCTACCGACATAGACATGTCGCCGAGCGATTTAGCGTTCCGACACGATTTCGTGTAGAAACGAGTTAGGAGTATGGGTTTACCATACTCTAACAGGATAGCCCACTACCATCGTAGACTGCGTCATCACTTACCATCAGGTGAGATTGTCGTCAAATGCTAACATGTAGTGCATAAAAAAATCCGGGATGAATGATCTGGCGTCAGGTCTCAGGAGTGATGTGCGACCATGAAAATCTCCTTAAAACTTGAAAGGAAAATTTATAAAACGGTTGTAAAACTTCTTACATACTTTCTTAAAGTGTAGTAAATATTTCCCGGCTAAGTTTGTTGTGGGCTTCTTCTTAGACCGGGGCGCGTTTGGAACCCTCATAGCTTTAGTTTTAAGTTTACGAATGTAGTTACCACCATCAACTCATCATCATCATCAACAAACGATTGACGTCCACTGCTGGACATAGGTCTTTTGTAGGGAGTTCCAATGCTCACGGTCTTGGGCCGCTTGCTTCCAGCGGCTCCCTGCGACTCGTCTGATGTCGTCTGTCCACCTAGTTGGGGGTCGACCAACACTACGTTTACCGGTGCAGGGTCGCCATTCCAGCACCTTGGAACCCCAACGTCCATCGGTTCTCCGAGCTATGTGCCCCGCCCATTGCCACATCAACTTCGCAATTCGCTGAACATCAACTCACTACTATGTAAATTATTGACGCGTCAAAATTGCCTTTTAAAGGGACTATTTGAATAAAGGTTATGTGAATTTGAATATGTATGTGATGCGCCCTTTAAAGACCAATTAAAAAAAAGATAATATTCAATATTAGTTTGATATTAATATGTCCATATAAAAAACTTTAATTTTTTTAAATAAATAGTAAAAGAGCTTCTTTAGCATTGCAAGTTTTTTCATTGTAAAAACTTGCGGTAACTGTGCGGAACCGAAAGCATTTAGGCGTCTAGAGGGTACGCACGGAAATTTTATTATTATTGCAAAATTGTTTAATGTCAATAAACATTGTTTCGTTTAATTTTACATAAATACGAATTGATTTTTGTAGGCTAAGATCAGGTGGATTTTGATCCCTCATCATCATCATCATATATATTATCATCATATCACTATGGTTAAATGTGTAAGCATCAATATCGTGAAATCTTTCAAAGGTAAATTTTAATAAAAAATATTTTGAGTTTGATTTACCACTGAGACACAATTGCAGTAGCGTTTCCCTGAATGAAATCTATTAATAGCACTTCGAAAAGGATCCACTATGACCCAGTTCCCCGGAATGCGTCGCTGACGTCAGGCGTGACGTCACGGGTGGCACAGTGACCCAGTTGCAGGGTGCGGGCTCCATTCAGCCCCGGCGAATCACCCCGGGCTATATTTAGATCCACAACTCCATTCATAGCCGATGCAGCCATGGGGATGCGCTGCGTTTAATTTCCATTGAAACTTTGATTACTTAATTATTAATTGCTTTATACTTAGTTTTTAATTACTTAGTTTATTAGACATCATTATATGCCTATTTACGAGTACGTCTAATTAGGTACAGGCCACTTCTCTGATTAGTTGGTAGCTCTTGAACCCCAAGACACGGGGTGGACACCCTCAATTTCCTTACTCTGGGCTAGTAAGAAAGAAAAAAAGAAAAGGTTTTTATTTAGCCATACAGTTTTGCAGGCATATTTGACATAGTTATAAATTATTAAATATTAATGGCAATACAAATTCTAAAACTTATACTAATACCAATACACTAAATATTTTTGTCGGAAAACCCCGATGCCCAAAAATTGTTGTTCTCGGGAAGATTCATCACCACATCGGATTTGACCACCTGCGTGGCGCAGCGCGTGCGCTGTTGTATTTTGGAGGATATAAAGTTGGAGGTCCTAGCTCGAGTCTGGACTGCTGAGAGGATTCGGCCGCAGCTAGTTACCACCCTACCGACAAAGCGATTTAGCGTTCCGGCACGATGTCGCGTAGAAACCAATTAGGAGTGTGGGTTTACCATGCCCCTTACAGGTTAGCCCGCTACCATCAAAGGCTAACTTGTAGTGGGGGAAAAAAAATCGTTGAACTTGCCAATCACTAGACCAAAAGTGCAGGAAGGTATTGTAAGTGCCAAGCTACGAGAACATTACGATAGCTCTAATCTTGAAGGAAGTGACATCAGGTTACAATACGACCAAAAATAGACAGAATGCTTAACGCAAAAACCAATACGCGATAATGGCGATTGCCTCAAAATAGTTTTTTTTTTTTTTTACCAAGGCGTTACGCCTAAGTATTGCGTACTTAAACCACACCTTACACTAGTAAATAGGCGTGGAAATTACCGACTACCCGGTATTTACTAAGTGTCCACGTTAAAGTTCGATAACGCATTTCCTCGTGTTGCCCTTATCTCTGTTAAAATAACCGTTTGACGTGAGCCATTACTATTTACAGCGATAGTGCCTGGCCAGTAAATATTTATTTATTTATTTATTTCTCATTTAAATCGGACATGGAAGCGTCCATAGATTGTTAGTATGTTAGTAACATTTTATCCTTAATTACTATGTTAGAATTGTTATAACATGCGGTGATAGCCTAGTGGTTAGGGCGTCAGCCTCCTAATCAGAGGTCGGCGGATCGAATCCGGGCATGCACCTCTAACTTTTCGGAGTTATGTGCTTTTATAAAAAAATTAAATATCACTTGCTTCAACGGTGAAGGAAAACTTCGTGAGGAAACCTGCACGCCTGAGAGTTCTCAATAATGTTCTCAAAGGCGTGTGAAGTGTGCCAATCCGCACATGGCCAGCGTGGTGGACTAGCCAAACATTTCTCATATTGAGAGGAGACCCGTGCTCTGAAGTGAGCCGGTAATGGGTTGATCATGATGACGATGAAAAATACACACTGCTTACTATTTATAACTCTCTGCCTATTACGGTTCATGAGATACAGCCCACTGATAAACTCGTTGGCACTCTTCGGGTACGGAACCCTATAAATTTACACCTGCAACCAACTACCTTTTAATTTGTGCATTCGCTTGAACGAGCACAAAGGTCGCCTGCTCCCAACTGTACAAGCTTTTTCATTTCCCTACATTTTCATGCATGTATTTTTCATCGTACACATCCATAATTCAAGTCTACAATATGTGACACGTGAAGTAATTAAAATTTTACACTCCAAATGAAAAAAATGTTTCGATGTTCAATTTGCATGATATTTTAATTAATTACAGCCGTATAAATGTAGGAACATTTTTATGTGTTATGTACGCAAGTTCATAAAAGATAAAAATGTCACTGTGCAATGCAATGTCAATGTCAATGTGCATTTATACAGTAATGTTACTATATATCACCACTATGTTGCAAGCTGTGATAGCCTAGTGGTTAGGACGCCCGCCTCCTAATCAGAGGTCGGGGGTTCGAATCCGGGCACGCACCTCTAACTTTTCAGAGTTAAGTGCGTTTTTAAGCAATTAAAATATCACTTGCTTAAACAGTGAAGGAAAACATCGTGAGGAAACCTGCATACCTAAGAGTTCTCCATATTGTTTTCAAAGGCGTGTGAAGTCTGCCAATCCGGACATGGCCAGCGTGGTGGACTATGGCCAAACCCTTCTCATATTGAGAGGAGACCCGTGCTCTGTAGTGAGCCGGCAATGGGTTGATCATGATGATGTTGCTAAGGATTTTGTAGTACGAATTCGCTATTCATCCAAAGAGACTCCGAAGTCAAAACCACTATTAAAAATGTTGAGTTTGGTGTTTAGGTTGTGATTTTGATTTGTTGTAATGATTTTAATGGCGGCCTTTAAAATAAACAAAGACTTAAGCTTAGCTCGTATCGAATTGCCAGTAAGACTGTAGTATCCTAGAAGTTCAAGAGATAAGCGAAAAAGGCGGGTAAGTAAAAAATGCTGGACGAGTAGAGCTTAAAACCGCAGACGAGGAATTCAATAGAAAAAAGTCAGGCAATTGCCTTATATAGTGTTATTCGTAAAATGGCAAAATGATTAATGAAAATTTATCCGAGAACATACGAAGTTTCCAAATGCCATTTTCACTTTCTTTGATGCCAATTTTGAGTACTATTAATATCCAGATAGGTATGTACTGTTCTTATCATCATGATCAACACATTATCGGCTCACTACAGAGTACGGGTCTCCTCTCAGTATGGCCATAGTCCACCACGCTGGCCATATGCGGATTGGTAGACTTCACACGCCTTTGAGAACTAGCAGGCATGCAGGTTTCCTCACGATGTTTTCCTTCACCGTTGAAGCAAGTGATATTTTAATCGCTTAAAAACGCACATAACTCCGAAAAGTTAGGTGCGTACCCGGGTTCGAACCCGGGTATCTCTGATTAGGAGGCGGACGTCCTAACCACTAGGCTATATCAGCTTGAAGCTTCAGCTGTTCTTACTGAAACCCTTTTTATTTATTTGTTTACATAAGAACAGTTTGTAACAGGTACTTTGTTGGTTTCCTCGCTAATCGTTTTTCGTACGACAATACAATTATGCAAAGAAAGACATTCTATTATATTCCGTTGTCGGTCCACATCCTGATTTCTTTATCTTTATTGAGAGAACACTTAAGTCATACAGAAAAATGGCAAGGACGGCTCTGCATTAGTATAAACTGTGTTGCATAAATCTTCTTCGAAGATGATTTGCCGGAGCAGTCGTATAATTTTCGTGGTACCCTCTTAGGCCACAGGAAGTCATTTAAAAAAACTACATGAAGCCTCTTCATCTTAAAGGATCGCGCCTTTAGTGTCGAGCCATGTCGTCAATAGTGTATATTGCTATGCAATAAATTTGTTTTAAGGGATCCTAGTTCTACTATTATATTTGACGATCTCCGTGGCGCAACGCGCGCGCTGTCACACTATAAAGTCCTGGAAGTCCTGGGTTCGATTCCCGGCTCTGGTCTGGTGGGAGACTGCGGCCGTGGCTAGTTACCACCCTACCAACAAAGACGTGTCGCCAAGCGATTTAGCGTTCCGACACGATGTCGTGTAGAGGCCAATTAGGAGTATGGGTTTTCCATACAGGTTAGCCCGCTACCATCTTAGACTGCATCATCACTTACCATCAGGTGAGATTGCCGTCAAGGGCTAACTTGTAGTGGAAAAAAAAAACATTATCACGGCAATTAAAGTGGAAAATAATGTATTTAAACAATTTTTCTGTGTATATGATTTTCTTCTTCATTTGATACTATGTGCCAAAGTAGTGGAAATCGGAAAGGATTGCCATCGGAAAGAAATAACATGTAAGACTTAGGCTCACCAAACCTAACCCATTAGATGTTCTATGTTCTAAAGCAGGTTAATAATAACAAATCTCTTATTCTTAGTGTTACTTGGTGATGTTTTCTAACTTTCTAAGAATAGTCTTCCCTTCTAAGTAAATATGTACTAACACGTGTGTAGGCAGGTTGCATTGCTAACTAGCTAAGTAGATTTATTCGAAGGCGTGGGCAAACCCTACAGGCCTATTGAATAACTGGATATGCCGAGATAAATGTCTACATAGTATTATGAGCATTGATTCTATTGTAATAAAACACAGTTTCCCGTGACCACCTTGGGATATACTTGTCACTGATCATCATCAGATCACTAGTAAAGTATAACTCGTACCTATGTTCAGTAGTTATCCAACCGCAGTGCAGGGCGGACTTGTCGATCGAACTCGGGACAAATATCTTGAATAGTTTTTTTTTTCTGTGTGCACATAATATTGTTTGTGAGTGATACGTTTGAGGTTACAGTTTTAACATAAAAGACAACGCACTCTTCCACACTGGATTTCAAATTTGATGGTAAATATTTTTAATGTTTTCTTTGTCTGCAATATGAATGTCACTTTTTATTTAACCATAAAAGTCCAAGTTCCGTCTTAGTTTATAGCTAAAATCATAAAAAGTGTAGATTTATTATATATTTTTAATTACTGGATGGCAATTTATAATGCTGAGGTAAATGACGAAGAAGACTAGACAGAAATACGTAAGCCTGGAATGAGTGAGGAAGTTTATTGAACCCATACCTCAAATCGGTACTTATGGAGTATCTTACCTGAATACTAAATAGCTTTCCGGTATCATTTAGGTGAACCGGTGGTTACTAAGGGTGGGTGACCTCTATAAGCCAATATGAACCCTACTTAATAGGGATATACTGACAGTTGTAGTTCGCTAAAATTTACTATTAAACTATATAATTTTTCTTATTGAGTTAGAGACATCGGCTTATTACTACGTATCATATTAGCGTCCCACAGCTGGGAACTGGTCACGGAACTGGGAAAACGGGTTTTAGTGCATTGACCTACCACGTTGTTCTAATGCAGCTTCGAGAGTTTAATATTTTTATAGCATGTTCATTATAAATTGTGATAGCCTACTGTATGACGTCTGCCTCCAACTCAGAGGTCGTGGTTTTGAACCCGGGCACGCACCTCTAACTTTTCGGAGTATTGTGCGTTTTTAAGCAATTAAAATATCACTTGCTTAAACGGTGAAGGAAAACATCGTGAGGAAACCTGCATGCCTGAGAGTTATCCATAATGTTTCCAAAGGCGTGTGAAGTCTGTCAATCCGCACATGGCCAGCGTGGAGGACTATGGCCAAACCCTTCTCATATTGAATGGAGACACGCGCTCTGTAGTGAGCCGGTAATGGGTTGGTCATTATGATGATGTTCATTACATTCATATGTAAATATTTAAACACTAAATTACAGTACTATAATATTCATAGAGGTTACTTTTACCATTATTATGATTTATGAGGCGGTGGTATTAATTCATTATTCGTTAACTTAACACTCAAGATTCCAAATCCGTCAATATTCATGTGTGTAACACAAAAAAAGAGCTGTGAATAGAAATTATAAAAGGCCGTTGTTTTTAAGAGTAAATGCATTTATATATAGCGTAAACATTAAACACCAGGCATAGGTTAACGCCCTCTGACCTCTGCCTGCGTACAAAACCCTTCACTGAATCCAAAAGACTTCTTAGCGGTATACAGGCTCGTTTACAAACACAATCAAATAATAAACAATAAACAGCAAGTATGATTTGCTATATTCCGCCGACAACCGGGATTTTAGTATAGTATAACACAACACAAAATCCTCCACTAGAACCTCTACGCACGTTTCGACCCGACACCGGATCATCCTCAGGAGATGTTGACTTCACAAGCGCGAAAAGTACTTTACTTTTCGAAAAACGAAAACGGAACGTCGGGTCGAAACGTGCGTAGAGGTTCTAGTGGAGGATTTTGTGTGGTGTTATATTAAACTAATATCCCGGTTGTCGGCGGAATATAGCAAATTATACTTGCTGTTTATTGTTTATCATGGACTTCCGCAAAGTAACGCCTGCTTCTATTCATTACAATCAAATAATATTGGCATTGCTTTGATATGGTGCTCTTTGACGACAGCCCTACTGTTGTGGTGAACGCTGCAATCAATCAATCATAAACTTTATTCAACTAATACTTTAAAAGGAACTTTTGACGCGTTAATGACTTACATAGTTGATGGTGATAACTACATTCGTAAACTTAAAACTAAAGCTATGAAGGTTCCAAACGCGCCTCGGTCTAAGAAGAAGCCCACAACTAAGTTAGCCGGGAACGATTATGTGTGTGATCACCATTTCACATGCCACTTAAAATTATTTAAGAGCTACCTATCTTATAAGTGGATGGCCTCGGGTTAGATCCGTGGCAGGGGCAATTTGGAAATTTATAATTTTTATTTTATTTTCTAGTGGAAGGTTTCGCCCATTGCTCGATTCCAAAATACTTGCCGAAAACTATACGAAACCGAAGGGGGTATAGCTATAAACTTTTATATTACTTCAATTATTTATCCCAAACAGATTAGCCCGCTGCCATATTAGACTGCATTATCACTTACCACCAGTTGTCAGCTAAATTGTTGGGTTAACCTGCAATAAGAAAATACGCAGGCTGTCCTTCGCGTGTGTTATCTATTGTGATATATTTTAACCCACAATACAGGTTGAAAAGTGCGCCTATCTCTCATGGCCCATTATGCCAATCGTCTACAGTTTAAATGCATATTATGGTATTACAAAGAAATAGATAATATAATAGCGATGATGGCCTAGTGTTTAAAACCGGTTTGTAATGAAATTAGAGTAATTTAATTAAAATACCACTTGCTATAATATGAGTAAACCTGAGCCTGAGAGTCTTCCATAATATTCTCAGAGGCGTGTGAAGTCTATCTACCCTGACTTGTCAGCGAGGTGGACTACCACAACTTCTCTCACTCTCATACTGAACGGAGACCGGCGGGTATTGGGTTAATAACATTGATTTACCACTAGCCGTGGGTCGATCATTAACGCTCAAAAAATGGGACGGAAAAGTAGTGCACAAATAGCGACGCGTGCACTCCTTTTCCCCAGTGTGTGACAAGGCTAGACGAAAGTCACCGATTCTAACATTCGAGCCTTATAATCCGAATGAATTACAAAGCACTACGCGCCGCTATAGATAACATAACGGTCAGATGTCTGGTGTATTAGACGGGTTGTAATACATCGATATACCGATATGTAGGAATGTATAGTTAGTTGGTGACAAATTCTCGCCTTGTTTTTGTATGACGCGCTCTATCTACGGCTACGTATGATAAAGATACATGAATAACAGAAAATATATCATTATTTCTTAATGCGTTTGTGTGTACATAAAGAGTTACCATGATCTTTCAAATTGTTATTGCAATAACAAATGATGATGCTAAGGTTGAATCGTCCACATAAATTACCTCCTGTGTGAAATTTGTCTAGATAATGGCTTTAAAGGCACTGGACCGTGAAAGATTAATACACTTATGATTATGTTAGTTTGTCACTAAACTTTTACCCACTCTATAACAACGCTTAAAGCAGTAAAATTTTATTATTGTTGACGCTGTTGGTTTAAAATTAGTCCTCTTTGGATTTCCGAATCCGAAGAATGCCAACAGGATTCTATTAGTAAATTTTGGCAGTGGTAGTCTACTGGTTAGTTTAGGGACCGAATTCGATTTCAGAGTTATGTTAGTTTGAATTTTAAATCAAATATTCTTTAACGGAAACCTACATGCGTGAGAGTTCACCATAACGTTTCGTCGCATTATAAAGTTGGAGGTTCTGGATTCGATTCCCGGCCCGAGTGTGATCTGGTGGGAGGCTTCGGCCGTGGCTAGTTACCACCGTACCGACAAAGACGTGTCGCCAAGCTACTAAGTGTTCCGGCACGATGTCGCGTTGAAACCAATTAGGAGTGTGGGTTTACTATACTCCTTAACAGGTTAGCCCCCATCATAGACAGCATCATCACTTACCACCAGGTGCGATAGCCGTCAAGGGCTAACTTGTAGTGTATTAAAAAAAAATGCTTAACAAATGCAACATCGGACACGTCTCAATTCCGGCTGAATATTACTTAACTGCATCACTGTGTGTTAGATTTCATTTGCATAATTACGTCCAATTAAATACTCTTGCGAAAGCTTTGACCGTTAAGGCTCTACATCCTACCTCTGTGGGACATAATAGACTACTGATGATTATATATACCTGTATGGACTTTTTTACATTCAATCTGCCACTGAACGCTCGAATGTCCGCCATTAATGTTTTCTCTTTCACTCTCACACAATCTCTCTCCAGTCGTTCCTTCATTAGACAAGACCGTGGTCCTGGTGTCCTTGCAACCTCGTGCGGATTAATTGTTTCCACCGGCTTCTATCAGAGGCTAGTCTTGCAATTGTGTGAAATTTGGAATTTGAATCCCTCAGCTGGTCTGCTCATCTGGTTAGTCAGCGGCCTCGCGATCGATCGCTTTGTATACACCCAAGTCAAATCCAACCACTGACACAATAGCAGACTTGGGCCCCTGAACGATAGGTTGGGAGTATTTAGGTAAAGCCGCTTGCTTTAGCTCAACGTAACTGACCTCTATAAATGCTGTGATAGCCTAGTGGTTAGGACGTCAGCCTCCTAATCAGAGGTCGGGGGTTCGAACCTGGGCACGCACCTATAACCTTTTCGGAGTTATGTGCGTTTTTAAGCAATTAAAATATCACTTGCTTTAACGGTGAAGGAAAACATCGTGAGGAAACCTGCATGCCTGAGAGTTCTCTCCATAATGTTCTCAAAGACGTGTGAAGTCTGCCAATCCGCACACGGCCAGCGTGGTGGACAATGGCCAAATCATTCTCATATTGAGAGGAGACCCGTGCTCTGTAGTGAGCCGAGAATGGGTTGATCATGATGATGATGTTGAACTGACCTATTAAGCACAAGCACAGTAATTCAGCTGAGTTTTTAGACTCTCGTCCGACAGCCTTATGCATAAGCAAGTATGGTCCACGAAATAAGACATTGTTTTTTTTTAACTCCAGTCACGGTTCAGGTAAGATACGATTGTTCAAACGTTTTAAGGCTAAACTGTTTAATTTTTTTGCGACCTTCACTAAAACTCATGGTTATCGGCTACGTTAAAAGTTATCTTAGCACCATTTGAATTTGTATTCATTTTTATCTTTCATTATTTTTATGTTTTTTTTTCTTCATTTTCATTTTTCCTTAATTCATTATACAGAAGCCGATTAAGTAGGTACAACAAAAAATTTAAATTAAAAAACAGGAGTGAGATAATTTGTAAAAAATAGTAGGGCTACACAAAAAACTAAACAAATTACACTTTACTGTTCATAATCTTTAGGTATTTTTTTGATCTTCACTCTATACTTTAGGATTTAAACTATCGTAAGTGAAATTGTGAAGCGGTGATAGCCTAGCGAAGCGGTGATAGCCTAGTGGTGAACCGGTGATAGCCTAGTGGTTAGGGCGTCAGCCTCCTAATCAGAGGTCGGCGGTTCGAATCCGGGCACGGACCTCTTACTTTTCGGAGTTACGTGCGTTTTAAAAAAAAAATTTCCACTTGCTTCAACGGTGAAGGAAAACATCGTGAGGAAACCTGCACGCCTGAGAGTTCTCCATAATGTTCTCAAAAGGCGTGTGAAGTCTGCTAATCCGCACATGGCCAGCGTGGTGGCCTATGGCCAAACCCTTCTCATATTGAGAGGAGACCCGTGCTCTGTAGTGAGCCGGTAATGGGTTGATCATGAAGTAAAATTCATATCTGAATTATACACTGATGGAACAATGTGAACTGTCGTCATAGTATGCCCGACTAGTTCGGTTTAAAGATATTTATTTCTCAAAAGATTCTTTAGAATCCTTTTGACAACCTTCGTAGAACAGCGCGTGCGCTGTAACATTATAAAGTTGGCGATCCTGTGTCCGACTTCCGGCTCGAGTCAGGTCTGGTGGAAGGCTTCGGTCCTACCGACAAAGACGTGTCGCCACACGATGTCGTGTAGAAACCAATTAGGATTATGGATTTACCATAACCCTAACAGGTTAGTCCGCTTCCATCTTAGACTGCATCATCACTTACCATCAGCTGAGATTGCCGTCAAGGGCTAACTTGCAGTGTATAAAAATGAAGAATAATAAAAATATCGGCGGCTTTTATTCAAGTGGTACGTAACACACTTAACGGAACTTTCTACACAACCATATTAGAATAGCGCACAATATATCAAACTTAAATTAACATAAATGCCGATTCATTATTCGCAGTTTTTTCCGTGTTACTAAAAGCTACTAGCATAATTCTAAGAGGAAAAATAAATACAAGCATAAGAAAACTCATAAACACCGCTGACCATAAATACATATCCCATTCACATTAAAAAGAACATGTTGTATAAAAAAAAGTGTTATTAACTAAGTCGTTTCTCATGTTCTATCGATATACGAATATAACACATCATGTGAAGGGGGAGATCGCTGATGCCTATTATAAAAGTTTTAACGTACTATGTACATATTGTAACAACTGTTATTGAAAAGAGAAACGTTTATCTATTTTGTTATACTTATATCATCATAATCATCATCATGATCAACCAAAACAAATGCCGGCTCACTATAACACAACCCGTGTTATAGTGAGTATTAGTAAATATCCTTTCAATACAGAGGATTTTTGGCCATAGTCCACGCTGGACATGTGCCGATTGGCAGACTTCACACGCCTTTGAGAACATTATGGACAACTCTCAGGCATGCAGGTTTCCTTCACGGTTAAATCAAGTAATATTTTAATTGCTTAATAACATATGGTTTGGCCATAGTCGACCACGCTAGCTGACTTCACGCGCCTTTGAGAACGTTATGGAGAACTCTGAAGTATGCAGGTTTCCTTCACCGAGTGATTTTATTTGCTTAAAAACGCACATAACTCTGAAAAGTAAGAGGTGCGTGTTGAGGTCAAACCCCCGACCTCTGATTAGGAGGCAGGCGACCTAACCGCTATCACAGCAATATGCTTATAACATAATATTAGCTAATTATCTAGTTATTCAAGTTGTTAGCATCTACCTACACCAAATCACGTTGGCCAGTGATAAATTTTGAGTATGCAATTTTAAATCTCAGTACTGCAGTTTACAAATTAACAATGTCACCCCTCGTAACGGAGTACCTCGTCACTCCTGGTTGTGTCACTAACACGCGAATCATTTAAAAAACACGCCTACCCGCATTTGTGTAGCGTAGAGGTTTAATCTGCAATCTGCCTAGAATCTTGCTCGCTTCCGAGCTATTAGTATATGCAGACGTGACGTTTTTTAAGTGCTTGTAAAGCGGACCAATATTGTACGTTAATTTTATTATAATGTAAATCCTATAAAATCAACAACAACATTTTTAATAATACTTAAAATAATTTTATAAAAAAAAAATTAGGTGGCATTTATTATGTCATTAAAACGATCCTTACACTATAGAGTAATTAAAATATTCTTATACATGTATAGGGACCCATACATTCAGTAAGTAGAATTTCGACATTTTTTTTTTATCCACTACAAGTTAGCCCTTGACGGCAATCTCACCTGATGGTAAGTGATGATACAGTCTAAGATGGTAGCGGGCTAACCTGTTAGGGCTATGGTAAACCCATACTCCTTTCGGTTTCTACGCGACATCGTGCCGGAACGCTAAATCGCTTGGCGACACGTCTTTGTCGGTAGGGTGGTAACTAGCCACGGCCGAAGCCTCCCACCAGACCAGACTCGAGCCGGGAATCGAACATGTTTTGTAGGAGCGTGTAAATAATGCTTCGCACAGCTCCGGTCGCCTCGGTACCGTACGTAATGCGATTGTAATTAACGACAGGTACCAATCGAATCAAAATGCAGGCACCGTACAGCGGATGTGACCAAACGGCACCTCGACTAAATATCCTCCACCACATATTATCTATAGAATAATAAACAGTCCGTTCGGAATTTTGCGCCGAACTTGTGCCTTGAAGCCTCCAATTCGCAGTGGAATATAATCTCTTATGAGCTTGCTCAGACACCAATGTCCAGTCTCAGCTGCCCATAGGTGTCCTTTCTCGTGGGATTTTGTGCTTGGACCCGACACGCTGCTGCGATGGGCTGTTACGATTATTATTTACTAGTCGATGCCCGCGACTTCGTCCGGGTTTTTAAAAACTCCTTTGGAATAGAGTACCAATTCGAGGAAAATTTCTGTAGCAAGCTGAAACTATAGTTATAGTTCATTGACTTGAAATAAAATTTTTCGTAAATCCCGCGGGAAATGTAACGGGATAAATAGTATCCTATGTCCGTCTCCTGGTTCTAAGCTACCTCCCCACCGATTTTCAGTCAAATCGGTGCAGCCGTTCTTGAGATTAAAATAGTGTAACTAAAAGAATTTCTTTTATGTATATTACATTACAATTATATCACAAAAAAAACACTTTGAATTAGAATATAAATATATATAGTGATATAGTGTCGACATCCGCAATGGACATGACAATTAATCTCTTGTATTATGTCTTATTTAAATATGTTAATTTTATACTGACGACCAACCGTGATTAGATGATTTAAGCTTACTCCGTCCTAATGCACTAAAATTATTTTCAAGTGAACGAATCTCTCGTCAATCCGAACATTGGTTAGGTGATGACATTTTTTTAGGTTTATTAGAGTTCCTATTATGAAGTGCGAAGCTTTGATAGCCTAGTGATTAGGACGTCAGCCTCCCAATCAAAGAGGTCGGGGGTTCGAACCCGGACATGCACCTACAACTTTTCAGAGTTATGTGCCTTTTTAAGCAATTAAAATATCACTCGCTTCAACGGTGAAGGAAAAATCGTGAGGAAACCTGCACGCCTGAGAGTCCTCCATAAGTTTCTCAAAGGCGTGTGAAGTCTGCCAATCCGCACATGGCCAACGTGGTGGACTATGGCCGAACCCGTCTCATATTGAGAGGAGACCCGTGCTCTGTAGTGAGCCGAGCATGGGTTGATCATGATGATGGTGATGATGATGACCTATTATTAAAATATTATTTTAGTATCATCACTGCTATTGTTAAATCGTCATGGTATTCATAAAGGAATGAAATTGCGCTCGTTTCGTTATACGCAGCATCATTACTATTGTTCTTTTTTTTTCGCAATTAACGCCCTCTTTTACACGCTTTGTCGATCGCCATTGTATATGTTGACCTCTGTTCATTTCACAACCAAAACCGGACCGGTCAATAAACTCAAACACAAGCAGTAACGCGCGAAAAGTTTATAGCTTTAATTTTGTATTTTTGTCCCGCGAAAAGAACTCCATGCGGAATTTTACGGGAGCAAGCTTGAAACACATAGCATACACTGGACATAGCTCAGCGAGTTGCGAAGTTGAAGTGGCAATGGGCGGGGCACATAGCTCGCAGAACCGATGGACGTTGGGGTCCCAAGGTGCTAGAATGGCGACCTCGCACCGGTAAACGTAGCGTTGCTCGGCCCCCAACAAGGTGAACAGACAACATCAAACGAGTCGCAGGGAGCCGCTGGATACAGGCGGCCCAAGACCGTGGCCGTTGGAACTCCTTACAAAAGACCTATGACCTTTGACGACCTCCGTGGCGCAGCGCGTGCGCTGTTGCATTTTAAAAAGTTGGAGGTCCTGGGTTCGATTCCCGGCTCGAGTCTGGTCTGGTGGGAGGCTTCGGCCGTGGCTAGTTACCACCCTACCGACAAAGACGTGTCGCCAAGCGATTTAGCGTTCCGGCACGATGTCGTGTAGAAACCAATTAGGAGTATGAGTTTACCATACCCCTAACAGGTTAGCCCGCTACCATCTTAGACTGCATCATCACTTACCATCAGGTGAGATGCAGTCAAGGGCTGACTTGTGGTGAATAAAAAAAAAAAAAATGTCCAGTAGTGGACGTCTATCGGTTGAAATGATGATGATGTTGAAGCTTGAAACTGTGTTATACTTATATTGCTTCTATTTCCTAGTCTGAATTAAGCGTTTTGTCTAAAAGGTTATCCGTGAGGTTATCGCGAACACGTATTGGTGGTCTCGTGTACAGATGGAACGATTCTTAGCCCGCCCCACTTCGATACACCCACATGAGAGAAGTAACCTGCTGGTACATACAAAACCATTTGGTTTATGGTTTAGTAAGTTATCATCATTTTTTTTTATCCTCTACAAGTAAGCTCCTGACGGCAATTTCACCTAATGGTAAGTGATGATGCAATCTTAGATGGTAGCGGGCTAACCTGTTAGGGGCATGGTAAACCAACACTCTTAATTGGTTTCTACGCGACATCGTGCCGGAACGCTAAATCGCTTGGCGACACGTCTTTGTCGGTAGGGTGGTAACTAGCCACGGCCGAAGCCTCCCAACAGACCAGACTCGAGCCGGGAATCGAACCCAGGACCTCCAGCTTTAAAATGCAACAGCGCACGCGCTGCGCCACGGAGGTCGTCAAAAAAAAACCATTAATGCTAGTGGTCCAATTCTGGGCACATTTATTTTATGCTTTGTTCGGGAAAGGAAAATTATGCTAAACCCAAAGGAACATCAAAATGAATAATGACTAAATAAGTTCGCTAATTCGCATTACTTTCAATCCATGCATTTTAAAGTTGGAGATCCTGGGTTCGATTCCCGGCTAAAGTCTGATCTGGTGGGAAGCTTCGGCCGTGGCTAGTTACTGACATAGACGCGTCGCCAAGCGATTTAGCGTTCTGGCACGATGTTGTGTAGAAACCAATTAGGAGTGTGGGCTTACCATACCCCTAACAAGTTAGCCCGCTTCTTTCTAAGACTGCATCATCACTTACCATCAGGTTAGATTAAAAAAATAAACTGTCTGTGTTTTCTACACATCCATATAAGGTTTGCATAGGTGAGTGTCAGTTATACCTGTTATTTATTCGACCCGGTTTATTTATAGAAGTTTCGTTGTTAGTTGTGAGATGAGGCATATTATGGCCTTTTTAGTGTCTTAACACTCATTTGTGTCTGAGCAAAATATCACTTAATGCACCGCTCAATGTTACAATCCTAGACGTTGGAAAAACAAATAAATATTGTATAAATATAGAATGACGGTGATTTCAGACACATTCGCAGCGCGGCGACGTTCATTGTTTATTTTGTGTCGGAAATTACTGATAGCATCGTCACTGTCTGAGATTATTTGAGAGACACCTCCATTAGAATCTTGATTTGTTTCACGATCTTTAGGATTGTTGTAAAATGGCTATTCCATTTACATTGCATTACGTTGCGTTGCAATTAGAATTATCCTTGTTGTAAAAAAAATGATGCCTAGTGAGGATTGCGGCAGTGAGGAGGTAACAAGCAAAAGTATTTAGAGGAGAATGAATACAGGTTGACTAACATATATAATTAGATCTGTCATTAACTTAATCTATATATATAAAAGCGAAAGGTCACTGACGTACTTACTTACATACTTACTTACTGATTAAACACGAGTTCTCAAAAACTATTGTACGTATAAAGCTATAATTTAGCAAGTAGGTAGTTGATAGTTAAGAGATGTCAGCTAAGAAAGGATATTTGGAAATTCCACCCCTAAGGGGGTAAGATAGGGGTTGGAAGTTTGTATGAAATTTCTTTGTTTTTAGAGTTAGAGACACAAAAATTTGCATTAAGATTAATAATAATAAATAAAAACATGTACATCAATTTTTTTTTTTAATATTTCCTGTCAAGGGTGGTAAAATAGGGGATGATAGTTTTTGCTTATTTTTTTATTATGAAGTCTACAAGCTTGAAATTTTGAAAATAGGTTTCTTTTAGGGCGTAAGTATAAGGTTAGAATTTTTTTTGATCCAAATCTACCCCGAAGGGGGTAAAATAGGGGTTTGAAGTTTGTATGAAAGTCCTATGTTTTTTAATTTAGAGATACGAAAATCGGCAATTGGACATTTGCCTGTAGCTTACTTTCTCAAGCAGGGCATTGGCCGCACGGGTAACCACAATCTCAAGTAAAATCAGCAATTCTACGCAGACGAAGTCGCGGGCAACAGCTAGTCTTATATAAAAGCGTACTGACGTACTTACTTACAACTAGTTTATTATATTCGTATCTGCCGAAAAGGTGATGGATTTCAGCTCATGCATTGAATGTTTAAATGTTTTGATAAAAATGTGTCTTCACCAAACCGACGTCTGACCTCTGTTACTACGACCGATATAATCTTTGTTGCATCATAATCTACATACATGCGCGGAACTTGTTTCTTTATCCGAACAAATTCGAATGTGTGAATGCGAGTTCAACAAAGCGAAAAAGAATTATGTATTTGTGATAGCCTAGTGGTTAGGGCGTTAGCCTCCTAATCAGAGGTTGGCGGTCGAATCCGGGCACGCACCTCTAACTTTTCGGAGTTATTAAACAATTAAAATATCACTTGCTTCAACGGTGAAGGAAAACATTGTGAGGTAACCCTTCACGCCTGAGAGTTCTACATAATGTTCTCAAGAGCGTGTGAAGTCTGCCAATCCGCACGTGGCCAGCGTGGTGGACTATGGCCAAACCCTTCTCATATTGAGAGGAGACCCGTGATTTGTAGTGAGCTGAGCGTGGGTTGATCATGAAGATGATGATGACCTATTATTAAAATATGATTTTAGTATCATCACTGCTATTGTTAAATCTTCATGGTCGTGATTAATAAAGGAATCAAATTACGCTAGTTTTTAGTTGCCGGTAATGGGTTGATCATGTCATTATGTATTATTTTAACCTTAAATCCAAATTGAGTTACAATTTGGATTTGTCAATTTGGAGTTAGATGTTTGGCGTATTTAGTTACCGCGTTGTAAGTCTAAAAGAGAGAGGAGATCAATGCACAGTTGTGCTACATTAATCCGCATTTAAAATATTAGTATGGATTGTCATACTCAGTCCGAGTATGACAATCCATACCCATATTTTAAATGCGGAAGTATGACTATCTCTTTGTTTGTTACCTATGTTAGGTTCAACCATAACACCGGTATCGTTGACAATCGGCCTTAAATAGCTTGCACAGCATCCGCAGATGGCCCTAGGAGACTTTTACTCTCCCGGGACTATATACTTTGAAAGTATATAGTCCCGGGAGATTTTTGTAGATAACTTGTTTTATTTATTATGCAGTTTTATAGCCAAAGTGATGTTCACGGATTGTGCTATAGAAATAGATTTCATCGTGGAGTATACTTCTAATCCCGGGAAAACTAAAGGTACCGTTACCGAAATCTAAAGGTAAGGTTAAATAGCTGCTTAAGTCATAGACAACAACTAGTGATGATATAAAACTGTTCATCAAGCATGTACCAGCGTGTGGACCCGACTTTCGTCACACTTTGAATCCTTAAATAGCTTAGGTAACTTGTTTGTTTCAATATTTGCTAACTTTATTCGCGATTGCAGTAGGTGTTGAAGTGCAACATTTATTTTACCGACAAGTTTGCGTTATACGTGATATACCTGTGTTTGGGTTATGATGACCTCGGGGGCGCCGCGCGTTCGCTGTCGCATTACAAATTGGAGGTCCTGGGTTCGATTCACGTCTCGATTCTGGTCTGTTATTTTCTATTTGGATCTCGATGTTTCGAGATCCAAATAGAAAATAACTGGCACAATTATTTTATTTTAGACATTTGTATTATATTGTCTGTACTATTGTACTTCTAGGTATTTACGTCAATAAATAAATTATTATTATTAGCGTTCCAGCACGATGTTGCGTAGAAACCAATTAGGAGTATGGGTTACTATTAAGTAAGTCCGCTACCATTTTAGACCATTATCACTTACCATCACGTAAGATATCTGTATAAGTGAATAAAAAAAAATCATATGCAATAATATATAGGTACCTATAAATTCAACAACTCATCATACCTAATTAATAAACTATCGAAACGTTTGATTTATTATATATGCGTATTCTATAGAGCAGTGATTCTCTACCTTTTTTTGGTTGCGGCACATATATAACGATTTCAAAATTTGGCGGCACACAAAGAACAAGATAAAAATTATTTACTTACTACAACACACCGCATAAATAGTTTATGACAAAAAATTTAAATATACGAAATAAACTAATATATACTACAATAATAACTAAACTATTATTAAGGGATTAATTATTATATATTTGCAAAATTTGGCGGCACACTTTTGAAATTAGGCGGCACACAAAAGTGCCGCCTAATTTCACACCATGATCAACCCATTACCGGCTCACTACAGAGCACGGGTCTCCTCTCAATATGAGAAGGGTTTGGCCATAGTCCACCACGCTGGCCATGTGCGGATTGGCAGACTTCACACGCCATTGAGAACATTATGGAGAACTCTGAGGCGTGCAGGTTTCCTCACGATGTTTTCCTTCACCGTTGAAGCAAGTGATATTTTAATTTTTAAAAACGCACATAACTCCGAAAAGTCAGAGGTGCGTGCCCGGATTCGAACCGCCGACCTCTGATTAGGAGGCTGACGCCCTAACCACCAGGCTATCACCGCTTTTTACACACAGTATTTTATTTCACACAGTGGTTGAGAATCACTGCTGTATAGTGTAGCAGTGAAACGGTAAATTCCCAGCTCTGAAGAGATTATTATTCCCTTATCGTACGCATAATAAACAAGGAGCGCTTCTTGCGAATCGCGAATTTAAATAAAAATGTGAGCAGTGGATAGCCCTTTGTTATTTTTAGTTACCAGGAAGAAGTTAGGTAGGACTTGCTAAAACTGTTTTTTTTTCGGATGCCTTGTAATTTGGGTTATGTTCGGGTGCGGTGTTCATGCCGATATTGATTATCTAAACTATTTTTGATGTAAACTAATGTCTAAACTATATTAAATTGAAACTACAAAAGTAGTTATGTGATGTGTTTTTAACGGTACAAGTGTTCGCCAAGTGTTGCGGTTCGACTGGTCGACGATGACGATTTGAAAATATTCATCACTATCTTCATCATGCTCAAACCATTACCGGCTCACTACAGAGCACGGGTCTCCCCTCAATATGAAAAGGGTTTGGCCATAGTCCACTAAGCTGGCCATGTGCGGATTGGCAGACTTCACACGCGTTTGAGAACATTACGGAGAACTCTACGGCATGCAGGTTTCCTCACGATGTTTTCCTACACCGTTGAAGCAAGTGATATTTTATTGCTTAAAAACACATAACTCCGAAAAGTTAGAGGTGCGTTCCCGGGTTCGAACCCCTGACCTCTGATTAGGAGGCGGACGTCCTAGTTTAGTCGTATGCTCTCCGTATATAAACAATAAACATGATATTGTACATTAGCAGGAGTTACTTCGCGGAACTCCATGGTATAATAAATCCATGGTGAACATTAGGTTTAATTTTGCTGTTATCCGCGTAAAGGCATGAAAATCTGCATGGTGCAATTTAAAATTTCTTGGATCTTAACACACCGCAACATTACAGATCTTCATCTCTCATCACGTCATCCTTGGCTGCACTTTTACACAGCTTTTTATAATTATGTACAAACATATTATATTATAAAAAAAAATCATATACATATTTGTATATGTATATGATTTTTTTAAAAGAGTTAATTAATGTTCATTGCATTTGTTTTTTCTCATATTGTTTTCATATGTTAATATCCTTGATTTTGTTTTGTAATAATAAAGAGTAAATTTAAATAAATGCACTTTACCCATATACAGTTCACGACAGAAAATAAATACGTGAATATTTGCTTTAATAGGGCGCGAATTTTTCTCAACCGCATTGAGGAGATCCCTTGGAATTCAGTCTCGTCTAAGAAACTGATCCGAAAACGAAGCATCCAAAGGGGAGATGGATACCGCAGGCACAACTTGCCACCAGGACTTCTAAGTCGACGAATTCTCGGTCTGGTTATGCATAAAAACATCTCATGCAAATCAATCAATGCAAACACAGTTTCAATTTCAATTTATTCGTTAACAATTATTCAGTCGTTTTTTTAACGAGCGCCACGAACGATTTGGTGTTGCCCGTTGGCGTTCCAAACAAACGCAGAACAACAAATCAGTCCCAGTTCGATAACATTCTTAGTGGTTACTGATCGACGGTTCACAAAATCGCAACATTACTAACCCTAGTTTTGAACCCGAAAAATACAATAAAATGCAATTAATAATAACGGCTGTAGAATATACGTCATCGGCTTTTCCGCGTTTAATTTCGTTATCAACGAGTTTTCCATTTTATTTAAAAGTCCGTGCCTTCTGCTTGGATCTTCTATAAATTGTAGCCTTTTATGGATTTCTCGTCGACTTTCCCGGTAACTCAATAACCGGTTTTAAACTAGGTAGATATTTCTGCAACGTTACGGTAGCTACCTACGCGGTTAAAAACTACCAACTAATACTAGATGTTACCCGCCGTCGTGACCATTTTTTTTGCATTATTTGTATATTATCGCCACTATTCTAAGAAGCTATCATCATCATCATCATTTCAACCTATAGACGTCCACTGCTGGACATAGGTCTTTTGTAGGGAGTTCCAATGGCCACGGTCCTGGGCCGCTTGTATCCAGCGGCTGCCTGCGACTCGTCTGATGTCGTCTGTCCACCTTGTTGGGGGTCGACCAACGCTACATATATAAATATATATAATACATCATTGATTTATTTAATGATGTATATATATATATACATCAATAAATAAATCAATGATGTATTTATTAATTAAGACATATATTTAACAATTTGTTTGTAAGGGTTAAAATGTTATTAATTTGTATAAGTACAAAAGAGTATAAAACTTGACTAGAATACTATTATTGTTGTCACCATGTCGTGCCGCCATGTTTTGGTTCCCGCCAAAACGGTGGCAAGTGATTGGTCCACGGAAAAATAGCAATAACAATGGACGCCACGAGGACAGCGCTACAAGTTTAGTGATATTTTTGGAAGAAAGGTTTCAATGTAATTAAATTATTATTAATAGTAATATTATTTTTAAACTTGTTATCACTTGTTAGTGACAAACGGCACCAATGACGGATTGACGTACCTACCCTCCAAGGCACGGGGGTCGACAACGTCAGTTTCGTAACTCCAGACTGTGCACTTACTCCAGTTTTTTTTTAAAAACCCCATTACTTATGAACCTCCGTGGCGCAGCGCGTGCGCTGTCCCATTATAAAGTTGAAGATCCTGGGTTCAATTTCCAGCTTGAGTCTGGTCTGGATTTAGCGTTCCGGCACGATGTCTCGAAGAAATCAATTAGGAGTATGGGTTTACCATACCCCTAGTAGGTTAGCCCGCTACCATCTTAGACGGCATCATCACTAACCATAAAGTGAGATTACTGTCAAAACTAGTGTATTTAAAAAAATGCACTTTTGGCACTACCCACCTGGGGTCGTGGCCAAACCAGGCCCTCGTGATCCGCAGTCATCATCATGATCAACCCATTCTCGGTCCACTACAGAGCACGGGTCTCCTCTCAGTATGAGGAGGATTTTGCCATAGTCCACTAAGCTGGCCATGTGCGGATTGACAGACTTCACATGTTTTTGAGATCATTATGGAGAACTCTCAGGCATGCAGGATTCCTGACGAAGTTTTCCTTCACTGTTGAAACCAGTGATATCTTAATTGCTTAAAAACGCACATAACTCCGAAAGTTCGAGGTGCGTGGTTCGAACCCCCGACTTCTAATTAGGAGGCTGACTTCCTAACCACTAGGCTATCACAGCTCTACTGATCCGCTGTACAACACGCTATTAGTTGTGAGTCATTTCACTAGGTCTTGATAAATAAAATTAGGGTAATTGGAATTTTCAGACGGTCACGTGAAAACGTTTGTGGTAATCGAACTGTGGCATCAACAACCGGTTATTAACAATGCTTATGCAAAATATGACGTAGTTTACGACTGCTCCAATTTGAGGTTAATGTTCCTAAACTACGGGATGACATCTTGGAGTTTTCTCCAAGTCCAAGTTTAATGACCTTTTTTTTATAAAGTTCAAGTTAGCCCTTGTCGGCAATCTCACCTGGTGGTAAGTGATGATGCTGTCTAGGATGGTAGCAGGCTAACCTGTTAGGAGTATGGTAAACCCACGCTTCTAATTGGTTTCTACGCGAAATCGTGCCGGAACGCTAAATCACATGGCGACACGTCTTTGTCGGTAGGGTGGTAACTAGCTACGGCCGAAGCCTCCCACCAGACCAGACTCCAGACGGGAATCGAACCCAGGACCTCCAACTTTATAATGTCACAGCGCACGCACTGCGCCACGGAGGTTGTCAGCACTCCTCCGAGTCTGGTCTGGTGAGAGGCTTCGGCCGTGCCTAGGCACCTAAGGTAAGGTAAGTATCGGTAGGGTGGTAGCTAGCTACCACCCTACCGATACTTACCGCTAGGTGAGATGGTCAACTAACTTGTAGTGTATATAAAAAAAACCAAAGTTTACAGTAATCGTAAGCTTATAGAAAAGTCCTACTATAGTATAACGGATAACATAAATTATATAACCTTGGGTATGAATTGTTGCCAACTATCTACTCTTAATAGTTTAGGTAACAATGAGAAATGGTGATAGCAAATATAATACTTGGCTACGCTTGTTCTGGGCTTCTTTTTACTCCAGCGTGCGTTTGGATACCTCATAGGTTTAGTTTCAAAATATGAGAATGTTTATTCTGTTTTTCTCAATATAGTTGTATGTAAGCATCAAAAGTGTCTATTTAATGCCAATATGAATGAAGATTGTTTTGAATATGCAATGAATTTATGTTTTTATAATAAAAAAACCGCATTGTATGGTGACTAATCCAAAAATCCTTGAGCGTAATTTACATAAACAATAAACAACTCTAAATTCTCACCGAAATATGATAAAATTAAAATAAATTTTCACTTGCTAAGAATAGCGCAGTGCATGCTCTGCAATGTTATAAAGTGGGAGGCCCCCAGTTCGATTCCCGGCTTCACGACCCCATCTAGTCACTTACATTACATTTTGACGACCTCCGTGCCGCATGTATGCGCTGTCGAATTACAAAAGTTGGAGGTTCTGGGTTCGATTCCCGGTTCGAGTCTCGTTTGGTGGGAGGCTTTGGCCCTAGCTAGGTACCACCCTACCGACAAAGTCGTGTCGCCAAGCGATTTAGCGTTCCGGCACGATGTCTTGTAGAAACCAATTAGGAGTGTGAGTTTACCATACCCCTTACAGGTTAGCCCGCTACCATCTTAGACCGCATCATCACATACATCAGGTGAGATTGCCGTCAAGGGCTAGCTAACTTATAGTGAAAAAAAAATGAGACTTTTTTTATATGAAAGATAAAAAATGGTTTGTTGAACTAAAGTTATCATAATGATTCATTTCTATTGTAATGATCTCTGATACTTATTTAATGACTTCAATGCGAGTAAAGCCGCGGATAAAAGCTAGTATACAATAAGGTTTCGCAAGCTTAAGAATTAATGTGATCGCTAGCAAATAATTAATCCATCCCCAATGTTTGGCAATGGGCTTGTATATTTGCTTCATAAGCACATTTATATATGTACCTGTGATCACCGTCTTGTAATATCGATGACTGCGTGGGATTTCAAATTAGTGAATTAGACGCCCACGCGCAATCAGCTCACGTGTACACGTCCAATCACAAAGGATAAAGGGACTATTAGTGCTGAAGTCAGAAATAGATACCATAAATATACCGACATTGAATCCTACACATTTTCAAGGTGAGACTCCTGTGATTTCTTTGTGACGAAATAGTGGGTCGATTCCCTCTGTGTATTCTATTCTGAATTGTAACTGCCTCGTTATTCCTGTGGTTAGGTTAGGTTAGGCGAGACGAATGAAACTAAGATCTATCTCTAGAATCTTGTACCTCGATTCCCAGGACGTCCAAGATTTATAAAGTAAATCTAACTATTGCGTTTTCCTGCCAGAATTCTGATAACCCGTGCAATCGCTTGGCACGTCTTTGTCGGTAGGGTGGTAACTAGCCATGGCCGAAACGTCCTACCAGAAGACTCCGCCGCTCGAAAATCGGACCCAGAACCATTGATTTACCACTAGCCGTAGATAGAGCGCGTCATACAAAAATGAGGCGAGAATTTGTCACCAACCAACTATACATTCCTACATATCGGTATATCGATGTATTACAACCCGTCTAATACACCAGACATTTGGCCGTTATATTTTCTATAGCGGCACGTAGTGCTTTGTCACTGGGGGAAAGGAGTGCACGGGTCGCTATTTATGCACTACTTTTCCGTCCCATTTTTTGAGCGTTAATGATCGATCTCCGGCTAGCGGTAAATCACAATTTTACCTCATTGGGAAACGAATGTCATTCAAACGAAAAAAAATGCATATAATAAAACATTTACTATTTTTTTTTTTTTTTAATTTTAGATAACCTTGCATTGGACATGATTGTGTACACGTATGTCCAACTGAACATACGTTTACTTAAATGGGTAATTGAAATAGATTGGCAGATGAATGGAGCATTGAATGCATTAAATTGTATGTAGCATGCATTGTGAAAAAACGTCCACGTGTGGAGTTACCACATTAATTATCCACATTATTGTCTTAGCAAAGCGATGTCTAAGAATTTACTCTTTGGGCTTAGTCTGCTATAGCAATTGCGTCTCAGTTCACGATCATTGACATCCAATTACTTATGAAAAATAACAAAGTATTTTTTGCCAAATTTGAATTGTCCCCGGCTAAGTTTGTTGTGGGCTTCTTCTTAGACCGGGGCGCGTTTGGAACCCTCATAGTTTTAATTTCAAGTTTACGAATATAGTTATCACCATGAAATAACTACTATGTAAATTATTGACGCGTCAAAAGTGCCTTTTTAAGGACTATTTGAATAAAGATTATTTTGAATTTGAAAAATTTAAGTTTCCGAGCGAAAAGTAAAAACAAATCGACCGCGAACAATTTTTTTTAACGCCGGGAAATGTGTTTACGCGACCCCTCTGAAAGTGGTGCTGGTATGTTGGACTCACCGGTCGTCAGTGTGGCGACCTGAGTACCCACTAAAACCCAGCAATCTCCGTCGTGTCGACTGGTGGCTGGGTCACAGGTCTCCTCAAACCTCGCAAGCTTGTCTAGTGAAGTTTAGTGTAAAAGGAAATTTTAATTTATTGTAAAATTGTTTAGTGAACATTTTATCATATCCATTTTTTTTTCGTTCGCATAAAAATGTCGTTGGTTTAAAGTTATTAAATGTAATAGCAGACAGAATTGGAGCCTGGTGAAATACGTAATGTATTCAGTCAGTTCCGTCGGTTATTTAGTTTATATACATATGTCAAAGTCCTTTAGCTTCAAACCCACGTATAATATCGAAAGCGAAGTATATAATAAGTTGAAAATACCTTATAATTTATAAAAAAAAAATTATATCGAAAACTAACATTATCCTCCAGATTATCCACATCCAAAGCCTTATTGAGCAGCGTTAAACTATTTTAACCTCGTTAATTGCAGATGTATTGGTTACTGTTTTAGAGGTATTGCGTATATCTGTAAAAAAAACTTTATCTCTATGTGAGATTATCGTAGATATATATAAACCCTTTATAACATTGCCGGATGTGTTTCAAAAATTAATTCCAATAAGTCTGAATTTTAAACAAAAAGACAAAGCAGTCAAAGTTATAAAATCCCCTAGTTTTGCGTTTGGGGTTTAAAAAATCAAAGCAAATTAACTCTCTGCTCCCCGCTGTACAGGTTTCGTTTTCCAATACTCTATAACATCGTGCATTGAGAAAAGTTCCATACTTGACCCCATTCCACCCATTTAATGTATGCCTTTGACTTTTCAGCGAAAATGTTCAACGTAAAAAAAGTTTTCGTCAGTACAATAAATGCTCTTAGTGTTCTGGAAAATATATATTTGTGCTTAGGTAGTTTTAGCAAATTTTTAGTTTTTTTGTTTTATACACTACAAGTTAGCCCTTGACGGCAATCTCACCTGATCTTAAGTGATGATGCAGTCTAAGATAGTAGCGGGCTAACCTCTTAGGGGTATGGTAAACCCACACTCCTAATTGGTTTCTACGCGACATCATGCCGTACGCTAAATCGCTTGGCGACACGTCTTTGTCGGTAGGATGGTAACTAGCACGCGTGGGAGCAAGCCTCCCACCAGACCAGACTCGAGCCGGGAATCGAACACAGGACCTCCAACTTTATAATGCGACAGCGCACACACTGCGACACGGAGGTCGTCAAAATGTAAATATATATACTTGGCGTGTTATGATCCTCAATAATATTTAAGAAGGTAGGCTATTTATCATTTTTTTTTTTTTATATATACATAGCGAGCAGGCGGGTCACCTGATGGTAAGTGACTACCGCCGCCCATGAACATTAGCAGCACCAGAGGAACCGCCAATGCGTTGCTGGCCCTTGAGCAATTTGTTAATCCGCCCTTTGAAGATCCCCATATTATAACCATTAGGGAACAGAAGATGGAAGATGGAATATAAGATATCGAATATGAATTATCTATCTCAATTAAGTTTAAACCACTTGATACACTCTAGGACATAGGCGACTTAGCTCATACGTTTCCGTTTAGCTAGAATTAAAGTCCCTTGTGACGAATCGATGGCCGATGTTCATTCAATAAATACTGAGGACCTAAAAATAACGGAGTAAACGTATTGATTGATGATAGTTATCCTAACCATATTATATACTGCTTTCATATTTGTTATTTAGTTAGCTAATTATAATTTATTATTGACTGGTGATAACAAATAAAAAACCCGGTTAAGTTTGTTGTGGGCTTCTTTTTAAACCTGGGCTGTTTGGACCCTATTAGCTTTAGTTTAAGTTGGCGAGTGTATTTTAATTTGTGAGGTACAAATGAAAATAAAGAAGATATAATATATATAAACGCTTCAGGCATCTGGCCTTTAATAGGTTTAAATTGATATTCTCAATTGAATTGTTACCTGTAATCGGCTCAAATACTGAACTTTCTTGACGAAATCCTAATAGTCATAAATAATAATAATAACTTTCATGTCCGAGACTAAAAAATCAAAAGGAAATCTATCGTCCTGGAATATTAAAGGATTTTTGCAATAAAAAAAGCAAAAAAGTGGTTAATGGTATGTTCGATTTTACAAATTTACGTTCCGTGCTGTTAAATCAAACTACTGAGAGAACATCTCTGCCAAATCTTTTATAAGGGTATAAAAGGAAAAAGCGATTGGAAGAGATGCGTTGATACGCACAGCTCGACAAATCTGACGGAAATTGAACATACAGATATTATAACGTATTCGTCTACTAAGAAAGGATTTTTGCAAATTCATCCCCCAATGGTACGAAATAGGCACATTGAATTTTTACATTATGTCTTTTAAGAGTAACGACGAACATAACTTGAGCGAAGCCGCCGGCAAAAGCTATATGAAGCTAAAACCCATTCTTAATTAAATTTCAATACATAAAAAACCTCTTTGCCAATTAGACATTTATATATGTAAGAGTTGGTATATATATATATCATTACAAGCAACATAGACGCATTGTACGAGGGCATTGGGCTGTGAAATTCATCGCTTTGTGCCGTTATATGAGGAACATTCGCGTTCATTGACAGATCTGCCTTTCTCAATTAAGCCAGTCGTCCTAATAATAATCCTGTAATTTCCAAGGGCTTCGATAGACACATAGATATTCATCATCATGTTCAACCCATTATCGGCCCACTACCGAGCACTTGTCTCCTCTCAATATGAGAAGGGTATACATAGTCCACCACGCTGGCCATGTGCGGATTGGCATACTTCACACGCCTTTGAGAACAATATGCAGAACTCTCAGGCGTGCAGGTTTCCTCACGATGTTTTTTTTCCTTCGCCGTTGAAGCAAGGGATATTTTAATTGTTTAAAAACGCACATTACTCCGAAAAGTTATAGGTGCGTGCCCGGGTTCGAACCCCCTACTTCTGATTAGGAGGCTGACGTCCTAACCACTAGACTATCACAGCTTCATGTGGTACTACTTGCAAAAAACTTGGAAGTTATAACTGAGGAGCAACATATCGACGCAAATAGCTGGTCTGGTTATTTGCGCCAAAAATTAGCCAGCCCTTACGTCGCCGGCAAAGTAAATTGACCTCGAACAAATGTGACGTAAGAATTGTTTGAAATATTTCATGACCCCGATCTCCGCGGTAAATGGGACAAATATATAACTCGAAGAGATAGGAACACTTGCGTCGCTTACCGAAATCAACCGTTTTATCCGCCGTTCTCATACAAAATAGAATAGATAATTTTGTATAACGCTTGTTTACAACTCACACCTTTAATAGCTTTGAAGAGAGGCTCTTAATGAGAATGGCTCGAAATATCTTTTCGTGACCAAATCAAAAAAGAAGGACCAAAATTAAAAAAGGACCGCAGAGCTAAACGAGATTTTAAGTCGGAGTTTTGATGGAAGTTTGTGCCCATACACATTGTCACTGAAAACCCAATCGCAGAAAGATATGAGAAACATGATAAGAGTTGCATGGCGCTTCTGGGTAGGGCATACCTAAGACTACGAGTGAGACCCGTGCTCTGTAGTGAGCCGGTAATGGGTTGATCATGATGATGATGATGATTTAAATCCGGGACCAATGACGTGTGTCTCAAGGCATGGAGGTGTATGCATTGAATTTAATAACTCCGGGCTGTTACTTATAATTTCCAGACAGAAAATTTAAGGCGATTATGGGCCCAACCCGTGATCCGCACTAAAACATGCTAACCACTCGACCATGAGGCAGTGTTAAGCTTATTAAAGCTATCGCCAAAGATTAAATAATACCTACGTCTAGTATTAATAGCATAAAATAACCTAAAAAGGTTAATTAAAATCGATTGATCGGTGCACGGTTCGTGCTATAAATCGATTGTCTACGGGTTTATAAAGCACATAAATATGTATGACGTTGTAGATAGAACGCGAAGGCGCTCATAAATATAACAAGTACACGATATTTAATATAACCAAGTTGAAGCTATGATATCCTAGCGGTTAGAATACAGGCACGCACCTCTAAATTTTTAAGCAATTAAAATATCACTAGCTTCAACGGTGCAGAAAAATATTGGGAAGAAACCTACATGCCTAAGAGTTGTCCATAATGTTCTGTGGACTACGGTTAAACCTTTTTCATATTGAGAGGAGACCCGTGTTCTGTAGTGCGCCGGCAATGGGTTGATCATGAGGAATATGATCAAGCAATGGTCAGAAAGGCGTTCCTATGCGAAGTAACGAGGATGAATATACGTTCGGGGTATCAAGGTGTTGCTACGAGTACTCCATGATTAGAATCGCTTCGTTCTCAAATGACAGACCGCATCAAAGAAGTCACTGGGTATCACTGCAGGTACTCATGTGCGGACAGCTAAAATCCGTAGTGTGCGAAAATTGGCAAGTCTACAAATTCTGTACCCTTTGCTATCATCATCATCATCATGATCAACCCATTACCGGCTCACTACAGAGCACGGCTCTCCTCTCAATATGAGAAGGGTTTCGCCATAGTCCACCACGCTGGCCATGTGCGGATTGGCAGACTTCACACGCCTTCGAGAACATTATGGAGTCTCAGGCGTGCTGGTTTCCTCACGATGTTTTCCTTCACCGTTGAAGCAAGTGATATTTTAATTTTAAAAAACGCACATAACTCCGAAAAGTTAGAGGTGCGTGCCCGGATTCGAACCGCCGACCTCTGATTAGGAGGCTGAAACCCTAACCACCCTTTGCTATAAAGAACATCAAACACTTTAGCTTAGAAACATAAGTACAATAGAATTGGCAACACCCGCGGCTTCCTCTTGTCTAATCAACCTTATTTCATAAGGTAAAAGAGCGAAATACTACTCACTTGCTCACATACATACCGACTACGGATAAAAATACAGTAATTGGTTTTAACAAATGTTTGTCTAAATCCCATAGGTCTAGTTGAAACTGTGCGTCTTTGGCGTTCAATTGGGGGGCATCAGATATTGCCCCCGAGTTGGCACCGTCCTACGGACGGACTCTGCCGGCCTGGTTGCGGACGTCTGCGCGAGCGTTACCCGTGACCCGGCCTCCATGCGGCGGGAAAGGATTAACCACTGCGTCGGACGCGGGGTATCCATGAGGATTACCCACGTTAAAAAAAAAAAGTCTAGTTAAAGCTACCATAGACCTGACCTTCTCTTATCATTTCCAATGCCTCGACCACAACTTTTAAAAAAGGGTCTCCGTTACCTAGTTACGTAGTTATCTCAAAAATAACCGCTGGTGTGACGTTCTTTAAGTTTAATATGTTTGTTTATACATAATTAACTTTACATAACACTGTCAATGCTTTATGCACTTTTAATTGACATGCTTATCAATATTTGTATAACGTGTGTGCAAAGTAAATAAACGTAAAATAAATATGTTTAAGTGCTCTTAATAGTAAATAAATAAATAATTAACCAAACCAGTTGCTCAATATATAATGTTAAATGTTCGTCAAGTATATATTTTTTTTCGGACTGTCTATTAGCTGTACAAACCCTATTGGTTGCCACAGCGTAACCGGGCTGTTCGGCGAGCTTTGGAAAGAAGCTCTGCCAGAAGAAATTTTGAGCCCTAGGGCTCGAAGAAACTAAGGGAACGACTGCCTAAGGGCGCCTCCTTTGAGGCCGAACCTCGGCTTAGGCGACGTTTGGGATAATGGGGGGGTCGAACGGTGAGTGGTCCGTACGTCTCCGAGGCCGTGGATGGAGCCCACGTCCGGATGACGTAAGATAGCGGGGACCTCGTGAAGACGGTGTGTAGCGTATGATTGTGTGGTAGGTGGTACGAGTGTGTTGTCAGTAGTCATCTGATCGTCAGGGTCAGGAAGGATATGTTTAGGTCTCCTCTTTCGGAGAGGAGCTCTTAGGTCGGGGGAGTAAAAAGAAGCCGCAACTACGAGAGGTTGGGGTGTCGGATTGAATAAACACCATATGTATCTACACCGGATACCATATGTATTGAAAATTTTTCACTAAGTTACAAGGTCGCACTTGCTTCGCTGGGTATGGTGTCAGCCTTGACTAAGTCTCATCCGATAAGTTAGCAACAAAAGAAATAGCTGGAAATAGGATAGTTGCAAATCCCCTAGGCTTCGGGCAGCCTACCGAAGCACTACAAGTTCACGGGGACGATCAGCCCTTCACGCATATCAAATTAATACGGCTTACTTGTGAATGACGTATATTCTGTAATTGATTGAATTTTTCCACACGCAATGTTGAAGTAGATCGTGTGACCTAGAACTGTTTGAAATATATTTTCATCTAGATCAGTGAATTCAAAGAACTAGTACCTATTTAATTCTTCGAATTCAAACAGTTAGTTAATTGACGGTGCGTAAGCCTTTGTTCCTGGATTTCAACAGTAACATGAATAATAATAGCTAAAAGTCCGGATTGGAGAATTTTTACTACTTTTACCACCACACTGGTGGGTCGACGCTCTGATTCCTTCTCCCTTACGATAGATGATGCTTGTAAGACTGCCATAGGCTGAGCTAATTTTGGTAAGAGATTTGCACAATATCACATAAAAGATAAAACTTGTTAGGTTAAGGATCTAAAACGACGTGCGTAGCATCGAACATATACAATTAAATGTTTGAAATCCAAAACATAATCGAAACTAAGAATGGAAAATCTAGTCAATCTCTATTGTAAATTGACAAATAAATATCATCATTTAGATGTTGTTTATTCGTTCAATCTGAACTTAAAAGATATCCATTAGGTTAGGTACAGTGTAGCAAATACAGCATACAAAAAAAAAAAGAAATACAATGTTTTGTATGGAAATTATTAGTAACAGCCATGAAAACGATAAAAAAGAAAAGAGAGGTACAATAGGCGACCTTACCGCTAAAAAGCTATCTCTACCAGGCCACCTAGCAAAACCTATAATACAAAAATAAGCAGAGTTAGGGTGTACGCTAGAAAATAATTTATATGGATAAGTATATAAATATAGTTTAGTGGCAAAAATTCGATGACACAAAGGGCTTATTTTCTTTGAATTATGTAAACCTAAGAATTGCAAATGTAAGAAAGATTAAAGTCGATACATACTCGTGTAATAACATACGGACCTTGAAAAGGATTAGGCATTAGCATAATAACACAAATGACTAGTATGACTTGTGTGCACTTGAACACATGCATACAACAAGTGAAAGCACCTAATTGCTTTTGTTGATGCAATCATTATCGAAGTCACGATTTCAAAGGGTTTAAAAGACGAACTTCTAAATCTTGTCTCAGTAAATTTAGAGTTAAAAATGATTCATCATTTACACATAATTTCATCATTAAACCATAAAGATGTTCCTTGAAACTTATGTGATAAACAATACAATTTTTACCAAAGATAATAAACGAATAAAAAAATGTTTTTAACGAGTGTAATGGATGTCATTGGAATGTGCCCAAAATGGTATTCATTAGTGTTTAAAATCACATGTAAATATAATATAAATAAGAAGTATATAAGCTGAATTCATACGACCGCAAAAAGCTTATAGATTGATAATTCATTATATTTTTATCAGTAGTTATTGCATTTCTCTACACTTCCTATAAAATATTAAAGTTTCTATTAGATATGCCATTAACATTTTTATATGAAGAAATTAGGCGTCTTGGTTGCGTAATTTGGGCAAAATTATTTTTAATGACCGACTCAAAAAAGGAGTGTTGTCATAGCATAGCTTTTAAACGACGATTTGGATGATTTGTTTTTCTTTTCGAAGGCTAGTTTATTCGCAATGGGTGGCATCACAACATTCATTAGTGTGGACAATCATTGCTACCGTTAACTAGATATTAGAGATGAAATTGGGTAAAAAAAAAATATATTTCCAATTATACCCTAAGTTATCAAATGAATGGGCCCGATGTGTATAGAACGTTTAGAAATGATTTATTTGCGATGTGGTATTTCATTAAATTATTTTGATTTTTATCCGTGTAAATTTTGATTCTTTTGCCATATTTCTTAACTTCTAGTAAATCTGTATAATGATAACAAGCTATACATTACTAGAAAAAGGTGTCTTTCTGATATTATTAAGTTACATGATTTTCTGATGATAATCTTTTTTAATTAAAAGTCTTAAAAATCTTCGTAATACCAATATTAATCTGATCCTCCTTATCATCAAACATCGATAACTGTCTGGACATTCTCGTCGACATCAAAGCAATAAGTTGAAACACGCAGATTATTTATCAGCTTAAGACTATATAAACCAAATCCTAAGCAAAACTGCTGGCATGAAACTTGGGTACCTCAATAAGGTCAAGATATTCTTCGCGGCTTAACACTAAAGATTGAATTTTTGACAATGTTACACGTACATGTTGAGTACATCACACATAGACAAACTTGTATTACCCCTCTTTCCTGTTAATGTTGTCTTTACCCTTTTGGTGGCCTGGAAGAGTGTATTTATTTATTAATTCATACTCCTTTAAATCAAATCACTAATGCAAATAGGGGAGAGGTCAACTACATCGAAGTATGGGACAACGGTTCTTGTTGCGCTTGTGTTCGAAAGCAACCCGTCACCGGGCGGAAGTTGGTAAACCAATTGGGCTTGAGTTGGTAGAAATGCGAAATAAATTTCATTCAACATTCCCAACTAAAAAATAACGAATCCGCGACTTTGCTTAACTGTATACAGCAGTAAATCTCCACAAACTATTGACAGGAAAACTGTTCTCAACAAATAATTCACCTCAATTTTTAACAGTAGGTTTTCGACGTCTTGCACACAAGTAACATAATGATATGGCAAATGGCTGTAATCTAAAGAAAAAAAAAAAAAATTTTTTTTTTTTTCAATCTAAAGACAATTTAGTTGTTGATTAAATCAACTACCTTGAATCGATTCTAAGATAAGAGTTATTTGTAGCTTTATATTGATAGATGGAATTTAATCCGATAAACAAAACGTAAGATTATTCTAGATCACCATCATGTGATCATGATAGGATAGGCTGATGCCTATTATTGTCCCATTGCTGGGCATAGGGCTCCTCTAGATCTTATCAGCAATGAATGAGACCCTGAACCTGCGTGGTTGTGTTTTACCTTCCATTCATTATTCCATACCATGCCTCGTTTCGCCAGTGCAGTCTCTTATACATTTACTGCTATGCCTTTATTAACTAAAGCCTCGAGAAGTTTTTATTCTCCAAAATTGTATGTAAATAATGTTTTAAGTTTAGTAGTCGACTTCTTAATAAGGTAAGATGACATCATGATTACTAAATCCATCAAGGCTATCTAACGATATTTACTTAGTACCTATTGTAACAACTAAGCCGGCTTCGTCTTGACTTGTTTATTTGTCCTTAGCATGTATTTGCGTTTCTTTTTTTACTAACATTTATTGCCCTTTGTTGTGGTTTAGTTCATGTGGCCGATAAGAAACATGTTGTTTGTTTGACTTTCTTAATTTATCTAAGCCATAAGGCAGCCGTTAAGATATCCGGCGCATTTACTATTCTCTTTTTTGGCTTATGTCTTTTATTTGATTACGACTAAACACAGATGGCGATCCTTCCGTTACTTTCATACAATATGTATTCTAAATCAAGAAATACCTTTTAAATACATTTATAAAATAATATTAATTTTTGCTATTAATATGTCAAATATAACAACCATATTATTTGATAATATTTCTTTGATAGCCTATGAAAAAATAATAGAAACGAATGGAATCTTAAAAATAAAGTCTTCGGCTTTATTATTAGTATACCTATTGCTACGGATAAAGTCCACTAAAAGTCCAACATGCCCGCTAAGCTTTCGAGATATAAATGTGTTGCGTCATCGGCCTTTGTATCTTGCAGTATAAACATTCCTTGATCTTGTTTTACCTGTTTCGCCTCCATATTGTAATGTCATGCTAACCTAATGTTTACTCGCAGGACTGCGTCCTTACTTAGTGTGTCTATCGGCTTGAATACAAAACTATACGTTATACCATTCTAATTGAACGTAGTAATGCAAAAAATAATCTAAGACATTATGAGTAGGTAACTTTACAAACATTCAACTTTGACTGTAATTTTACGGTAATTTGTCCATATGCCTGCCACGATTTGGGGTATTTGTTTGATATAAATTGTACAATCTTTTTATCTGTGGTATCCTTTTTTGTGGTATCCGTGGACTGAATGGAATCTACTTGGAAGATTATAATTATACATTACAAAATTTTGATGTTCTTGTGCAATGGATCTTTTTCATAACTAAGTCCAATTTCTTTGCCCTGAATTTCAACATCAGCTATAAGAGAGAGGGTTTTAGCTTATAACTACGGCACTGCTCTAATGCTGGTTATTGAGCTTAAAGAGCTTCCGAAGTCAGTTTTCTCACAGTCACTGTTAACTTGCTTACTCTGACTTTGTATACTGAGAAATTTTAATCTTGGGTTCACCTGGGAATTGATTCCAGAATCTTGTGGTTCGCATTTGAATAAATTAATGAAATTATAGACATATAAGTTAAATAAAGAAGGGATTCATTTGCATATTCTGAAAATCGCATCGTTTCCAAATTTTTAGGAAAATTGCAGAAAGTAAACCAAATCACACCTACACATTAATGTCCAAAGTTAGCAGTCTTAAATCAAACGATGACTTTTTTAATCAGTTTGTTTGACTACAAACTAAATTAGTTACGCATGTTTTAAAATTTTCAATAAGTCATTCAAATTCAAAATTCAAATTCAAATAATCTTTATTCAAATAGTCCTTTACAAGGCGCTTTTGACGCGTCAATAATTTACACTAGTGATTTGATGGTGATAACTACTTTCGTAAACTTAAAACTAAAGCTATGAGGGTTCCAAACGCGCCCCGGTCTAAGAAGAAGCCCACAACAAACTTAGCCAGGAAAATTTTCTTTTTGTTATCACCATCTCACATGCCACTTAAAATTATATTAAGAGCTATCTTATTAGAGCAACACACCAAAAAGCACACCCATGCTTGTTTATCATTTACGTAATCCTTTACACTATAGTAGGACTTTTCTCCATGCTTAGGTTCAGTTTCAGTCAGTAATCCTTTCGTTTTGTATAATACAGACTTTGTATTTACCTTTAAATGTGCACGTAAACGTTATCTTTTATGTAAATAAGCGAAAAGATTGATCGATCGAGGGTGGTTAGTATTAACTCGATATTCTATCTACAGCAAGGTCAGTGCACACTTCAACGTGATCCAACTAACGTACGCTAAATGGCAAACGCAATTACTTCTAAACACGGCACGCCGGGGGATTGGGAACTAATTAAATTCTCGACTCCTGTTCACAGGTTAAAGTTTTCATTTTTAAATGTTTTCCCTACAAGCGGAGCGAGTGGCGTACGATTAAATGTTGGGCTTCAAGCGAAAATCACGTCCAAAGAAAATATGTTCTTTTATACACTACAAGTTTTAGCCCTTGGCGGCTATCTCACCTGGCGATGTTGCAGTCTAACCTGTTAGGGGTATGGTAGCTCTTATGCGACCTCGTAACGACAGACATACTACTCAGTACGCCGCGTTAGTTTTTGCGGATCTTCATCCGCGAGGAGGCAAATAGCACAAGGGAGGCACCGGTGCGTTCTTAGGAGATCCCGGAGCCTCCCACATAACCCGAGCTTTTCCCCAAAGCAATAGTCGCGTATCTCACTAGAAGAATCCCCCCCCCCCCCCTTCCGTAAAAAAGGGGTATGGTAAACCCTCACTCCTAATTGGTTTCTATGCGACATCTTGCCGGAACGTTACTTTTCTTGGTGACACGTCTTTGTCTGTAGGTTGCTTACCGGCCGAAGCCTCCCGCCAGCCCACGCTCTAGCCAGAAATAGAACCCAGGACCTCTAACTTTATAATGCGACGACGCTCGTACTGCGCCACGTAGGTCGTCAAATTAAACATATCAAAGCTATCCGGAACAAACGGTATATTATAATTTTGGCAGTTGAACAATTGAAAACAATTTAATGGGGAGCAAATAAATTATTCTTTTCTTCCGAGGTCCGAAAGATTTACTGAGCGTTATTCGCATTTTTTAATAGTTCAACAAAAATAACCACTTTTGCTATATTAATTAATACCCACTGACAATAATGGCTGATCTGAAATGAGGTGGTATAATTAAAGGATCTCTTGAGAAAACACAGACCCTCAGCCGGCGATAGATCAAAAATGAAGAGTTTTTAGTAAAATCACGTAGGTAACGTTACTAGATACAAAAAAAAATCGACTCTGTAGACTCTGACAAAAAGTGGTGGTATGAAGTGGGGACTAGTAAACGTTGGGGTTAATTGAATTGAATGAAACGCACCTTTGATAGAAATCCCACTTAGTGGAAAGACAACATCAAATGAGTTAATGAGCAGCAGTAAAGTAATCGCAAAATATCTTATTAGTTGCGTTGCAGTGAGCGTCCATTGGTTAAGATAAAAATACTTTAACTAAGTTATTATAGCATAGCTACATACATAGCTCGGAGAACCGATGGACGTTGGGGTCCCAAGGTGCTGGAATGGCGACCCCGCACCGGTAAACGTAGCGTTGGTCGACCCCCAACTAGGTGGACAGACGACATCAGACGAGTCGCAGGGAGCCGCTGGATACAAGCGGCCCAAGACCGTGAGCATTGGAACTCCCTACAAAAGACCTATTTCCAGCAGTGGACGTCAATTGGATGATGATGATGAAGTTATTATTTATCTTGTTAAAACCTTGTTCAGAGACGAATATTTACTTAATACTTCTACGTTTTTGTTTAGCTGGGCTTGCCGTTTGAATTCAGTGAAGGCTTTTGTACGCGGAGGCAGGCTATCAGAGAGCGTTTACCTTCGACCTTTGTACCTAATGCATTTGTGAACGGAGAGCAATCCACTCGAATTGTTACTATAATACATCATCTAATCGTACATTAAATGGATCGGTTGTTCGGGGGAGTGAATTGGGAATCAAAAATAGTTCTTCAGCCAATCGTTACACGGCCGGAAGTTTTATGTCTTACATTTTTCTGGATTATCGCAGTGTAGTTAACTGAAAGGTTAATATATTAACGACATGACTTCGTCGCCTTTGCGTTCAAAATTTGTAATATACTAGCTATAATTTTCTAGATATTATGTACGATTTAGCGAAGCTATGATAGCCTAGTGGCTAGGGCGTCAGCCTTTTAATCAGAGGTCGGCGGTTCGAATCCGGGCACGCACCTTTAACTTTTCGGAGTTATGTGCGTTTTTTAAACAATTAAAATATAACTTTCTTCAACGGTGAAGGAAAACATCGTGAGGAAACCTGCACGCCTGGGAGTTCTTCATAATGTTCTTAAAGGAGTGTCAAGTCGGCCAATCCGCACATGGCCAGCGTGGTGGACTATGGCCAAAACCCTTTTATATATTGGGAGAAGACCTGTGCTCTGTAATGAGCCAGTAATGGGTTGATCATGATGATTTAGAAGATGGCAGTATATATTAGGGTACCATTGACCATTAATATCGTAACTTAAGTTTAACCTAAGTAAAAACCATCACTGCTATTCAATCAATCAATGCATCGATGCAAAAAAATATTTATGAACGGCTCAAAAGAGCTTATGATAGGCCTATAATTTGAGCTGATCTGATGTTGGAGATAAGAAAGCTTAAACACTCAGCGAACTATGGAGAGGGCTATGCTTGAAGTTTCTCTACGTGAGGAAAAATGAGTAGATTCCTACTAGAAATAACTTAGCGACTTGCGAATGTGACAATAAATTGGAGGACCAATGGATGTTAGAGTTCCAAGAAACCGCAAAAGACATTTTGAAGTGTAATCTAACTTGAAAGAAGACATCAAAAGATTCACACCACTTGTTGTAATCCTGACAAAGAACCTTTAATATCCAGCAAATCATCGGTTTAAATGATGAAGGTTTTTGTTTTTTTTTTATCCACTACAAGTAAGCCCTTGACGGCAATCTCACCTGATGGTAAGTGATGATGCAATCTTAGATGGTAGCGGGCTAACCTGTTAGGGGCATGGTAAACCCACACTCCTAATTGGTTTCTACGCGACATCATGCCGGAACGCTAAATCGCTTGGCGACACGTCTTTGTCGGTAGGGTGGTAACTAGCCACGGCCGAAGCCTCCCACCAGACCAGACTCGAGCCGGAAATCGAACCGAGGACCCCCAACTTTAAAATGCTACAGCGAAGGTTAAAAGGAAAGAGACAAGTCATAGGTTTTTTTTATGTTGCCTTTATGGATTTCAACGTGACCTAAAGACAGATACTTTAGCAGTGAAGGTACTTACCGATGTGATTACAGAAGTGAGTTTATTTAGGTCAGCGTTAAACAAAGGATGGTTCCGTTATAAATACACTTCACACTACACATTCAATGCGGCGTTTTGTAGACAATGGCGTTTTACGAAATAGGTTAAGTTTTAAAGTCTCTTTAAAAGAGCTCGTCTTAAAACTTGAAGTGCACGCCTATTCACACGAGAGACGCTTTGAGCTTGTCTGGAATCAGTTTCTAAAGATAACAACGATGATACTTTATCTGTGCTAAAGGCCGTGTCCCGCTGTTTTATCTGTGATTATTTTAGCCTAAAACCTTACGGCATACAAATTTAATGCATTTTTTTAAATAAAATAATCCTTAATAATAGTGATTCTCTCGATTTTTACATAAATAATTATCATAATGATCTATTCTGATAACTATTAGTGTACCTACTTGTAAAATACATATCATCATCATGATCAATCCACCACCCGCTCACTACAGAACACGGATCTCCTCTCAATATGAGGGTTTGACCATAGTCCACCACGCTGGCCATGTGCGGATTTGCAGACTTCACACGCCTTTGAGAACATTATGGAGAACTCTCAGGCGTGCAGGTTTCCTCACGATGTTTTCCTTCACAATTGAAGCAATGATATTTTAATTTTTTTAAATGCACATAAATGCACATAACATAAGTTAGAGGTGCGTGCCCGGATTCGAACCGCCGACCTCTGATTAGGAGGCTGACGCCCTAACCACTTGGCTATCACCGCTTCATATCAATAACATATAATTATAAATTAATAACCGTAAAGTGGTCATAACCTAGCTCACGATATATTCATTGGCTTTACCTTAAACAACTAACGTCGCGTGATTACCTACTATTTGGGGTACCATGTCTTTCGCTTGTTTGGGAGATTGTTAATGCGATTTGTATTGATTTTGATGTAGTACTATCCTATAAGTTCCGTCTTTATGTTTATTGAGCTCTTTACAATAACAAGTGTTACCAGCTAAAATGGCGAATACTCTTTAAGTTTAAACATTAAACCAAGGGGCAGGATTCTTTTTTATATGTCCACACAGGCATACGTCTCGAGACTGGTCATCTTAAAAATGTTACGTTTTTATCTCCAAAAGTTGATATCAATATATATATAGCCTACTTTGACTTTGCTCAGCCAAATGAGCCTCAGAGAAAATGAAAAAGATTTATGTCCAAGACATAAAGTGATCTCTTTTAAACTGTTTACTGTTTCTTAAATCAGAGGACGAACTTCGTGGCGAAGCTCACTATCATATTATAAATTGGGAGGTCCTGGGTTCGATTTTAGGCCGGTGTCCGTGTGTTACCAGGCTAGGTTACTGGCAAGAGACATACTACCGATTTAGCGTTCCTGTATGATACCAAGTAGAAACCTATTAGTTAGAAGGTTTCAGTCAGCAACGCAAACGTAATCACTTAGCATCCAGTGAACCGTCAGCTCGTTTGCCCGCGGTATAATAGAAAAAAGGAAGCACTACTAGTTTTATAGTCCTTAACTTAAGTCTACAGTTGTGGTTGGCGTGCAAGCTTTTCAGACCTACTGGACAGGAGGAAACACAAGCACAAGTGTCCTTGCAGCGAGCTGACGGACAGCGTGCTTAACTCTCGGTAGTTGTAATGAAATCTATAGTGTAAAGGATTACGTAAATGATAAACAAGCATGGGTGTGAAATATTGCTCTAATAAGATAGCTCTTAATATAATTTTAAGTGGCATGTGAGATGGTGATAACAAAAATGAAATTTACCTGGCTAAGTTTGTTGTGGGCTTCTTTTTAGACCGGGGCGCGTTTGGAACCCTCATAGCTTTAGTTTTAAGTTTACGAATGTAGTTATCACCATCAAATCACTAGTATGTAAATTATTGACGCGTCAAAAGCGCCTTTTAAAGGACTATTTGAATAAAGATTATTTGAATTTGAATTTGAAACAACGAGCTGCGTATAGTGACTGTTTATTTTAAATTCGTTTTCTAAGTACCCACATTTGACATTATTGACTTGTAACTGCAATATACAAAGTTAGGGTTAATTTGTACGCTCGTCAAGTGAAGCTCGTAATTTCATTTGAATTGACCGTTGATCAAAAAGAATATATAGATAATATCAGCACGGTATAAAAATAAAAACCATTCTAGTACAATCTACATTCTAGTATATACGCATAATCTCGTTGCGTAATGACTCATAACTTTGCATAAAGTATGACATCTATACTGACTGACCTTTGCCGAGATTAAACAGACCGTGTCTCGCAATTCATTAATAAAATATCAAAATAATAGAATATGGGAGGAACTAAATTGTAACGCCGCAATATTTGCCCAAATAATTAGATATAAATATACCTATACGTAATTTAGTATACACGTGTTCTTTCCAACAAAATCGCGTGGGCGACAAACACCTCGCACCCGCTCTCAGCCTCGGCCGCAGACTTAGGCGAGATCTATAAAGAAAGCTCAGGCAACTTAAATCTGTCGCTTTTTAAAACCAACTTTGGCTCAGCAAAGTAAGTCACCTTAGATTTCAGCCTAACCTTTCAAGATAAAGAGAAATAACGCCAGCGTTTTGATCATAATGCCCAAGTGTAGACGTTAACTTCATTATATATACTTGTCAGTACATACTCGTATTATGGTGTTGGAGCAGTGTCGAGGGAATAGGATTTGTATATCCCTGCTGCTGAAGGAAAATACATGCCCTAGGGCAAAACCTACTAGTTTTAATGTATAACAGTCGGGCAGTTTGTTACTAAGAAACAAGCTTAACAACAAACACCTGTTTAAAAAATCGCCCGTCTGTGAGTTTGTTGTGCTGCGCCGAACGTGAAAAACTCTTTAAAGTGTCAGATGTATGTTTTAACTAACTTTACAAGCAGTATAGTACTTAATTCCCTTCCTTTTTTCTATTATTATTAAACCCATACACTCTCTTATCATAAACAACAGCTGACACACGGGACCATATAAAAATTGCTCCTGTTTGACCTTGAACCCTGAACATACCACTTATAGACCAGTACTGGGTCTGGTGTTTCGCGACGCCACCTGTGTTTTTGTATTTCTAATGTCATCATCATCATCATCATGATCAACCCATTACAGGCTCACTACAGAGCTCGGGTCTCCTCTCAATATGAAAAGGGTTTGGCCATAGTCCACCACGCTGGCCATGTGTGGGTTGGCAGACTTCACACGCCTTTGAGAACATTGTGGAGAACTCTCAGGCGTGCAGGTTTCCTCACGATGTTTTCCTTCACCGTTGAAGCAAGTGATATTTTAATTGTTTAAAAACGCACATAACTCCGAAAAGTTAGAGGTGCATGCCTGATTCGATCCGCCGACCTCTGATTAGGAGGCTGACGCCCTAACCACTAGGCTATCACCGTTTCATTTCTAATGTATTATTGAGTATCTAATCAAGCCGTTCTCTTCGAACTCCTAGTCTTAACCTTGGATAGTACCAGACTGGTAAGCAGCGTTCATAAATTTGACGTTAAACATATAACTACGACTTAAACTTGAGGTCGCGTGTCTTCAGCTTAGAGACGTCTCTACCGCTTAATGGCATGATATTTTTATTGCCTCGTACCGATGTTTTAACCCTTTGTTTTTGACTTCACGAAGTCACGATGTTCAATACGGCTATTGGACTTATAATTTTAAGAGGCATTCTGGGTTTCCGGATGTTACCGCAGTACGTATTTTAGCGGTCTGTATTTGTTTTTGTGTTTTATAACAGTTCAGGAAAATTTTGACAAACTCGTATTAATAACTCGTATATATTTAATCAAATTACAACCTGCATTTTCAATGCACTACGTGGCATTTCACAGTACCAGCTTGGAGTTAAAATATTTGTGTCCTCAATCCCCAAGTCTTATAGACCACATGAAACTCTTCCTGGTAAAAACTATTGATTTCATGTTCATTTGTTGTCTGTTTTTGTAAAACGTACTCGTAAATACCCGTTACAGACCAGCGCTCAAACCCTAAATCTCTTTCACAGATAAGCGAATAGGTTCTACCTAACTAGATTACTGCAATAAGCTCAAGATGATGACAATGTCTTTTGCCTGTTGGCATTTCGAAGACGGGTAAGGGCTACCGCGGAAACTCGGTCTCATGGGAAATCAGAAACCGCACACGGATATCCTCATTTGTTTTCGGTAAAACGAAAATAGGCCGAAATCGTATGAACTGTGAATGAAGTTTCTCCAATTGGCAATGTAGGTAGAAGTAGTACTCGTAGGTAGGTGAGGTCTTTGCCCTCTGATGAGTGTTTAGTTAACCTGCAAGGCCTTTGTTTCAAAGTTCCGTTTTGTTATACATTCTTCAAGGCGAATGTTTTTTTTTTTGTTTTGCTTTTGTGTTCACTACATTTGTATGATAATTCATATTCTAAACGAAATTTATATTTACTACAAGTATATATTTGAATATCTATTAAGAAACCCGTAGTCTGTGGACAACTATAAGTTGTAAGTTCCTTTTAAACTTAGCAATGTGGTGAATCCTTACTGTGAAATAATATTTAATAAAAAAAACTGTAGTCAATAATTTTTTCATGTGTATAGAATGGCGCATGGCTACAATAACTCTTGGTGGAATGTTTTAAGTTTTAAGACAGAGAATACTTCCTTGAAGATTCGTACTCCCTCTGGACGGAAATTCCAGATCTTTTCGTGAAGTTTTATAAACGAGAACACAAAGCGTTTCTTAGGTACGTGTCCATGGAATACCACTTGAATAACGGCGCAGTTCTTTACAATGTCTTGGAGTACGATAGTAAAAGGGATACTTTAATTTAACATTATTAATATTTTATAGTGTATTTTTTGTGCTTGTAAAGTTTGTGAGAGTATGTGTGTTAACGTAAACGTGAAATAAAGTCAATACCAATTTTAAATAAATTTGGAATGGGTTAATTAGTAGACATTCCGTTTCTTCATGAATTTTTGTTTTTAACCATTCAGTCGGCCTGTTAGTTAGGTTTTATTATATTGCCGTATGAACTGATAGGTTTTATTGTCTCCCATATAACCGTAAACAGACGATTGTGTGCCCATTGTGCATCTAGATTATCCATTAAACCAGCCCATTGTCGTCGTGTTTGCGGCAATCGCTTTAAGCTGCGTATAGATTAAGCGCGGCAAACCATCGAACATTGGCGCGCGGGGCGGCCGCGCTCTATGTAGACGGGATTGCCGCGCGCGGCGACGCGATCATTGCCGCGCTCGAACGTGCCGCGGGGCGATCCGCTCGCTGTCGGTTTTTGAGACCGCATCAAAGGAGCTTCAGTCGTTCGCTCGCGCGCAGTGGGGACGTACTTTGTACTTTTGGTTATTTGGCTCGCGCGGCGAAAACGTTAAAATGGATAACGAAAAATGGCGTTTACTAATACAAATGTATAGCGCTAAAGAATTTTTGTGGAACAGCAAATCCTCCCAATACCACAATCGCTGAGGTATGATGCGTGGGTAGAAATCAGTAAGAAAATGGATATACCTATTCCTGACTTGAAAAAGAAAATGACTACACTTCTATTAGATATAATTTTTTCATCTATCAACGCCTTTTTCTTTTATTTTTTTTACAAATAAGATAGTCAATCACATGAAAGCGGTAGTCGCCCGACCACGCGCGTCCATCCTCGCAGGTTTCAAGAGAACTGGTCTGACTATCCGCCGCGGTCTGTTCGTGATGTATCGCCTGCCGCGCGCGGCTGTCACGTACAACTTAAATTATATCTACATATTGGCTCGCGCGGCAAATGAACGTCAACTCTGGTCGAACATTGGCTCGCGCGGCTGCCGCGCTTAATCTATACGCAGCTCTATTGTCCGCCCGTTGTTCGCTGCGCCGGCGCACGATCCGAGGAGCGAATGAGGTCACGCGATTGTACTGTGCCAAAGGATTATAGTTATCATTATTATTGCCCATTGTCACAGAATTATTATTTACCTGAGGCTTTGTTAGTGCGTACGGTATCCCTTAAATAAACGCATTGATAAATGCGAAAGTCGCATAAAAATAGGGCGTAGCGACAAACATATTTCAGGAGATATATAGCGTCGGGATCGTGTTTTTTCACGCTTCACTGTCAACACCTTTCAAATGCCCGAGTGTGACAAAGTACTGTAAATCTATGCCAATGCTATCCCACGTTTATTTGTGAGGCGCTAAAGCGCTACGAGACTCCATAATAATATTATAAATGGGAAGGTGTGTCTGTTTATTTTTATATTTGGTTGTTCGATATACAGTATAACTCAACAATTGCGCTGATCTTCACGAAATTCGGTACCGAGATTTGAAGCGTCACACAGACTTTTTATCCCGAAAAAACAGTCGGAGACCATTTTCCCAGGATTTAAAAAGATAAATATTATTAACTACAATCCGAAGAACCGATCTAAGCAAAATTTATTGTAAAATATGTATTCGGGAACAATATAGAGTTAGCCCGGGAAAATAAACGGTTTCCTCGTGATTTTTTTACTAATTGAAACAACTACTAGTGTTTAATATAACATCAACAATTACTACGGTCGGCTGTCATCAAAAATATGCTGCAAATTATCATGTGTATGGGTCACATTCAGCCCATTTTTTTTTAACCAAAAACCACCAATCATTGATAATAGACGCTGGTCATGATAACATATTTGCTGTAGTATTAAAAAACTCATAGTGCCATGTGACAAAGACAAAAGAAAACAGTATAGCCATTAACCCTAAGATAGAGGCGATGAAGCCATAATACAATGAGGAATATGGAAATGAATAGGGTATTTATGGATTATGTTAGAAAGAAATTTTAACAGCAGGTGCCTTATCTCCTTAGCCTTTCGTTAGTAAGCGAAACTATCATTTTGTTCAAAAATATCATCATCATCATGTTCAACCCATTATCAGCTCACTACAGAGCACGGGTCTCCTCCCAATATGATAGGAGTTTGGCCATAGTCCACCACGCTGGCCATGTGCGGATTGGCAGACTTCACACGCCTTTGAGAACATTATGGAGAACTCTCAGGCGTGCAGGTTTCCTCACGATGTTTTCCTACACCGTTGAAGCAAGTGATATTTTAATTGCTTAAAAACGCACATAACTCCGAAAAGTTAGAGGCGCGTGCCAGGATTCGAATCGCCGACCTCTAATTAGGAGGCTGACGCCCTAACCACTGGGCTATCACCGCTTCTAAAATGTATTATAAACATATTGATGCTAGCCCATTATATAGATATATGCATTTTCGTCTGCCAATCCGCACATGGCCAGCGTGGTGGACTATGGCCAAACCCTTCTCATATTGAGAGGAGACCCATGCTCTGTAGTGAGCCGGTAATGGGTTGAACAAGAAGAAGAAGAAGATGCATTTTCGTAGGCTGATTTGCAAAACATGGTGTCTGTGACGCTGTGTTACCTATTCTGTGACTGGTGCTAATTGAAGTATTACCAGTTACGTCAACATTGCATCAACGTGACACAATGACAACGACTCACCGGAAATTACGCGCTTCTAAAACACTTTCAAATACGTTTAACTAATGCAGAACTTCAACTTGTGGGATTTGAAACCGCATCTCTCTATTGTTATTGCGTTATTGCATTTAAATAACTCAAATGAGAGAAATTACATTTAAGCTTTGAAAAGGAAATTTGAAAATTCCAAAGGCCCTGCAAACCTTGAAAATCTAATACATAAATCAGGAAAACAGATTGGCATACGAACATTTTTTTTTTTATCCACTACAAGTAAGCCCTTGACGGCAATCTCACCTGATGGTAAGTGATGATGCAGTCTTAGATGGTAGCGGGCTAACCTGTTAGGGGCATGGTAAACCCTCACTCCTAATTGGTTTCTACGCGACATCGTGCCGGAACGCTAAATCGCTTGGCGACACGTCTTTGTCGGTAGTGTGGTAACTAGCCACGGCCGAAGCCTCCCACAAGACCAGACTTGAGCCGGGAATCGAACCCAGGACCCAGAAACCCTCTAACTTTAAAATGCAACAGCGAACGCGCTGCGCCACGGAGGTCGTCAAATAGACACTACCTCGTTAGTCTATTGATCTAAGATCAAGACGAGATACTGGATTGCATTCCCGGATTGGGTCAGTTGGTAAGAAAATATGTATTAGGTTACTATAAAAAAACAGCAATACCAGAGAGGGGTAGGTGAAGAGCACCTTAAGCCTAAATATCATCACTAAAATAGGGCTAATAATGATGATTATAATCAAAAATAAATTATAGATTAAATAACGTAGATACAAACTAACGAATCTCGTAAAGTCTCTAGTATCTAAAATTTCATAATGAAAAGTCGGAAGCTCTTTATTACGGTGGGCAGAGGATCGACCAGCGCGATCCCATGACCCACTTCCGGGGTTCATCGACCGTGTGACGTCACGGCCTTCATCCCTCATCCCACCCCTGTCACGTCAGCTGGGGGTGTGCCGCCCGCTCGAGGTCACATGTTTCTCGCCTACCGCCCAGGGTGGACGTGTTTGTAGAGTGTCGTAATTTTACAAAAGTTTAATTCAGTGCGAGTTTGTGCCCTTTATAATGACCGTTATAGGTATGATATATCATTACTGAAAGTACATGTATTTAGACGTTAGATATTGTTATGTAAGTATGATTTAGTATTACATAACGTACGTTTTGTGAGCCAATTCGGAACTATTTGATAATAATAAAATTCTTCAACTATTCCGTCGGTAAATATGTAAGTACTTAGCTATCATCATTATGACCATCGTAAACCTATTTATGATTACCCATGAATGGAATAAGCATTGTGTTTACGTTTATTGACCAAATTTACATGCGCTTTGAAGATATTTTATGTTCGACGAACTATTTTGAAAATAAGCCATTAACAAACCCAGTTGATTTTTTTTATTACTGGATACATTCTTTGTCTTCATTCATTATTCTAATTTAAGGATATCAAGTGAAGACCTCGCTTAACTTGAAATATATGTAGAGTAAGAAAAACTAATTAGCCCACTCAGCCCCAATGCGTGTTGGCGGGCTTAAATAACGCACCGAATACGTATGTAGCTAAAGGACCTTTATGTAACGTAGGTCCCATAGGACTGTAATTCAACAAACGTTCAGCTCAAATTCACTGTAAATTGCTTAATATTAGCTCAGGCCACCGCTTACATAATTTCGAAGAGATGTGTATGGAGAAAAAATAATTGGCTATGCCAATAGCTTAGCGAAAATCTCGCTCACGCGTAGACAAACGTGGCCGACAATGGATACAAAGAAGGCAAAAATTAAACATCGCAGACTGATTTGAATAAAGTTTTTTCTATATCATCTAACATTACATGTCGCAATTTATTTATTTTTTAACCTCACAAACACACTAATCGATTAATAATCACCCAACGTAACTGTTAGATGTGACTTTACATAATAAAAATTTACGTGTCAGATAAGATACAAATAAGTAATAGTTGAAGCCTTTAACATTTAATTTGAATTTGGAAGTTGTTGTATTATCCATCATCTAAATCGATAGATTTCTATTGTTGTACTTTCTGTACTTCATGAGTTTCTACATACTACATGAGATCAGCAACTCACCGACTGTGGACGTCGTGTCCACATATGACATGATTATACAAAATCTGAATTAAATCAATTAAATTTTTTGATAACTAACAGTTGGGGAACATGACTGAATGTTCTTTCTTGCAATTTGGCAAACACCTTGTATTTACAATATTATTCCAATGAATTAGAAGGAAAACATCGTGAGGAAACCTGCACGCCTGAGAGTTCTCCATAAAGTGCTCAAAGGCGTGTGAAGTCTGCCAATTCGCACATAGCCGACGTGGTGGACTATGGCCAAACCCGTCTCATATTGAGAGGAGACCCTTGTTCTGTAGTGAACCGGTAATGGGTTGATCATGATGATGAGCGTTTTCAATTCAAAAATCTCTGCTTTGGGGTTAGAAAATTGGCGGCTTTAAGCCATAGGGTTATTTCCACATTTCATGATTGTTGTTATTCTACATTGGTGGGCCGGTGCTTTGCGACCGATTTTATTAAAATGTGCTTTCTGTAATAGGCAGTGGGTTAATAACACTGATGATGACTATTCAATGAACCCTTTTAGATTAACGCACTTCTAAAGCTTTATTATTAATAAGCTAATTTGTCATCGAACAAAAAAAAAACCTTTGCAGTATTCGCAAAGCGGTTGTATAATACATGATACCGTATTATGTTTGTCATTTCCATGACACAGTAAAATGGATGGTATTATTCCGTAACTGGTATTTCTTCTTTCTTTACAAAACGACCTTGAAGTTATTTTAGTATAACAGAAGTTTTACTCGATCGCGTACCCTTAGCTTGAATCAACTCGTTTTACAGTATCGGACAGTAACTATAAAAAATAAAATCTAATAATCTTTATTCAAATAGTCATTTAAATTATATAATAGTCCTTTATACATATATTACAACCTGTAAAGTTTAAGTTGGTTCACACTATTTCATCCAAAGCTGGGATCTATAGATCTCGTTTAAACTCAAACTTAAAACACAACTAGACAAAGCCATATATCTCGTTATAAGGCTTAAAATTATCGATCATGTATATGGATCATATTCAGCTAATTTTTTTAACAAAACCAAAACATCATTGATTATGGACTATGGTTATGATTACAAATTAGCTGTAGTATAAAAACACTCATAGTGACATGTGACAGTGTCAATACAATCAACAGTATAGCCAACCAACGGTATATTATATATATATAAACCCTAAGACTGAGGCGATTAAGCCATAATACAATGAGGAATATGGCAGTGAGAAGAGTATTTATGGATTATGTACGAAAATTGAGACAGCATATTAATTTGTTCGGCTAACTTTAAGAGTTAGCCAAACAAAGTACCTACTAGCATCAATCCCACTTATTTATATCAGTATTTCTGTGTTTGTATTTCAGCACTTTCAGCATTATATATTTTCTTGTTTTCTAGTCACATGTGGGGAAAATTTTGCATAACAACAACAATGAAGTCGGATATTGCTGTTTCATGGGTGGCCACATGATGGCTTTATCTATTTGTATTTAAATTTAACCTGAGCATAAATCAAACCTTTCGTTCGTGTAGACCCATAACAGCTAAAACTATAGCATCCTTTAAAACCCTTTCTGCATGACGCAACTCATAAAGATTGAAAAATTCCGTGCCTATCCAATATACAGCCAAGATTATTATTAATGTTATTCGCATTTCGAAAACGACTCGATAAATACGCTAGTGCAAATCTCGTACTAAGGGTAGGCAAATTGCGTTTGGTTTATATATTCTAATGTATTGTCTATCGTGTCTGTGCTCCCTATTAAATATTTGTATCCACTTAGTAGGATTAAGAGTTACGTAATATTATATTTGTCGAATATACAACAGTTCAACTACTTTTTAACAAGCAATATAAGTACACAATGAAAAAAAACCAGGGAAAACTGACTTTTTAATGACACTTATTTAATACCTCGCATGTATTTATAATAAGCGGTGATAGCCTAGTGGTTAGGGCGTCAGCCTCCTAATCTCAGGTCGGCGGTTCGAATCCGGGCACGCACCTCTAACTTTTCGGAATTATGTGCGTTTTTAAAAATTAAAATATCACTTGCTTCAACGGTGAAGGAAAACATCGTGAGGAAACCTGCACGCCTGAGAGTTCTCCATAATGTTCTCAAAGGCGTGTGAAGTCTGCCAATCCGCACATGGACAGCGTGGTGGACTATGGCCAAACCCTTCTCATGTTGAGAGGAGACCCGTGCTCTGTAGTGAGCCGGTAATGGGTTGATCATGATGATGATGATGATATTTGTCGAATATACAACAGTTCAACTACTTTGTAACAAGCAATATTACACAATGAAAAATAACTCCTACAGGCAAAATCTGACTCGAAAGTTTTTAATGAAACTTATTTAATACTTCGCATATAAACGTTTCAAAATATATATATGGATCATGATGTTAAAATCTATTTCGTGATACGTGTTGTATTTTTACGTGTGTATTAATATAAAACGTCCTTGTTACTTGTAATGAAGTGATAATAAATCACTTTAAGTATGCCTCTAGTGTTAATATTGTGTGGTAGAACCTAGATCCGGACAGTTAGGTACGTTATGTATAAATAACTACTTTTTGTAGTACAATACCTCATTCAGTAGGCAAACAAAAAACTTCCTTAGTTGTTTAAATGACTGATTAAATGTTTATCATTATTTTAGTAAAGTAGGTAAATAGTAAAACTTTTCAGATGTCTTATTAAATAGTTTTTTACTAATATTAATTCCTTAAGTTTTTGATTAGAAATAAATGTAAGTATAAAGTTATGTTTGACTCGCCGCAAATATTCATGACATTGTGTTTATGTGTATTTTTATATAGGCAGCATTACTGACACATTGACAACCTCCGTGGCGCAACGCGCTCTGTCGCATTATAAAGTTGGAGATCCTGGGTTCGATTCCCAGCTCGAGTCTGGTCTCGACCACCCTACCGACAACGACGTGTCGCAAAGCGATTTAGCGTTCCGGCACGATTTCGCTTAGAAACCAATTGGGAGTATGGGTTTACCATACCCTTAACAGGTTAGCCCGCTACCATCTTAGACTGCATCATCACTTACCATGAGATTGCCGTCAAGGTCTAACTTGTCTTGATGCGTCTGCATGAAGTCGCACTCACGCCGTAAAGTATTAATACAGAAGTGTAGTTTGCTGAATTTCATATAATAACATGACATAACAATGAAAAAAGTATATATAAAATAAATAAAGCTCACCTTTCGATACTTATTACCTACAGAACACGAAGGCACTATAGCGAGTGAAGGGTAATTGTACATAGGTATTTAACTCAGATATGTGTCAAGTTACGATTAACTTTGAACCAGTTTCTGTTATCAGAACGGCAGAAGTTTGGTATGTTACCTACATGTATAAACCTGACGGCTGTATATACGTGGATATACAGATGATATAGGAAGTGGATTGAGTTTAGGTTCTTGAGGATAAGTCTCGAGATTAAAAGTTAGCGGGCACATTAGAATCAATCATTGTCAACCAATAGCCGTCCACTGTTGGACATAAGTCACTCAGTCGGAGAGCTGGGGCTTGGAGTGATGGGCACTATGTCCAACAGTGGATGTCATCGGCAAAATTTTCATGAACGCGTGGTACGGCTTTACCTATAGGGTGGTAACTAGCCGTAAAGGTTTGACCAGGGTATTCAAATATTTGATACTATATTGAAAAAATCGTCGCTTAAAAGGGTCTCTAGGTAGACAATTCTTTTGAGTATGTATCAAAGTGTCTTCGTTATTCACCAACAAGAAGGAATATTTTAACGTCTCCGGAGGCTTCGGGGGTATGCACTGCGTTTATGCATGTATGAAGTGCAAGTCGCTGCAAGCCGTGGTCAAAGCCATTTTTTATACACTACAAATTGACGGCTATCTCACCTGGTGATGAGTCAGTCTAAGATAGTAGCGAGCTAACCTGTTAGGGGCATGGTAAATCCACCTAATAGGTTTCTACGCGACATAGTACCGAATTCTCAAAATTTCTTCTGGCAGAGTCTTTCCGAAGCTCGCCAAACAGCCCGGTTACGCTGTGGCAACCAATAGAGTAGAGCACAGCTAATAGGCAGTCCAAAACAAAAAAAAATCTAATTCGTTTGGCGACACGTCTTCGTTAGTAGTTTGGTTACAATAAAGGCCGAAACCTGACCCGGAAATTCAACCCAGGGCCTCCAACTTTCCGGTCTTTCAAACCCCTTCGCCTTCTTCAAACCCAGACCTAACAATGCAGTCATAATTTCCGTATACCCAAAAACACTTCACTTAGTGAACTGCGCACACCGACGCTCACAGGAGGTGCCCTTAGGCAGACGTTCCCCTAGTTTCTTCGAGCCCTATGGCTCAAAATTTCTTCTGGCAGAGCTTCTTTCCGAAGCTCGCCAAACAGCCCGGTTACGCTGTGGCAACCAATAGGGTTAGCACAGCTAATAGTCAGTCCGAAAAAAAAAAACACCAACGCTACTGTTCGCCAGCTATTGTTCGGAGACAAAGTTACAGAACTCAGTTTAGTTTTCAAGAGCACACTCAATGGTTTCTCCGTCCCCCTCGCACACTACGCGCGTGCAAAAGAGGGAAATTGCACTGCTGACGTCACTGACCTGGCCCAGTTTGCCCGATAATACCTTACTCCTTTACTACCGTTGCAATTTTATATAGGTTACGGAACTTAACAGCGCCTAGGACTGTTACTGGTGATTGTACTGACTTATTTTGTTGATAATTGTTAACGTATATATTTATGAGACTATTTTAAGGTTTACCCTTTCACGCAGCAACTGAGAGATTAATCACACACTCTAATATTTAATATTAACAGCATTTGACGACCTCCGTGACGCAGTGCGTGCGTTATCGCAAAATAAAGATCGAGGTCCTAGTTTCGGTTCTTGGCTCGAGTCTGGTCTGAATGCTCCGGCCGTGGTCAGTTTACCACCCTACAAACAAAGGGTGACACTAAGCAATTTAGCGTTCCGGGAAGACATCAGGTATAAACCAATGAGGAATATGGGTTTACTATACTCCTAACAGATTAGCCTGCCACACCCTTAATCTGAAATGAATAAGATTTGACCGAGGCCCCCTAATCGTTCGAGATGCGCCTCATGACCCGAGGATTAGGCTCGGCGGGTGAAGATGCCTCTCATCCATTATTACCTACCCTTATTATTACCCGAAGCTCCTTGTCAGTAGGGCAAGCAGCGATGCAAAGTAGGAAGACCTTTATCGAGCATAAAATAAGCACAAATATGAGTTAAAGCTAACTTTAACTCATATTTGTGCTTATTTTATGCTATGAAAAGGTAGGACTACTAGTACTGTGTACTAGTAGTACTAACTTTTCATTCATTCATTGATCAACCCATTACCGGCTCACTACAGAGCACGGGTCTGCTCTCAATATGAGAAGGGTTTGGCCATAGTCCACCACGCTGGCCATGTGTGGATTTGCAGACTTCACACGCCTTTAAGAACATTATGGAGAACTCTCAGGCGTGCAGGTTTCCTCACGATGTTTTCCTTCACCGTTAAAGCAAGTAATATTTTAATTTTTAATTGCTTAAAAACGCACATAACTCCGATAAGTTAGAGGTGCGTGCCCGGATTCGAACCGCCGACCTCTGATTTGGAGGCTGACGCCCTAACCACTAGGCTATCTCCGCTTCACCTACCTTTACTCACAAACAAATAATAAAATAATAAAAATATAACAAAATTTGTGCACTACAAGTTTAGTAATTAGAGCTGGCATAAATGGCTACGGTATACATGTACAGTCGTATTTAGTGTAGCCACTGCGAATCGTGAATTATGAATGAAGTTCGTACCTTTCACGGAAACTAAATGGTACTACTCGTAGATATCGACCCCCGAGTAATGTGGCGTCGGTTTCTCTGTATGCAAAATAAATATTAGAACGATGCAGTGTTGCCTTTGATATTTAATTGAGTTTGCTTCTGTTGGTTCAATCGAGCGCAATTGAAATCATTCAAATGGAAAGACGGCTGATTGGCCGGATGCAGAAAAAAATACAGAAACATTTATTTTTAAAGCAGGCGAAGTGAAAATAATGACTTACATTACATATCAGCAATATATATATCGTAGTGTTATGCTATGCCCCAAACAGAACTTTACAAAAGAACTAACAAACTTTCTCTTAACCAATTATATAAATTTAAAACATGTATACTAATTAGAAAAATATTAACCGAAACCATACACACACAAGTTACTTTTAAAACCAAATCACATCTAAACACACGAAATAGACATAAGTTAAGATTATACAAAACTAGAACAAATTATGGCAGTAAAACAATACAGGTTGAGGGAGCACAAATGTATAATAGATTACCCAAAGATATTTTTTTGCGAAAAGTCATTTGCATCGTTCAAAATGAAACTTAAAAAGCATTGTGTAAATTTATAAACACTCCACTTTTGGCCTACTATTTCTTTTCTTTGTAAACTGTTTTATTTTATTAATTTCTCATTAAGTGAAATTGTTTCTTCTGAGAATAAAGATCTTTAAACCTAAACAGTTATATTTCTCAGCTTGTTTTTGTACAAACGAATATCTCAGACACGAGAGTCTGTAGATGACATCTACTCGTATAGAGCATACTTTGACTTTGCTTCGCCAAAGTTAGTGTCAAAACGAGACAGGTTTATGTCGAAAACAACATTTCCTCGCTTTAACAGCATCTAAAGTGTTCGGGCTACTGCGTGTAAAGAACACTGCATCAGTCAGCAGTTTACACCATCGTCCAGCCTCGTGCTCGTAATTAAGACAGTACACTTCGACGGATACTCATTATCAATATCATTTAACATATGATTATCATTATCAAAGTAAATACATTCCACATATCAATATCAAGTATATATCAATTATTTATCGGCGTTTCACAAATGACTACACATCCTTTTGGTCCTTCGAGCCGGATCGTTTTTTGACCGTTCTTTGATTCAGTTGTAAGGCTGAGTTATGTATTTGACGATAATAAATTGGATAATTGTTATTTTTCCAGAGGGTAGCGTAATGCGAGCGCCGGCCAACGCCGGCGGGGCGTCGGTGGCGCGGTGGTCGGAGAGCTCGCCCGCGCCGCTCACCGACTACGCGGGCAGGGCGCCGCCCGTGCACGCGTACCCCGTGTTCCCCTACGACGACCAGATCAACGAGCGCCTGGCGATATGGTAAGATCTCTTGCTCGCAGAGTCCACTTATATTCCTGTTAGAATCAGGGCTAGTATTGAAGGAGCTCTAGTTTAATGACATCCTCGTGTTCTTTTACGACCAGATTAAGCAAGCGCTTATACGCTTTCTATATGGTATGATGGCTTTAAGCTTTTCATTCTAGGATTTAATTTTTTATTCCACTACAAGCTAGCCCTAGACGGCAAATTTACCATGATTATTGATCATGTCGTTTAAGATGGTAGCGGCTGTTAGAGGTATGGTAAACCCACACCCCACTTGGTTTCGAAGCGACATTGTATCGGAACGCATTAGCGTTCAACAGAAACGTCTCGAATTATCGCTTGGCGACACGTTTTTGTCAGTAGGGCGGTAACTAGGCAGTAAGTAGACACGTCGGAAGCCTCACAGCAGACCAGGATGTCGTTCTTTCATTATTGACGGTACCTAAGTATCTAATTAAATAACGATGATTACCGTTCCTATTGTCTTTAATTTTTAACGTACATTATTCTGAAGGGCTAGATGTTCGTCCGGGAATCGAATACCCCAAAAATGAAGCCGGAGTGTTAGGCTGAGATTTATAGAGCGTACTTAGTCCTATATATATAAAGCGACTTAGCCTTACCAGAGACAGACTTACTCGTATGTTCACAACGTTGTCTTGCTCTAACTGTATCTTAAGTCAGATTTAAGCTAAACGTGCTTTATAGATTTCGGCACTGTTTCTGTCGCTTTAGAGATCACGTGAATAACTAGCCTTATCAATGTCTTATTCACAGTGCACCGTCTTCGCCGGCGAAGACGAGGTCCCCGCTATCTTACGTCATCCGGACGTGGGCTCCATCCACGGCCTCGGAGACGTACGGACCACTCACCGTCCGACGCCCCGTTATCCCAAACGTCGCCTAAGCCGAGGTTGGGCCTCAAAGGAGGCGCCCTTAGGCAGTAATTCCCTCAGTTTCTTCGAGCCCTAGGGCTCAAAATTTCTTCTGGCAGAGCTTTTTTCCAAAGCTCGCCAAACAGCCCGGTTACGCTGTGGCAACCAATAGGGTTTGTACAGCTAATAGACAGTCCGAAAAAAAAAATGTCTTATTTTAAACCGTTACTGTCATAGCAATCCATGGTAGACTTATATGATATATGGATTTTAAAAACATATCGTTAACGTTGCAGGCAAGGCGACATATCGACGTTGGAGGTGGACGCCATCACGAACACAAGCGACGAAACGCTGATGGAATGCAACGTCATCAGCGAACGGATCATGCAGTGCGCGGGTCCGGACCTCAAAGAGGAAATCATCACTAGAGGACTAGGTACAATCTTGTTTGTTATCATCGCCCGTTTTCCTATGTTATTTTTATTACCTTTTTTTTTATCCACTACAAGTAAGCGGTGATAGCCTAGTGGTTAGGGCGTCAGCCTCCTAATCAGGGGTCGGCGGTTCGGATCCGGGCACGCACCTCTAACTTTTCAAAGTTATGTATGTTTTTAAAAAATTAAAATATCACTAGCTTCAACGGTGAAGGAAAACATCGTGAGGAAACCTGCACGCCTGAGAGTTCTCCATAATGTTCTCAAAGGCGTGTGAAGTCTGCCAATCCGCACATGGCCAGCGTGGTGGACTATGGCCAAACCCTTTTCATATTGAGAGGAGACCCGTGCTCTGTAGTGAGCCGATAATGGGTTGATCATGAAGTAAGCCCTTGACGGCAATCTTACCTGATGGTAAGTGATGATGCAATCTTAGATGGTAGCGGGCTAACCTGTTAGGGGCATGGTAAACCCACACTCCTAATTGGTTTCTACGCGACATAGTGCCGGAACGCTAAATCGTTTGGCGACACGTCTTTGTCGGTAGGGTGGTAACTAGCCACGGCCGAAGCCTCCCACCAGACCAGACTCGAACCGGGAATCGAACCCAGGACCTCCAACTTTAAAATGCAACAGCGCACGCGCTGCGCCACGAAGGTTGTCAAACCTACAAGTTAATATGTGGTGGGGGATCCCGGGTTCGATTCCCGGTTCAAATCTGGTCTAGTGAGAAACTTCTGCTGCGACTAGTTAGCTCCCAGCTAACAAAGGTAAATATGTGAGAGACTTCTGCTGCGACTAGTTACCTCCCTGCTAACAAAGGTAAATATAAGATAAAGTCTAGTGGCTTTGCGTTAAGATGCTGTAGATCTGCCAACAACGCATCGGTGGCTCCTCTGGTTCTGCAGACGCTCATGGGGGACGGTAATCACTTAACGTCTGGTGAACCGTTTGCTCTTTTACCTGCAATGTAAATATGTAAATATAGACTATGAAATAATAAAGATGCATAAGTCACAACATCAAAAGTTCTTGAATTCAAAGATCTTTATCATATTGTCATTAAATGTATCGGGATCACTCAGAAACTAAACTCGTTCGACAGATAACAGCAAATAACTGACAAACAGAAACATCACAGTTTATAGAAGGTTTTATGCCGAAATTGTATGACGGCATGAGCGTTTTGCTATTGTCCGTGACGGCATACGGGTCGCAACTTAGAGTTCGTCTAAGCCGAAATGACGCGCCCCACCTCTGCATTTACTCACACAAGCCCAACTCAAATATGAACGCAATACATATAAACATGGTATTATAATTGGTCGCTCAGTTGTATACTTGCTAAGAAACGTTATTCTCGGATTTGTTGTCCAACTAGTTTAGTTAATATTAAACGCGCGAGAGGAGAGGACGTATTGTTTCATACAATGGGACGGCGTTGCTCAATAGAGCGAGCGTTATCGGATTTATTACCCAACTAGTCAACCGTCTTGTGCACTCAGAGATCGTAGTTTACTGATAAATCGACGCTCCCACACAGATGAAGTGTTGTTGTTTTATTTGCACTCACACATTTAAATACACTAATTAAGTAGTGGGGCGCGTCATTTCAGTTTAGACAATCTCTACTAGATTGAGGTGTTGGGCAGCAAAAGATAGCGCGATGTAAAAAAGGCACAATGCCATCTATCGGCAATTGTGGGAACTTAACTAACAAAGCAATTATTTTTCACTTAGACCCATTGCTATCAGGCATGTATGAAGTGCACTCTAAAATATTTAAGTACGCTTTTTAATAAAGATATATATTACCTAATAACGTTGCATTATACGGGGGCCTCTAACTTTTCGGAGTGATGTGCGTTTTTAAAAAATGTAAATATCACTTGCTTCAACGGTGACGGAAAACATCGTGACGAAACCTGCACGCCTGAGAGTTCTCCATAATGTTCTTAAAGACGAGTGAAGTCTGCCAATCTGCACATGGCCAGCGTGGTGGAGTATTGCCAAACCCTTATCATATTGAGAGGAGACCCGTGCTCTGTAGTGAGCCGGTAATGTGTTGATCATGATGACGATGATACTGGGGCTACTGGGGCTATGCACTGCCTTAGCGCATGTATGAACTGGACACCTGTGCACATGTAAGTGATCATATGTTTTCTCGTTCCAGAGTGCCGGACAGGCGAGGTGGTGGTGACGAGCGGCTTCGCGCTGCGCTGCCGGCACATCATCCACACCGTTAGCCCCAAATACGTGGCGAAGTACCACACCGCCGCCGAGAGCTCTCTACACAATTGTTACAAGTATGTCGCGTTCAGCAGAATCTAATGGTTAAGGGAAAGCCTAGTGGTTTATTCGAAATTCAAATTAAATTTTTTTTTTCACCCATTTAAACCGTTTGAGTGGTTGAAAAAAAAAACGAAAATTGTACTAATACTATAAATGCTAAAGTTTGCACGTAGGTGTGTATTCGTGTATGTGTGTGTTGTGTATTGGTTACTCCTTCACGCCGAAACTGCTGAACCGATTTGGCTAAAATTTTGAATTGATATTTATTATACTCTGGATTAACACATGTGCTACATTTTATCCATGGATCTCTTGGGATTTGTAAAAAAATGAAGTACACGTCGATGAGCTACAATAATACCTTTAGTTTGCCTCAGCAAACTGATTGGAAATTAGATTTATTCATTTTGGGAACGGGAACAGGAATGAGGCATGAGATAATCTTCAATTCATTATGTCATATGGTATTTTATTATGGGGTAATGCTGCTGATATTGACACTATATTTGTTTTGCAGAAGAGGGCTGTTCGTGCGATATATAAATTAGGTCCCAGAGAGTCATTAAGAGATAAATTTAAAGATTATAAAATAATGACAGTGCATAGCCAATATATATATGAAAATTTAATGTACGTTCATAAAAATATTGATAAATTCAAGAAAAAAATGGACTGTAACGCACTGAACATCGGAAGTAAAAGTAAACTTGTAGTACCATTTAGTAGGCTGCACAAAATTAGTAACTCATTCAAATGAAATTGTATTTTATTCTATAATAAATTACCTATTGATATCTTGGAGATGTCTATCAATAAGTTCAAAGTTTTTATAAAACGAAAGCTTGTAGAAAAATCATATTACGATATTAAGGATTATATAAACGACAAAAAAGCTTGGGTGTGAATTGCTCTATCTCCATAGGTACTATAGTTTATTATTAATTTTATTCATTATGTGAGATGGTGATAGCGAAAAAAAAGAAAAACCCCGGCTAAGTTTGTTGTGGGCTTCTTCTTAGACCGAGGCGCGTTTGGAACCCTCATAGCTTTAGTTTTAAGTTTACGAATATAGTTATCACCATGAAATAACTACTGTGTAAATTATTGACGCGTCAAAAGTGCCTTTTTAAGGACTATTTGAATAAAGATTATTTTGAATTTGAATTTGAATTACAAAACTTGTTTATTTCACAGGCTTTTTTAAAAACCGTTAATCTCAGCGGGCATCATCTCGTATAATCTATTTTAAATTATTTTCATTCTTCGTGATAATAACTACATTCGCTCACTTAAATCTAGGGCTATGAGGGTTCCAAACGAACAGTAGAAACGCCATGCTCGAAAAATAAAATTAAATCATATGTGGTTTTTAGATTTCCACGGGAACGAATTGCTGTACTCTTTACTATCTTTTTTTCTACTCTAACAATCGTAAAAAGTCACTATTAATTAGCACATGATGCGAACGTGCTATTATAAGACACGAGCGCGTAGAGAACCCCCTACCTCCTAGCGGTTCCTATGTTTGTGAACTATGTATGTCACTGTCGCTCTCGTATTGGCCTCATAAGCCATGAAAACAAATGTCGCCGCCCACGAGACGCTGTTCAAAACGTCTTTCGAACATGAATAGGGCCAATGATGATGATGCAAACAAGTATGGCGGCCAGCACTTGACGAAAACATCCTAACTAATACTATTAGCATAATAGCGGCATTAAGCTTTTAGCCAGCTAACTGCTACATTGAGGAACTTCCTTTCATAAAACTTTGACGAGCGAATGCTTGTTTCCAGGAACGTGCTCCACGCGGCACGTGAAGCGGGCGCAAGAAGTCTGGCGCTGTGCGTAGTGAGCGCGCCGCGGAGAAACTTCCCTCCAGACGTCGCCGCGCACGTGGTCTTACGTAAGACACTTTTTTTCTGTAGATTTACTTGCTGAACATTAACGTCTGTTCCATTAGTATAAGATTTGTTTGCTCACAATCGCAGAATAGTGTACTTGAAAGGCCGGCGCAAAAACGAATTTAAACCCGGTATATTTATTTATACCAAAAATATAAATAAAAATGAAAAAATAAATGAGTGAAAAATATGATCACGTAATCTGAAGTCATATTTATTTACACTTGTCATTTATTTATAATTGGCATAGCCATATGGTACCTATGGACTATAGATAAAGGAAGATATGGATGGCCTAAAGATAATAGATAGGTAATTCAGTGTTTAGTAAACAATAATTTGATTACATTTTGTTGTACATTTGCGTATTATGGATTTAACACTAAACGTGTTTACACTAAATTGTTGGGGTATTCCAGTAGTTTCAAAGAATCGAAAAGAAAGAATAGAAGCTATTGCAAAATATTTATCACAAGCTCCTCATAATATAGTCTGCCTTCAGGAGGTTTGGAGTGAGAAAGACTATTTGTATTTAAAGGAGCATCTACAGAATAATCTACCATTTTCGCACTATTTTTATAGTGGGGTTCTTGGTTCTGGTTTGTGTGTCTTTTCGAAATGGCTGATTCAGGATGTCTTCTTCCACCAGTGGCCGCTAAATGGCTACATACATAAGATACACCATGGTGACTGGTTTGGAGGCAAGGGCCTTGGACTGTGTAGGATCAAATGCAATGATAGACTGATCAATGTATACTGTACTCATCTTCATGCCGAGTACAATGTAGATGATATATATTTGGCACATAGAGTATTGCAAGCTTATTCCACTGCAGAGTTTGTGAACCTGACTACGCCCCCAGCAGATGTCTCCATACTAGCTGGAGATCTCAATACTGCTCCCGGAGACATATCATTTAGGTTAATATCGCAAATTCCTTCGTTAGTAGGTCCGTGTGTTTTAAGCCGATGTAATAATGAAGCGATCAAAGCTGCGGGAACTTGTGATAATGTTAACAACAGTTACTCTGATCCTAAACTAGTTAAAACATGCCCAGAAGGGAAGAGAATAGATCACATACTGTTCAATGTTCATCCAACTTTAGAGGCTGATGTCGTGAACTTCGGGAATCCTCTAGAAGACAGGGTGCCTGGAAAAGCTTTTTCCTACTCGGATCACAATGCTGTCACTTTGGAGCTCAAAATTAAGCAGTCCGAAAAATTTAAACAAAGACAGCAAAGCGCCGAAGAACGCTTCCAAGGCACAATAGATGAAGCAATCAAAATTTGCAAAGAAGCAACCGTGACCATAACAAAAACAAAAAGACTGTTCCTAACGACTGGCGGTCTAATTTTTATTTTCCTCTTAGGTTCTGTTGGTTTTTGGCCGAATAACATAATAGCGGATGTACTGAAAATTATAATGACCGGTATATGTCTATATTACATTACGATGGGTACTTTGTGGAACAAAATAGAGATGAACAGCCTCAAAGCCGGTTTGTCTGCAATGGAGAATTTCAAGCGAAGTAGAAGCGATATGAAATGTTTCAATTAACATAATTTTCTCCAATATTTAAAGTTTTGTGTATGCATCAAAATATGTACTTATCAGTATTTTTATACGTAACTAAATAAATATCAATAATTTTGAGCTGTATAGTTTATGAAAAGCATATCTATATATCATAAGGATTTATAATATATTTGTTACATTAACATTTAATATGTCCGGATAAGAATGCAACTGCTCCATATCATCCCATGGATGTCGTAAAAGGCGACTAAGGGATAAAGGTCGTAAAAGTGGGTAACAGTAGAACATTATGGTATACTGTTACCCATTTCTGCGATTTAAAAAAAAAGGGGGATATCAGCGTGACCCTTGAACCGAAGGTGGCGGTTAATCCACCAACGAAAACATTCCCAAAGAGGGTTGATGTCAGGCAGGCGGCCGGTCGTAAAAATATATGCCAAAACCCATACAACAATGTCAAGTTTGAACGGAATATGCGAATATGTTAGGGCGTACCCTGGAGGCGACGCGCAGGTGCTGCACCCGGTACCTGTGGGAAATGGGCAAGGGTTGTTGCATCAGGGACGGGTGCAACGTAAGAAGCGAGTCCGGGAAGTAAGAATGAGGATGGTAAGCTGGAATGTAGGTACTATGACTGGAAAAGGAAGAGAGTTAGCGGATGTTTTAGAAAGAAGACGAATAAATGTTGCATGTTTACAAGAAACCAGGTGGAAGGGTACGAAAGCTAGAGAACTTGGGGTGGGATATAAATTTTTCTATAGCGGAAGTGATGGCAGGAGGAATGGAGTGGGAGTAGTATTAGACCAGGATTTGAAAAAATGTGTGACAGATGTTAACCGAGTAAACGACCGAATTATAGTGGTTAAGTTAATATTGCACAATTTAGTTGTAAATATAGTAAGTGTATATGTACCGCAGATAGGATGTGATGATGTTATGAAAGAGAATTTTTGGAAGGATTTTGATGGAGTAATGATAGGTATTCCACAGCAGGAAGAGATCTATATCGGAGGGGATTTTAATGGTCATGTAGGAAAAATGAATCGAGGTTGTGAGAGAGTGCATGGGGGTTGGGGTTTTGGGATCCCAAATTTGGAGGGAGAAACATTACTACAAGCAGCTTCCGCTTTCGATTTGGCAGTAGTGAACACATTTTTTGAAAAACGGAACCAACATTTAATTACATACAAAAGTGGCAATCATAGTACCCAAATTGATTACTTTCTCATTAGGAGAAATAACATAAGTTCAATAAAAGATTGTAAGGTAGTACCGGGGGAACCGTTAGCATCCCAACACAGACTACTACTAATGGAAATTAAACTGAAGATCCAAACTGCAAGTAGTAAGCCTAAAACCCAACCAAAACTGAAATGGTATATGATCGAAAAAGAGGAATGTGCGAAAGAATTTCAAAGGAGAGTGTTGAATAAAATGATTGATATGAATGGTAATTTAAAAACGAAATCGGTGAATGTGTGCTGGAATGAAATGGCTTCATGTATGAGGAATGTGGCGAAGGATGTTTTTGGAGAAACAAAAGGTAAAAGAATGATAAATAAAGACACGTGGTGGTGGAGCGAGGATGTACAAAAGGCAGTAAAAGGAAAAAAGAATGCTTTTAAAGATTGGAAAAATGTGAGTGATAGTGACATGAGTATGAAAGGTGATCTTAAGAAAGTATACATGGAAAAGAACAAGAAAGCTAAGAGAGCTGTCGCTATCGCAAGACGAAAGACACAGAACAGATTATATAAATCACTTGATAGTCCTCAAGGCCAAAAGGATTTGTACCGTTTAGCGAAAGTGAGAGAAAAGAATGCAAAGGATATTATACACATTAAGTGCATAAAAGATGATTTAGGAAAGGTATTAATAAATGACGAGGAAATAAAAGAGCGATGGAAAGAATATTTTGAAAGGTTAATGAATGAAGAAAATGATTGGAGTGGAGAATTAGAGAAAATACCACTCAACTTGGGAGTCGTAACAGAAGTGAGTATAGACGAAGTAAGAATGGCAGTGCAGAGTATGAAAAATGGTAGAGCGGTAGGACCAGATAGTATACCAGCTGAAGTATGAAAGTTTTTGAAAGTAGATGGATGGAGGTGGCTGACTTCATTTTTCAATAAGTTGTTGCACGAAGAAGCGATCCCTGAAGAGTGGTGCAAAAGTTCACTGGTACCTATATATAAAAATAAGGGTGATATACAGGACTGCAACAACTATCGAGGAATTAAGCTCATGTCACTTACTATGAAGATTTGGGAGAAAGTGATAGCAAGAAGAATGAGAAATGAGAGTGAGGTAACACCAAACCAATTTGGATTTATGCCGGGGCGGGGAACGATGGACGCTATTTTCGCACTCCGACAACTGTGCGAAAAATACAGGGGTGCACACAAAAACCTGCACATGGTATTCATTGACCTTGAAAAAGCATATGACAGAGTTCCCCGTGAGGTTTTGTGGTGGTCTATGAAAAGGAAAGGAGTGCCTGGGAAGTATGTGAGTCTTGTGAAAGAGATGTATAGAAAAGCGACCACGTACGTCCGATCAGAAGCTGGCGTTACTGGCATGTTCAGTGTGGAAGTGGGCTTGCACCAGGGATCGGCGTTGAGCCCTTACTTGTTCCTCCTGGTAATGGATGCTCTTACATCAAACATACAGGAGGAAGCACCCTGGTGCATGTTATTCGCTGACGACATTGTTCTTGTCGGAGAGGATGCGTCTGAGGTCCAGAGCAGATTTGCAAAATGGCAACATAAATTAGAGAGCGTGGGCCTAAAGATAAGCCAAACGAAAACTGAACATATGTTTTGTGATTTTGGCGGCCCCTCTCGTTTCTCCGAAATTGCCTTAAATGGTGTATCCCTACCAGTCTGCTCGGATTTCCGGTACCTCGGCTCGCTCTTCCAAAACGACGGTAATATTGACCGAGATGTGTACAATAGAATGAATGTGGGATGGATGAAATGGCGACAGGTCTCAGGAGTGATATGCGACCCACAAATGCCCCTTAAACTTAAGGGGAAAATTTATAAAACAGTCGTAAGACCTGTCGTGTTGTATGGATCAGAATGTTGGGCGGCAAAAAGAACGGATGAAAGAAGAGTTCATGCGACAGAAATGCGAATGTTGAGATGGATGTGTGGTGTGACAAGAATGGATAAGATAAGAAATGAATATATAAGGGGGAGTCTAAAAGTAGCGCCAGTGACAGAAAAGATGAGGAGTAACAGGCTGGCATGGTATGGTCATATAATGCGGAGGAAAGAAAGTGATGTCACCAAAAGAATGTTATATATGAACGTGCAAGGGCGAAAGAGTAAAGGAAGACCAAAGAAGAGATGGATGGATTGTGTAAAAGAGGATATGCGGGTGAAAGGTGTGGGTAGTGAGGTGACGGCTGATAGAAGTGAGTGGAAGAAGAAGACGTGTTGTGCCGACCCTACATAATGTGGGATAAGGGCAAGAAGAAGAAGAAGATATTTATTTATACCAAGCTGTGATAGCCTAGTGGTTAGGACGTCAGCCTCCTAATAAGAGGTCGGGGGTTCGAACCCGGGCACACCTATAACTTTTCGGAGTTATGTGCGTTTTTAAGCAATTAAAATATCACTTGCCTCAACGTTGAAGGAAAACATCGTAAGGAAACCTGCACGCCTGAGTGTTCTATATAATGTGCTCAAAGGTGTGCGAAGTCTGCCAAATGGCCAGCGTGGTGGACTATGACCACACTCTTCTCATATTGAGAGGAGACCCGTGCTCTGTAGTGAGCCGGTAATGGGTTGATCATGATGATGATATATATATGGAACAAGTACTCAAGTGAGTTCTAGTCTTAATTGGTTTTTAAAAGAGGTAACAGAACTGCATGAGTCTTAGTAATGGGGTTTAGCTATGAAACTCTAAAACTAATTGTCTGCTTTATTTATTTGAAAGTAATCAACAGCATTACATCTCATTGCTATACAATTATACAATCAAGAAAGTTATAAAGTAAGGCCAAAGAGTTATACAGGTAAAAAAATTAAACACAGTAAACAACAAATATAAAAATCAAAGAGCGGCACAGTAATTTGCGAAAATTGCCTAATTTCAATCAATTTATTCTACCGAAAACCAAAAATATGTATGTTAAAAGATATTATAGATATATTGCTACCAAAAATTCTTCATTCCGACCTACTTCGGTTCCTGAGGTTGGGAAGCATATATTTATAAAAAAAAAATGTAAAAACCATTTTTTATGTCATATTTAGTTATTAATTATTCATAGTTTTAAGTTCTTTTAGTTAATTGACATATTCCACGACACATTTCCTGTGTTTAGAAAGAAACTCATCGATCATCTATGGCATGATCGGTGAGTCTCCTATCGCTTAACAATTTTAATAATTTTAATTTTAATATATTCAAAATGTGTAGAATGTTATTTAATTTAATTTGTAATTGTGTTTAATTTTTCCTAATTTGTTCTTTTATGGCCGTTTTCATGTACCTTTGCAGTCAATGTTGTATACACTTGTAACTAATATGCATACAGGTGAATGTGACACTTTTAAAATAAATATTATTTATAATATTTATTTTAAATTTTATAATAGTTTATTATTTTAAATATTATTTAAAATAATAAACTCACGGTCCTCCCCATAAACGTATAGTTTCTGGAGGATAGTTAGTGACGCAGTAAACAACAACTAAAAATTAACAATATTAGTATAGTAGTAGTACTAGTACAGCTGGTATTAATTGGACCACGTACGCGTGTGCAGGTACCGTCCGGCGATACCTCGAGCAGCACTCCACGCCCCAGCTGGTGATCATCAGCAGCGCCTGCAGCGCGGAGCTGGGCCCGCTGCTGGCGCTGGCTCCGCTCTACTTCCCGCGGAGCACGCGCGAGGCGGACGCCGCCCGCTGGCGCCTGCGGGAGGAGGGCGGGCCCGAGGGCGAGCCCGTGCACCCCGAGAGGAGGATACGCATCATACACAACCCGCACTCGCACAGTGCGGACAACGGTGAGATAACACTGTTTTTTTTTTTTAGAAATTCCATTTAATTCTAAGCCTAAACAAAAGGTGGTTTTCCGACATCTGTTTGCGGCAAATTCAAATTCAAAATAATCTTTATTCAAATAGTCCTTTAAAAGGCACTTTTGACGCGTCAATAATTTACATAGTAGTTATTTGATGGTGATAACTATATTCGTAAACTTAAAACTAAAGCTATGAGGGTTCCAAACGCGCCCCGGTCTAAGAAGAAGACCACAACAAAATTAGCCGGGCTGATGCTAGACTTCGGTCACATTGTTAAGGAAAACACCAGAAACGAAAAAACTTGACGACCTCCGTGGCGCAGCGCGTGCGCTGTCGCATCATAAAATTGGAGGTCTTGGATTCGAGTCTGTTCTGGTGGGAGGCTACGGCCGTAACTAGTTACCATCCTACCGATAAGACGTGCTAGCGATTTAGCGTTCCGGAACGATGTCGCGTAGAAACCAATTAGGAGTATGGGTTTACCTTACCCCTAACAGGTTAGCCTGCTACCATCTTAGACTGCATTATCACTTACCATCAGGTGAGATTGCCGTCAAAGGTTAACTTGTAGTGTACAAAAAACTTGAGGATCCAATTAACGGACCAGTAACCGAAGTTTGTAATGTTAGTTGGACCAGATTAGCTAGACATTCAACCACGAATATAATAATAATAATAGAGTGTTATCTATAGGGAGCCAAGAGCTAAAAATTGACGGGACGACGCAAGAAAAAGAGTGCAAATGTAAGATCAAACCCCTGAGGGGAAAAATAAAGAAAAAAACACATTTATTAGCCTTAAAACTAGACACAGAAATAGACTTTGCTAAAAATTTAAACTACATACAACTAAACACGATCCATTGCTCCTATATCTAGCATAAATAAAACGATCGATACTTGGTATATATATAATGAATAGAAGACAGTGGTATATATATGTATAGCTTCAGTATGTCATGGCAGCCTTCACACGTTCTCAACAATGGGTTAGGCTAACTGAACGAACAAATCAAATTACGCACACGCACTTAAAAATAATAAATAACACATCCATGTTCATAAAACTACCACTCAGAACTCAGAACTCAGTGGTGAAGAGCTGAGCCGCAGTCCAGCACGCTGACTAAATGCGGTTACTTTTTTTTTTATTTTTTATTCACCACAAGTTAGCCCTTGACTCCATCTCACCTGATGGTAAGTGATGATGCGGTCTAAGATGGTAGCGGGCTAACCTGTTAGAAGTATGGTAAACTCATACTCCTAATTGGTTTCTACACTACATCGTGCCGGAACGCTAAATCGCTTGGGGACACGTCTTTGTCGGTAGGGTAGTAACCAGCCACGGCTGAAGCCTCCCAACAGACCAGACTCGAGCCGGGAATCGAACCCAGGACCTCCGACTTTAAAATGCAACAGCGCACGCGCTGCGCCACGGGGATAAATCCGTGTCATAATACTTTACTTATCTTAAATCACAGTCAAGCTGTAGTTATCGATAATAATATAAAAAAACTGGTCTGGTATGTCGAAATAATCTCTGCCTTTTATCATTCAAGTATCGCACTGCGCCACGGAGGTCATCAAATGTCCATATTTCGGCTGTTTGGCAGACGGCTGGTTATCATTTCCTCATAGATGGGACAGATCTCGATTAATTTTAAGAAATTAGAACTTTGCAAAGGGTTAAATTACTGGACAAACGCTTTGACCATGTTCTAGATATGTCATCATGGTCAACCCATTACCGGCTCACTACAGAGCACGGGTCTCCTCTCAATATGAGAAGGGTTCGGCCATAGTCCACCACGCTGGCCATGTGCGGATTGGCAGACTTCACACGCCTTTGAGAACATTATGGAGAACTCTCAGGCGTGCAGGTTTCCTCACGATGTTTTCCTTCACCGTTGAAGCATGTGATATATTTTTTTTTTAAACGCATATAACTCCGAAAAATTAGAGATGCGTGCCCGGATTCGAACCGCCGACCTCTGATTAGAAGGCTGACGCCCTAACCACTAGGCTATCGCAGCTTCTAGATATGTAGGGTGATCATAAATTGCGCAGTAGCTAATTTCACTGCTGAGTCATTTTCCAACTTCGACCACTATCATCATTTGTTCAGTGAACTATACCTACTTAATTTGATATTATCGCTTACCACTTTTGATAAGAATTTTTCCCATAAAAAACATTCATCGGCTATTGTATACCAGCTGCACAATATACCCTGACCCACCGTCTCGCGTCGCCCTCCTCGCTCTTATTTCGCTTTCGGATCATGTGACGTTAAATTGACCAAACCTTACTCGAGAATGGAACTGTCAAATGCATTAATATTTTTTAAATCCCACTCCGGATAGTTGCAAAAATTATTTATTTATTTACACACTTTTATTGTACACCACGAAAAAGGAAAAATAAAACAAAAAAACTCTTCCAGGCAACCAAATATGTAGAAGATATAGAGATACGGAAAGAGGAAGGTGGAAATTACTAATGCAAAAATACTCTCAGAGCGTTATCAACAGTTCAATTAGTTAGTTAGTTAGTTAATTAGTCATTTTAATAGGGAATGAAACAATTGCTCAACGTTTCTAGCTACGCCATTTCCGATTCCTAGAATAAAATACTATAAACAAACAGATGAGTACATCAATGAAATCAGACCGTTTGCTATCGATAATGCTCCCTATTTAATTGGGTGAGCGATAATACCACCTTATCTTACTTATTTGTTATGCCCAGTGTTGAATTTTTCGAATACGTACGTCCGTTTATTGATGTTTTGGAAAGCTAGGTAGTTCGAGGAAATTTTGCCATGTTAGATATTATGACTAATGCATTATTCTCCTTTCCCTTACCGATTGGGCGATTCTGCTCAATTTTAATAGAAATTAAAGTAGGCAAGCTAGCGAGTATAAATGTCTATTTAGTTTTCTTTTGTACAGAAATCTACAAAAAAAGTCTATTCTTGTCACGTTATCCGATGAGGAACCGCCTTTCAAATTCAAAGGCGAAAATCCAGCGATACCTTCGACCATTTTCAAACAAGTTGCCCCAAACAGAATCTAATAAAAAAGTTATTAGATTCTGTTTGGGGCAATTTATTATAGTTCGTAATAAAGAAACAAACAAAAAACCCTTCAAATGAATTCAAATGTCATTCACAGAAAGCTCAAATGGAAATACTAGAGTTTTTACAAAGTATTGTCAGAAAATTTTTATAAATACTCAGAACTAAAATATCTATGCACGTATAATTATTGGGACGTCAGTTATAGACTTTGAAACCAGTGCAGATCCCCCCCCTCCGACCAAAGTAATAGTAGATTGGAAAAACTTAACCGACCGACTTAAAACACTAGACTCTGTGCACCTTAATGAAATCCCCGACACCATAGACTCCGTAGAGGACGCTAAACGTGCAGCGTCTCACTTTACCAGGCACGTTCGTCAGTCAGTCAACGACTGTTCCCGCACAATTTCTAACGACTTCGGTCGTAGGGAATTGCCGGCCAACGTTCGACAAATACTGACGCGTAAGAACAGCCAAGCTAGGGCACATGCCGACTGTCCGTCAGACGACAACCGGAGAAAACTCTGGCAAATCCAAAGAGAGCTCAGGGCTCGCCTTGACTCTCTGAGGGCCCACTACTGGGACAGAAAGCTAGGAGAGCTCACGCCATCCCATACAGCGTACCATGGCCTAGCGAGAGCTCTCAAAGCTGACCACGTTGCAGCCACACCCCCTCTCTTACGACCCAATCTTCCACCCGCTTTCGAAGATCTGGATAAGGCCGAATGCCTCGCTGACTCGTTTGAAGCACAGTGCACCCCGAGCGATAGTTCTATAAATCCCAACTTTGTAGGTATCGTCACCAATAAAATAGACTCACTAGGCCCACTGTCTCCAGACAGCGAGCCCATAGCTCCCACGACTTGCGAAGAGGTTCAGTCGATTATCAATAGGCTGCACTCTAAGAAAGCTCCCGGTCCCGATGTGATCACAAACAGGGCACTTAAATGCATCCCTCCCCAGCTACTGTACCTACTGGTAATGATATATAACGCCCTGCTGGCAGGATGCTCTTTCCCCACAGAGTGGAAAGAGGCTATAGTAATAGGTATTAAAAAACCTGGTAAGCCCGCTAACCTCCCCTCTAGTTACCGCCCTATAAGTCTTCTCAACTCCTTAGCAAAGGTGTACGAGAGGATAATACTCGCCCGACTTAAAGTCGTCATCGAAGCTAAAAAGCTTATCAATGACGAGCAATTTGGCTTTCGATCCAAACATTCTAGCGTCCACCAAGTGCACCGCCTAACGGAGCACGTGGCGCGAGGGCTTTACGATTGGAAACGTGGTCGCCTCACAGGAGCCGTATTCTTCGACGTAGCCAAGGCTTTCGACAAAGTCTGGCACGCCGGTCTCATTTATAAATTACAAACCCAGGGTATCCCGGATAGGCTTTTATACCTATTAAAAGACTATTTAACCGATCGCACCCTTAGGTTTCGAATAGACGGCACTCTGTCGTCTAGGAGACCCCTAAAGGCCGGCGTACCCCAGGGTTCAGTTCTAGCGCCCTACCTCTATACGCTGTACACGAGCGATATACCCAAGAGCCCTTATGTAGAGCTAGCCCAGTACGCGGATGACACTGCTCTTTACACGACCAGTCGTTCGCTACCGTACATAGTAGCCCGCCTTCAGAAAGCGATCAAGCGCTTAGGCGCTTGGTTCCGCCAATGGAGGATAGAAGCTAACCCGGAAAAGAGCAAAGCGCTTCTTTTTACCGGGCTAAACCGCCCTGACCCCAGATACAAAAAGGACCTTATATTATTTAATCGTGTGATTCCATGGGAACGCACTGTCAAATATCTAGGTGTAACCTTTGATAGTCGCCTGTCCTTTTCGCCGCACATACGTAGAGTCAGTCAGAAAGCCCGTTTTGTTCTTAACAGACTCTACTTCATGATTAATAAACGCAGTAGGCTACCTCTCCGTCACAAAGTGACATTATATAAAACTTGCATCCGCCCAATCATGTCTTACGCGAGCGCCGCTATAGCGCTTCGTCCCACGTATAAAACCTTTCAAACGATTCAGAATCGTTTCATGCGCACGGCAACCGGCTGTCCCTGGTATGTGCGTAACGTAGATCTGCACAGAGACCTAGAACTTGACACTATCGCTCAGCACTTTAAGAAACTCTCGAAAATCTATTTCGAGAAATCAATCCGACACCCCAACCCTCTCGTAGTTGCGGCTTCTTTTTACTCCCCCGACCTAAGCGCTCCTCTCCGAAAGAGGAGACCTAAACATATCCTTCATGACCCTGACGATCAGATGACTACTGACAACACACTCGTACCACCTACCACACAATCATACGCTACACACCGTCTTCGCCGGCGAAGACGAGGTCCCCGCTATCTTACGTCATCCAGACGTGGCCTCCATCCACGGCCTCGGAGACGTACGGACCACTCACCGTCCGACCCCCCCGTTATCCCAAACGTCGCCTAAGCCGAGGTTCGGCCTCAAAGGAGGCGCCCTTAGGCAGTCGTTCCCATAGTTTCTTCGAGCCCTAGGGCTCAAAATTTCTTCTGGCAGAGCTTCTTTCCAAAGCTCGCCAAACAGCCCGGTTACGCTGTGGCAACCAATAGGGTTTGTACAGCTAATAGACAGTCCGAAAAAAAAAAAAAAGTGCAGATCGCCAATACCCAAAGTTAGTCTCCTATGCTGACTTGAGTAATCATTGCTTATTCGTACAGTGCTTAAGAACTTAATTTACGCATCAACTTGTAATTTAGTATAGGTAAACCAACGAACGAAATGTTGCTAGTCTAATAATCCAGTAATACCTGTCAATTAGTATGTAATTAACTCATTGTCCATTAAGACAACCGGATTCATCGCAAAGTCACCGTATACCCGCTAGGCGCGGCTTATCAGATATAACAGCAGTGATCGGTTTATCGTTCACCTGTTGACGCATTCGCAGTTATCGATTGATTCAGTTCACACGATTTTGTCAAATAAAGGAACAGTGATATTTTTTGTGAATACGAATAAATTGTGCGTTGAAATGGATGTGATACCCGCAGTGCATATCGAGATGAAGCCGCGACCTACGGGTATAGATTATCTGTTATATCATCATCATCATCATGATCAACCCATTATCGGCTCACTACAGAGTACGGGTCTCCTCTCAGTATGGCCATAGTCCACCACGCTGGCCATGTGCGGATTGGCAGACTTCACACGCCTTTGAGAACATTATGGAGAACTCTCAAGCATGCAGATTTCCTCACGATGTTTTCCTTCACCGTCGAAGCGAGTGGTATTTTAATTCCTTAAAAACGCACATAATTCCGAAAAGTTACAGGTGCGTGCCCGGGTTCGAACCCCCGATTAGGAGGAACCTCTGATTAGGAGGCTGACGTCCTAACCACTAGGCTATCACAGCTGTTACATACTAACATTATATTGAGAAAATATTTATTTGTTTGTACTCGATAAACCGAACAGTTTTTTTACCAATTGAAAGCTATTTTGTCTAGAATTACCCAAAACTATCCATATTTTGTAACAATCCCTATTCAGCCTCAAATTATGGTATTTGTACAGAAAGACAAAGGAAAAACTGCTTTATTACACGTAGGTGTTACATTATTCAGATTTTATTTTTATTCTATACTAATATTATAAGTTAAATTTTAGTTTTTTTTAATATGTAATCGATGACTCTGTCTATGTCTGACTACTGAACCGATAATAATAATTCATTCATTATTATGAAGATATTTTTAACCCATATAACATGGGTTAAATTTTAATTTAGTAATAATAAGATTTTAGGCCGTAATAATGGTAATTGTAAAGTAATCAAGTAGAAATAGCGCTGCTATATTATGGTAATAAACAATAAACGGGGACAACCCCGTGCGTTGACCAAAACTTACCTTCGTTGTGTATTTGTACTATGCTTCATAAAATAAATTGAAATGAGTCATTAGTAGACCTTAGAAAAAGGCCGCGAAACTATATTGAATAATGTACATAAATGTTGACCTTTGACCTTTACTGCACTTTATTTCGACGATTAGTATAGGAGACAATGAAATATTAATATTTTTTTTTTTTTTCAAATAGTCCTTTAAAAGGCGCTTTTGACGCGTCAATAATTTACAAAGTAGTGATTTGATGGTGATAACTACATTCGTAAACTTAAAACTAAAGCTATGAGGGTTCCAAACGCGCCCCGGTCTAAGAAGAAGCCCACAACAAACTTAGCCAGGTAAATTTTCTTTTTGTTATCACCATCTCACATGCCACTTAAAATTATATTAAGAGCTATCTTATTAGAGCAATATTTCACACCCATGCTTGTTTATCAAAATTAATAAATAAATTATTAATATTTAGATCAGCGATTGATCGCAATCACACCTCGTTGTAAGTGGTATACTCGTATGAAAATGTATCATCATGAAAACTATGAGTAAAGAGAAGAAGAAACTTAATAGTGATAAGTTTAAGATACAGTACTCCAGTGATAGTGCCGGAACCTTTCTTCGTATACTGCACGACATTATATCATAATTTAGCCTAAATTCTTTCTTATCTCGCTCACATATTCACATTTTTGTCGTTACCTATCTGCGGTGTGATTTGCCCGCCTCATAAACGAATAAAGCTTAGAAAGTGGTTTGTAACATAGTCAGCTGATATTGTGGTTGACTATTTCATTTTAACGTAAATTTGTAAATAAAAATGGTGCTGTTTTGTGATAGTGTTGATACACGTGATTAAATATTTAAAAAAATGTTGTCTATAATCAGAGCCCCCTGTGAATTTAAATGTAAACTATGACTTTTTATTGGACGGCTTAATGTCGTCATTCGATAAGAAAATACTCAATTGATACATTGGCGCACCCACGTGCTCACGTGTGTGAACTTAAAACTCCACACAAGGGCCTATGTGACCATTCACAGTATTATAGAAGAATAAATGTACATTATTTTTTTCCATCTTTCTATTCTTTCATTATCTAATTTAAACTTAACATCGGCGTTAACGAATATCTATACGTATTTTTTAATATCAATATATTTATATATCAAAAAATACTTGAATTTTTTGCACCTATAGCCAATACACACTAATGTGATCTTACTATCAAACGTCATGATAATATGACACTACGCAAAATTTTGACAGATTTACGTAACTTAAACGTTCCGTTACTCAATTTGAAGTTACACAGGCGGCTCTGAGCATTACAAAGGTGACGATACTGGAGTTATAAAAATTAGAACACTTTTTGCAAATTTGGACATGTTTTCTTGGATTGGGTGAGAATATGCTTAACCCAGCTTTTGAGTATGATCGTGAGTAATGTTTTACCGATGAAAATATATATTTTGTGAATATTTAGTTTGTGTAGTTTAGTCTACACAGGTGTTACTGCAAGGTTTACTGCAATAAATATGAACTTGCCGTAATCCGCAATATCCAGATTCATCTCAACATTTGCATCTCCTTGAGCCATTTTATGACCTCCAGAGGGAGTTAGGATTTCGTCGCCTATTCTCTTGCTCTCTTTTTAGTGGACCTATACATTTATATGACGTAATTTATGTTGAACATTTAAAATGGTGAAACTTTTCAAATTATTTTACCTTCTGATTAGGCCAATTAATACTTTAAAGAAAATATAGTATATCTCGCAATAATCTGATATTTCCTTGTGGATTCCATTATCCCCACCACCAAATATGAAAAACAACAAATCACAGAGATTCTCTAGGCAAGCAGTTAAGCCCTCACACATATTTAAAATATTTAAACAAACTTCAAATAATAAAACAAAATAGCCATATCAAAAGTTTTCTACAACATTTGGGTCATTCAACATAAATTTTCGTTTCTTACTTTAATAAAGAACGGTAAACAAAATAAACAAGAGTAATGAAAATGAACATGCACAATGCATCGAACAAACGCCTCCATACTCAAAGAGCTGAAAATAAATCAAAGGCTTTCGTCGCTTGTACAACTGCGAATCCTTAAGTTCTTTGGGCACATAACCAGGAAGACCGGTACCATAGAACGTCTCGTGGTACAAGGTCGAGTCGAGGGCACACGTTCACGTGGTCGCTCCCCTACTAGGTGGACGGACTCAATCCGTTCCGCTACTGATTTATCGATCTCCGAGTGCTTCCATGATGCTACGAACAGAAATCGCTGGAGGGAGATCGTAAGGGCTGCTGTGAAGGCCAAATCATAACCACGACCACTCTGCCAAGAGTGAACGAATAAGAAGAAGAAGAAGAATGAAAATGAACAGAATGATAATCTGTATGCAACAATCAATAATTATCTTGGCTCATTACACTATCGGATGGAATCGACACTAACCCATTTAATACGCTATTGCGTTATCGGGTAAGCTTTTGTAGGTTGGGTGTTTGGGTTATAGAACTGCGAGGCGTAAACATCCAAAACCCTAAACTTAAAATTAGCGGTGAAGAAGACAAGTAAACATATGGCCAGATGTTACGAAACAATGATAAGAGCGAACAAGAGAATAAGAAGAGTAAGACGATCATAAATAACAAGGAGGTCGGTACGAATTAAAGAGATTCTGTGCAGACCTGGAATCTTGAGGGAGTCCTGGGTTATTTTATTAAAAGGGATATAGAATCACACGAACGACAATGACTATGACTGTTTGCGGTATGCAGCGCTTTTATGCATGTATGAAATGAGCGCTGCTGATAACATAATATTTTTCTGACCAAATTAGCACCATTATCTCTACCGTAAACTGCGTACAAGATAACAGACGGGATCGTTGTATTTCATCTGAGATAGGAGCACTATCAACGCCGCAATGCAGGATTTTTGTTTTTCCGCCTTCCTTTGTTTGTTATTCAGTCAAACGTTAACCGACGTAGAATTGTTTGCCTTCGACAAATAAAGCTTCGTTTCTAGATATGCAATTGTCTACGTATGATATCTTTATTGTGCTATTGCAGTGTCAAAAACAATATACCATTACGTATAATGTTTTACGTATTAAAGTAGAATACTACAAATCTTCACGATGGTTTTTTTTTTTATCCACTACAAGTTAGCCCTTGACGGCAATCTCACCTGATGGTAAGTGATGATGCAGTCTTAGATGGTAACGGGCTAACCTGGAAGGGGTATGGTAAACCCATACTCCTATCGATTTCTACGCGACATCGTGCCGGAACGCTAAATCGCTTGGCGGCACGTCTTTGTCGGTAGGGTGGTAACTAGTCACGGCTGAAGCCTCCCACCAGACCAGACTCGAGCCGGGAATCGAACCCAGGACCTCCAACTTTTTAATCTGACAGCGCGCACGCTGCGTCACGGAGGTTGTACACAGTAGGGTGTGTCTGAACATAAAAAGAAAGTAAAAGTACGAAAAGAGATTGGACAAGTTTATATGACAGACCCAGTGCGGCTACTGAAATAACTTTTAGGCCCATCTTGAACGCTATAACCAAAATGTAAAATCTTATTTTTGTGAATGTAGTTTGGGACGTGTTTGAGGTTAAAGATTAAATGAAACAACAATATTTTTAAGCAAAAAGATGTTTATTCTTTTACGTATATGATTCTGAACGTACGTCTGAACTGATTTCTGTGACGTCTTAAACGTGTGCTATGCTTTCCTAGCAGACTCTTTCACTCGCGCACATTTTCAGTAAAATTAGAATTACATCATCATCATCATCATGATCAAGCCATTCTCGGCTCACTACAGAGCACGGGTCTCCTCTCAATTGGCCATAGTCCACCACAAAAGCCATGTCACGGATTGGCAAACTTCACACGTCTTGGGAACATGGCGAACTCATGCAGGTTTCCTCACGATGTTTTCCTTCACCATTGAAGCAAGTGATATTTTAATTCTTTAAAAACGAATTACATTCCTGTACTACACGGAGTTCGTACATTATATCGATCTTATTCTGGAAAAATGAACCAAGAACTCGTTTATAATAATCACTGGCGACTATTTCATAATAATACGCTTAAGTAAGTTATTTACGTAGGTTTACGTAGGTAAACCTACGAATGTAGGTAGGTTTGACGACCTCCATGGCGCAGTGCGTGCGCTCTCGCATTACAAAATTTGAGATCCCGGGTTCGATTCTCGGTCTGTTGGGAGGCTTCGGCCCTGGCATCATCACTCACCACCAGGTGAGATAGCCGTCAAGGGCTTACTTGCAGTGTATAAAAAAGTAGGTTTACGTAGGTAAATTATCTACGTACGGTAAGAGACAATTAGCCGCGCAAGTCAACTCGCTTAACCGCTATGACAGAATTAAATTGAATATATTTCGTTGCTGGCCGCCGACCGGGTCATATTTTCCCAATGTCTTTTAACGACAGGTATAAATTGAATTATTTAGATGTAAGGTTATTTTTAAGGTTGTGCATGCTGTGGTCATTTCTAGAAAGCCACTATCTGGTGTCTGTTCTTCTGAAATGTTTTTTGTTGTTTTTAGATAGTGGCTAGTTTAATGATCCAATAAAAATAAAAAATAAAATAAAAAAACGACGTTACCGCTGCGTATCAATCTCTACCAGGCAAAAATCACGTAAAAGCCATTGTAGTGGTGATTCCTAAGATGTGGCATCGTTGTCAACAGCGGAGGACGACACCTCGCTGTGCGACGAGGACGCGGCGGTGGAGGCGGCGGCGGCGTTCGCGCGCGCCTGCTCGCCCGACACGCAGCTGCTGCTGCCGAGCGCGCCCGCGCCGCCCGCGCCGCGCCGCCACTACGACACCGACCAGTGAGTGCCTAGCTTTACTTATACACTTACCATACAGATCAAAGAGCAGAAGAAACTCCCGACCAGTGAGTGCCTAGCTTTACTTATACACTTAGCATACAGATCAAATAGCAGAAGGAACTCCCGACCAGTGAGTGCCTAGCTTTACTTATACAGTTAGTATACAGATCAAATAGCAGAAGAAACTCCCGACCAGTGAGTGCCTAGCTTTACTTATACACTTAGCATACAGATCAAATAGCAGAAGAAACTCCCGACCAGTGAGTGCCTAGCTTTACTTATACAGTTAGCATACAGATCAAATAGCAGAAGGAACTCCCGACCAGTGAGTGCCTAGCTTTACTTATACAGTTAGCATACAGATCAAATAGCAGAAGGAACTCCCGACCAGTGAGTGCCTAGCTTTACTTATACAGTTAGCATACAGATCAAATAGCAGAAGGAACTCCCGACCAGTGAGTGCCTAGCTTTACTTATACACTTAGCATACCGATCAAATAGCAGAAGGAACTCCCGACCAGTGAGTGCCTAGCTTTACTTATACACTTAGCATACAGATCAAATAGCAGAAGGAACTCCCGACCTGTGAGTGCCTAGCTTTACTTATACAGTTAGCATACCGATCAAATAGCAGAAGGAACTCCCGACCAGTGAGTGCCTAGCTTTACTTATACACTTAGCATACAGATCAAATAGCAGAAGGAACTCCCGACCTGTGAGTGCCTAGCTTTACTTATACAGTTAGCATACAGATCAAATAGCAGAAGGAACTCCCGACCAGTGAGTGCCTAGCTTTACTTATACAGTTAGCATACAGATCAAATAGCAGAAGGAACTCCCGACCAGTGAGTGCCTAGCTTTACTTATACACTTAGCATACCGATCAAATAGCAGAAGGAACTCCCGACCAGTGAGTGCCTAGCTTTACTTATACACTTAGCATACAGATCAAATGGCAGAAGGAACTCCCGTGGACGACATCCGTGACGCACTAGTCACTATCCCGCTAGCAACATTAATTCGCCAAGCGGAATAAGCGTTTCGGTACGATACCGCGTAGAATCTGATTAGGAGCCGGCAATGGTACTCTTCTCTGACTTTCGGAGTTATGTACGTTTTTAAGCAATTAAAATATCACTTGCTTCAACGGTGAAGGAAAACATCGTGAGGAAACCTGCACGCCTGAGAGTGCTCCATAATGTTCTCAAACTAAAGCTAAGAGGGTTCCAACGCGCCCAGGTCTGAGAAAAGTCCACAACAAACTAAGCCGGGTTTTTTTTTGTTATCAATAATAAATTATAATTAGCTATGGAGTTAGAGCTATTTACACCCAAGCTTTTCTATCGTTTATATAAGCCTTAATATCGTAATAAAAATTATCTATAAGTTTTAGTTTTTTAAAAACTTATTGATCGCTTGTAGAAAAGTCCTGCCATAGTGTAAAAGATTATATCAATGATAACCAAGCATGGGTATGAAATATTGGTCTAATGAGAAAGCTCTTAATATAATTTTAAGTGGCATGTGATATGGTGATAACATAAAGAAAATTTACCTGGCCAAGTTTGTTGTCGGCCTCTTCTTAGACTGGGGCGCGTTTGGAACCCTCATAGCTTTAGTTTTAAGTTTACGAATGTAGTTATCACCATCAAATCACTAGTATGTAAATTATTGACGCGTCAAAAGTGCGCTTTAAAGGACTATTTGAATTTGATACAAATCTCCAAGATACTATAAAATAATAGTACCTATTAAACGTACTTGCATATCATCATGATCAGCCCATTACCGGCTCACTACAGAGCACGGGTCTCCTCTCAATATGAGAAGGGTTTAAATGGTTAAACGTGGTGGACTATGGAGTCCACCACGCTGGCCATGTACGGATTGGCAGACTTCAAGCGCCTTTGAGAACATTATGGAGAACTCTCAGGCGTGCAGGTTTCCTCACGATGTTTTCCTTCACCGTTGAAGCAAGTAATATATATTTTTTCAAACGCACATAACTCCGAAAAGTTAGGAGTGACGTCCTAACCACTAGGCTATCACCGCTTTATTTGCATATATAACAGTCAAATTTAGTTTAGAGCACGCGAGTGTCAATTCAAATGCATCTACGCTATAAATAAATCAGCACACAAATTGAAACTTCGCTGCCGACGTCCCCGCCGGCCTGGATGTGTCGTTCAACGTCACGTCAGGCAAATATTGGCCTACCTACCGCCGCTGAAAGCAAACACGTACTTTGATAGCGTGGGTATGTGACAATTGAGATGACGAAAGTCTCTTAGGACAATTAAATCAGCAACTAGCTTATGCTCGCGAGGTCGTCCGCGTAGATTAAGGGGTTTTTTTTAATAACTCTTGTGTAGTAAGCATGGTTTGTTATAGAGGATTATCTCATTAATAACTATTTTCTCTCCCTCTTCCAACACATAAATTTCGAGGAAGTTTTCTATAGCAAACTAGGCGTAGTTATATATAGGTATAGCCCATCGACGTGAGGTCTGGTTTTTACAAATCCCGCGGGCACCAAAGGTAAAAGTATCCTATATGTTATAATCTATATCCATTCAAAATTATAGCAAATTTTGTTTTGTGGTTCACACACACACACACACACACACACACACACACAGACAGAGAGAGAGACACACACAACACACACAGAGAGAGAGAGAGACACACACACGCACACACGCGCGCCTTACGCCTATATAATATTAGTGTCATAAACACACATCAACACACAAAACATAGTTGCTATAAATGTTGCTGAGTTGCCCGACCTTAAACGTCACGCCATTGTGTCGTTCAACTTCACGTCAGTGGCGATGTATTTGCTCCGCTTCCAACCGCCGCTGAAAGTAAACACACAGTTTAAATGCGCTGAACGTGAAACTGGAGATGAGAAAAGTCACTACCCTTTAGTTAGGATAGCTACGACCTCGGTAAACTAATCAATATAGACAAATAATTGTGATTTCATAACAACCTGCCTGTCTCAATATAGACAAACAATTCTGATTTCATAATAACCTGCCTGTCTTAATACGCTAATGTCATGATTATTTTTACGAAGCATAATACAAAAACATGTTTTTTTGAAATTTGAATAAGTAAACAGATATCAAAATAAAATTATTGAAATGGCGCCATATTTGTTTACGTATAACAGTTTATATGTAAACAGACCTCACAAACGCAGTAACTGTAGCGAGTAAACAACTGGTTCGACCTAAAAATTTGTCCTTGGCTACTCTCGTTAAACTATCCACAGACATGAAAACAAATCGCCAGTGGACACGTTCCAAAAATGGTGCTCACCTCTTCCACGGTAAAAATGGACTTCTTTTGTCTACAACAGCTTTACCTCTGTTTTTTTTTTATGTTTACACAGTAGTCTCAAACTTTAAAAAAATTTCACGACGACTGAAATGTTTTGATTGATACAAACAGCTGTAACTGACTTTTTTGTTGGAATGTCTAAGTTCTTCAAAAAAATACAACTAATAAAACTTAAAAATGCTTACCATGGATGGAATCGAAATTCTCCAACGCTTCCTGGCAGGTAGTATGTAAGTCTTTTTAATTAGTGAAAACTTGACGCCAATCTAACGTGCTGGTAAGTGATGATTAGATGTAAGCAGGCTAACGGGTATGGTAAACCCATACCCTTAATTAGCTTCTACGCGACATCGTGCCGGAACGCTAATTCGCTTGGAGGCACGTCTTTGTCGGTAGGTCAGTTTTGATACGTTTTTCATCATTTCATCTTATGCACAACGGCTGCAAGGTCTTCGTACAGTCATTAAGATCGCTAGGATAACACAGAACCTTCTTTTTGAGTCCGGGATTAAATTAAAAATGAAATTCGATCGTACGCAAAATTAATATTGCACCAACCGCTGAACGTTTTGTTTTGATGCGATATTGGTGTTTGGACAGATGGCTGATATTTTAATCCCAGCAGTAAATACCTCAAATTTAAAACATTTCGCAATGAATCCGCAGCAAAATAATTACTTAATCCACTTTAATTTATATTCCGCGAACTTTTATGAAGCTTTCCGAGTCTCTAATGACTAATGAGACTAATAACGCTTTACTAACTCGGGTAAGATAGGGGAAGAGTTTAATGGTGTTTTAATGAATCGCATTAAGACTGGATCTTACATTATAGAATATATTAATCTGATACCCCAATTTTGAAATTTCACGCTCCTATTTTGACCCTTTTCATTTAAACATATAATGGTTCATCATTGTTAAAATATGATCGTTTCAAAGCGAAAAAATTTGGGGTTAGTTGTATTAGAAGACAAAATTCGCATCGTAACAGTTCTATTTTACCTTTCAGTAGAATCCTAAAGGCGCTGAATGGTGTAGAGGAAAAATATACTTAAAAATCGAATGGAGGAAGTTAAAAAGATCATGCAATTCAAAGAAAATACGCGTTTTATCTAAATATATTTAAATATAAGGTAAAATAATGATTCCCGGACAAAATTCTCAATATTTTCCTCAATATTTACCCTTCAACGAATTCAATAGAATCGAAGGAGGACGCACCACTCATTGATCCAAGAATGCAAAGAACGGTTCCTTGAAATACTAAACGCCACTACGTACCGGAGCGTAGGCGTCATTCATAATGCTGTGGACGTATAATGCTGTGGATCGCACACCGATCATATTCAACGACAAGTTAACAACTACACGTCCGTATAACTTCTGTATAATAATATATAAACAATATTAACAATATTTTTTATTTAAAGCATTGAAAACTATGCTAAGTTACAAAACGAATGCACTGTACTTCTTTCATATGTAAGCGCAGGAGGGCCTTTATCGGCGTGTTCCATCTCGTGCAGAGCACGGATAGGGTCAAGTAATGTAACTAAACTATGATATGACTAGGAAATACAAATTGTCTCACAAATAATACAAAAGACACACGGTTTATTTGGATTCAGATGGTTCTTGAAATCGAATGTGGTGCGCCAGCATTAAGACTAAGTTATACTCCCCGTCCGTTTATCACAAATTCACAACCCAAAATCACAAATTACCAACTTTTTCCACCCTCTAATGACGCCACCCCACATTTCACTCCCAATCAGAATTACAATTTTGCCCCACAGACTCCCCATCATGTAATCCAACATTATTTAAGAAATAGACCACAGAATGGAGTATGCAATCCTCTGACGCGCTGTCACATATTTAAACCAAGAAGTTTCAGAAATAGCAGTATCAAAGAGGATATAAACACACATGCGCGACCAATATGGCTAAATAAGCAAACACAGCAACGTAGGGTTTGTATTCTCCTTATAGGGTTTGTTGTCTTTTCTCAGTTCAGGATGCGGTACGTTCTCCGATGCTCTTTTACATTGCTTCTAGATTGCCTTCGCAGACAGGTATCTGCCAGTAAACCATTGTCTTATGGTGCACGTACAGACAGCCAATTCAAATCAAGCATGTCATAGATTATAGGATGTAGTGTTAAGGGATTACTAACAAAATCTTTCAAAAATTTTTTCTTTAATTTTTCTTTATTTAAACGAGACTTATGAATTAACAGATGCATTTAGCAATATCAGTTATCATTTAGCCAAAATTAAGTTATACTTTTAGTCAAGCCTTACAAAGAATCTAGATGGTATTTGTCAGATATTTTTCTGTTTCGCTTAGGTAGACTGAAATATTAAATTTTCATAATGATGATAAAGTGAAAAGGCAGGCAAATATGTTTGTAAATGTCCAAAAAATATGTCTAGGTATAACTGAAATAACAGAACAGCGTATGTTTATAGGAGTATATGCGCGATCGTCTTTAGTGTTACTTGTGCGCGTTAAATATAAACCGTATATAAATAGACGTTATTATATAAACAAACACGTTCAGGAACTGCGTCGGTATGATACTAATATAGGGCAAGGACTGCGTGGGCGGGGTCGTGGCAGATGGTTACTTGTTCCTCTGCGTCCAAACATTTTATGAGCCTGTAATGATTAAAAAAAAAAATTAACCCCACCACCTGGATTGCTCGATAGTCCCATTTTTTACCATACTATAATTTTTTTTGAAACCAGCTTCCAACAGCTGTCATCATGATCAACCCATTACCGGCTCACTACAGAGCACGGGTCTCCTCTCAATATGAGAAGGGCTTGGCTATAGTCCACCACGCTGGCCATGTGCATGTGTGTTGAGAACATTATGGAGAACTCTCAGGCGTGCAGGTTTCCTCACGATGTTTTCCTTCACCGTTGAAGCAAGTGATATTTTTATTGTTTTTTTTTTAAACGCACATAACTCCGAAAAGTTAGAGGTGCGTGCCCGGATTCGAACCGCAGACCTCTGATTAGGAGGCTGACGCCCTAACCACTAGGCTATCACCGCTTATTCATCGCCATCATCTGTATTTCCTGATAATTAGGGATTCCTGGGATTATTCGAGGGGTGGACATAGAAATGTCGCAAAAGCCGGCAACGCATTGGCAGCTGCTAAAAAAACAGTCCAGTTCTCCTACCACAACTTATAGTATGAACGATGGGGAAGACGAGTTTGATCTCAGGCCGTGGGTTCCTCAAGTTTCCTCAAAATTTTTTTGAGTTATGTTTTTTAGTTTTGAGTTAGTTTAGTTGCAAATACAGTTCGACTAGTGTGTATTTAGTATCAGGTAGAAAAAGATCCTAACCAAATGTCGCCGATAAAAAGTAATTTCGATTCATGGGTTCATTATCACGGAACAAAACCATCATGGAGGTTCATATGTCTAATCAATTTACTTTTCATGACTACGCACGAATAGTATATGAGTATTGCGGACTTTTCCGATTTCCTTTCATTTCGGGAAAGTGTCCGAACAAATTATTCATAAGGTCGATATCCTAGTTGCCATTAACTTCCACGAATAAAAGTTTTGTTGATGAAACAATATAATTTTGTTGAAAAATGTCTATGTATGTATGTGAGGATGATGTTGTTTAAACCCAATTTCGGACAATGGATGACTTCATCTTTCACTAACAATATAAAATCAATACAATGTCTATATCATATATGAAAGACTAAGCTACAGATACAGGAAACATAAAGTTTAGATTTTAGCAATTAACAAAGAAATAATGAATCGAAATTATTTGAAATTAATTTATAAAAGAGGTACACTGTGCTGCAGAAAGGCGTAGTTGATGGTTTCAATTCACATGATATTAGAATAACACTTTCTCGTGATATCTCAGTTGTTATTTAACATAAATAGTGTAAACTGCGAAGAGTTTACTATAAAACTTTATTAAATCAGTAAGTTCGCATAAGTTTTTATAAATAGGCGTAGATTGTTTACGAAAAAAAGCCGAAATTTAGATGAAGAACGCTAATTTTCCGAACGATAGTGGTGATAGCCAAGTGGGCTTGACCTAAGGGACTAAGTTTTATCTCGATCTCGAATATCATAGTATGCGTGTCAATATCTTTGCTATAACGATTAACAAAACCTGCATTCCTGAGGGTTTATTATAATATTCCCAAAGGCGTGTGAAGTCTACCAATCCGGATTTGGACATTTTATGCTATAAGGATACTGAGCCCTTATTAAGCCAGAAATTCGTTGATAATGATGATGCTTGACTAAATTGATCGTATTACCATAAAAGCAATTCATTTATAATTTATCCGTTGTTTATATAATAACATTGAATAAATACAGAATTCTATATTTAGATAATTAAAATATGAACATAGAAAAGCACGCATTCACAACAGATCAAATCGATTTTAGAGGATCATATAAGGTTGCGCCGTTTTGTTAATTATAGTTCACACATACTTTTCGTTCACTAGAATATCAAATCTAAAGTCCTTTTGTTTTGTTTTTCCTACAAAATGGTATGAAATTGTATTTATAAGGTCGGCAACCCAAATGTTTTTTGTGTGTAACAATACAGTTTATTACCCTACGAGTATACTGTTTTTATTTTAGTACAACAATGGAACTTCTATGTTAATATTGGGTGAGGGTTCATCAAACTGTCGGAGTGTTCCATAATTTTACAATATGTGAAACAAACGAACGATTTTTTTCATTTATATTTTTGTTGGATTATTAAATTCAAATTCAAATAATCTTTATTCAAATAGTCCTTTACAAGGCACTTTTGACGCGTCAATGATTTACATAGAAGTGATTATCACCATCTCACACAATCATTAATAAATTGTAGTACCTATGGAGATTGAGCAATTCATACCCAAGTTTTTTTATCGTTTTAAACTGGTGATAATCAAAAATAAATGGCAAAAACAGAAGAGACGAATAAACATAAGATTGTCACCTTCTGGAAATGACCACGAAATCCATAATTTAAAAAAAAAATCTTAACAGTGAATGACTGAGTAATTTTTTAACTTTTTTCTTAAGCCGTCGCAGTACATCTATCAAGAACAAATTCATAAAAAATGGTACAACTACACCACGCATCACGCGAAAATGCAATAAAAAAATAATTAAACAGTATATTAGATAGAGATAGATAAGCATAAGACATGGAAGTGGGTGTTTTAAATCCTATTTGTGTGGATACAGATTATACAGCGTAGTGGACGTGAGTATGTTAATTAAGAAAGTAGGACGCGAACGAAGTGGCCTCTGTTCCACTGACTGACTTAATGCAATAATTAAAAAAAACTCGGGTCATGACGAAAAATAAACTATTCTCATTTTCCTCATTATCATTCCGACATTAACTACGTCATAACAATCCAAGAAAAATCCTAGGTTTCAAAAAGTTGTAAATTTATTAGTAAAGGATAGGTATAAATTTTAAATACAATTTCACCACCCTTTTTTCCATAAAAGTTCCTACTTTAGTTGTGAAGTAATAAGTGAGTAATGAAAGAAAAGCCCGCATGAAAATAAGTACCTATAGCAAGTGTTAGAAATTAATTACTGGGTGAAATTAATAACCATTTGTCTTTATTTACAACTAGCTTGATTGTTTTTGACTATGAACAAAAACTTTTTGAGTTAATATTTATATATAATTATTATCAATTAATCTATATCACCCACGCTTGTACCACGTGCTCCAAAAAAGTAGTGCGGCCGCCTAGTTCCCGCTCTTTTTAAATCTACCCGCTATCCCCGTTCTTTTTTAATTTTTCACATTACGTTCGAAAACCGAAGTTGTCTCCTATGAGAAGTGAGCACTGGTGTGTCTTGAATAAGAGTTTATGCGGGATATAAATATTAAATTGAGTGGAATATAACACAAGTAATCACAGCAGTTTTACAGAAAAATGGCAGTTGAAACCAGAATTGAAAACTAAAATCCGACTACATACTTATCCGAAATATAGTTGTACAGTGTTTTTTTTTTTCGCTACAACTTGCGGCACTTTTCAAATGTCAGAGTGTGACCAAACACTGCATAATTATGCCGACGTTAATTATGCCACGTGACTCTAAGGGCAATTGAGCCCAAATCCATCAAGCGCGCTTTACCTACCTCTGACTTACGAACAGTTAAAACGAGACAACGTTGTGTGTCCAACATAACTCTGTCTCATTTCCACTGTATCTATAATGCCTTAATGTAACTATAATGCCTTAACCCCCGATAAAATTCAATTAATTTTCGCTATCCGCACTTTTGTTTGCAAACATTCTTGCAATTGTTTATTTCTTACTCTTCGTCATATCCGCCATGCTGAAGTTATAAAGACTAGTTATAGACGAAGATAGCTAAGGGGCAATCAATGACAATACATTTGTCAAAAATAGGGAATGCGACGACCTGCTTGGCGCAGTGGTGAGCGCTGTAGTCTTATGGCGGTGGGTCTCGGGTTCTATATTGGGTATTTAAACTTTCTGTATTATCCCGTAATATAGTAGGTGCCGCTATGTTAGTTATCGTTCCGGTAAGATGTCGCGTAGATACTGATGGTTCATAGGTTTAATATAATTGACATACTCCTAACAGGTTGTTACCATCTTAGAATGAATCGTCACTTACCACCAGGCGGAATGGGCTAACTTGTAGAGGAGTAATTTAAAAAACATTGCAAGCGTTATAGATACATTGTCAAATGCATATCCCTTGAATTACTTCGCCGTAATCGTTTAAAATAGCAACTTCACGAAGAAGGCTTCGACGCAATTAATTAGTTCTGTCGCTCTCATCGGCTTCAGCGTTTGCAAATTGCATCAAATGCAATTACTCTTAACGAAGCTGTCGTACTTCCATTGAGTAAATTGTAGTCGAACATTTTAAGAGTGCAAACTTTTTCGGTCATATTAGCCTATTGGAACGAAGTTCCTTATCGCGCGTTGTGAAAGGGGGCCAGACGGAAATAATTCTTACGAAAAGTTGTCACGACACTTTTTGTTATTGTAAGCTGTGCGGCGTCGCATGTTTCTCTGTCTGTCTCTCTTTCTCTTATAGAAAGCATCCAGATATTTTCATTTCTATTTCGCATTGAACAGTGTGGTGTCGCGACGGTTATTTTTGTTGAGTATATACAGGTTTTTGGTAAATAAAAAAAAATAATAATAATGAATCCTGACAGTGTTTCTGCACAAGTTCCAGATATTACTGATGGAGTACAAAATTGAGCCTACTGATTAAGTTTATATAACATTATATTTGTTAATAATAAAAAAAAAAATATTATAACTTAAATAAAATAAAATTTTATTACAATTCCTTCGCTAATTAATCGAAAGGAACTTCGTTCCATCCGGGTGTCCCTTGACACCTCTCAAGTTTTTGGTTAGCTTATTTGATCATATCAGATCACGAGTCAAATTTGCTATCTAATAGGATAATATGGTACCGCTCGGAATGGTGGACCAATTTGAGCTTTAAAACCAGGTTGATACATCATAATTTACTATGACGTTTGTGTGTTTTGATACTCGAAAAGGACTATACGATTGTCAGCAAACAAATCTTATACTGACGGAATAGTGCTAGATATTAGAGTGCATTGAGTCTTTCAGTCTTTAAATACACACCCACCCAACAGTAGTGTCTTCGCCGGTGAAGACGAGGTCCCCGATATCTGACGTCATCCGGACGTGGGTCTCATCCACGTTCACGGGGGCGCTCGGGCTACACCAGTCCAACAAACCCAACAAGTCCCAACGTCACCCTAAGTCGAGGTCCGAGTCTCACAGGAGACGCCCGGTACGTTAGGGGTACGTTCTCCAGATGTCATCGAGCCCAAGTGCTCTTCTCTCAGGCTGAGCTTCATGCTCGCCAAATCCCCCGGTGACGCAGTAATAACTATTATGGTTATCTGCAACTGACAATTCGAAAATTTAAAATTTAAGTTTTTATCGCTTCTTTCTATAAGAGCGGCTGGCGGCAGTGGGGTCTATCCACCAGTGGCACATTATTAGACTGAAGAGAATGATGTCACCAAACATTTATTCATATGGCAATCATACTTTTTTTTGACGACCTCCGTGGCGCAGCGTGCGCGCTGTCAGATTATATAGTTGGAGGTCCTGGCTTCGATTCCCGGCTCGAGTCTGGTCTGGTGGGAGGCTTCAGCCGTGACTAGTTACCACCCTACCGACAAAGACGTGTCGCCAAGCGATTTAGCGTTCCGGCACGATGTCGCGTAGAAATCGATAGGAGTATGGGTTTACCATACCCCTTACAGGTTAGCCCGCTACCATCTTAGACTGCATCATCACTTACCATCAGGTGAGATTGCCGTAAAGGGCTAACCTGTAGTGGATAAAAAAATAAAATAAATAATAATAATCAGCTTATAATGAAATCTTGACTTACTTACATGTTCCATATCTTATTGTAACTCGTAAGTGACTGCACAGTATGTCAAAAGTTTAATAGAAACAAATTAAAGAGAGATAAAGAAGTAGTTAGATTTAATATGTATTTGTCGAATGAAAGCCGTTGTAGTTGTTTTTAGCAAGAGTGACGTCACGTTTTTGTTTACTTTCGCTCATAGTAATTAAAACCACAACTTGAGGGTTTACACTTTTATTGGGACAATAACTAAGAGATCCGAACGGCCCGACGTCTCGACATATAGAATAAGAATAAGAAATAAATTTATTGCATTAACTGTTAACAGCCTGTCACTTTCTGGCGTGCAACATTGATTACAATGTCTATTAGGTACTTTTAATATTACATTTTTATTATTTGACTCACTTACTACTATAATTAAACACACAATAAAAACATTACATTTCAAAAAAGCATATAACATATATAACAGTTATGTATGTTAATTTTATTACTTTTAAATAGAATTTGTCAGAGCGACCGTTAAAAATATCAATGCCGGAGTCTCTACTGGTGATCTCATTATATGGGCGACACATTCTTATGATCGGACTGTATAGGGAATGCCGTTCAGGAAAATTACTGAATACAGAATCAGTTTATTCCTAACATTCCTTCTTTGGTAGATCTATCTTAGTTACTACTAAATTTAAATGTCAATTTCTTATAAGGCTATAGATTAGTTCTGAGATTCTTACACAGGAAATTTCTAAGGAAGGCATAGAAATTGATAAAGACCAGTTTCTGAGAAGACCGTATGTTTGCATAAAGTGATAATGATATAAGCCATGCATAACGGATGCATCGTTACAGACAAACAAACAATCAATCATACTCCTGATGTTTTAAAAGCTGTGACAGGAAGACGCTATTTTGGTATCTGACTGATCTAATATTAACACTACCAAAAATCTTATCATTATCTGTTGGAGAAAGTTCTCTGTCATCGCAGTTGCTGTTATTGAGAAATGTTTATAATTATAAACTATATTCTACCTACACGTGCTCCTCATAGTAAATTATTTGTTATTTTTTTCCATTAAACCCAAGTCTTCGACCTCCGTGGCGCAGCGCGTGCGCTGTTGCATTTTAAAATTATTTAAAATGCAGCAAATAAAGGTTCGATTCCCGGCTCGAGTCTGATCTGGTGGGAGGCTTCTGTGGCCGTGGCTAGTTACCATCCTACCGACAAAGACGTGTCGCCAAGCAATTTAGCGTTCCGGCACGATTTCGTATAGAAACCAATTAGTAGTATGGGTTTGCTATCATCACTTACCATCAGGTGAGATGCCGTCAGAGGCTAACTTGTGGTGTATAAAAAAAAATATGGGTTTTCATGGCCTCAGTTTAACAAGATTGACCGGAGCGTTTTAAACCTCTCCTTCAAACTTAACGGTTTTTTATGTTAAGAAAGACGCCTTTATTTTTTATTTATTTATTATTTATTTGTACACCACAACAAGTAAAAATATAAATAAAAACAAAATAAAGAAGAAGCAGATACAAAAGGCGGCCTTATCGCTCAGCAGTAGCGATCTCTGCCCAGCAACCTTATTACTTTTATTATGTAATGCTAGTGTCTTCTTCAAATTACAACATATACTTTGTGGTAAATTGTCTATGAATTCAGATTAATAGCCTCTTATGAAGGTATTGAAGTATACCAAATATAATATAATACTTTCATAACACGCTAATGATGTTTATTCAAATATTATTTTAATAAACATCATTAGCGTGTTATGAAATACCCTTATTATAAGAGGCAATTATTCCGGTATCTTATGAAAATGTACTAGACTGTGTCAGTGTGGGCTTAATCTATTCGAACGACTGCGTTGTAAATAGAAACAAAAGGCATGGAATATTTTTCAGTTAGGTAGGAATTTAAGGACTTTGGGTGTAACGAAGTGATGATAGCCTTTTTTTTTTTTTTTAATGTGGGTAATCCTCATGGATACCCCGCGTCCGAGGAGACGCGGCGGTTATGTCAGACTCTTACTGACTAAACCCCCACGGTGTATATCCTTTCCCGCCGCCTGGTGGCCGGGTCACGGGTTTCGCTCGCGCACACAACCGCAACCAGGCCGGCAAGTGATGATAGCCTAGTGCTTAGGGCGTCCTAATCAGAGGTCGGCGGTTCGAATCCGGGCACGCCTTCAACCTCTAACTTTTCGGAGTTATGTGCGTTTAAAAAAAAATTAAAATATCACTTGCTTCTACGATAAAGGAAAACATCGTGAGGACACCTGCACGCCTGAGAGTTCTCCGTAATGTTCTCAAAGGCGCGTGAAGTCTGCCAATCCGCACATGGCCAGCATGGTGGACTATGGCCAAACCCTTCTCATATTGAAAGGAGACCCGTGCTCTGTAGATAGCCGGTAATGGGTTGATCATTATGATGACCCTAATTATAAGAGGCAATTATTCTGGTATCTTAAAATTATTGTTGTTGGAAAATTTACTGGAGTGGAGGAGTGATACAGTCGTAACAGGCGTAGGCCTTGACTGTGTCACTGTGTGGGCTAACTTCAGTTAACCTACATGAAAGATTAGGTTGTATATAGAAAAAAAAGGCATGGAATCTTTTTCTGTTAGGTAGGAATTTAAAGACTTTAAGTGTTCTAAGCGACGTAACACGTGCGGAAAAAAGAAATCAGAGAAAAGAGTGAGAATGGTAAACTTATTTATCAAAGTCGAACGCTGACGTAGTCGCGAAGGACTTCTCGTTTATAACAGCAGATATGTTATGTAGGCACCTACATAGTCTTGACTTTGTAAACGATACGTCTGACCTTACAACGCTTTGTTACGGAGTAGGTATTCCTTAGTTGAAGCTTTCTAGAGCGAAACAAGAATCAGACGTGATACTCTTAAAATCCAGTTGTTTTATTACTGAAGCTGAACTATATTTTACCTATACCTATCTATACCTACTTCTTTGATATAGTAGAATGCATATTTTTTCGAAAACGAGGAATTAAAATTGAATATCAATTCAATGATAACACCGAAGATGATTAGATGAAGTTAAGTGATTAAGTTCATCGAATCACTTATGATGTACAAGGCATCTATTATATCATAAATGTAAACCTATTACAGGCATCTATGAAGCGTTCATATATAACATATTTTTCATTATTTTAATGGTGATGGTTAAAAATACACTCGTCAATTTCATACTAAAGCTACAAAGGTTCCAATCGTGCCCAGGTTTAAAAAGAAGCCCATAAAATACTTCGCCGGGTTTTTTTTGCTATCATGGTGATAGCAAAAAAAACTCAAATCGTCAATAATAAATTATAATTATCTATAAGTTAGAGCAATTCACACCCAAGATTTTTTATTGTTTATATAATCGATATCGTAATAAAACCTTTTGTTTTTTTCTATACACTACAAGTTACCTAGGCTATCTTTCCTGGTGGTAAGTGATAATGCTGTCTAGGATGGAGCGGGCTAATCTGTTAGGAGTATGGTAAACCCACGCTCCTAATTGGTTTCTACGCGACATCGTGCCGGAACGCTAAATTGCTTGGCGACACGTTTTTGTCGGTAGGGTGGTAACTAGCCACGGCCGAAGCTTCCCACCAGACCAGAGTCGAGCCGGGAATCAAGCCCAGGTCCTCTAACTTTATAATGCGACAGCGCACGCACTGCCCACGGAGGTCGTCAAAACCATGCACATAATGTTACAAAATGGAATCGATCAATTGAAGACCGCACATCTCTCAAGACTTATTAGCCTCCATGTAACCTTCAAAAGTAAGGTAAACGTTCATCAATCATACTACCCATGCCTAATATACCTCCTTTATCATATGCTGGTTGACGTCATGAAACTCGTAACAATAGTTATATTATGTGATAAAGTAATGAAATCGGTAAGAAAGTGGTTCAACTCTTGAAATACTGATATGACGAAACAAGCGTAAGCGAAAATGAATCTTGAAATCTAAAACAAAAGGTTACTAAGTTTGTTTTAACATATGGTCCATAAGCTGTGATAGCCTAGTGGTTAGGACGTCAGCCTCCTAATCAGAGGTCGGGGGTACGAACCCGTGCACGCACCTATAACTTTTCGGGGTTATGTGCGTTTTTAAGCAATTAAAATATCACTTGCTTCAACGTTGAAGGAAAACGTCGTGAGGAATACTGCATGTATGACAGTTCTCCGTAATGTTCTCAAAGGCGTGTGAAGTCTGCCAATCCGCACATGGCCAGCGTGGTGGAATATGCCCAAACTCTTCTCATATTGAGAGGAGACCCGTACTTTGTAGTGAGATGAGTGCTTTACGGGGGATAGTAAGTATTATGCTCAACCAGGGTGCAAGCTATCGCTATGCCATATTCCGTCAACAACGGTGCAGCGGTTGAGACGAACAAAGGTAAAAGACAAAAATCCAACCAACACACTTTAGAACCAACAATGGAGATACTGGAATGGAACCAAAGAGCACCAACCCGCGACTCCAAAGAGCCTTGTAGTTGTTCTGAGGCTTTTACTGATAAGATTAGGATAGATTCGATTTTTTTTTTACTAATATAGGCATAGTGATTGTTACTAACAAATCATAGGCTGGGCCGCAGTAAAAAAAGTTTTATTATTATTTATTTTACATATATTCAGTTAATAAACGCATATATTTACATATTTATAGAATATTATGGTGCTGGAGGCGAATGCTAGGTGTCTCATGGACCGAATTTCTTACCAACGTCTCTATACTCCAATAACTCGACATTAAACAACGACTTTAAAATTTTTTGGTCACGTCTCTCGGCGTAAGAGTGACTCCCTTGAGCATCTTGTCGTGCAGGGCAAGGTGGAGGGCACCAGGGGACGAGGAAGGTCACCCATGCGATGGGCCGATCAGATGAAGTCTGCTGTGGATGGTCCTTTGCAAGAGTGCACCAGACTTTCTGCCAGCAGAGGGAAATGAAGCGCGTAACATCTGGCCTCAAAGATATTGCTTCGTGATGACCACGACCGCTCTGCAAAGAGTGTAACGACGAAGAAGAAAAAGAATATTATATAGTACGGAACTTTTGCCTGCGACCCCTAAAAGAAATCTATTTTCAAAATTTCAAGCTTGTAGACTTCATAATAAAAAAATAAGCAAAAACTATCATCCCCTATTTTACCACCATTAACAGGTAAAATTTAAAAAAAAATTGATGTACTTGTTTTTTATTTTTTTATTTAATCTTAATGCAAATTTTTGTGTCTCTAACTCTCAAAACAAAGGATTTTCATACAAACTTCCAACCCCCATTTTACCCCCTTAGGGGTGGAATTGCCAAATATCCTTTCTTAGCTGACATTTCTTAACTATCAACTACCCACTTGCTAAATTATAGCGTTATACATACAATAGTTTTTGAGATCTCGTGTTTAATCAGTATGTAAGTATGTAAGTGACCTTTCGCTTTTATATATATATATATTCTTAAGGCTTTGTTCCGCATATGCACATGCAGATATAATCTATCAGAACGCATTGAGATTACTTTGGATATTTATTGCCATTTCCGAAATGCCAGAGCTTGTTTATAGGCAGTTGTTTAAATTTACCAGAGCTGAGTGCAGTGACTCGTTGGAAAAATATTTACGTGAGCGCGACTCGACGTGGGCATTTTTGTATGTACATGTCATTTTAATACAATGCAAGGGTACGGTGATAGCAATCCTCAATCGGCCTCCAAAGGAGATTGCTCACATCAGGACATCTCCATACATTTTAAATACAAAGCACACACTTCATTTATTTATTTAATTTTAATTTAATTAGAACGGACAATATCCAATAACACTAACTAAATGATTACACATAATAACATTATAAGTCAAGTAAACAAAACAAATATACACTAAAAACAAAAAAAACAAGAGACAAAAACAAATATTTACGATCTTCTTCATTCATTTCATGTCTTATTTGGGTGAGGGATGTGCACTAATAGACCTCAGGGAACGTAGAAAAGACTGCGATGTTTCACGAAAGAAGTTTTGCGATCAATTAAGGCAAGGTAAGATCTGAATGCTGGGGCAAGATACGTTCAGACACGGCAAATAAAAACTTCTACAGCTCATAATCTATATATATATAAAACAATTGCTGTTCGTTAGTCTCGCTAAAACTCGACAACGGCTGAACGGATTTATCTTATCTTAGTCTTAAAATGTTTGTGGAGATCTAGGGAAGGTTTAAAAAGTGAGAAAAATTCGAATAATTGCCGGGAAAACCCTTAAAACAGCCTTTTTCTTTTTCCCATATAAACGTATTACCGCTGCACAAAGTTCAAATTCAATCATACAGATTATCCTGTAATTATTTCAAGGTACTCGGTTTAGTTATCCATTGCTTCGTGATTGGAAGACAAACAAACACACTTTCACACACACTAACTCAACGCAGACGAAGTCGCGGGCGTCAGCTAGTGATTTATAAAACTAAGTTACCCGACTAAGAGACTTGTTTGCATCATAAAGTTTTCGCTCGCCAGGTATTTATTACGTACCATCATCACTTTAAAGTTAGAAAAGCGCCCGATTATAAGATGTCTTCACAGGTGATCGACCGACGAATTAAAATCACAGAAGAAGTTAGTATATCGTGACTGTACATACAACAGATGTTTTCGGTTTATATAAATAAAACATTTGTAAAAGTCTTGGCCCATTCAAAGATATACGGATTCTTTTGTATACCCAATTCGGCAAACGTCTGAAGTTGAAAATTAATCTCTTCCAAAATTTTTCGTATCAATAAGTATGGCTATAATTTATTAAAGTAAAATCATCCTTTGGCTTTTTTAGTTTGCTGATTATTACATTACATTAAAATAATTACATTCATGTGATTTATTAAAAATAACTATATGCAAAAGATTGTTTAATAGTCCTCTATAGGAGTGCTTAAATAATCTTTTGCATAATAAAGAGTATTATTATAATTGTTCTCAAAGGCGTGTGAAGTCCGCCAATCCGCACATGGCCAGCGTGGTGGACTATAGCCAAACCCTTCTCATATTGAGAGGAGACCCGTGCTCTGTAGTGAGCTCGTAATGGGTTGAACATGATGATGATGATGATTATTATACTTATCGATAGGGAAAACTAGGAAAATGATAACACAACTAAATTCAATCAGCGAGCTGTTGATCTTAGGTTATATTGATTGATTTTATTCATATTATTAATATATAAAATAATAAAAATTCTTGTCCAATTTTACATCAAATGAAAAAGTATATCTATTCGTATTTTCCTTACAAAGGTGTGGTTTAAATTACGTGGTTTTAAAGTGAGGCTACTGGATGGCTACTAAAGTGGGCTAATTGGTGGCATAGTTTTTAACTTTACAAAGAATATGCTCCCTGCAAGTCTCTAAAATTCATTTCTACATTTTTTACGCTTTTTAAAATATTAATAGATCTGGATTAATGGACCAAATTTAAACCCATGCACACTTAAATACACATTTTATCTGTGGAAAGTCAATCATTAAAACTAATCGTGATAGTTTCATATGAATATTGCTTCATATATATCTTAATCAAACTCAGTGCCTTCTGTTATATAGGAAGCTGCCATACTAGCTGCTGTTACTGAATACAGGAAATACATATCAAATTTACGTCACATACATTTCGTGCGCAATTTAGATTTGAATGTATGACACGCAATGTAAATAACACATGGAGTTTTTTTTTCAAATCTTCCATAACTGTGTCAGAACACAGTTTATAAAACATTATCAGCATCTAGATTATAGGAATTCTATCCTCACCAGAACGTGCCGGTTTGAACTGTCTTCGTAGATGTGCGTAAATTTCTCGTGTAGATATCGCCGGACTGAATAATTTGCATTGAAAATATATCTGGGAAAAATTTACCCCGAGCGGTACGCGTCGCGCATACCACTGCGCCCTTTCGTGTTTCAGTCGACTCGCAACCGCCGCCGTGGACGCACGCTCGTCCCGTTCACGTCCTCTAATATAAACAGAAACTGTATAATTACTAGACGTTCTCAAGTATCCTCTAAAAGTGTTTGTGTTTCAAGTGCCGCTGTGGGTAGTTTTAATTCGATTTACAGCGGAGTCTCCGGAAAGCTATAGTAAAGGACCTTTACACTTGGCAAAGGTTAAACACGAAGTAAGTAGTGTCTGCAGGAGAACGAAAGTGCCCTAAAAGTCCTTAACGACAGTTTCATGAAAAACGCTTTTTTCATTAGCCCGTATTATAATTTTAGAATTATCGTACGTGTCCAATCTTCTCATATCATCGGAATGAGAGTACGCCCGTGGATATTGCATTGTTGGGTGTATTATCATATTATCACAATTTCACGCTGTGACCGGTTTACAAATATAGCAGCTGTTGTAGTCGATTTTTATAAAATAGTTTATAATGACGGTGGTTTAGAAAAAAAACCTCTCCTATGTATTTCACGACACAATATTTAGTATTATAGAAGATAAAAACATTTCCAATTATAAAGATAATTAAAAAACTGAAATAAACGACATTTAAATAACTATCATTACCTATAGATGAAATAAAATGGGGAAATCGGCTAATAAACCTTGGGAAAATCAGGGTAAATAAAATTTTAAGATATCAAACTACTAAAGAGACCACTCGGTTTACAAAGTAGGTATCATCACATTTTGTTTGTGATAACGATCACAAAATTGCATTCATAGAATTAAGATTTTCTCACGACTTTAAGATAACACTCGAGATATATAGACAATTCTGTTCAGCGGATGATATCTTTTATCATCATTTACCAAAGTATTCTAGAAGATTTTCTACAAGGCTAATATGTAATATTGATTTTATTTATCTAATACGACAATATCAAACGCAATATATATTAGGATACTGAAATTTATCATGTAAAAAATCGAGTTCGAATTAAATAAAAATATTTAGAGACGAAATTCGACAAAATTAAACGACATTAATAGTAGCTAGGAAGTAACGAATTTCGTGTTGGTAGCTAAGGAGCTTATGGAATTTAAATTATTAATAGTGACAATAGAGTATTGGAATTCCTGAAAAGCTTAAACGGTAAAAAAGTCAAAAACGATGATGATGCCTCGAAAAAGTATAACATAAAAACTATTAAAGTTGCAAAAAGATATATTATTAATATTGAAAACGTATTTTTTCTTTCTTTAATACTGGCAGCAGTAGTATACCAGGAGTAGGTTAGAAAGTAGATTATAAAATATCATTTCACTATTACCTGACTTTGCTACATGAACTTTTGTAATTTCTGCATCCAGCTACAAACACTTGCGCGCAAAATGCCACTTGTACGGTATTGAGTTCAATGCCGGCGGTCACCTTACTCGTGTTACGCATAGTGTCAATACAAATAATATGTTTACTGAGTATACCTTGGAAGCCGGCAAGGATGGAGGGCAAACGTAAACATTTCTTTTAGTTTCATCTGCCAAAAGTTTTTGTCTTACGAATGATGGGCGTTTTTGTAGAGAAGTCCTACTATAGTGTAAAGGATTATGTAAATGATTAACAGGCATGGGTATGAAATATTACTCTAATAAGATAGCTCTTAATATAATTTTAAGTGGCATGTGAGATGGTGATAACAAAAAGAAAATTTACCTGGCTAAGTTTGTTGTGGGCGTCTTTTTAGACCGGGGCGCGTTTGGAACCCTCATAGCTTTAGTTTTAAGTTTACGAATGTAGTTATCACCATCAAATCACTACTATGTAAATAATTGACGAATAAAAAGCACCTTTTAAAGGACTATTTGAATAAAGATTATTTGAATTTGAATTTATTGCCCAATCTTATGGATCTGTTGTTTCACTTACGTCCAATAAGGAGTTCATTCATCTACCTGCGATTTTTTTCAATCAATCATAATCTTTATTCAAATAATCCTTTAAGAGGCAGATCCTTTTTTATGCGTCAATTACATAGTAGTGAGTATTGTGGTAACTACATTCGTAAACTTAAAACTATAGCTATGAGGGTTCCAAACGCGCCCACTTCTAAGAAGGAGCCCACAACAAAGTAGCCGTGCAAGTTTTCTTTTTGTTATCACCATCTCACATGCCACTTAAAATTATTTAAGAGCTATATCCTATTAGAATAAAGTTATTATTCATCGAGTTAATTGGAGAATATTGGTCATATTTAGGAAACCACTGTAAAATAACTATGTATCAAATAGACGCACTGTAAAACATGAAACACTTTGCTACAATAATACGCGAATGAAGAAGAATTTTCGTTTTAATTAGTCAAACATTCAAAAAAACTACATTGTATTAACTGTTCTTCCGTTATAGTATACAGTAATAAAAGGATTATAGTCACGGGTTTTGGTCCTTAGGATATCAATAAAAATATAAGTGTCTATAATGTCTAGTGACCCAAGATAAGGTCTGTATTCTATACAAAATTTGAATGAGATTAAATGATTATGTACAGACGTTATTCATTTCATCATGATCAAAACATTACCGGCTCACTACAGAGCACGGGTCTCCTCTTAATATGAGAAGGGTTTGGCCATAGTCCACCACGCTGGCCATGTGCGTATTGGCAGACTTCACACGCCTTTGAGAACATTATGGAGAACTCTCAGGCGTGCAGGTTTCCTCACGATGTTTTCCTTCACCGTTGAAGCAAGTGATATTTTATTTGTTTTTTTTTAAACGCAGATAACTCCGAAAAAGTTAGAGGTGCGGAGGATTCGAACCGCCGACCTCTGATGAGGAGGCTGACGCCCGTTAGTTGCCCGTCATTGCACAAGTCTCCTAACTGTCTTGGGGGGGGGGGGGGGGGTCAAGCTGTCCTGATCCTTCTCCATGTAGCGTGGTAGGCCCGGCGCTAGACCGGGGCGGCTGGTAGAGCGTCCGGGAAGTATACAATGGGTCCCCCGGGTGTCCAGTAAAACCTGCGAGAGGTACATGCCCTGGTGGTTTTTAGTTCGGGTATACCCCCCTTCGGGGATGGGAGTCCAACACAACCTCCTTCCCGCCCAAGGGTACGGAGGTAGCCATAAAGTTTTTCCACCAAGACAAGAAAAAAAGGCTGACGCCCTAACCACTAGGCTATCACAGCTTCACCTATCAGTATTCATTTAATACATACCAAAGTTTAGACTTTATAAAACGATTTCACTGCAACATATAAAGGAGTTGGTGTGACTTTAATTATTGCTCCATAGTGTCTAGCGCCACGCCACACGGTATATAGCAATTTAATTGCCAGTATTACGCGACTTTCGTTTTCTACAGCGGTTATGAGATTTCATTTAAAAACTACGCAAGCGTAATACTGTTTCTGTAATAATCTACGTCGTACCATTTTAAAAACTAGATTCTTAAACTAGTGACGTGCAGTGGCTTCAGTCTGGCGGGTATTAATAAATCTAAAACCCACAAGAGCATGTTTTAAGTTTGGACAAATGAAAAACTCATTACGTTTTGTGGACCTCCGCGCGCTGTCGCATTATAAAGTTTGAGGTCCTAGATTCGATTCCTGGCTCGAGTCTGGTCTGGTTACCACCACCCTACCGAAAGACGTGGCGCTAAGCAATTTTGCGTTCCGGCACGATGTCGCGTAGAAACCGATTAGGAGAATGGGTTTACCATACCTCTAACGGGTTAGCCCGCTATCTTACACTGCATCATCACTTACCATCAGGTGAGATTGCCGTCAAGGGCTTACTTGTAGTGTATAAAAACATATAATACAAGACCCAATGGGTTTTTCATTTGCATGAGTTTCCGTTTTTAATTTTTAGTATTTATCCATTCGTCTTGAGAAATTTCTTTGTCAATGTTTGATTTAATAGATTAATTTATTGTTTTTTATTAGCATTTTTACACGTTTTCCGTAAGATTGTTGAAATCGGCTTTGAAAATTCATTAATGGAAGGCTTCAAGTATTGCAGAAATTTAAATAAGCAATAGGCTTGTACATTAGCAAGTAAATAGGCGTCCGTCAACCGTCTTTCCAGATTATCATGCTAATTTGATAATAACAACTTTCGACCGTTTTGAGAGTCGTGAGAGAGTTTACACTCTAAGTTCCTTTTCTTTGGTGGGCGTTTAATGAGCTGAGGATTACGATGAGAGTTAGATATCCTGACAACCTCCGTGGCGCAGTGCGTGCGCTGTCGCATTATAAAAGTTGAAGGCCCTGGGTTCGATTCCCGCCTCGACTGGTCTGGTGGGAGGATTCGGCCGTGGCTAGTTACCACCCTACCGACAAAAACGTCGCCAAGCGATTTTGCGTTCCGGCACGATTTCACTTAGAAACCAATTAGGTGTGTGGGCTTCTCATACCCCTAACAGGTTAGCCCGCTACCATCTTAGACTGCATCATCACTTACCATCAGGTGAGATTGCCGTCAAGGACTAGCTTGTAGCGTATAAAAAAACCTTACCTTCTTATTTAATAAAGAAATTAATATAACTTACCACTGATAATAATTGTTTTAAAGCACACCGAGTAGATAGATCAAATAAAAAGTTTTATATATGTATGTAACATTAAAAAAGAAAAAAATATGTATATCTATATAGGGTTTTAGCTCTTAAACCCACTCTCCTATGAGAGGTAGACATAATATATCGAAGGCGGGATGTTAAAAGACTGCAGCGCTGTTGGTTTGATATTGATTAGCTATTGTTTGTTTTTCATCGGCTGTGATAAGATCGTCTTCGTCGATCTGGATTGGTTTTTATTGAAATCTCTGCAAAAATATATAGGTAGCTCTATTAAAGGGCCGCTCCCTTTAACAGAACAGGAATGAAAAATGACATGACAATTCTCTTGATGAGAAGACATGACAGGTTCAGGAAATTTTTAAGAATCCTTAATTAACGCGGCCGAAGTCGTGACTTCGGCCGCGTAAATTAGTTTAGTTAGTAATTTAGCTATTTTTGATTATTTTGATTTTTATATTATAAGTAAGTGAAGCGGTGATAGCCCAGTGGTTAGGGCGTCAGCCTCCTAATCAGAGTTCGGCGGTTCGAATCCTTTTCAGAGTTATGTGCGCTTTTAAAAAATTAAAATATCACTTGCTTCAACGTTGAAGGAAAACATCGTGAGGAAACCTACACGCCTGAGAGTTCTTCATAATGTTCTCAAAGGCGTGTGAAGTCTGCCAATCCGCACATGGCCAGTGTGGTGGACTATGGCCAAACCTTTCTCATATTGAGAGGAGACTCGTGCTCTGTAGTGAGCCGGTAATGGGTTGATCATGATGATTATAAGTAACTATGGAATTCAATTAACAATAATATACGCGGCCGAAGTAGCAGAGAAGAGCTAGTTTACATATTATAATATGTTCAGTGAATTCCGATGTTACGGAGCGGTCGAAGTTATTCGAGCTGACGCAACCCACCGCCCCCTTTCCGGCGCAGTGGACGCGGCTTGAAGAACCACATCGCGTGCCGCCTTGCATCCGACGAGAGGTTGCGTCACCTCGGGCGTCAGTTAACAATATAACTAGTTGTAATTCTCATTTCCTTATCATCATGATCAACCCATTGCAGGCTTGCTACAGAGCACGGCTCTCCTCTTAATATGAGAAGGGTTTGGCCATAGTCTACCACGCTGGCCATGTGCGGACTTCGCACGCCTTTGAGAACATAACGGAGAAATCTCAGGCAGGCAGGTTTTCTCACGATACATTGTTTTCCTTTTTTTTTATACACTACAAGTCAGCCCTTGACGGCTATCTCACCTGGTGGTAAGTGATGATGCTGTCTAGGATGGTAGCGGGCTAACCTGTTAGAAGTATGGTAAACCCACGCTCCTAGTTGGTTTCTACGCGACATCGTGCCGGAACGCTAAATCGCTTGGCGACACGTCTTTGTCGGTAGGGTGGTAACTAGCCACGGCCGAAGCCTCCCACCAGACCAGACTCGAGCCGGGAATCGAACCCAGGACCTCCAACTTTAAAATGCGACAGCGCACGCACTGCGCCACGGAGGTCGTCCTTCGCCTTTGAAGCAAGTGATATTTTAATTGCTTGGAAAAATTAGAAGTGCGTGTCTGGGATTGAACTCAGGAGGATTAGGAGGCGGACGTCCTAACCACTAGGCTATAACGGCTTAGTCGCTTTAATTCTCATTTAATTCATTCAGTAGTGAACAAAAATAGTAAAATTATATATGACTTACCGTCAATGTTCATAACGGTTCGGTTGGTAACCTTACCTCCTCACAAATATTATAAACGCGAAAATTTATATGAATAGATGTTTGTTTGTTTTGACGCAAAATCTAATGGATATTTAAAATAGTAGGTTTGAGTTGTACGAAATACTTTTACGTTCTTACTGTACTAAAAATAACTACTAACAAGAACTGTTTACTGCGAGTAATCTATATATATAACAATCAATTGCTGTTCGTTGGTCTCGCTAAAACTCGAGAATGGCTGAACGGATTTATCTTATCTTGGTCTTGAAATGTTCGTGGAGGTCTAGGGAAGGTTTAAAAAGTGAGAAAAATTCGAATAATTGCCGGGAAAACACTAAAAACAGCCTTTTCCATTTTCCCATATAAACGTTTTCTAAAAAAAATGTTGAGTCAATTTGAACCTTACTGCTATGCATTAAAGTTCATATTACATTATAATCACTCACTGTTGTCTAAGAAATGTAGGTGTGTTTCTAACTTTTAAGAGTCAATTTGCAATTTATTACCGCTGCACAAAGTTCAAATTCAAACATATCTATCAAAATAGTCTTCGCGTGCGCATTGGAGGATCTAATGTCGCGTTCCGAAACTCAAAATGTGTATTTAGTTGTAATTCATTACCGCGTACTTTTTTTTTGTTAGAAAGGAGATACTTTACAGATTATCCTGTAATTATTTCAAGGTCGTCGGTTAAGTAATCAATCGCGATTGGAAGACAAACAAACACACTTTCACACACACTCTCACACTCAACGCAGACGAAGTCGCGGGCATCGGCTAGTATTACATAATTAATGCTCGACATTCACAACATTAATATATGTAAAAACAAAGTAACGTTAAAATCGTGAATCGTACTATGTTTATACGATTGAAAATATTATGCTAAGTAAACCAGTTTCACATGCGGAGGTGTAATATTTTAATTCGAAACAATTACATTGTACATAGCTGTGAGCTCTGATAGCCTAGTGGTTAGAACGTCCGCCTCCTAATCAGAGGTCGGGGTTTCGATCCCGGGCACGCACCTGTAACTTTTCGGAGTTATTTGCGTTTCTTTTAAACATATTGAAACTTACTTGTTTCAACGGTGCAGGTAAAAATCGATAGGAAACCTGCTTGCCGGAGAGTTCTCCATAATGTTCTTAAAGGCGTGTGAAGTCTGTCAATCCGCACATGGCCAGCGTAGTGGACTATGGTCAAACCCTTCTCATATTGAGAGGAGACCCGTGCTCTATAGTGAGCTGGCAATGGGTTGATCATGAAGATGATGATATTGTACATATTATATGTTTACCCGATAACAGAATGATTGGTTGGTACGGGGTCTTTCTGTTAAAATTCCTGGCTTTAATCAGCAAATGCGTGGTTTACATCGTTGTGTTAATAGTCGTTAAAGCCTTTTGCCCATCGGATTAGCGTGATGGGTGAGTTCTATAACCCTGTCTCCTATGAGAGGAGACATATGCCGCGGGACATTAATTTGTCGATGATGATGTCCATGATAATTATTTTATCTCACAGCTACCTGCGTTAAATTATTATCATATTATAAAAAGCAAACATGGTTATCGTGTTGGGTTCTTTAATTCTGTTTATATTATTCTTTAATACCTACACTTTAAAACGGCAAAACTTACGAAGTATTAGAGCACATTTTAAATAAGTCATAATAATTGACTTATGATAGTCAATTATTATGACTTATATATACTTATATACTTATCTATATTTCATATAGATATTTATATAGAATTTTATATATTAACTATATAAAATTCTTATATAGTTAATTTTGATTGATAACGTACTCGTAAATGCAAATATATTAATAATTGCTTAACTAAGAATTACTTAGCCAACGTAATAAAAACTATGAATAATATCAGAACTTTAAAAATTCATCTTTACCTAAGTGATCATTAAGTTTAAGGTAAATAATTTTTTGGTGGTTATAAAGACGAGGAAGGTTTTAAATAGAACTAAATACGTAGTAATAAATGTATTTGTTGACCTTATCCCCAAAGCTTCGCTATACAACTCTTTATTATATATTCAAAAATTATAATGTGCAATTAATTATCAAAATACAAGAAGAGTTCATGCGACAGAAATGCGAATGTTGAGATGGATGTGTGGTGTGACAAGAATGGATAAGATAAGAATTGAATATATAAAGGGAAGTCTAAAAGTAGCTCCAGTGACAGAAAAGATGAGGAGTAACAGGCTAGCATGGTATGGTCATATAATGCGGAGGAAAGAAAATGATGTCACCAAAATAATGTTATATATAAACGTGGAAGAGGAAGACCAAAGAAGAGATGGATGGATTGTGTAAAAGAGATATGCGGGTAAAAGGTGTGGGTAGTGAGGTGACGGCTTATAGAAGTGAGTGGAAGAAGAAGACGTGTTGTGCCGACCCCACATAATGTGGGATAAGGGCAAGAAGAAGAAGAAGAAGAAGAAGAATTATCAAAATACAAAACCAAAATGTAAATAAACAGTAACTAATTAAACACTGTACAATAACTATATGGGCCGATAATTTTATTATAATCTAACAACGTCGGATGTTTAATACAACCTTTGCGGTCTGGTTTAACTTTTACGAACTCGAGGGTTGTACCGCTTTGGCTTCATTGGATTAACATCGTTCGTAACTAAATCGGAATTGCCGAAGACAAAGGAAACTGCGAAAGCAAGTTTGACGACCTCCGTGGCGCAGCGCGTGCGCTGTTGTTTTTTAAAGCCGGAAGTCCTGGGTTCGATTCCCGGCTCGAGTCTGGTGGGAGGCTTCGGCCGTGGCTGGTTACCACCCTACCGACAAAGACGTGTCGCCAAGCGATTAAGCGTTCCGGCACGATGTCGTGTAGAAACCAATTAGGAGGATATTATACCCCTAACAGGTTAGCCCGCTACCATCTTACACCGCATCATCACTTACCGTCAGGTGAGATGCAGTCAAGGAATGATGTGAAGGATGCTTGTGATGAATAAAAAAAAAAAGTTTCCTGTTGTAGGTACACCTATACTTTTAGTCAGTAATAATTGCATGTTTAATTATTAACCAGATGGCATTCAATGCCTTTAATTGCACTTTTAATGCGTTAGTTACATTTTTTTTCCTCATTATTTCTCCGGTATGTTTAATGAGTAAAAATTATTGTTTGTTTGATCATATTTCGTGCCGTTAATTAACATATCGATTTTGGTATTAGGGCTATATGGATGTAGATTGCTTCATCTAGAAAATATATGGATACTTTTTATGCAGGAATAAAATCCGGTTCCGCGGGATTTCGAAAAATCGAAACAAATGTTGAAATTAAAACCAGTCTAGTAAAATTTTTATTTATATTGGTTACTTATTTAAATCAACAAGCTCAAAGTTCCGCCATTTCTTTTCTTCCGATGACGTCACGTCCACAGACATCTACTGAGTTCGCGCACACGTCGCATGTTGTGCACAAAATGCGCAGTGTTGCCAAAACAAACGTAGACGAAGTTGTGGTTACCAGCTAGTCATCATCATCATCCTATTACCGGCCCACTACAAGATATATACCTTTACAAAAGTGCTTATAACTCCTAAAAGTTGAACATCTTCAACTTCGTGAACTACCTTCACTATCGTGAGGGATTGTATTCTGGCCACACGTAGGCCGGTGTCTGAACCAGATACCACTTGATTAGAACCGCTTCATCAGCTTGTTAAATATATAAACTGTCCTTATTGTGTAGCGTATTACATGACGAAAAGCAATTTTATGGGTTCCTTTAAACAGTAGATAATTTTTATTATTCCATTCGGTTGTCATCATTGATTTACTACCTACCTACAACTGTTATAATTATATTATTTTGAGTCATACCACCTTTCCGACATTTTTATGTTCGGAATAAACCTTCTTTACGATATGTCCCATTAAATTTTGCCGTTTTCGTTACCCTGAAATGTTCTCTATTTATTGATATTTTACGATAGCTTTCCGAAGACCAAAGAAATTTACCTCTTCATATTACCAGAGCTGGTTTAACTTTTGTGTGTAATCCATGAGTGCACTCGATTGGACCCAGTGAAATTAATATTGTGTTAAAATGGCAATGGACACTATGGCAGTTGAACTGCCGGATCTGACCACGCACACGCCCCAACCGCCCGCTGAAGAAACTGCTGAAGAAAAGTGAGTCATAATCATAACTAGCCCTAAGTTCGCCAAGTTATTCTTATTGTATCCACAATCGACTGACTAAGATGTTTGTTTTTTCTTTTTATGCGACTACAAGTCCATCTGGTGGTAAGTGATTGCAGGCGCTGTCGAAATTAAACCAACTGGTCAGTTTTGCATGAACTCCAATGGTACTCCAACGCCGACTATATTGGCTGAAAAGTAAAGTCATTCTAAAATCTTCAAAGATCGGATTGAATTTAGCGTCTCAATCTGATATGTGGAGATATTGGATTAGGTCGATTATTAACCTCGAGCGTAAGTGGATTTTGTTTAGTAAGATCTCTTCCCATTTCTTTAATTCCAAAACGTGTTCTGCCCTCTTAATTTTTGATATTATTCAAGATATCGTTGATATTCCGATTGTGTTATTTTATACGTCCTGAATAATATACTGTTCCGACCTATATTAAAAAGTAACTTATTTCCTAAGCGATAATCCAGTTTACGATGACCTGTATTTGGTATGTAGGGCGCAAATGTTATTTGATACCACCCTACTCTTATATTGACAAAATATGGGTTATGGTATATGGGTAGTGGTGTCGATGGACTAAGCTTGGTGGTTTTTTAACTCTGTAAGTAAATTCAAGAAATAGCAACGAATGCTAGTGTTGGCGAATTATTCGCAGCTTAAACAACCAGGCAACGAATGCATTTATACCTAGCCTGCTCGTCAAACAGTTTTTAATATGACCATGTGAAATTAATGCTTGTATACGAAATTAAAAGACAAAAGTATAATATTACATCGTAAGAATCGTGCTCTTAAATTAAATCCTTATAATTATAGATTGAATTGAATCGAAGCGGTGATAGCCTAGTTGTTAGGGCGTCAGCCTCTTAATCAGAGGTCGGCGGTTCGAATCCGGGCACGCACTTATTAAGTAATTAAAATATCACTTGCTTTAACGGTGAAGGAAAACATCGTGAGGAAACCTGCACGTCTGAGAGTTCTCCATAATGTTCTCAAAGGCGTGTGAAGTCTGCCAATCCGCACACGGCCAGCGTGGTGGACTATGTCCAAACCCTTCTCATATTGAGAGGAGACCCGTGCTCTGTAGTGAGCTGGTCATGGGTTGATCATGATGATGAATTATAGATTTGACGACCAAAATTCAACTAAAACTCTGATTTTGTTGTTTCCTATTATTAGATACTTGAGGCAATTAATCCAGGAGGAAAAAAGTACACGGAAAATTTCTAGTTTCCGTCTGTGACGCCACGCTCTCAAGAGCTTAAAAAATTGCAACGAAAACAACTTTTTGTGACCGCTAATTGAGTACCAAAATAATATATTAAATATTTCATGAATACTGGTGATCGGTATTTTCGAAGCGGTTGAATAATTACATGACCGAGAATTAATTTTATTCAAACGGACCATTTATTGGGCGAGTGTGCACTACCATTTTTTTACGTTTTCGTGGTTCATTTCAGTATTAAAACCTGTACTAATATCGAAAAGGAGTAAGTGACCAACTGACTGACGTATCGACAGGTCTAACCACTAGATTAGATTGAAATTAGGATTACAGATAGCTATTTAACCTTCGAATCTGGTAAGAAAGGATTGAAAATGCATCCACAAAACAGCGGTTTCAAATTTGTATGAGAGTCTATTATTTTTGAAGCGAGAAATTCGAGAAGGATGAGGTACGATAAATGATGAACCAATTTAATAGCACAAGTTATTAGGTCGGTCTGTCGCCGCAGCTATTAATGTCGCACTACCCCGGGCCCCATGGTGCCAGAGAGCTATTCTCACGCCGGCATTTGGGTCAAGCGCGGTATTGATTGGGACCACGTTGCTATTCTACGAGTAGCAGCTCGCGATATATCAAAAACCCGCTCTGTGACTACTCCCACTTTCTGCGGGTTTTATAAATTTGACCATATAATTTGATCGTAACGCGTAAACAGATAGATAGGTTTTATTTTGCTTTATGCGTAAGTTGAAACATTTAATTTTTTTCTTGTAACTACCGTTATTGCATGTAGAGTATTTTAAAATTTATCAATCTTAGCCTACAATTAAAATGAACTTTAATTTGCTGTAATCCGTGTAAGAAAGGCAAATCTGCACCGTGCAATTTATAATTTCTTCAATCTTTATAACGCCATACAAATCGAGAATAAACTTACACACGCTGTTTGCCCCGACACCTCACCTATCGGCTATCTCACCTGGTGGTAAGTGGATGCAGCCTAGGATGGTAGCGGGTTAAACTGTTAGCGGTATTAACCCGAACTCCTAAATTTGTTTCTACGCGACATCGTGCCGGAACGCTAAATCGCTTTGCGACATGTCTTTATCGGTTCACAAACTTCACAACGTTCAATTGCTTAGTATCTTATTACTATGATTTACGGATAGCCAAACGATTTGGCGGACCTTTTTATTACATATCAGTGATAATACATAATCGGGAGCGACGGTCTAACGTACTTTCTATATATATATATATATATATATATATATATATATATATATATATATATATATATATATACACATATATATATATATATATTGTAAGGTATATGAAGATAGGGATAGGGGGAAGCCAACGCCAGAGAGGCGACTTCTACCTTGTAACCATATTATAATATCACAGAAAATTTTACTGATACTTCTTACAATATATATATATGTGTATATATATATATATATACACATATATATATATATATATATATATATATACACATATATATATATATATATATATATTGTAAGGTATATGAAGATAGGGATAGGGGGAAGCCAACGCCAGAGAGGCGACTTCTACCTTGTAACCATATTATAATATCACAGAAAATTTTACTGATACTTGTTACAATATATATATATATATATACACATATATATATATATATATACACATATATATATATATATATATATATATATATTGTAAGGTATATGAAGATAGGGATAGGGGGAAGCCAACGCCAGAGAGGCGACTTCTACCTTGTAACCATATTATAATATCACAGAAAAGTTTACTGATACTTGTTAAAAAAACAAACTATGAAATAATTATTATTTTTATTAACTTAGTATTTTATATGAAGATATACATTAACAATGGTATGTATATGATGTTTAATATTACTGCGACTTTCTGTAGCTATATCTTTTACGGTCTATGTTGATAATCCATCTAATCCAAAATCTTCAGATTGAATTTCTTAGTGCTGTCCTTTTCTTACTCATCCCTGTATATAAGGATAGCACTAGCACTTAATTCAATCCGCTATCTGAAGCTTTTGGATTAGACTGATTATTAACATCGGGCGTTAGGCCATTGGTTGCCTGGAAGAGATCGCTATGTAGCGATAAGGCCTCCAGATTTATTTTATTTTATTTAATAGGTTTACTAGTGATTTTTATATATACTTACACTATAGTTACATAATAATTTACATGCTTATTGTATGTAAAATCGTCTCGAAGTAAACACAACGTGCAGTTTAAGTTACATTGCAATAGATGCAGATTGTATTTGTTACGTTTGTTTTTTCTATAATTTTAAATTAAAATTAAATTAAAATTTTAATTAAAATAGTCTTGTTAGTGAAAATGAGGTTGTAATTACATGTTGAGTTAGCCTTTAAATGGGGTATACTATGTCAGTAAAAGATATATGTTTTAAAATTGTGCTATAGTATATAGTCAACAGTCACATTGTATACAACGTGGGCTTCCTAATAAATAAATAAATAATTTTTTTGTTACGTACATTAAAAGTGTTTTCGTTCAATTAAGGTATACATTCTTAAATTCTTCTATAAATTATTATGTGATTATGTGAAGAGTGCGAGATTACCACTTATTCGATAGCGTGAAAGTTAACTTAAATTTTTAAATAATCGAGCGAGCGCCATCTATTGTGTAATACTCGTAGATTGCGCTCTTTTGACTACGAATTTTTAAGTTGGAGGTCCTGGGTTCGATTCCCGGCTCGACTCTGGTCTGGTGGGAGACTTCGGCCGTGACTAGTTACCACCCTACCGACAAAGACGTGTCGCCAAGCGATTTAGCGTTCCGGCACGATGTCGCGTAGAAACCGATAGGAGTATGGGTTTACCATACCCCTTACAGGTTAGCCCGCTACCATCTTAGACTGCATCATCACTTACCATCAGGTGAGATTGCCGTCAAGGGCTAACTTGTAGTGGATAAAAAAAAAAGAATTGAAATTAACTCTCACACCATCGTAAAAATCGAAAAACTTGTACAAGGCAGTCTGTTTAACGCTACAAATGAATCATTTATCTACCACCCGCTTGGTCGATCGTAAATGATACAATATTTAATATTTATTTGCTAACATCGTCATCTCGTTGTATAAAAAATGATTCGTAAAGCGTAATCGTGACTGGACGTCCATGATTCCGTGCCTTCAGCAGAGCTAGCATTACAGACTCGTGAAATTTAACGTGACTAATATATAATAGTATAGATACGAGGATAATAATAATATGATCCTCGTATCTCGACTATATGTCGCACTAATAAAAGACAAGTGTAAACGTCGACCACCGTCAATACCAGCGTACTAAAATCGCCACACCGCTTAACTACGAAGGCACTAGTAAACCCTATTCGTAAAATATTCGCGACACTTGCATATTTTTGTCGCTCCATAGTCGATATTAAATTCTCCCTTACCAAGAATATCTAGCATATATAATAACTGTGTAAAATAGATCTATTTCATAACAAATATATTGACTTCGGACGTAAAATTATATTATATATATATATTTCCTCACGATGTTTTCCATCACCGTTGAAGCAAGTGATATTTGAATTGCTTAAAAACGCACATAACTCTGAAAAGTTTGAAGTGCGTTCCAGGTTTCGAACCCCCGACCTCTGATTAAGAGGTGGACGTCCAAACCACTATCACAGCTTTTTATTATTATTATTATATATTGTAAATTAACTCAACCAAATGACTTAAGATGATTATGGGTATCTAATCACCTGAAATAAATGAATATTATTTATTATTTTCTTTGAAACTATTTGTGAATGTTGTGAAAACCTGTAAAAACCTTAAACATTTATAAAATTGTTATGAAAAACGTGTGAGATGTTTGTTTTCCATAATAAATAAATCTAATCCGCGAGACAGCTCTCGCGCCTGTCACTCTAGTCTAGCTGCGCGTTAATTGTCTAGTCGCTGTCAACCTGCAAAATTATGTCAATTTTGACATCACCGTGACATTGCGCAATTATCATTATCGTTGATTATATTTAATTTAACGTAAACGGTTGTTTGTTAATGACAGTAGCGTGCGCAGACAGTTCGAAGGTTCGAGATCATTCTCCACTACGAGTAGGTACCAAAAAGTTGTACCATTGCAGAATACGGGACAGATATAATTTACGAGTAACAAAAAGTTCTACCATCGCAGAATACGGGTCTGATAAAAAAGAAGATAACAATATCATTTTCATTCATTTGAAATAAACTAAATTATATTTCATAGCATTGGTTTGGACGTAAATTCGAAAAAATGTCGCACGAGTATTAGATTAAATCGTTGTAGTAACACAGAGGTCGTCAATATATCTCAGCGTCTGACCAGGTGAGGTTGCAGTCAAATGCTAACTCGTAGTGCTAAGAAAATAAAATACTTCCTAAAGTATAGAAAACGATACTTTAATTCGTATAGGCTATTCAATCTGCTCTACTTCTAACTACACAGTCATGTAATCCACAAGTGCTTAGTAGTTGATTGGATTAGCCAGCAGTAACACTATATCGATAATGGCCAATGAATAAAGCAGAACTTAGTGGAGTTATACATTTATATATTACTATCTGACACCCGCGACTTCGTCTGCATTGAGTTAGTGTGTTTGTTTGTCTTTCAATCACGAAGCAATAGATTAGTAACCCGTATTACTTGAAATAATTACTAAACTAAAACAATTGGTGGGAGAAGCGGGAGACGCCCGAGACGTGATGGCACAGGCGGTGGCATGCGCGTGAGCTGCGTGCGGTACTGGACAGTACTTAGTCATTGCAACATTACTTTATTTTTCTAAGATAAAAGTAGCCTAAGTAACTCCTTATTACATCAGCTACCTGCCAATAAAGGTCCCGTAAAAATCGGTCCAGCCATTTCAGAGATTAGCCGGAACAAACAGACAGACAGACAAAAATTGTAAAAAATGTTATTTTTGTATATGCACCGTATACATATTCATAAGCATGTAGTAAAAAACGGTTATTTCAATATTACAAACAGACACTCCAATTTTATTTATTTGTATAGATTTAAGCTTATTTCTCTTGCCCTTATCCCACATTATGTGGGGTCGGCACAACACTTCTTTTCTTCCACTCACTTCTATCAGCCGTCACCTCGCTACCCGCACCTTTTACACGCATATCCTCTTTTACACAATCTATCCTCTACTCCATTTCCCTTCCACATACATATTATATAACATTATATGACCTTCCCTCCGCATTATATGACCACACCATGCTACCCTGTTGCTCCTCATCTTTTCTATCACTGGCGCTACTTTTAGACTTCCCTTTATATATTCATTTCTTATCTTATCCATTCTTGTCACACCACACATCCATCTCATCATTCGCATTTCGGTCGCATGTACTCTTTTTTCATCCGTTCCTTTTAGATAGTATTTTATCATTTTTTTTTAAATTTAATTCAATCTGATACTAAAAGAACTGTTCAAGGCAAATTGCTCACATCAAATTATAACATATCTACCGCTGACCTTCTCTAGTAATTTACACGACCTTCCCCATGCAATCCCATCGAACCACCCTTTTTATATCGTCGGCTATTGGCGAATAAATTTAAACTGCCTATGATGTAAAATAAAAGCCTCTTATTAAGTACACATGCACTTATTATATAAAATTGGGGTATTATTCTGGCTGCACCAATTTCGATGGGATAGGTTGTCCTCGAGCTACATTACATTTGAAAACCCCGGTTTGAAAGCTTCTATATTGGTATTAACGACGTAATGGAAGCAAACCTTAGGCTCGGTCTGGCTCCTTCTCAGTCGAATATGACTTCGTACCAATTGCACATTAAATTATTTATGCCATTATAAATGATCATGTTGGTACTTAATTAAAAATGAACGAAGCTGGTGTTCTACCGCATTTGAATCAATCAATCGTAAACTTTATTCAAATAATCCTTTAAAAGGCCTACAACAAACATAGCCGAGTAAATTATATTCTTTAACTTTAACATAATCCCTTACACTATGAAAGGACTTTTCTACAAGCTTAAGTGTTATACTCGTATAGTGAACTTATTGAGAGACATCCCGGAAATGACAAATGGTACTTTGGTTATAAAATTGTATACAATTACCTCTAATTAATATGTAAATGAAAATGTCTAATTAATATGTAAAATGAAGCGGTGATAGCCTAGTGGTTAGGGCGTCAGCCCCCTAATCAGAGGTCGGCGGTTCGAATCCAGGCACGCACCTCTAACTTTTCGGAATTATGTGCGTTTTAAAAAAATTAAAATATCACCTGCTTCAACGGTGAAGGGAAACATCGTGAGGAAACCTGCACGCCTGAGAGTTCTCTATAATGTTCTCAAAGGCATGTGAAGTCTGTAAATTCGCACATGGCCAGCGTGGTGGACTATGGCCAAACCCTTCTCATATTGAGAGGAGACCCTTGCTCTGTAGTGAGCCGGCAATGGGTTGTTCATGATGATGAATATGTAAATAGATGTAAAAAGCCAACACATTAACATAGGGATTAGAGTTATATGTGACTTTAAAGTGGACACTTTATATGTACGTACCATAAAACATTACATGGCTTTTAGTCTATATTTAATTGAGTAGGTACTTGTATCTGACATGTTATTGCTGTTAAACACTGACTGTATGAATGCCTATTAATTGCTATCTAGATTCTAGATTTTTTTTATATACACCACAAGTAAGTTACCACCAAGAGGCGTGGTTGATCATGATGATGATGAAATTGCCTCGTTGGTCCTAACCATTAGACTAACGAGGCATGGCGACGGCGGAATTCAAATCCTGGGCTCGACTTTTCCTGGTAACACAATAGATGGCGCTCGCTTGATTTTACATTACTATTGATTGATTGATTTTGACGACCTCCGTGGCGCAGCGCGTTTGCTGTAGCATTTTAAAGACGGAGGCCCTGGGTTCGATTCCCGGCTCGAGTCTGGTCTGGTGGGAGGCTTCGGTCGTGGCTGGTTACCACCCTACCGACAAAGACGTGTCGCCAAGCGATTTAGCGTTCCGGCACGATGTCGTGTAGAAACCAATTAGGAGTGTGAGTTTACCATACCCCTTACATGTTAGCCCGCTACCATCTTAGACCGCATCATCACTTACCATCAGGTGTGATGCAGTCAAGGGCTAACTTGCGGTGAATAAAAAAAAAAAAAAAACATTACAAATTGAAAAGAGTTAACTTTGACGCGATCGAATAAGTAGAATATCTGACACTCGGCACTTGGCACAAAACTGTATCCACAGTGTGACGCGAGGGGGTGAATGAGTGGCGCCTGGCATGACGCCAGCGAGCTCGGGCGTGGTTCGTACACAAGCGGCCGTAAACACTGGTGCGTGTTCCAGTGACGCCACTGGCCAGTGGACTGCGAGCAATGCAAGGCTGCCGAACTGCGAAGTTAAACACGGGAAACTGAATATAAACGCGAATACGATATGCGATATGAATACCCACTATTTACACTAATGTTTTAATATAAACAACGTTTTCAATACTTTTTACTATCTTTTTGACTGGTTAATCATCATGTTCAACCCATTACCGGCTCACTAAAGAGCACGGGTCTCCTCTCAATATGAGAAGGGTTTGGCCATAGTCCGCCACGCTGGCCATGTGCGGATTGGCATACTTCACACGCCTTTGAGAACATTATGGAGAACTCTCAGGCGTGCAGGTTTCCTCACTATGTTTTCCTTCACCGTTGAAGCAAGTGATATTTTAATTGTTTAACAATGCACATAACTCCGAAAAGTTAGAGGTGCGTGCCAGGATTAGTACCACCGACCTCTGATTAGGAGGCTGACGGCCTAACCACTGGGCTATCACCGCTTCTGGTTAATGAACTCATTCATTACACCAGGGCGTTATGAACCCTAGACCCTTTCGCGTAATTTATAACCACAATCGAACAAAAAAAATTGCAATGATTCAGTGATGACGACTTCTGTGGCACAGCGCGTGATTGAAATTCTAGGTTCGATTCCCGGCTCGAGTCTGGTCTGGTGGGAGGCTTCGGCCGTGGTTAGTTACCACCCTACCGACAAAGACGTGTCGCCAAGCGATTTAGCGTTCCGGCACGATATCGTGTAGAAACCAATAAGAAGTATTGGTTTACCATACCCCTAACAGGCTAGACTACTGTCTTAGACTACATCATCACTTAACATCAGGTGAGATGTGGCCAAGGGCTAACTTGTGGTGTATAAAAAAAAATAACTGTATCAAATCTTCAGGATGAGCGTTTTATGTTATATTTAGTTCGGTTATCTACAAAAGTGTGTTTAAGGTTTTTTGTTACTATCACAGTTTATTGAAACACTGAAAATTGGCCAAAGTAAACACTGACCGAAAGATAAACCGAGTTAACTGGTAAGAAAGTTAATCACAATAACTCAGATCAATCGATAAACCGAAAAGCAATCAACTTCGGCTACCGTATTCCAATTCCAGAACCAACTCATACTTTATGCATGTGCAATCGTAAGGATAACTACGTTTCGTGGTTTCTGACGTCACGCTGCGTGACCCGACGCGCTGTTTATTTTGAGCGTCGCCCGAAATAGCCCCTCGGAAATACTTCGCGTCGCAATCAAAAATCATGATTTTCCAAAACCACATTAATGGATCTGTGACGTGGAAAGCGTAACTTCCACGCGTTCATTAGGCACTTATTTCTAAAAAGAAACTATATTTTCAGTATTGAAACTGTTACTTATAGAACATTAGCAAAGCCTTGAATATTTTCTTTATACAGATAGGTCTTTGAATTTTGATAACGTTATTTTTTTGTACTACTTTTAGGCTTTGATGCAGTCTACGGTGGTAGCATTGGTTATTGGTTGCTAAATCGCTTGGCGACACGTCTTTGTGTAACTAGCCACGGCCGAAGCCTGCCACCAGACCAGACTCCAGCCGGGAATCGAACCCAGAATTAAAACATTTTTGTAATGGTATGGTTATGGTTCATAACGCCATTCATTAGAATGAGTGAATAACCGCCGGGTTCAATAACCGGATTGAATATTTAATAAAATACCATTAACAGAGCCTATTTATAAAAATGGATACAGCGTTGTTCACTAAGATATAGGGTAATTTAAGTATAGAGTAATTTGCGTAGAAGTTTTTTTATCATATAAAAATACCTATTTAATTACGAAGCACACGAAGAGAAGTTGATATTAGTGTCTCCATTAACATATTATCACAACTATTAATAGGTAGGTTACCTATTGCAAAGTCTAATAATAGGTACTATTAGGTTACAGTAGATATAAAGGTTTTATAAAGGGTTTTGTTGTGACCTTAACAGCTAGAATCGACTGTCGGGTTTAAGAAATTATAACCGTGCTGGTAACTGGATGGGTCACAAACTTTATTGCATATTAATTGCTCTCTATTCATAAGAGCTACGTTGACAGTGTCAAAAATAATTTAATATTATAGTAGGGGAGCCCAAGCGGGGATTTCGGGATTTACTCGAGCGCGGCAGATTAATATATAGGGAGATACCTTGTACCCGGTTATGTTCCTCCACCAAACATGAGCCCCATATATAAGGCCGCGCGTGAATGATACACGATCAGATTAGAAAATAAAATTGACCATCAGAAATTCTCGAGCGCGTCAGATTAAGCTAGGGTGAGTTAATTACATCCTTAAAAGCGTATATTCCACTAATCTGACAATTTGAGAGTGACGTAAAGAAAGGGGAGGGCAGCAAAGTTGTAAAAAAAAACGTCATCTCGACATTCTGGAGCGTAGCTAATTTTTTTTTTATTTTGAAGGAAATAATTCAAGAATAACGAAAAATATATAATCTGACGATTTCCGCAAGCCGAAATAACAAAAATTCGCCGATAAAGTTAAATGCGTGCAGCTGGGTGATGCCTATATTTCCTTCTCCGCGTTTCTATTTCTCTATCACTCTTTCTCTATTTATTACTCTCTCCGTCCCCACTCTGGTTTCTGCTGCCATGACGCCATCACAGCTGATCATAAAGACTCGTTCGTAGCATATTGTTTACAACGTGTTTCCAACGTTTTGGCTTTTTTTGCTATTTTAATATTATTTATGTTAATTAAAGTTTATAAATATTGTTAAAATGTGTATTTTGCGGTGAAAGTGTCTTACAAAAACTTTACAGTAGAAACATTAATCAATTAATTAGAAAACATCAAATTTTTTTAAGCTTTTTTTAAATATTTTTTTTTATAAATACATGTATTCTACTAAAAAAGCATACACTTATTTATTTGCATGCTATTTCCTGAGCTTTCCATTAATTAAGTTCAATGATTTAAATTTTTTTTTTTTTGTCAGATTAGGCGAATCCCTCTAGATAATCGTCAGATTATAAGACAGTGCGTTTAGAACATAAAGATGAACCATATATATCTTAATCTGACGCGCTCGAGTATATCAAAATGGCGATTTATTTTTGCACATTATGAAAATGGCTGCGACTTTGCGTCACATCGGAATCGTCAGATTAGTGAATGAGAGCTTTGTTTTGGTGCACTTAACACTCCTTTAGAAAATCTGACGCACTCGATTAAATTTTTTTTTTTTCATTTTCAACCCTTACATACAACCACACGCATCATGCAAACGATCAGATTAACATACGTACATTATTAAAAATACGTAAGCCATTGATGCTATCAATATCTGACGCGCTCGAAGATGTATTGCGCTCCATGCAACAGTTTTTTTTTACATATTTAAAAATCTATAGCCGCTTCCCCCACCGATGGAAAGGTATATATCATATAACATTTTTTTCTTCTTATCATCTAAGCTTTGCAACCCAATAGGTCTCTGTGACGCTCGAGTAAATCCCCATTTAGCATCACGGGCTCCCCTACCATTATGAATTTAATACCTATACATGTATCTATAATACAATTTTTTCATCCAAATCTACCCCGAAGGGGTTAAAATAGGGGTTTGAAGTTTGTATGAAAGTCCTATGTTTTTTTTAATTTAGAGACACGAAAATCATTTGACATTTGCCTGTAGAATTACTTTCTGAAGTAGGCCATTGGCCGCACGGGAAAACTCAATCTCACGGGAAGTCAGCAATTCGACGCAGACGAAGTCGCGGGCAACAGCTAGTATTATATAAATCTATCAGAACCTAACAATAGTAATGATTATGTTCAACGTACTACTACTTCTACTACTACGTAGTAGTTCCACAGACATTCGAGGCAGATAAAATCACGTAGGTAATATATTTAGAATTTCAGTTTGAACTTCACCCACGTTGCAAAACAACTTTCGATATGTTCCATCATCATAAAAACTATTTCAATAATAACATTGACCTATTCTCCGACGCAACTCCGGTCGCGGTGTATGTTCGCAGTGGGGTAAACAAAGTTGAAACGTCATGGGATGAATATTTATGGGTCGTAATCCAATTCGGGGAGGTTCCATTGATTCCCGCCCTTGACCCCGATGCGCGCCCCTTTATATGATTACTATCTACCCTCTTATCGGTAGCCAGCTGGCGAACCTTCTAGAAATTTAATTGTGTATTTTCGCTGTTGGATAATAACACCTTCTTGCTATTGAATTACATTTGAGGCTATTGATAGTAAATAATTTATAAATGAAGTTAGAGCATTTCATACTCAAACATTTTTTTATGGTTAATGTAATCGTAAATTATATTAGGATTTTTCTATGACCTTACGTTTTATCAAAACTGAACTTATTTAGAGACATCTCCGTGATTCAATTCGATAATTTATTAGAAATGAATAGGAACAATTTCCTTAAATGAATTACCGATTTTGTTTAATCCAATAAAATGTACCGTAAGTTAAATTTTGTTTTTACTGTCACAGTCCACTTTCCCCTTAGTTGTTTCTTCTTTTTCTTGACCTTATCCCACATTATGTGGGGTCGGCACATCACGTCTTCTTCCACTCACTTCTATCAGCCGTCACCTAACTACCCACACCTTTTACCCGCATATCCTCCTTTGCACAATCCATCCATCTCTTCTTTGGTCTTCCTCTACTCTTTTGCCCTTCCACGTTCATATATAACATTCTTTTGGTGACATCACTTTCTTTATCACACATCGCATATATAATGCGGAGGACCATACCATGCTAGCCTATTACTCTTCATCTTTTCTGTCTTGTTTAATATTATCAATTTTATGCATCAGGTTTCAGGTTATCTTCTATTCCGCCACAAAATCTTATCATTTTGGAGTAATCGTTTGATTAACCAGATGATACTCAAACAACGCTAAATTGGGCATTGTCACTAGATTTAAAGCCTAGCTAATTTCAGAGGACATTGCACAAGGTCACAAACCAACATACAAGTCATTACTACGTATTTCATTAAACGGTTTCAAAACATCACTGCACGAGAATAATGCTTCTATCATGACAGAAATGGAAGCTATATTCGCATGTACGCAAACTGTTCCCATCCGGTATCTAGTGTTTGTTCATGATTATAGTCATAAAACACGACAGTGAACAAATAGTCACTAAACGGTTTTAAGACTCCCAGATTCGTTGAGCAAATATCAAAGCATTTGGTTTTCTCTCACACTCAGTTAAAAGGCTGTTCTGAACACACTTGTTTTAGCTTTAAGATAAATTAAATTTCCTGATGGAAATTTAATTAAATTTAACATTAACGACTATCTGAATACATGATCAATCCATTACCGGCTCACTACAGAGCACGGGTCTCCTCTCAATATGAGAAGGGTTTGACCATAGTCCACCACGCGGGCCATGTGCGGATTGGCAGACTTCACACGCCTTTGAGAACATTATGGATAACTCTCAGGCGTGCAGGTTTCCTCACAATGTTCTACACTATAACACTATAACTATCACAGCTTCCTGATGAATAAAGAATATAAAATAGTTATCCTACAATTGATACTAATATAAACACAATTTGATGCATAGACACATTATCTACACATTGTTTATTTATTACAACAAAGAAGTTTATATCATACATTTGCATAAATAACAATCAAGTTTACTTAAGAATTCCATTCAGCTACTTGCAACAGATAAGTACGGGACTTGTATTCTTCATCTCGCATACAAATTCTCATCACATCTAAGTAATATTCCTATTATACGAGTACACGAAATATTTTTGTGCAGTGAAGAAAATTATTATTAATCAGTAACAAATTAGAATTATATGTTATTTTAAATCAAATGTCACTTTAACGTGAATATCGCTAGGAAACTTTCGTGCATGTGAGTTCTCCATAGTGTTCTCAAAGGCGTATGAAGTGTGCCAATTCGCACATGGCCAATGTGGTGGACTATGTCCAAACCCTTCTCATATTGAGAGGCAACTCGTGCTTTGTAGTGAGCCGGCAAGTTGTTGATCATGATGATGGTGATTATATAATTTCGTTATTTCGGCAACTTAAACAATTGCCGAAAACAAACAAATGACATTTCCATACATAATTAGTACGCATAATTCATCATGATCAACCCATTACCGGCTCACTGCAGAGCACGGGTCTCCTCTCAATATGAGAAGGGTTTGGCCATAGTCCACCACGCTGGCCATGTGCGGTTTGGCAGACTTCACACGCCTTTGAGAACATTATGGAGACCTCACAGGCGTGCAGGTTTCCTCACAATGTTTTCCTTCACCATTGAAGCTAGTGATATTTTAATTTCTAAAAACGCACATAACTCTGAAAAGTTAGAGGTGCGTGCCCGGATTCGAACCGCCGACCTCTGAATAGGAGGCTGACGCCCTAACCACAAGGCTATCACCGCTTCTTTCTTATTAGTACGCATAATTAAATACCATGAATCCCAATGCAAATGAAAGTAAAATGATTTTTTTTTTTTACATAATACAGTATCCGATAATGCTGTGACCTTCTGTTTAGTATAAAAGTGTCAGAAGGACTTCTTTTTCTCGCTCGGAAGGCAATTCCCGACCTATGCACAATTTTAAAAACTGTTTGTAGATTGGTGTATTAAAGTCCTCAGAGTCGGTTGTTACTGGCCCACGCTCTTCTTGCCGAAGATACGCATATTGCGTTTTCTTCCTATAGTAAAAAAGTCGTCAGTGTGAGCTCTTGCGAACATTCCATAGATCCGCCACGCTGGTCGGCATTTATACTTACAATTGGTGTATGTAATTTTGTTTTGTCTCCAGATATGAACGTCTCCTAAGACGCGCGCGCAGCGAGGACCTGAGCGAGGTCTCCGGGATTGGCTGCCTCTACCAGAGCGGAGTGGACCGCCTCGGTCGACCGGTCGTAGTGTTCATCGGCAAATGGTTCCCCATATCTGACATCGATTTGGATAAGGTGAGCTAAGAGTATACCTTAATAATGCAGTTCTTAAGGCAAACGCAAACCAATGCATCCCGCCCGCGTCCGTGGTGATTTGTAACAAATTTAAATACAAAAATTCATGTAAACTCTCTACATGCATCTGTGTAAGTATTCATTTTTTATTTTTTAATGTATTATTATTACTCCACTTATTTACGTGGGGTGTGCAGGAAGTGTCCCCCGGGTGTCCAGTAAAACCAGCGAGAGGGGCATGCCGTGATGGTTTTTATTTCGGGTATACCCCCCTTCGGGGGTGGGAGTCTAACATAACCTCCTTCTTCTCCATGGGTACGGAGGTAGCTTCTTTAGTAGATTTTCCATCACGACCAACAAAAAAGCGGGTGTGGGATTCCAGTAGGTCAAGTTCCCTAAATAAATGACGTTGGTGACTGACCACACGCGAGATGTGGTGGTGGAGCGCACAGGTCGCACCCGTGGGTGAATCAGTACAAGGGACGCCGGCCCGAGTCAAACCTGGCTTACTCACTGCGACGCCATAATACTATTACGCGTAATCCATTACCTAACGCGATCACCCACACAGATGGTTATTCAACCACTTAAAGGTTTACTCTGCATTATTTTTCTCAAAAGTATTATACTGTTTCAAGACGTGCGGGGAGGGGGGGTTAGTTTGACTTTGGGCTGGGATCTGATACTGAGAATATCAGAAAGGCACAACTGGTAAATGAAACGCAATATCTACGGACCAATGCAGCTATAATATAATATTTTACTACTTAACTACTGTGGCTGAACTATTTTAGATCCTATTTTAGTTTTTTTTTAGCTTATGGTTAAAATATAATATATTGATCAAATTCAAGTAAAATGTTTGCATAGAGGAAATAAAGCACGTTTCGCTTACGTTTCTAGCAATAAACCTAGCTTTATTACTGATGTTAACATTTAACATAATAAAACTAAGCAAGTTTATATGAGGCAATGAAATACCATGTCAGACTCACCGTGATAATTTATTAAATGTACCAAGAGATATTCCAAATTGGTTATTCTACTGAGCATATTTTAATCATTTATATTTATTATATTTGCTTAATCGGTAATATTAGATTATTGACGACCTCCGTGGCGCAGTGCGTGCGCTGTCGCATTATAAAGTTGAAGGTCCTGGGTTCGATTCCCGGCTCGAGCCTGCAATGGTGGGAGGTTTCGACCGTGGCTCGTTACCACCCTACCGACAAAGACGTGTCGCAAAGCGATTTAGCATTCCGGCACGACGTCGTGTAGAAACCAATTAGGAGTATGGGTTTACCATTCCCCTAACAGGTTAACCCGCTACCATCCTAGACAGCATCATCACTTACCATCAGGTGAGAAAGCCGTCAACTTGTTGTGTATAAATATTAAAAAAAAAACTTATTGGATTCGAACATTAAATACTTAATACAGTTAAATTTTAATTTCAAGCGGTGATAGCCTAGTGCTTAGGGCTAATCGCCCTCCTAATCAGAGGTCGGCGGTTCGAATCCGGGCACGCACCTCTAACTTTTCGGAGTTATGTGCGTTTAAAAAAAAAAGTGTGATGTCTGCCAATCCGCACATGGCCAGCGTGGTAGACTATGACCAAACCCTTCTCATATTGAGAGGAGACCCGTGCTCTGTACTGAGCCGATAATGGGTTGATCATGATGATGACAGTTAAATTTTAGTTTATGAGACATTATTTGTTTTGCTGTGTAACAACAATGTCGTGAATTTTTTGCACCGGTGTCTTTGTTGATTGACTTAACTCCTTAACTCCTCGACGCCTTGACGCTGACCCAACGGTTTCCTTTCCAGGCGTTGTTATACCTCATCAAGTTGTTGGACCCCATCGTGCGAGGCGATTACGTCATCGCGTACTTCCACACGCTGGCCGCCTCCAACAACCACCCACCCTTCTCCTGGCTGAAGGAGGTCTACACCGTGCTGCCTTACAAGTAATAAACCCTTTCTCGCAATATACAAGGTCATTTAGATAAGAGGTACAACGACATCATGCAAATAAAGGATCAATATTTCCGGACTGTTGTTGAAGCTGTGATAGCCTAGTGGTTAGGTCGTCAGCCTCCTAATCAGAGGTCGGGGGTTCAAACCTACAACTTTTCGAAATTATGTGCGTTTTTAAGCAATTAAAATATCACTTGCTTCGACGGTGAAGGAAAACATCGTGAGGAAACCTGCACCTTTAATATATATACATAAAACTTTTCTTTTTTTCCTTTACTTGTTTCAACAATGAGCATACTTTATTACTCATATAGGCTATGACGACCCGTAGATCCATGAGTCACGTTTGTTTTCAATGAAATGCGTGTGCGCATATAATATCCGTAATGCAACATATCAAGGCATATAATATTGTTACATATATTCGGCTCAAAGCACTGAGTCATGTTCCTAATTTAACATATTATTACTAAGTTATCGGTGCGTCACTAATGCAGATAAAATAAGAACGTTCTGCATATATACATCACTAAAATATTATAATTAGTTTAATTTAGTTCTAATTCCTAGCAATTTCCTGTAATATCCATAGGTATACAAACCGACTAAGAGCTTGTTAAAATTCAATCAAAATCGATTTAGACGCTCTTGAGACAAAACATAATGGTGTTGTATTGGAAATTACATGTAGATCGGGAACGGTCGGATGGTTAAGTTAATGTTTAATTTATTCTTAATTTTTGTTTCGTATTTTATAGTGTAACTATTTTTATCATATTGTAAATGTAAATTGGGCCTAGTTGCCATAATAAAGAAATTATATATTAATATACCGAAATTATAATAATATATTATTATTATTAAAGATTAAACTTACGTAATGGTCAACATAATTTTATTTTGTAATATTCTCACGTTTCAGATATAAGAAGAACCTAAAAGCATTCTACATCGTCCATCCAACGTTTTGGACTAAAGTGAGTATTTCTACCAACATATCGCGATATACAAATATAATGCTAGTGAATAATGTTTAACCACACACGTTCGCAATAACAATTCGTGGAGACGGGCCACTTGATGTTAAGTGATCATCATCCTCCTATCATCGCCTATGAACATCTGCAGCACCAGAAGAGCCAAAGATGCGTTGCCGACTGAATCCATCCTCCTAATCGGTTTCTACTCAGCATAATCCTGGAACACTAAGTCCCTTGGCGGTTTCCTCTGTCTGCGGGTGGTAACTAGCCAAGGCCGAAACCTCCCTTCAGATCAGACACGAAACCAGGATGTTCCACTGTATAATACGATACGTCGCACGCGCAAGCGTACAAAAATCAATTTTTATGACATCATAATACATCTTTCACATATCAATCTTTCTCTGGAATAGTATATCAAAATTTGTTACGAAATTTAAAAGACGCCTACTACATTTAATACTATGTGGAGAATTTATTTTTTATTGGATCATTAAACAGGTGACAGTCAAAAATAAATGCCAAAAGCAAAAGAAAGGAGATATAACCTTCTGGAAATTACCACAATATACATAATTAAAATTAACCTTACAACTAAATCTAAATAATTCAAAGTACCTATATCATAATATCTGCAATAATGCACAATAAAATGAAATAAATATATGGAAAAGTAACTGACTAATTTTCAGTTTTTTCTGTCTTAATTGTTTTTAAAATGAGGTCACAGACCTGCATGAAATGTCACAGGTGCTTCTGAGAGCATTCAAAATTGAGAAAATTCAATAAACAGGCGCATGCTGACCAGCCTTGGTTCGACATTTGATTATTTTAAAATATAATCTTTTTTTTTATTTTTTTTATTTAGATTATTTTAAAATATAATCGCACAGTCGCACGCGCAAGCGTACAAAAATCTATTTTTTTATGACATCAAATTACAAATTTTTCACCTTTTACTCTATAATATGCATGTAGCTTACATACTCGGATAGATCTTTCACTGAAATCATTGTCTGTTGTAAATCAAAATCCGTTAAGTAATTGAAAGGACGGCGAAAAGTTAAAGACACTGTTTAATACTTTGTGGAGATGATAATAATAACTTTAATCTTTACTTCACTCTGTAATGTGTTTTATGAATGGCTAATTTCTTATAGTATTTTATTTACAATATTTTGTACAATGCAATCAGTTGTAAAGGTGATGTCTATGTTTTCAATACACTATATTTCCCTGCAGATGATGACCTGGTGGTTCACTACCTTCATGGCGCCCGCGATCAAGGCGAAAGTGCACACCCTGCCCGGCGTGGAGTACCTCTACTCCGTGATGGCGCGAGACCAGCTGGAGGTGCCCGCCTTCGTCACGGAGTACGATATGACGGTAAGTGGCAACTAATACAAAACATATGCAGCAAAGTTGGTTGGTAGGTGACGACCTCCGTGGCTCAGTGCGTGCGCAGTCACATTATAAAGTTGGAGTTCCTGGGTTCAATTCCCGGCTCGTCTGGTGGGAGGCTTCGGCTGTGGCTAGTTACCGCCATACCGACAAAGACGTGTCGCCAAGCGATTTAGCGTTCCGGCACGATGTCGCATAGAAACCAATTAGGAGCGTGTGTTTATCATACTCCTAGCAGGTTAGCCCGCTACCATCCTAGTCAGCTCTCACTTACCACCAGGTGAGACAGCCGTCAAGGGCTAACTTGTAGTGTATAAAAAAAGAAAAAAACTATTCCTATCTTATTAGATAGGAATAGTTATTATTAGGTTATTTATTTAATTACTATCACGTTTTTTAAATAATAACCCAGACCGTTTAACGTGCTCTTAAGATGAAGGACAGAGATTCTAGTTAACGAAGTTTTTTGGTAAGCCCTCGATCTGTTAGTCCGTTGTAGAATATACCGTGAAGAAGGACATTTGTTTGTAATATATTTTGTTTCCCTTTCAGATAAATGGTCTACATTACTTCCAACCAGACACCAACAGTACGTAGGCCGCCCTGTACCACGACGCCATCTTTAACTCTACGCTCTATGGTTATTATATACAATAAGGTAATATGCTACACCGCTCTATGGATCTATATCCGATAGCATTTTAAGTTTTCGTCGTTAATTGTATCCAAGTGTTTGTTTGTAGAGTGAATTACCCACTTTTGCTCTTGTCTTACATAACAGAGTTGTTAATAGAAGCTGATGAGAAAAATTATATCTCATTCTATTATCAACTTTATTTGAATATAAATGAGAACTGGATTTAATTATCTGTGGGAAATTTGAGAATGCAAGTGGTGTTTTTGTCTGTAACGTGTAATCTGTAAGAGCTTTACTGTGGCAGGAATTGTTGAAGAACGCAATAATTCAAAGATCTATGTTAACAAACACACTTAAGTTCGTTGTATTACATTTTTGCGGCCTAGTAAACGGTATTTTATTCGGTGCGTTAATACACCAAGATTCTACCGGTGCCCGACTGAAAACAAATATATAAAGTAAACTAAATTGGCATTTCTTATAGAATTACCTACCGATCTTTTCCTACTTCCTTGGAAACGAATTTTTAAGATATATCAATTTAGTTCACTTTACAGATTTATGTTCAGAACAGAATTGGTATTAAGTATTAGTTAGATTTAAAGTAAATTTTGATTTAATTTAAAATTAATATGTTGGATTAAAATGGATTATTAATACCTACTCAGTTTTGATCATTATGTCACACTTGAGTGTTTTGATACGAATTTATATGCAGTTTCAAACACAATTTTATGTATATCTTTCTGAAAATCATTAAAAATTTGTAATAATTTCATATAACAATAATAGAAAATCCATTGTATGTAAGTTTAGGCAATCATAAAATCTTTATGGGACTTGATTCCGAATGGTTTTTATTTTTAAACAGCAATTTATTACTCTGTACTTATAATACATAATTTTAATATATATAACAGACCCTTAATTTTTATTGTTTTCTGAGAAATCGCAAACAACCGAATTCTTAATACCTACTCCGGTTACACAATATATACCTATCAAACGCACGTATGCAAAAAATCGTGACACACAACTTACGAAATATTACATATATATATATATATATGTAATATTTCGTATTATACATACATACACACATATATATATACATATATATAACTTACGAAATTATGTTATCTATGTGTTCAAATGGATTTAGAACTATCATAACCTACATAGTAAATATATACAAGTTTGCCAACCTTGTTTTCAAAAACTTTTTGTGTGCATTTGTATCAAAACGAATGACGGAGGCAATTTTTGAAGGTAATTTGACGGCGTATTTAGCCACAGATAAATTTATATATTAAAATAATTATATAAAGTGTAAATTCTATACAACTCTGGTACACGTTTATAAAAACATATCACCTTGTTTGTATCACAAAGATAAAGTGCGTTCCGCTTAGCTTAGTATAACATATATATTATATAAAACTTACAGTTAATTTTTATTTGACCTGTTTTATAATGTAAACAATATTTTTATTATATTTTATTTGACAACATGTTTCTAAAATTTCCTTTTAGCCTCTATTTCTTTCATATCTCATGTTAGGTAATTTTTCGTTCCTTATCTGATGGGTAGCAATAACATTCCCGCTTGTTGGAAAGTTATTAAAAAAAAACAGCCGAAACAGATAATCAAAATTCAATTTTTTTTAAAACAATTTAAGCTTTTGAATAGGATAAAGGCCAGCAAGCAGAAACTTTTTAGTTTAATTAATGCTTTCATTGCTATAAAGTATTATATGTTGAACTCACGAGACTATGTTCGCAGGCTATGTACTCTCTATATCTCGTTTAACATAATACTATTACCTTATATATAAATGTATTTTCACACGAATGGTTTCCTAAAAGAGGAGAACATCTATATTTTTAACGCATTGTTTTTATACCCATTTTGTTTACATAAAAGCTATTAAAAGATATACATTTTAAAACAGGTAAATATTAATAGACCAAAAATATTTTTGCCAATGTGGACTTGTAGTTTTTGTAGTTGTGTTGTTGTACTCAAAAGCCTTGATTAGCTACAACTCGCGACAGTCAGGCGTTGCGGTGTAATTTATATTTTTTATTTTTTTATTAACACACCGATTAGACTGGCAGTCGCGGGTTATAGCAAATTTAGATCAATGTACGTTGTTTCCAATTGCCATTACCCAAAAAACAAACTCCATTTATGTGATAAACTTTAAAAATAAATACAAAATTTAAATGAGATTAGATTTGCATATATATAATATTTTGTTACATTAGATATTCTATTGTATAGAGAGATGTTGTATAGAAAATACCCAACATAAGATTGTTACGGTTATAACTTGTAATTAGCATTAGTTGTGCATTTTTATATTATGTAAGTGAATGATGAGTGAATGGTGCTAGGTTGGGTGTATATATCTGCACTAACTTGACATTGACATTGACAGGTCTTAACTTAATACTGTTGTCTTTGCCTCAGGGAACGAGAAATAAACTATATTTAGAGCTATCATTTGTGTTAATTATTTTGTGCTAAGTGTTTTAAACTAAACTGGGTTTTAATTAGCCTAAAAAGGCACGCACCTCGCAACTTTTCGGAGTTATGTGCGTTTAAAAAAAAATTAAAATATCACTTGCTTCAACGGTGAAGGAAATCATCGTGAAGAAACCTGCACGCCTGAGAGCTCTCCATAATGTTCTCAAAGGCGTATGAAGTCTGCCAATCCGCACATGGCCGGCGTGGTGGACTATGGCCAAACCCTTTTCATATTGAGAGGAGACCCGTGCTCTGTAGTGAGCCGGTAATGGGCTGATCATGATGAAAAAGGTTTCGGTCGCGTGGAAATAGGAGTATAGTTTTACCAAACCCATAACAGATTAGCCCGCTATTATTGCTTTAGTGCTATTTTTACGCTAAAATTGTTATAGTAAAGTCAGTGTAAATAATAAAGAAACGTAGTTGAATGTAGCAAAGAATTGGGAGTTGAGAGAGAGGTTTACGGTGGTTTAGTTACAGTCAAGTTGGGGAATTTAGTTGTCCAGTGTAACTGCATTGTATACAAGTTACTTATATATATAGATTTATTGTTTTTTTTAATCGCCTTTTGTCTTGATGTATGCACATTTTCAGCCTAATCAGGCAACAGGCATCCGACCTTGTTGTCTTCTGATTTGGCTGTTTTTTTTTTATATCAAAAAACTATTTAATCTTTGCTTACATATTATTATAAAGCAACTGACGACCTCCGTGGTACAGAGCGCGCGTTCTCGCATTATAAAGTTGGAGGTCGTGGTTTCTATTCTGGTCTGGTGGGACGACGTGTCGCCAAGCGATTTAGCATTCCGGCACGATGTCGCTTAGAAACCGTAGGAGTATGGGTCTACCATACCCTTAACAAATTAGCCCGCTACCATCTTAGACTGCATCATCACTTACACCGGGTGAGATTGCCGTTAAGGGCTCACTTGTAGTGGATATAAAAAATAGAAAAAAACAAACAAATCTTGACGCAAAAAGTAATGAAGATAGTGTTTATATTATAAAACTGAGAAACAATGTTGGATGGTCAAAGGATCTGCTATGCCTAACGTTGTCTGATAATCCATGCCATTATTGAAATTTGATTCAAAAAAAAATCTTAAATGGTTATTAGTCATACACCCAACTCGACTGTATATATCAGCAATGTGTACATAAAATAATAAATCAATGATGTTCTAAGGAACGAATATACTTAACTGAACCCACTTTCAAGATAAATGACTAGAATCCCGAGAAAATGACCTATCTCAGTTTTTTACCTACTTCTTTACTGCCTACCCCAGAGTTTTTTTTTTGCATTTAAAACGAATTTTACAGCTCAATTTATCTACCCACATGCTACATGCACCAGATGTTCGCAAATATATATCTGCCTTAACATTTCTTCTAAGTTCAGATTGGTTAATTAGTTTTAATGTGACATACAAATTTAAGTCCCCCCCCCCCCCCCCCCCTCTCTTACTTATAAAATTATTGGTTAGAAAAAAGCTTTGTCTTTTAAAACCTTTATCTTTTAAAAGTAAAAGTAAAAATAGTTGTTTTTTTTAATGTTGAAGTTTGGCGTTACAGGTGCATTGGATCACCGCGTTGAACGTTGCTTAACTAGAGACTTAGAGGATGTTATATGTACTGTATAGAATTGCCACCTTGCTATATTACACATACAAATATGTATAGATAAAGTTATATACTAGTTATTACCCTAAAGGATCTTAAAGGTATCCTATGAAGGAAGGGACAAGAAATCGGTTCTCACTGCTTTACATGGAAATATATGAAGAACATCATTTCGCGTTCATCAAAACCTCCACCCATTTCCATATACTATCTAAGTGCCGTGAGAGAGTTAAGAGATGGCGCTGTTTCAATTCTATATAATTTGAAGTTAACTTTTACGCGATCGAATAAGTAGAAGATCTCGCAATCGATAGTGTATTTGTAAGAACAGCTCTGAAACAACATTTTTACGTTCCATCTTACTCTGGTGTTGTTGTTTTAACAGATCTGTTATAATACTATCACACAAAGGATGAGAAACGGTTTCTGCACACATAACGACGTCGTCTGTCGAATTGTATTTTTCTTCGTGAGGAACGGTTGGTAACCGATCGTGAAAAGTTACACGACAAATATGCAAAAGCACCGGTATCTTGTCTCGAGTCACCGTCACCAGTCGCAAGCAGTTCGCGTCACGTAAGCAAGCTGCGAATAACTGCGCAGTTGTCAAAATTAGAACCCAACATGATTATAAATAATATAATAATATAAGAACTTTGTAACAAAGAATAAATAAAAGTATTTTATTATATTAATATTACCCTTTTTTGGTTTCCACGTAAATAACTAAAATACAAATTTTAAATGATTCCGCCAATTTAAAACGAAAATAATCTTAAAAATAACGCGGCGGAGGAACGGTATATCATTTTGGAGGAACGGTAACGAACTCAGTGTTATGTTGTGCCCATCACTAGTCGTGACTAACTGATAGGTGTCAGGAACGCATTCACTGAACGGCCGTAGTTTAGTGTACGCTTAAACCATTGGACGACTTCACAGCGTACTTACGTGACGCAAACTGTTCCGAACAAGTGTATTTTTTGTAATAATATATTTTTGTAACATACAACACAGATGAAATGTGCCACAAAATATTTGGACCAATTCCGCTGTACACAATTATTTCTTTCTAATCTAATTTGCGACCAACGTCACGCTGTGCCTTCCTGCGGAACCGCGAGAAAGGGACAGCACTCCTTAGAATTATTAGACTGTTCGCACATTTGCTATTAACCCAAGCGACTAGGGGGAACACGGTTTTGTAAATTCAAATTCAAATAATCTTTAATCAAATAGTCCTTTAAAAGGCACTTTTGACGCGTCAATAATAAAATTATTATAATAAATTATTGACGCGTCAAAAGTGCCTTTTAAAGGAAGTGATTTGATGGTGATAACTACATTCGTAAACTTAAAACGAATATTGGCTAAATACTGTAATACCTAGAGATACGAGCGATATATTGTCAGCTGGGTATAGCCAATATGCGATCTGTCCAAATGCTAGTATTTTTGACGCAAGATTTGTGATTCAAAAAATTATATACAATCGAACGCACTGCGGTTTATTCCCGCGATTGTTCTTAAAACCGAAAACTTTTATATTGGTATTGGCCTAGTGGTAAAATGACAGACAATTTGAAATGCTTGCGCGTATTAGAGGATTTGCTGTTTCTATATTGTCATTAGTGCGGTAAAAAAGTGCGTTCTTGTAACTAAACTGAGCGGAGTGAAGTTAGCTTAATGCTCTGTTTTCAAATTGGCTTGATTGTAAAGTGAAAATTTTGTGTAAGATTGTGTAACAAATTTGGGATTGTAAATTGTTCATAGTACTGGACCCTGAATAATTCTATATTACATCTCTTATTATGACACCTACTACCATAATTGATGGTAGAGGGGGGGTCATAGAACATGAATAAAATAATGTACGAAGTGGTGTCTAAATTCGAAATGTAATGGAGAATTGGGCCCAGAACTGTCACAGCTTTGTGCTAGAGTTCATATGAGAGTATTAAGTGTTAAACACTATGTTATGTAATTGTTAAGGTTTTTAATACAATTTTTAAATAATAAGATCTTTCCATAATAAATTTCGTGTTGATGTTCATAAATTCATAATGACCACAATCAAAACAAGAATGTTGAAATTAAATAACAATTAAGTCCTTCGCAGACCATAGAGAGATATCCATACAGCAAGACTTAATCCAAACCTGCGATCCAAGTCTGCGAATGCGTTCAAAATTACAGCAACATTACAAGACGCGCAGATTGAGCAAGTCTTTTAAGTAAGAAACGGCGCGAGTTGGTTTGAGTTTGCCCTTAATAATCTATAATCATCAATATTGGATTTCAATCGCCACCCTTTGGACTCTAGAGCTTTCCAAAAAAAACCTTTCGATTAATTAGTGAAGGAATTGTAATAAAATTTTATTTTATTTAAGTTATAATAATATTTTTTTTTTATCAAATATAATGTTATATAAACTTAATCAGTAGGCTCAATTTTGTACTCCATCAGCAATATCCGGAACTTGTGCAGAAACACTGTCAGGATTCATTATTATTTTTATTTTTTATTATTTATAAAAAACCTGTATACACTCAACAAAAATAATCGTCGCGACACCACACTGTTCAATACGAAATAGAAATGAAAATATCTGGCTTGCTTTCTATAAGAGAGAGAGAGAGAGACAGACAGAGACACATGCGACGCCGCACAGCTTACAATAACAAAAAGTGTCGTGACAACTTTTCGTAAGAATTTTTTCCGTCTAGTCCCCTTTCACAACGCGCGATAAGGAACTTCGTTCAATTAAAGTAAATTCTTCTTGTTTTCATTGTAAGGGTCATACCATACTCGTAGACTTTCCTAAACACGAAGCTTTAGATGTGTAACGCGTTGTTACATTGTAATTTTACCACGAGTCTATGCGTGGTTCCGGAGTTGAGAGATACGCAGGAATAAAACGAACAAGGCACTTTCGCTATGAAATTCTAAAAATAACAATTTGGTACGTTACGTTTGTCAAATCAGATATCGTAATAATCTATTTACCAAAGTTTTCAATTGATGTAACGTGCTAGCAACGTTCGGTTAATCTGTCAAAGTATAAAATTGATTGACATTATGACGGTTGAAAAATCAAAAGCGGTGATAGCCTAGTGGTTAGGGCGTCAGCCTCCAAATCAGAGGTCGGCGGTTCGAATCCGGCCACGCACCTCTAACTTTTCGGAGTCGAAAAAAAAAAAAAAATTGCTTGATTCTTAATTTTTTTTTTTTACGGTGAAGGAAAACATCGCGAGGAAACCTGCACGCCTGAGAGTTCTCCATAATGTTCTCAAAGGGGAGTGAAGTCTGCCAATCCGCACATGGCCAGCGTGGTGGACTATGGCCAAACCCTTCTCATATTGAGAGACCCGTGCTCTGTAGTGAGCAGGTAATGGATTAATCATGATGACGGTTGATTATACATATAAATGACAGATTAACGCTTACGTTGAAGCGACGGTTTTTTTATTTGAAAACTTACAATAAGGTATCGGATGTATTCCTTCATATCTCTACTGCGCTTCGTTGTTTAAAAACACGTATCCAAATGATTTTCACACACCATATCGACTCAACACCGACACAACTGAAATTAAAGCATTTGAATGTGAACGAATTACCTATGTGTCTTTTTTTTTGAGATAGGTTTGCGCTTGACGACAATCAGTACCAGTAGGCACTGATGAGGTCTAGGTTGGAGCGCGCTTACCTAGAAAATGCCTATTCACCCTTCCCTTGAAGGAACTAAGGTTATACGTGGCTGGAAACAGATGCTGGAAGAGAGTTCCATACCTTAGCGGTTCGATTCAGAAATGTTGTTCCAAATCGTTTCGTCCAAATAGGTTGGATTTTAACCACGTAAGGGTGCCAGCGCTAACGATTCCACAAAGTTCTGTGGTAAAACGGTTATTATGTATGTCTATAGTAGACATACATCATTCGTACGTAATCAGAATATAAATTATATATTAATACTATATTTTCAGTAGAGTCGGTTGTTGAGCCGATATGATGCGTAGAGTTTATAAGGCTTCTCTAAGGTTTGTAAACGTATGTCACTATAAATAAGAATAGAATTAAAATTTTTGATTCCTTGTGAATTCAGTATTTCATATAGGTATCCATCGCAGTTCGCTGTCTCCTTAAGTCTCACGTGAAGGTTTTATCTTCTTTAACTTTTAAACGGATTGCAAATACCTAATGATTATGATTAATTAATTTATGTAATTAAAGCATGTAATTAATGCAAACTCATGTGAGTTACCTTGAGTGACCTTGCTATATTTTACTTCGGCATATGAGCAAATGGCAAAAGCACTGATGCGCCAATGCCCTCGAAAGCATATCAAATATATTTCACGTAATACAAAACTACCGTCGATAGTTACTCGCAACTTGTACATGGTGAGGTTTCGAACTACAGTTGATGGTGAGATTTCGAACTACAGTTTGTCATATAGTTCGCTAGGAACTACGTCAGTGAACGTTTGCAAACCTTAAAAAAGTTAATTATAATTCCGTTGTTGATTGTTTGTTGTAGATGAGGACGTGTTGTATATTGTAATGCTAAAATTAGGAATTATTTGAACAATGTGATGCGGTATAAGAATCAGTTAAGTTTCATATTTTATAATGAAATTATATGAGCTATGTAAATATTTAACAAAAACACAAAATAAAGTTATTAATTTACTAAAAAAATATATTTCTTTTATTTCAACTTCCTTATATGTTGTACTCATAATATGGTTAATGGTATGAGAATTTTAATTTTGCTACAGATCGCGGCAAGTACCTAAGTCTAGCTCTGAACGAAACGTGTAAGGAATAGCTGCGCATGGAAAAAATTAAACATCGTGGATGTTTCAATTGTGGACTATGATGCCCGTGTCAGATTTAGGCTTAAATAATGATGACTAATAAAATTAAGCTTTATCATATTATTTATTTAAAATATAAATGTAATTTTTTCACTTGAGAATATTAAATATTTAACCACTAAAAATCAAGCAAAGAATCTACTGAATTATTTTGTGTTAGAATCTTAAACTAAAAAGCTAAATTTGTTTATTAAATATAAAATAATTAGTTGCATCGTTTGTTTGTTGACTACGTTCCTCGAAGTTTTCAAGATTTATTAGATCGACAAAATAATAGAGATTATTAACCTTGTGTGCGCTTTTAGCTTTACTTGTATAGATTTTCGGTTTGGACCAAACATTAAGTAGGTAATTGGCTTTTTCATTCAAGATGTACGGACTGAACCTAGTTGTACGTAGTTGGGTCTTTGACGTTGTCTTCCCTTACGTGTCGGAGATAACTCTAGTTACATGCCAGCCGCTAGGACGCGAATTCGTGTGAAACCGAGTCATTTCAGACTACGAAATAAGAAAAAGTAAACTTTATACAGTCTTTCGTCCCGAATATTTTTACGTAATATTTTATTACTTACATAAGCCTTAAAAGATATCGAAATCAAATACGAGTCACTGACAAAAAAATTGCCTTTTTAATAAATCTTAGTTCGAGGCGAATCACTACTCAATATCAGTGTAGGCTTTAACCCTAGCGATATTTGTATGCTAATGACTACTGTAATTTAACAACTGTGTAGATTGTGGGGGAATCTAGGCCATTGACGTAATATGTTAAATCTAGTACGGTATGTTTTAAAACAGTAAAATACATATATTATTATATCAAATCAAATCAATATTTAATTATTCATGTGTACCTAATACAATCGCGAATATTGAGCGTTCATATAATATATTTTATATCATTTTAGTAGTTCTATCGTCTTCGATATTCGAAAACGACTGTATGACTGTCAGATTACCAATCTTAAATTAACGGTACTGTTGTACTTAAAACAAATTAATCATATAACTTAACAGAAAATAATTATAAACTATTACACATACAGAATATCTCTGTATCTAAGTTTTATATATATATAAATTTTAAGACAATTGTTTATTTAATTTTTAACAAAAAAGTAGTGCAAAGAAGGATGCTGTTTGCATTATAAGTTAACATTTCTAACCACAACCATAAAGACTTGACATTTCAAAAGTACTTAAAAAGTGACTTAGAAATTTAGAGTTTTTAATTGAATACAAAATTTTATGAGTCTATAAATAGTTCTCTCCTTTCGATAAAAGATCATAAATATGTAGGTACTGAAAGTAACCTGGAAGCAGGTAAAATAAAATAAATGAAACTTTTTTTTCTTTTTTTACAGATTCACTAATAATATTACAAATGAAAAAAAATATATATAGTTAATTGCCATTATACAACTTTACAATAAATAAATTTCTTTTGATATACAGACCAGACAAGTGTATATAAACTTACACAGTACATCAGCCTGAATAGGCACCCACAATATCTGTGCCTATTCAAGCTGATTACTGTTCGCTTATCTAAATTTAATAAAAATGTTGATTTAAAAAAAAACTTCTTTCACTATTTGTTACACATAAATACATTTAAACCTTGTGATATCAATATCTGTACTTAAAAAATGGTAATGAAAATATTTTTATTCAATATTACTATTTTTTTCTTTTTGCCACAACTAATTATTTAAGAATAAATTTTGCACTGTTGATTGCAAGCAAACTTCTGTTACTATTTACTGCACAAAATATTTTAAAGTAAGTAACATTTTTTTTCTATTTTTATTCATCAGTACTATATCATTGATTAACCACTGAAATACTATTGTTTTAGCAGACATGGATCCCCTAGCGAGTGATGAAAATGCAAGTTACAGCCTAATACATACTTGCTGAATGTGATCATGCTTAATCAGCTATTCAACTGATTTATTCTAGTAAAGCATTATAATGGTATAAAGTTACTAGGTATGGCTTACTGTGGGTTATTAGCTATCTTCTCATGTATTTAGGTAGGTACTACTAAATGTATTAAAATGGGTTAAAATAAAATATGAAGTTAAATCCTCAAGTTTATTAGTAATAAATAATACACTTAAATGCAATAATACTGTAATATTTACTTAGATATATGAAGTCTATTCAGGATATTAACAAAAAAGTTTAATGCTGGATACTTATTGCAGGCTGACATCAATGTAACTTTGGTGACAGTTAACACATTTGATAACAAGTAACCACCAATAGCTCCTAAGTAACATGGTATCGGCCATTGCTGCCAAGGTGTGTTCCAATCCAGAGGTATTACAACTGCTCCAAGCCATGCACCACAAACTGTCATCAGAGCGTTATTGACCAGCATAGCAATTACTGTGTTTCGGGCAAACATTTTAACGCCAAACAAAAGTTGCATGGCTGACTCAACGCCTGTATGAGCTATTAATGGAAATATTGTTAATAAAGTAAGTAGGCTAGATAACAACAATGTCCCATCGTGATGGTCTAAAACTGGGGCACCAAACAAAATGATTGTGATGAAGAAACAAAATACAACTCCAAATAAAAACACTATAGATTTCATGAGCTCGCTAGCTCTGTTTTTGCTCTTCTTCTTAATTTGCAATTCATTAGAGTTTAGGTAAAAGGATTTCATCAACTCCGCCAAAAATATAAGCACCAGGATGTAGAAAGACGAGGCATCTCCAACTGAATATAGCAGACCCTTGTAGGATATTACGGTCACAATGCTCGGCAGGTAAATACATGTTATCAAACTGGTAATGGTAACTCTTCGCAGTTCTAAGTGATTATTTAGCGAGAACATTGTTGCAGTATAACAGTTACAATTTCATTTCATTCTTTTAGTGAGGAATGTTATCCTTATCAAGTGGTACTATATTTGAAATTTTAGGGTTGACAAAAGATAAATATTGTCATTTATCGAGAACAGTTGACAAATAGATCACAGATCAACAATCAATTTATTTTAATGTTGGTTGCTGTGAACATAGTATCGATCCTAGAGTTATCTAGTCTATGATATGACTACAAAATTAATTTAATTCGAATCTGACGGATGTAGTGCACAAACGCTCTTTGTATTTAATGTTGCAACACATAAATGACATTGACAACATCAACCACGGCAAACGAGTGGCAACATCCACCACTTGACAATTCGGAATCATAATAAAAAAATTTGACGTGGAGACTGGAGGCGATAGTATAGGAAAACATTTATTCAAACATAATCGATATGACGACACGTACTTTATAAATGAAGGCGGTCGTGTTTTGAACTACCAGTCGTAAACGTAACTTCAGCGAGACGTTCGGCTACAGTGGGAGCCAACGTTGTACGTGGAGAGCATCGCTAAATCGTATAAACACTATTCAGTATTCTATATTGTCGTAAGTGTGGAGTGAGTGTCATCGATTACATAAAATGCCTTGCCCTTTCCTAGGATCAATGAATCAAGGATTCGTGCGGAATTACGGCAGCGCCCTGCTCAAGCAATATGGGAATCTGTGCCCAATACTTTCGCGAGGTTTCCGCTCGCTCGGGGTCGACGAGACCAAGTGCCCGTTCATACAGGAGGCTCCGAAGGAGATGACCGAGGACATCAAGGAAAGCGCGCCGACGTACCAATACGAGAAGTTCTTCAGTGAACAGATCAACGCCAAGAAGAAGGATTACTCTTACCGAGTGTTTCGCAAGGTGTCCCGTCTGGCGGCGGAGGGTATGTATCCTCAGGCTTTGGAAGGAGCCGATAACCACCGTGTGACGGTCTGGTGCGCTAACGACTACCTCGGAGCGTCCCGTCACCCCGTGGTCCAGGACGCGGCCATCTCCGCCATCAAGTCGTACGGAACAGGTGCGGGCGGTACTCGTAACATCGCGGGCAACTCTCAAATGACTGAAAAACTTGAAGAAGAAATTGCCAAACTCCACAAGAAGCCTGCCGCTTTAATCTTCAGTTCCTGTTTTGTTGCAAATGATGCAACTTTATCAACTTTAGCTAAAATAATGCCAGGTTGTATAGTGTATTCGGATGCTGGCAACCATGCCTCTATGATACAGGGAATCAGGAACAGCCGGGCTCCTAAGCATATATTTAGGCACAATGACCCCAACCACCTTAGAGAATTGTTATCAGCATCACCAGCCGGTGTACCGAAGCTAGTCGTTTTTGAGACTGTTCACTCTATGAGTGGAGCTATTTGTCCTTTAGAAGAAATGTGTGATATTGCTCATGAGTATGGGGCGTTGACCTTTGTAGATGAAGTACATGCAGTAGGGTTGTATGGGAAACACGGCGCTGGAATTGGGGAAGAGAGAGGTTTGGAACACCACATAGATATTGTGTCAGGAACTCTGGGTAAAGCCTTTGGGAATGTAGGAGGATACATTGCTGGCTCTTCTCTTCTCATCGATACAATCAGGTCATTGGCTCCTGGGTTTATCTTCACAACAGCTCTTCCGCCACCAACTTTAGCAGGCTCTCTAGCGGCCATACGCCTCCTAGCTAGCGGAGAAGGCAGAAGTATGAGAGCAAAACACCAAGGAATTGTTCGCTACCTTAAGCTGTCGTTACTCATAGCTGGTCTTCCCCAAATGCCATCTGTGAGTCACATAGTACCAGTGCCAATAACTGGAGCAGACAAGGTTGCCATGGTCGCTGAATCCTTGATGAAAAGAGGGCATTATGTGCAAGCCATAAACTACCCAACGGTAGCTAGAGGAGAGGAACGCTTGAGGTTTGCACCAGGGCCACACCACACTCCTGAAATGATTGACAGCCTCGTCACTGCCTTGATTGAATCATTCCATGAAAATAACATAAGTTTCGACCAGTTTATGGTCAACGGCGCTTGTCGTGAATGTAGTATGGAGTACAAAGTCGATGTCCCATATGAAGAACCATACAAATACACCATGATTGCTGCATAATTGCAATAAAACAGATGGCATACAAAGCTTCTCTTAAGCCAGATTTACATTGGTTCAGTTACTAGCTTGAAATACTCTTAATCAGATTTATAAAAAGAAACTAGATTGGATTCTACACTTATAATAATTACTAATTCATTGGTTATCTAGTACTTATATCAAATTGATACAAAAATGTTAATTGTTATTGTTCAATGTTAATCTGTCTTTCTATGTGCAAGATTAAAAATGCCATAAATAATATGTTAATATATTGCAAAGTTTATTTTCAGTTGTTATACTACGGTGTGGTTTTATGGTAGGGATAAATAAAAGTATGGCATAATTAGGCTGTGGTATTATTTATTTTTCCTGTAGTTACACTGTAGATCTTATTTTTTGTGCAAATTCACCGCAATCTTTTTGAAGTTTTCCTTTTTTGCCACTAACATATGAAAACTCCTTATGCTGTAGAACTGCATTTAACTTAAACAATCGTCTGATTACAAAGTTGCTGCTTTAACCAATAGCAAGTTAAGCAGATTGCGTTTCCACTTTTTCTATTTATTGTAAATTTTGCTAAAAATATATATTTGAATTTTCAAATTACATATTTCAATTATTGAATGGAAACTGAGACATGCATGAAAACCAATGAGAAATACATTTTTAAATTGGGCAGATAAACGAAACGCCATTTAAGTTTGCTAATTTAATAACATACAAGGTGCTCTAATTGAAAATCTTCGTAGGTACTACACGTCTCCGCTCTTATCAATTTATGGATGAGGGAATATCCCGTAAGGATTAATAGATATCAACGCGGTCTACCATCACAGCGTGTTTCTCTTTAATCCCAGTACTTAATAACTCCGTCCCAACCCGCAGTGAGCAGTCTGCTGGGTTCGTGAGGATGCCACAGTGAGGTGATGCAGACGCCGTCGTGAGCCTTCCATTTCTTATAAAGTTTCGTGGTCTTCCAGTCCCATATGTAGCATTTACCGTCTGCATCCCCAGACACTAGGTAGCTGTAACAAACAAATATCACGCTTATTAACCAGGTATCTCACCGCGTACTATTCAGTAGTGTTTACTCACAAAAACATTACTCTACCGTACCGTGTGGGAAGGAAAAAAAATAACCTTGAGAACGTCTTAATGTCTAGAATTAATCCGTACTATGAAGAAAATCTTAATATCCTAGGCCGAGATCTATAAAACGCCCTTACGAACTTGAGAGTTAAAACCGATAAATTTATGTTTCCGGCATAAATCTGTCTTCTTTTAAGGTTTACTCTGGCTAAGAAAATTCTAAGTTCACTCAATAGATCTCAGCTTTAGACGGAAGCTATAAAAACATACCTATACACATTATTTATCCATCGTTTGACAAGACGATGGATAAGTAAAGTGTTTTAAATATAGCTTTGAATATACTCGTTTTTAACATATATGCAAAGCTATATTTTTTCTCAACAATAAAGATTTTTCATATTTTTATCAGTTTTTCAACATTTCCTCTCTGATTCAACCATAGCTTAACCCTTGCGCTTAAATAGCGTAACGTCAAAATCATTTCTCTCATTATAATTAGCTTTATTGGGTTTATATTATATTACCGTTCAAACCATAATTATTGAGTTAGTGATAATAAGTGAGACCTTTACGCGATCTCAGAAGCACGCTGAATAGGTAACGTCAGTCTAAGGGGTTTAAAGCTGCGATGTTTCGCAAATATGTTGAAATATATAACCTACCTATGATATCGGTGCCATGTTATAAAAGGCAATTTTTGCATTCTAATTCGTGCTAATGACGACATATTGTTATGGCTATGAAATACGATCGGTCAGAGAAAGCTTAGAAACATGGCGATGCCTGCCTTTACACAGCAGAGTAACATAGTTTAACAAATTTTGAAGTTCAAGTTATAATGAGCAGTGGTCCAATAATAATTGATGTTTGTATAATAAAAATATTTTTTATACAATTGGCAACTCTAAATCGGGTTAAATTAGGTCCCAGTTACTTTGGAAGTATTTTGATAGCCGAAAACTATTTCTTGATTACTACTAGCGGGTATATTGTACATAATGCATATTGTATTATAAGCGTTCAAGCTTGTCAGGTCAAGTTGGTTTCGGTTTGGTTCGAATTATATTTTATCAAAAAAAAAATCGACACCATTTTTAAAACAGGTTCTATCAAAACAACGTGAAATTGTGTTCGCAAAAAACGGATAAGAATAAATTTTGAAGTAAAACATTTAAAATTTTCCATCTCCTGCTATTGAATAAAATTAGAAAATTAAAATAACATACGATGGAAACAAAACTCCGTGGGACTCTTTGATGGCGTATTATCTTAATTAATGAGCATATTTACCAAGACTAGATCATTGACCCCGACTGTACGTCGACATTTTTGAAGTTAGTTTTTGGAGTTTGATAATCTGTGGACTATCTCATCATTATTAATCTTATATCATAACTCGTAATGAACAATTTATCCAAAAACATTCCTAATTCTAAATAATTTTTTGCTTCAACATTTCTACAGTAAGGTGCTACATATTTTTGGTAGTACAATGTCAAGTCAAACGACTTGTCTAATCAGACAAGTGGCAGTAAAAAAGAAATATCAATGGCATAATTGTAACACCAGCTAATAAAACAGTTATAATTTCCAAACGGTTGTATTAATCAAACAAAACTAATAAAAATTGCAAAAATTGCTCCTTTAGCTTTTTGACGACCTTTATAATCTGACAGCGCGCGCGCTGTCAGATTATAAAGTTGGAGGTCCTGGGTTTGATTCCCGGCTCGAGTCTGGTCTGGTGGGAGGCTTCGGCCGTGACTAGTTACCACCCTACCGATAAAGACGTGTCGATAAGCGATTAAGCGTTCCGGAACGATGTCGCGTAGAAACCGATAGGAGTATGGGTTTACCATACCCCTCACAGGTTAGCCCGCTACCATCTTAGACTGCATCATCACTTACCATCAGGTGAGATTGCCGTCAAGGGCTAACTTGTAGTGAATAAAAAAAAAAAAAGCTAAATAGGGCATTCAATTCAAGCTTGTATGTATACTAAAGCTCTGTGATATCCCAAACACTGTTAAAGTTATTACACCCATCTTTTTGCGTGAAGGTTAAAAAGTTTATCATTAGGTATTCACTGATATTACGGATGATGTACAACTGAGATGACACGTAAACGACTATGTTAATAATAATTTGGGATATTTGATTCAAAACATAATACGATAAGTAATAAGTTGACTTAAAATAATGAGCGATAAAAGAATTATTATACGTGTAAAAACATATGAAACATCACCAGATTTTTAGGGTTCCTCACCTCCAGAGAGATAGGAAGGTCAGGGTCACCTAGCATTTATTTCGGCAACATGTATTATAAAATATACAGCATTTCGAAGTGTCACATTCGCTTTTTTTTTAAATATTTAAGTCAGGTATCCTGGCGTTAAATGATTATCGTCGTTAATGAGCCACTGCTGCATCAGAGGGGCCAATTAATTTCGGGAATCGAACCCATTACCTACACGTTAAAACAATGCACGCGCTGCGCCACGAAGGTCCTCTTCTTAATTCTAAAGTCAACTTAACTGACTGTCAGTTTTTTTTACACACTACAAGTTACCCCTTGACTACTATCTCACCTGGTGGTAAGTGATGATGCTGCCTAATCCTAGACCATACCATCCGGTAGCGGGCTGACTTGTTAGGACTATGATAAACCTACGCCCCTAATTGGTTTCTACGCAACATCGTGCCGGAACGCGGAATCGCTTGGCGACACGTCGTTGTCGGAAGGGTGGTAACTAGCCACGGTCATAGCCTCCTATCAGACAAAAGTCAGTCCGGCAATTTACGATGTTTTCAGAGTAATTTCAGAATTAATGAAATAAAACATTTCCACACTTCTATACTAATATTATAAGTGATCATATGGTATTACTGCTACTACAGAATTACTGGTCTTTTATAAATCTAATACAAAATACGCAGAAAAAATATTCATAGTACGGGACCCTCTCCGTACCAGTTCGAATCGGATTTGATTAGATTTTGCTAATGTTTTAAATGAATGTAATTTTCCCAACCGGATTCTGCCTAGGCCGAGATGCGAGGTGAGGTAAGTACACATTCGCAACGCGGAGCAGCAGAGGTCATCCATACTAAAAACTAAGCTCATGAGTTTATTTTGTATGTTTGTTTATTGGAAGACGCCTCTGTACCTATCTGGTTCTGTTTTTTTCCATTAAGTAGACCAATTGATGAAAGTCGTAGGGCTGTTTAATATCCATTATATATGATACGTAGGAGATGAGAAGACAGTCGAGTAACTACGTCTAAAGGGAATAAGAAATAATTCTGATTTAACGTGTAAAATACTATAGAGCATATATTTTTTTTTTTACACGAACTGATTCAATTGGGAAAACACTGTTCTTGCCTTTATCCCACGCTATGTGGGATAAGCTCATCAAGTCTCCTGCTTGCACTCACTTCTATCAGCCGCTAACTAACTCATTAACAACATTATACCCCTTTTACACGCATATCCTTTTTCACGCAATCCAGCTATCTTCTTTGGGCTTCCTCTACTTCTTTGCCATTTTACATACATAATTTTAACATTCTTTTCGTAACATTGCTTTCTAAATCTAAAAAACTATGACTATTACTAAAGGTGTTTGGTTTCAATACCTTTGCTAAAAGATTGTATATATAGTATAATACAATAATTTGGCAAAGGTGACGATTTAGCTCCATTTTTGTGTTCAACTTAACACCAAATTTAATGCAGCACCGGCCAGATTCGAGGGCCCAGGACTACTGGCAAAGACATGCCATCCAAGCGATATTCATTGATCAACCCATTACCGGCTCACTACAGAGCACGGGTCTCCTCTCAATATGAGAAGTATTTGGCCATAGTCCACCACGCTGGCCATGTGCGGATTGGCAGACTTCACACGCCTTTGAGAACATTATGGAGAACTCTCAGGCGTGCAGGTTTCCTCATTTTTTTTTTAAACGCACATAATTCCGAAAAGTTAGAGGTGCGTGCCCAGATTCGAACCGCCGACCTCTGATTAGGAGACTGACGCCCTGACCACTAGGCTATCACCGCTCTTAAACAAGCGATATAAACGAATATAAATATAACAAGTAAAATCAGATCAAGAGGATGGGTTGAGTCGGCAACGCATTGGTGCCTTCTTTGGTGCTCCAGATTTTAATGGTCGACGTTAATCTATATACTTCCCGTCCCGTCTGATGTAAATATAAAAAATTAGGCGTTAATTTTTTTTTAATAAAATCCATAATACAAGGTATGTGTTTTTCGTTCGGAACACTACGTGTGCGCGTTTTTTTTAATCTACGTCAATGAAACGCATCCTCCTTGAATAATATTATGCAAGATCGAGTTACTTAACTAATTTCCTGTTAGCGAAATGGTTTTCTAATTAATTAGTTTACGTTAATTATGATAATTGAAACATGATGCCGTACTGAGATAATTAGCTAATGATCATTGTTGAGGACAAATGAAAATTTAATTAACCGACGTCGCTTAACTTCGGTGATCGGACGAGATCTGACATGTCCAATGTGGTATGGACGTTGGCAAAAACACGGAACCCTTAAAAGTACCTAACTAAAGCCCATCTTGTAAAGTTGGAACACAACAAATATTTGCGCAAAACAATATCTGCACCACAAACTGAATGCCGGATTGGCCTTGCGTTATTTAGTTAGGTGCAACACAAGGTTTGTGTTAATAACCACGTTTCACGATACTATTATGAGCACACTTCACAACTCGGATAGAGATGTATTTGTGTAATATAAATTGCACCACTTACATCTCGCTTCTGCTATGCAGTTTTACGCCTTGCCAGACAGAGAGATCGCACTCTTACTCCATTGTTATAAGTTTAAATACATAGTTGGTTAAACACATACATAGTTGGCGGTCTGGTGGGAGGCATCGGCCGTGGTTGGTTACCACCCTACCGACAAAGACGTGTCGCCAAGCGATTTAGCGTTCCGGCACGACGTTGTGTAGAAACCAATTAGGAGTATGAGTTTACCATTCCCCTAACAGGTTAGCCCGCTACCATCTTAGACCGCATCATCACTTACCTTCAGGTGAGATGCAGTCAAGGGCTAACTTGTGGTGGAAAAAAAAAACAAGTTATAACTCAATATTCTTAAAAAAAAAACTTTTTTCTGTGCTGGTACAATTTAAGCGTAAGCAGGTAGTATATAGAGTACAGTAAGGTACTCGTAGTTAATAAGATATACCTACCTAATTAAATGATGTGTACGTTAGATTACTACCTCCGAACTGATATATATTTTATTGCAATTTTTCATCTGTCTCATCTAGTCCTTCCTGACAAATAATTTCTACTCCCAAGTAGCCAAAAAAGTAGTTTCGTTTGTCATTTTTTTTTAAACACCACAAGTTAGCCCTTGAGAGCATCTCACCTGGTGGTAAGTGATGATGCGGTCTAAGATGGTAACGGACTAACCTGTTAGGGGTATGGTAAACCCATACTCCTAATTGGTTTCTAAACGACATCGTGCCGGAACGCTAAATTGCTTGGCGACACGTCTTTGTCGGTAGGGTGGTAACTAGCCACGGCCGAAGTCTCCCACCAGACAAAAAACATTATGAAATACGGAGCTCCATAAACTTCAAAAAATGCGGACTTCTTGGTATGTATAAAGAACATAATAAAGACATTATAATTGAAAGTAAACTATAAAAATTCAAAGGGCAGCTCAAGATTAAAAAAAAGAGCCTCGTATCTTAAAATAAGAACGACAATTAAAGGGTACGTGTTTTAAATGTCTCGGTACATTTTGAAAAATATATTTTATATATACCTTTTTTAAAAATATAAGTATGTATAGAATCTTAGTTTTGTGTACGCATATATGCTGCTTGAAAGACGCCCCTTCCACCACAGAAAGTAAATTATTACATAGTTTTAAATATTCACTAGAAGCTACTTTTCGGACGTCTCTAGTTGTTTACTATGTTAATAATAAAATAAGGTTTATAGTCAAACCATTGCCGGCTCACTACAAAGCACGGGTCTCCTCTCAATATGAGAAGGGTTTGCCCATAGTCCCACGCTGGCCATGTGCGGATTGGCAGACTTCACACGCCTTTGAGAACATTAAGCTTAATTTGCTGTAATCCTCGTAAAACAGGCAATTCTAAGCAATTGAACGCCGTGAATTCAACAGCTCCAGAGGATGTTCCCGTGTCGAAACGGATCGTATTAGTATTTATAAAGCTGTAAGTAGACAAAGCGATACCGAGCTTCTTGATCTTATCAATGGTATGTTATAGGAGCGGGGAATTGACCCCAGGACTTCCCACTTTATTATCCGGAACACTGCACTGCGAGGGACGTGCGTTCTGTGAAGTCGTCGCCTAAGCCGAGGTTCGGCCTAACAGGAGGCGGACCTTAGGCAGACGTTCCCTTTGTTGAAGCCCTAGCAGAGCCCCCTAGGGCTCTGCTAGGGCTTTTTTCTGAAGCTCGTCAAACAGCCCGGTTACACTGTCGCAACCAATAGGGTTAGTACAGCTAATAGTCAGTCCGAAAAAAAAAACAGTCAATAGCTATTCGAAGGTCTTATTCCTTGCCATCAGTAGTAATTGTAGATTCTTTATATTTATATATCTATAATTTGATAATATTAAACTTTTGTCCTGCTGTGCAGTCAATTAGAATTATAATTAGATATAGAACATGTCACTAAGTTAAGATTTAATTATAAGGATTGTAATTTGTTAATATTGTCAAAAAAAAAAAAAAAAAATAATTAGCAGTCAAGCTCACTATACTACTAAAATTATAAACGCGAAAGTTTGTGAGTATGGACGGATGGATGTTTGTTACTCTTTCACGTAAAAACTACTGAATGGATTTTTATGAAACTTTACGATAATATAGCTTATACATCAGAACAACACATAGGCTACAATTTATAAAGATAGTGAATGGTCCAAAATATGACGACAAGTGTCAAGTAAGTAGGTCTACCATCTGCGTGATAATTTTATTTATTTATATTACTTTATTCCAATCTATAGGACATAACATACAAGAAAAAGACAAAAACAAATCACTAATAGTGATCTCTTCCAGGTATCCATTTCGTTGAAGCCGATGAATAAAAATCACACGGAAGTTGCAAAAAAATAAAAAATAAAAGAATACTACATATATAAAATAATAACAATATACAAATAATTTTAATGTCCTAATGTCAGTTATTTTCTACGCCACGCTCATATTAGCTACTCGAAATACTAACGCTAACCTGCGCAGACGATGTCTCGGGCACCAGCTAGTAATAAATATTAATAAAACAATAAGTATAGACATTAAGTCAAAGTGCTAAAGTGGTAACGCCAGTCGCTCCCTTAACGAGAAGGCAGTAGCGGTCACTGTGACCCAACATGGTCGGGTATTATTAGACACAAAAAGTTCTGACATACCACTGTGAAGGGTGAAAGATCTGAACAGAATTGCAATTAAAACCACATACAATACTAGCTTTTAGCTTCGGCCTCGCCTGGGTCTGGGGGTTTCCTTCATCATTCTTAGACACATTACAATCAAATTTCAAATTCAAATTCAAAATAATATTTATTCAAATAGTCCTTAAAAAGGCACTTTTGACGCGTCAATAATTTACAAAGTAATTTTCTTGGTGATAACTATATTCGTAAACTTAAAACTAAAGCTATAAGGGTTCCAAACGCGCCCCGGTCCAAGAAGAAGCCCACAACAAACTTAGCCGGGGTTTTTCTTTTTTTTTCGTTATCACCATCTCACATAATCAATAAAATGAATAATAAACTATAGTACCTATGGAGATAGAGCAATTGAAAAACTTGAATTTATCAATATTTTTATGAACATACATTAAATTTTCATATATATATATTGGCTATGCACTGTCATTATTAATTTATTAATCTGTGACATTACACTGGGAAAAGTCTTTTCTAATATTAAAAATTTTGTGCGTAGTCTTCTAACCTGGTTCTAATTCTCGGATTATAATAGACAGACATTTGTGCCGATTATATTGAACATAATTTTTTGAAATAAACTATACGACTAAGCGTAGATTTGTTGACTCAATAATGAATTGGCCCCATCATTACAAATTTCTAAAAAGGTTAAGGCTAGAATTAACAGGAAATAAGTAAATAAATAAATAAATCTGAGTGATAACAGATACACAGCCCTCCTTATCAACTGGGAACATTACGAAAAGGTAAGCATGCATAGATTTATCTTCGATGTAAACATTTTATGTTTATAGTTAGATTTATCATTATTTCGCTCAGCTTCTGAGTTTATTATAATATCAAAACATACAAACAAACTCTTCCTCTTCATAATAGTTCTATAAAGATAAGTAGACTGGTTATAAAGAAACTTTTTTGTGCAACGTGCAATGCACTAGGTACATCTCCGTCCCTTCATTTAACACTTTAAGCATGAAACACACAGACGCGGGCTTTATTAAGTTGCGACGTTGTATAGAAATCTACTTTTCGAAAACCTCGCCCGGCGAACCGTCTTCGCCCTCGCCTCTGTGTGTCTAGGGTTTAAGATAGAAAAAACAAAAACTTAAGTATAGTCACTAGTCAAGTTTATCGTGCGACGTTTTTCAAAAATCCAATAAAAAAATGAACCGGTCCGCGTATCTTTAAATAAACAGAAAACCAGAATTCAAAGGGTAAATAGCTTCATGTATTTGTAAAGTACACTGTAAAAGAACCTTCTACTGATTAATTAATTCCAGCGTATTTAAATTTCACTAGCCGTAGCCGCGACTCTGTGTACGATATTCGATTTCGTATGAGATTGAGAAATGTAACGCATAGAAATGCAAGCACTCACATTCCCGCACTATCTTTCACACACCCACACAAATACACACACTCGAACGCACACACGCACGCACGCAAGCACGCACGCACGCACGCACGCACGCATGCACGCTCGCACGCACGCATGCACGCAAGCACGCACGCTGTTGTTATCTTTTTTGTATTCACAACTGTTTAAGACTATTATTATAATTTCTGTTCATAATTTAAAATTTAAGAAATCTTTTGTGGCTTTATGTAAAACTAAGATTAGGACTGTTGCAATAATTTTGTATGCTGTTGATTATGAATAAATTAATTAAAAAAAATGTTCCCGCCCACTTGCGCCGGCTAACTGGGAGGTACGTTGTACTGCACAAAAATGTTGAACAGATCTTGGCAATAGACGTATAACATTTGTAGATCGCAGCTCAAGGGAATTGGCAAAGGTCAGCACCGACAAGATCTCAAACATACGTATTTTTTTACGTAGCGTGTTTCAAAGTCCACCAACACCACGTAGGCTGTTATTATCTATGACACCATTATCTATGATACTCTAACACAATTATTAATATATTTATTTTTAACCACCTTAATTTAATTTAATTTTATATTTTAACCTAACTATTTAAAGTCTTATCAAAAGTCAACAAATGGGAATAGTACTTAGTAACAGTTCAAATATGACTGAAAAGTTTAGTTTGTAATCGATTATTATAGTTTATTATATTTATTCCTTCTATATTTTTATATTAGTATGTATTTATTATGGAAATTATTTATTTATAATATTTTCTAATAGTATGTAATTATTAGAATGTATATATGTATAAGTGTTGCTATTTCCCGTCTTTATTTCTGTCAGTTTCTTTCAAAAAGGTGGCCTGGAAGAGATCGCTTTAAGTGATAAGGTGATCGCCTTTTGCTTTCATATTATGTATTTCTTGTAATTTATTGCATACATATTGAAAGGAGAACCCTTTCAATATGTATGCAATAAATTGTATAAATAAATAAATAGTTTATTGTCATTGGAAATCTGAGGGATTTATTTACCCATTAATGAAATCGATAATTTTTCTCGATAACAAAATGAAATCGAAACCAATCGATATTCTTGGGTTTTTTTGTATGATTTCGGGATATCATAACGCAGCAGCGATATACAAGTAAAATTAAAAAAAACTACCATTGTGTGTACTTAATAATATCTGTTATAAATAAAGCACTTAATATTCTTAGAAAATCTGACTGAGATTACCTTACTAACATAATTAAAGGGCACAAAAAGTTTCAAATGATAGATAAGTGTGATACTTTCCTATCAACAGAACATAACCCAACTTTTGTTTTCTAAGGTTTCCAATTTTAAAATTATAGTTGTTTATACTTCACCGTTGAAGCAAGTGATATTTACAACGGTGAAGGAAAACATCGTGAGGAAACCTGCACGTCTGAGAGTTCTCCATAATGTTCTCAAATGCGTGTGAAGTCTGCCATTCTGCACATGGCCAGCGTGGTAGACTATGGCCAAACCCTTCTCATATTGAGAGGATACCCGTGCTCTGTAGTGAGCCGGTGATGGGTTGATCATGATGATGATGATAGAAAAAAACTCTCATAATGTCTATGGCCTATAGTTTATATATACGTCAAATTAGTGAAAGATTCACTACAAACAGATGTGGCTGCGGTGACATTAGAAATAAATCATGCTGATCAACCGGTACAAACGATTGCGCTTTGTGAATATAATAAGATAATTTAGCAGCATTGTGTTAAGTATATCAAGGATATGTCAAAATTCTACGGTCATACAAAATACGATATATATTTAAATGAAATCCAAGTTTATTCAGTCTAATAGGTTATCAGAGGTTTTTTATACATTATAACAGATACATTATTATGAGGTTGTAGTGATAACTCCTAAATCTAAAGCTACGGGCTCATAAGAATCCCACAACAAACTCAACTTGGTACCTATTCAAACATTTGTAAACGGTTTCTCGTTTTTTTAACTCCTTTATTAGCTAATGTATAAACAACTGTTACACTCCGCAAGTGACGTCTATGTATAAAAAGCGCAAATCACGATTAAAATCATGGTAAGAAGTCATATTAAGGCTGGTTAGCATGCGCCTGTCTATAGAATATGCTCAATGCTGAATGATCACAGGAATATCTGCGACATCTCCTGCAGTTCTGTGGCATCCTTCAAAAAGCAAGTAAGACTGTCTATTACTGCATTATAGGTATAAATTGAATTATTTAGATGTAAGGTTAATTTTAAGGTAGCATGCTGTGGTCATTTCTAGAAGCCACTATCTCGTGTTTGTTCTTCTGAAACGTTTTTTGTTGTTTTTATATAGATTGTGACTAGTTTAATGATCCATTAAAAATAAAATAAAAAATAAAATATTACAAAAAGAAATCGATCTGAAAAATAAAGTTACACCTAGGTTACGGCTTAATTAAATTAAAGATGACTTAACAAAACCCCAATAGAGTGTGAGACTTAAAACTAATCACTTATCTGTGTGATGCCATACAACGAATAATGTTCCCTTGAACCTTTTTTAGGGTCATGTAAGACGGAAAGCTCACGAGTCTATCTGTCTTAGTCATTTCTCCCTATGTACTGGATTAAATCTGTATAATTTTTAAAAATAAAATCATAATTCTTTGTTGTCCTATAACCAAATCTAAAATGATGAACCTTCAGTAAGGAAAACTTATTTTCAAATCAAATCAAATCGTTTATTTTACACAGATTGTGTCGGTATATTGGTGTTACAAGGATAGCTTAAAGAAAACTTATTTTCAAATCTAATCAAATCGTTTATTTTGCACAGATTGTGTCGGTATATTGGTGTTACATTAAATCAGCATCACTAATGCTTAGCAATCTGCGGCATGCAAAAAAATAATATTTTAAAATTTATGTTTCTGGTCAATTAGTAAAAGAAAGAAGAAAAATAGTAAAAGTCAAATGTATAATTTAATTATTTATAAATGTAAGTATATATTTCTGTCTCTTAAATATTCTTCAATTGAATAGTATTGCTTCCTCATTAAAATTCTTTAATTTTATTTTTAAATGTAGTAAAATTCAGTTTTGGTCAGCTAATGTCGATGGTAGTTTATTAAACAACTGAGGCGCCATATTATATATACTATTCCCAAAAAATGCCGTCTTATGCTGCGTGAAACATATTTTGCTGATAGCATTAGAAAAATCTCACTGCAAAGCACAGGCACTCTAATAGGAAAAAGAGATTTAGAGTGTAGATCCTCCTAAGTACTTGTTATTACAATTCAGTAATAATGACCGAATCAACTGTTCCGAGGCATGATGAGGGACCTCTTGAACCTCCTAACTCTGAACTAGCACTAAGAATATCGCTACAAAATAATCTTTTAAGTCAATAAATTTCCAAATAATAAATTTAATATTCATAAAAATGGGACAACTTAGACAAAACGTAACAAAAATCACTGGTTTGTTATTTAGTTTTTCTTCTTTTTGGATCTTTGGTAAATAATAATATAATGTAGATAGTGGAAAAGACGACATAGTAATTTGTTTTTTTAGGATATAAAGGCGTTATTTAGTTTACAAGAATTTTAATATATATATTGAATTTAAAAAGGTATTGGTAAGAGGTTTATTGATCGTGGTTTCATAAACTAAGTATAATCAAAACGTCTTTATTAAAATAGTCCCATCTAAAGCTTTATCAGTTACTCATATTTTGTACTGTTCTGCGGTGATGGTGATAACTAAGTTACAGTCGTTAACTAAAGCTGTTAAGGAGTCCAAACGAGTCCAAGGCTAAGAAGACCATACCAAACTTAGCTGGGTGTTCTTACGATAGCATCATCTCACAGCGTCTCTTAATACTTAGAAAAAATAGGGCAATAAAACATATCCAAGCTTTACCTTTTATGTAATACTGTGTTAATATTAAAGTATCCTTTATAATGCACAGTGTATCTTAAAAGAGGTCTTGGCCATCGTTGCCACGATACTTACTGTACTTCCGCAATATATTTTTGTTATAGTTAAAGATAACCAGAGCTCACATATTTTTTGTATTCGTATATCACTATCATTTGTATGGATATTAAACTGCCAAGGTCCAAGATTATCTCCCTGGCCTACACCTACAAAATAATGGGTCCTAACATTTAATGTATAATTTAAATGTTTAGTAATACACAGTCTAGTGGTTAGTAGTAGACTCCCTACTTTCAGGAGGACTGAGTCGGAACTGTGGCCGGCACCACTGACTTTTCGGTGATGTGTGTTTTAATTTGAGTATCTTTAAATTAAATATTACTTGCTTTCACGAGGAAACCTGCTTGTCTTAGAAATTTCCAGAATATGTTCAAAGGCGGGTGAAGTCCATGAATCCGCACTTAGCCAGTGTGGTGGACTACAGAATAAAATATTTTCATGCTGAGAGGAAACCTGTGCCCTGAAGTGGGAAGTATCGGTTAGATGTTGTTGATGACGATGATGTGTGCCTGGTCAAAAAATCTGTACTACGGAAACCATATTTTTTCAGAACTAAAAGACTACGTCCTACCTGGACATATGTCATCAAACGAGTCGTAGGTACAGCTGGAAACAAGCGGCCCTAGAACGTGGACTCCGGAACACCTTGAGCTATCGGTTGAAATTATGATAATCATAATGACTTGGCTTTTACGATTCTTCCCTATCACGCTGTGACGTATTTATACTCCCATCCAGTTAACAACTTATGCCCGAAATTAATAATCAATTTATTATGGTTTTATTTTTATGATAACGGGGTAATGTTGTCCATTTCTATAAATATACATAGGTAAATAAACCATCATTAATTCGCCATAGCCGAGTAAGTTACTGAAGATCTGGGTTCAAGTGTTTGTATCGTTATGAATGGTTATATTATTGTAATGTATCGAGTTGTTTATCGGTTATATAAACGATAATGAAGGAGATAGCCGACGCGTTATCGAACACGTTACAGGTGGGTATATAGGTGCTTCATTAACTGATGATTCATAGGTATAATAAATTCGATGTTACTCCTAACTAATATTATAAATGCGAATATGAATTTGTTTGTTTGTTTGTTAAGATTTCATGCATAAACTACTTTTTGAAATAAAAAACTTGGAAACCAATGGAAAGCTACATTACATTATTAAGGTGAACTCGCCGTCCTCCCCATAAACGTAAAGTTTCTGGAGAACGGTTAGACTTACAATTAAAATTTGTTTCTATTGAAATATTTTGAACAATAAATTGAATAAAAAAAGCATAGGCGATAATTTAACCGGGTGAAACCGAATGGCACAGCAAGTAATATATACTGACGGATAGTATTTTTTTGGCGGATATCGTTACTACCCCACACTTAATGTTATAAAGCCGCTCCACATTAGCGCGCGATATTGCGTTACAAGAATGAACGTATTCTGTCTACATTTCTAAATCGAAATTCCGGCATCTGTGTTTCACGCCACGTACCTTCAAGGTTGGAGTGAATAGGCATTTTCTAGGCAAGCACGTACTCGTATCAACCTAGACCTCATGATTGCTTCCCATCATGCATGATTGTGGTCAAGTCAAGATAGTAAACGGTAGGCTTGCGCTATTGTTTATAAAAATAAACAAATGTGGAACTTTTACTTTTCTCGCTTGTGAAGTCAACATCTCCTGAGGATGATCCGGTGTCGGGTCGAAACTAGGTCGAGGTTCTAGTGGAAGATTTTGTGTGGTGTTATATTATACAAATCTCCCGGTTGTCGGCGGAATATAGCAATGATACTTGCTGTTTATTGTTTATCATGGACTTCCGCAAAGTAACGCCTGCTTCTATTCATTAACTGTGGAACTGTTTCACACATTCGTATTCCTCTAGTTCCGCACCTTATAACTTTATTTTTTTCGGCTTTTGCATCGCAATCCGCGACATAACGATCGTATGTAACAAACACCAACTTTTCCGAGCACGAAACACTGTCAGTCACGATCGGCGCCGTGCAATCGCACGCCAATGTAAAGCGGGCTTTAGAGATTATAATAATTATCTAGAGAATCCAATCTAGTTTTTCAACCCTTTGTTTGCCCAATATTCATTCAGTCAAATATTCATAATAATATTTAATTATTTCGATTATATATTCTAATATAATCTACCAGTGACCTTTAAGATTGAATGCAAAGTATCTTATTTATATAATTACAATAATAGGTTACTTTTGGCAGCTGCTATTGATAATCATGTATAGATTTGATAAAAAAAACATCTTAAATTTATTATTAAATGCGGAAGGATTGCTTTTGTTATATATTGTCGTTCTCCCAATATTCAATCAGCATTTATCGACTATGTAGTTGTTTGTTTCTCGCACTATAAAGTAGCATAGAAATAAGCAAGGTCAAGGTTGGATCGTGTTAAAGGAGTGGGAGGAACGACGTGAAGACTACTAGAAATGAGTAGGAGATAAAATCATGTTGTGCCAACCCCACACAGCTGTGATAAGGACAAGAAGACGAAGAATTTAAACTTAAATTTAGTAAACATCTAACTGCGAAAGTTTCTTCAAGAAATATGTATACCGTTAAAAAGATTAGCTCAGATAGACAGTCAATGATTGTATTGTACTTAAATGTTCAAATTCAAACAGTACAGCCTACCAATTACAGGTTAATATTATAAAAATATATACAAAGTGTTAATCTATATATATAAAAGCGAAAGGTCACTTACATACTTACATACATACTGATTAAACGAGATCTCAAAAACTATTGTACGTATAAAGCTATAATTTAGCAAGTAGGTAGTTGATAGTTAAGAGATGTCAGCTAAGAAAGGATATTTGGAAATTCCACCCCTAAGAGGGTAAAAGGGGGGTTGGAAGTTTGTATCAATTTTCTTTGTTTTTAGAGTTAGAGACACAAAAATTTGCATTAAGACTAATAATAATAAAGTCGCGAAGTCGCGGGCAATAGCTAGTATATAATATATGTTTCATTATTTTAATTCTTGAGGTGATGTTGATAACTACACTCGCCAACTTAAAACTAAAGCAAAGAGGGTTCCAATCACGCATGTCTAAGAATTCTATTTTACATGAGCGAAATGTCTTTACTATCTGTGGGGGCTACTAGGTAGGTTTTCGCCATAGATAAAAGCGGCAACACAGGATGTATGACAGTCCCTAGGCAACCATCCGAACGTTAACTCGTTCGTAACTCGCAATATAATCTAATGTGAACCATCCGTTTCATTAAACACCCTCATGGCCCTCGGAACACGGGACTTGGGCTGAGAAATATACGCACTGTGACTTTGTTGACACTTGACAAGTCAGTGTTAAAAGAGATTCATGCCGTGTAAATCTTTGTCTCGTTTCAACTGTGTCTAAGTCAGAGATACGGTTTAGCGTGTTTTATAGATATCGAACTTAGACCCAAACGTGTAGGATAAGGATCTGAATGAGTCAACTTGAAGTGAAGATATCAAAGTGGAATGGAGTGGTGATTGAGCGTGCAGTTACCATCCAACTGGCTGTATACAGGAGTTTAGTTAAACATTGACATTAGCTAATTGAACCCTATAAGTGATTTCAGCGGTAGGGCTAGGTTGACGCAAAGCTCAGCCGAGAGAAGAGCACCAGGCATCGACGTCGGGGAATAAGATACTAAATTACTGAATCATATTATAAAGAAATTAAAATATCACTTAGCAAGTGATATTTTAATTTAAAAAAAAATATTAAAATATCACTTGCTTCAACGGTGAAGGAAAACATCGAAAACATCTCATAGGTTTGTGAAATCTGCCAATCCGCACATGGCCAGCGTGGTGGACTATGGCCAAACCCTTCTCATATTGAGAGGAGATCCGTGCTGAGCCGGTAATGGGTTGTTCATGATGATGATGATGATTATTATGAAGAAGACAGAACAGAAGAGAGAAGATCACAATCTAGATATAACGGTTAACTCCCTGAAGAAAAATATCCAAAGTATAGCGCTGATAAACATTAAAGATTGTATAGATTAACTACCTACTGACCCAAGCGTTAACAATGGACCTACCACGATTGTCGAATGTGATTGTAATACAAAAGACATCTGGATTGTTCCAAATATGACTTAATTCGTTGTATAGCCTTCTTCATTCGGCTTGCGTATTATAAAATATAATAAAAATTAAGTGTATTTAGACTTGCAATAAGCAACTTTAATATTTCTAGAATATGCCATGGTCACATCACTGTTTCTATTTCCGTTTTCGCTCCCTTTCCCAACATATGAATCCAATTTTGGGGAAATTTACTAAGACAACGTTATGGCTTCAAACTTTTAACAAATTTCGCGGAAATTTCATTACCTTATATATTTAAACAACAAAAATCGGTTTCGGAGTTATGTGCGTTTTGAAACAATTAAAATATCACTTGCTTCAACGGTCAAGGAAAATATCCTGAGGAAACCTGCACGCCTGAGAGTTCTCCATAATATTCTCAAAGGCGTGTGAAGTCTGCCAATCAGCACATGGCCAGCATGGTGGACTATTGCCAAGCCCTTCTCATATTGAGAGGAGACCCATGAGCCTGTAATGGGTTGATCATGATGATGATGATGATGAGAAAGAAAAATGAGTTAAAAAAAATAACATAAAAGGAATTATGTATGTTTTCGGGATAAAAAAACGCTTCTATTTCATTCTAAATTGGCTTGGCCAATTGGCTTTTTGGTCGGTTTTGTTGTTCAGGTGTAAAGGAGCAACAAAGTAACAGACACACATACAAACTTAAACTTTTATTATATTAGTGTGATCATAGATTTGACTTTCAAAATGTTTATTACATTAAACTCATCTGTTCTTATCATTGTTACAGTGGCCGCCATTTATGTCGCGTTATCACCGTCATATTATGGCCATCATGTGGCGGTACCGCTCTCTTAGGAAACCTTGCTCAATCAGTACAATATCTATTTCCAGATCCGGTGTAAGACGTTCGGACCGTATGCCGACAATTTCATTGAACGCAACGCCGATGCTATATTTAGCCCTTGTAGCTATCACGAGACTGGTTGCATAAGGAGATTAACTCTAATAATAGACATTTCACATAACGACACCTACCCGTACTATAAACAACCACATATTATTGTTCAGCCGTCGAGCTGCTGAGCTATGGGTATTGGCACACCAACAAATGGTTCAGTTATTCAGTGCAATGCCAAAGTATACAATTTAACATGCAATATACAAAATTTATAAGCGTGACCTTCGAAATACGGGTTTTTTTTTATTCAAACATAAATGGAGATCTTCGCCTATTGTTTTGTGATGAAACTGTGATAACAAATACATAAATTATTTTCATTTCACATCATTTTCATTTTCAACGAATGGAACCGGAAATAAATGAGACTACCTCGTAGCTATTGTACAAAAAAAAATCTATGGTTTGAATGTATAGGTGCATTTCATGCTAACTTTTTCATGCAATGCCAAACCTTTTTTTTTTTTTTTTTGTTTTTTCATCAACTACAAGTTAGCCCTTGACGGCAACCTCACCTGATGGTAAGTGATGATGCAGTCTAAGATGGTAGCGGACTAACCTGGTGGAGGTATGTTAAACCCATACTCCTAATTGGTTTCTACGCGACATCGTGCTGGAAAGCTAAATCGCTTTGCGGCACGTCTTTGTCGAGCAGACGGGTCACCTGATATTCAACTGTTGAATGGGTGCAGCACCAACCGCTGCGTTCCTGGCTGAACCCGTCCTCCTAATCAGTTTCTACTGGGCTTGCAGTAACGCGAAATCGCTTGGCGATACGATTTTTCTTTCAGACTTGACTCGAACCGTGAATCAAACCCCAGACCTCAATAACCATACAACTGCCAATATTAATTAGAGCATCCCAAAGAGTCCGATATCTAAATCCCTGTGTCAACAGAAAAGGCAATCCAGCAATGTGACATTAATGGAACATTCGTCCAATTTCCCTTAAATTGAGCAGCGCAAAGAGTCCGATATCTAAATATCTGTATTAACAGAAAAGGCGATCCAACAATGTGACATTAATGGAACATTCGTCCATTTTCCCTTAAATTGAGCAGCGCAAAGAGTCCGATATCTAAATATCTGTATTAACAGAAAAGGCGATCCAACAATGTGACATTAATGGAACATTCGTCCATTTTCCCTTAAATTGAGCAGCGCAAAGAGTCCGATATCTAAATCTCTGTATTAACAGAAAAGGCGATCCAACAATGTGACATTAATGGAACATTCGTCCATTTTCCCTTAAATTGAGCAGCGCAAAGAGTCCGATATCTAAATCTCTGTTTTAACAGAAAAGGCGATCCAACAATGTGACATTAATGGAACATTCGTCCATTTTCCCTTAAATTGAGCAGCGCAAAGAGTCCGATATCTAAATCTCTGTATTAACAGAAAAGGCGATCCAACAATGTGACATTAATGGAACATTCGTCCATTTTCCCTTAAATTGAGCAGCGCAAAGAGTCCGATATCTAAATACCTGTATCAACAGAAAAGGCGATCCAACAATGTGACATTAATGGAATGTGTGAACATTCGTCCATTTTCCTAAAATACTACAGGACCATTTGGTTCAGTTCAGCCGACGATTCGGTACACAAACAAGTGGTTCAGTTATTTGGTTCAATGCCAAAGTGAAATCATATGAATCGTAATTAACCGGTCAAACCCGCATTGATGCAGCTTGGGCAGGGTTTCCTTTAGCTACACGTTACATATAACATTATGTATCCATTCAGTTCCAAACATCATCATCATCATGATCAACCCATTGCCAGCTCACTACAGAGCACGGGTCTCCTCCCAGCATGAAGGGGTTTGGCCATAGTCCACCACGCTGGCCATATGCGGATTGGCAGACTTCACACGCCTTTGAGAATATTATAAACTCTCAGGCTTGCAGGTTTCCTCACGATGTTTTCCTTCACCGTTAAAGCAAGTTATATTTTAAATGCTTCAAAACGCACATAACTTTGAAAAGTTATAGGTGCATGCCCGGATTCGAACCCCCGACCTGTGACAGCTTCATTTCCAAACATAGGCATAAAATTGATAACCTCCTTAGGAAGTCGGCTTAGCTCAGATGTAAGTATATCAGCCAGTTACCAAGTTCGCGTAGATAACGGGTACAGATAGAGCAATCAAACAGTTGACAGCATTTGGCAAATGTTGATAAACAATGAACGACTTGACATTCCGAGCAGCATGGTTCACGTGACATAGCCCCTCCGCTGTAATACCATCCTTATCTCTATAAAACAAAGTCTGTAATTGCTTGAAAAGTTTTTACACGTTTTTAGGGTAATTACATCATTAACAGGTCATTTGGATCAGTTAATAACTGAATACAATACTCGATTGCAATGTTTAGGGTTAAATCACACTTATTAGCATCGATTCGCATTAAGCTGCGAGCATATTCTCGAAATTCTATCCGTTTGTCCAGTCACCGCTGAATAGGTAATTAGTGAAGATGATTTTGCGTGCGTCATCAAGTTTTTTACGTTTGTATTCATCGAATAAACCACATCGATAACTACGCTTCTACGTAGGTATTGCTAAATGAAAATAAAATAAAATAAAATGTGGAAATTTATGCATTATTTGCTTGTTCCATACAAAGTAGAATCATTCGATAAAGCAGGTAAATAACATCGAAAACTTTCCTATTTACTATCAGTCCAATTTGGCTTCAAAACGACCAAGTTTTTTAAATTTTTTAGTTTGTTTGTAGGAACTCAATGTGATCATCATCATAATCAACCCATTTCCGGCTCACTACAGAGCGCGGGTCTCCTCTCAATATGAGAAGGGTTTATCCATAGTCCACCACGCTGGCCATGTGCGGATTGGCAGACTTCACACGCCTTCGAGAACATAATGAAGAACTCTCAGGCGTGCAGGTTTCCTCACGATGTTTTCCTTCACCGTTGAAGCAAGTGATATTTTAATTGCTTAAAAAGGCAAAAAACTCCTAGAAGTTAGAGGTACGTGCCCGGGTTCGAACCCCTGACCTCTGATTAGGACGCGTCCTAATCACTAGGCTATCACACTGAAATATTTTTTCTAATATGATGCTCGGTGACAAAAACTTTTTTCGTCCATACGTTCGTTCTCACATAACTTCGACTAAATGCAGATCTCTACTGATAAATGTGATTTCATATTTAAACTAATTTAGTAAAGCACTACTGATTTATGATTCCATTTCAGCGACACAGAATAATGTAGGTATGTTTGTATATTGATAAGAAATTCGTGAACAGTATATAAAACTAAATTTAAATATTTATTTTTAATTGACCTGAAAAATATATGGAACTCGAGGCGCACAAATTACCACTAACTTTATTGTTATTCTAATTACTAGTTAGTTGGTCGTTATCAGTATAATTCTGCACCCTTGTAATCTAGCTAATAATTACAAATTCTCGATACGTTCGCCTTCTAAGGCTTCATTATTTTAGGTTAAGGTGGAACTCTTGGAATGCGGCAATGACAATTGAATATTGATATAAAAGAAGGTTTTAGCTAAAAAAATAAATTCAAAACATTAGGCTTCTAACTTTTATAATAGTACTTATTGATTAAGTTTTTGGATTACGTAGCTCTTGAATAATTTTAATTGGCATGTTAAAATTTACCGGGCTAAGTTTGTCGTGGGCGTATTCTTAAACCAGGACGCGTTTAGAAACGTCCATAGCTTGAGTTCTAAGTTTACGAATGTAGTTATCACCATCAACTCACTGATGTCAGCTATTGATTATTTTAATGAAGATTATGATTGATTGATTGATTGGATACGTTAGATGACTGTAGATTGTATTCTAAACTTACGGATATTCAAAAAATGGTGCGAATTGAAAGCATATTTAAAACTAAACCGTCTTAGCGTCGATTCGATAATTTTATGGACTAGAACTATTGAGGAATTTAAAGGTAGGCACGTTTCGTTACATGAAAGAGAAGGAGTTAGGCAGAGACAGAGAGATAGTCGCGCGTACACAGGTCAGTGTCAGCGCGTATACGGAACGGTAATGTAATGTGTTATATGCCAATAATTATAAGTTAACCTTTGTAATGTGTAAAGTGCTGCACGCGCATTTTCAAACACGATTGTTATTCGAACTTGGCTATGTTTTATGAATATCTGTTATTCTTCTGGAATTACTTAAGATCCCGCCTCAGCACGAAACCAGTGGCGCTGGTTTTTATGTATCCTCTACATATTATGAAAAATAAACTTCCGTATCTCACCAGATGGTAAGTGGTGATGCAGTCTAAGATGGTAGCGGGCTAACCAGTTAGGGGTATGGTAAACAAAAACCTAAATCTCTTTGCGACACGTCTTTGTCGGTAAATGAAATGAAATGAAAATTCACTTTATATATATGTACACCACACAAAATAAGAAATACAAGACAGCAAAGAAATACACAGAAAAGAAAAGAGGTACAATATGCGGCCTTATCGCTAAAGAGCGATCTTTGCCAGGCAACCTAGATGTTGGCTGATGTTGGTTGTGACGGTCGGTCGTTAATATATATAGTATATATTTATGTATTTATATATTTAATATAATAAAATCCATTGGTGGTTTGTATTTGTTTTGGAGCACGTACTAAATAGGTACAGCTAGGCGGTGTGGCAACCCTATTCTTGGGCATTAATTTATTTCTCTTTGATAAGGGCACCCTTGAACTAGTGCAATTAGTATTTATGATCGAAACTTTCTGGGTTTTTCGCCATTCCAGTTCCGTCCGATAATCCCCCAACATACAAAAACCCAAGTTATATATAAAACATATCGGTTGTGAGTTGTTAGTAGTAATAATCTTTTGGACGACATTTGATTCCGATAAAGTAGTTTTGAGGATTTTTATTATATGAATTTAGTCTGTCGCATCTATCTATCTAGGTAGCTATACCTACTAGCAAACATTTTTTTTTTAAAGTTCATAAACAAATGGAGGAGAATTAAACCATATTCTGTGATCAAGCAAAACTTCTCAGATTTTCGTCCTTAGGGAAAAATGCGGACTTCTGTCCTATTTGAACGGACTAACAAATTAACACGGAACCTCTCAGCATTACTACATGCTGACCCCTTCTTAGGGTTCTGTTTTTATCCTTTTCTATTCTTTTGTTCTCTTCTCTCCTAACCATAGCGTCTGTTTTTTTTTGTACAGTACAAGTTAGCCCTTGACGGCTGTATCACATGATGGTAACTGGTGATGCAGTCTAAGATGGTAGCGGGCTAACCTGTTAGGGGTATGGCAAACCCATACTCCTAATTGGTTTCTACGCGACATCGTGCCGGAACGCTCAATAGCTTGGCGACACGTCTTTGTCAGTAGGGTGGAAATAAGCCACGGCCGAAGCCTCCCACAATACCAGACTCGATCCGGGAATCGAACCTAACTCTAACTGTTTAATGCGATAGCGCAGGCACTCATTTGTGTCTGTTTGTAAGAGAACTTTGCTTTGTAAAAATACAACCAAATAATACCACCAACAAATATAATATGTTAAAACATAGAAATAAGTTATCTACAGTACGAGCGCATAAATTAAGCACACAGAGGTCCTTGGCTGAGCTGACCGTGGCACACATGATAAATGGGTCTCACACAAATATTTCGGTGTCTTGTTTCTAACCAAACTATTGACACCTCGATTTCAGAGTGTTCCTGATCTCATTAGTATATTCCACCCCAAATAAGCCCTTTGACGTTAATCTCGCTTGGAAATAAGGGATGCAGTTCAAAATATTTATAATATTTTAATATATAATACATATAAATAAATAATATACTTTGGTATTATTTATTTCAAAAAGATCACATATTATATATTTTTATTTTGTTCAATTTGTTGCGTGAAAAAATAATCAATATTCCAATGGTCGAGTTTATGGGAGTGTATTGCAAAAGTAAAGTAGTAAAGGCTAATTAACAGATAGTAATTGAAAAATCGTAGTCTGCTTGCGTAGACGAAGTCGCGTTTAGAAACTAGTTAAGTTCTCATAACGTACTGAGATCGAAACTATATAAACTATACATATAATACATTTTTAATTTAGAACGTACATCCAACTAACTAGGCCAACGTAGCTTAGCAAACTAAATCTTAAGATCTACGCTATCAAAACGGGGTTGTATTTACTGACATATGCATATAAAGTTGGAGGTGCTGGGTTTGATTCCGGGAATCTGTTTGGTCTGGATTCGGACGTGGCTAGTTACTACCTAACCGAAAAAAAGAGTCGTAAGCGATTTAACGTTCCAGCACTATGCCGTGTAAAAACCAATTAGGAGTGGGGGTTTACGTACCCGTAACTAACACGTTAGCCCCGATGGAACTATCATATAAGTCGTGTTGTTCTGTTCCTCGCAAAAGCCAAGAGGAAATCGCTGTTCTGCGAACTCCGGGCTCCGAGCTTTGAAGCAAAATATAGACCACACCTTCGATTAGTTGTTAAGTTGGTTTTAATTGATTTCATTGTTTATAATTATTCATATAGACCCTTTTTTAAAAATTAGCTTAATTGCATTTAATTATTGTGTTTCCATTTTAAATTGTATTTATTGAATTGACTGTTTTAATGTTTTAACTGTAATTTATATAGTTTTAAACTTATTAAGAAATCTCTTATCCATTAATTAAGAAGATCATGTATATATCATCATCATGATCAACCCATTACCGGCTCACTATAGAGCACGGGTCTCCTCTCAATATGAGAAGGGCTTGGCCATAGTCCACCACGCTGGCCATGTGCGGATTGGCAGACTTCACACGCCTTTAAGAACATTATGAAGAACTCTCAGACGTGCAGATTTCCTCGCGATGTTTTCCTTCACCGTTGAAGCAAGTGATAATTTTTGTTTTTTACGCACATAACTCCGAAAAGGTAGAGATGCGTGCCCGGATTCGAACCGCCGACCTCTGATTAGGAGGCTGACGCCCTATCCACTGGGCTATCACCGCTTACTTGTGTATATCATAGTTTGACCCAATAAAGCAAATAAGATCTCTTTTTAATCAAAGATTGTACCCTGGGATAGTACACGTTAGCCCGCTACCATCTTAGACTGCATCATCACCAGGTGAGATACCACCAGCCGTCGAGGGCTAACTTGTGGAGTAAAAAAAAAAGTTTATCTACCAGTTTACGTAGGTACACTTGGTTACCACAAGTAAAGCATGCGTCGCTTCGTGAAATAAAAATACTATACAACGTAAAGCTATGGGCGATTATATTGAAACATATTTTATCATGTATGTGACTGCGTGACGTGACCTCACCCGCATAGTTGGGTATGTTTCAATAATATGAGTTATGTATCGTTATATAATACAGCGCCGGATCATCGTTGGCTACTTCCAATCGCTACGTCCGATTTGTCGACACACGCAACCTGATGCTATAGGGTTGTACCATCGCCGGCGAAGACGAGGTCCCCGCTATCTTACGTCATCCGGACGTGGGCTCCATCCACGTTATCCCAAACGTCGCCTAAGCCGAGGTTCGGCCTCACAGGAGGCGCCCTTAGGCAGACGTTCCCTTAGTTTCTTGGAGCCCTAGGACTCAAAATTTCTTCTGGCAGAGCTTCTTTCCGAAGCTCGCCAAACAGCCCGGTTACGCTGTGGCAACCAATAGGGTTAGTACAGCTAATAGTCAGTCCGATTAAAAAAATATATATATAGGGTTGTCCATACACACGTGTTAACCAGAGAACAGCCTTATTTAAGTTTTTTTTTTGTAAATTCATCAGCATTCAGCTGCGCTTCTAGAGTGAACAGGAAGTAGTAGAAATAATTACTGTTATTGGATGTTTATTTTTAACCTATACTTTATTAAGTACCTATATACTTCTCTTATATAATTTTTAAAATTATGTATAATATTAACTTTAATTCAGACATTTTGTTACTAACCATCGCTATATTACAATGTACCTTAAACTGCACGTTGTGTTTAATTCGAGACGATTTTACAGACAATGAGCATGTAAATTGTTATGTAGCTATAGTGAATGTAAATGTAAAAATCACTAATAAACCTATTAAATAAAAAATAAATAAATAAACATCAAATTGTACTTTATATCAACAACATTTAGGTCCATTTTTCTTCGACGCTATAGATACATAACAAAAGTGACGTCTAGATTATTGAGAAATACGTCCTTAGTTGATTTAAAAAATATATAGCTAATAAACTGTAATTATTAGGAAATAAATTACTTTAATATATAATATAACTGTTTGCGATTGCGTTGAGCCATTAATTTCGTTCCCCTCTGCTCTCAGGACGTGACCTCGTCCGCATAGGTGGGTAATAACATGAGAGTCATGTTCAATGTTAGATCATATACTTCTCTCGATCAATTTGTCGAAATTCGCCTGCTGATGAGTGAGGGTTGTCAATATACACAAGATGCATCCTTAAACTACAAATCCAAATGGAGGCACCCCTAGAATATTTTCTTTTTTGCTAAAATTAAATAGTTCGTACAGAATTTACGGCTTTAATTTGTAATAAATAAAGCTCAATTTACTTCAAAGTTACAATATTACAACACGCCATAATCATCTGATTTGATAATTGAGCACTTTTACCTTATATGAAACTATTACTTAACTATTGCAACTATGATAATATTTGTTTAATACAATTTCAATTCGATGTAACAGAGTGTTATTGTATTGAAACTTTATTATTGTTCCCTACTTGTTGTGACGTGATCATCTAGTCATAATAAGGCATTTGTATTCAATAACTTTATAACAGGTACGAATTTTAAAAGCATAATTAACTAACCACTTGCTTGTAGAGATTGGCTCTACATCCGATTCGTCGAAACGTTGTGAATTGTGATGCTTTAGGGTTGTAAAATAGGCTTATCAAGGGATACCCTTTGCATGTTTAAAAACTTTCTCTTTAAAGGAACACCATGGTTTCCAATTTTTTTAATAATAGTTCTGCGTTGTCAGCTAAATAGTATGGTTTTCGTTAAAATTTTGTTCACTTTTAATGAGTTTTTTTCTATTATTGGACAGTAAAAGAATCATGATTACGTCGCGCTACGCATGTGGTTAGAAACCATATACCAGTTTTACTAAGTTATTAAAAGGGGGGGAGCTAGAGATGAGGCGTATATACTAGAACAGGTACGGGGACTAGGTATTTATCGATACCAGGTCGCACCTGTTACCAACTTTTAAAATACTCGATCCACCTAGTCCCAGAGAGGCTAATATGTTCCTTGGGCTAGGTAGTACTTGTGGTCTGTGGTACTTATAATGACGCGGCACCCGTGGCCCATTCGAAACATAAATAACACGACGCTCACTCTTTTTACCTTGAAATATGGTTCAAATTCAAATGACTGACACAAGAATTATTTAGGCAAACACGAGTGCGTGTCGCGTTGGTTTTAATCTCATTCCTTTTTTTAACTATACGACTCTGCAGTCTTTCTATCTTTGTCTGTCACTTGTCTTATTTGACACTAGTCGGGACTTTATCAAATACTAAATAGTATCGACTAGTCGGGACTTTACCAAATACTTAATAGTATTCACTAGTCTCTAGTTTTGTGATCTAGACTCAAGAGTATCAAGTACGGTACGGACTCGTGCAAGCCGCGCACGCCGTATTGATACCTACTCGACGACGTCGTAATCTGTTACGCGCATCGGACTTATTAATCGGTTTTCAACTTTTCATAAAGTTTTGTAATGTGGTTAAAGAACTTTGTTAATAAGACATTAAAGGGTTTATTGTTTTAAAAAAATGATTGTAAGATTTAAAAAAATAATTAAAAAATCTGATTATTCAAAAAACAGCAAAAATACCAAAAAAAACGAAAAAAAATGAATTGTAATCTTATAAATATGCCAACAATGTCGATAAATCTTCACGTTGACAGTCTTAAGCCTGTAGTGCGTACGTACGTATCTACACGTTACTACTACACGTACTATGTACTTTAAATACACGTACTTTATGGACTAGGTGGAACAGGTATTTGGATCGAGTATTTCTACGGAATTGGACTAGGTGCACCTAGTACAAAATTTACCTAGTACGACTCATCCCTAGGGGGGACGGCGCGAACGCAGTCCCCACTACCAAAAATTGCGCGTCCGAGTTATCCACATTAGGGATAATCGCAGAGGTCAACCCAGCCGCAGTGCAATGGCAAGGCCTCGCTCTGGGGGAACCGCCTTCGTGATCACGGTGTCCCCTACGCCAGGTAAGTATGCCATTTCAACTCGGTACGGCGGTAGTCATTATTCCGGCGAGAATCTCCCTAGCGCAATGCAAAACTAGGGAGAAAGAGTAAAGCGCCATCTATTAGCAGTTGTCCGTACTACTAGCGCGTTTCAACACGAACCTTTGTTAACTAGATCAATGTTCTCGCGACCTCTTTTTAGCATACAGCACTACCTGTATATATTGCTTGTGACCCGAGATTTCGTCTACGTATTTTCACGATAACATTTAAAATATTCGTCCTAATTTAAAAGTGTAAAAGGTAAAGTATATTTACCTGGATAAAAGTATATATTTAACAACAAAAATTTAAAGATAGCTCTATTTTGGCAGAATTTTATCCGAATCGAAATTTACAGTGGTATGTTTTAACCGATAATTGAAACAATGTCTTTATAAAATTATAGTCCATGTTTTTTTCTGACGTATTTGCATTATTGCTGTAAAGCAAATTTACAGTTTATTGAAATCCGCTCCGTAGTTTTACATAAATCAAGTCGGCTTTAAAATATCAAACACAATTTTATCTGTCTTATTTATAAATAATTTAAAGAATTATGAATTTTTTCATCGAGGTTTTACCTCTTGACTTTAGAAGAAACAAGAAGCTACCTTGGAATTGGAATTAATGGAATCTGTCACAATAAAATAAAGATATCAGATCGAGTAAATATACACAATATATTATGAGAATACGACCTAACCTAAATTAGTGAGGCAACCCTAACTTCGCCTAACCTAACCTAGCGTTAAATTAAATCAAATTTATATCTAGAGGTCACAGTCATGGCGACACCCGGAAATCATTGACACGTAAAAAATGGTAAATAACGACAGATAATAAATAGTTTCGTAGACTCAATAGACACTACGAGTGTGCCGGACTTAGATTACAATACGAATTGCGTAAATTACAAATATTTACAATGAACGGACGATTAGCCAATGTTTGGAACCGATACAAACTGGATTTTCAACCGGTGAATAATCGTTTTACGTCATATTTTAATATTTCTCACATTCTGCAATGTTTCGGAAGAATGACTTGGAAATAAATTTTAACCCGAGAAACAGGCGGTTAATGAGTAAGAATAAACTAGTGAAAAACGGACGGTGTTTTGTGAGAAAGCTAATAAAGTACAAAATTATATGAGAGGGATGGTGACTAACTGAACTATCAACGTACATCCGAAACCCATAACGGATTTGGTTGTAATTTGACATTTAGGAATTTTAAAAATAATCCGCATCTATCAAAGGGGTAGAATAATGCTTTAACCTTCGTAACGCAGTGCGTGCGCTGTTCAAATTCAAATTCAAATAGTCCTTTAAAAGGCACTTTTGACGCGTCAATAATTTTATTGTAGTGATTTAATGGTGATAACTACATTCGCAAACTTAAAACTAAAGCTATGAGGGTTCCACACGCGCCCGGGTCTAAGAAGAAGCTCAAACAAACTTAGCCAGGTAGATTTTCTTTTTGTTATCACCATTTCACATGCCTCTTAAAATTATACTAAGAGCTATCTTATTAAAGCAACATAACATTTAAAAATTACACTTTAAAATTGGAGGTCCTGGGTTCGATTCCCGGCTCGAATCTGTTCTGGTGGGAGGCTTCGGCCGTGGCTAATTACCACACAAAGACGCCAAGCGATTTAACGTTCCGGCACGATGTCGCGTAGAAACCAATTAGGAGCGTGGGTTTATCATACTCCGAACAGGTTAGCCCGTTACCATCCTAGACTGCATCATCACTTATCACCAGGTGAGATAGCCGTCAAGAAAAAAGCTTTTAGGAGAGCATGATAATATTATTATCATAAACGTTAGTACTTTTCTACTCGAAATACTAATCCCGCGCAGACGAAGCTGCGGGCATCGGCTAGTATTATTAAATATATTACTATGTATGTACTTTTTTTGCGCCTACAATGTTTATTTCTGTGTGTTCCAAGGTTGACTGGTGGAGAATGCTCAGCATTAAGTGCGCCTTTTGTACATCTTTTTTTGTGTGATAAAGTTTATAAAAAAAAAATCGTGGCACTTAACTCTAGCGAGCCGATCCCTATTATTATATTAATATTTTTTAGGGCTATATCACTATTAGGCTATTATCACTGGCTTCTATCTGTTATATATTACAAATGCTTTCCGACAGCGCATGTAGGTATAATATAGTTGTATTGAAATGCAAATTGCATGCGATTTGTATGATAAACGGTAATCGGTAAAGCGCAGTTGACGTGACATCTCACTGAAGGAATCTGGGAATTACGAGTATGTAGCGATAAATATAATTGTGATACCTCATGATTAATTCTGTAAGCGGTGATAGCCTAGTGGTTAGGGCGTCAGCCTCCTAATCAGAGGTCGGCGGTTCGAATCCGAGCACGCACCTATAACTTTTCGGAGTTATGTGCGTTTAAAAAAAAATTTAAATATCACTTGCTTCAACGGTGAAGGAAAACATCGTGAGGAAACCTGCACGCCTGAGAGTTCTCCATAATGTTCTCAAAGGCGTGTGAAGTCTGCCAATCCGCACATGGCCAGCGTGGTGGACTATGGCCAAACCCTTCTCATATTGAGAGGAGACCCGTGCTCTGTAGTGAGCCAGTAATGGGTTGTTCATGATGATGATTAATTCTTAGTTTTATGATTTTTATTTATCGTCGTTATGGGATCCGATGAATTACAGATGCATCTTTCAAACCGCCAAAGTTGGTCTCTTAAACTTTGGCTTAACTAAATAGTTCGGCTTGAATCACTTATAGATAGTCACTTAGCAATTGCGTGTATTATTCCAAAGAAAAAGTATAGAAAAGAGAAAGTAAAATGTCAACAAACATACGTATCGCACGAAATAATATCGGTACTTACGGTATACGAAGACAATGGTGGAAAGTAAGTGAGTAGGCCATATTTCGACTTTACGACTAACCTTACAAGATTAGCTACAAAATTAGCCTACGGGGTAGTTCAGGTTACATTGGGTACTATGTATTTTGAGTCATATTTTTACTTGGGCGATCTTGACCCACTAAAACCCCCTCGATGGCCACCATCTGCATAAAAGTGAGAGGAATCTGGCGCCCTCCTTGTGTGGCTTGTAGGTCCTCCGAACTATCGCATGCTGAAGTACCGAGGTCGCAAGGAAAGTCAAGGACCAGATCCTTCGTTATGACCGTTCCTGACGCCGAGTTCCACGCAGTTGACGCAAGATTGTTTGTTTTACTACCAACAAAATTGGTATTACTACCAATTTTGTTGGTAACCCTAATTGTTTGTCCTGCCTACCAAGACAAACAATGGTTATGGTAAGACAATGGTTATGGTAAAGCCAAACCTCTTATTGGTTTCTACGCGACATCATGCCGGAACGTTAAATCCTTGGACGGTACGTTTTTGTACCGGGGCGCGTTTGGAACCCTCATAGCTTTAGTTTTAAGTTTGCGAATATAGTTACCACCATGAAATAACTACTATGTAAATTATTGACGCGTCAAAAGTGCTTTTTTAAGGACTATTTGAATAAAGATTATTTTGTATTTGAATTTGAACTGACCATACCAGAGAAAATTCAAAAATGATAAATTTCTAGATTCCCCCCCCGGAAATCGAACCCGGGACCGCACGCTGATAAGACCGCAGCGTTCAACTCTGGTGGCATGCAGGGAGGTTGTCAAAAAATTACAATGACTAAAAATTCATAAGCCGCCCCAGTAATCGAATGTACGAATTCGTGATTGTAGTTAAAAATGCTTACAATGAGGTCAATGAGGCAGTTAAAAAAGGATATTAATATTAGTGAAACAATATTATGTCATGCCCTTATATTTTGTTCAGTATGTTATATGATTTCAATGAACGGATACGGCGTGTTAAATAAAATGCATGCATGTTAAATAATTTAATAATTTAATCTCCTTGACCGGTCTGCCGTTTACACGTAAACCGGTTTTCTATTGAACCTCGTATGTATATAATATAATATATTAACGTATTACTTCAATAATTCATCATTAGTCTTTATATTTCGAGACTTGTTTAAATATAACTAACTATATAATATTGTAAAGTGATGTGACATTATTTTATTATAAACTAGTTGATGCCTAATTGATATAATTGGGTGTAAAGTTTCGCTAGTTAACAATTTTTAACCTTCCCACGGGGATTATTTAAGAGATGGGTATAGAAAAAACATGTCCTTTTCCATAGCATAGGTGCCATGCACACCAAATTTCAAAGCTGTGTGGCCGCGGCTTAGCTCGTAAACAATTTTCAATTTTCTAATCAAGGAATCGGGATAAAAGGTAACCTATGTTATTTTCCATATCAAAGAAGATTCACATTCATAATATATAGGTTTTTTTTTTATCACTACAGGTTAGCCCTTTACGGCAACCTCAGCTGGTATGATGGTAAGTGATGATGCAGTCTAAGATGGTAGCAGGCTAAGCTGTTATGGGTATTGTAAACCCATACTCCTAATTGGTTTCTACGCGACATCGTGGCTAAATCGCTTTGCTTTTTTTTTCGGACTGTCTATTAGCTGTACTAACCCTATTGGTTGCCACAGCGTAACCGGGCTGTTTGGCGAGCTTCGGAAAGAAGCTCTGCCAGAAGAAATTTTGTGCCCTAGGTTTTGAAGAAACTAAGGTAACGACTGCCTAAGGGCGCCTCCTTTGAGGCCGAACTTCGGCTTCTCGCTTTGCGACACGACTTATGGAGTACATATTATTAGGAAACGAATAATAGAATAAATGAAATAAAATCAATCAAATACCCACTAGCCAGTGGATGTTTCGAGAACGTCAGTAAGTGGCACCTCATTTTTTTCGGTTCAAGTAAGCCCCTCATTCCCAATTCACGGTTATACCTACATCGAAGATTATACAGTGAAATGTGGCAATGAGGCGATATACAGAATTCAGATGTTTATTCCAATGAAGCTTAAATATTTATAGACTCTGGCCGGTGTTACATAAACATATATCTTCAGGCCGTAGCCCTCCATTCTGATATTTATAGTAAACCAAACAATACCTGGCACACCGTGAAATACACGTCTGGGCGTAGCGACTTTTTTATTTTTTTAGCCAATTTTTTTTTATTTTATTAAAAAACTACATCCTGTGAGTGGCGCCGTGTGTTTAGAATGGGATCATACCGATGACAAATGATTATCAGTCGTATCCTGAGTTTTGCCAGCTTCAAAGTGACGAGCTCAAAGCACTGGTGTATTCTTAAGGGATTGCGAGGAATGGGATTTCAGCATGCGCTGAGTGCCAGTGATGTTATAGCGGGTAGTAATCAAACTTAGCCTGATTACTTCCCTTTTTTACTTTGCATCGCCTCCGGAAGCGCCGCAGTCAGACCTGCGCTATTTCCAGGTGGGTATGTGGGATTCGCCAAAGAGGCGACCAAAATACTGACAATAACCCAGCGATGCCCGTCACCTGGTGGTTGGGTGACGGGAACGCACACACACTTTTAAATTTAACTCACACAGATTGCCCCATTGCTGCCTGACGTGAGGCAACTCACGCATTAACAAAATTGGCGTTGTATATTATTTATGTATTTATTTCGCGCATTCATTTTCATAAAGTATTCAAGACGCAATTCTTTTATTTTCAATAGAATAATAATTGTAGTTTGTAACGGAATTATATACTTACCTACCTAAATTGTATGTTAATTGTTTTGCATGCGTTAAAGGGGCAAAGGTCAAAACAGGCGGACTGTATAGCAGCCGAGTAAACAAGTGAAAACAACAAAAACCCAAGATTAACTCAGATTTTCCCAGCGGCCATGACGACAGGCCGTTTGTCGTGGATCAGGGCTGAAACGAACTGTCCGGACAGCGAAAGTCAGATTTTTTTACTCTGACGTATTCGTGGGGCGCGCTCAATGTTGCTGGCGCGCCTCCGACATAGTTAGGGGTCCTTGGTGAAGGGATCGCTTAGGTGGACGCCGCTGCCTGGGTTACGGACTCAATCTGTTCAACGCTACAGATTTATCGATCTCCGAGTGCTCCCGTGATGCTACCAACTGAAATCGCTGGAAGGAGATCGTAAGAGCTGCTGTGAAGGCCAAATCATAACCACGACCACTCTTCCAAGAGTGAACGAATAAGAAGAAGAACACCTATATATAGATGGTTGTAAGTGCACCTACCTATTCTTACTAATAAACACTGTGCTGCGATTGTATAGTTCTACAATATTTTTTATTCTTCTGTCTAATCTAAAATTATCGCAGACGGTAAGAGAACGTTAATAGATAAGTCTATACAAGTTTAAATTATGTTAAATTGCATTGCCTGTGTATATTTGTGTATGTTATGTCCTATCGATTGCAATAAAGTTATATAAATATAAATATAAATAAAAATATTTATAATATTTATATAACTTCAGGTTGCCATTTCAAATAAGTATATTTCCGTTCTTTCTTAATTAGAAGATAATAATGTTTGTTCCGTTAAAATGTTTAAAAACATGCAATTAATAACATTAGATATATTGTGTTCTTTCTATTAGACTATCTTTAACTGGTCAAAAGTCGGGTCACGTAGTATGATATCGGTTCGCCAAATTGCTAACACCCAGTGAGATGTTATTACTTCTAGAAACGAGAGTTTTGTTTGTCTAGCCGATAAAGGGTAGCTGGGGATTAGGCATACACAATAATCACGAATGCAAACAACTGGAAGCGCCCTTCCAGTTGTTCACAACTTAATTCCTTCCTTCAATTTAATTGAAATGGTATAATGGTATACTGCAAAATCCAACTCGGACAGCTTTCGGGAAACATCGTGATATCTAGTCATCTAAAAATCCACAGTGCCTAATGACAGTCATAGATACAGTATGTGTTGCCAGTGATGACTTGGGGTCCGAAATATTTTCAATAACTGTACGCTATAACAAGGTACAGAGACAGGTCCTCGAGCTGGAAGACGCACCCTGTGCTCCTGGTGCGTCTTATGGCGTTCAATTGGGGGGCATCTGATATTGCCCCCGAGTTGGCACCGTCCAAAGGACGGACTCTGCCCGCCTGGTTGCGGTTGTGTGCTCGAGCGTAACCCGTGACCCGGCCCCCAGGCGGCGGAAAAGGATATGCACCGTGGGGGTTTAGTCAGTAAGAGTCTGACATAACCACCGTGTCTCCTCGGACGCGGGGTATCCATGAGGATTACCCACGTTAAAAAAAAAAAAGGACTTTTAGCCCTACACTTGAAAGCTTTGTTAGTCCAACCTGGAGGTGGATAGCTAACATAAAAAATACACGACTAGCTGATCAAATGGAATTCTGTTATCACTTTTAAAGACATGCGCCAATTGGTTAATATATATTAATGATAATGATGACGATGATAATGACGATTATGGTTACCTTTAACTTGAACACGAAAAATAGTACCTTGCTTCTACCAGCTATCTAATTACTCTAACCATAGCACTGGTTTTTTAATTTAATACAGTTGAAATATCCTGATGATTAGATTAAAGAGTTAAAAACACTTCAATCACTACTTTTTAAAATGTGCATAAAAATGGTCCAGATTATACTTATCGCTGAAGCGGTGATAGCCTAGTGGTTAGGGCGTCAGCCTCCTAATCAGAGGTCGGCGGTTCGAATCCGGGTACGCACCTCTAACTTTTCGGAGTTATATGCGTTTAAAAAAAATTTAAGTATCACTTTCTTCAACGGTGAAGGAAAACATCGTGAGGAAACCTGCACGACTCTCAGGCGTGCAGGTCTCACGATTCCTTCACACCTCTCAAAGTCGTGTGAAGTCACCAATCCGCATATGGCCAGCGTGGTGGACTATGGCCAAATCCTTCTCATATTGAGAGGAGACCCGTGCTCTGTAGTGAGACGGTAATGAGTTGATGATGATGATACTTATCGCTTTGCGATGTTATTTGTCAGCTGCCATATTGTACAACATATATAACAGGTTGCCAAACGACGGCCTCCGAAATACTCAATTCAATTTCGTAAATGCATTCAGTGAGTCGTTTAATTCGTGCCTCATAGATCCTAGCAATTTTTGTACTAACTCGGCAATCGAACCCAGCAGTTTGTTGTTCGTACGCTTACTTATTAATCAACGAGACAGATTTAGACAGCCCGACGTAAATTCTCAGCTAACTGTACACCATTGAAACTGCGAGGTCGTAAAGAGAAAGTTAGGTGTGACCTACGCACGGTCACATGGTCTAAAGCCTTAAGCCGCTCCGATATTATGTCATAGCGTGTACTCCTTTAAAAGTACTGCCCACCCTATGAAGTTTTAACTAAAGATATGGCAAAAAGATATGTAAAGATATGGCGAACCCACAGATTAACGAATGTATCGATAATGGAGCCTTTACATTTTTTTTCTTGTGCTTCTTCCTGTTTTTTGCAATAAAGTTATTCTATTGATCTGTGGCATTATAGTTTGGCGTTTATCATGGAAAATTAACATTAGAATTTTCAATTTTTATTTTATTTTTATTTTGAGATAGGTTTGCGCTTGACGACAATCAGTACCAAAGGCACTGATGAGGTCTAGGTTGGAGCGCGCTTACCTAGAAAATGCCTATTCACCCTTCCCTTGAAGGAACTAATGTTATACGTGGAAAAGCAATTGCTTGTTGTAATGGCAATCTATAATTGCAATGTTTCTGTGTAAATAAAATTTTGCACAAAAAATATCAGAGAGACTTCAAGTACCAATAACTTTAAGTGAGCTTCCTTCACCTGTAAAAGAGAACGCCTGTGCCCAGCAGTGGGACATTGAATGATAATGTATATAGCAAAGTCAGCTTTGTTACTGTTACTATGGTGTATTTATTATGCCCGATACAGGAAACTGTTTGAGATCAAACTTTCAAAATATCTTTTTGTTATAATATAGGCATTAAGATAAAGCTAGAAGACCTTTTGCTGATTTGTTAGAGTACTAAAACAGCTGGGTCGTATTGTAAAACCAATTGTAACTTGCAAGACGACCTCCGTGGCGCAGCGGGCGCGCTGTCGCATTATAAACTTGAAGGGTTCGATTCCCGGCTCGAGTCTGGTCTGGTGGGAGGCTTCGGTCGTGGCTAGTTACCACCCTACCGACAAAGACGTGTCGCCAAGCGATTGAACGTACCAACACGATGTCGCGTAGAAACCAATTTAGAGTATGGGTTTACCATACCCCCCAACAGGTTAGCCCGCTACCATCTTAGACTGAATCATCACTATCAGGTGAGATTGCCGTCAAGGGCTAACTTGTAGTGAATAAAAAAAGGTTAACGTCCAGCAACTATACCTTAATTAATTTTCTGAAAAGCTTGGGAGGCTGGAGAGTCATTATTATATCATGAATGCAAAATACAATAAAATACAGATCCTCAAAGTCTGCCTTGCTAATATATAGTGAAACATGCAAACATGCTACAAGTTCAGATTTAACCAATTAATTTGTTCCTTGTTGATTGAATTTCTTTTATTATATTGTTAATCTATATATATATATAAATCAATTGCTGTTCGTTGGTCTCGCTAAAACTCGAGAACGGCTGAACGAATTTGTCTTATCTTGGTCTTGAAATGTTCGTGGATGTCTAGGGAAGGATTAAAAGGTGAGAAAAATTCGAATAATTGCCAGGAAACCCCTAAAAACAGCCCTTTTCTTTTTCCCATATAAAAGTTTTCTAAATAAAATGTGGAGTCAATTTGAACTTTATCGCTATTCAATAAAGTTCATATTAAATTATAATCACTCACTGTTCTCTAAGAAATGTCGGTGTGTTCCTAACTTCAAAGAGTCAATTTGCAATTTATATTTAGGCAATATTTTATCCCGGTATTTTCACGGAAACGAAAACTACTAGGGTGAAAGCGCGGGTCTCATCTAGTTTATTATAAATCACGTTCATTGATGGAGACCGATGGACCGCAATGCATAGCACATCAACTTGCTTAGCGATGTCGTCTCTAGAACCCAGTACATTATTCAGTAACACGTTCAAATGATAAAATCTTTTTGGAAGAATTTTAAAAATATCTAAACACAAATGTTTTTCTTTCTAAAGCATTAATTGGTAACGTGATCGCGATAACCCCAATCAAATGTGACTTTATTATCTAAGAGATAGATAGATACATAAATATTAGCAGAAAAAAATTCAAGATACTTCGTTAGAGATACCCTAAGTCCTGTTTTAGTTCATCCACCCAGACCTAAAAGACCCCAGATAACGAGAGTAATCGATTTCTAAGAAAAATGTTATTGTACGTATTACATAACACTTTAAAATTCATTTTTTTTCCGACTGTCTATTAGCTGTGCTAACCCTATTGGTTGCCACAGCGTAACCGGGCTGTTTGGCGAGCTTCGGAAAGAAGCTCTGCCAGAAGAAATTTCGAGTCCTAGGGCTTCAAAAAAACTAAAGGAACGTCTGCCTAAGTGTGCCTCCTTTGAGGCCGAGCCTCGGCTTAAACGACGCTTGGGATAACGGGGAGTTCGGAAGGTGAGTGATCCGTACGTCTCCGAGGCCGTGGATGTAGCCCACGTCCGGGTGACGTAAGATAGCGGGGATCTCGTCTTCGCCGGCGAAGACGGTGTGTAGCGTATGATTGTGAGCTAGGTGGTACGAGTATGTTGTCAATAGTCATCTGATCGTCAGGGTCATGAAGGATATGTTTAGGTCTCCTCTTTCGGAGAGCGCTTAGGTCGGGGAATAAAATTCATAGCTAGTCGAAGCACATTCATAGCTAGCTTAATATAAACTTTGGAACTAAATGAATTATGTGTACACTACACACAAAACAAATTGTAGCCCAAACTTATCCCATAACAGCCCAAACAACCCATCGAAATTGGCTCAGCAATTGTGGAGATAAGCGTGCATATAAGGACGTATAAGTTTGCTCATTATATATCATACACGTTATATGTTTGATTATATTGATTTGGAAAAGGATTGGTATGGTATCATGAGGGATTTCTTAAACTTATGTGAATATTATCTTCGTAATATTCACATAAGTTTAAGAAATCCCTCATGATACCATTTGCTTAGCTTAGCCAAGTTAGTGATAAAATATGCGTGCGCTGTCGCATTATAAAGTTGGAGATCCTGGGTTCGATTCCCGGCACGAGTCTGGCCTGGTGGGAGGCTTCGGCCGTGGCTAGTTACCACCCTACCGACAAAGACGTGTCGCTTTAAATTTCGCCTTAAACCTGTAATGCCACAAGACACGTATGCCTATCCACTTTCTCATCCTATGTCATGTAAATAGGAAGAGGAAATGGTAGACATATTTGTTACTTTACTGGGACGCGTTTTAAACCCTCACAGCCTAGTTTTTAAGTTTAAGAATTTTTTTATTACCATCAATTCACTATAATTTAACTATGTCAGCATTTAAAAGGTCTAAAAGAAAAAATATTTAAAAGTCACGCGGGGATCCCATGAAAAACGAGGGAAATTTACATAAATACTAGTCAGGTCTCTCTCAAATAAAATTTAAGTCTGCGTCAGGATTTTCGGTTAATTTATTCTTTATGGTTAATGATTTATTTATGTCCTTAAGAAAAAACATAACGCCGAATGTCAGCTTATACAAGTGTTTAGCAGTTTTTTAAATACCTTCAAAAATACAACTCTTTATTTAAATAGTCGCTTATGTAATCATTTGTTTAAATGTATTTTTTGAACGTTTGTGCACAATACAGCTAGCATATATGTATATAGGTCATAACATGAAACTTATAAAATAGAATTGCTTGCAAAACCTACACTTGATAGAAGCGAATCTATTAAATAACTAGTTAGTTGCCCGTGATTCGTTTGCGTGGTAATAGAACATTTGTTGTGTACAAGAGAACTGACGGAACTGATCGAAAATATATCTCATGGAAACCCTAATTATTCCGGGATACAAAGTAGCTTTTGTACAATTCCACACATTAATCTTCTTAGCAGCTTCTACAAGATAGATGAACTAACTGTTCCAAACTAAACAGTAAGTATACTTTAGGCCTCAATTGCACATGATCCGTAATAATTAAAATATTACCATATTATTAGTTTACATTACTTATGCTTAATTACAATTATTTTAATTTTAATTGGATTCATAATAATTTTAATAATTTTATTTTTGACTATCATAAAATTCAAATTTTCAAATTCAAAATAATCTTTATTCAAATAGTCCTTTAAAAGGCACTTTTGACGCGTCAATAATTTACATAGTAGTTATTTCATGGTGATAACTATATTCGTACACTTAAAACTAAAGCTATAAGGGTTCCAAACGCGCCCCGGTCTAAGAAGAAGCCCACAACAAACTTAGCCGGGAATTACATTGACTAATTGAATTATTATGTGTATGGATAACAATTGTAGTGTTTGCAATGCCCTGACCGGGTCTCATGTCTGTTAGATATGAAAGCGAATATATAAATAAATCTACCCCTGCGGCAATTGCATCCAGATCCGTTCAGCCGTTCTGACGTGATCGAGTAACAAACATCTTTTGTCTGGTGGGAGGCTTCGGCCGTGGCTAGTTACCACCCTACCGACAAAGACGTGTCGCCAAGCGATTTAGCGTTCCGGCACGATGTCGCGTAGAAACCAATTAGGAGTGTGGGTTTACCATGCCCCTAACAGGTTAGCCCGCTACCATCCTAGACTGCATCATCACTTACCATCAGGTGAGATTGCCGTCAAGGGCTAACTTGTAGTGGATATATAAAAAAAAAAAAATCCATACGAACTTACTTATTTATGATAGTACCTAGTCAGAAATTTATGGTAAAATATCCACAGTCGCTAAATAAATATTAAAACAAACGCTTGGCACCACAGCTCATAGAGTATGTAAACACTACGTTGACCTCAGCTGTTTATACATAGCATTTTAACGGGTATATGTAACACGCGCGTGTTCGGTACTCAACCGTTTTATACCGCGTATTATTTGTTGTTTCACTAACAACAGTTTTTTATCCTTCTTTATCCCTCTTTCCGCTATGTCAATATAAAAAGTACACCTGATGTTAAATGATTAATGATTACCACCGTCCATGAATCCGCCGAAGCGGTGATAGCCTAGTGGTTAAGGCGTCAGCCTCCTAATCAGAGGTCGGCGGTTCGAATCTGGGCACGCACCTCTAACTTAAATATCACTTGCTTCAACGGTGAAGGAAAACATCGTGAGGAAACCTGCCCGCCTGAGAGTTCTCCATAATGTTCTCAAAGGCGTGTGAAGTCTGCCAATCCGCACATGGCCAGCGTGCTGGACTATGGCCAAACCCTTCTCATATTGAGAGGAGACCCGTGCTCTGTAGTGAGCCGGTAATGGGTTGATCATGATGATGATGATGAATCCGCCGTCTATCTACAGCACCACAGGAGCCACCTACGTTGCTGGCTGAGCCCAATCTCCTAATCGGCGGTATGTCTTAGCGAGTACTGGCTCGAGTCGGGAATCGAACCCATGACCACAAGTTTTTAATGCGAGCACTGCGAGAGAATGCAGAGCATGCGCTGCGCCACGGATTTCGTCAAAGGTCGCCTAAATTCCATCTAACTTCCGCTATAAAATAATTTTTGAAAATTCATTCCCTAAGGGGTAAATAACGGTTTGAAATTTGGGTAAACAAAGTCAAAGGCAAAGTTACCACACATAAAAAATGTCCTCTTACCTCATATCCGGCGAGAAGTCGACCGAGCAAGCGTAACCAGCAACCATGTGTCCCACGAAGGTCTTCTTCCTGTTGAGTTTGAACCGGTTGAGAGCGCTGAACACCACCACCTTGTTGTCCATGGACTGGCACGCCAGCCACTTGCCGTTGGGCGCAGAGGTCACCGCTGGCAGCGAGTGCATCGATGGATCGGCTATGTACTTCATATCCACTGGGATGTCCCTGTTGAAGAAAGAAATATAGTTATCTTTAACATACTAAGTACTGGCTCAAGAACAATTTTTTCCAGGAATTTGTAATTCGATGTCTTACCCCCCCCAAAAAAGGGCAACAAGAATGATAAAATATTGAATAGAAGCAGAAGTTACTTTGCGGTAGTCCATAGTTTAAAATGTAAACTAAGCTAAATTTGCTGTAACCCGTGTAATGTTATTTTTAGTCTCCTAAGCCAAACTAAATTGTTTCATTGCTGTCTATGTGTTTCTTGTTTTTATTGTGTACAATATAGAGATTTTCAATTTAATACATGTGCTTGTAAAAATTGTGTCAGTGTCTCCATGTTCACATGTTTGGTCAGGAGGGTGACACAAATATGGTGTGTGGGTAATGGTAAATAATCAGGTAAGAAACAAGTGCTGTTGCTTTAAAATATATGAACACCCTGCCTGACGAGCATGGCCTTCTATATTTCAAATTAAACTTGCGAATGGTTTAGGGTGCTGGAATAATAATATACGATGCAAGAGGTGTGACAGAGAAAGAGAGCGGGGGGGGGGAGAGAGAGAGAGAGAGAGAGACCACTTCCACACGACACGATTTTTAAAAGTCGTAAAGCAGTCACTGCGCACACTTGCAGCAAAATACTGATCTGACACATATTACCATTCATTCTAATATTTCTTGCTCATGCAGCCTAGCCTATATGCTCCACCCTTCATTGTCACTATAGCATCGCAGGAAGGCAAAAGTTAAAAAGTTAAAGTTTCTGCCTGGATAGTAGAAAAAAGTAACCCACCACTCCCAGACCCGCAAGCTCTTGTCATCGGAAGTGGACACGAAGCGGCGGTTGTCGTCCACGAAGGTGATGGTGTTGACGGCGCCGAGGTGCCGGTCGTACTCCTGCACTATCTCACCGCTGCGGGTGTCCCACTGCAGACAAATTTATTATAACTGTTGGGTTCAGCCACTAGGCGTAAAATATGAAGCAAATGGACTGATATAACCACTCATGAGGATTCCCTCAAGAAAAATAATATAAGGTGCATTTGTCGTACTGTCCTATTGACCCTGGGACATCAGCGAGCCGAAGTGCATGGGTCCGTGAAACTTTGGGGCCCCATTTGGGACAGTTGCTGGCTGTGTCCCAAACACCCAGTCCAAATCTGCGCAGGGCTGTCTGTGCGGTCTCCGGACTGGATGCGTAATATCCCAGCGCTAACAAACAGGGTTTGATGTCCAGGTACTAATCTAGCGAGGGCTAAAGGTGATGTAAGTAAGGTAATCATCTTGCGCGTTCACTCTAGCACCTCCTAAAATCTTTTGGTGAAATTATGGGTGATGAAACAAGTAATCCAATACCCCCAACGTGCAGGTTCTCACGTTGACTGGCATGCTGTTTTTCTGGCACACCTCTAAAGCAACCCTCCCAGCAAACAAGGTTTGATGTCCAGGTACTAATCTAGCGAGGCCTAAAGGTGATGTAAGGTAATCATCTTGCGCGTTCACTCTAGCACCTCCTAAAATCTTTTGGTGAAATTATGGGTGATGAAACAAGTAATCCAATACCCCCAACGTGCAGGTTCTCACGTTGACTGGCATGCTGTTTTTCTGGCACACCTCTAAAGTAACCCTCTCAGCACCTTTTCCTTCCTTTCAAAAATTTACCTTGGTAGATATCACACACCCTTGAGATGATTTAGGCGGAATCTTAAGCCTACAAGTTTCTTCCAGATATTTTCCTTCGACGTTAAAGCAAGTGACAGTATAAGTATTTCAACTAAATTAATTCGGCGGTCTCATGAGGATTCATCATCATCATCATCATCATGAACAACCCATTACCGGCTCACTACAGAGCACGGGTCTCCTCTCAATATGAGAAGGGTTTGACCATAGCCCACCACGCTGGCCATGTGCGGATTGGCAGACTACACACGCCTTTGAGAACATTGTGGAAAACTCTCAGGCGTGCAGGTTTCCTCACGATGTTTTCCTTCACCGTTGAAGCAAGTGATATTTTAATTTTTTTAAACGCACATAACTCCGAAAAGTTAGAGGTGCGTGCCTGGATTCGAACCGCCGACCTCTGAATAGGAGGCTGACGCCCTAACCACTAGGCTATCACAGCTTCCATGAGGATTATCCAAGCCAAAAGAGTGCACTAATACTATGAAGTATGTCTCACACATATGATCTTCTTGTCGGAGGTGCCGGCCACGAACAGGTGCTGCTTGTCCTCGTCCGGGTGGAACTTGGCGCAGTAGGGCACCTTGCGGGACGTGAACCGCGACACGCACTCGCCCGTCTCCGTGTCCCACAGCTTTATGTAACGGTCGTACGCTGCAACCAATGCACTTACATTATTACTAGGTTATAAAATGGAGGGTAAAGGGTCTTACGTCAACTCTTAGTAATCAATCAATCAATGAATGAATATACTTTTATAGTACACCACAAGATAGAATAAAAATAAAACACAAGACAAAAACAGTAGTTATACAATTTGGCGGCCTACATAGCGATCTCTTCAATCAGTCAATCAATCAATCAATCAATCAATCCATCAATCAATCAATCAATCAATCAATCAATCCATCAATCAATCAATCAATAAATCAATAAATAAATCAATCAATCAATCAATCAATAAATCAATAAATAAATAAATAAATCAATCAATCAATCAATCAATCAATCAATCAATCAATCAATCAATCAATCAATCAATCAATCAATCAATCAATCAATCAATCAATCAATCAATCAATCAATCAATCAATCAATCAATCAATCAATCAATCAATCAAATGTATAAAGTCTGCCAATCCGCACATGGCCCGCGTAGGACTATTGCCAAACCCTTCTCATATTGAGAGGAGACCCGTGCTCTGTAGTGAGCCGGCAATAGATTGATCGTGATGATGATGAGGATTTATAAAATAAACGTCAAAGTTATTGAATGATAGAGATAATTAAATGTCAGTTTCATCTAAATGATCCTTTATATAATACTAATATAGGATATCAATATCTTACCAGCCGATAGGAACTGTTTGCCCGAGTTGTTGAAGTTGACGTCTCGGACGGCTTGACGGTGACCGAAGTAAGTTCGGACGCATCGCCGGTCGCCGTACACCTCCCATATCTAAACAAAACGATATTTTTAGAAACGAGCAAGAATTTTCGGAACATGGCTCGGATTTAATAATATGCAATTTTAATTGATATAAAGATATATTTCTACACAACCAAAGGAGTTTCTTTAAAACCGAATAGATTCCGAATCTTTTAATCTATTTTAAAATTTTATATTACGTCCAAGTCAATTTAATAAAATATAAAAATATGACAAGGGGTTTTGAAGTCATTTCATTTTTCATGCAGAAATCGTCATGACCTACGAGTATATACTGGCTATACTGGGCCTTGGGGAAGTACAGAGGTAATGTCGTACTCTTACTGACTAAAAACCCACGGTGTTCCTACTCGCTGCTGTATGGCGGAGCCACGGGAACGCTTTGTGCAGCGGAAAGGTTGGACTTCATGAATCCAAAATTGGCGGATTTACGAATAAAAACAAACAAAGGGCTACAAATCTGGAGCCAATTCTTTGTTCGTCTCAATTTTCATTCCTTAATGTTATTGTTTGTTTTTTTTTATATTTAGTCGTAATATAATAATTAGTATAATTAGTAATTATAATTAATGGCAATTTAAATTTTATATTTTTAGCGGGTAAGATTTTGGTGTTTTACCAATTATGTATTTGTAGTATTATGTTTCCTTTTTTTATTTCACTGTATTTTACTGTAGAAACAAGTATTCTATTAGTAGTAACTTGGAAAGAAGAAAACAAAAAAAATTGGTACTTCAAAGTAGAAGTGGTACAATTTTTGGTGCAAATAGGTATGACGTTACAGTTAACGAGTTAACGAACCAAAACTACCATAGAAGTAATTAAAAATAATTCAGTCACTCAAGATATTATGAATGCACAAACTACATTACAATAGGATAACGAAGCTAATGTTTGTGAAATTTCGAACTTTTCCTACTTGGCAATAGATGGCGCTGTACACAATCATTACTTTTATTAACTTCAATAATGACAATAACATGTCATTAATATAAGACGCTGAGCCTGCACAACTAGAAAACCATTATTTTCATTAAGTGAATATCCTGATCATTGAGATCAACAAGTTAATGAGTTATATATACCAATTAATGTTCAATTTTCCGGTTACGAGGTAAAAAACAGACGCTTATATCAAAAATGTTGCATATATTGGAATGATCCTCCAATCGCAAATGCTTGCCCCATTATAATGTAGAACCATTTAATAAAATGTTCATTCAACTCGATACTTTTGCAACACGCTAACAGATGGCGCTGTGCACAAAACTCGGAAAATAATATCGCAGTTTAGTTTGTCCTACCGCGAATCATATAAGGCAACGTATGCCTGTGACAATTCGTGCCTCAATCTATAGAGTAAGGAAATTATTGGGCCTTGGTAACGCTTGGCTATGTCCCTTTAGGGGCGAAGTTATTTTTTAAAAGGTTCAGGTCGTCCCTTTGAGTTGCTTGCCTACTTTGCACGCGATTCAGGTGAAGCGATCTGCCTTTATAATAATTATCTTTAAATAAAATCAACAGTTGATGCTCTTGGCTTGATTATGACAATTTTGATTCTATGGCTGATCAATGACATTATTCTACTAACTTAAAATAATAATTTAAATGAAATTACGTTTATGCATTAATAACTCATTGTGAGAAACTTACTAATATATATGTTTATTATATATATTAGTAAGTTTCTCACAATGAGTTATTTAAGAAAAAAAACATAATGCTCATTGCAAACCAACTCTTTTACTATTGATAAGACAGAATATGTAAATGAAATCTATGTACAGTTATTTCTCTAGCGATCTGTTCCACGTGGTTTCGCCTTAGTATTTGAATTATTTTGAACTTAAAATATGTTTTTAAGTTTATTTTTAAAATATAGACAGTAGATTTATATTACTACTAGGTAGAACTTTTTTTTGTTCAACTTTAATATTTAGAATTTTTATAAAAGATGTATTTCTTCCAAATACATATTAATTTTGAAGAAATATACCATTTTGCAGCTTGCCAGCGCTTTTTGTACTGGCCTGCTTTACACATGCCGTAACTTCAGGCTAAAATCTCATTACTTGATAAAAAGAAAACTTTCAATAGTTAAAGATTAAATTAAATCAGTTAAGTAGGTTCAAAGGTTATGAATTACAAGAAATAACTTCTCTTTCTAATATTATGTAAATATTATGTAATATAACTATTTTGTAATATGATACCAGGAAAAAGATATGGAAGTTATGATATTCCTATATAACCTAGCCTTGTAACACACAAAGAATGCATGCACTTCTAACTTTTCGGGGTTATTTACATTTTACTTTGACTTTTTCAAAAACCTCCGTGGAGCAGTGCGTATAAAGATGGAGGTCCTGGGTTCGATTCCCGGCTCGAGTCTGGTCTGGTGGGAGGCTTTGGCCGGCGATTTAGCGTTCCCGCATGATGTCGCGTAGAAACCAATTAAGAGTGTGGGTTTACTAACAGGTTAGCCTGCCGCCATCCTAGACAGCATCATCACTTACCACCAGGTGAGATAGCCATCAAGGTTCGCCCTTGTAGTGTATATAAAAACAAGCTTTTATTAAAATAAGGCGCGACCCTTCTGTGTCGCATGACAATGGACCTGCCATATGTGTTGATAATAATATTAACGATGATGTTAATGATAGAATACCCAATGACAATACATACTTTAACCCTACAATCCATGCCAGCGGAGAGCATGAGGTGAGCGGTGGCGGGGTACCAGCGCACCGCGGCCACGCCCTTCGTGTGTCCCTTCCACGTGAAGATGTGCGCCTGCAATATTGAATCAAAAAATTATTAATTTTATTCAAATAATCCTTTAAAACACACAATCACACAAATTCAATAACTTACATGGTAATATATAATAAAAAAATAAACAAGTTGATAGTGATAACTACTTTCGTTAAATTATATTGTACCTCTTTTCTTATTTTGTGTGGTGTACAATAAAGTGTATTTTCATTTCATTTTTATTTTCATTTATAACTAAAGCTACGAGTTTCTTTTATAACTAATGCTATAAGTTTCCTTAACGTGCCCTAGTCTAAGCAGCCTTTGGTTATACCAATTATTTTGGGTAACTTAGCTTTTGGTTATCACCATCTCACATGTCACTTGAAATTATTCAAAAGCAATATTTTTAGAGCAATATTCTATACCTAAATTTGTATCATTTACACGATATTAAATACTACAAGATAAATTTCATATAAAATTTAAACTTATTGAGAGAAATCCCGGAATTGTAATTTCCTATAAAATTTTACAGAATTGTCTTTATATGAATTTCCAATTTTATGTAGCGTGCAACAAAGTTTCTTTTTACTTGTTGTTATAAGTAAAAAAAATCTTTATTGAGAGAACATACAGAAAAATGGCAAGGACGGCCCTGCATTAGTATAAACTGTGTTGCATGAGCTGCCGCCCACCTTCGAACCTTACATTAATAATTTATTGTTCTTCTACAAAATATTGTAAGTATAGTAAGTATTGGACGAAAGCGAGTATTGCTTCGAGAAATACGTTCCGTGTACCGTAGAGGCATTCCAATTGTTTTTTTTTTATAGATCCAGCGAGCAATCGTGCTGTTCACCTGTAGCCTTAGTATAAAATTCCCACACTTGCAATCGTGGAGTCGCTTCTGAGTAGTATAACAGTATGACGTCAATTAAAAATGGACCTTATGTATTTAGGTTAGAGTCGACATTTCCATACTACCCTTTTTATTTTACAAACTTGTGCGGCGTGTGTCGTCAAATATGACAACTTTATAAATAGGCAGCTACAACTATGATTTTAATACGTTACAATACTCCAAAACGACTACGACTTTGAGCAAACAATACGGCGGTAAACGCGCAAACTGTCATCTTAAAGGGGTTTAATCTGTGCACCCCAATCTGGTTACGACTGGAAGCCCGCTGGGGCTATAACCATCTTAAGCTGCATCGTCACTTATCACCTGGTGAGGTACCATCAAGGAATAAAAATGGATAAAAAAGGATGAGTAACAAATATCCTTTTTTTTTTAATCCACTACTATTTAACCCTTGACGGCAATCTCAACTGATGGTAGCGGGCTAACCTGTTAGGGGTATGGTAAACCCTGATTGGTTAACCTGATTGGTTAACCATACTCCTGATTGGTTTCTACACGACATCTTGTTGGAACGCTAAATCGCTTGGCGCCACGTCTTTGTCGGTAGGGTGGTAACTAGCCACGGCCGAAGCCTCCCACCAAACCAGACTCCAGCCGGGAATCGAACCCAGGACTTCTAACTTTATGATACGACAGCGAGCGCGCTGCGCCACGGAGCTCGTCAAAATCCTATTTTAGATTGCTGCAACCAAAGGACATGAATGTGTTTGGTTACCATTGTAAACTCCTTAAACATACCTTGGGCAGGAAACATTTGTCTGGTGGAGTGTCACTGCGTAGTTGTGTTTCACTTCTGGGAGCCTCGATCCACGACCGGCCCAAGTAGTCGGTTGCTTTGTCAACTGCAAAATACGATACAAAAAAAAATTTAAACGTTTTTCACGCATTAAGAGTGATTTAAATGATTCACTATCATAATAACATCGAAAAATGGACGTCTATTGAAGCATATAGGTCTTCAGTACTTTTTTGTGTTGTATAATACTTGAAATGAGTTAATTTTAAATTTGATCATAAACACATCGAAAGATGGATGTCCATTGAAGCATATAGGTCTTTAGTACTTTTTTTGTGTTGTAGAATACTTGAAATGAGTTAATTTTAAATTTTATCACAATCACATCGAAAGATAGACCCGCACATTGAAAATAATAGTGTCACTATCCAAAATTCTATATTTAAAAAAAACTATATTTAAACAAAAAAACGTATTTTAAAATACTTTTTTTGTTTTTTAAATATTACTCAACTGTTACACTTAATGTCCTTCATAAACAGACTATTACATTAATAACAATTCATTCCGATTTTCACATAGAATTAGCCCTCAAAATCTTATAAATCTTTAAATGCTTCTACTGAAAAACATGGAATTTTGGATAGTGACACTATTATTTTCAATGTGCGAGACCTCCATTGAAGCATATAGGTCTTTAGTACTTTTTTGTTGTAAAATACTTGACATGAGTTAATTTTAAATTTTATCATAATCACATCGAAAGATGGACTTCCATTGAAGCATATTTGGTCTTTAATAGTTTTTTGTGTTGTAACCTAAATGTAACCTAATTGAAATAAGTATATTTTATTTTTTTTAGACACTCACTATGCAGTATACACTTCTCCTCCAATGGCTTGTCGTCGTCAACTTTGCCCTTCTTCTGTCGCTTCGCAAGTATCTCCTCCAACTCTTTCGCTTCATCGCCCTCTGGTTTCATTATTCTGAAATTTATATGAGTTTATTTAAGCATGTATATAAGTTCTCATTTAAGGGTCGCCAGACCTCTCCAGGTAACTAAATACATTAAGTGCTTAAAAATCATCTATTAAACTTGAACGCCTGTATGTGCTAAATTGTTTTTACAAAAGAAAAAATATTGTAGTATCTGTCGGCGCGAAGAAGTTATTAACTTTATTAAGCGGCGCCAAAAACCTCATGAATTCAATAATTACCCACATTTTAACTATTGATGATTTTGTTAACACATTTAGCCAGTAACAATCAATTTTGTACAAGCATGCTTTGTGCTATAAATACGGGCGGTCGATGCCTTTCGCGGATTCTCTCGCTCGAGACGTCGGACTGTTCGGACCTCTTAGTTATTATCGCAATAAAAGTGTAAACCGGCAAGTTATGGTTTTAATTACTATGAGCGAAAGTAAACAAAATCGTGACGTCAGCAATGCTGATGTTACCCTTACAAAAAACAACTCGGACGTCCTTGACGCGACATATCTATACATATATATTATAATATTGTAGTATCTATATATATATAGATATTCCTGGAAATTTCAATTCATTATTTTGTTTCCAGGATCAAACTAACTATATGCAAAATATCGCCGAGATCTGTAGAATAGTACACTATAGGTAACAACGGCAATTTCATTAAGGTTAGTACAGTAATAGAGCCAAAAAAACAGACAGACTTTTATACTTTTTTTTCAGGTCACATAAACATATGCAGCACCAGAGGAGCCACCAAAGTGTTGCCTACGTAAGTCATCCTCCTGATCCTTTTCTACATGTACCGGAATGCTTAATCGCTTGGTAGTATGTTGTTGCCAATAGGTTGGTAATTAGCTGAGATTGAAGCTTCTGACCAGACTAAACCCGGGCAGGCTAACCCAAGACCTATCACTTTATTAAAGAACAGTGCACGCACTACGCCACGTAGGTCGTCATAATATTAGTATAGATAGTATGTTTTTGGACATACCTTTTTTCACCCTCATAACCACCCCAAGGTCCTAGAAAACCAGTGACATCTTCCGGATTGTCATTTTTGTTCCTCTTCTTCTTGTCTAGAGGCCTCTTCTTTATGCTTTCAAACACAGTCTTGCCTTCTGTTTCTACTGGTGGTGCTATCATTGCTGATACTGAAAATAAAAAAATTATGATGGAATTATATAAGTGACAATTACTTGTAATGCCTTAATATATATAAAAGCGAAAGGTCACTTACATACTGACTTACATACATACTGATTAAACACAAGATCTCAAAAACTATTGCACATATAAAGCTATAATTTAGCAAGTAGGTAGTTGGTAGTTAAGAGATGTCAGCTAAGAAAGGATATTTGGAAATTCCACCCCTAAGGGGGTAAGATAGGTGTTGGAAGTTTGTATGAAATTTCTTTGTTTTTAGAGTTAGAGACCCAAAAAATTGCATTAAGATTAATAATAATAAATAAAAAACATGTGCATCAAATTTTTTTTAAATATTACCTGTTAAGGGTGGTAAAATAGGGGATGATAGTTTTTGCTTATTTTTTTATTATGAAGTCTACAAGCGTGAAATTTTGAAAATAGGTTTCTTTTAGGGCTTAAGTATAAGGTTAGAATTTTTGTTCATCCAAATCTACCCCGAAGGGGGTAAAATAGGGGTTTGAAGTTTGTATGAAAGTTCTATGTTTTTTAATTTAGATACATGAAAATCGGCAATTTAGCATTTGCCTGTAGCTTATTTTCTGAAGCAGAGCAATCACAGGAAATCAGCAATTCTACGCAGACGAAGTCGCGGGCAACAGCTAGTTTAAATTAAATAGCAACTAAAAATATAACTTCTAGGTAAAAATACTTGGAAGTCACAACTTTCTCAGTTCCTATTTACAGCACACTATTGATTTAAATAAAAAATGCATATTTTTCCAGTCACTAGGGTTCCAAATACATACTTGTCTAAACAGTCCAGTGGCAAACTTGGTTGGATTTTGGTTTTGTTATCATCATTATTATTACATAAAATTAGGTAGTAATCTAAATAAAGTTCAGTTACTAAAAAGAAATATGAACAAAATTTGTCATTAATGTTTTGGGTTAGAAAAGGACACAGATATTAACTTCTCTATTACACCTTTCCCCACACTCATTAAAATAACTTCTAAAATCTACCAACCTACAACAGCATCCCCCTTCTCATCAGTAGTAGGTTCTGTAGATGGATCTATAGCAAACCCATAACTAGTAAATGTTCTTCTTTGGTTTTCAAATTGAAATTCACTTATATGTGCCTTCTCCACATAGCCAGAGAGCATGTTTCTTGTAGCTTTCATTTGTTGTGTTTGGAAAGGATTTTCTGGGCCATATGTAGGTGCAAAAAGCTCTTCATATTTTGGATTGTGCATCAATTCTTGATTATTGTTCACTAGAACTCTTGTGTCCTCATTGTTCTGTAAAAGGATATAGTTACAGTACATTTATATGATACATCATAATTGTTGTATTAATAGTATGACATATAAAACATTAAATTAATTTCTTAGACAAATACTATTAGTTAAGTTAGCTCTGACCTACCATCTCACCTGGTCTTATGCTATAATATAAATTATGGTAAGCAATTATTAATAATAAGGCAGTCTTTGATGGTGACAGGCTAACCGGTTAGGAGCATGGCAAAGATTACACCCACATTCTTAATCAATACTTTTTTTGCCTTTTAAAGGATTATCTGAGTAAAGTTTAAGATTGATAAAATGTCTAAAAAATTCCTTTCTTATCTAGACATTGAAATGCTAAGAATTTTTATTCTGGGTGGCACCACAAAATCTAAGATATTGGATCTGCCGGAGAGCTTTTTAAGTTAAAGAATGTAGCTATCACCAACGCCTCATGAACAGAAATAATGAGAAATATTTTATATGTATGAATAGATTGATGAATTATTATTTCTCAAAGATATTTCAATTCAATCAATATTGTGCTATAACAAAGGTCTCAATCCTCACAGATTTTGGGTGTATAGCATGATTAACAGGTTGCATTGATTGGACGTTACTATACATATCTCTTTCTACTTCTATATCTTTTCTTTGTATACAATTTTCTTTGGAACATTAACTGGCGGTAAAACGGTAACCTCTCACCCCTAAGCGTACATAATAGCACCTGGTACAAAAAAAAATCCAATAGGTTAGTTTGTTTACCATTGGATTCTAAGCCTTTTGTCCAACATTGGTACACAAAATTGGTAAAATAATAAGCGTTGTACGTACGGTAGGGGTTACCAATGGTGCTGAACATATTTCCATTTTCTTGGCGAGAGATAAATTGGGATCAACAGGCTTTAAATGTGTAAGCATAGTTTCATTGCTGTTTTGCGTGTTTGTTTCTTCATTTTCTGAATCTTCTTCTGAACTGCTCCCATAATTCTTAATATTAAACATCCTGTAAAATTTAACTTATAATCTACGAAGAACTTTAATAGCCATTTATTTTAACTTAAATAAAATCAGAACTTTACAGAAAACACAACACACAACTTTGAACTTTTCTTTGTGACAGTGACACATTGACGTGACTACCTACTGACATGACTGATATAAATATTACTTTTTGACACAGTCGCGGACGCTAACTCAGGGACAGCGTACCAACATAGCGAATTTAAATATAATATACAGATTAAAAAGTCTTAATTGATTCCTCCGAGGAGGCGGTTACTACACAGATAGATAGATAGATAAACTCTTTATTGCACACTACAAAGTTGAGTTCAAAATAGAACAAAAATAAAATGAAAAACAAACATAATACGCAAAGGCCATTTTATCGCTAAAAGCAAGATCTTATTCATTTGAATCGTCTAGCTGTGTAGCTATCTTTTGAAGGGCAACGCACAATTGTCAACATTAGTCTTCATACAGAGCACCACCAGTTCAATACCCAAAACTCGTCACATTGTATTGAAGTAGCAGGTCACCGGTCAGACTTGATTAATCTGACGGTCGCAATTTAGCAAGAAACTTTACTAGTTTCAAAATCTTACTCAGCTCTTTGCATACTTTTTATTTTTGGGGTTCAGAAAAACATGCAAACTTAACGCAGTTCATTAATTTAATCTTAGAATTTACATAATTTATTCATTATGAACGATCGTGTAATTTATTTAAACTTGTGCACTGCACCCGATACGGATCGACTTTTATAGTCGAAATATTGCAAATTTATACCATGTTGTGCCAACATTCAGACAACTATCCATAGTCAGGTGACGACTGACCAATACCTGTGTCAGTTTTCAATTTCAGTAAATTTCGTAAAATTTCCCCAAAAACACAAAAAAATGGCTCTACAAGCTGCAGTTAAAGGAAAACTTATAAGCGTGATCGGTGATGAGGTAAGTACAAATTATAATTTTCTCCGAAAAACCTAATTTATTTTATTGTTTTCGAGGGTCTCGTTTGCTATTCTTTGTGAAAACTAAGAACAAAAACTTCGTAGAATGTGCTATCGTAAAAGTTCCGAATTTTCTACTTAGTTTTACGTCTCAATGTTTTCAGGACACCTGTGTAGGCTTCCTCCTCGGAGGAATCGGTGAAATCAATAAAAACAGGCACCCCAACTTTATGGTCGTCGATAAAAGTAAGCACTTACAATAATTATCGTTAGATACGTTATAATGTACCTCTGTCATAAGAGGTAAGCTTCTAAGACGTCTGATTTTTTAAGCCTTAGATAAATCTGAAACATCTTCCTAAAAAGGCTGATTATTGATATTGGTACTGGTATTTTTGCCTTACTAGTTAGTGCCTTAGTGGTTATGGTTTCATTGGTAAAAATTGTACCATCCCTTTTCTTTGGAGAGCATTTATGTATTGTGTGTGTGGTTATAATCACTGACATCTGGTTATAATGATTGTTAGAACGTAACCAGGTCTCTAGATCGCCTCTATAAATATAAGCTCTGAATTTTGCTTGCATGAGAGATAATACAGTGCCCAGCAAAGTAACTTATGTCTGAGTATGTTGATAACTTTGTTACCACTTAAAAATAAACCTGTGCTGCAATCTAAAGTTAAACAAGTTTTAATGACATTCCAGATACACCAGTGAGTGAGGTTGAGGAGTGTTTCAAGAGGTTCGTAAAGCGTGATGACATAGACATCATCCTTATCAACCAGAATGTAGCAGAGTTGATCCGTCATGTTATTGATTCACACACTTCACCTGTGCCTGCAGTGCTAGAGATCCCATCCAAAGACCATCCCTATGATGCCAGCAAGGACTCCATTCTACGTCGTGCTAAGGTACTGTAATTGTATCCGCATATTAGAAGTGTTAACCAAAGAGATAATTGTATATCATCTTATTAAGTTTAGTTATCTCAAAATAATCTTTAGTTTTAATTCAAATAACAATAGTAATAAACCAATCAAGATCTAAAGATCATTCCAGTAAATAAAGGTAATCTATTCTGTTCTAGTACAGACTTACTTACATATTTCTAACCAAATTCTAGAAATGGTGTTTGGCTCAATTTTGTTGTTTGTTTTTTTTTTATATTACCAAAATTTAAAGTAATATTTTTACATATTTTAATATGAAAAACTGTAAGGCATAATGGTGATAATTACATTTTGTAATCTGAACTGTTCTGGCTTACTTACAAGGGCTCTCTTTGTGATCAGATAATCACATAGTCATATAAAATGATGAGGCATTATAAACTAATGATGACTATTCAATTCAAAATTAAAACAGAAGTATAGGTAATGTAATTTACAGATCCAATAATAATCCCTGAAATAAATTCCAATATGCTAAGCTTTTCCTGATGTTTTGAACTTATTAGACAAGGATTTGCATACTTATAGCTAGAAAACTGTCATTTATAAGTTAATATATCATTTCACAGATATAAGGTATCTATATATATAGAAAACGAATGTAAGTATGTATGTGAATACACATACTTACATACTGATTAAACACGAGATCTCAAAAACTACTGTATGTATAAAGCTATAATTTAGCAAGTAGGTAATTGATAGTTAAGAGATGTCAGCTAAGAAAGGATATTTGAAAATTCCACCACCTAAGGGGGTAAAATAGGGGTTGGAAGTTTGTATGAAAATTCTTTGTTTTTAGAGTTAGAGACACAAAAATTTGCATTAAGATTCATAATAATAATTTAAAAAAGTAGAAAAAAATTAAAAAGAATGAAGGGTAAAATAGGGTTTGAAGTTTGTATGAAAGTCCTATGTTTTTTAATTTAGAAACACGAAATTCGGCAATTTGACATTTGCCTGTAGCTTATTTTTTGAAGCAGGGCAATCATGGAAAATCAGCAATTCTACGCAGACGAAGTTGCGGGCAACAGCTAGTTCATTAATAAAACCTTTTTCAATTTGATTTGAATAATGATTTCAAACCTATACCTCCTTCCCCCATTTATCTTAGTAGTATAAATATATCTCTATTTAATATATATATTTTTTTTTGTTCCAGGGCATGTTCAACCCAGATGACTTGGTACGCTAAAGTAAAATTATTGCATGATTTTTCTGTTATACCAAAATACTGAAATTTTTGACTGTCACAACATGTTATAATTCATATTTCATCAAAAATGAAAAAAAAACTAACAGATACATTTAACTTGAACTAAATTTGCATTTAATGAGTTTGATTATAGTGTGAAATTATTTAAGAACTAAAATTAGTTTTGTATTAATACATTCCACCCAATCCAATTTAAATTAGCATACCATTGAATGGTGAAAAACTCATTCAGTATTTAATAAATTATTACTATTCCGAAGTTATTCATTAATTAGTTACTTATATTTATAAAACAATTACTGTATAGATTGTTGAAGTTGTATTATAATATTATATTATCACAATACGTCCATGTGTTTTATTTTACTGAAAATAACATTTTTTGCATGATTTTTGTGGTGAGAGTTTTTTCTGTCTGTTGTACAGTTTTTATGGGTGAGTTATTTTATTATTTTCTTTTTCTTTAAATATATTTTATCTTTATCCTAGAGGATACATTACATTATTTGTCTATGGTGCTTACTAGCTTTCTTCTTTTTTTTCAGTCAATGTTTGGTGCTGATAACTATGCAACTTAATATTTGTTCTATTAAATCTGTTTTTGTTAATTATTCATCGACTTATTATATTTAATTATTATAATATTGATTCAATAAAACTATAAAACAAAGTTTATTATTTTTATATTTATTTATTTACATTGAATTATTAATAACTTACACAAAATAATACTTATTTGCACACATATACAATATGATACAGTGCACACAACCATTAAACAAGTAGATAATAATATACTTATTATGTTGCACACGAAACTTAAAACTTAATATTATTGAATACAACTAATTTAAAAGATTATGTGATCTTTGTTCCATTATAAAGGCTATCTTAGTTACATAAATCAAGAGCAGATCTCTCTTAATTATTTAGGTAAAAACTGTCTATGTTTGCGTGGAATATGTTTTATATTTTTCCCTTAATGCCTTTTTATAAATTTACCGAAAATTTATTAAAATGTAGATATATTGGTCCCTAATATCTTATAATAATAGATTTGTATTATAAGATATTTTATATAAGATAAAAATTTTGGTATTCTGTCTATTGACAGTTTGCCTTTTGGACAGTGATTCAGCCACATGGCAGTCTTGCAACATCCCTAAAATTAAATTTATCTTAGTGGGCTAACTTCTAGCATTACCATCTTATTCTTTTGTCTAAAGATTATTTTATAGAATATCATTTGGTACAAGTTATTTGGTTGAGCTCTGTTCTATTTTTCATTATTAACATTTAAGTTTCGTGAAAAACATACTTAATACTTATTCCAATTCTTTAGTATACTAAATTACAATTGACATTACTAAAAAAATGTTTGAGCTTTAGTCCTGTAAATAAATGACTTAGTTTAGTATAGCGTACATTAAAGTAAGAGAATTGGTAACTTTTGCAGTCCAATATTTGGTGTTTAACGTAATACCCGTAGAGTGCTAAGTTTTGTTACGTGATTAGTTTATTTGGAGTTATAGTTTGGCTTTAGTCGTCAAATTCCGCGATGTCGTTTTCAGTCTTCTTGTGTCCAACCCAGTCCCATTTAGAGTAGTGCAGTTTAGTTTTCTTGAACTTGGGGTTCTTGGATGTTATTCTAACGAAGATTCGCCGACCAAACAGTGGCTGGAGCTGCCTGAAGTTGTCCACCAGTGGTAGGTTCAGGTTAGAGAGCAGACCACGGAAATTATCCATCTGGAATTACATAAGAATCACAATGACTCCGCTTGAATTTCATAATAAAATTATTAGTTCCATATTACTTCCACTTGTCCAATCGACTTGAAATATGAATCAGTCCAGTTACTCTATAGATACAAATGAAAAAAATGTAGTAGGAAGTGTCGGGAAAGATACCCCGGTTGGACCCCATGATTGTGTTTTGACCCAAATCAGGTCGAAGTTAGCATTGTACCGGTGATTTTAGGAGCACATTACACTCTGCTGGTAATCTAACACGTGATAATGACTGTTAAACAACGCAAACTGGTGTTGAAGCAGCGTGTAGGACTAAGTTCTAAATCTTCTGTCTGTGAAAGAGGAGACATGTTTTACGCAGTGGCCCATTTATGTGACGTTGGTGCCGGGTAAATCATCTTACCTGGAAAACGGAGATGGGAAGGTAGTCTGAGAAAACGACCCACGTGACCGCCTCTGCGCAGGGCGGCGTGGTGAGTGAGCCCTTGTAGGTGTAGAAGCGCTCCGTGTCCAGCCCCGCCAGGATGGAGGACAGCGAGAAAGTGTGCGGCAGCTGCATGCTGGTGTTGTAGTTCTCGATGGCGGATAGGTTCTTCACGATAGGCGTTAGAAGCTTCGCGTCGAACTCCACCACCTTGGGACATGTTACGATGCAGTAGATGGTTCGCAAGTGAAACAAGGGATATAACGAGAAAATTATGATCCTAGAACGCGTTCGAACACCTACTTGGAACCGCTCTCCTACGCTGAAACCTCTAAATCTAATGGTTACTTTTCATCAGGCAGGATTTCTTCATGCGCTAGCCTATCGTATACGTGCAAAACGTAATACGTACCGAAATATTTTTCGAAATCTGTTGTCTTAATTTTTGTATAAGTCTAGTTTTAACAGTGGATAGGTACCGACATATCTAAGTAGGAGACTGATTCTATTTGGCTGAATTCTTTTAAATTCCAAAATGCATTTTTCACGTACATTTCGACACTTTCATGACAAAAGTAATTAGGGTGCTTCCAGTGGCTCATAAAGTTAAATTAGGTAGTTCCTGCCAAACATTAGTGCCGTGTAGGAAAAAAAAGAAATTTAGATTTCCATTAAGGAAAACAGCTTAAAAACAATTACCTGGTAGAAGAAAGCCAGCACACATAGTCCGTCCGGATGCTGCAGAGCCTCAGCCAGGCTCCGGTACTTCTTGTTCCTGTGGATGATGTGCATCTCCAGGGGCAATCGCATGTCATTCAGGGTGTGTTCGGAACCTCGATTGTTCTTATCACCCCAATGGAAGTGCAGTCCTTCTATTTCATATTCGTTATCAAGCGGGCCGCCGAAGATGTAAGGCAAACGGAAACCTTTCTTTTCTTCCTCGGATGAATATTTCGGGATGGTGAGCGCCACTGCAAAGATTCCGCGTCATAAATACGATAAAACATGATATTGTGTGTAAGGAGAAATTATTTTTAAACGAGGATTGGGTACATTGCTTTTCAATTATTGTTGTGAGTTGTTATGTAGGGAATCGGTCCAATTTTTTTTTTTTTTCGCTTTTCGCTTTGTCGCTTTTGCAAACGTCTGCAAATACTAACGTCGTAGTAAATATTATTGTCTACTAGTATAATAATTACGAAAGTATGTTTTCTGCCTTATCCATATTTCAATTATTAACGTGGCGAAGTTTGGACGATGGATGGAAGTGATTTTGATCAGGAGCCAGGTAGTAGATAATGACCTCTTTTGAGTCTATGAAAATATTACTTAAATTTTTAAACATAAGTATGGTACTTAAATATTCAAAACATAGGTACTTTAGGAGTTTAGTGTGTTACCTGAGTGTCCATTATTGGTGGTAGTTAGCGGTCCAGGTAACGGATTCTGGTAACCGATGAGCTCCATAGCTGGTATAGAGATAGGGATCGCTTGCCTGGCTGCGATTGCTATTGGCGACTGCTGCCGCCCCCCACACGCCGGATGCAGCACTGCCCAGCGACGCTGGTCAGATGCTCGGTAACCCCATCCCAAGGCCGTCGATACTGCGTAGCAAACACAACTCTTAGAACGCTCCTGTACAGGAGACTAATTGGAAAATGGTTTCTACGCGACATCGTGTCGGAACGCTAAATCGCTTGGCGGAACGTCTTTGTCGGTAGGGTGGTAACTAGCCATGGCTAAAGCCTCCCACCAGACCAGACTTGAGCCGGGAATTGAAACCAGGACTTCCAACTTTATAATGCGACAGCGCATGCGCTACACCTCGGAGGTCGTCGTATAACGTTCACTGCGTTGAAAAATAACGCTTGTCTAGAAGATTCACTATTGTTTTAAAAGTACCCAGATTGTTAGAATCAGGTATGTTTGAGCTCGGAAGGGCACTCTATATTCTAGTCCATGCGTATAATACTGTCGTTACTGCGCGTTGTTATTTCGTGCAAAAATAGGGCACATCAGCCACATCAGGGCACACGAACGACGCCCTTATTAAAATAAGCAGAGATCCAGCCGCTGTTGCTGAATCGGCAGTGAAGAAGATAATATTATACGCGTATATACCTATATACGCCTATACTGACGACATAGGTATGAAAGTCTGTCCGGTCATAAGTCCGATGGTAAATATCAAGTGACAAACGTCGTCCTGGGACATCTGCAGAAACAGAAGAGCCAGCGACGAGTTGCCGACTGAACCCATCCTCCTGAACGGTTTCTTCTCGGCATCACACCGGAACGCTAAATCGCTTGGCGGTATATATATGCCAATAGTGTGGTGGTAGTGGTAACTTACCACACCAGACTAGATGCGGGAATCGTACCCGGAACCAAACACTGTATGGTGCTGAAGCGCACGCACTCTGCCATGAAAGTCGTCAGGTGGAGAGGTCAAAAAAAATCAAAAATTGCTTTATTCATATAAACCTATAACAGGCATTTATGAATCATTCATATATATTTCATTATTTCTTACTATTAGTGAATTGATGGTGATAATAACACTCGCCAGCTTAAAACTAAAACTAAAGGCTTAAGAGGGTTCAAATCGCGCCCGGGTCTTAGAAGAAACCCACAACAAACTTAGCCGGGTTTTCTTTTTACCATCTCAGATAATCACTAAAAAATTATGGTACCAATGGAGATATAGCAATTAAGGTAACAAGGAAGAATGAGGACATTCGGTAAAATATCCTGTAAAACACCATAACTAGCTAACTACCGAATTATAAAGACGAGGTTTAGCTAAAACTATTGAATTCTCTTGAAGCGGTGATAGCCTAGTGGTTAGGACGTCAGCCTCCTAATCAGAGGTCGGCGGTTCGAATCCGGGCACGCACCTCTTAACTTTTCGGAGTTATGTGCGTTTAAAAAAAATTTAAATATCACTTGCTTCAACGGTGAAGGAAAACACCGTGAGGAAACCTGCACGCCTGAGAGTTCTCCATAATGTTCTCAAAGGCGTGTGCAGTCCGCCAATCCGCACATGGCCAGCGTGGTCGACTATGGCTAAACCCTTCTCATATTGAGGGGAGACCCGTGCTCTGTAGTGAGCCGGCAATGGGTTGTTCACGATTGAATTCTCGTCGATAAGTCTTCTAGCCCGGCAATCCACAGCATCAGAAGCGGTCGACTGTTAGCGGAGCCATCATTAAATGTAAGTACCTTAAGATGACTGCAGTAGATACTTTAACATAATTCGCAACGCAATTTGTTTATCTTCGTGACAAAGTTATTATATTAGTAAATAATTATCTTCCCATTGATATTGAGAGACAATGATGAATGTTATCATAACAAATCGCGTTCGGTCACAAGTAACTTACTCATGACTCGTACAATACTATTTGTTTTATTAATGTTTAAAAATATAGCCATTTAATAATTTCTCTGAGGGATAGAATACGTATATACGAGGACATCCGTAGGAGGATCAAAGTAACCGACATAGCCCAACGGCAATTTCAAGTTATGGTAAGGTTGATGCAGTCTAAAATGGTAGCGGACTAACATTTTAGTGTTATGGTAAAACTATACTCTTAATTGGTTTCTACGCGACATCGTGCTGGAGCGATAAATCGCTTGGCATGCCTTGACACGTCTTTGTCGGTAAGGTGTTAACTAGCCACGGCCGAAGACTCCCACCGGGCCAGAGTCTACCCGGAAATCGAACCTAGGACCTCAACTTTATAAAGCGGCAGCGCACGCGCTGCGTAATCATGGAAAATTAAAGAGTTCCAATGAGGTTTTTCAGTAATTCATATATTCAGGTGAAATCACGGGCATATCAGACTATTTTATGTGCTAGGTAGTCAGATATGGTTTTACTTTTTAAAATAAAATCGCCAACTTTATAATCTGACAGCGTACGCGCTGTCAGATTATAAAGTTGGAGGTCCTGGGTTGGATTCCCGGCTCGAGTCTGGTCTGGTGGGAGGCTTCAGCCGTGACTAGTTACCACCCTACCGACAAAGACGTGTCGCCAAGCGATTTAGCGTTCCGGCACGATGCCGCGTAGAAATCGATAGGAGTATGGATTTACCATACCCCTTCCAGGTTAGCCCGCTACCCTTAGACTGCATCATCACTTACCATCAGGTGAGATTGCCGTCAAGGGCTAACTTGTAGTGGATAAAAAAAAAAAATTAGCTTACTGCACTCCTAGTGTAAACATCACTGTTTTCACAACGAGTGCGGTTAACGCTTCAGTAATAAGCACCTAGGTAAGAACTTAAAAAAACAACGATTTAATGAAAAAAGCTCAGTGTTCCTCAGCAGGCGATTGAGGAAAGGGATCCGAACCAGAAAATGTGGATCACTGTTTAACTAAAGAACGTAGATCAACGAATCGCTGAGTATTTATATATTTATATATACAGATATAAATTAAAGTTCCAGTGTAAGGCCATAGGGGAGCAACCCAGGAAAAGGTCTGGATCGGCGATATCTATTTCTTAGTCTGACAGTTAAAATTAAATCCTCAGTCTGACATAAATACTTATTTTTAAACTGCTGTACAACTTGTCCTCTAATTTTGTTAGTACTCTGTCCGAAATTACTGAATATAATTACTTATCTCAGCGTTTGTGGGAAATCCCCGTCAACTAAAAGGGAACTGTTCAGTTGCAGTTGCAATGTAGCAGTTCAGAAAAAATCAAAACCTTATTTTATATAAGCAGACTAGAGCAGCTGGCTAAAATAGGTGTTGATCTTAATACCTGGACGTCACTGTATGGGCCAGTTTAAACAAAAACAATTGTTTTTTCAACGCGTTATACCTAATCAGAAGTCGAGTGATCGGTAGAAGAAACAAAGTTTCATAGCGCAAAGTAACATAGCGCAACGACCTCAATAGCCGAACTGGTAGTAGGCGGAGTAAATAGCTCGGAGAACCAACAACGCGTAAACCCAACGTGGTTTTTTTCGGACTGACTATTAGCTATGCTAACCCTATTATGGTTGCGAGTTGCGACAGCGTAACCGGGCTGTTTGGCGAGCTTCGGAAAGAAGCTCTGCCACAAGAAATTTTCAGCCCTAGGGCTCGAAGAAACTAAAGAAAAGTCTGCCTATGGGCGCCTCCTGTGTAACCTCGGCTTAGGCGACGTTTGGGATAACGGGGGAGTCGGACGGTGAGTGGTCCGTACGTCTCCGAGGCCGTGGATGGAGCCCACGTCTGGATAGCGGGGACCTCGTCTTCGCCAGCGAAGACAGTGTGTAGCGTATGATTGTGTGATAGGTGGTACGAGGATGTTGTCAGTAGTTATCTGATCGTCAGGGTCGTGAGCCAACGTGGTGCTACGAGGTCCCAAAACTCCGCACTGGTAAACGCAGTGTTGATCACATCGAAGGAGCCGATGGTCAAGCGGTATAAGACCTATAATAAGGGCTGTTTTTGAATACTGTAACAAAACAAAATAACCTCAGTACAAAAACATATTATATATCTAAGTACTCAATAAAACGACAGATTGATTAATATCTTCGCGACGCCGTAAAAAAGTGCCATAACTCGTCACCCGCATAATTTGGTGTGAGCTTTGCATAATGATGTATAATGGGATTGTCTTATACAATACCCTTGGCTCGTGGCTGGAATCGTTGATAAGTGGCGCACAGGTTTTTATTTTTGACACACGCTTTTGAGTCGGGCCAATTAGCGATTCGTACTCATCACACGTAGCTTTGAATATATTTCTAACTAACAAGGCATTGATTTGTGGACAATCTGTCAATTGGACAACAGTAAGATGAGCTGTGATAAGTATACGAATCGTGAATTAATGTAATCGCGATAAAATATATTACTTTGGCTTAATTTATTACACGTTTTAAATAAATGCCGCTATTTTCAACGAATTTAAGAGCTTTTCAGAGTTTGCCATATCGCAGATAGTGGTGCTTTTTATCGTTTCAAGATGATTCAAAATAATAATTAAATTATTGTATGTTCCAAAATCGTTACAAAAAAAAACAGTTTTGGAACATACAATTAATGAAGTCTTACCATGTGAAACCGACTAGATCTAAAATTGCATTTTGAAAATTAGATTCAACCATTTGCATTTCTTAAATCGCTTTTTTACCTGTTAGTTTTTAGGGCTTTGTAAATAAGCGGTGTATTAGAAGAGATTTGGTCCCGTCATAATTGTTAACAATCTTTAAATGTTTTTAATTTAATTTTTTATCTTGTTAAGTTGCTACGTCGGTAATTTTACTAATAGTCAGGATGCCGAGTGATCTTCTCGTAGCTTTACTTTTATCTATAATAATATCATATGTATTTATCGTACCAAATGAGAACTTTTCTTTCTTACTTTCTTTAGCAAGTTTTGTCCAATTTCCCACACACGCCACAACTACGAAAAAACTTATACAAAACAAAAACTTTAAAAAAAAATTAAAATATCACTTGCTTCAACGATGAAGGAAAGCACAGGAAACCTGCACGCCTGAAAGTTTTCCATAATGTTCTCAAAGTCGTGTGAAGTCTGCCAATCCGCACATGGTGGACTATGGCCAAACCCCTCTCATATTGAGAGGAGATCCGTGCTCTGTAGTGAGCCGGTAATGGGTTGATCATGATGCGCCGCTTAGCCGCTTCGTGGTCTAATCACCTATTGGCTCGTAGTTAAGAAGAAATACAGCTGTTTCACTAAAGATAACGAGGTACTGGGTACGATTTCCTACGACACGGTCGATCCAGTGTTGTTGGTATAAGATTTTCAGTTGAAAATTCTCGATAGATGCCAGACCATTTAGGAAAATGGCGGTGTCGACCCCAATGATTTCGAGAACACAGTCAACAGTTGGTCTGGGTCATTACCAACAAGTGAGAATAATCGTTTAAGTCTATGGCCTAACCCTCACTCCAATTACGGAATAGACGTGTCTAGCAAATGTGATGTTCATTGTAGACTGAAAATGATGATGAAGAAAACCTTCGCGTCAATTGATGATTATATTTTATTTGAAAGTTGGTTATTTATGTGCAATATCATATAGTATTAGTACGGATTATTAGGATACCTAAGTGCATTTAAATGAAAATGACAAACAGTTTCGGCCTCACGCGGATTATGAAACCTAGATTTGAGGTCGGAGCTGCCATTTGTCCATTTAGCTCATTTTCACGCTCACTATAATAAATTATCCTTAACAAATATTAAATGCCTGGAACCTAGGTCATAGTTGATCTGTTAATTATCCGTAATATCTAATGCTGAGTGCAGATTTTGTTTGAAATAATAAATTTAATACCTAATTATTCAGTCCATGATATTAATTACTTGTTACTGAATTTTTTTTAAGTTTTCTTTTCTTTTCACAGAATGTGTTATCCTATATCTTCTACAAATCTAAATGCAAAAATACGAAGAAAAATGCAACCGATCAAAGTAAAAACAAAATGGCGACAAGAGAAAAAGACAATCGGCACTCACGCCGCACAAGTCAAATTAAGTTGAACGCACATTACGTTGTTTTTTTTTTTTTAACTTAATATTCTTAGAGGCAACGGTCATATATCGAGTGAGTAAAAGTTTTACAGACTATTTTTATATGAGGCTGACAGGCGTTTTATATACTTAAGCTTAAATGGACCACTTTGTTCAAATGTTAGTTGTTAAGTAATACCTTCCAACACAGAGGATAGAAAAAAAAATATTCTACGTCGGTTACACTTCTTAGATTAACATTGCCCAACCGCACAATTGATTAAGTAGGTTATATAAGGTTCTGGTCTTATACTACATGGCACATATTTTATTATAATTACACCTAATAAACTATAAATATTGATACAGTGTATCCTGTGAACGGCTATTTCTATTCTAAATACTATTTCGTCTTCGATATTATTTAGATAAAGGTGGGTACGGTATCTGAATAAAATTCGATAATAAATCGGTGATAATTGCATCAAAATAGGTTTGGTATCTAATGGCATGTTATACAAGCTCAGAATCATTCAGCGGACGATGGAGAGAGAGCTATTGTTCAGAGTATCTTAACTCGACGTCATGAAAATCAGAAAAGAAAAGATCTGTAGGAAAAACCAGACTTACCAACATAACAAACTTTTGGAGCGAAACAGAATTGGCAATCGTCGGCAACATAGTTCGGAGAAAGGCAGGGTTGGTAGACCCCCAACTAGGTGGAAATAGAGTCGAAAACGTCCTTGAAATTTTTAAATCCCTACGAAGACCTATGTCTAGCAGTGAATGTTCCTTGGTGGATATGATTATTAATTTTTGGCTTACATCAACGAAAGCTCATAGATTTTAAAAATAAGATAGCAGAAGTAGTGTCTTAGAAAATAGCCTGATAAAGATTTTTTTAATTATGTAATTTATAAAAGAAAGTACCTACTCGTAAAGCTAGAGCGACCAAATTTCTGCACATCGAACTTCTATCCCAAGTGATACGCGATAAATATTAACGGTTAATTTTTTTACCAAATCGGCTAAAATTATGAAATGCATTTCAATGTATTAAATTCAAAATCTTTTATACTGGCTTTCAAGTAAATATTGAATAGAAGCAGAAATTTGCGGTAGTACATGTATACTAATAGCTTAGTCGATGGAACGTTGTGATGTCAACAACTCCTGAAGATGCTCCGGTGTCGGAGCGAAAAATGCGCCGGCATTCAGGAAGATATTGTGTGGTGTATAAAGAAGGAAGAATTGTAAAGATTTACCAATATGTGACTTTAAGGTCAAAATATTTAAAAAAAACTATACTATCTGTATCTTAAGTGAAATAACTCTACGTGAGTTAATAATTTACCTTTAATAATAACTTCAAAACTATCTTAGTTTTTTAATGCAGTTTTTAATAAATTGGTCATCATATAATTTACCACAATTTAAATTTTGAGATGAGTTATAGATCTCAAAAAGCAAGCTAAGCCTTACCTAAGCTAGACTTGAGAAAAAGTTAAAACGAGACATCAATTAATTTCGCATATAAGTCTATGTTGTTTTAGTACCTTTGGCCGAGCAAAGTCAAAATACTTTTTATAGATCTCATTCTGTGACCCATCTCTAAGCTAAGAATACAATGCGTACAGAAAGCATTTAAAATGCCGTGGCTTTAACTCAGTCCTGAGGGCTTACTACATCGCATAAAGAAGAAGCTATTGTGATAACTTTTTAACCGCCTCTGTTTCAAAATTACATTTAAATGGCGTCAAGATATTTTTTTTTATAAACTTTATTGCACAAAGAACTGTACATAAGGCGAACTTAATGCTAAAAGCATTCTCCACCAGTCAACCTTATATATGTCATATTAAACTGTATTTTTTTTTTTTAGTTATAATAATAAATAAAATATTAATAATTTATTTAATGATTAATTAGACAATTGTTAGAAATACAAATATAACTTAAAATAAAACTTAGATTAAACTAAAACTAAAAACTAACTGTAATTATTTTTTATTTATTTTATTTTTATTATTTTTGTACCAAATTTGTTATATCAATAACTTACAAAAGAAGTATACAAAGGAAAGCTTATCTCTATAAGAGATCTCTTCAAGCTACCCTTAGATGTGAGTAAGATGAATTTATAAAGTGGAATAGGTCAAACAAGGTCAATTATATGTCAAATTAAACTATAATTTTGAAATAATACTAATTTAAGCGATGGTAATCCCGCAGTATTACCTACTATCTACCTTATAAAATTGTGCCTTCAGTACATGCCCATCTTGCAACCATCGCATGTTTTTATCAGTGTCCCAAGATTGATTGGTGATAGCAAGTAACTACTAGTTAACTTCTGTACGTATTGTTTGGTCGGATGTTGTTGCGATCCGATATGTACGAAAGGAAGACACCACGTGCTTCACATTTCTGTGATGAACGTACGTGATTTCGTTCGCCTTTAGATACGTTTACACGCAAATGCATTTAACATATACATAGTATGGCCTGATTAAGATTGATCCAACCTTCGATCTTATCTGATTGTATAGTTGAAATGCACCGATGCGGATTCTTTTGTCTTCAGTCGATTAGAAAAAATCTAAAGACACGAATTAAAATGAAAAAGCTACTAAATCTTAAGGTGTTTTTTCAGGCTTTAAATTTTTAAAAAATGAAAATATTCATTGATTAAAAAATTTAAAGCATTGAGTATAGAAACATAATTGATTAACGTTCGGAGATTGATTATTTCCAATCTGATCCTAAATCAAATAACAAAGTGAATATAGCCGTTGTTCTCAACATGGAAGAGTACTAATAGTTTGCGCTCCAAAACTTAATTATAGATCTTAATTCAATTAGGTTAATCTTCATTAATTTTGGGCGTACAATATTTTAAAAGTAGAAATAACTGTTTATCTTTAAACATTACATTAAACTTTTAATTTCCCCCATTTTATATTAAAAATTTTGTTATATCAAGCTGATTAGGTCTAGTTACGAAACCGCAAATAAATGGTGCGCTATGGGTAAGCAACGTGTATCGATGTTCGCAAGTAGATGGATGTCCAACTTAACAAGTCATGATCTTTATCTATTTTGTGTACGCTTTAGGATGTTCGTAAAATGTCCCGCATAGGAAAAGTGTCGTGGGGTTATATGTATACAAACCTTACTTTTATGAGCGACGAATGGTCTTTGCCTAGTTATAAGACTGATATGAAGAATTATTTTTTGTGTAAATAGTTACTTAGTAGTGTGGCATTACATAAAAGTAATTTAAATAATAAAATAAAAAATTTAAAAATGAAAATAATATATTACTACTATATTATCTGTATTACATTCAAGAGAATGTTATTTTTTTATGTCATAAACATAGCCAAGGTAGATGAAACTCCGGCCGGAGATCGAACCTTCGAATTTCAAAAGGTACGTATTTGATTGAGTTAATGACCCAAATCATTTCATCTTGTATCAATATAATTCGTTACACTTATTTAAAAAGTACTTATAAATTTATTCTAACAATTTAACCGCGTAAATTGATGTTTTTTTATTATTTTATAATAAATAAATCAGCAGTATCTTTTTAAATTTATTAGATTTTTATTGAATTGCAAACTGAATTCTGATTCCTTTGTTAATAATAAACCAATATAAAATGAAATTTCAATCACAATAAATTTATGAAATATAAAAATAAACTACTATTTTTTTTATTATTAATAATAATAATTAAAGATTTATTTTTAATCTATAAATTTACACAACTCACCGTTTATCGCCAAAATGGCGATAACAGCCTGTGTGACAGATTTCATTTTTTTGCACTGTATTTAATTTGAATGTTTTTAACTGGGTGGTTTTTATTGAATGAACACTGGATGCTTCCTTCCTCGCAGCCCGCGGTTTTTATACTACACATCAACATCTTGTGCACTGCGATTTCAATGCACTAACGCGGCGCTGACGTGAGAACCAACCCTTTAGATGCCCGTGATACGATTTTTTAGACCGCTCGTGCTTTTTTAATTTAAATGCTTAACAATTACTCTAATATGACCTTGATAGTAGCTACAATTTTGGGCTTTTTGGAATTGATACTATGGGGCCGTACGGTAGGTCGAGCCCTTTTTTAAGAAATTTAAAAAAAGGTTACTGAGTCTACTGGAGATCCCAGAGCTGACAGTTACTTTGGGCAAAGTCTTTTTGGCCATTCAAACCCGACGACGTTTTAGGTTTTATTTAGTTTTATTTTATTAGTGTTTCATAACTTGCTTTATTTTATATAATTAATTTAATAATCAACATCATCATCATGATCAACCCATTACTGGCTTACTACAGAGCGCGGGTCTCCTGTCAGTATGAGAAGGGTTTGGCCATAGTCCACCACGTTGGCCATGTGCGGGTAGGCAGACTTCACACGCCTTTCAGAACATTATGGAGAACTCTCAGGCGTGCAGGTTTCCTCACGATGTTTTCCTTCACCGTTGAAGCAAATGATATTTTAATTTTTAAAAACGCATATAACTCCGAAAATTTAGAGGTGCCCGGATTCAAACCGTCGACCTCTGATTAGGAGGCTGAAGCCCTAACCACTAGGCTATCACCGCTTCAGTTTAATAATATTATAACCAAAAATAAATAAGATGTGTCCATAAGTTGTCCTATCACTTAAATTGTTAATTTAAAATGGATATGCAATTTAATTCTTTTTTTTTTTGGTCCTTTAAAGGATCTATGATTTGAAACTTTAAAACACCTTCTTGCTTTCCAGCTCATTGTTTTATTCTTAAAAAATTCGCTCGCAGATTTTTTTTTTGTAATTTTGTTTTATAATGGAAGTTTCAGATGGTTGAAAAAAGTTGACACACTGCTGCTCACCTGATGCCAAATCCAAGACAAACAAGACTGCAGTCTCCTTTGTTTGGGGGTTAAAAGGTCTAAGATAGTTTTTACCGTAGAAAACACTAAACCGATTTTGTTGGAACATTTTTCAATTAGATGGCGACAAGTATTAGTAGGAAGTGTAGGTATTATTAGATATCTTACTTCAACATGTCGCTTCTTTGTGTAGTTATTAAGCATTTATTATATACCCGGCTAGGTTTTTTGTGGGCTTCTTCTTAGACCGGGGCGCGTTTGGAACCCTCATAGCTTTAGTTTTAAGTTTACGAACGTAGTTATCACCATGAAATAGCTACTATGTAAATTATTGACGCGTCAAAAGTGCCTTTTAAGGACTATTTGAATAAAGATTATTTTGAATTTGAATTTAAATGATGATTGATGATGATGTAGTTTGTGTGTTAAAAAAAATCTAGTTTAATAATTTCAATTATTAACTTTGAACGGCACTAATTAAATTTCACATTTGATTGAATAATGGACGGTCTTATATCGTCACGTGTATATAATAATTAAAGTATTAAGAGCATTCCTAAGAACTAATTAATTTTCTTATTTAATTGAAATGCAAATAATAATAACAGCTGGTTCGTACAACTACGACTATTTTGGTATCTACTTGAAATTAGATAAACTAATTCGTAAGAGAAGTTAACCGCTTTCTTTTAAACTTTAGTACAAGTTTATTAAAATAATTGGTATAATAGTTGGTTTATTTATTATTGCTTATGTGAGATGTTGTAACAAAAAATATATATAACTACACCCGACAACTTAATTAAAGCTAAGGGGGGTTCAAATCGCGCCCAGGTATTATAAGAAACCCACAACAAACTTAGCCGGGTTTTTTTTGTTATCACCATCTCATATAATAAATAATATTATGGTAGGTACCTATGGAGATAGACCAATTAACACCCAAGCCTTTTTATCGTTTATACTTATAATCGTTAATATCTTAATATGATTTTTCTATAAGCTTCTGTTTTATAAAAACTTTGAACTTATTGATAGACTTACGTTATCAATAGGTAATTTATTATAATAAATAATATATTTGATTTAATTTGGTAAGTACATTAATTCATAACAGAGAATGCCAGTTTCTGTGGTCGAATGTACCCCTTAACTGTCATTTTACAATTAAAATTGCCAGTCGCATACTAGAGGGTTTAGAAGCCGTCCCAATGGGCCCGAACAAAAGGTGTTAGCATAACACCCAGGGATGAATGGGTGATATAAACTATTAGACCATCAGGCAAAACAGACTATTGATTAGAACCATAATAAATAATAAAATCGATCTGATCAAGTTGTAATTATTATTCTAGTTCAAAACTTGTGAGCCCATCATGTTGTCAGTAGCTATGCTTCATTCGACTCAACAACTGTGACGTGAGATGAGTATACATGTGTTCATATTTTACCTATTTTTTACCATTTTTAGATAAGTTTTTTTTTTTTAACAAATAATATCTTAAATAATGAAGCAGGCGTTACTTTGCGGAAGTCCATGATAAACAATAAACAGCAAGTATAATTTGCTATATTCCGCCGACAACCGGGAGATTAGTATACTATAACACCACACAAAATCCTCCACTAGAACCTCTACGCACGTTTCGACCCGACACCGGATCAGCCTCAGGAGATGAAGTAAAGTCTTTACTTTTCGCGCTTGTGAAGTCAACATCTCCTGAGGATGATCCGGTGTCGGGTCGAAACGTGCGTAGAGGTTCTAGTGGAGGATTTTGTGTGGTGTTATACTATACTAATCTCCCGGTTGTCGGCGGAATATGTACAGCAAATTATACCTGCTGTTTATTGTTTAAATAATATCTTGTCTTACGCATGCTGAGTTAGCCTATAAGTGGAGTGTACAACATGACAAGAGAACTGTAGAATGTGTCCTTAAATTAAAATAGTTGTATACACGTTGGCTTCCTAATAAATAAATAAATAAATAAATAAAACCATTGCTGCAGATGTATCTACATGAGCGACGGTGATCACTTACCATCCGATGAACTGACTCTGCTAAAAAACAGAAAATTGAAACATAATATATAAACCAAAAGGGTTTTAAAATTGTATCAGTTGCACTATGTTGTTTAGCAGTTGTCTATAGTGGTTAATCCCCACAACTCTGGATCATAGAGGAACGTGGTCACGTTCACGCTGAAAAAAATTTTTTATAAGAAATATTAAGTAAGCCGTTGCCTGCGGTATCACCTGATGGTAAGTGATAAGGAAGTCTAAGACGTGATAACCTTATAAGCGTATTGCAGTTCATTCTACCCATACCCCTAAACCTCGTCTCCATGGCATCGTACCCAAACAGGATTATCTATAGGTATACTATGTGCAGTGTTTTCTAAAATGTAAGTTTTAAAAGGCATTTAATAATGAAAATAATATATTATATAATAAATATTATATTATATATTATATTTAATAATATTAATCATTAAAGGCAAAACAATCTTCGTAATGGCGTATCAAATAGGTATTGATTTTGATGCAGTATTGAGGGATATATTGAATCATCATAATCAACCCATTACCGGCTCACTACAGAGCACAGGTCTCCTCTCAATATGAGAAGGGTTTGGCCATAGTCCACCACGCTGGCCATATGCGGATTGGCAGACTTCACACGCCTTTGAGAACATTATGGGGAACTCTAAGGCGTGCAGGTTTCCTCACGATGTTTTCCTTCACCGTTGAAGCAAGTGATATTTTAATTGCTTAAATATAATATATTAAATTTCTTAATTGATATATTGAATAGATACCAATAAAAACATCTCTGACAAATAATTGTTTGAAATTCTAAGTCATATTATGTTTGATATAGGTATTCTCACCGTGCCATAACTTTGTCAGAGATATAAATGAGATATTAAATACCACATAATAATAACATAAAACGTCACAGCAAATACAATTGAGCGGCCTTATCGTTTCAACCTTAAAAGACACAGCTGTGAAAGACGAGAGAATATGAGCCTTGTTTGATTAAAGGATTAAAAGAGAAAAGAGGACCGCTTTAGCGAAAAGTAGAAGGATAAGAACAGACTCACATACATATAGTAAATAGGAGGAAGGAAGCAGTAATAGCCTAGTGGTTAGGGCGTCATCCTCCTAAACAGAGGTCGGCGGTTCGAATCCGGGCACGCACCTCTAACTTTTCGGAGTTATGTGCGTTTTTAAATAATTAAAATATCACTTGCTTCAACGGTGAAGGAAAACATCGTGAGGAAACCTGCACGCCTGAAGAGTTCTCCATAATGTTCTCAAATGCGTGTGAAGTCTGCCAATCCGCACATGGCCAGCGTGGTGGACTATGGCCAAATCCTTCTCATATTGAAAGGAGACACGTGCTCTGTAGTGAGCCGGTAATGGGTTGATCATGATGATACTGTAAGTAATTTTCTTTCCCAGATGACAGTAACCATCTATTTCCCTAAGAGAAACTTAGCTTTAGATCAGAAGGGAATTGACATATAGGTGAGCTTGGTACAGATGAAAGAAAACTAAGGCAGCGGTCAAGGTAAAAGGACAAGGCTACAAGTATAACCGGCCATTATTTTGTATAAATTATCAATTAAAAGCCATCTACTTGTCTATATATATTCGAGCAGTCCTGCCTATTTCTAAAATGAAGAACTTTTATTATAGGATGTCGACGAACGACTTGAAAAATATCAGCCCTTGACCGTTTTTCCGTATAGCTAATGTGTTATTATTTTTTCACTTTATCACCGGGTGGGATCCAATTAAGGGTAAGTCCAATTAAGGGAATAAAAATAAAACAAAAATGTAACATTTTGAATTAGTGTTGAACGTTTTTAATTTCTGGAATGTTTCAGGATTTAGATTTCTCGAATGAGGCGTCAGTCCGTTAAAAATTGTGATGAGAAAGTTTCTACGATCCCCTCAACTAATGAAAATTTATTCATTTGTATACAAATCTGTTCAATTAACTAAATATACAAGTCTAAAAACAGTGTTTTTAATTTTTAATGATTGCGTAGATTAAGGGTTTTGAAAATTAAAAATATATATATTTTAGGATTAACCAACGATTGAAATTGTATATTATCTGTCCCATGTCTCATACCTGTCTCCTTTTTCTCTTTCTTCTTTCCTTCTGTTGCCCAAGATACAAAATCTTATTTCGAGAAAGTTGGCTGAAACATAATCTATATATATAAAAGCGAAATACCACTGACTGACTGACTGACTGACTGACTGATGATCACGATATCTCAGGAACTATAAAACATACGATTTTTAAATTTGGAAGGTAGATTCCTTTTATGAAGTAGAGGTCAGCTAAGAAACGGTTTTGAGAAAATCTACCCCTAAAGGGTAGAAATGGGGGTTGGAAGTTTGTATGAAAGTCCTATATTTTTGAAGTTAGAGACTTGCAAATTGGCAACTAAGTTTTTTATTATAAATGATAAAGATCTGTATAATCAATGTTACGAAAATCTACCCTAAGGGGGGTGAAATGGGGGTGGAGCGTTTTCATGAGGATTGTATGTTTTCTAAGTTAGGGACATGAAAATGGGCATTTAGGTAATTTGTTTTAAATATTAATAACTTTTATACACAATATTACAAAAATCCACCCCTAAGGGATAGAAATGGGGGTTGGAAGTTTGTATGAAAGTCCTATATTTTTGAAGTTAGAGACATGAAAGTTGGCAACTAAGTTGTTAATTATAAATAATAAAGACCTGTATGATCAATAATGCGAAAATCTACTCCGAGGGGGTGAAATGGGGGTAGGAAGTTTTCGTGAGGATTCTAAGTTTTCGAAGTTAGGGACATGAAAATTGGCATTTAGGTACTTTGTTTTAAATAATAAAAACCTGTATACGCAATATTACAAAAATCCACCTAAGGGGTAGAAATAGGGGTTGGAAGTTTGTATGAAAGTCCTATATTTTTGAAGTTAGAGACATGAAAGTTGGCAATTAAGTTTTTAATTATAAATGATAAAGATCTGTATAATCAATGTTGCGAAAAGCCACCCCAAAAGGGTTAAATGGGGGTTGGGAGTTTTCATCAGGATTCTATGTTTTCGAAGTCAGGGGACATGAAAATTGGCATTTAGGTAATTTGTTTTAAATAATAAAAACCTCTATACGCAATATTACAAAAATCCAACCCTAACGGGTTGAAATGAGGGTTGGAAGTTTGTATGAAAGTCCTATATTTTTAAAGTTAGAAACATGAAAGTTGGCAACTAAGTTGTTAATTATTAATAATAAAGATATGTATGTTCAATGTTGCGAAAAACCACCCCAAAGGGGGTAAAATGGGGATTGGAAGTTTTCATCATTCTAAGTTTGGGACATGAAAATTGGCATTTGATTTGAATAATAAAAACCTGTATACACGCAATATTATAAAAATCCATCCCAAAAGTGGTGAGAGGGGTGAGGGGTTGGAAGGTTACATGTAAGTTCTGAGTTTTTGGAATCAGAGAAATGAAAATCGGCAATTAGAGCATTACTTTTCAGTAACTATGACATGTAGGTATAAGCTCTTTTGCAAAATCACACATTGAAAGTAGAAACATAAAGAATGAAAAGGAATTTGGAACTTAGGCCCTGCTTAGGCGTGAACATCCGCTAATAATTTGTGAAAATCCGCCGCAAAGAGGTTAATACCGGGATTCATGTTGGTTGAAAATCTTATAAAGTTTTACTTCTTTGAATCCATTGAAATACTTTGTACTAAGAAATCCTTACTATCCAGACAAAATCATAGTAATATTATAAATGTGAATGTGAGTTTGTATGTTGGTTTGTCCTTGAATCACGTCGCAACAGAGCAATGGATCGACGTGATTTTTGAAATTATAGTTGAGGACCTGGAGAGCGACATAGGAGAGTTCCCGTTGGAATTTTTAAAACTTATTCCACGCGGGCGAAGTCGCGGGCGCCAGCTAGTTAAGCTATAATTACGTGACGATACTTATCGTCGTGAAATTTAGTTGATGGAAGGAATTGATTTTCCGGGATAAAAGTAAAGAAACAAGTTAATTAAATTTTGCTTCCAGCTATTTTTCAATTGTTTTTTCTTTACGTCAATATTAATTGTATTGAGTAATCTTGTCTTGATTCTGACGACCTCGATGTTTATGACCACCCTGGAGCACTGTTAAGAGTTGTGTCCTAGAATCTATACCCGGCAGGGGTAATTTAGAGATTTATTATTTCTGAATTTTCCCGGGTCTGGTCTAGTGTGAGGGTTCGGCCGTGGGTAGTTACCTGCCAAGAAACAACGAGCTGATTGCGATTTAGCGTTCTGACAAGACGTCGCGTAGAAACCGATTAGGGTTTTACTCTTAGCGGGTAAACCTGAAAACGCACATAACTCCGAAAAGTTAGAGGTGCGTGCCCGGATTCGAACCGCTGAACTCTGATTAGGAGGCTAACGCCGTAACCCCTAGGCTATCACCGCTTCGCAATCGCGTCTACTGAATCTTATTATAATTGGTAATCGAATATTTAATTGTAATTCAGGAATCTAACTTGCCGTGGGTTCGATACTAACGTTGCGTGCAAAAACGAAATCTTATATTCATAAATTATAGTGTACTTCCGTTTTAAGGCACTCTGCTACGCGTATCTATGCGAGTCTAAGCTTATTATTATGCGCCCAAATTACACTACACTACATATTATACAAATAATCTTAATTTCACTATCCCCTGCCCTGAAAAATCCATATTATTTTTCAGAACAAAATAACCATAACGCCTGTCCAGAAGCTGTGATAGCCCAGTGGTTAAGACATCCGTCTCCTAATCAGAGGTCGGGGGTTCGCAAACGGTAACACCTCGGAGTTATGTGCGTTTTTTTTAATTAAAATGTCAAAGGGTTGATTATGATGATGAAAGCCTGTCTTGTTATAAGGAATTGCCGATAGACTGGTGTGAAAAAATATTTTTTCAGTTGTAAAAATGAAGCCATAGACAACTGGCGCCAAACTTGAAAATGAATTTTGGCGACAGATATGTTTAATAAATTCATACTCGTCTCATTCCTAGAGTATAGATTCGTGGGCATAACGAATTCTTATAGTAATTTTTTTTTCCAATCTTATTCTGCACAGGATTTTCTTTCTTTATTACATTATAATACCATTTAAGATAGTTTTACAAAAAGACATATCTGATGTGCCCAGATCACTGAATAAAATAAAAATTACAAATAGAAAATAATAGTTTTCATTTCACAATGTTTCTTTTTTATATGTAACCTACTTACTAGCCTACCACCTATAAAGAGTAGCATAGAGCAAAACAAATCAGAAGTGGTTATAAACGAATAACTTTGAGTTATTGAAGGAGAAAGGCGGGAGACTTCGTATTCGGAGGCGCGGTTTTTTCACGCTTTTCTTGAATTAATGTTTGTTGAATAATTTTGAAAATGATTGGTGTTGGTTATGTTTTGGACATTATACTTAGTTTTGGTGTCGTTTGTGTAGTGGCTAGTTTTTTGTATGGTTAACTTGTATTAATTTGGGATGGGTTTGAGAGAGTCGCGTCCGCCCAGTGCGTAGTTTCCCGCCATTTTTCCCTAAGTACCTAACAATAATTTTGCCTGACTTTGTATATGATCTGTGGTCAATAAATAATCGGCGCCAGCGTTGGTCAGATGACATAATGGAGGTTGAGGTTCAAGGACTTGAGGGGAAGGCGAAATCCTACTAATCAGACGACCTCCGTGTCGCATTATAAAGTTCGATTCCCAGCTCGAGTCAGGTCTGGTGGGAGACTCCGGCCTTTACCATCCTACATACAAAGACGTGTCGCCAAGCGATTTAGCGTTCCGTTTAGTATGGGCTTACCATATTGCTAACAGGTTAGCCCGCTACCATCTTAGACTGCATCATCACCATCAGGTGAAATTGCCGTCAAGGGCTAACTCGTAGTGAATAAAAAAATTTAAAAAATGTATTATAAAACGAAAGTTTGTAAGTATGGATGGATGGATGGATGTTTATTACTCTTTTACGTAAAAACTACTGAATGGATTTCAATGAAACTTTACAGAAAAACAGCTTATACATCAGAATAACACATAGGCTACAATTTATAACGATAATGTTTGAATTGTCCAAAATAGGACGATAAGTGTCAAATAAGTAGGATAAAATCTAGCATCTGCGTAATAATTTTAATGTCATAAATTTAGTTATTTTTCTACGCTACGCTAATATAAGCTACTCGAATACTAATCCTGCACAGAAGAAGTCGCGGGCACGAGCTAGTATTGATAAATTACAGTAAAAAGTTATTAAAAGTATTTTAAAAATTCGAAATCTTTCTACTTTAGTTTCTGACTACAGGGTAAAACTTACACATGTGAAATAAATTGAGATACGTCAAAGTGTATTATGCGTGGGCAACGAGTGGACCAATCGGCATCTCATCGTCTTCATCATCATCGGTTGGTTAACGTAGGTACCAATTCGATAGGAAAGAAAGTTTAACGACATAGTGGATCGAAGTGTGTATTTTGCCCTATATATGTCAGTGATTTCATATTTAAAGGAAGTTTAATTTAAAACAGCTTAAGACAACAAAGGTCGGTGCTAAAACTGCTGAAATAGGAACCCTACAACACTACTTCACAATGATTTAAACCTGAAGACTAAGTCTTGAATGCAAGTAAATTATATATTGTAAAACTATCTCTCAGAGTATATCAATCAGTAAAACATTATGAGATTACAAAGTTAACTTAACTCAAAAACAAATTAAATCAAAATAGCTTTATTTATAAATCTATTTCAAGCATCTATAAATCGTTCATATATATATAACATTTTTCATTAATTCTATTCGTGAAGTGAAAGTGATAACTACACTCGCCAACTTAAAACTAAACCTAAGAGAATTCAAATCGCGCCCAAGTCTAAGAAGAAGCTTAACTGAGATTTTTTTGTTATCATCATCTCGCGAAAACGGCGTTTATCATTGAATAAACGCCATTTCCGCGAGATCCCCTGCATTAAAGTTAATAAACATTAAATAAATATGAAAATCCATTGCAATAAACGTTTGTTTTTGCAGTTTTAACCGTGTGTTACAGCCACTCTGAGACACTCAGTCCAACTCTAATGTGACCGATATTTTTATCACCGCCATATATTTGTATTGATTAATGATTCATTAATTTGACAGAGATTTAAACATCAATGAGGCTTCCGAGCCTTTAATATTCTGCCCAGACAAGACCATAACTAACTGCCACAGGCTAATTTGGTCACCGAATAATGGATTAAGTAAATAATTATCTCAATTTTAACCACTCGTCGCGTTTCGCACACATTTTCATACAATGCTATGGTTGCTTGATGGTGCAAGTGTTGGAAGAGCGCGATTTTAATACATTTATTTAGACGGTATGCGCTGAGGGTTCAAGTGGTACAAAAACAGGCATTCCATTGCGAAAGTATAATAATAAATGTCCGTACATAATTACAATTAATTTAATTTGAAGCTGACATCTACATATAAAGTGCGATTAGCCGTACTTATAACTAGAAGACACGGAGACAAAGTATGTGTCCGATATAAATCTATCTCGTTTTAAAAATTACTATGGCTAATGGAGTTCAAAGTACTCTCTACATATTTCAAGATTTCATTTTACAGAGAATATAACTTCAGCTTTAAACTAAAAAAATTAGCCTAAACAAAAAATGTCTTCAAGTTTGAATATCTGAGGGCATTTTTTTTTTTTTTTTTTCGGACTGTCTATTAGCTGTACAAACCCTATTGGTTGCCACAGCGTAACCGGGCTGTTTGGCGAGCTTTGGAAAGAAGCTCTGCCAGAAGAAATTTTGAGCCCTAGGGCTCGAAGAAACTATGGGAACGACTGCCTAAGGGCGCCTCCTTTGAGGCCGAACCTCGGCTTAGGCGACGTTTGGGATAACGGGGGGGTCGGACGGTTCTGAGGGCATGTTGCACCGACACCACATAGAGACGCAACGGTAAGAAAATGACAAATAACACACACAGAACAGTGAATGGCAACTCTCAAAAGTGAACATTTGGAGAGTCTGTTTAGTATTACGTACAAATTACATTATAAATTACACCGTACAGATTTAACTTGTCACCAACTCACGTAATCAATATTTAATCATAATAAGGTATGAAGTTAGAGCAATTCACACCCAAGGTTTTTTATCGTTTTATATGTAAACCCTTATCATAACTGAAATTATTGAGAGATATCTTCAGTCGGTAATTTGTTAATAAAATAATATACAATCTGCTTTGAATGAGTTTCTTTTATCTTATAGCCGAGCTGCTCCGAACTGCCCCGGTACCGTAACCTAGGCAAATGGGAACAATTAAAATTGCCCGTTCATTCATGGGATTTATTAAATAGGATCTGTTCTAGGTTGGTGGGAGACCTATGCTGCCTTGATACCGATTTCCGGTGTTCTTTTGCGCAGACTTAGGGCTATTGGTTGATCAAGCGTAAATTGAACCGAGTTCAATTAACACACGCATATCTAAATTTTAAAAGTTATGCGTGTTGTGCAATCAAGTATAACGTGCTTTAACGGAATACATCGAGTGGAAAGTGAGTTCTCAATATTATTCTTAAATTTTTAAATTACATGTACTGTCTACGAATCTGCGCTAGGCCAGCTTTGAACTACAATCTCAACCCCTCTCATTCTGATTGGAGCCCTGTGTCCTGTAGTAGGCCCGTAATGGGTAGACAATAATGATGATAATGAACAGTTGGTTTAATAACTATTCACAGTCATACCGCCCTCATAGTGAACGCTTGAAGTACCAATAATTATAATATTTACTCTGGTGTCAAGGTCATCTTCATCGCCAGCAAATTAATACTGGATTCCCGATTTCAATAAAGAGAGGGATTTAGCCCCTATGTGCTGCGGAACCACCAAACAATGTCTATAATTTCCTGATGTTTAGAGTAAAGGACCTTTTTTGTTTTTTTTTTATTTACACTACAGGTTAGCCCTTGACGGCAATCTCACCTGGTGGTAAGTGATGATGCTGTCTAAAATGGTAGTGGGCTAACGTGTTAGGAGTATGGTAAGCCAAAACTCCTAATTGGCTTCTACACGACATCGTGCCGGAACGCTAAATCGCTTGGTGACACGTCTTTGTCGTTAGGGTGGTACCTAGCCACGGCCAAAGCCTCCCACCAGACCAGGCTCAAGCCTGGAATCGAACCCAGGACCATGCGATTATAATGCGTTTATAATGCGACGGAGATCGTCATAACACCATAAAATACTTTAAAACACAAAAAATAAAAATAAGTGCAATTTCTACCTTTCGTTCTTGACCTTCGATTTTCGGTCAATGGTTGGTATTGTTCCCTCATAACTATAATTGTGACGATGACAAAAGACATACTAAAAAATATTAACATAACAACAAATCTGGGTCAAGTTACTGTCGTTTTGTCTGGGGTGACATTCATAATGTGCAAAATTATTATATCTTTAAGCTCACCATCCAAGTAAAATCTATTTTTAAATATCTACGCATAACATGTAGCAAGTTTTAAACCTGTATATGACAGACAACTACATCAAAATGGCCATATTTGATTTTCAGGAAAACATCCGGTTCAAGACGAAAGCTTATGATTTAGGCTGTTCAGACAATCGGTATGCAAGTCGGGTGTTTGCTTATCGTATAAATCACGCGGACAGGCGGGGCTTGGATAGCATGAGTGATGCCGGCCCATCTTAATTGATAATAGCTTTAAAATGTAACTCATTGTTTGACCACTGCGTAGAGTTATTGTTACTTGATGGACCATGAAAATTTAGCTTAATTTACTATCATTTAAACATGCATATATGCTATAAAGCGCCACAAATACAAAGAGATCTTCAGAATGCTCTGTATAAGAGGGGTGTAGTATATAATGATTGACAAAATTGTAAAGTGCATCGGAATTTATTTTTTGCAAAATAAGCATTTCCTTAGTAAATGTAGATAGAAGCAAGTAAGGAGGCGTTACTATCAGTCATTTGATGGCGTAAATATAATTTCGCTACTACTGTTGTCAAGAGGTGGAAGCCTGGAGTGTTCTCCGAGTGAGGATTTCGTAGGTGTCATGCAGGTCTAGTATAAGACAACCACGAGAAAACTATGTTTACTCATTATCTCGTCTATCTCTACAAATAGACGAGTAACGGTGGACTTAATACACCGCGGATTCTAACCTGAGGCAGACCTGCAGGCAAACAATAACGAGATTAAACGCGCACAATTGGTCACACGTAAGACCCCAACTTAACTGACGCTAAAGACGACGATTGGGTTGGACAGGACAGGGATTGGGTGACAGTTCGACCACGTTTAAAGTTTAAACTCAACATTAAATAACGAATTTAAAAATGATGTACCGGGGCCCGAAAGTGAATGTCATTTGGTCGATGTTGTGATAATGAATCTACCGAATACTAACTTCCCAAATAGACCCATGGCCTAAAACTATCAGACAGGTTTTTGTGACAGCTTATTTGGCTTAATAAGAAAGTTTATTAGCTCCACAACGTGAGGTTTTAGTTCAGAGCGAATTGCTACTAGGTACCTACTTATTAGCAGCTAAGAAACAGAATCGATCGCTGTTACCGTTTTAAATTTTTTACTGTTACCTACTACGTTCAGAAACTGGCCAATCATGCTCTTGTTTCTTGCCCAACAGAACGAACTTTAAAATCATGGACCACCAGGGGTTGCTTCAGATGTTTATTTCGAGGTGCGACTAAAAATAATAATTGTAACCGAGAATTGTAACGAGTGCGCCAAGTTGTCTATGCCTAGCTGTCATATTGGCGTACCCTTTTTTTTTTTTTTTTTTTTTGTCGTGGTGGAAAAGCTTTATTGCTACCTCTGTCCCTTGGGCAGGACAAGAGGTTATGTGGGACTCCCCCCTACGGGGTATACCCAAACTAAAAACCACCCCGGCGTGTCCCTCGCGCTGAGTTTTTTCCAGGCGCCCGGGGAACACCATTGTATTCTTCCCGGGCATCTAACAGGCGCCCCAGCCATGAGACGGGGCTCCGCGTGGAGAGGGGAGAGGATCGGGACAGCACGATCCCCCCCAGACTGTCAGGAGGCTTGTTAAATGTCAGGTAGCTAGCCCAATAGCTACCCGCCGCCTCCCAAGGGAAGCTGACGAGCGGCAAATTGCCGCTGTCTTCTTCCGACCCGTCTACGGCGGAGTGGGTGCGCATCAGCGGCTTGCTCACGCGCTCGTTCCGCAGCCTCCTTTTGCGATATCACGGCCTCGCAGAAGGTGGTCATGGCATCCCAGGATCTCTCGCTGCTCAGCATGGCTTTGACTATGCTGGGCAGCGATAGGTCTCCACCAATTATCGCAATCAGGGAACTGCGCTGGGGATCCCACTGGCCGCACGCCTCAAGAGTGTGCTGAGCCGTGTCATCGCCAGCTCCGCATTCGTGGCACGTCATGGTCGGTTCTCTCCTCGCGACCCGGTGCAGGTAGTGACCAAAGCAACCGTGCCCGGTCAGGACCTGCACGAGCCGGAAGGAGAGCGATCCATGTGTTCGCTGGCACCACTGTTCCAACACCGGACAGATGGCCTCTATCGTACGTTTACCATAGAGGGCATCCGCGAGGCTCTCTTTCCAGCGGTCCCGCATCCATATTGGCGTACCCTACCGCCATGCCTACAAATGCCGCCATTATGAACCATAATTGCGGCATTTTTAGGCATGGCGATTAAGATTAATTAAAAAGCCTACCAATTTTTATGAAAACAATAAAAATATTTTGTGTACCCGTTTTGTATTTTAATTTTTGTATCTACCACATCATTTAAAAGTTTGGCTTTACGCCGAATATCATCACCTTTGGAGACGCTATTGTTTTGCAAGAACACTTCATCGCATTAATGAAACATTACGTTATTGGCTTGCCAACTACATAATTTATATGATAAAAACTACGTCACATCTTAAATTAGATAAGAATGCCTTGTGGCTCCGCCCATGCCTATAAATGAACACCACGGCGCCACGTAATACCTACTTGGTCGTTGCATTAATTTGAGAATTATAATATTATGATTAGGTGTGACAGTCCTACGCCCTTAAGCCTTAACCGCACTGAACGGAACAATGCTGCGGAAATTGATAACACCGCGCGGTTATAGTTCCCTAAAGTGCGGTTCAACTTTCAGTAGGGAATTTTCCACGAAGCAAACGTCATTTCGACGCTACTATTACTATATATAAAAGTTAAGATTACTGTCAATTAATTTTTTTTTTTAAATTATAGTTGTAGTTTTCAACATTATATCTAAAGCTCCATGTATAAATGATTGACATAACGATAGTAACGATTCCCAAGTATTTTACTTCTTGTAAGTATAATAACTTAAACTTCCTTAAATCAAACAGTGTTAGATACGATATTGAAGACACACTCCTTTCCAGCCGCACGACTTCGAGCTTCCGCCAAAGAAACAAACTTATGTAGAAATACGTGTAAGCACGTTATCATTAGCCCAATAAATGCCCCATTGCTACCAAGGCTGTTGCGCCTGCAGTTGTTATAGTATATCTATCTTGTATATCTATAATATATAAAAATAATTGGGAAATAATATGAAAATTACAAACTAAATGATAAAAAATCTAATGATACAAAAATGAATGTGAGGTTTTATGTAAATATTTGTTCGCATTCAATAACAGGAGTAGGGAAAATAAATTAGAATATGGATACTAGCTTATGGAGCTATTTATGATGTTATTCAAAACGTAAGCCTGCATATTAAGGGAACGGTCTTTTTCTATGAAACAAACATTTCATAATCATTATCTTCACATGTTTGTCTCGAAGTCGGTGTGGTTGTGACTTTATTCTAGTTCAAGGCTAGGGTATATAATATAATTATTTAGTATTGATACGAGGATACTGGAGGTCATGTACCTTTCATAATGTAGGTATTTCGGTTAGATCGGCCGGAGTATGGGTGTACCACTTCTAACAGGCCCGCTTCTATCATAAACTGTGTTATTACCACTTTCCCACTAAGGCTAACTTGTAGGATATTAAAGAAAGGTATCGAAGATGTCGTACCTTCTTTTCTTTTAAAGAATTCTGACAGGCTGAGTAGGCTGGGGCCCATCATATTTTAAAGCCAGCAAGAGGAGCAAAAATAATTCTCTTTCTTAATAACGTTCAATTGATGTAGAACTCAATGTTATTTGGTCTACGGAAACAATTCATCATGTATATTGATCCTGGAGACGATGGATGAACCAACCACTCTTATGAGTCATTCTTCTTCTTCTTTTGGTGCCTCTCCAACTAGTGAAGGGCAGTCAGAATGGCATATTTTGCCTTGTCTCTCGCGAGGCTGAAAAGCTGGGCGGCACTCGCACTCGTTATGAGTCATTACCGTATTTTATTATAATCTGTTCAGGTGTTCATGGGGCAAAAGCTAACAAACCTAGTTACTATGATTGATATTAAGGTACAAGATGATGGGGCTTGATGAGGCCTTGGGCATGGGTCGTTTAGTGCCTATCAGTAACAATGGGTAAGTCATCATGATCAACCCATAGCCGGCTCACTACAGAGCACGGGTCTCCTCTCAATATGAGAAGGGTTTAGCCATAGTCCACCACGCTGGCCATGTGCGGATTGGCAGACTTCACACGCCTTTGAGAACATTATGGAGAACTCTCAGGCGTGCAGGTTTCCTCACGATGTTTTCCTTCACCGTTGAAGCGAGTGATATTTTATTTGCTTAAAAAACGCACATAACTCCGAAAAGTTAGAGGTGCTTGCCCGGGTTCGAACCCCCAACCTCTGACTAGGAGGCTGACGTTCTAACCACTAGGCTATCGTAGCTTTGAACGGGTAAGTAATAAGTATTAAAATATTGGTGGCGAAATTCAATTCATAGTTAAAAAGAAGTCATAAGGATAAAGCAGATTTCTATTTTATTTTAACGTGCTCTCACGTGGCATGTGTTTAGGTAGGTAGGTACCCGTGCGTCCGGGAAGTATACAACGAGTCCCCGGGTGTCCAGTAAAACCTGCGAGAGGGACATGCCGTGGCGGTTTTTAGTTCGGGTATACCCCCCCTCGGGGGTGGGAGTCCAACATAACCTCCTCCCCGCCCAAGGGTACGGAGGTAGCCATAAAGCTTTTTCAACACTCCAACACGACAAAAAAAAAAGTTACCCGTAATAAATATCGTTAACTCCGAGGTGATAACGGGTTTGCTGCTTGCCGCTGCTAACGAGTTCTGTCCTATATCTAGAATAATATTCAAGATCCAATGTACAAGATCTTCACCAACGGGCAATATCTACCAAACTGATAAAATAACCTTTCTAATTTATACATACACTTGTAAATAAAGTTATCAATCCGGTACTGTCTGTATGGTGTTGTTTCGACCTGACATAAGCTGATAACCCTAGTAGTGGTTACATGACCGTGCGTATACGTGCCAATATCTCCTAGCGCTTTTTACGGAACTCCCGTACCACTGAATTCCAAGGCGAGAAATGCTAGCTTTGGAGATCGCGAAGCTTGGTCTGAGAGAAGAGCACCTAGACGCGCTGACATCGGGAGAACGTCCCTAAGAGCTCGATTTGAGTGACGTTGGGAATTTAGCTTACGCGACTGGGTTAAGTCCGTATGCCCATGTGACGGTGGATGAGACCAACGCCTGGATGACGTCACAAATCAGTGACCTCGTATTTGTAGGCGAAGAAGCTGTTTCGGTTTTGTGCTTGTGACCTACTTGGGTGGCGTTGTCGATGATCAGCTTATCTTCAGAGTAGTGTAGTTGGATGCCTCAACCACTAGTAGGTTGGGGTTCTCGTAAGCTTTGGAGAGTTTTTTGATAGTATTGTATCGTTCAGCCATTTTGGTTACTCTGGTTCTTCTTCCGATCTTTTTAATTGATTAGGATTGCTTAGTAGATATAAAAATAAAGTCATTTATCAGTAACTATTTATTTACATTTTATAGGTAATCAGACAAAAATTATAAGTATAATTTAGCCAATAGGATCTCAAATTATTTTTTATATGACCCATATAAAAAATATTTGAGATACATATATGATTTGATATACATATAGGGTTTTATCGCACTTTAATAATGCGTTGGCAACAAAGTTTATGGCTGTACGCTTATAGTCTCATTTGGTCAGCAGTTGTAATTAACACAATAGAACGAAAACTTCTATTCAGTCAGCAGTCGGCTGCAACATTGCAACAAATAATTCTGAATGAGAGTTTGCAATATATTATGGCAATAAGATATAAAATAGCTTCTACAATGTTGCAATGAATTTAATTTTAGGTGGCACAAAGTCTCCAGGTGGTCTAATCTGCAAACTTCTCTTCAGGAATATACCAAACCAAACAAGCAACAAACAAACCATAAACTTATAAAATGGATAAATAATAATTTTATCATTAATTTAGTCAGTTACACATTAAAATTGTCAGTACTTTAACATGGCTTTCAGTTCCATATCTCAATCACAAAATACATTGTACATAAGAAAAGTAAAATAAAACAAGAAAAAACTAAATAAATTTAAACGAAATATGGTTCTTTTTGTGTTTTTTATTGATAAACATAAGTTTTCTTACTAATGATTAGAAGGCATTGGAGTGCCATCAATTTCCTTTTTCTCAAATAATAATTTTTTCAACTTTTCTGGAACTGGGACTCCTGAGTGTGCAGGCTTGGGTCTGCGTTTCCAAGTTGCCTTTTTGGCACTCTTGGTGATGCTCGGTGAGGGAGCTACTTTTTTATCTGTTGCTACTTGAAGTTGAGTCTTCGACTTGGATGGTGTTGCCGAGATGGTCCCTGCAATTGTAAATAGATTAAGTGAATTAGGTTAAAAGTTAAAAATTAATACACTTTTAAAAAAATCTTTTTACTATATATATTTATCTCACTCTGTCAGTCCTGAAAGTCAGAGTCATTTGCCAAACAAAGATCAAAAGAACCTTTGCTTGCCACAGTTTGCAAACTTGCCTTCTGGGCTGGGATAATAGCAAGTCTATTACTACAACTGGTTGTATTGTGATTTATGGCAAACAGGAAACAAATTGAAAAGCTAAATTTAATCATGTGCAGTGTTATAGAATCTGTTTAGAGTTTAGAAACAAGTACAATAGTACCAGACGGCTAAGTACAACAAAGTGAAAATTGGCTCACTAAAAGATTGGTTATAACATAACAAAGATAAGAGGCCTAGAATATAGTTTTATAGTTTTCAGGAGGATTATGGCCCCTTGTATAAAGATCTCCAAAGAATTTTTTTTGCCTTAGATGACTTTGACAACCTCTGTGGTGCAGTGCATGCACTGTCACATTATAATGTTGGAGGTCCTGGGTTCGATTCCCGGCTCGAGTCTGGTCTGGTGGGAGGCTTCGGTCGTGGCTAGTTACCACCCTACGGACAAAGACGTGTCGCTAAGCGATTTAGCGCTCCGGCACGATGTCGCGTAGAAACCAATTAGGAGTGTGTGTTTACCATGCCCCTAACAGGTTAGCCCGCTACCATCCTAGACTGCGTCATCACTTATCATCAGGTGAGATAGCCATCAAGGTCTAACTTGTAGTGTATTAAAAAAAAAAAAGGTTAAAGTTATCAAAGTTTAAGTATATCAGTTGCAAAGTTCCGCAAAGATCGGTTTAGTTGTAAAATATTGGTTTAGACATACATAGCTATTCATTTTATAGTGTGGAACACAACCCGGTTGCTTTTCAGCATTAACAGTATCTTATCTCCATATCCAGAATGCAAGCTATATGTTGTTTTGGAAGTCGTTCGATCAAACGTACAGGGGAAAAAAAGCCTCTATTAATATTACCTCTATGAGCTTTAACCACTTTATCAGTGGTATTTTTGGGTCCAATGGTCTTTTTGATAGTAGCATTAGCAGCCGCAGGGGACTTTGTCCGTTGCACAAATGTTTTAATCAAAGTACGTTCACGTTGTAGTTTCGTCATAGGCTTCACTGGCTCTCGAGGCGCCATTTTTCGAATAAATTTTACGTAAAATGGTGCAACTATCGTCTTTAATCACATCAGTTTCATACTTTTCACTTTACAATTATAATAATACATGAACAATAACGCAAACGCTTTCGAAAACAAATTTGAATGTTTTTTTTAACCGCTCGTCACAGACAAATACCATAGTCAAAGTTCGAGTGGTTCGAACACCCCAGATTTTGTACAGAGAGGATAAAAACATTAATGATTTCAAGGTATGCTTTATTTCTGATACGTTCTTGGAACTTAACCTACAATACAATACCTCATAAATCATCTAAATTATTCCCTAGTCAAGTCTTTGGTCGCAATGGCTAACGTTTTGGACTACCACTACTTACCTATCCTCTGTCTCTTTCGCACTCCATGGGAAATAGGGAAATATTATTTTTTCTTCAGATAATATAAAACTGCATATTATTATTTTGAATAGAACAAACATTATCTTGCAAACCATCAAAAGAAGATTAATTTGTTGATAAGAAAAGATTTCCACCTTAGGAGATCTTTTTCGACAGTTGTAAGGTTTTTATGATAACTCTTAGAGGTAAGGTATAAATAGTGCATGAAATAGAAATAAAATTTCCTGTTATAATTTATGATTTATAATTTCCTGTTACCTATTTGGAACTCAATAAAATACTCTTAACAAATTAAATCAAAATGTAGGTCACATCAGTGCCTATAGTGGTTCAACCCATCTGGATTAAAAAAAATCTTTTTTATTTTCTACGACGTATTTCAGAAGATCTTAGTTATGATAATATAACAAATTATGATAATATACTGCAATATATATTATAGTACTTCATAATATGTATAAGCATTATCAACCCATTGCCGGCTCACTACAGAGCAAGGGTCTCCTCTCAATATGAGAAGGGTTTGGCCATAGTTAATTGCTGAAAAACGCACATAACTCCGAAAAGTAAGAGGTGCGTGCCGGGGTTCGATCCTCCGATCTCTGATTAGAAGGCGGACGTCCTACCCACTTTATATTATGTAGTAGAATAATAGTGTCCAGAAAAAGACAAGTTGGACATACCTCCGACTTAAAACTAGAGAGCGTTATGTGAACGAAATAATTCTTTCTCGTTTTAACAGAGCAAGTCAAAGTACACTCTATATATTGCTGAATTGATGTGCGCGATTCCCACTGGAGACATTGGACACCAGAATGAGATAGCAATAATAAAGTGTTTGATTCTAATAGGCATGTTCAATTAAGCTCTCCAAAATTACTTTATTCTTCATGGCTTACACCAAAGACCAAAGGCTTACACAACATGACATGTAAAATACAATGCTAAAAAGCATTAAGAACTCAGATTATGTCAGAATAAACAAAAATTACAGAAAGCTGAAACTGAACTGAAAACAAAAAACGTGTGTGGATTCTCATTCTTTTTCTTAATACTTACTGAAGAATTTTTATTTTCGTAAGAAATTGCTAGGTAAAGGTTCATAGGGCATGAACATTCGGCCACGAGCACAGAAAAAATATATTACTCCAAGGTGCCCATTCTGTTGATAAGTTTTTACATTATATTGGTACATCACTGATTCTATTTTCTCTACCGGATTCTAAACATATTTTCGCTGATTTCTGAAAATAAAATCATAGTGGAATATAACAGCATTAAAAAATTAAAATATTGAACCAGAATTTGGCAACATTGTTATCTATTTTTCGCGACGGCGACGTCCATCTTTATTGATGTGTTCAGTGTTGTTTTGTTAAATGCAAAAATAATATTAAGATTAAATAAAGAGCACAGGTTATTGACACTGTTTCATAAATTACTGAAGCCGCGAGTTTTTTTTTAAACTAATTTTATTAATCATTATAGCGAATCAGGCAAGCGTACCTATTGATGTTTTACTAAGTGTCACAATTTCGTTATCGTTTGTTGCAGTAAAAAGTTTCACTTGTAAATCACAGCTAGGTATTGACCTAAGTGCTAATTGGCCAACCTTCGTGTAAACATCTTACATACCTGAAGCAGTGTGTATAACGCTTTGGTGCATTTTGCTCGATCGTTATTCATAACTAAACAGATGAATTGTGAAAATGGATAGACTAAATCAGTTAAGGGGAGATGCCGGGGATTCGACGCTGGACACGTCGTCCCCGCCGAGTGAAGCCTTCATGTCTGCAAATGAGAGCTCCTCTAAATATTTTTCACTGTCCGAAGTCGACTCCACGTTCAGCATATCACCTTCTAAGGACAACCCGTCGAGCGCTGCCGACTCCGAACGCGCTATTGCCGAGGAAACTGGTATCATTCCCAACTTATCTCCAATCCCTAAGACTGATATAGAAACTTTTAAAATTGGTAAGCACATAGAAGCTGCTAATATTCTTTCTGGTGGAGTAAACATTTTTGATGACAATGACAACTCTTATGATGGTGATGAGCTCGTAATTGATGACAATGTGGTTCAAGAGGATGAAAAGGCTGAGTTAAAGTTGGGGGATGTTGGGGATATACCACATGAGAAGGATGCTAGCGAGGACACTTTGGCAGAAGGCATGGACGATGAGGAAGCAATTCCAAGCAAGGATACAGAAGTTGTGCTACAAATTGATGGCAAGAATGTAGATGCAATAGATATTGGTAACGGGTTATACTTATACAGAAAGGTTGGAGAGAAGGAGCTGTCAGCTGTCCAGATAGTTGACGATGACCAGCAGCAGCCGAGCTTCAAGTTTCTGAAAGTGCGGTAAGATTTATTTTCATTATTTCAAATTATTACTACTATCAGTGTTGAACAATTTTTTTTTTTTGAGTTTATCAACATTGTCTATAAAATTCCAACACTGAATAATGGTAAAGTAGCGGTGATAGCCTAGTGGTTAGGGCGTCAGCCTACTAATCAGAGGTTGACAGTTTGAATATGGGCACGCACCTCTAACTTTTTGGAGTTTTGTGCATTTTTAAACTATTAAAATATCACTTGCTTCAACGGTGAAGGAAAACATCGTGAGGAAACCTGAGAGTTCTCCATAATGTTCTCAAAGGTGTGTCAAGTCTGCCAATCCGCACATGGCCAGCGTGGTGGACTATGGCCAAACCCTTCTCATGTTGAGAGGAGACCCGTGCTCTGTAGTGAGCCAGTAATGGGTTGATCATGATGATGATGATGAATAATGGTAAAAGTGTTATTACACATTCATAACATTTAACCTGTATAAAGTCCTGTCAGCTTAAAGTCTAATATGCAATAATATATTTATAGAAAAAAAAGAGTTCTTTGTGTAATCAGTGATGAGTAAATTTAATTTTTTATTTTCACTACTTACTGATAGTAAAAATACAATTGTGAGTTGTCTTTTTGTCTTGTCTTTCAAAGTCACAGCACAATAATGTGGCATTGTACTTTTAAATAACTTAACTGAAGTATCATCATTATGATCAACCCATTGCTGGCTCACTACAGAGCACGGGTCTCTACTCAATATGAGAAGGGTTTAGCTATAGTCCACCACACTGGCCATGTGCGGATTGGCAGACTTCACACACCTTTGAGAACATTATGGAGAACTCTCAGGCATCCTTCACTGTTGAAGCAAGTGATATTTTAATTGCTTAAAAACGCACATAACTCCGAAAAGTTAGAGGTGCGTGCCCGGATTCGAACCGCCAACTTCTAATTAGGAGGCTGACACCCTAAACACTAGGCTATCACCGCTTCTTACTGATTGTAAAAATACAAATTGTTGTTGTGTGTTGATGAAAGACAAAAAGACATCTTTCAAAGACACTGCAGAATAATGTGGCATTCTTACTTTTAAATAACTTAACTGAAGTATATTTGTTATATAATAATGTATATTAAAATTTTATTTATTCATTTTGACACTAATTAAAAAATAATTACTGTAGGTAACCTGTTTCCAAATTTTTGTACCATTATTCCATCAGTTGTATCAGTCAAAAACAGTTTGATTAAAACTAGAATTGCCAATATATGATATTCTTAATTAAATCAAATCAAAAATAGCTTTTTTCCTACCTATTACAGGCAGCTATGAATCTAAATATATCACATTTTTCATTATTTCTATTAGTGGTGGTAACTTAAAACTCGCCAACTTAAAACTAAAGCTAAGGAGTTCAAATTGCCTTCGAGTCTAAGAAGAAACCCACAACAAACTTAGCTGGGGTTTTTTTGTTATCACCATCTCACATAATCAGTAATAAATTATAGTACCTATGTAGATAGAGCATTTCACACCCAAGCTTTTTTATCTTTTATATAGAAGTTAATATTGTAATATGAGTACTAAGACTTTGTTTTATTAAAACATTAAAGTGATTAATAGACATCTCTGAGATATCAATAGGTAATTTATTATAAAATAAAATACAATTTCCTTTGAATGAGTTACTAATTTTGTGCAGCCTACTAAACGGTACTACAAGTTTACTTTTACTTCTGATGTTCAGTGTGTTACAGTGTATTTTTTTCTTGAATTTATCAATATTTTTATGAACATACATTAAATTTTCATATATATATTGACTATGCACTGTCATTATTTTTTAATCTCTAAATTTATCTGTGAATGACTCTCTGGGACTCTGGATATCATATTATAAAATTAAATACAATTTCCTTTGAATGAGTTACTAATTTTGTGTAGCTTAAAAGATAGAATAGATTCAGGTTTGTTTTACCTTTTTAAGGTACTTAGATTTGAGAGGGAAAAGTGCTGAGGAGGTGACTATAATGATGCAATGTCTAATATCAACATTTTTTTTTTAATTTATTTAGATATGTTAATAATTATTGAGCTCAAAAGATAGTTTTTATATAGTGAATTTGTTTTGCCAGTTTTCTTTATTTTGTAATAATTTTGAACAGTTTCTCAACCAAATCAAATTTTGCTTCAAAAAGGCTATATACTTTATAATGAAATGTAATTTTACAGAGAGAATAGTGAAGGCAACTTAGAGGTGTATGAAGAGATCCAAATTGAAATTCCAAAAGAAGTGGTATGTTGTTTATTTATTCTTACCCTATACCTATTTTTTAAATATTGTTAATGCCTCTGAATTGGAATTATATTCCTTATTTTAGGGTTGTCAAGTTTTGTCAGAATGAACTGTTCTATTGAAATAATATGCTTTTAAATGGTCCTAAGTATTAATCTTGTTTCATCGTCATCTTCATTGTCATTCTCAGTCTAATAGGTCAATAACTACTGGGCACAATTTTAGGCTGAAGACCACACATTATTCAGAGCTTAGAACCTTCTAAGTGCTTAAATATAGTATTGAGTGCCTAAATGACATTTAGAGATTTTGAAAGAGATACAGATTGAAATCCTGCTAGGTTTAAAATTTATTTTTGCATTTAAATTTTTTAAATTAGCTATCATTATGAAAATTTATAAAAATATTTTTTAAATTTGAATAGAAAATAGGGATGAAATCCTTAAAATGGTGGGTGGGGTTTAAGTAATTGGGTAGCAAGCAAGTTCAAGCAATTTGTTAGCAACAAGTGGCAAAACAGAGTTTAGTTAGGAAGTGACGGTATTCAGTATTAAGAAATTTATAAATATTTTTTTTTTTTTTTAATTTTTTTATAAATTTTTGGCATAAAGTATTATTGTTCCTCTTAGAAAAAAATAAGTAAAAGCATTTTGGTATTGATCTCTATCTTGTTTCATTTCAGCCTACTAGAGATGGAAGCTCTACGGAGAAAACTGTACATGGGCCTATCAGTGACATCAGCAAAGCAATTAATGAGCCGTTACAAAAAAGCAATAAAGTTATTGAGAAAGTGAACAAAACACCAAATATTGAATCAATTTCAGTTTGTGCTAGTTCTGAAGCTATTGAAATTCAATCAGAATCTAAATCAGAAGTAAATGTAAATGGAAAAATGATGAAGTTTAATGAATCTCGTAAATCTCCCTTGACATTTACACCAATGACATATCACTCTACACCAAATAAAGAGGGTATTCCGCTGACTAAAATCATGGTTGATCAACAGTTGCATCCCAGTAGACATTCAGATAATATAAAGAAAACTATTGAAGTACATACAGATACTAGTAAGCCTAAAATGAATGAAGAAGCTTCTATAAAAAGTAAAGAAGTAAATGAAAGTTCTTTGACACAGAAACAGGAGTCAATTGAAGAAATGAGAGAAGATAATAATGAAATAACAATTTTAGATAAAAGGCAAAAGGAAACGGAGACCGGAAGTAAAGAATTCAAAGAAGGTCTAATATGTAACTCTTCTAATGAAATTAAAGAAAATAGCGAAGAAAGCTCAAACACATTTTTAAAAATTAAACAGACTGAAATCAAAGAAAGTAAAGTAAAAAATTCAGAAGAGTCGGAAGTTATTACGGACAAAAAAGTTGCATGTGAAATAGTAACAACAGAAAATAAACCAGGGGAAGTAAAAAATACGAAAGATTACACTATGATATCTCAAAGTCTAATAAAAAGTAAAGTCAATGAACCAAATGAAGTGACACTAAATCCAGAGAAACAAGAAATAAACCAAGATATGAAGCTAGCTAAACCACAAGTAACTCAGAAAAACATTGACGTTCCTAATTTATCTGATTATGGAGATCTAAAAGACGCAGAGACAACTAAAGAAAGTGACTATACTCAAACTAAACCTCCAGAAAAGGTGATTCTTTCGAACACAACAATGATTATCAAAGACAACGAAGTGAATTTAGATAAAAAAATAAACGATAATAAACGTAATGAAATTAATTTACATTGTAATGAAAAAAATAGTGTTACACAATCAAAAGATCCTATTATTGGGCAAGCTTTGACAAAACAATTAAAATTTACCCCTACAGCCGATAAAAAAACAGATACAGCAAATTCAATAGAGAATATGAGTGCACAGGGAATTACAAAAGATGTGGGTGAGATGAGTAGCAAAGAAAGTAATAAAATCATTGATCCAAATACAAATGTTGCAGATGTAGTAAGTAAAAACGATAAAGTGAAAAAGGACAACCCTGATGTAATGAGTTCAATGATAGATAAAGAAACACCGAAAGAATCTAGTGAACCATGTGAAAATTTAATTCAAAATGATAACGTTGCTTCCATAAAAGACGATCTAAAAGACCCAACACATACAATAAGTTCCGAATCAAAAATAGACAATAGTATAACAAGTATATGTACTAAAGACACAAAAAACGACTTAATTAAAAGAGCATCCAGTGTAGCTCCTACACAAATAAACAAAAATGATGTCGAATTTATAAAAATTGCCAGTAAGGACACAATCATTACACAACCTACAACATTGTCTAAACAGATGAACCCGCTTGATCCTAGAAAAGAGGCCCCTAAAACCAAAACTACAGCAAAACCAAATAATAGTAATAGTGCAGTTCCTTTTGGTAAATGGACTGAAGCAAACAGACAAGAGTTTTTGAATAAAATAAAAGAAACTAAAATACAATCCAACAACTCAAATACAAATCAAATTAAACAGACCAATGATTTAAACAGACGAGACGTGTTAAAAAAGTTCGATAGTCAGAGACAATCTACTGTCACAGGGCCTCCAAAGATTTCTGATTTTAGCTCTGTGCCTAAATTTAGTAGTAAAATGGAATCCACAGCGTTTGTAAATAAACCTGCAGTTTGTGAACCAAAACCAAAACCTGCTGTGCAACTACCAAACTCTGCTATACCCGTGATTCCTTCTTCGAAATCACAGGTCGCTCAAGTAAAACCGATAGACACGGTTATAAAAAAAGATCCTGTAGTGGAAGAAAAAGAAGTATTAGAAGAACAGAGAATTATAATTAATAGTCAAGAGTTGATCGATAACACTATTGAAGGTATAATTACGAGAGCATTAAAAATTAAAACCACTACACCTGTTCATATGAAGGAAAAGATGACAATTCACACAGTTGAAAACCCAAAGGATGCATTACCATTGCCTGGTTCATTAGACGACATTGAGATGAAAATGAATGAGTTACATGGCTTTAGTTTTATGGAACGGCCAGTTCAAGATCTTCCCCAAGGTTCTAACCATGACAGCAAATCATATAAAAAGCCAGAAGACGTTATTGTTAATAAAAATAGCAAGATACCCAATCTTCTCCCATTTAAAATACAGGAGCAAAAAAAAGATGCGACAGAGGCTATAAGGGACGACACCTCAGATGAGGAAATAATAGAGCATGAACCTATTACAGGTGATATTGACGCTGGTAAACAAAGTTTGATATCTTTATTATCTTGCAAAGAAACATTTTCTGAACCTAAAAAGGATGCAATAATAACAGAAAAGGAATTTGATAAATTTGCTAGACGGAATTCAATAACATACGAAAATCGTTTAACTGTGAAGTTTGATGGTAAAGAGAAACACAATGTTGTTCAAACTATCGTAGAAAAAGAAGTGCCTGTAAAGAAATTAACCCGTAATGAACTACTACTTGCTGAGTCTAAAGCAAAGTCATCCAGTAAGCAACAATCTCGACACAATAATCAAACAAGCAAGATACCAACATTGAAATTACCGGGCGAGGAAGACTCTTATAATAAAAATTATCAGTCTCGAGTGCAGATAGCATATCAATCTGCATTAACAGCCAAACGCAATTTGGAGGGCCCCATTACGATGATAGAAGACAAGCCTGTAAAAGTTGTATTTATGGATAGTAACACGGAATTTACGCCGATGCAGCTGAATGTAATCGGACAAGAATTATCGCCATCTAAAAATGTAAAACCTGATTACGATACTCACAGTACTTCAGAATCTTTAGATTCGGACATTGTAGATTGTTCCTTAGACTCTAAACCGCAAGATGAAAAATATAAAAGCAAACATCAAAGAAAACAAGTTCTTACACCAGTGGAACCAGAAATGCAGTTAATTGAACCATCTGACCTGGGTGTTAAAGTTTCACCCACCAAGAAACGTAAAACTGAAGAAAAATCAGACAAAAACATGAAAAATCTTGTACCAAAGAAATCATATTTACTTAATCGAAGTGTTGTTGATGAACATGCTGCAAAATTAGATCAACAAAAAAGTGAACCTTTTACGGGCCATACTATAAATACTGCAATAGATAACTTAGTGAAAGCCGCAGAATTGATTGAAAATCAATCTGAGAGTAATGGTAAAAATCTTAACAGCCCGGCTTCTGAAACTTCACAAAATACTCCAGTAAAAAGAGGTCGAGGTCGACCGAGGAAATATCCTATACCCGAACCAGGATTTGACAAAAATAAACCGCCTAGCCCGCAAAAGAAACCGCGTTTAATTGATGCAAAACCCTCCAAAAGTTACAGTGATTCAGACGAGAGCAGTGATGGAGAAATCGTTAAAGAAAATTGGACGATGGGTAAAATTGATGAAAACATTGTGTGTCCCATTTGCAGTAAGCTATTCAGATCTGAGGATGTTTTATTTAAACATGTGAAGCATTGTACTGGCCCTTCGCCAAACAGATCTGATTCAGGTAAAAGAAGGCTAAGAGATTCACAAGATTCCGACAGAAAATTACGTGACAGCAGTGCTGACGAAACAGATAACTTGACAGATACAGAAGAAAAATCAGATAATGAAGACGAAAAAATAAAAAGTCGTTGCTCGAAGCCAAGGAACGAAACTGATGATGTTATCGTACTCGAAGATACGCCGGTTAAACAAAAATCTACGGTTGAAAAAGTGAATCACCATGAAGCTAAAAAAGGATTGCGTAAAACTAAATCCCTACACAATACAAATCTTGTTTGTGAATTTTGTGGAAAAACCTTCAGGCAATTATCATACTTGGTCAGCCACAAATTGCAACACAAACGTGAAGATCGGAAGGAGCTAAAGCATCTTGAAAATGATTCTACGAAAAACTCAATATTTAACTGTGAAGTGTGTAAAAAAGAATTCAGAAAATTGCACCATTTAGTGCAACATCGACTCATCCATAACCCAAGTTCGACTACTTCCAGGTCCGTTAGAAAGACTTCTTCTGAAGTGAATGAAAGCAAAATATCTAAAACGCAAAATGATGATACCAGTGCCGGTTTCAGATGCGAACCATGTGACAAATCATTCAGAAAACTACATCATTTAGTTGAACATAGGGAAACTCATGATGGTATCAATAAAAAAGGCAACATTACTGTCTCGCAAAGCATGACTGAAACTTCCAAGTCCGTGCAGACGCATCATTGCGACGTTTGTAAAAAGGATTTCAAAAAGTTACAAGATCTGTTGGATCATAAAGAGCTGGAACATTATGAGACTAGTTCTGAAAAGTCTGATGATAAAAGTGTTAAAAGCTCGTTGTCAACAAAAGATATAATACATGAATGTTCACTATGTTACATGGTATTCCCAAATGAACATTCCTTGACTAAGCACACTGTTATTTGTTTGAGAAAGAAGAAGCAATCTGCTGCGAAGCAGGCTGCCAAGCAGACCGAAGTCGAAGAAGGCGTGGAAGCAGCCGATGTGGAAAACTTAAAATCTGAGGAAGATCTATCACAAGATATGCAGCCAATTACAGATACTCCTTGTACCGAAGAGCCCGAAGTGAAGGAAACAACAGCAAATAACAAAGCACTTGACCAAATAGAACAAAATCTTGAAGAAATGGAAGACAAAGATGCGAAGGAACATTTAGAAGATACAAAACAAAACTTGCAAGTAGTACCATGCATCGATCTTGTGCCCAAAAAGAGACACAGTAATGCAACTGACAAAACCAAGATTGGTGATAATGAGACACCTGCTAAAATTAAAAAAGTAGAAATCAAAGACCGTGTAATAATCTTAGACACGCCGACACCCAAAAAGAAGTCAAACAAGGACAAAATCGCTCCAACTGTCACAAAAAGACACAAAACTGTCAGTTGTCCATTACCTGTAGCTGAAAAAGTCACATCTACAGAATCAAGTGATGACGACGAAATAAGATACATGCTGAATCCAAATTACAAGGAAGAAGAAAGCAGTGAAAGTAAAATTTTCATGAAAATCAGAGCCTTAAAACGCAGTTCGCTACAAATTGAGCGGCCTAGCTCCAAAGATTTATTAAAACGGAGAATATCCCTGCAACATCCACCAAAAATGCCGCGTCTCAAGGTAAAGGCAGTCGAAATCAAACCAAAACAAGAAACTGAGAGATCCAAATTAGCGGTGGAAAAGAAGTTAACCCCTCTGATGGAACTGACCACAGATTCAGACGACAGCGATGTCAAGTATTCTTTCCCGGAACAGGAAACCAAGCGTGTTGAGAGGAAACCTAAAAGGCAGTCTGTTGGCGCTAAACGGAAATCGCTAGTCGGTGTGGCGAAGAGAAAATCTCTTGGAAAAACTGACACGCCAAAAGTAAAACCAAAAAAACGTAAGTGTCTAGAACTTTTATTAAAACACACTTCAAAATTGATTTTTATTCCTCATAAGATATCAAATTACTTTTTATGAATTTTGCTTATGTTAAACTAAACACTACACTAAAGCTATCAGTGAGATTCTAGTGTTATGCACTATCACAACCCGTATACTCGTCAGGTGCAACTTGTAGTGGAATATATAAGTCACACCAGCAAAGTGACGACGATATGACAAACAAGTCTCATTTTATGCATTAATCTCACCTTGCTGCACCACCAAATATAATCTATAACAAATCAAGCCTCATGTTCTTTTAAAAAAAGATAAATTAGTATAATAATTGCTTTTACAGGCACCACAGAAGTCGAGCACAGGTGCGACTGTGGGCAGTTGTTCAGCAGCGCGGCGCTACTGTCGCGCCACACAACGCTCGCCCACACACCGCCCCGAATACGCAGGCGCCGCTCTCCACCTCCCGAGCCGCAGAACACCAAGCCCGCGACAGCCAAGCCTGCGATAGCCAAACCTGCAACTACCAAACCCACTACCAAACCTACTAAACCATTGAACAAAAAGTCGAAACCAGATGTTACCAACTCGAATAAAACCTTAGGTGTAGCAACCAGAAAATCTAGTGTGAACAGTGAAGTGAAATCTGATTCCGGTAAGTCAGTTAAATGTACTATTTTTAAGTCGTTGAGAAGTTCGAAAACAGCGCCAATATTGGATAAAATGAAAAATAATGAAAAAAATAAGTAAATGTATTATTATATCGGTGATTTAAATGATGGACTGAGTAGGATGCTTCGTAACGTACTATGAAATTATACTTATTTCGTATTGGATACTTGCTTGTCTGTGTAAAATATTTGTATGAATGATAGGACAAAATGAACCAATTTATATAATATTCATATAATTTCAATTTATTATCATGTTTGTTGCCTGTCGAGGAATGTCATCCTCCAGCTGTGAAGATCCTCAGCAACCGCTCAATTTAAAATAAGGTACCTTTAGACAATTTAAAGTGAACTAAAACATGGCCAACAGTTGGTCCACACAATGCGTGGCGACACGTGAGGTGTTCTAATTTAATATCCATATTATATTACACTCCACCTTTGTGGATACTCTAATCCTGCATACCAACCACTCAAGAAAATTTTCTAAACATATTCATCTCCAATGTTATTGCCACTACAATCAACCATTAATTTTGTGGGAGATTTAGGAACACTTCTTGTGGTCATATGATGAACTAACTTTCATACAAATTTTTACCGCTGACACTTCAAGTAAACATTTGCAAAGCTCACAAATAGCTGACATCTGTATTCACAAACTATGAATGACTATTCACCAGGAATGTGCCAAATTAAAATTTCAAATTCCAAATTACCTTTATTCAAATTGGCCTTTAAGAAGCGCTTTTGATGCGTTCATAAAATATTTTTTATATTGTAGTGAGAAGATGATAAATACATTCATAAACTTGAAATTGAAACTATGAGGGTGTCAAACGTTCCCTGGTCTATGAAGAAGCCCATAACAAACTTAGCCGGGTATTATTTTTTATCAACATCTCACATTGCCACTTTAAACTATTTGAGAACACAGTAAGAGTAACAATTCATATGAAAACCTTTTTTGTCATTTACATAATCCTTTATAGCTCATGTCCCATTTATATGAGACTTTTTTTCATTTGAAAATGTTCCAATCCCACAGATAGGGATGAAGAGCATCATCGCTAACTTCTAGTATTTTTTGGATTAGAACATTTTCTCATTACTATAGAAGCGTTATTATTCATTGTTTTTGTATTGTTTTTTTGCACTGTTTATAGTTTGTGAATACGGAAGTGAGTGTGTGCTTTCATGGATTAGTATTTAGATAAAGTCTCGAAGCGCTTACAACTTGTAACAGACGGACCACTGTTCTTATATAATATACCCATATTTTTCCAATTTCGGCGTGTTAAGATTCAAATATGATGAAAATCAAAATGACAAAATATTTTTATCGCGGTTTGTGGCGTTGGTCGTCTCTATAATGTAATGATAAATGTTTAAATGTAAATTTGCGAACTTAAAATCTATATTATTCATAATGCTGGTGCTAATTTGGTTATACACAACATTTTAAACTAAATTGACGGGACACTGTCACTTAAACTGAAATATTGTTAGCTGATAATTCACGTCACGTCAAATTAGTGCAAAACCTTTGTGTACAACCTGTATTTACCACCAATAAAGTAAAATAGTTATATATTTTATCAATTCGTTCTAGATGTTAGTTATAATAATATTAATTAATTGATGTAAATGTAAAAGAGTAATTATTTATATATTTTTTATTAATTTTAAGGATTTAATTTTTATTTGTACGTTATATTAGCACAGTGCAATTTCAATTTCAGTATAACTGACCGAATGGTTCTTGCGATAGCATAGATGGAAATCTCAGTGCGAGTTTTTATGTGAGCAAACGTTACGCGGCTTTCATTAATACTTGCATCATCACCGTTTTAAACATTCATACTATTATCGTCTTCATCAAAACAGCTATCCCACATCCTAAAACACCACATTGATCTGTTGCTATAGCTGTGATAGCGTGGTGGTTAGGACGTCCGCCTCCTAATTAGAGGTCGGAGGTTCGAACCCGGGGACACACCTCTAACTTTTCGGAGTTATGCGCGTTTTTAAGCCATTAAAATATCACTTGCTTCAACGGTGAAGGAAAACATCGCGTGGTAACCTGCATGCCTGAGAGTTGGCACATGGCCAGCGTGGTGGACTATGGCCAAGCCCTTCTCATGTTGAGAGGAGACCCGTGCTCTGTAGTGAGCCGGCAATGGGTTGATCATGATGATCTATTGCAGGTTTTAAAGATTATTTTGCTAATTATTGAATGTATAGCTAGGGTTCGATGGCTCATGTGTTAATAAGCTTACGTTTAAACTACATCTGTCACTTCAAATTTCTTAACATAAATACTTCATGTTTAATACTTTTATGCTACTGTTAAATCAACATAGAGCTGTGCGTTTGTTGACTTTAAAACTAACACTATGTGTGCGAGTAAATAATAAATAATTATCTCAACTACTTCAAAACTATGAAGACGAAAGACTTATTACACCTAACTAGCAGCAACCTAAAGTTTAATGAACGTCTCTTTTCCCGTTTGCCTTTACACGAAATTGCTGTTCAGAATCAGATCAGATAGATCAGACAGACGGAAAATTAAAAAAAAAATGTTTGGGTTATGCTATCGCTTACTCGTAGATGATCATATGAGTATAAAACTTCTTTATGGGAACTTCACAGCCTTGCAAAGTGCATTACCTGTAAAAATTCCCTAAAAAGGTTTCAGGTTTCTAAATAATATATTAGATCAGACAGACAGACGGACGGAGAAATTTGAAAGTCTATCGGTCATACAATAATCAGATTTATCGGTCATACAATATTTCGAACTAAGGGACACTTTCTTTCAATTTGCTTTATTTGTTAGTTGGCATAATATTTTTTTTTAAATATTTACACTTGGATCGTTATGATTTTGTAATATAAACAACATAGAATGAAATTGATTAGTGAGCAAAATAAGAATTTACTTGAAATTATACATAAATTTTCAATTCAACAAACGTCTTACCTATTTCAATGATATAATGGAGTTGTCAATAATGTCATTTGTTCGTTAAAATGACAGATGTCACTAGGGCAACATAATGGAGCTGAAAGTTGAAATCACGTTATATCTTAATAGTCTGGTTGGCTGGTCTCTCCTCTCCGCTTCAGTAGAAACGTTTAAGGGATCATTTTTTTTTTTGGTCGATAATTCGGTTAAGTCCTCGCTGACGGGATGACAGCCAGTGTAATTAGATTAACTGCATACGATCTCCTGGAACTGCATCCCGGATGCAAACGACCAATAAAAATAGGTGCTTAGGTTTATAAATATCGAGCACAATTTTTTATTACCCAAGTGTTCTGAATGAACATGCGAATGTATGTATAATTATTATCACAATTTGCCAAAACTGTATTAGTGTGTATTTAAGACAGGATGGCTATTAGCCTTTAATACTGTTATCTATTTCATTTTTAAGAGTCATTGTGTAGTTTGCTTGTGTCGTTGATTTTTGCTGATTAATAATTATTGGTGTGTAAGTATTTAGTGGCCGCGAAAGTGCATTGCCAACATAACACCCATATTGCACATTAAAAAACTCATATCTCTATCGGCTGAAAGCTCGAAGCTTGGTTCACACGTAAAAGAATACGTCTTTGAAGCAAGGCGAATAGACCCATTTTTCCTACAGGTTACGCCATTAGCACTGGTTGAGTTTATTGCATTAGTGCGGGGACATCCTGACGACGAGTAATTTTAGCCAATTTGACAAAGCGTGTTCCCACACGAAAAGCTCACGAAATTTACCAGTCCAAATTTCATATTATTATACAGTTTTATGCTTTATAAAAATCTTGCATCCCAGACGTCTACCCCAGCTCCTTGCCAATTCCTTGTCCGCAGTAAATTCAGAGCCGTTAGCTGATTGTGGTTCCCCGAATTCGACCTTATAAAACTCGATTTCTGAGTACTATTTAAACGGACCAGTAAAACTGTGTCCAGTAAATAGTGTCTCTATAGCGAAAGCTATCGATGTACTGAGGGACTCCAGTTATTTGGGGGTATCAGCTTCTTAAAAAGTGTAATTTGATTGCAAGTTATGTTGGCATCTCACTCTTTCATGGCTGGATTTAATATTTCTTAAAATCTGTCGATGTTGTCTTTATATATCTTACGATCAATTCTTTATCTTTAAAAAAAAAATACAGTGCAGAATTTCAATTAAATTGCTGTATTCGTTATATAAGTGGTCAGGGTAAAGTATTGCACATTTGAAATAATATAGACATATCGAATGTTTTGGTCTTTTGTAATTTGGATGGAGTTATGCAAGATCAACATTTTCATCGATGTTGTGTTACTGGGACATAATAAAGTAATTTTCCAAAATGCCGCTTGATTTGTATATTTTTATAGTGGCTTAGGGGCTATTTATTTTGTAAATAAAGTGTTTTTCTGTTGTAAATTTTGACCCTTCTCACAAAAGAACTGTCAGATGTTATAAATTGTTGTTCCGTTTAGAATAAAGTAAAAAAGGAACAGACCCCTTTGCTAAATCGTTATGCAGTCAAGGCGTGCAGAGTATAGGAGTCTCAAATTAGTAGAAAAATGTTGACACAACGAATGTAAGCAAATATTACTGCCAGGTACTAATTAGGTAATTACTTTTCGATACATATATAGCAGCTGCTGCTCACGATTTCGCGTTATAATCGGTTTTCAAAATGGCGTAGCAATCCTTAGTTTCCTTAGGCCAGAAATTGGCCGATGATCGTCTTAGGGACGCAAGCCATTGTACATCCAGATTTTAATGATGAATTTTATGCCTGAAAAATGGTATTAAAATAAAATGAGGCTATTTTTAAATTACATGAAATCGATTCGGCGATTTTATCCGGTGTGTCCCCATTTCGGGATACCCCAATTTCGATGATAAACTACGAAGGGTTCCGTACTATTATTACAATATATTATTATCTCTTTTGCATAAATCCATCCAAATTGTATAATTAAGTGTAAAATGTTTATTGTTGATGATTTGAGGATATACCATGAGCTTATAATGTCGTATTGTAATGATTTTTTGAGGAATTGTAAATTTGCTAAAGCAGTTTATAATATTAGCTACCACACAAAATGAAAGTTCTAGCGCTTTGTAGATGTTCTAGATGTAAATGAGTCAATTCACACTTAGATGGTTGCCATTGGGGTGTGGAGTGACCCTTAGTGTAGCATGTACTGTAATATATTGAACTAAAGTCAGAATTATTCTGAGTGATGGAGTGCTCGATTCGGATTGACTAAAATTCAACATCTGTTTCTGTTTCATTCTGTTCTTTAAAAAAAACCGACAGACTTTATTTATACTATGTTTGTTTTATACTTTTTTTTCTATATTTATAACATATTTTATTTTCTTAATAAAATAAAACCAAACACTTGTAGTTGGAATAACTGAGATAAAAAGAAAATAAACGTCTATAGAACATGAGACTTCTCACTTTTAGTACATCTGAATCGAAACCAAAGGCAGTGATTCACCGGAGCCTCTAATTTGGATGATATTTAATATGATATGACACTTAGCATAGTGAAAAATAAATGTATTTTGAGATATATTTCATGATACAACTGTTTTGAATATTAAATAATAAGGAAAATTACATAATATGTGTATACCAATTAATATAGTGAACCATTATGTCTACACCCCTCTCATCTTTTAGGAAAATAGGACCAAATTTTATGAAAATTCGTTTATAATAATATATATAATAACTGTTTTTAATTTTAATCGATGTTTATTCTGCCCTTGTGACTAATATTGCAAATTGTATGTCGAAGCCAATTGTGCTGTACAAGAAAACTAAACTTTGTTGTTGACATAATACTGAAGTTATACAAAGAGAAAAAAATCCTTCTTTAGTTTTGTTAAAGTTTAGTTTAGTTTTATATGACATGATTGGTACCATTCAGGTCAGCGCAGACCAGGTGACATTCTGCAAAAGCATGCTGTAACCGAACTTCTTCTTCTTCATCAACCGATAGACGTCCACTGCTGGACATAGGTCTTTTGAAGGGAGTTCCAATGGCCACGGTCTTGGGCCGCTTGTATCCAGCGGCTCCCTGCGACTCGTTTGATGTCGTCTGTCCACCTTGTTGGGGGTTGACCAACGCTACGTTTACCGGTGCGGGGTCGCTATTCTAGCACCTTGGGATCCCAACGTCCATCGGATCTCCGAATTCCGAATTGTAACCGAACAAAAATTAATTTCAATAAATTTTATATGTTATCAGTAAACGTTCTTAATACATTTCATGTAATTAAATGAATAATTGCAAACGCGCCCGGTCTCTGAAGAATCCTTCATAAATATCAGCTTTGTATCCTCTTTTTTACCACCATCTGATGTCTCACTTAACACTGTTTTTATTTAAAAGTATTCAAAAGTATTCGCTACTCTTTTAATTCAAATATAACGTATGAGTAGAATAGCGTGCAAAATATAATTGGATTCATCTTTCCATAAAAACATTGCAGTGTACAGCTGCAATCGAATTAGATAAGGACGATCCTAAATTGGTGCCAATTGTGATCCTAAAGTTGATGAAAACCGTAAAGATTCGAAGTCTTACAGAATACCTATGTCTAGCAGTTGACGACCGTCGTCGGTTAAGATTAGAGATTAACAAACTTTTTTTTTTTTTACCGCCCCCTTTGAAAATAAATTAAATATTTTTCAGCAATCCCAATTTTGTATATACTCGTAAAACTTAACAAAATTTCATTAGTGAGTGAGAGCAATTAAGTCTATGTTAAGTATTTTTATTTATTATACCATCATACAAGGCAAAAATATAAATTAATTATTCGATACTAAGAACCTAGTAGGTAGGTTTTAATTTCAGTAAATTTTAAAACATCTAAATGCAATTACAAAGCAATAATCGCCCATCCTTTTTTTCTGGGCGCCTTAACGCTCCCCTCTATGTCTTGCAATGCCCATAAGGGGGCGTTATCGCCTAGTTTGAGAAAGAGTTTGTTAGATGGTGATGATATTTATTTGTCAGTGGCAAAGGTTCTGCATGCATCCGCAGTTTCTCGCCCTGTCTGCGCTAACCTTTTCTTAGAATAAAGAGTAGATCATGTGTCGTAAAAATAGCATTTAACATAAATTTTACATATATGTGTAGATCTTATTATGATAAAATTATTTTTAATATGACACAGTTTGCATTACTATGCGTTTAATGAATAATACATTGCTGTTTATTTTCATAGCTGTTAAAAAGGTGTTTTATTAAAAATATTATGTGTTTTGTATTTTGTAAGATTTTATTTGTAGGAAATGACAATAAAATTAAACAGAAAAATTTGTTTGATATCACCATCGATACACTAACTGTTACGTTAAAAGTTAAATTAACCTTGTTTCTCTTTATTTTGAGGTGTAAAATCTACAGTTATGAACTATTTGTTTGTTTGTTTGTAATCGATAGACTTGGAAACTAACTAGTAAACCTACGATTTTTCAGTGAAATGGTACTTATAAGTGCACAAAATTATTTTACTTTCTGTTTCGCGCGGTCGTTATCCACTAAAAGTGATCTTATAGCCATAAAAATATTGCAGTTGGCAACAATAAATAGATCACTTAACCCCATGGGTGTTATGGGTATAATCTGTGTATTGAAGTCTATCTTTAGATTAAAGTTCTAATAAGTCGCTGTCGAACGAACGGAGTGCAAAGGGTATGTAATATTTTATTATATAATTATAAATAATATGTATTTATAATTATATAATAAAATTTTAGTCTGGAATGGAACTCAGGACCTCCCAACTTTATAATGTGACAGCGCGCATGCTGCGCCACGGAGGTCGTCAAAATGTTTTCAATACCAGCTCAAAGTACGGAAATTGGTGGTATTCACCACCCCCGTGCCTCCGGAGAAGCCGTTAAGCTTGTGGTGCCAGGTAATAAAGTATTAAAAACCCACAAATTATCACTACAGTAGGTATGTTATACAATAATTGTTAAGACTGAATTCACGCAGCACAAAGGTGACATCCTCTTTGAACCAAACCTCTCACCTATTGGCTTTATGATGATGTATTATATATTGGAAAAGTTAAACATGAAAAATTTACCATATTTCATTAAATTCAGAAATACAGCATAGAAATTTGAATAGAAAATAGAGGGATGTTGGTGCCAAATCTGTATTACACAAATCTCTAGTATTACTTTTAAATTTTGAATTTTGTTTTTGTACAACAGAACTTAAACCATTTTACAAATGAATAATTTAATAAGCGTTTTCGCGTTATTCTCTTTTTGCGTGATCAATAAAGATTGAGGTGTATCTCTTGATATTTTATTAAAGCTTACATCAAAATACATATTCTTAGTTGGAAACTATAAATTTACAAATTAACCTCTTTCACAAATAATATCCACTATACTAGGTTCCATTAGTTGAGGATCGACACATCTAATTTGAGCTGACGCCAAAGCATCTTCCAGTAGAGCATTCAGCAATCTCTCATCATTGCCCATACATGACAGTCTTTGCTGAAGAAAGTGAACATCTACTTGTAATTGCTGCAACCCATGGCGACTGAATGTGCGCAATCTTACGCACTCCACTAAAGCTTTGAGAGCTACTTTTAAGGCGCCGTTAGATAAAGCAGCCCTATCCGCTCCCGCCGGGCTGAAAACTTCAATTCTTTCTGAAAATATTCGATTTATAGGTGAGAAAGAGGAAGGTGCTCTGGACCAAATAGTTCTACGACTTGAATCGCTCGATGGTTTGATGCTGGTCGGAAATAGCTGGGCTGCAGCCGTATCCGCGCTTGCAAGCGTTTCTACAACTCTCCGACATACAGCCCTGGGCCCTCTCGGTTCAGGTGCTCTTAACCAGTCTCTTGCTAATACAGAAACTCTTAACATTTGTGCTGCCATTTGTCCTATAAAAACAACTTCAGAGTCTAAAGCAGTTTGGGCAGCAGATGATAAGTTGGCCATGACAGTGTTAGTATCTCTATCTTTCACTGTCAACCCTGGTGCAGATTCCTCTAGCAGTTTAAGAAGATGTGTGTGTAATGTAGTCACTCCATTTTCTTGGATCTCGAGACACAACTTTGCAAGTATCAATAGTAGTTCAAAGGGTATATTATTTGATGTTTGCATAGAGGCCATATTTTTCACCAAGTCAGAAAGGTTTATTATGGTTTCAGAAATGACTGTCCAGCATGCATCAGCCACTGCTTGGCCACACCATGGTTTTAAGCCAAAAGACAGCTTGTTTTGTAAAAATGCCATTAAATCTAGTAGGGAAGCTTGCACTTTCTGCATCAAATGTATTTGTAGCGAGTTCAAAATATCTTTTAGGTCAGAGGTTTCAGTCCCCTTGCTTGCAAGAGACTGCCTCACTCTCATGAGATTTTCTTTGAACTGTGTCTGTATAACTTGGTATTGCATTGTAGCTTTATGATTGATACATTGTATAACAATATCTTGCGCTTTATTAGAAACTGAATGGCATGATATAATTTCAGACATTGCTTGCAGTTTCCTAAAAAATTTGTCTAAACCTCTGATCAATATTTCAGTACCTATGTTCTCAGGCTTTTTGATTACTTCTTGGAATAGATGAAATACTTGTGTAGTCACCTTATCTGCAAATTCTGGCAGGTATGCATTTTCACTGTCTTGGAATATATCATGGTAACATGAAATGACTATACCTAAATCAGCCAGTAGTGTATTATTACATTTCTCCACCCATTCTAGTAAATCAACATTTTCCACAATAGTGCTAAGATTTTTTAAGTGTTGTTCTAATCTATTTTCTGCACATTTTATAAATATATCCTGTAATGAGGAGTCTGTTTCCTGGAGTTGTCTCAATAAGCCCACACTTTCAGCTAACTCTGAGGCTGATGTGTCTGGTGTAAGGAGTCTTTCTCTGAGTGTCTTTTTCAGGTCACAAATAATTTCTGAGCATTCTGTTTGGATGCTTTGAAAAGATGGTTGGTCTCCATACTTTTGAAGAACTCGTTGGGCGTGTGTGTAATCGTGGACGGCGTCAACGTATCTATTTTCCTGAATGGCCTTGTTTAGTTGCGTCGGCAACAAGAATACAAATTGTAACTTGTCCAGTAACTGACGCGTGCTGCATAGTCGATTGACGTTATTACCACTTTCTTTCAAATTATCGGATATCTTAGAGCTAAATTGTGTTATATTATTTATATTTTCGCTTAGTTTATTCATTTCCTCCTGCATTATTTGGAAATCGGAACGCATTTTACGTACTGTTTCAGTAGCGGATATAAACTTGTTGTAATTTTCGTACACTAAAGTTTGCATTTCAGATTGCAGGAACTGGCTTTGGGTAACAACTTCGGCTTCCTTGTCCATTACTTGTCGAAGAGAAGCGCATTTCAATAAGCAATCTAAATACATTTCAGAGTTAAAATTACTGCCGTCAATGTCGAGCGGATTTTCGTTGTCCTTACAGGATTCCGACATTTTTACTATTGCTCGTAATGCTTCTAACAAAATAAAACCTGTATTGTACTAAAACAGCATACGAATATTTAACATGTTTCTCTAATTTAGGTCACCTAAATTGCGAGAAACAATGCAAAATCCGATGTTGTAGTCAATACTGACATTGACGCACAGCGGTTTGACATGTGACGTATAAATTGTCATATTTTCTTTACGGCTCTAAGTTTTGCCGTTCCCATTGACGCTAGGGTACTAATCCCATGCACATGACACAGATTGATACCCAAGTTCCTATCTATAGTATTGCCAACAATCTCTGTTCATCAACTATAAAGATGTTTCTTTTAGTAAAAAAAAGATTGATAGCAAGTACTTACATTGCTTTTTAATATAGGTACAGGCATACTGGTAATATGTCGGCAATCCGTTAAGGGAGTGTAGGCGAAGTTATTTGTAACCAAATGACCCCTATTGTCTTAAGTTGGATATAGTTCATGTGCAACAAATGACAAAAACGGTTGGATACCATAATATCTAGATAAAGCAAATCTAAATTATGATATAATAAATATAAGGCCAGGTCTGAACTATAACTAAACGTTTTGTTTCCTAGCAAACTCCAAATTTTTTGTCAACCATAATTTTGTGTCTAATTTCTAAAATCCTTAGTGAAAGTAAACAACCTGATTTATAAAATTGTGCCAATCCAATCTTATTGAGGCAGCAAATAAGAGGATCAGACACCCGAAAGTATTACCACTAACGAAATGCTATGATATGTAACTGCAATTCTTTAAAAACAATATATAATGTTATGAGATATTTTTAAGTGTAAATTACTATTTACCTTTTGCTAGCTGAAAAAAGGCATTAAGTGTGAATATCAGTGGAAAGTGAATTAAACGCCAGTTTATACTTATTTTATTTATTAACAACAAAAGGAAATCATTCCAGACTAAAGAAAACACATGTGTTATATATTTATAGACTTGCTTCATAATTGTATTTATATTTTTTTAACAGGTAAGTAATTATGTTTGTAAAAAAATAATTTATTTTTTTGAGTTATATGGGTGAAATAATAATCTTTTGTATAATTTGATAACACTAACAAGAGTTGTAATATAAATAAGTAAAATACAGATTTAATATAAACAAACAAACTAATTAGCAAAACATAAATGTTACAAAAATTACTGTTTTACAGGTAGAATTATGAAAGAAAAAGCATCAGTAACAATTACAAAAGGTAAACTTACAACTATTTTGTTCAGAAATTTATATGTTAGCAATGACGTAATGTTGACCTCATTTTTACTTTTTCTTGAATAAGTATGAAGGTAGTTTCTGAGGTTTCGTACAAAAAATATTTTACAAGGAGTTTTACCTGTGTACTTATCTATTACAATAACATTTACTGACATAGAATATAAAATATAGGTATTACAAGATATAACGTAACATGTTGAGACAGTAGTCTCAATACTAAAATCTTAAACTAATCTGACATAACTATAGATTAAATTTTCAGATGTATATTTACCCAAAGCTACCAATATAATGGCATGATCTTAAAATACATATTTTTTTCATTGAAATCTCAGGGAACCCAAAGATTTGGGCATACATAACTTATTGAAAACATTCTGAGACTAAATATATTTATTCATGAAATATTAAGGAATGTCGGTGAAGCGTATATAAGTATTAAGACAATTGCTACAAAGTATTGTATCTCGCCTCTCATAATAGCGTGCGGGATTTTCACTTGGCAAACTTTAATAGTTCGCCAAAAAAGTGTTGTCACGGTTTGTATGAACTTGATTTCCATCAGTATTTTGATGTTTTTTTAATTTGTTTTTCCAGAAAACAAATGCTTCAAGCATTATTCTAGATTTTAACTCACATTTATGGAATAATTTACACTAGCAAAAATGTAGTTTTATATTGTGTTATTTCATGTGCAATTTGATTTAATTGAAGATGCATAGTAGGATGCATAGTATCAAAGGTGTGTGATAATAATAAAGAAAAAAAAAGCAGCAAAAGTCGTAAGACTGCCCAATAAAAAAAAATTAGCCGCTAATAAATTTAAATAACATTAACTGTAAATGCCTACATTAAATTTAAAAAAAACTTGTGTAACGTTGTGTAAAAATTAGCTCGAGGTAAATATGCAACTTTATTACTGATTGGACTTAAGTATTATGATTTGGCAGTTCCCGTTAGAATGAAATGGCAACTTTTAGAGCTGTCAATTTAGTTTTGAGATTTGTGCAACAATGGAAGCAGTATCTTCCAGTATCTCAATTTAAACACTTTACTTTTAACCAAATCTAAATGTTACCTGTACATTTTACATGAAGAATAAAGAAAATTACATTTTCACTATTAACATACTTAATGCTAAATTAATATTATTATTTTTTGTTCTTATATTGAACTATCTATCACATATACATTTGTTTCTGTAATATTTTAATCTATGACTAAGAACACACATGTCCAGTCAATCGTCACCAATGTGTGACTGCACATTTTAGTATTAACTATATTCAATTATTATAACAATGGAAAAAGAACAAAACTGGTATTAAAGTTTTAATTATTTATGTGGTTTATTCCTCTCAAAGCAGTATCGCGAACCTATAAAGAATGTGTTACCAATAATGGTCGCTAACAATAGGCATATAAGAAAGTTCAGTCACAGGTCGTGATCTATAAAACGTGCTTAACCTTACTGGCTTAAGAAACAATTAAGATGAGACGAAGTTGTTGCCCAAAAATATCTTTCGGGTTTTAACACTAACATTAGCTGAACAAAGTCAAAGTACCACTCTATACATCTCAGCGTTAGGAGGATTTCATATATTTTGTACAATGCATATGCGAACAACAACAACACACAAACTAGGTACTCGAAGGATGGTATAGGTATATTGCAAGGAGATACCATAGACATATTGCAAATATATTTATGTATTTCTATTATATTGCCATTTATTTGGGGTTGATTCTATATGCTGTTTAAAATAAATTCGAGCATTTTATTTTTATGGATATAATGACTTAAATTAATGGAAGCTTGGACTTAGGTAATATATGTTAAGTTTTCTTAAAATTATAGATCTGTACATAGTACCTTATTGATACAATAAAACCTATTTTTACACAATGTAGTATACTATACCGATGATAGACGTGTTATAGTCTACTTGGGTGTTCCATAGACTAACAAACCAAAATGCAGAGTGTTTCTTTCATTTTATAATGACACTGAATAACTAACTTACAATTTGGTCCCTTTGGAACCGTTTAGAGATAAGGAAAAATCTTTTTATTATGTAAGCATGGACAATTGTTTTAGTACATGTCAGCAAAAATGAGTGTTACACACAGCTTTTTTGATGACAAGGTAAGGACTGCAATCTCAGCTAAAGGTAAGATGATTCGTTCCGAGCTGTAAGCTGCAAATATGGAGGGGGGAAATACCTTAAGGTAAGTCTTACAATCTCCGCGAAAATGTGAGTTATAATTTATGTATAGGTAATACCCACACAGATCCTCAAATATAAATTTTACATAGTTCTTTGTAAAGTCAAAATCTACTGTGTATGCTCGGGTATCAGGATACTTATGTTATTTAAAAAAAGTAGTTATGTGTGGTGATGTTCATAAAAAATAAAAAAATAAGCATGCCATACAAATCTTAACACAGATTATTGCAATCAAGCTTAATTTTCATCCTAACAACAGCAGTAGTCCACAACAGATGTGTATCCGAATTGAAACTTAATGGTAATAGCTATAAAGCATAATTTTCCGGCGTAGTCATTCTGTCCGTAGTCGCAGGGGGTCTAGAAATGGTAAATCACTTGAGCTATCACACTCCACTTGGTGGAACACTTTGAGCGGCACTTCCCTCACTTTCCTCACTTGCTTGGCCGGCTTGGGCGTGGCAGTCTGTTTGAGTTTGGTCGGTATCATGACCACTGGCACCAGTTGCCGTCGGCCGATGGAGTACGTGGACTGGTTTTCGGCGGCCTCCAGTGCTGTTTCGACATCTATTAATGCATGGTTTCGGCATTGGAGCAGAGCTGCCAACTGTGAAAAGAAATTCGGATTGCTTTATTGGCGATGACAAGTGGAACTTATAAGGTCGAAAGCCGTGGTGATGATGGATACAAAGTCAAATAGTACCGGAAACGCAAGATTGGAAGATGCCGGTAGTCGAGCACATTTGTAGCTTCAACGTTGGTTATTTACCAATAATTATGGAACAGTTTGCAGAGACTGGAGTAATCTTAGTCACTGCTACGTCATTAGCAGATATTTGAAAACACGTTGTCGCAATTGTTCTTTCTCTTCTACAATACTCCCCAAACTTAGTCTGAGGCTTTTCGGAGTTTGGCACTTTTTGCTGTTACATCAATTTAGCACTGGCTAAAGAAAATATGTCACTGGCTAAGTCTGGCAGAGGAAGAGTTGGCCTCTCTTCGGCTTGGAGTTCATAGCCCCAAACCGAGCTCGATGCTTTGCTGTCGAATTTCCACCGTTATACCTGCATGATCTGCTGTAAGGGCGCCATGGCCTGGGGCGGGGGCCGCGGTAGGGCTGCCTGAAGCGCGGCGACGGCTGGAGGCAGCCTCGCGCGCAACAGCGCCAGGGCTGCCAGCGAGCGAGCAACATCGCCTCCCTCAGCCACGCCTTCCGAACCGGATGAGTTGGCCTCCTCTTCGGCTTGCTGCTCGTAGCTCCACACCGAGCTTGATGCATCGATTATGTTGTCATGGTTTCTGGAATTATAGGTTTTTTTGCTGTCCCAAAAATAATAACAGATTGCGGTTTTCGGCAGTTGGCGTTAAACCCCGGAGAACAAAAGAGCCATTTATGCTATTTGACGATCCTAGGTAAACTGACGAATGTGTAAGTGTGAAGCTGGAACAATCGCGTTCGAGGTCGCAGGTGTTATAATTTCAAGGTCAGATAAATACATCATTATCATCATCATGAACAACCCATTACCGGCTCACTACAGAGCACGGGTTTCCTCTCAATATGAGAAGGGTTTGGCCATTGTCCACCACGCTAGCCATGTGCGGATTGGCAGACTTCACACGCCTTTGAGAACATTATGGAGAACTCTCAGGCGTGCAGGTTTCCTCACGATGTTTTCCTTCACCGTTGAAGCAAGTGATATTTTATTTTTTATAAATACATACACGTTGTTAACTAAATGTGGAGGCGGTGGTTTCGGGTAGTCGTGCGGACAGCGCAGGTAGAGCGCCAATGCACACACGTGCTCCACCGTCACCGATGACGGCCGCATGAGTATCGATAACACGCCGCCCGCGTCCGATTCTAATACTGAAACAAAGGTACCAACGAAATCAACTACCCTAATAAATAGTGAGTGAATGTGGTACTCATTTTGTGATCAATACAAAAGTAGCTAAACCAAATTTATATTTTTCTTAGAATGTGTAACATCTCTTTGGGCGAAATATGTTTTTTTTGCATGCAGTGTATAAACGGGACACGTATGCAATTTACTGAGTTTTGTCATCACAATATGTAAGATGATGTGTACGTGAGCGCATCTATTTATCACTGGCACGTGTCAACAAAAACTAGTGCGGAGGAACCATGAAAACATTGGCATATGTCTTCGGACTCTAGCATTAATATTAGACACAGATAAGTAAACTCACATATGTCCCTAATGGGCAGCAGCATGGCCAGTACGACGTAGTGCAGGTTGGGCAGCATCGGCCCGTCTGAGAAGATGAACCCCCACAGGTGGGGTATCTCAGAGCGAGGGAACTCGCGACCGAATAACAAGCGAAGCCAGCGGCTAAAATAGTCGAAATAGAAGAAATAAGCACTGTTCCTGTGGTATACAAATGTCTAAAATGGCAGGTCCTGAAATACTACTGTTTTATAGGGGATATAGTGTGATACTACTTTTGGACCTCCAATTTAGTCGAATCTGCATTACATTCATTTTATGACCGGTCAAGCGTCGTTTCATCTAAAATGGTTTACGATCTATATGATTTCGAGATAACATAGCGCTTTAAACCATGCTAACTAGGCGACATATCAGTGAAAATAATTGTGACTGATGTATTAAGTGAATAAGCATTTTCTAGGTAAGCGCGCTCCAACCTAGACCTCATCAGTGCCTTTGGTACTGATTGTCGTCAAGCGCAAAACCTATCTCTAAATAAAAAAAAAAAAAAAAAGTGGGGAGCACCAATTTCAAAGTTAAAACAGTTACTGATGTATCCAGGAGTAGTCTCTGATTTCTAATCCATAATGCCAACTATTTAATATGGCAGGCTTGCTAATATTTTTGCGAATTAAAAAAATTTAATACCTACATTCCAAACAGCTCCAAGGAGATGTTGCAGTTGGCTAAATGCGTCACCAGCTCCGAGTCCGCCGGTACGAGGTAGTTTTCTTTCAAGCGCTCCAAGTAACGTACCACTTCGTTTTGACCCTGCAATGATAACTACGAACTAATGCCCAAGACCTCATGTCATTATGACGAGTATAAAATGGCCTTGAAATCTTGGACGCATCTTGTGTCGATTGGATATGTTTAAATATTTGTTTTGAATTATTGTTTTGAATAAAACTGGAACTGGACTGGACCTGCTTGTCTATTATTTTTGGAAAATTTTAACAAATTTAAAAAGTTTGAAAGGTTTTTATTTAATTTGTGTCTGTGTAGACGCATGGGGACTGGGCTGGGCATTTTATGCGCATGTCCGACGAACTGTGGGCAAAGGCCGCTACATATTGGGTGTCCCAAAAAACATAAAGAGGCAGACCGAGGATCGTTTGCGTGACGAACTATTTATCTGTGGTAACCTTCACACGCCTAGACCGATTAATTTTGGATTTTCTTTAGATGTTGTATATTTTGTGTTTATTTTACACATACGTGTGTGGCCCTCGTAGTGGGAAGCAGCCCGCAGTTGCTGGGGATGACGTCACCGGTGGAATAGAACTTCTCCAGGCCCTTCATGATAGCACTGAACAGCATACTGTAAAGCAAGTTACATGCCTAAATTTTTTAATCTAATAAATCCTTGAAGTGATGGGGTCTAATGATACTCATGCTTTGATTCAATTCTATTCTATTCAATTCTTCCTTTGGATTTCTGTTTTGGCCAACTAAAAAGGTGTTCTTTCAAGATATTTAAGGCAGGAAAGTGTCCCAGTGCTGGGAGGACGTCCCACACCTTATCTGTTTGAATTAGTTAGAAGATATTTTCTTGAGAGTTTCGAACTTCATCGTAGAGTAAATTAAGGTAATTTCCATAAAGGTTAGTACTGAAATGACATTGACAGAACTTTATCGATAAGATATAGAACTTTTTTTTTAAGGATCGTCTATTAGCTGTACTATCCCTATTGGTTGCCACAGCGTAACCGGACTGTTTGGCGAGCTTCGGAAAGAAGCCAGAAGAAATTTTGAGCCCTAGGGCTCGAAGAAACTAAGGGAACGACTGCCTAAGGGCGCCTCCTTTGAGGCCGAACCTCGGCTTAGGCGACGTTTGGGATAATGGGGGGGTTGGACGGTGAGTGGTCCGAACGTCTCCGAGGCCGTGGATGTAGCCCACGTCCGGATGACGTAAGATAGCGGGGACCTCGTCTTCGCCGGCGCAGACGGTGTGTAGCGTATGATTGTGTGGTAGGTGGTACGAGTATGTTGTCAGTAGTCATCTGATCGTCAGGGTCATGAAGGATATGTTTAGGTCTCCTCTTTCGGAGAGCGCTTAGGTCGGGGGAGTAAAAAGAGGCCACAACTACGAGAGGGTTGGGGTGTCGGATTGACTTCTCGAAATAGCTTTTCGAGAGTTAGTAGATATAGAACGCGTTCTAGGCTACTTTATACTGCCGGAACGAATTATTAACGATAAACATGTGTAAAATAGTAATATAAATACTTACTAACTGTCGTGTTCTAAGTATTCTTCTTGAAGATAATATCGTAACGTATCACTGAAACAAGCATTACCTATTAATTTAATATCAAACTTTACACCAATAGATATAAGGGCCGTTTTTGTACGTAATTAAATTCATAACAGTGAATTTAATTACGTACCTATCGACGAATAAGCTGTTAATAGAATTACAGTTCAACTATTAAGTTCAAGTTCGATTCGCAAACAATCGGCTGCGTAAATGGATTGGTGAATTATACGAGCTGTTGAAACAGTTTTGCTTTATAAAACTGGCCGATTACTGTAACTTTTCCAGTAACTCATTGCAAATATTGTATGGAAATGGCAATGTCAGATGGCAGATCAAACGGTTCCATTTTGTAGCGAATTTAGCTCAAGAGAGTTTATTTTTTTCTTTTTTTTTTTCACCACACATGGCTTATTTAGGTGTTATACTTGTTGTATGATTGGGATGACGAAGCGGTCGAACGGTGATATTGTTTTTTGGACGAAGCAGTAGTACTACAAAGTGCGGAGTTAGATTCCCAGCTCGAGACTTGCCTGGGGGCAAATTCCAAGCGAATTAGCTTTTTGGTACGCTGCCATGTAGAACCTTATTAGCAGGATGGATTCAGCATCGCGTCGGCTTCTTTTGTGCTGCAGATGTTCATGAGCAGCGGTTTTTTATTTACTACAAGTGGACATCAATCTCACCTGATGGTAAGACAAGATGCAATCTATGGTCTATGACGACCTCTGTAGCGCAGTGCGTGCGCTGTCGCATTATAAAGTTGGAGGTCCTGAGTTCGATTCTCAGCTCGAGTCTGGTCTGGGGAGGCTTCGGCCGTGGCTAGTTACCACCCTACTGACAAAGACGTGTCGCCTAGCGATTTAACGTTCCGGCACGATGTCGTGTAGAAACCAATTAGGAGTGTGAGTTTACCATACCCCGAACAAGTTAGCCCGCTGCCATCTTAGACTGCAACATTACTTACCATCAGGTGAGATGTCAACTTGTAGTAAATAAAAAACCGCTGCCCATGAACATCTATAGCACAAAAGAAACCGACGCGATGCTGAATCCATCCTGCTAATACGGTTCTACATGGCAGCGTACCAAAAAGTTAGTTCAAGAGCTAATTTGTAGTGTATAAATAAAAATTGTATGGATAGTAACGGGTAACTTGTTAGGGGTATGGTAGACAGAGGTTAGGGGGAGGAGAGTTAGCGATATAGTGAGGAGGAGAGTTAGCGATATGGTGTCTCTTATCACTTTGGTTCCCACCAGAACTTAAAATCTGAGAGTGAAGCACCTGAGATGTGGCGGGGCGCATTGCCGGTCGGCGTGCAGTTCGAAGAGCGCTGGCGCGAGGATCTCGTGCATGCCTTGCCGGTACCCGGGGCTGACGTGCGAGCGCGCCCAGAAGAACAGCACGCGCACCTGGCGACATGCGTGATAACCTGAACCTCTAGTCAGTGGCGTGCACCGGGTATTTGATCAACAACTGCTTGCGTATAATTCAATTTCAAAATATATGTCTTTTTGTGCGTTATTTATCTTCCGGATGTATCATTTGAAGCATGTATCATGATCAACCCATTACTGGCTCACCACAGAGCACGGGTCCTCTCCAAGAAGCATGTATAAAACACCCTAATGTGTCTTTGTACGTTTCCCAACAACTCCAAACTCAAATTTGTCACGAAAATGTTAAATTTTTCTGCACTACACGCTAGTGCCCCTAGTTTAAGATAGTTCTTAACATAATTTTAAGTGGTATGTGACATGGAAAATTTCTCCGCACTACACGCTAGTGCCCCTAGTCTAACTAAGATAGCTCTTAACATAATTTTAAGTGGCATGTGAGATAGTGATATCAAAAAGAAAATTTACCTGGCTAAGTTTGTTGTGGGCTTCTTCTTAGACCAGGGCGCGTTTGGAACCGTCATAACTTTAGTTTTAAGTTTAAGAATGTAGTTATCACCAACAAATAACTACTATCTAATATATGGACGCGTCAAAAGAGCCTTTTAAAGGACTATTTGTATAAAGATTTTTTGAATAAGAATTTGAACCCAGCCACCAGGAGAAGGAACAGGGTTTTAGTTGGTATTCTGGTCGCCAGTCTGGCCGCCGGGGAGTCCCACATACCCCTTCGGAAGCGGTGCAGTCTTGCCTGCGTCGCTTCCGGAGGATGAGTAAACGCATTAACGTTAAAAAAATTGTCTTACTAACTTGACTTCAAGATTGATTTACATTTGCATAAGTTAAGCGAGGCTTACTACAAAACGTTGCTAAAAACTTATCATCTTCCAAGTACTGAGGGTTTATAATCACAGTTTTAGAGAACACTCTAATGAACCTAACACGTTTAGGTTGGTTAACCAACCTAAACGTGTTAGGTCAAAACGTAGTTCTTAAACTTCAACAGTTATAGATAGTCCACAAAGCCAAGGTCAGACAGACCGAATAAACTAGATTAACCGACTTATACAAAAACTAGGTATTTTGTAAGTATTGTATGAAGTCATGTTTTTTTCAACATTGATGAGCAAGCATGGATTTAAGGGTTTTTAAAATTTCCCGTAGAGCTTGGAGCCACTGGATATTAGCGGCCCAAGACCGTGGACATTGGAACCTACAAAAGACCTATGTCCAGCAGTGGACGCCAATCGGTTGACAATAAGTAAAGATTATCCTATTTCCGGCATATTCCATACCCTATTTGTTAATCTAGGGAATCTATCTGCATTCAATATTTAAGCCAATTTGATTAAATGCTTCAGGAGTAACAAACATATATATACACACACAAACTTTCGCATATATAATATGAGTGTGATAAAATGAAAGGTAGACTGACTAATGTATAAACACACAGCTCAAACCACTGGCACGATCGGTCTGAAACAAATTTTAGTCCAATCCGTAATGGTACATAAAGCATATTGGATACGGACAGATAGGCAGCGGTTGCCAGTTTTGAAGTCAGAACACAACAACGAGATGTTTGACGTGAACACATTCGCGGGCAAATGCTTGTTAAATAATGCTTTGCTTCTATATTAAATTACGGACTGAGGAATATCAGATTACAATTTGGAATATCAGTCTCAATGTTTGTTTTGTAGGCTAGCTGTAATCAACATTTAAATATTTAAAAGAGTAGTAAATAATACGACACGATCAACCCAAAGTCGGCTTACTACAGAGCGCGGATCTCCTCTCAATACGAGAAGGGTTTGGCCATAGTCTACCACGCTGGCCATGTGCGGATTGGCAGACTTCACACGCCTTTGGGAACATTATGGAGAACTCTCAGGCGTGCAGGTTTCCTCATGATGTTTTCCTTCATCGTTGAAGCAAGTGATATTTAATTGCTTGAAAAACGAACATAACCCCGAGAAATTAAAGGTGCGTGGTTAGAACCCCCAACCTTTGTTTAGGAGGCGGACGTTCTAACCACTATGCTATCACAGCTTCAAATAATATGTACTTATATACTAATAAAATGGTTACCATCATGTCTTGTACAGCTTTATCGCGAAAGTAGGCTTCGTCAGGAAAGGTACGGACTACATCTTGAAGTATCACCGCTTTAAGATCCTTGTCGCAGAAATGCTGCTTCCATGCACTCTGAAAGAGTAGTTAATCACTTATCACAAAGTAACTGATGCTATAAAATGGACTAATTAAGAAGGGGTTTCAGTACATCTTTCTTGTCACTGGCTACTCTAGCTGCAGAGTAGGAAATACTCGTATATCCTGCCTAGGCACATAATCTTAATAATATGAAATTTTAGTTATTTATTTAAATAAGGTTCGCTAGCGATTTTTACAAATGAATTCAAATTATTATCAATTATATTAATTACTAAAATTAATCATCATCATCATCATGATCAACCCACTACAGGCTCACTACAGAGCACGGGTCTCCTCTCAATATGAGAAGGGTTTGGCCATAGTCCACCACGCTGGCCATGTGCGGATTGGCAGACTTCACACGCCTTTGAGAACATTATGGAGAACTCTCAGGCGTGCAGGTTTCCTCAGGATGTTTTCCTTCACCGTTGAAGCAAGTGATATTTTAATTGTTTTAAAAACGCACATAACTCCGAAAAGTTAGAGGTGCGTGCCCGGATTCGAACCGCCGACCTCTGATTAGGAGGCTGACACCCTAACCACTAGGCTATCACCGCTTCAAAAAAAAAAAAATATAAAAAGAAAAAAATTATGTTAAGTTAAATTACATGTATGATGCATGTAAAATCATTTTAAAGCAAACACTACATGCATTACATAAGCCAAATATAGAGAATACAGTCAAAAACAACTTACCAAAATAAAACAAAAGAAAAATTAAGTTCAAGTTGAATATTAAGTAAAATCACCAAGATTGTTAAACTAAAAATTAGGTTACTTGTCAATAAATTGGTACATAATCAATCTGATTGGCTAATTAAGGTACTTACTACTAGTTTTTGAAACACTGCAGGTGAATTTATATTAAAATTGATTAACTTACTGAAATATTTTCATAATTTACATGATATTTGGCTCATTACCTGAGAACCTTTTCCTAGCTCACCCTCAGTTTATTAAATATAAAAAAGGGTTAATTTTTTTTCCGAGCCTAAAAATTATGAAGTTTTATATAGTCATATATACCTCATCATTCTGTGACAATGGATCATCACCAATAACTGCCCTTGGGTCCATTGACAGCTTCTTTTTCAAGTCATCATAGAAATTCCGATGACCCCTTATACTAAAACAGATATTTCAAAAGCTTTGGATTATTATGGATTATCATCATCATCATGAACAACCCATTACTGGCTCACTACAGAGCACGGGTCTCCTCTCAATATGAGAAGGGTTTGGCTATAGTCCACCACGCTGGCCATGTGCACATTGGCAGACTTCACATGCCTTTGAGAACATTATGGAGAACTCTCAAGCATGCAGGTTTCCTCACGATGTTTTCCTTCACTGTTGAAGCAAGTGATATTTAATTTTTTTTTAAACGCACATAACTCCGAGAAGTTAGAGGTGCGTGCCCAGATTCGAACCGCCAACCTCTAATTAGGAGGCTGACGCCCTAACCACTAGGCTATCACCGCTTCTTATGGATTATATTCTGATGCAATCATTAGTTTTGAGACAAATTAATTTGTTATATGTATATATTTTATTATTATTTATTTATTTATGTATTTATTTTTGGTTATTAACAAAAACTGCATTAAGCATTATCACCAGTTTTGCTGTAAATCTGCATTTGATTCTATCTGTGCTAAATTTCAACAAGGTTAGTGGAGTGATTGAGGCACACACTCTTTTTCATGTATAATATTTGTATCAATGTGGTATTTTATACCAAAATGAGAACTTGCATTTGTAATTTTTTGGCTCTAATATCTATAACATTTATATAACAATTCTATAATCTATATAGAATTGTTTAAATAGCATATTTATATATAAAGACACTGTTTGAAAATCACTTTCAAATTCAGAAGCATTATAGAACTGGAGTTTAATTTTTTAATTTTTTTTTTTAATTTAAATTAAATTTTTTCAATTAGAATAACAAATAAACAAATGCATTTATCTTTTTTTCCTGAGGTACAGAGTGTTATATATGTTAATAATAAACTATTTAATATCACAATCCATATAAATTTCATGCTAAATGAAATGTTACCTCATTAAAATATCTCCACATGGTGAAGGAATGGCATTCAGGAGAATGGCCCAGGCTAAACTTCTAGGTCGCACCAATTTTTGTTCAACAGCAGCAGATTTCAAAAACTCCAAAGTCCATGTTGGGAACTGTAGACTTTAAAATAAAACCTAAATAGAATATTTTATACAGAAAACAAGTGGTATCTCTGCCTAAATTGAAAACAATAAAAAAGTGTTTGTAATTGTATCTGTAATGTGTATTTATTAGAATGTAAAAAATTTTTGACAGAAATTTCCTGGAGATCACGTTGCTTCATCATTCATACAAATCTCCAGCTCTATAATAGTATATAAATCAATTTGATATGCTAATGCACAAAGAGATGTTTTAAATACCCTAGAAAAAAAAGGCATTTATTACTTTGTGGATATTTATACAAAACATTTAACTTACTCATAATCGCTGGCCACATAGTATGGCTTTGAAGGAGAACTTGGTGACCCATTAGGTTTGTTATGTTCCTGCAAGGTATTAACATTTATAACATTGTCACAACAAATAACAATAAATACGCAAATCAAACTTACCATTTTTGTAATACGATTATATGGTAAACATGACTGTAATAGAATCGAGATAAACAATGAAGCTCGTATTAAAATCTTCAGGTATACTGCTAAGGCAAGTGTTTTGAATTGTTAAGAAACAATTTTTATCTCAGCTGTATGTGACATTGACAAGTTAACATTATTAAAAAAAAACCCTTACGAACGCGACCATACGGCCTATTCCCAAGATGTTTAGACAATTAACATTGTCGTGCTTAATTCAGTCATACCAGTCATACACCGTGCAAATATATTCAGTAAGAAACAGTGCAAAATGCTTTCACACAATTTGTCAATCTAGATCCCCAGAGTTCTATCGTAAAGGCATAATTGAATTTCCGTTGAGTGCAATGTAATTTAATATAATGGGGGTTTGTTTTTGATTAAATAAATTTTATATATTGTTGGTTTCAATATTTCAGTAAAAGTGGGCAATTTTATACTTTGGCCCCTAGTATATCCTTTTGATATAAATCATTAATCTGTGGTGACTACGGTGTATATTGATTAATATTTATATGTGAGCACTGAGCAGTACTGTTCTAATATACATTCTGTGGCACTAACAAACGTATAAAAAAAAAGTAATTATATTCCTTTTGGTACCAAACTGAGTACAATTATACTGTACATATTGTGCTGTACCTTGTATATATACCTATACACGCAAGAAGAGTGTGAAATCATAATTTTGAAATTGTTATTCACTATAAAATTAATTGGTTTATTTACTTGATGAAAAAATAATTTACCCGCCATAATAATTTTCTTAGTAATCGTCAACGGTTCACATACTCTGTGGAGTTGAGATACAGAAAAAGAATACCTACGTCTTTCTCTTTTTAGTTAACGAACGCGTTTGTGCATTTTATGTATTTCGAAGCTTGTAAAAGTTTTTGTATCATCTATTTCGTTATTTGTATGCAGTGTAAAGCAAATGTTTCGTAGCTGACATGTATTCGGTGCGAGTAAATTCGATGGCGGATAATGTTACCGTTACTGTGTTGTGTCGAGTGAGATCGCAAGCGCTGGCTGGCCGACTACGATGACCGTAAGCGACAGCAAATATGATCGCCAATTTACCTCTGCTCTTCGCTGACGGGAACCCGACGGCACTCTCAAAGATCAAGGCCAGGCAGTTGGAGAAGTTCATAACATTTATGGTGACATGTTCCTGGGGACACGACACGGCAAAAGAGATCCGGCAGCCGCCTTGGTGGCCGAGTAACGTCGCCTTTTCCCACCCGTTCGTTCGGCCCCGTGAAGTACCCGAGGACTGGGAGTTGAGGCTTAAGAGTTTAGTAAAGAAATGCTACGATTTTCACAAGAGTACTTTTCTTCTAGTATTTTCTGCACAGCTTGCGCGCTATCAGCACAAGAAGCTGAGGTATGTTGACAACTGTGATCATACAACATCTCTCTACTACCGTCCCAATGGACGTCTCTTAGTAACCTTCCGAAATGAGAATCTATTCTATGATCGGGAGACATCATCAGAAGCCATTGAACCGTATGTCAAATCGACTGACATTTACCTCTGTGATAACTGTGACAGCCACTTTGATAATTTAGAAGTTTTACAAGCACATGAAAGACTGTGTAACAATGAAGTTGTACCTTCTAGTTGCACTGGTGGTCTACCTGAATTTCTATCAGCATTGAAACTCTTGCCACTCGGGGAAAATTTCGAAAATAGGGCGTCGAAGGACACTGAAGCTGATCCTAGACCAAGAAATGCAAGGAATGCAGCTAATATTGACAGAGGGCCACCATACCCATTTTCCTCCTTGGCTTACATGAAAAATGCTAAAATCAATGCTCAAAGAGATACTAGTTTTTCCAGGGAAAGAATAGAAAGATATTGTTGTATGCCTGCATCATATAGTAAAAATGTAGTTAGCAAAGGCAAGGGCCAGTTTCCCGTCAGGTACAGGAGACCTATTGATTACTGGCATCGGAGACATGTGTTTCCCAACCAAAGGAAGAAGAAAATTCTTGATCTCAAAGCCCAATTATTGCTTTTAAAATGCAGGCCTGTTACAGTGGACATCCAGAGAATGTCATCAGAGAAAATGCAAGAATATATTGACAAACTGCAGGAAGAGGCGGAGAGTAAAAGAGAAAATGAGGACAAGGATATAGTGTTTGTGGATGCGGACCAGCCCACGGACATAGAAGTGAAGAGTGGTGATCCTCTTAAAAGTGACTGTGAAGTTATTGATCTGTGTTCAGACGATGAGATGCCTAGTGTGAATGAGAACTGTGATCCTAGGGCGGGAGTGACGTGTGTAATGCGAGGTGGTGCTGTGCTGCGTCGTACGGCGGCTACACCGCAGGCTATGCCCGCAGAACCTTGTGGTGCACGCCAGCGCCCTTTGGGATCCCTCATATTACAACCACATCCGGTTATCTTGATAACTCATACTCTGAACAATTTACAGGCTATAGCTTTAGATTAGTTATGTATGTCTGAATTGAACTGTAGATATAATATGCGCTGACATTTATTTATTATCTTCCTGATTAAACTTTTAATATTCATCTCCTGTTTCATTTTTAGAGAAATTTTAGTTTATGTTAATTTATTACAAATGTGACTTGAATAATAAAAAATTCAACTTAGCTTTATAATGTGACACATTTTGGACGTTTAAAATGGCGGTAGTACCACCATTTTGCTATCAGCTGAGAGTTTTCTTAGGTCCACTAATATGCTTTTATTTGTATTAAGGCATTTGAATATTTTGTATTTCATCTTTTCTATATGTATCAAAAGGTCTATCACTTATTATTTTGTGAAGATCATAATTGCAGATTATTTTGTAGAATAAGCATCTAGTCTATTGTATTTTTTTGTTTAAATTATTAGATGAGATTCTTATTCTACAAAGATTAAAGATGGTTTAATCTGCCGTGCTGTGCCCATGGCGCAAAACGCCCCGTGCAGTTAACTCGCGTAACTAATAACCTCACGATAATAACATTAAATCATCGCTTGCAAATGAAATCACACATATTCTCATTTTATTACAATTACTGCTTCTGTGTCAAAAATTATTAATAATAATAACATATTTGTGAAGCGAGGTTTTGTTGCACAAAAAAAAAAATTAAATTGGGAAGTAATTTCCGCTCCCTTTACTCATCAGTCGACCATAAAAATTTAAAGTCTCTCAAAGAGCCCAGCCTCTATATTAAGAGCGCAAGATTTTTGCTTATTCGAGAAATCTCGGTCAAAATGGCGTCATTGAATCGTTTCTTTGAAACAGTAAAATTTTCATTATGCTGTGGGCGTAATTAGTGGTGAAATTAGTAGATCTAGTTCACTGTTGACAATCTCTTACGCCAGGAACTCCCTAACTCCCTCATTTTAATTTTATGGATTTATAACAATAAGGCCGTCTTAAATGAACACAGCTGAACAGCTTTCAATCGCGCGTACTGCCGACTGGCGGTGTAGGTTGAATGAGTAATGTATTGTGTTATGTAATTTTGCATTACCTACGCATATGTAAACGCACAACATTGTTCAGAGGAAAATTACAGAAGATTCCAAATGTAGTTCTTATCGGCATTGCTATTAATAAAAATCGAGGAAGCAACGTCAATCGTCGCTTACAGATAAGGGCGCAAGGTTTTGTTTAGTTGAAATTCATTGGGCCTTGTTGTTTTTTTGTTGTGGAAAATGGATCGATACCAATAATGAGCTGAATAGATTCTTACTACCTGTGCCAAAAAATGTATGTGTTTAACGTAAAGTGATGATTCCAGCTTAAAATTTAGAAATTAGCGTTGTCTTTACCCTTGTCTTTAGACTACGGTAAGCTTTCGGGGATCCCGGTTATTATCAATCCTGGTTATAATCATCCCGGTTATTATCAATAACGTAAGACTTCGTAAAAATACAGGCCGACCTGAAGGGGGCATGCTCTAAATTCCTTTCACTAAATAATTCTGTTCTGTTATGAACGTTCTTAGTGTGCTTTTACAAACTGTCAGTTATTCCTAACACGCCCCCAAAAGTTTTATATCCAGTGCATTTGCCTTTTCGGGGTTTCAATGTTGTTACTAATACTCATATTACACAGGGCTCTGGGCTTTAAGATCTCTCTCTATCTCAATCTATTTCTCGTTAACAGTAAATGACACAATATAATGACCCTGCGTCGTGCCTTGATATTTTTTTATTTTTTGTATGAGATAATTGAAACATCCGGCTTGAAGGACCATCCTTTACTAGCCAAGGATTATGCGATATCCTCAAATTTTAGTTACGCAAACGTCAAATGTGGTCAAAACTAAGATTGTAATAGTCTAGTAAAATTATTATTTTAATATGATGATTCATTGTGAGTATTATACTCCAAAAGTATATAACATTTATGACTGGACGAATTGAACAACTAGACTATTTTTTTAGCTTAATTTTCGTGTAGACCTTACGAGCTATATTTATTTTCAATTAGTCAACAAAGATTAGTAATAATAAGTTATCACCACGAATGTATAACGTATTTTAATGTACAGCCTGAAATCGTAGATAGATTGGCCTACCGTTAACAAAATGTGTCCACCGCAAAATGCTCTAGTTTACCAATTTTTGTTAAGTCCGTTTCAACAGCATCTAGTATATATATAACTAGTGAATAGACACGCGGCTATAAGTGTAAGACTTATGACCTTCACTTTTTACGATTAAAATCTTTAACGTTGGATAGCAAAGAATTATTCAGAGGTGTGGTGCTGCATGGGAAACATGTGCGCATTGATTCTCGGACTACCCATCCCTGCTTAGATCTAGTCTTGTAAGCCACTCTTCATCTCTTGTCTCCTATGATCTTGTTAATCTTTGCTGCCAAAGAAGTTGACGATTTATGTAATAGGTGGAAGAAAAGTAAGAAATATTTAATAGGAATATTTTAATTTTCATCACCAAAATAAATTAGAGAACTATTCATTATTTTCTATTTTATAACAAGAAAAATTACATAACTAATAATATAATAACGCACTTTTAGGAAAAAGCTAGACAAGAAGTGCTTCATAATCATGCTAATAGCGGCTTTATTTAGAAGCCGATTGATATTTCAGTTTCCAGACACCAAATATCTCATTTATCTTTTTCCTATATATCTGTGTATAATCATATAGGAAATTAATTGAATTATATATCTTCACTGGTTGCTCTGTGGGAGCGCGAGTTAAGTGGACGTCGGCTCTCTTCATCTGAACCGTAGATAACATCTTCATCTGAGTCGTTGATCATAGAGAACGCGGGGTTATCTTTGGTGATGGCGGTTTCTAAAAAAGAAATACATTATTAGCTCTTATGAGGTACATATTTGGAAAATCTTTTTTAATTATTTGAAACTGATTTTTCTAATTGATTTCCAACAAATTAGAATTCACCGCAATCAAAACTAGAGTATTATGGAGATTGGAATGCGATAATATTACTTAGTAACCTATTATTATCAGCCTTTGAATTTAATAACTGAGAATACTATTGCACATTCTGCATTAAAAGACTGGTAATATATCCATTCAATCTTTACTTCCTTCCACTGCTGGTATTTACTAAGGTCGGGCATCTTTACCACGGCGTTTATGGTTTATTTTAAAAAAGTGTGTAATTTCTTATGGTGGTAAATGAGAGATGGAAGGACTAGCTTTCAAAGGATCCTCTAGCTTCTGATCAACAAACAGAATTCTAAGAATGATTCCAACCCTTTTCAAGGCTCGAATTACATAAAAAGGGCTTGCGCCGCTCTAACTAGCAAATTCGACGATGGACCTCAGACATTTGTCGGACTTTATTGATGTATACTCCAAAAGCAAACGTACAAACGATTCTAACAACCAGCCAAAAGACTCAGCGTTGGACATCAAACGTTTGCTGAACCGGTGTACTTACGTACCATCAGAACTATTTCGTGTATGCCTCACTTTTGAAATATCTTTATTTTCTCATTAAAGGTATAAAACACGAATGACGAATTTAAAAACAGATGGGGAATCTTAACTTACCAATTAATTAGTTAATATTAAGTGCAACATATTTTTGAGAATTTAATGTGGGTAGTTTTTTATACAAAACCAGAAATACGTTATGTTTATTTTTCCGAAATTAATGATCTATCCAACCAAAAATCTTCTGTGTGATATAAAATTGAATCCAGATCCTTTTTACTCATAGCTTGAAGGAATCAATTCATGCCTGTCGACTGGAGATCGATCAAGTAATATATGTTAATCCTTAATTGTTTTTTATCAATCTTAGATTTTGGATACATTATTAATTTCGGCCGTTAATGTTGACAGTATTACTGCACTACAACTATGATGGACAATTATTGTAAATGTTAATTTGTAAAGCATATCTTGTACCGTTATGTTTTGAATCGTAAGTTACATAAACTTTGTATTTAGTTTGTTTCATTTATATTCAACTGTTAAGAACACCTTTCCCATTTTGTAAATGACTTTTAAACGCTTAAAGTAAATAAATATTGGTTAAGACTTTTATTTGTTTTTTTCAAACGTCGACAATCTAAATATGTAAACCTGTTTCTGAATCTCAAACGTTGAACAAATAATATTGTTCACATGAGTTTCCATTGACATTACTGGCAATGCAGTTTCTTGGCCTCTTCATCACCAGTGGCTTGCACTCTATACTTGCAAATAAGCAGTGCATAACCTGGTAGCCTTGGGAAGTTATTGGAGAGAAATCTGTGACGACTTTGTGTTGCTGAAAAATATTCTTAGAGACATTCTCTCTCTCTAGTCGTTCCTTCATTACTGAAGACCGTGGTCTTGGTGTCCTTGCAACCTCGTGCGGATTAATTGTTTCCACCGGCTTCTATCCGAGGCATTAGCTTAGAGACATTAGCGTACTCTAAATACTTTCTACCCTTAAAACCCATAATAGTGAAGATATTATCTATACCATATGTCTGCATAGCCAGTGACGAGCGCAGATATATTGACCAGAGAATGTAGGGAGATCCAAAGTAGAAAAATTTGTCTCAAAAATAGGTCTTTCGAATAGACAGTGCTTTAAAGCACGTATGAAGTGCACTCTAATGTCTTTTGGTACGTTAACAAAAAACAGCAAGCCTGGATTTATTTCTAATTTGTTTCCATTTCCCCTAAAACTCCTGGGGTAGGGTATGCACTGTTTTTATGTATTATGAAGTGCTCGCCACTGCTGACCTCAGTACATTGCTGTACCAAAAATGCAGGGCACTAGTCTGCATCTCGGCGTCCACAGAGTGAACATGTAAAAGGACTGTTACCCCCGAAGACTCCCCCGTTCGTCAGCAAGGGTTCAGTCACTACGTGTCCGAGGCTACCTGAGTCACAGCAGAGCCGCACAGCTGTACCTCCGTGGCGAAGTGCGTGCGCTGTCGCATTATAAAATTGGAGATCCTGGGTTCGATTCCCAGCTCGAGTCTGGTCTGGTGGGCTTCGGCTGTGGCTAGTTACCACCCTACCGATAAAGACGTGTTGCAAAGCAATTTAGCGTTCCGACACCATGTCGCGTAGAAACCGATTAGGAGTGTGGTTTTATCATACCCTAACAGGTTAGCCCGCTACCATCCTAGACTGCATCATCACTTACCACCAGGTGAGATAGCCGTCAAGGGTTAATTTGTAGTGTATAAAAAAAAACTTTACGTTTAAAGTATAAAAGTTTGTGTTTCCCTTAGAACAATGAACACTTCGCCCATTTTCCTCCGCATGACACAGATTCGGAGCTTTCTGGGACGACATTTTCAACTGAAGCAACTTTCTAAAAGGAGGTTTTCATTTTAAATAGGAGCATTTAAAATGAAAACCTTGCTTGCTTTATCTTGCTTGCTTATATATGTGAGATGGTGATAACAAAAAAAAACCCGGCTAAGTTTGTTGTGGGCTATCTTTTAGACCAGGGCGCGTTTTGAACCCTCATAGCTTTAGTTTTAAATTTAGGAATGTAGTTATCACCATCAAATCACTACTAGGTAAATTATTGACGCGTCAAAAGTGCCCTTTAAAGGACTATTTCATCATCATCAGCTAACATTAATTCAACATAGGCCTCTTTGAAGTAGCGCCAACTCATCCTATCTTCAGCCTTTCGCATCCAGTCAATGCCTGCTACTTTTCGGAGGTCATCACTCCACCTGGCCGGGGGATGGCCCACACACCGTTTGCCGAGACGTGGTCTCCAAGGACGATATGAATAAAGATTATTTGAATTTGTATCTTACCGTGTATGGACCCAGTGCCGGGCGAGAACAAGTAGGCCAGTATGTAGAGGGTGAAGTTGAAGAGGCCGTACTGCGCCATGAAGGGCGCTGAGGTGTCATAGTGCACTGCGGGCTGGGACGCCCAGTGGTCCTGCAGCGCGGCCGGGCCCCAGCTGTGCATCGCCAGGATGGTGGTGATGAAGGTCACAGTGCCCACTATTATCGACAGGCATCGGAGTCGTATATCTGAAGCAGAACAAACAATGACCAGAGGATTGCTTAACATGCTACAACGCAACGACCAGATATATCGCTTCAAAAATAGTAGTACTTAGCAATTGTGAAAGCATTAGCGAAATCGACATCTCCTGAGAATGTACGTAGAATTGGCGGATGAATATAAATGTAAATATAAATGACACAACACAGACATCGCGGAATATAGCAAATAAGCAGATGTAATTTGATGACCCCCGTGGCGTTATTATAAAGTCGGAGATCCTGGGTTAGATTCCCGGCTCGAGTCTGGTCTGGTGGGAGGCTTCGGCCGTGGCTAGTTACCACCCTACCGACAATGACGTGTCGCCAAGCGATTTAGCGTTCCGGCACGATGTCGCGTAGAAACCAATTAGGAGTGTGGGTTTACCATACCCCTAACAGGTTAGCACACTACCATCCTAGACTGCATCATCACTTACCACCAGGTGAGATAGCTGTCAAGGACTAACTAGTAGTGGATAAAAAAAAAATGTAATGCTTACCACTTAGGATGTGCGGCTAATTTACAAAATGGACTGTATGTAATATTAAAGAAAACGTGTTTTAAATGTAAAATGCTCATCTAAACACTAATAACCGTTAAATAAAGATTATTTTTCCAAATGTGGTTTTTTATTTATTTTAGAATGTGTAATAGTGACAACCCTATAGATACCAGCGAGCGCCAACCCTACGCATTTAGACTGCGCTTGCGCCTTATCAGCGCTTTACCAAGTGCAAAGCGTAACGTTACATTGTATCTCTAAATGTGAACATAGCTCCACCTGGCGGCCTTCGTATTTCATGGTTCTAGGATCGAAACAGCATAATATCTTAATAATAAATTAACTAATACTTACCAAAAAACGGCATATTTCTTAAATCGCTGTACGCTTTTACAATGAGAACGAGCAAGTACAGAAAGTATAACGTTACAGCAACAAAGAACATAATTTTCACCATCTGTGAACAAATGGGTAGCTTCACAACTGTTTTATACAATAAACGCGAGCGTTAACTAATAGAATAATCCTATTAAGATTAAGAATTACTAGAGTATTATGATTAAGAATTACGCTAACGATAAAAAGCTTGGGTGCGAAATGCTCTCACTTCGTAGCTACTTAAATTTTGGACACCTTTTGGAACCTTCCTAGCTTTAGTTTTAAGATAACGGCCAGAAAGATTTCACCCATCGGTCTTGTTTATGAATTTTATCAGAAAAATTTAAATAATGATCTCTTAAACATGTGCATATAAAAATGTCTATTTTTTTCGCCGAGATAGATTTTCATCGAGCATTTTTTTTTAATCAGTCAAAGCGACTGCTAGCGCCACCTAGTAGGAAATATGCCAATTACGATCATTTACAAAGGTTCATATTACAATGTGACACATTAAAGAAAGATTGCATCGGCTAGGAGAAACGCGGGAAACTTCGTATATGGCGGGCGCGGTTTTTTCAAGCTTTTCTTTAAATTAATGTTTGTTGGCAATTTTTAAAAGGACCGGTGTTGGTTGTGTCGTGAATAGTTTTGGTGTCGTTTGTGTAGTGGCTAGTTTTCTGAATGGTTAACAGGTATTGATTTGGGAAAAGTTTGAGGGAGCCGCGGTTACAGAGTGCGAAGTTTCCCGCCATTTTGCCCTAACTTCTACATTGCTATAAACTTGACATTGGCTAATCTGTGCAAAGCCCTAAAAAGAGTCTAATAATTGTAAACTTGACATTGGCTAATCTCAGTCAAAGCCATAAAAGAGAAAAAAGAAAGATTGTCAATAATCTCTCTTTAATGTGTCACATTGTAATACGAATTTATTTATTAATGGGGGACTTCGTATTCGGCGGGCGCGGTTGTTTCTCGCTTTTCTTGCATTAATGTTTGTTGGCTAATTTTGAAAAGGATTGTGTAGGTTGTGTTGTGGACATTATAGTTTGGTGTTGTTTGTGTAGTGGCTAGTTTTTTGAATGGTTAACAGGTACTGATTTGGGAAAGGTTTGAGAGAGCCGCGTTCGCCGAGTGCGAAGTTCCCCGCCCTTTTTCCCTAACTTAAATTCTCCATGGCTATAAACATTGATATTGGCTAATCTGTGTAAAGCCATAAAAAGAAAGAAAACAAAAAGAATTTATTTAGATATTCTTTTTTTATTAGAAATAAATCTTTAGATAGTGACTCCAAGTACGTTTAGATAGTAACCCTACTATCTAGATAAGACCGATTAAAACGATTTGAATGAATAGGCATTTTCTAGGCAAGCGAGTTCCAACCTAGACCAAAGCACTGATAAAGTGCTTTCTTGTACTGATTGTCGTCAAGCGCAAACGCATCCAACTAAAAAATAAATAAAAAAGATGTGGTGTCGTGGGACACCAGGGAGGAACGAAGTTCCTTCGGCTAATGTAGAGTAGACACAATTTGGCCATTGTTACTATATTTATTATTGTTTTGACGATTTGAAATTATATGAAAATAAACGTGGCTACTCACGAGTAAAATGTATCTATAATGTGAGTATTCGCCACGTGCTTGTACATGAATTCTTGAGTATATACTATGCATTGGCGGGGTGGAGTGGTAATAGAGAGAGAAGGGATGAGAGAACGAAAAGAAAGAGGGAGAAAGAGAAAGGTATTATACGCTACTCGCTTGTGTATACGACTGTCGCGCCTGCGCACGTCTCATTTAACGGTTTTATTCCACGGTCTTTTTCTTACGGTTTTACTATTACATTTTTTTCAGTTCGGTCGCGCAGCAAAATCCCTATCTCCTCCAAGCCTGCCGTAAGGAACTTCGTTCCAATAAAAAAAAAAAATTGCAATAAAAAAAGTTAAATCACTCACGGGATAGTTAGGGTTCATGTAGTAATTGAACGTGGGGTCGTAATACGCGTAGTACTTCTGCCACACAGCCACCACCATGGCGGGTAACCACACCAACCCCACTATTATCACCTTGAAGAGGTAAAACGATACGAAGCCCCGCTCGTTCTGAAATTAAAGTGACCATCACAATAATATACCTACATATATTTTTATTTTTATTTCAATTGACAAACTGTATTAAATTTCAAGAATACATATATAACTTAAAATAAAACTTAGATTAACCTAAAACAAAACCTAAATCTTAAAAAATAAATAAATATTGAACATCATAACTAAAATATATTATTAAAAGGAGTCCCTTTAGGCAAGGTTCCGAAGATACTGGCAGCGTTCCCCCTTTGAATGGCTAGACTAATTCTTTGTCCGAGGTAGCTGGCAACTCTTCGGTCCCCTGTGATGTCGACTAATCTTTTTGCTATTTCCTTAAAAAGCCTTAGAGCGCTAGGACCCCACGGACCAAGGGTCTTGACACCGAATGGAACAAAATCATATTCGGAGCCTAGATCCCTGTCCTACTTATATTATATACAGCCATCGATATTATATACATCAATAGTTGTGAGTTATTTCGCTACATAGCGATCTCTTTCAGGCAACAAATGCAATGGCGTGAAAGACAGTAACAGACAAATTAAGGTGTTGCCTGTTACACAAATAACACGAAACAAATACATAAATATAAGTATACTAGCTGTGACCCGCGGTTTCTCCCGCGTAGTTCCCGTTTCTGTGGTAATACCGGGATTAACTATTGCCTAAATATCTAATAGCCATCTTCAATAAATGGACTATCGAACATCGAGTTTGTTTGAGTTGAAAGAGTTTTTCACATCGGCCATGACATGACAGTTATTTAAACATGTTTTCGCGTTAATAAATTGCAAATTGACTCTTTGAAGTTAGGAACACACCTACATTTCTTAGACAAAAGTGAGTGATTATAATTTAATTTGAACTTTATTGAATAGCAATAAAGTTCAAATTGACTCTACATTTTATTTAGAAAACTTTTATGTGGGAAAAAGAAAAGGGCTGTTTTTAGGGTTTTCCCGGCAATTATTCGAATTTTTCTCACTTTTTGAACCTTTCTTAGACCTCCACGAACATTTCAAGACCAAGATAAGATAAATCCGTTCAGCCGTTCTCGAGTTTTAGCGAGACTAACGAACAGCAATTGATTTTTATATATATAGATAAACTCAAACAAATATTCAGAACACTCTATAAAGTCTATGGAACACGCAACGTTATCCAACATATTTTGGGTGCTCTAGGACCTAAGGTGCAAGTCGATTTGGAAGTATTCACCTGTCTAAGTCCATGATACTGTGCGAGCCACGACAGCATCACGCAGGCGAGGAACGTGGTCTGAAATATCGAGTCCAACAGTGGCGCGAAGCATCCACCGCTCACCAGGCGAAGCGGGAAGATCGGATCTGAGGGAACAGCAAATATCTAATTTAACACGCACACATGCACGTGCACACACCCTCACACACTAAAGGAACGCTTTCCCAGGCATTCCGTGATATGCATGGGTTATGCCTGAAAATCAGCGCTGCACTCAATTTTGACGCAAGATCAAGCTGAGGCAGCGACCTATTCAGCCAACTTCTGTATAACAAACTTTCTATTATTAGATGAGATGATTTAACAGGTTGAATAAACGCAATTTTGTTTTTTTTTTATTTAATTGAGCTTTGAAGAAGGAATCAAGATTATGTGCGTGCCTCTGCGTTAAACAAATCCAATCAAGGAGTCAGGCGATATTGTTTTCACGTTGAATGTATGAAGAAAATTCAGATAGTTGAAGAATTCAAGCCAGAAACTTAATTCCCATACCATTATAAAGAAGAAGCAGCGGAAGCAAGATGGAGAGCCACTTTTGTTCAATGGCCCAATCTTGAGTGGAGTACTTTCTTAGTGTGTGGGCGAACCAGCACTGTAACGAAATATTAACATTGATTAGGGACACTACTGAGGATTCCAATTGTCAGACATATCCTCATATCCATAGATGAGTAGCCAAAAGAATCTATTGGGTACGGTAAAAAATACTTACGGCTACAGTGAATGTGGTCAGGAGGAAAATAAACCTGAACCACGTCTCCATTTGTGTGAATGCTGGATTGTAGGTTTTGAACTGTGAACAAACGTCACTCCTTTTTAATTTTATGCAATTTCGACTACAAGTCCACATTTGTACTGTTCCTGTCAACCCCCACTTAAAGGGTGGAGCGTACGAAGCTAAGAGATTAATCCAAATAAATAAAGCCGCACATGTAAAAGAGATCTACCGTTTGGTATGTAACCTTAATGTAACTCAAATACAAATTTTAGATATATTTTACAATAGTTTAAATTAATTAACAATTTAATGAATAGAAGCAGGCGTTACTTTGCGGAAGTCCATGACAAACAATAAACAGAAAGTATAATTTGCTATATTCCGCCGACAACCGGGAGATTAGTATAGTATGGCAAAGCCTTTCGCGCTTGTGAAGTCAACATCTCCTGACGATGATCCGGTGTCGGGTCGAAACGTGCGTAGAGGTTCTAGTGGAAGATTTTGTGTGGTGTTATATTATACAAATCTCCCGGTTGTCGGCGGAATATAGCAAATTATACTTTCTGTTTATTGTTTAATTAACAATTTTTTTTCCTGAACATTATGAAATTACGAAAATGGGACATTGACGACGAGACGAAATTGCTCGTTCAATTATTACAGAAAACTAAACCAATAAGATTATAGCTAAATAGGCAAAGAAAATTATATAATGAGTGATAAATAAATAATTATATATTACTACTCCAGTAATACTCACATAGAACACGATATCTCTTATGTTATACCGGTAATGGAACTCTTTCAATCCATACAACTGTATGTTGAGTACGTAGTGTGTGTACTCCAAGGACCCGAGATGGAGTATCATGACTTCCTCGCATATTTGTTTCTTGCATTTCAAATGTAGTGTCCTAAAATTGTTGAATACTGATAGAAGACCTTCTTAGGTAGAAATTCTTAGACTAAGGATAAGAATCATTAAGTGTGGTTAAAACTTTTTGTAGTAAAACTTCTAAGACGGCGAACCAATACTTTAATTGAACTATTGTTTTGGGTGAAGTTGCATTCCGTTTTAAATAGAGAAACAAAGCATTCTCAAGTTTTTTTTTAATACACTAAAAGTTAGCCCTTGACGGCAATCTCACCTGATGGTAGTGACGATGCAGTCTAAGATGGTAGCGGGCTAACCTGTTATGGTAAACCCATACTCCTAATTGGTTTCTACACGACATCGTGCCGGAACGCTAAATCGCTTGGCGACCCGTCTTTGTCGGTAGGGTGGTAACTAGCCACGGCCCAAACCTCCCACCAGACCAGACTCCAGCCGGGCATCGAATCTAGGATCTCCAACTTTTATAATGCGACAGCGTACGCACTGCGCGACGGAGGTCGTCAAGCTGTTCGAATAGTGAGTTCCACGAAAGAAGATAACATAATTTTGTTACTGCAGGTCACAGGTTCTCCAGAATAATAATTAAAGTTGCACACAACTTTCTGTAACCAATGATTAAAGTTTACTGATTACTAAACTTTCATATTGCTTAAGACTTAAGACTGATTCGAAATTGTTCATATAATATGCTTGATTCAAATGGGACCAACTAAAGAGAAAATCGTTATTAAAATGGGTACTGCTTCGGCGCAGCGCGTGCGCTGTCGAATTATATAGTTGGAAGTCCTGGCTCGAGTATGGTCTGGTGGGAGGCTTCGGATGGGGCTAGTGACCACCCTACCGGCAAAGGGGTGTCGCAAAGCGATTTAGGAGTATGGGTGTACCATAACCCTGACAGGTCACTTGCCATCTTAGACTGCATCATTACTTATTTATAGAGAGGAAAAAGAAGACAAGATAAATGAAAAAATTCAACGTATTAATTCACGTTGATAAGCGGTGTCAGCCCAGTGGATAAGACTTTGTTTTTTTTTCGCTTGGCACGAATTCGATCGTCGGCACGTACCTATAATATTAACGGATTTGCGTGCATATTGATTAAAGTTATTTTATATTAAAGGTCACTCATTTTAACGGTAAAGAAAATGCGCATGCCTGAGGGCTCTCTATGATCGTGTCAAAGGCCTATTAACTCGCAGGCAACACGCGTGGCGCACTAAGACCAAATCCATTTCATGAGAGGAGGGATGGTCCCTTTAATGGTTTGAATAATAAAATGATCCACGTCGATACTAAATAGGATCGGTATTAAGCAGAAGTGAACTTTTAGTCTCACCTATTAGTAACTCCTATATCCGGGACGATATTGATGGTCATGTGGCCCCCGACCACGCCCTCTATCGCTATGCTGATCTGGAAGCTTTTGTCGAATATCTCCTCTGGAAAGTAGAGATGAGATTAGTTCAAGATAATACATAAACACATCAAAATAGATACAGCAAAAGGAGGCCTTAACACCACATTACATTACATTATTCGAATTGTCACTTGCAGATAACTATAATGGTTACTACTGCGTCACCGGGGGTTTTTGGCGAGTATGAAGCTCAGCCTGAGAGAGGAGCACCTGGGCTCGACGACTTCTGAGGGAACGTCCCCCTAAGGGTGTCTCCTGTGAGACTCGGACCTCGACTTAGGGTGACGTTGGGACTTGTTGAGTTTGTTGGACTGGTGTGTCAGTCCGAGCGCCCCCGTGCCCGTGGATAGAACCACGTCCGGATGACGTCAGATAGCGGGGACCTCGTCTTCGCCGGCGAAGACGCTGTGTTGGGTTTTGTGTAGTGTGACCTTAACACCAAGAGTGATATCTTCTAGCTTATCTACATAAATGATCTTATAATTGAACTGAAAACTGCACTAGCATAATGACTAGACTTACACAGTAAAAATTACTTACTACTCAGTATATACTGAGTAGATAGTAAAAAAAACTAGAAATGTTTACATACTTATCTGTAGTTAGTTCAGTTATAGGTTAGTACTTACAAACCTTAGTACTTTACTAACCTAATCACCATTATCATGTTGAGATAGTCTATATGCCTCGCTTCTTTAAGAAACAGTTGGTTAGCAGTAAGACATTAAAAAAGTATTGATAAAAAAAAAATTTAATATCCCATGCTTCAACGGTGAAGGAAAACATCGTGAGGAAACCTGCACGCCTGAGAGTTCTCCATAATGTTCTCAAAGGCGTGTGAAGTCTGCCAATCCGCACATGGCCAGCGTGGTGGACTATGGCCAAACCCTTCTCATATTGAGAGGAGACCCGTGCTCTGTAGTGAGCCGGTAATGGGTTGATCATGATGATGATGAACCTACTGATGAACATCAGTTCATCAGTAGGGATGGCTTAAGTATTGAGTAGAAGCTTTAATATGCGTAGGTAAGTCCATGATTTTAGCGTCAATGCTCACTTTAGATGGCAAGTGTAGCGAGCGTTATATTTGCGAGGGTTACCGTCATCATTATCAGTGATTATCTCGGCCAGCAGCCAAAGTTGCTGCACCCGGGTGCTGAAAGCAGGGCTGTGCAGGTGGATGGGGCCCTGGTACATCTCGGAGGTGTTTACGATCACGTTGATAGCCCTCTCGGAGGTGGTGCTCGTTGGGGACGGACCTTTACAAACATTGACATCAAATATCAGACCATACCCCTAACAGGTTCGCCTGTTACCATCTTAGACCGCATCATCACTTTACTAACTTGTGGTGTATAAAAAAAACTGTATCTCGTAGTGATCTCGTCTCTATCAGATCGCGTATTATAATTCGCCGGTGATAGCCTAGTGTCTAGGACGTCCGCCTCCTAAACAGAGGTCGCGGATAATTTTTTAAAACGCACATAACTCCGAAAAGTTAGGGGTGCGTGCCCAGATTCTAACCACCGACCTCTGATTAGGAGGCCGATGCCCTAACCACTAGGCTATCACCGCTTTCACCTTCATTTAAAAATATATATATATATTTTTCATTGTTTTTTGTTGTACGACATAGATTCAAAAATTAAGTGTAATATGCAAACCTGCTAATCCTATGAATACACCCAGACCGAAGCACGCAAAAAATGCTATAAAAACCATCACAAACTCTCCTTTGTGCATAGAATAGATCCTCATTTGAACGGATCTGGAAAATAAATTATTAAAAAAATATGGTGAAAAGAAATTAAAAGCCATAAATGAACTCTTAGAAGATCTCATCTCACTTATTATCTTTATTATGCAAATTACCGATTCAAAATCACTTTACAGCATTCTACAGAATAAAAATTAGACATTAAAAAAAACAATAACATTAGCTATTTCATTGGGTTCAATTACGCAAAAGTTATTATGTTCAACTTTAACGTTATCGACTCACAGTAAAAACATTTGATGCAATTACAGTGTAAAATCGACAATCAAAGCCAGGTACGGGTAAAAGTTAATTTACCCATGCTGACTCTTACGTATTTCCGTAATACCATTTTCCAAAAAAACAATAGTATATAGAACACATACCTTTCACAACGATCGTGGTGATATGCTGGTGCGATATATTTATTGAATTCGCTGAACAAATCGCTGAATTGCGACAGCGTATTGCGAATCTTATAATTCCATCCACCAGTAGGCAGATGGTAGGAATATCCTACATTAGCCGTGTCCATGATTGCTCTAACTTTGTACTATATATAATAAAAATATATCACTATATTTAAATGGAATGAAAAGTAATAAACACTCAAGTAACATTAATGGCGTAGTATAAAATAGAATGCGTTGGAATAGTTTCGCCCGTGCAGGGCTTGTTTACAAGCATTATTGATTTTTCGCGGGGGATTGCCAGTTGCCATTGCTACGCCGCCATATTGGAAAATGTGACGTGGCCATGACCTATTAGAGAAAAATATTTCCAAAAACAAGTTTCTTAAACCAAGGATTTTTGATTTTTATAATAAATTATTAACAACGTATTAATTGTTATGATGGATAATGTATCGTAATAGAAGTTCTTTATAGTAAAAGGCATAAAAGTATAGTCTGTCATTTTTGGCGCAGCAATTCAAATATCAAAGTAGGTCAGTAAAAGAAATAATTTATCGCATAGACTTAGCTCAGCTTAGCTAGACTTAGCTTACGCGGTAAAAAAGATTTGTCATTTGATTATAGAGACAGCCAGACTTGCGTATTTTAGCTACTTTCACAGCATTATGTCATGTGGTATTTTATTATGGGGTAATGCTGCTGATATTGACACTATATTCGTTTTGCAGAAAAGGGCTGTTCGTGCGATATACAAATATATAATATAATAGTTTTAATTTGTTATTATGTACGACCTTTACAATATTTATGCATGATGTGGCTACCTATAAGTAGAATTACATGTGCCAAATTACCTCATAATATCTAATTAAGTTTATTTATTTTACATGTAATTTTGTTGGTTGTCCAAATAAATAAATAAATAAATAAATAAATGACAGTGCATAGTCAATATATATATATATATGAAAATTTAATGTATGTTTATAAATTCAAGAAAAAAATGGACTGCAACGCACTGAACATTAGAAGTAAAAGTAAACTTGTAGTACCGTTTAGTAGACTGCACAAAATTAGTAACTCATTCAAAGGGAATTGTATTTTATTTTATAATAAATTACCTATTGATATCTTGGAGATGTCTATCAATGAGTTCAAAGTTTTTATAAAACGAAAGCTTGTAGAAAAATCATATTACGATATTAACGATTATATAAACGATAAAAAAGCTTGGGTGTAAATTGCTCTATCTACATAGGTACCTATTATACTTTATTAATGATTATGTGAGATGGTGATAACGAAAAAAAACCCGGCTAAGTTTGTTGTGGGCTTCTTCTTAGACCGGGACGCGTTTGGAACCCTCATAGCTTTAGTTTTAAGTTTACGAATGCAGTTATCACCATCAAATCACTACTATGTAAATTATTGACGCGTCAAAAGTGCCTTTTAAAGGACTATTTGAATAAAGATTCATTGAATTTTTGGATTTTTTTGAAGTCCACATTCGGAAGTATTCCACTAGGTATCTACAAATCTCTAATAATCTCGGTTTGTACTAAATAAGTTAACTAGTAGTCTATTTTGTCTGTTTAGTTTTATTTAATTCTAACTAAAAATTCAGTGGAAGTATCATTTTATTAAAACTAACGCAACTTTTGTTTTTTCACAATAATGTAAGTTTTGCAAAGTGTAATGTAGGTTTTTTTAAATAACATATTTTAGATTAATAATTACTCCTTTTGTTGACCATGTTTTAGGTTATTTCTCACTTACTATTGACGACCTGTTGCATTATAAAGTTGTAGATCCTGGGTTCGATTCCCGGCTCCAGTCTGGTCTGGTGGGAGGCTCCGGCCGTGGCTAGTTACTACCCTACCGACAAAAACATGTCGCCAAGCGATTTAGCGTTCCGGCATGATGTCGCGTAGAAACCAATTAGGAATATGTGTTTACCATACCCCTAACAGGTTAGCCCGCTACCATCTTAGACTGCATGATCACTTAACATCAGGTGAGATTGCTGTCAAGGGCTAACTTGTAGTAAGTAAAAGTAGTTTTTGCAAATCAGATCGCAGTGTTTGCAATACAGAAAATATAATTTGGACAGAATTCATCCACTCAAATACCTATATCCAAAAAATCTAATCATTTTAGACATGTAGCTTTTTCAAATATGAAAGGAGGGATTTAATGAGATACACAAATAAAAAAATAGTCAATGATTTAAGTTTTATTTTTTACCAAATTAATTTACATAGACAACATTTTTACTTACATACTCTTACAGGTAATACAGAAATCGGTTCTACATGTTATATATACTTTTTTGTGTCCGTATAAAATTCGAGCCGTTTTTTTATTAATAGGAACTAAACATTTTTCTTTTAATCTGGCAACACATTGGCTTCTGTAGCTGGACCGACAATTTCATGGGCTAACTGTACATGCCGAAGGTCGTTATTGTAAATACAATATGTATCTATAGAGAGCGAATGCTTTACCTAATAAGAATAGATTAAAATCTATTAGGTAAAACTATTTCGACATTCTGATCAGCCAAAATTCGAGTTTACGCGATCTTGTACAAAGTGTATGAAATTGTGATCAGTCTTAAATTAGGAGATTTCCGTGATATGGCGTCCTGATCAGACGAAATACTGACAGTTTCCGGGACAAAGTATAATTTGTGAGAACACAGTGCGTTCCTATGTAATATTGCTAAAGACACATTTTTTTAATTCATTTTGAACCCTACTATTTCAAAAATAGGTTTGTTTTAAAAGTAATAAAAAGTATGTAATATATATTTAATAAAAACTACTACTACTACTAGCTGCTAAACAACTAGATCTTTCTAGAGTAAATAAAAATGCCTAAGAAACTAGGACGTGCAACCCTTTACTACTGCTTAGATGGGTTTCTTGCAGAGCAATTGGTTGTTCTGGTTTCAAAAGCCATCGCGTTGGCAGCTAACAAGTAGCTAGTAGGTAAATTTGGAATGTTTCAACACAGTGCTTCTCACTACTGTACTGGAGTTATGTCGTCCCATAAGCTCAGATATAATAGGAATGTGCCATCTACTTGAGATAAATCATCAGCCTGTGTAAAGGCTTTATAAAAGGACAATCCACCCTTCAAGTTGAATGAACCGATTCCATACTGTATCGACATTATTTACGGATTTAACGACATCGGAGACCTGAACTAAATAAAATATAAATAAAGAGTATATACAGCTTTTGGCGATCTGTGATTCAATTTTCGTCTCATTTTAATCTCTTTTTTTATATTATATTTGTGATAGGTACTTTTCGTTGCAAGGAAGTTAATGAACGTTCAAATTGATATCATTTCTCAACAAAAATCTTATGTTCAATAAAAAAATATTTTAGAGGCTTCTAAATATTTTCTAATGGAATTGGTAACAAACTTTTTGGCACATTTGTTTTTAACAATCAATAACAAATAATAATTATTTATTTACCAATAAGTACCGAACTTAATTTAATAAACAACAATAGACTTAGACGTTAAAGAGTACTAAATCTACATAGCTTACATTGGCGATTCTGTTGCATATCTCTAAACTAAACTAAAAAACTAAATTGAGACTCATAAGAGTGGTCTCCTATTCGAGTGTGAAAAGAACAGAACTACTTTTAAACATAAAACTACAGTAAATTTATTGACTGATTTCGAGATCTATAAAGCGAACCTTAACTTTTATTTAAGACGTAGGCAGTTTTTTATAGCATAGGCAATGCCCAGTGTCGACGGACATTTTCATCAAATTATATTAAATAACCAAACACCCTCAGTTATATTTGTATGAGTAATAAAAAATAATTATTTTTATTATTTCGTATTCTTATTTTTTATTATATTAAAAAAAAATTTAACCATTACTTTACTGATAAAAATTACATACGTATTTCGAGTACTTGTACCGCGTCCAGCGTGAAGCATTTCCTATCCCCCAACGCATGCTCACACTGTACGTAAATGAATTGCTGATTTGTACGTAGCTAGAGAATGCAGCTAGACAGTGGTATAAACACCGATTACCGACTCATTGTCTTGCTTTTAGTATATTCAAGGAATTGACATCACGGCCTGACGTCGTGATCGGCGTATGGGCGAAAAATAATGTCAGTAACAGTTAAAGTAAGACAACTTTATGTATCCGACATAATTCTGTCTCATTTTAACACCTTGGCTAAAGCCAAATGAAGCTCGATAGATCTCACAGTAAGAATGTACATGTCTAAAAGTAGTATTGTCCTATTCGCTATGTATCCCCTGGAAGGGTACAACAGAATTTGCACTACTGTATACATTATACATTAGATATAAGTTTTGTATAAATTACATATAACATGAACATTTTGTTTAAATTATAAATAACACAAAAAGTTGGAGAAGATAAATTTCGACAGGATATTTTATTATTGTACGCCTGATGGTAAACCGTAACTGTTTCTTCCAAGTTTTAAGACTAATCTGAGATACTGATATGATATCCCAGGAACTGATAAGTTAAAATCAAAACATCTGCAATGGTTAATTTTTTATGCGGATGTAAGCAGAGTCAAGTGTACATTTTTGTCAAACCGAACTCCTTAATCGTCTTGTCCGTGCACTCGTGTTCCCGATATTCAAAGCAGCTGATCGGCAAAGCCTTGACACCTTCGAGATGTGGTGCTGGAGAAGGATGCTCCGGATTTCATGGACAGCATATAGAACCAACGCATCGATTTTGAGACAACTCAAAATAACGAAAAGGCTATCCACCATCTGCCTACAGAGGATTCTGGAGTACTTCGGTCACCTTGCCCGAAGGGAAGGTGGCAACCTGGAGAAGTTGGTTATCGCCGGCAAAGTGGAAGAACAGAGGCTTCGGGGACGGAGAACGATGCGTTGGTCGGATCAAATCCACGCCGCACTTGACACGAAAGTCCACGAAAGTGCACGTGCTCTACACGTCGCAACCAACAGAGCAACATGACGCGACATCGTCCGCAAGAAAGTAGTCAGTGGAAGGGGTCACGACCCTCAGTAATGAGGAATACGATGCACAGAGAGAGAGAACTCCTTGATACAACGTCCAATAGGTTCGTAATCTATTACGTACCTACTATAACAAGTTTTACGACAGTTTCTATTAACGTTCATGACATGACGTTAACAATGTTCCTCAAATACTTCTTTTTACAATCCGATGTAAAGTGGATTTTAATTGCATTGCTTTCAAGGATAATATAAAAGTGAATATTAAATTTCATATTTGAACACAATTTTCTATTTAAATATTATCTATATAAAATAATCATCTGTGGAGACTTACCCTTTCCAACAGTTATCTATCTACACATATCTTGTACAGTTAGATAACTAAATTTACTATTTAATAAAAGTATTGCATATTGTTGTAACGAGATAGCATAGCGTTAAATATATACATTGAAGTGATTGCGTCTATAATAACCACAAGGGGTATAGAATATGAATTATTATGTTATATCAGATGTGATATGACATTAAAGTTCGGTCGATTAAAAAATGATTTCTTGCCACATCTGGCATAAATTTATAAAGGCGCAGTATGTATCTAGTACATAAATGATTACATGAATAGTGCAGAGACGCCATCACTACATATGAAAAAAATCATACTCTACATAAAATAAATATAACAAAAGTTTTGGTAATGACTCATTATTTTATATATTACTCAATACGCATCTAAATCATAAATGATGCCAGAGAAAGGTTTTTAAATAACACACATGATTTATAGTTTCTAGGAACATATAGTTCAAATCCCTGTGCTACATACAATTTACCTCGTTCAGAGATTTTAATTGAAGTTTGTCTAGGGATTCAAATCTTTAGTAAAAATTCTCTTTAAGTGGAAATCTCTAAGTGGAATATACGTTTAGGGATTTAAACCTCTGAACGTCCCATCGTGTATACTAGGAACATCTCTTGAGTGTGACATTCTATCTAGGGATTCTATAATTTATGTAATAATTTTGTGTAATAGCTAATTTACTACATAATGCCGGAAACAGTACCTTCTGGGGAAAAATCGTACGGAAGAAGGTGATCCATGCTAAGGATCACGACCCTCAGTAATGGAGGATGACGATGCAGAGAGAGAATATCTAATTTATGGATTTAAATATCTGCGCATAGCACGCAATTAAAGGGTTGTAGCCTCTGAGTTTAAAATATTTTCTATGGATTTAAATCTCTGATACCTGTAAACATTGTTTCTATTACCAAATAAACTTTAACCGACGTTTTTTTTTTAAAACTACAAGTTAGCCCTTGACGGCACCTTAGCCATCTCACCTGGTCATATTGCAATCTAAGATGCCAGCGGGCTAACATGTAAGGAGTATGGGACTGCTCATTGGTTTCCACGCGACCCCGTGTCGGAACGATTGGCGGCACGTCTTTGTCAGTAGGGTGGTAACTAGAGACGAGTTAAGACGAGACGAGAGCACGGTTTTAATGTAACAGTTTCAAATAATGAATAGAAGCAGGCGTTACTTTGCGGAAGTCCATGATAAACAATATAACAACAGTAAAGTCTTTACTTTTCGCGCTTGTGAAGTCAACATCTCCTGAGGATGATCCGGTGTCGGGTCGAAACGTGCGTAGAGGTTCTAGTGGAAGATTTTGTGTGGTGTTATAATATTATACAAATCCCCCGGTTGTCGGCGGAATATAGCAAATTATACTTGCTGTTTATTGTTTAACAGTTTCAAATTTATTGTTTAATTAAATTGAAAGCCATATAAAAATAATCAGTTTAACACACTATCATTAGAGATGCAAATCCCTAAACGTAACATACTTTCTAAAGATTAAAACCCCAAACTAACTAGTACATTTTATCTTTGGACGGTAGTATGTATTTAGTATAATAACTAACTATCAATAGATGATGGACTAGACGTTGTGCTCGGGTTTGGTTGGATGTTTATCGTTATGTTTTGCGTTAGGATTGGCGCCGGTGTCGTATTGCTAGGTGTGTGCGTTGCGTTCTCTGCAATGAAAATATTCTGTTAAGAGCAATCCATTTTCGTGACCAGAGTTCGAAAAAGAGCCAAAGCTATCTCCCGCGTGAATCAGGCAAGTCTGTACCGATCATTATATTCTTCAAATGTAAAGTTGGCAACACAGTGTACAATTGCTAAGCAACATCTGATGAAGGTACTCCGGTGTCGGGGCGAAACAGGCGTTGGTAAGGCATTCAGGAAGATCTGTATAGTGTGGTGTATAAATATTGAAGAAATTATTAATTGCCTCGCCTATTTTACGCGGATTACAGCAAATTCAGCTTAATGTTAACTATATACCATAGACAATTACTATAGCCATAATGCTAATAAATTATTACTGCAATTAGTTTTTGTAGTATTGTTATTTCTCTTTTGTTAATTTATCGTCCAGGTTAATTTTAAGTCATTTTTATTTTATTATTTTTAATGGTTTGTACCCCATCTTGTGCATGCTATGTTAGCATCGAGAAGTCAATGTTGTAAAATTAAGATATTTTTGTATTCTAATTACTATGACTATGCAATTGTTGACAGTTTTGCGAACTAATAAAAAAAAAATTATAACTTGTAAGTTGGTACACGTTTTATGTATGAGACGATGGTCTATCGCGTGGTATTTCTTCTTAGAATTGAATTACAATGGCTGCAAACTAGCAGATCTTGATGTTAAGTGTTTACCATCAGGGGTGATGGTAAACACTGCAGTACACACAACAGCTGCAGTATCAGATACCACCAATGCGTTGCCGGCTGAACCCAGCCTCCATCAGTTTCTCCGTGGCATTATACCGGAACTTGGCGTTATGCCAGTATGGTAACTGGCCGTGGCCGAAGCTTTCAACCAAATCAGATCGAGCTGGGAATCGAACCCTCTTTATAATTTTCGTTAGTATGATATCATAGCTAGTTAATAATATAAGTTATTCCCTTTCTCCCTGGTAAGTGAGAATACAGCCTTAGCGGGCTTATCTGCTAGGGGTATGGATGTTACATCGAACCCTTATTCCGTCGATTTCTACGCGATGCTTAATCGCTTTGCGGCATCTTTGTCGGTAGGGTGGTTCACTAACCACGGCCGTATCCTCCCACCAGCCAGACCAGAGCATTTCAGAAATAATAAATTTCATAATTTTGAATGAACCTGGGATACTTTTAAGATCACAGCGCCTGAAACTGTGTTAGGGAGGTATCCAAAATAATTTTACTTTATACTCACTTATTACACAAGACCAAACCAGAGAAAATTCAGAAATTAGAAACCCCCAAGATAAACCTGCAGGGGATCGAACCTGGGAGCTCCCACTTCGTCAAATAAATTATCCACTCACCAGTGACATACTGTTTGAACCATTCGTTGATGCCGGCCGCGTATCTCTTGATCCAACTGATGCGCAGCGTGGCGTTGTCTATCACCTTCTGCAGGGTTTGTGACATTGGCATCAGCTTCTCCTTGTGATCAATCGCAAAGTGCTTAAGCTGGCGGGATAAAAATAATTGTTAAAAAACATTACTATACGTATTAGCTTACACAATAATTGGGTAAGAAATATTTAACAGCGTTAACCCTGAACAAGAGTATACATTTCACTATCGGTTGCAAAGTGGGTAAATAAAAAAAAAAGATAACAGGCTTCTTCTTTTTCTTTTTATCAATCAATCAATCATAATCTTAATTCAAATAATCATCTTAAAGGCACTTTTGAACTTCAACATCAATCAATCATAATTTTTATTCAAATAATCATCATGAAGACACCCTTGACTGCAATCTCAACAGCTGGTGAGAGAATTGATGCAGTCTAAGATGGTAGCGGGCTAACCTGTTAGTTGCTCAGGTTATGCACTGTCATCATTTTGTATTGATCAAATTTATCTCTTAATGACTCGAATCGTTTATGTAATCCATAATATCATAATAGGATTTGTCCATACATAAAATGTGAACTCATTGAGAGACATTTTTTTTCTTCCAACCTGTATTTCGATTGCTTTTGCACATATTCATCATCATGATCAACCCATTACGGCTCACTACAAAGCACGGGTCTCCTCTCAATATGAGAAGGGTTTGGCCATAGGCCACCACGCTGGCCATGTACGGATTGGCAGACTTCACACACCTTTGAGAACATTATGGAGAACTCTCAGGCGTGTAGGTTTCCTCACCATGTTTCCCTTCACCGTTGAAGCAAGTGATATTTTAATTGTTACAAAACGCACATAACTCCGAAAAGTTAGGGGTGCGAGCCTGGATTCGAACCGTCGGCCTCTAATTTGAAGGCTGAAGCCCTAACCACTAAGCTATCACAGCTCGGATCGTTTATGTAATCCATAATATCGTAATAGGATTTGTCTATAAGCTGACGTTTTATTAAAACTTTGAACACATCGAGAGACATTTTTTTTTCTTACAATCTGTGAGTTGAAGAAGAAGACGTGTTGTGCCGACCCCACATAATGTGGGATAAGGGCAAGAAGAAGAAGAATCTGTATGTTACCTTATCCAAATCAGCGTTAGTAGTAATGCTCCCAAAGGCGGAGTTGAGAACGATCGGGAACATGAACGTGTCTATTTTGGTGAACTTGTCATACACTCTGTCGAAGTTGTCCATGAGGAAGTCCTGTGCGATTTTGGTGCCGACCGGCGGGTCCACCGACCAGAGGACCGAGGCGCTTTGATTTGGTATGTCCGTAAGACTTTTTTCGAGCAACCTGCAAATAATAGAGGAATAGCAGTTCAGTTTACAAGTTGAAAACACGAGAACAACGAACTGAACGTGATCGAAGCCGCGGGACAATGCTAGTCCGTTGATAAAGCGACACCTTCTGATTTTATTATAAGCTCTATTGTATTTGCATTCACACATATGCAAATATATTACAATTACAGTAGGTAAGTGAATGGAAGAATTTAAGGAGGCTATCATCATCATCATCATGATCAACCCATTGCCGGCTCACTACATAGCACGGTTATCCTCTCAATATGCGAAGGGTTTGGTCCATCACGCCGGCCATGTACGGATTGGCAAACTTCGCAGACCTTTGAGAACATTATGGAGAACTCTCAGGCATGTAGGTTTCCTCACGGTGTTTTCCTTCACCGTTGAAGCAAGTGATATTTTAATTGTTTAAAAACGCAAATAACTTCGAAAAGTTAGAGGTGCGTGCCGGATCGAACCCCCGACCTCTGATTAGGAGGCGGACGTCCTAACCTAATTTGTCTGGTGGGAGGCTTCGGCCGAGGCTAGTTACCACCCTACCAACAAAGACGTGTCGCCAAGCGATTTAGCGTTCCGGCACGATGTCGCGTAGAAACCAATTAAGAGCGTGGGTTTACCATACTCTTAGCAGGTTAGCCCGCTACCATCCTAGACAGCATCATCACTTACCACCAGATGAGATAGCCGTCAAGGGCTAACTTGTAGTGTATAAAAATAAAAATAAAATAAATAAAAACCACTAGGCTATCACAACTTAAGGAGGTTATAATTACTTACAAAATAATGAGAGACTCGACTCTGGTCGCGGGCAGGTTGGACAGTATCGTGTTCTGCGCGCTGGGATCCGTCGCGTTGAGGTACAGGCTCCACAGCAGCTCGAACTCGCGCCGCCCGCCGTGCTTGACGGCCATGTTGTACACCAACGAACGGAGGTAGTTGGGGAGGCTGGAACACGCAGCGTATGAAATAACGCAATCAGAACGTTTAGCAGATGCGGTCGCGTTTTAGTTAAGTTAATTTATTAATCAGAACAGAAAAGGCACGTTAATAACGAAATTAAATGAATGAGTAACATCGGTTCCCAAGCTAGGAATTAACCACTATTTCTGTTACAAATTGGACAAACCCGCGTGCTCGTATGTGTATGTGTGTCTTTTTAATTCTACTAAAAGTTTGCCCTTGACAGCAACCACCTAGTGCTAAGAGATGATGTAGTCTAAGATGGTAGTGGGCTAACCTGTTACTTCTTACTTAAACCCATACTTCTAATTGGTTTCTTCATGTGGAAACGCTATATCGCTTAGATACACATCTTCCTTGGTAGTGTGGCAACTAGCCACGGCCGAAGGCCCCCACTATACTAGACTCAGAAATAAAATGCAGGACCACCAACTTTATAATTCGACAGATGTCTTTGACAGGTCCAATACAATCCTATCCAATGACTGTATCTCGGATGCATTGTTTACTCTTGGTGGGTACATTATAAGTACAACTATCCGCCGATTTATACTGAAGATAGGTTCCGGACAAATCCGTGTAAAATGAAATCTTTGTTTTTCCTATATAAAACCGTGTAAAATGAAAAAAACTGCGCAATTAACCCTTAGTAGCCTGATTTACGAAAGTGATTTATTTTTAATATTACTGTTTGCTTGAGGGTCTAGATGAATGATGTTAGATGTTTTTTTTTAATTTCGTTGGAAATAATAATATACAACAGTAAAATACGTACAGCCTACCTATAAAAAAACCTAATAGTAATGTGAACATTCGGTTTAAAAGATTGGTATCAAAATTGAAACTTTAGGTTATTAAGGGTTAAGTCATTTATTAGCAAAGACTACTTACTCGGTCGAATCTGGATTGTCAATCAATTTATCGAATTCGTCCTTAGCCCATTTGATGCAGCGAGGAGACTCTACCAAGCACTCCGAAATAACCAGATTCTCTATTAGAAATGCTTCGTTGTCATTCTTTGGCTTGTCCAGGCCGTAGTTGACCTTTTCCAACTGTTTCTTTAGCAGTAGTTTCATGTAGTCCTGAAAAGAAATATGTGTGTGTGTGTTAATAAGAGTTTTTATTAATATAGATGTGGAATGAATGGATGGAACGAATAAAAATACAATAAATGTAGGATTCTTTCCTTAAAAGTAGAATTAATATAAATTTAGGATTCAGATTTTACGATTCAAAGTCAAACTGTAGATGTTTCGGTTAAAGTGGGTAGTCCATTGAACGACAATTTTACCCCATGATAAATTACATTTGACCAAGACGATACAATTGTTGGTATCCAATAAACGCCCGTGGTTATTAATCTATCTAAATAAAAATCTTCAGATAGTAGATTGAATTTAGTAGTGCCATCTTTATCCACAGGGAAGAGTAGGAAAAGGATGGCACTACTATTTTCAATTTGCTATTTGAATAATTTGCACTATATTGCTTTATAACTTTGGCCTTGAATATATACTGTTTTTCAATAAACTATTTATACTTAAATGGTCTCTCAACTGTAGCCATCAGTACAGCATTTAATTACTATTAATAAAAAATAAAAGAACTGACTATAAATAAATGAGAGAGAGAGAGAGAAAGAGAATGACAATGTAAATATGTGTACAGAACAGTGCTAGCATGGTTAGTACATCTAAACTTACTTGGAAATATATGTATCCAGAAGTGGCTCTCAAATTCGACATTAAAAAGTATATATTGTCGAGCAGCATGTCCCACACGATCTTGGAATCTTCGCCATCTATCACGCAAGTGGTGAGGCCCAGCGCATAGCTGTAGTCGAGCTGTCCGGCTTTAGCCAAGTTGAAGGCGTCGTCGATCAACTGCGCCTTAGTAATGGGACTGTTTATGGTTTTGGATTTGAGTGCCGCGTTTAGTAATTCCCAGTTCTTTTGGTCGTAGTTAACGCGGTAGTAGCCTGAAACGTTTGAATTACTGGATTGAAGCAGACGTTACTTTGCACAAGTCCTTATTGTTGGTTCCTAAGGTTCATAAAAAGCTAAAGCTAAAGTAATAGCCCAGTGGTGAGGACGTCCAACTCCTAATCAGTGGTTGGGTTTGATGCACGTACGTCCCGGACACGTAACTAACTTTTCGGAGTTATGTGTGTTTTTAAGCGATTAAAATATCACTTGCTTCAACGGTGAATGGAACCTTCGTGAGGAAACCTGTATTCCTGAGAGTTGTCCATAATGTTCCCAAATGCGTGTGAAGTCTGACAATCCATAGCCAGCTTGGTGGACTACGGCCGAGCCCTTCTCCTATTGAGGGGAGAGACATGCTCTGTAGGGATCGGACATTGGGTTGATCATGATGATGATTATGATCTAAGGTTAATAATATCTTAGTGGTTCAACGCTACATATCTGTAGATACCTACACGTCAATGGTACATTACTTATCTGTATTCGTATATGAGAAGATTCTCGACTTATGAACGGTTTTGTCCAGTTCGGGAAAAATAAACTCAGTGATCAGTATATCTTACCAATAGCATCCACATTAACATACAAAGCTTGACTTTGGTTGACGGGCAATTGGGATCGTAACGTCTTCTCATTGAGCCACAGCTTCGGCCTTGTGCTCCAGTTGCCAGTGGGCACATCCATCGTGGTGTAACTTATAGGGATTTTCCACTTTAGGTCTTTCTTCTTTGATGGCTCAGGCGAGTTTGTGAATAATTCCTGAAGACACACGGGTATTTTCAATTATGTAGTAAAATTTGGGTTGAAACGATAGGCTATGCTAAGATTAAAATAAATGAATTCTACAAACTTGGTGACATGTTGTTTTGGTTTAGTATTTATGGTAGCCCTCTTTGAGATTAAGAAATTAATATATAATTCCTTATACAATCAACAATTAATTACTATACTACTAATTTTACATTATCAATGCACGAAACCATTGGTCTTAAGATCCACAATCAAACGAAATATTATAATTGTATAAGCAAATCCCTTTTAATTTTGAAATATGGGCCTTAAATTATATGTAATGGACGTTGATTGACACTAACTATTCATTTTTAAAGTCGCTTGGACTGAATTATGGTAAGATTGAGCATTTCGGCTAGTCTATTTAATATTACTAAAGAATTTACTAGTAAAATTCAGACATATTAAAAAAATATAACATATTTATATTTTTTTTATCACTGTAAGGCAAAATTTACCTGTTGGAAAGTAACGTAGCCCGTATCATAATCCCTTTTGACGTTCACGACGGGATATCCCGGTTGTCGCGTCCAGGAGTTCATGAAGTCCTTCACAGATAGACCCTTCAGCGTAGGATCTGACTGAGTAGCCTCGGACATAGCGTCCCAAAGGTCATTCTCTTCCGCGTTTTGGTATTTCCTTAAAATCATGAGACATTTATAAATAAATTAAAAAATTGTACGAAATAGTACAAATAAGAGGTGAATAGTAATTAGAGCTATAAAATAATATATAAATTATCTCATACGCTAGATATTCTGACGTGGATGGCCATTGCGTTATTGCACCGTGTATAGAGTATAGATAAACTATACCTAAATAATACCTACAGAAATTCCCAGTGCATAATGAAAATCTCAGCAAAAGCCGAGGCTTTGCCGGGAATTTGTTAATCTGCTCCTTGAATAATCGAAAATAAAAGTTATGGGGAAACAAATTAGATGGGAGATCGTTTCATCATCATCATGATCAACCCATTATCAGCTCACTCAGCACGGGTCTCCTCTCAATATGAGAAGGGTTTGGCCATAGTCCACCACGCTGGCCATGTGCGGATTGGCAGACTTCACACGACTTTGAGAACATTATGGAGAACTCTCAGGCGTGCAGGTTTCCTCACGATGTTTTCCTTCACCGTTAAAGCAAGTGATATTTTAATTTTTTTTAAAACGCACATTACTCCGAAAAGTTAGAGGTGCGTGCCCGGATTCGAACCGCCGACCTCTGATTTGGAGGCTGACGTCCTAACCACTAGACTATCACCGCTTCCGTTTAAAAGAAAGAGCATACACAAAATGCCCTTTGTATGATAAAATTTGTGAAGTTTAGGAAACCTTTTCCAATTTTGTAAAAAAAATATGACTTTGAATTATTTCCTACTAAGTGGCAAATTGCGACCTTTACCTAATTTTGTGCTGGTTATGTATCTATATATATAAAAATCAATTGCTGTTCGTTAGTCTCGCTAAAACTCGACAACGGCTGAAGGGATTTATCTTATCTTGGTCTTGAAATGTTTGTGGAGATCTAGGGAAGGATTAAAAAGTGAAGGGAAGGGAAGAAAAATTCGAATAATTGCCGGGAAACCCCTTAAAACAGCCTTTTTCTTTTTCCCATATTATGCAGTATTACCGCTGCACAAAGTTCAAATTCAATCATACAGATTATCCAGTAATTATTTCAAGGTACTCGGTTTAGTTATCCATTACTTCGTGATTGAAAGACAAACAAACACACTAACTCAACGCAGACGAAGTCGCGGGCGTCAGCTAGTTTACAATAAAAAATTATTGCTTGTCTTACTAATTATTAAAGGATTTTTAAAAATTACCATTTATTTAGATACAGATGTAACGCATCATGGAACAGTTCATATGTGATGGTGTGATTGAGCATCCTAATGAGATCGGCGCCTTTGCTGTACGAGATCTCGTCGAACTTCTGCGATATCTCGGAAGCGTCCACCACTTGCCTGGATACTGGTGACGTGTTCTTCAGCGCGTCAGTTTTGAGGAGGTTCATTTTATCCCTCGTTAGTGATTCTAGAATGTTCCATTCGGGTGTTATCTGTGAATTTATTAAAATGTCACTAAACTTTTGGATTGCCGTTATGTTTGCGGATAACTGGCTCCTAGGACGCAATCATACCGAAAAAAATGCTTTCGTCCGCAATTATAATTGAAACAGTTTATTAAAATATCAATGATTTTTCTTAGAATCTCTAGTACCTAGGCCACGATAGTAGCCGAGGCATCACATATCCAGTTGGAAACCTCCGAATCTATGATCACCTTTAGATTCAATGAGTATATCACCCTTTCGATTTTGTGTGCTTCCTTGATACTTCAATCTATCGACCTACTTAAGCATAGTATCTTTAAGGAATATATATATGAAAGGGTATCATGTTTAAAGGTGTTCATTTCCATAACTTCTGTTTTTATTGTTATTTTTCCAACCAAATCTCTCGCATGATTTGTTTAGATTAATTAAAAGCTCTGTTAGGATCATTAGAACTATCCGCCACGAAGCATCAGCGTACATTGTTACTGTTATAAGGCCTGCAGTGGTCTTAAATTCTATTGGTTTTCATCAATGCGGAATGAAATTACATTTTAAGGCGTCGATGAACACTATAACAAGTAAGTCTAAGGCGAGGAGAAATGAAAAAAAAGTTCGCAGATGCCTCGAATAACCCAAATTGCCTCAGGAAACCTCAAAACAGGAAGCCTCTTCTCTGAAATACCTATATAAGGCGATGTAGGAGGGAACAAGAGGCTGATTGAAGAGACTGTTTTTTTGGGAGTGGTTCTCCAGGCAGGGCTTAGCTGATCCAACTTGCATGAAAGCAACATTTCAACAGAATCTCTTATTCGTATAATTTGTTGTTAACACGTTCGGACATAATTCGACAAAGGGCCAAAATAAACATATATTATATGGAAATTTCGGAATAGTTTGAATACTTTTCGTTTTCGTGTTTCGTAGTTTGTACTTTTGGTATTTTTTGAGTTGAAAACATGAACATTGCATGGATCTGTTCAAAAAGGTCTAGTTTACTACAATTACTTACGTGATTGACTCCGACGTATTCAATGTAAGTGGCGAAACCTTCGTTGAGCCACAGGTCGGTCCACCATTTCATGGTAACTAGGTTTCCGAACCACTGGTGCGCCAATTCGTGGGCGACATCTATTGCCACTTGTTGCTTCAAACGAGGTACTCCTTCTTTTTCGTCGTACAATAAAGTTGTTTCCCTGAAATTGGCAAAGACATTTATTCATTATCCATACCTAAATAGGTAGCTAAAATATCTTTCATTCAATCAAATAAAATAGTGAACTACCGATTACCTTACTCAGTTTGGAAAGTTTTTAGACGATATGACGAGACGTTAGGTTATCTCATAAGCAATTAACAATAAATAATAATTTGAATTCAAGTTTTGCTGTCATGGACATTAGTTTAAAAAATTTAGTTCTTACTTTATATTCTATTGCAGTGGTTATAGAAGTAACTTTATTTTTCACTACTTTTTAGAAATAGTCCACTTACCTGAAAGTGATTAATCCCCAATTTTCCATAGCGCCATTGGAGAAATCGGGTATTGCCACTAAATCTACTTTATCTAGAGCATATGGCAAACCAAATACATCCTCATAAAAAGCCAAGATTTTTGGTATTATTGACAAGGCGTATTTTGCGTTCTTTATCAGGGATGATCGTGCCCAAACACGGATAGGCTTAGTCATATTGTCTTTGCTTAGGTAACTGGTCTCTAGGTTTTCGAAGTCGGATAGCACATAGGCCACTAGGTAAGTGGACATTTGGACGGATCTGTCAAAATGTGTCCATTGCCATCCAGGTTCGGAGTCACTGAAAAAAATTAGTTTGCCTTATTAATATTCCACTTCAAGGTGAATCATCAGTCTTTTTACGAAAAAGATCTCTGGCGATCTGGCTGCACCTATACAGTTTATATACTATTTAATTTGAACAAATGCGAATATATATTTTATAACAATAAGGCAAAGTTTGACGTGGGCTTTTAATTAGACTTATGTATTGTTATGTATTGTTGAATATCTTGGGATGAAATTACACCTAAAATATTTGCCTGGTGTTCGCGGTTGTAGCAAAATAAGCTTTATGTTCATAGTACATCATGTACTTTTAAAAAATTAATATATCACTTGCTTCAACGGTGAAGGAAAACATCGTGAGGAAACCTGCACGCCTGAGAGTTCTCCATAATGTTCTCAAAGGCGTGTGAAGTCTGCCAATCCGCACATGGCCAGTGTGATGGACTATGGCCAAACCTTTCTCATATTGAGAGGAGACCCTTGCTCTGTAGTGAGCCAGTAATGGGTTGATCATGATGATGATGTACTTCCGTCAAATAACAACTGCTACTATCCAATGCGTTTCACCAATTTCTGAAGGAGTTTCTAAATGGTACATCTGATTCGTTTGTGGTTTCTAGCAGAGAAGCTTGAATGAGCTCCCATGATACTTTGGCACAATGAAAGCTATTTAATTTTTGCCTAGAGTTTTTTTATCTATTTTAATTACTAACATTGGTTCCTGAGCGTTGATCTTCATGTTGGACAGCACGGTGATATTGTTTCTGTGGGCGATGCTTATCTCAAACTTAGCTTTGAATGCCGGTTCGTCAAAGCAAGGGAAAGCAGCCCGCGCGGATGTTGGTTCGAACTGTGTCACCCCAAACTGCCTGAAAACAATATTTAATGTATACATGGTCAGAGACAGGCATCGTAATGTAGGTAGGAAGATTAATCAGGATCCATCAAGAACTTATCAAGTGGTTTCGTCCTAAATATCTAGAAAGTTTTTAGATGCCCTTATTATAGTCTCATAACCAGACTCAAGGTTTGCGGGAGGTCTTTGAGATTTACGATAACTATCAGGTGTTGGTGATAATGACCGGAAGCTCTCGTAGCTTATTATGCCTTCTCAGGAAAGGAGGAAAGCTATACAAGAATTATGTCTATCAGGCCGTCCAGTATTCCAGCGGAATGGGTCTGAGACAGAGACTATAGAGCGACCTTCAACATTATCCAGGTTTAAGAAACATATTAAACGTGACAGAGTTATTCGTTTTTTATACTCTACCTGTTAGACCATGACGGCTATATCACCCGATGGTAAGTGATACATCTAGTCTTACATAAACCCGTCTTGTTTTGAACTAAATAACGTCTAAGCAAAATTTTATTACTGGATATTGATATCAACCTGAGTATAACAAGGATTGAATTAATTGGAGGCTTACTAAACTGGCTATTTGCATGATGGAGCTTCCAATCTATTATCGCAAATAAAGCTGCTGAGTTAAGTGTCCGAAACTATTGAAGAGAAAGAATAAAATAAGAAGGTACGAATTCTCCACCTTATTGTAGATGTATAGAATTAATCTGGGTTAATGTTGCCACCCCCGATATGAACGTACGCACGCACGCACACGTGTACGCAAACAGGTGTTATGAAAACTTACTTCTCCACATTGTCCTCCTTATAGGTACTTTTATAGAACCCAGTTAGTGTATTCAAAATCTCTCCATGAAAGGCCATATGCAGTGTGTAATCTACATTGGGGGTGAGAGGTGTTTCCAAGTGAAGTATCAGCCGGTCACCTAGAACAATTCATTCATGCATTTGAATTAGCATTAGCAATAGACAGTTTAAGCAATCAATGTTGATAGAAGTTCTCTTCTTCTTCTTCTTGCCCTTATCCTTAAATAGAAACTTTTATCATTGGAATTCATAAGCTAAAGTTAAAAACTTTAACAACTCACTTCAGTACTTTTAATTTGTAGCATAAAAATAAAATAAAATTTATATGTAACCAAAACATGTAGCGTAGAAAATGATTTCATGTTTCAGGCAAATTGATTGCACAAAATGCGCCGCTAAGTTGAACTTCAAACATAAATAGAAAACATAATATACAGTTATAAAAGAAATTTTAAACTGTATAGTTTTTCATTTAAGCAATAAAATGGAGCATATGAGCACTAAATGTAATAAATACCTGTACTGAATTCCATGTTCTTCACTTTTATATCACGTACATTGCTCAATGTAACTTCTTTAATAAAATTATCCAACATAGGTTCACTTGTTGTAGCTGCCTCTGTAGAGCTTTGTAGAGGAGTCGTTGTTAATGGCTTGTGTGGTATTGTGACATTGTTCAATTCAGAAGTGGGAATGCCTACAGTGCTGACTGTTTCATTGTCTAAAAAATAAAAAGGTAATTATAATCATTAATCAAAATAAATTTCTAATATGTCACCAATTAATTAAACATGATAATTAAAAGCGGTGATTGCCTAGTGGTTAGGGCGTCAGCCTCCTAATCAGAGGTTGGCGGTTCAAATCTGACAAGAAGGCAATAATAACGCTAACTGAGAATTCTTCATAATGTTCTCGAAGGTGTGTGAAGTCTGCCAATCTGCACATGGCAAGCGTGGTGGACTATGGCCATGTGGAGTGAGCCGGTAATGGGTTGATAATGATAATTAAAGACTAATATGTCATATGGTGTATAGTAGTCCTTACACCAGTTGTCAATAATATTAACATTAAATTAGGCTAAAGTTAAGCCATGACTAACATCTCACAAGCCCAAGGGACTTAGTATTAGAGTATAGGAATGGAATATGAATAGGAATGCTCTGTAGACCACATCTCATTTGATACATAAGCATATAATCATTCTGCCAATTTTTGAGGCTTTTTAGCCAGTCAGCTGGTAGACTTTGCAAAGAAAAATCTTGAGTAATTTTTAGGGCAGAATAGACTAACCACACAGTTTTACATCTGAGTAAGATATTCATCACATTTTTCAATACAGACTTTTGTATCATTTATTTTTGGGTTAGCTATAATTGTTAGAAAATATATAATTCTTATTAATATTAACAATGATCAATTAACTAAAATTAAAGCACAAACTAGAATGACCTCATTACATACTTGTACATAGATAAGCATTATGTAAAGTTAGTTACCCAAATCCTGCATCAAACATTTTTATGAATAATTTGGTTTACTTTGGTCAGCAGACTTTAATAAATAAAAATTAAACAATACTTACTATTTTCTAGAGTTGAATTAGTCTGTTCAGCAGTGACTACATTTTCCATTGCATTAATCTCACGTTTTAATTTAGATGTTGGCACATTTTGGTAAGTCTGTTCTGTTAATGTAATATTTTCATTAATACTGAGGTTTTTGGAGTGGAGGATGACTTGTGTAGTTTTTTTGCTGGCTCTTATTGTTATTAGTACATCACCGGTGAATGTGGATGTTTCTAAGTCAGCTTTTATTTTTAATCTGTAGAAACTTGGTGTGATGATTGAAGGTAGGCGGAGGTCAGCCGATGGTTTTGACTGCCCAAAAGGTTCAGCCTCATTCCAAAAGTCGTTGGTTTGCTCGGATACCTTAAAAAATAATTGTATATTTGAGTAATCTAAACATATTCTAAGGTTTGGTTTTGCTTTCGTGATGGAATAAAAAGTGTTACTTTTACAGCTTAATATAACACTGCTGGGCCCAAGAGCAACTCTACAGTCCATGTTTTATTGAAATGTTTCACATCTTAGTCATAATGTCTTAACATACTCTAGAGAGACTAATGTCATTTCAAGCAGTTCTAAATAAAGAGCTACCCTAGCAGTACACATAATAGAGATTTAAGGAAGAGGACATTCTTATTAATGAATTATATAGTTCCGTTAAAATTTATAAACACTCAGTTTTTAAACTACCTATTGTGTACAATATATACAATATTTAATCATAATAACAATTGTAATATTCAATCACTTTACTTACATATTTGGTTTCACTGGTTACAAAGTATAGTAGGAAACAAAAAAATTGCAAATACATTTTTGCGAAAAGTATTAAATGAACATTGATATGTAGAAGTTGTTACATACGCTGGATAGACCCAACGATATGGTTAATGTATAAAAAACCATTGCTATCAATCAAGTTATTAATAAAAAAAAACCCACTCGCTGATTTGTTCTAAAATTCATAGTTAATTGTGTATAAAAACATGACAAATGACAATTCTTATCAATAAATTTATCACTGAAAATATTAGTTATTACGGAACGTTATAACAATAAGACCAATAAGAACGATTGCAACCAGATACTTTGTGATTGCAACGGTTGCAATTTGCTATGGTTCAATCTAAATAAGATTGTATAGGTAAATAGCACAGGTAACAAACCACAGATAAAAAGATACTGCTGTAACTTGTCAAATGGACAAATATGTTTCTCTTATCTAATAAAAAATATGTAAAATATGTTTTCCTACAATTAATTTAATTTATTTATTTTCCCAAATAGCGCTTTAACTTATTGGTTTCTTTTCTTTCTGTTCCTGATCTTACCTTATAATAAGTGATGTAGTAAACGATAATGCCTACAAGAGATGCGATTAAAGCCGCTACGACGACGAAGCAAATACAAATGCAGGTGGATATGAAAACTCCGCCTTTTCTCCTGTAATGAATGTCCTGCTCCGCGTGCGATTCGTACGCCAGGAATTGCTGGCGACTAGTGGATAGTGACATCGTAGCGAGGCATTCTGGAACAAAAGACAAACAAATATATTATATTTATTACAATTAGTCACTTTTGAGATGATGCCTGGATACTACGGTAGTGAATTTATTAAAAGTGGAGGTGAATTTTTTTTTTAAACTACTTTTCCTAAATCACATCTTACAGATTGAAATTGAACAGGGCTAGGGGAAATTTTCTATCTGGATATTCAAGTCCTAGCCATTCTCAGCATTATAAAACTTGGCTAGTTTAGGTCACGGTCTCTATCGGTCTCCTTATGACCAGTCTTTTGCATGAGCACGAGCATTAAATGAAACGGGCCATTGATCTTTGCCACCCAGGCGGTCTCCATGAGCAGAATCGCCCTGCCTGATTGACCTTGAGGTTTCTCATTTTTAGCATCAATCTGGTTTATGTAATATTTAAGCATGAGGCAGCCTTTGTAAAGCTTTCATCTCAGATAATTGTAAGCTACGGTTTTCGCGATAATTTAATAAAATGGAATGTTTAGAAGGACTATCAGGTATTGCTATTTGTGATTATAACTTTAGACCAGGGTTATAAGACCTCATCTGTTGCATGGCGGAGATAAATCCTTGAGTTTGAACGCCGTATTCCCGTGCGTCTTCTACTGTGTCTAGGGACATATGTACATCTAGGTTCCAGATGATTTTTGACGACCTCCGTGGCGCAGCGCGTGCGCTGTTGCATTTTAAAGTTGGAGGTCCTGGGTTCGATCCCCGGCTCGAGTCTGGTCTGGTGGGAGGCTTTGGCCGTGGCTAGTTACCACCCTACCGACAAAGACGTGTCGCCAAGCTATTGAGCTTTCCGGCACGATGTCGTGTAGAAACCAATTAGGAGTATGAGTTTACCATACCCCTAACAGGTTAGCCCGCTACCATCTTAGACTGCACCATCACTTGCCATCAGGTGAGATGCAGTCAAGGGCTAACTTGTGGTGAATAAAAAAAAAAAAAGATGAGCGACTGTATTGTATTGGAACTTGTCGGTTGCTGGTTTTTACAGCAAGTGGGGTCATTTTAAACATTCTGAGATAAACACAGCGCCTCCTCTTGCTGCGGTGTTATAAATAAGTTTTGCTTACGAAACGAAGGGATATAAATAATATGCCAGTAATTAACTGGCATATCATTTATATCCCTTCGTTATAATGGCAATTAATAAATCTTTAGTGGAGTGTTTATTTTATATGATAACACTCCGGATGTATGACACCATTGTAGTGGGCGATTAAACTCTTGTGTTAATTCTGTTTTTGTTTTATTATATTAGATAATGGTGCCAATTCTGTTGTATATATATATAACTAAAATAATGGTAGGTACATTTGTGTCGAGGCCGGAAGAGTAGGTAATTGCTTAGAGTTTATAATCTGACCTAGACAAGGATTCAATAATATGAGACTGGGAATCAGTATTGCCACGGAGGTTTAAATAGTGCTTTCATCAAAATTAAAGACAGTGTAAATAAAATAATTAAACTAAACGACAAATAATAATCAATTTTCTGAGGATACAGCAAAACTTTTTTCAGCTACTAAAAATTGCTGCCGTGTTCTTTCGTTGTTTACGAAGAAACATTTTTGTTTTTAGCAACGGAAGGCGTAAATATATTTTTGTAACAAAAAATATTTAACGGTATTATTATAACTGTGGTAAGTGGTGAATATGTAGGCTTGTCTAATGTGCCGGCGTGCGCGTCGAATGCCATGCGGGCGATACAGCGATAACGCCTCGATATTACGTACACGTATCGCACTTGTAACGCTGTTATTGCCTTCCTGCAATTACTTAAGTGTGCCTTAACAATCTGTACCCTTAGTGCCGTTGCCACCTCGCATTCGTCGATGGTTTTCAAAACATTCTAACACAACATGTCTGACAAAACATTGTAAGGTTTGTCGACCTCCGTGGCGCAGCGTGTGCGCTGTCGTATTATAAAGTCGGGGGTTCTGGTGGGAGGCATCGGCCGTGACTAGTTACCACCCTACCGATAAAGACATGTCGCCGATTTAGCGTTCCGACACGATGTCGCGTAGAAAGCGATTAGGAGTACATACCCCTAACAGGTTAGCCTGCTTAGACTGCATCATCACTTACCATCCAGGTAAGATTGCCGTCAAGGGCTATCTTGCAGTGTATAAAAAAAAACTCCGAATGAAATTACCTTGTCGGAGCTCTTACATTACACTGGCGATTTTCAAACGATTCCAAAAACTAAACAATTGTCAAGTCATTAGATATATATCCTGTATAATACACAAAAACTATTTCTTCATACGTTTGTTGTAGACTTTAGAACCATTCAGCCGATGTGCCCCAAACTGTTTTCATTAAAAATCTAATAATGTAAAGAGAGTTTTATTAAAGTTGGTCAAAATGATTACTGCCACACAGTTTATACTTCTGCGAGATCATCATTTTCATGTGTTTCGTTTTCAAGAAGGTTTCTTATAATATTATTGTATTTGCCCCTAATAAAGTCTTTTATCTTTATCTTTAAAATCACTTACTTGAGTTAACGTTGCTTACAAATTTATTTTTTATACACTTCTACTTTATTAAACTGGCACTAGCTAGTACATAATAAGTTATAAGCGCAAAGTAACATTTTTGTAATGAAATAGGTACCTATGTCATAATACTGTTAAATCTGTGACCATATTGTTTGTTTTCCATTTGAATGCTTCAATGGATCCCATTTCCTCCATAACTATTTCGGACGATTCAACAAATCAAATATTATATTTTACGGTATTGGTAAAAGAATCTTATCTAACAGGCAGTTTGTTTGTTCTTGTTTCAGTTCTTAAATTCGTGCGTCTTTAAAACCAAAATTAACAACAAAATTGTTTCCAATTTATTTTAACGGAGTGCGTGGTGTTTCGGCAGTAGAAAAAAAACTTGAGAGGTGTCAAGGGATACCCGGATGGAACGAAGTTCCTTTCGATTAATTAGTGAAGGAATTGTAATAAAATTTTATTTTATTTAAGTTATAATATATATTTTTTTATTATTAACAAATATAATGTTATATAAACTTAATCAGTAGGCTCAATTTTGTACTCCATCAGCAATATCCGGAACTTGTGCAGAAACACTGTCAGGATTCATTATTATTATTATTTTTCATTATTTATTATTTACAAAAAACCTGTATACACTCAACAAAAATAATCGTCGCGACACCACACTGTTCAATGCGAAATAGAAATGAAAATATCTGGCTTGCTTTCTATGAGAGAGAGACAGACAGAGAAACATGCGACGCCGCACAGCTTACAATAACAAAAAGTGTCGTGACAACTTTTCGTGAGATTTTCTTCCGTCTAGCCCCCTTTCACAACGCGCGATAAGGAACTTCGTTCCAATATAAACGCTTGAGAGCAGGCTACTACGTACTGACGTACTAAGGGTATTTTTGATACCAATTGTGCACCTGGAGTCGATGACGTCATTCTATAAAAATAGTTGATTTCGTCATTTAATTCTATATTTATACATTAACACATGATGGGGACTTACTAGGTATTCTAGGAACAATTCTCAAAGTTTTAAGTACTTTGTTGAACCAATATTATATATTTTTCCATACGAAGTGATTAACGTGGAGAGGCCAGCGGGGAAGCAAGAGGGGCGTCACATTTCACCCAGGGCTGAAGATGATGTTGTAATATTAAAGTTCAATAGTACTGCCTGAGATTTTAAACTCCATTTATGTAGGCAAACGTGAATTAAGTAAATTAATTTTCGTTTCCATGAAATATATGTCTGCTTATGAAATTGATTGCATGTAACTCCGTGATAGTTATGAGAGCAAGTTGACACCAAAATCCAATTTTAGGTTGACCAAGAAATCGAAACCTGTGATCTCTATTGTTGATCATATCAACCGTACAACATACTCCGACCAAAGATACAGTAATACGTTAGTATATAAAAATTCAATTACTAGTCGTACTAAATTATGAATTAGTACGACTCGCGGAAAGGTCGGTTTCATGGTGAAAAAAAAATCTAGACAATATTGCCATGCAAGAGACACGTTTGTTCCATAGGGATAACCAAACTATTTAATTTTCTACTTTATATGTATTTTATATCCACAATATTGTGATTTATAACTTCTGTGAAAACATCAACTATGTAGTCTTAGGTATATATATATATATATATATATAAATACGGTTCATGAGATACAGCCCGTTGACAAAGGGACAGACCTCGTGGCTTCATTCAGTTATGGAACACTAAAACGTATGTTACGTCTAGTGCCTAATACCTATTTATATTAAATCGATGTGAAAATATGTTACATTGAAATTATTGTGTTAATTGCTATTGAAACTTACTAAAGCTCTTTTAAATGCTATGTCAGTGTTAGTTCTATTATTTTCATTAAAAGGTTAATATTTTCAAAAGGGTTAGGAAATAATTAAGTGCCACGCTGAAATTCAGTAATTAAACTCCTCATTCATTCTAGGATTCATTAATGGAATCATCTCTAAAGAATTTATGTCGAAAGAAATTGGGCATAATAATCCGAAATAGACCATTAGTCAAAATACCGAATGCTGTGATTAAAATTCAATTACTTACGTCGTAAATTCTTAAGCTACCTATTTTATAATGGCTTTAAACATTTACTCCGCTTTTCAACCGACTTTGAGGAGGAGTAAGAGTTTCACAGAAGCAGGCGTTCATTTGAGCAAGTTGATATTTTGAATTGCTTTAATGCTTATAACATCTTATAAACTCTATGGTTTATAATTTAGGTGCATTGTTTTTTTTAATCAACTGGCTTAAGGCTCAAGATGTTCTAGGGTTATTGAAGCTTTAAACGGTAAACCTAGTCATTAATCAAAACAATAAAAAAAAAACAAAAAAGTAATTATGTAGCATGCTCGTTACTATAGATGCATAGACTATAATACAAATTTTTTTACCCACAGATGACGTCACGCAGTTCATTAAAGATCGTTTTTTACGCAGTATTTTTTATAAAATAGGTTTATATCCTAATACACCGCTGTGAAAAAGTAAATAATATATTTAATGTTTATATTTATGCACTATTATAAATTTTAACTAAATACGTTCTGGAAAGTAGACCAATTATAATTGCAGACACGTCTGTATACCTAATATATGTACCTAGTTACATTAAATTACTTAGTGCTGTGTTTGTAAATCTAGTCGCTGAGAGTAGATGAACCAACAAAACAGTGAAGAATGTGGAAGTGAGAAGCGCATGGATTATGTAAGAAAATTGTATCTTACGTCGCATACAGTAAGTCGGTTTGTATTTATTTGTCTAACTTTAAAAGTAAAACAAAGTAGTGGCATAGTTCCCATTGTTACTAAGAATCTTACTTCTGTGTTTTTGTTTTAGCAATAAAAGTATTCAGTGTTATTTTGTTTTCCATTCACCTGTTTCGCGTGCCGCGATGCTGTGGTTTTATTTATTTGTAATATCGATTCGGTCGATCTAGTTGTTAGTGCTTTTTTAAACTCATTATTACGGTTATTTACTTAAGTATGTATTTAGTATAGTTAAACCTGGTAGTTGGCACTTTATTTATCGAGATTCCCATTATATTTTTAATTAACTAACATAGTTATTTTTTTTTGTACTTGTCAATATTTTTAATTCAACATATTATACCTATTTATATTATATGCATGTTAGAGCTGTGGTAGGATAACGTCTGCCTACTGGGTCTGCAGAATTCAATATATAATCTGTGATCATAAGGCTATTTTTACACATGTTACATCATTAATAAAGTACACACCCCACGTGACCGGCGCCGACCGGTCATCTGTTGTATGTTTGTGTAATATATCTGTTGGAATTTGGCAGATGTTTGCGGTTCAAATTTCTTATTGTTATCAATTATTCTTTTACGAGCATTGTGGATGTATGTTGTAAACTTATGAGATACTTGTACATTATAGCAGCGCAGTTGACTTACAAGTAATTAAAAATGCACGAATTTATAAATTATTGGCGTATATAAATGATCCACAGAAGTCTTAGCTAGTGTAAGAATCGTACACTCGCAATTGTGTACTCGATTTCGAGAATCGAAACACCATAACGTCGAAGTAATATCTTTTGAATTGAAAGTTACAATTTTCGTACTACTTCTTTTTATTTTACAAACATGCGCTGACTGTAGAAGTGTGGATTAATTAGAGCTTTAATACGAGATAGATACGTTTCAATTTACAACGACGTTAATCTATTTTGATATTTGAAACGACTCTGCAATTGTGAACATAATAATCTTATACTAACGGTACAATCTACAGATGTCACATCTGTAATTTTAAGAATATATATAAGCAAAGTTACTCGTAATTTTGGACAAATGACATGACATGCAGTCTACATGTGTCACCCTGATTAACTGATAACTAATATATGAGATTCGAATGCAAAAACAAATCTACTTTACTTAATGTAAAACAGAAAGTTAAAAATCTGTAGTACATAGGTTTTTAGGTCAAGTATTCGCACAAAAAGTTCTGAAGCCCGACGTCGATGCTAACTTAGACTATAATATATCCATTAAACTTACGATATATATTGCTGGGCACTTGCTCAAATATATAAATGTTACGAGCCGCCCGGGACAACCAATCGAGAATTTTATAAAAGAAAAACTTATCACTTACAATTTATGTGATCCTCTTTCGAAAACTGAAACCACAAGACCGACGAAGTAGTTGCAATGCAAGTTAAATGCAACCGAGTAAAATATACCTAAATTAAATAAAACCAAAACTACTAGTACCTATTATTATTTACTCGCAGCCCTTAAGCCCAGTTCTGACTACGTTAGTATTTTAGTCGAGCGAGTGAGTAATTTAGTAGCTAAACATTCGCTAGTACCCAAAAATCGTTCGCACTTTGCTGAGTACAGTTCCCAAGTGAGTGGCGTTTTTCAAGATGAGAAGGCTGAAAGGAAATAAAATAAATAAGCCAATAAAGCTTACAGTAATGGCTATTTTTGAAGAGGTGGATCAAGATATTGGTTTGATTAAAAAGGAAAAGCTAAAAAATTTAATAAAGTGGATCGATTCGAATAAATAATTTACAAATCTACTAGACTAAATTTTTGCCCAGAAACTAAAAAATTAGTCACTAATTTACTCGTTACTGGACTAAAATACTAATGTAGTACAAACTAGGCTTTAGTACGTTCATCACGTACTAAGGGGATCAGTTCGGTAAATTTAGTGTATAAGCGTTATTACATGCCTATTTAGAACAGAACTGGTCACTGGAATGTACGAAAACTAGTTTCCAGGCAGACAGATGTAACGGGACATACGTTTTATTTATATCCGTTTAAATCATTCAAAGTAATTTGAGTTATATGACAACAGTATATTTTATATTAAATAACCAAACATGGGAGCTCATTTCCTGAATAATTTCCTATTCATTTATATAAAATCATATTATAGGACCCCGGCCTCCTTTTAACAAAGGAATACCTATCTTGGTAATTAAAACTTTCAATCAAATGTGTGTGTTAAAGTTACTTACCTATGAGTTTAACCTAATTTTCTCCCCTTCGTTTAGACGCAAGACAAATGATCCCCACAGGTGCTTTAAACTGCCTATAAAAAGTTTAACTAAGCAATATAACTTGAAGGTACCCATGTAAGATTTCTAACTGAAGACACCCTGAAGTTATGTCAAAGTAGTATAATTAAATGTTGCTGAGATAAAAAGTTTACCGGCTTTGACTAAATATATACAAGTACATATAATTTTTCGTTTGCCGTCTTATATAATAGGGTTTGTAATAATCAAAAGAACTAACAACATCGAAGAATAGAAATATATTACTATATAAAAAGTATTCCAATTCTTAAAATATTAGTAGATAATAAATGATTTTAATGGAATCATGCCTACTCATATGTACTCGTATTGAACGTAAAAATCATCAAGTGCTCTTGAATTATTACTGTGGTAATGATAACCAGCTGTTTTCTCCTTAATTTACATTGTTATAAATATCTACATCTTCGGTCCGCATCACAAATATGATTTCAAAGAATATCTTTCAATTGACCTTCAGTTAACTGCATATATTAAATTTAAAAAAATTATTACTCACCGTGTGCGCTAGGCTCAAGTTATAATAAATCCGAAATGCAACTCAATATTCGAAAAAAGAACACACCACTCACTCACTGCACTTTTAGTTCTAACTTTTTAAAAAATTTAATTCGAAATCGAAATTGACTTTTTAAAATTTAAAAATGGAATCGTTAAATACCGAATAAATGTGTCATGTGCTGCGCGCGCAATACAACAATACCAATCTATGATATTTCATGGCGGTAAGCATGTTCACGCGGTGGGCGGTTTGCTTATTCGTCGACCATTTTCGCATGAGCTCTGGCTTACCTGTTAATTGATGGTTTTTGTATGAACATAGGTGTTATAAAATATATTTGTTTATATGTTTCCATGCCCCATTTATTCTTATACCTAATACCTTTAATTTACTTTGAACATAAAACAGTCTTAAGATAAATACTAATAAATGAAATAAAGATAGATATTTTTATGTGAATATATATTTTTAGTATTTTAATATTTAAACAAAAAAATTACACTAACATTTGACCGTGATTATTTACCTTATAAATCAACTACATTATAGTCTTATTATGATTATTTATAAGACAATTACAGATAATAATTACCTACAAAATACGTGACCATTTTAGTTAGACCCATCGCTGACAGCTTTTTTCGTATACAAGCAGGGGCATTAAAACACTGGTCGTTATATTATGAATTTTATCCGACCTTGCCGATTACCTACGGGTAGATGCATAAAGCAAAACGATAACTCGCGTTTATTAATTTTAATTTTCCCATCGTATTTTTACTGCCATAGCGTAAATAATGACTTGGTGGATAATTGCGTAAAATGTTGGTGACGTATAAAAAAGTAGGTATTTGTAAGAAGGAAATATAACTTATTTTATTTATTAAATTACCTACAGTTAAATAACAATTTTTAGAAAAGGAATTTTTACCACTTTAACTTCTAGGAAAAATGATTATCAACCTGACACTATCACCATAAAAGCATATAGTTTTTGTATCACCATCTGACTCGGCCACTTGAGACTAATTGGGTGGGTTTTAACAAGTATTGCTTACTGGGACATCAGATACTTTTTAATCCGGACAATCAAACGGTTCTCGCGGAGGTTTTAAAGATTTTAGACGCAGATTTTTTTTAATTCCGGATATATTAACACCGCGATTTTAAGAAGCTATATATTTATACATTACGATGTATTCATTAATTCAGACATATATTTTCCAAGCTTTTTGTAAGGGTTAAAATGCTATTAATCTGTATACGTATAAAAGAGTATAAAGCTTGACTGGAATACTATTACATATTGTTGTCATCATGTCGTGCCGCCATGTTTTGGATCCTGCCAAAATGATGGCCAGTGATTGGTAAACGAAAAATAGCAATAACAATGGACGCCACGAGGACATTGTGAGAAGTTCAGTGATATTTTTGGAAGAAAAGTTTCAGTTTAACTGGCGTATTTGTCTAAGTTTTTACAGATAAGTACCCGAGGGATAAAAATTGACGAAATCGATATTTTGCATCCTGTAGACGATTCTGTTGCAATTTTTGACGACCTCCGTGGCGCAGCGCGTGCGCTGTCGCATTATAAAGTTGGTGATCTTGGGTTTGATTCTATTACTTTTTGTCCGTCTTATACTTTATTTATTATATATATATGGTGGTGTATGTACACCCTACCTACCGTATTCTGTCTTTTGCATCTTTGGTTGCTATGTAGCGATAAGGCGGTCAAATTGAATAACTACCTAATGATTTTGTGTTTTTTTGTGGTGTACAATAAAAAAGTGTATTCATTCATTCATACAGTTGTTATAGTACAGGTTTTCATCACTCGACTAAAAACAAATATTTTCTCTTTATTATGATACCTACTGACAACTGCGTATATATATATTAGATCGAGTGGAATTTTTGTTTTCATGGGAACTAAGACATTTTCCATTTTGCCCGAGCTTTATCGAATTTAATCAAGGATTCACAAATGATGTATGACCCCATATTTAAGTAGTGTTAACCAAAGTTATAGAAAAAAAAACACGGTAGGTAGGTAGGTATTTTATCATTTGACGACCTCCGTGGAGCCGGGAATCGAACCCAGGACCTCAAGGGTTCGATTCCCGGCTCGAACTGGTCTGGTCTGGTCCAACTGGTCTGTGATTTAGCGTTCTGGTGCGATGTCGTGTAGAAACAAATTAGGAGTATGGGTTTACAATACCCCTAACAGGTAACAGCCCGCCACCATCTTAGACCGCATCTAGGGCTAACTAGTGAATAAAAAAATAATCATTTAGGTAGGTCTGGATGTCTGAATGTATAATAGTTTGTAGTCACTCACGCTTAATTAAATAAAATTGTTTTTTAATTACAAATAAGCTTTATTCTTGCGCAGCCATTGTTAATTCGCCATACAGCCTCTCCTTGACTAAGACCTTGACGATTTACCAACCATAAACAGATACATATACACATGTTATTTATATTTATTTACACCAATGGTTATACAAGAGTTATTGTTTTATAATTTGACCTAACTGCGTCGGTACTCGGGTCCTATTTACTCACACGTTACGTTCATAATGCTCCTATAATTCAAATAATCTTTATTCAAATAGTCCTTTAAAAGGCGCTTTTGACGCGTCAATTATTTACAAAGTAGTGATTTGATGGTGATAACTACATTCGTAAACTTAAAACTAAAGCTATGAGGGTTCCACACGCGCCCCGGTCTAAGAAGAAGCCCACAACAAACTTAGCCAGGTAAATTTTCTTTTTGTTATCACCATCTCACATGCCACTTAAAATTATATTAAGAGCTATCTTATTAGAGCAATATTTCACACCTATGCTTGTTTATCATTTACGTAATCCTTTACACTATAGTAGGACTTTTCTTATATAGTAACTTATGAACAACTAAAATTCAATGTACCTATTGTAGACTAGATATTGCGCGTGGATTATTTGTTCGGAACTTTAGTTTTCCATACTTTTGTAGTGCATATCTAACTAATAACGAAAAACTCCCTACCTACCTTGATATAACGTCTTAAAGGGTTAATTTTGCATGAACTTAGGACAGATGTTCATTCTTTTTATTTGCAGGATTTCAAACAATTTGCAAACATCTTTGTCTTGGCACAGATCAAGCAGAATCTCTACTTTTAAACAAGGTGGATGACATCACACATTTATAATTTTGGATGATAAAAAATCTACTGGAGAAATATACAATTTGTAGGTAAATTTTAATTTAAAGCTGATTTATTTTCTTTCAAACTTTCGAAACATTAATATGCTGCATCTTTAAATAGAGTATGGTCATATTTTTATTTCATCATTGCATTAAATGAAAATTTTTAATACAAATAATTTAGTTAGTCACATATCAGGCATTGATGGCTAAACTTTTCTAGTTAGATAGGATAAACAGGACTGCGTGGCTTAGTTGGGGGGCTCGAGTCTGGTTTGGTCGTGGCTAGTTAAAACCCTACCGACAAAGACGTGTCACCAAGCGATTTAGCGCAGATGTCGCATAGAAACCAATTAGGAGTATTGGTCTACCATACCCTTAACAAGTTAACCTGCTACCATCTTAGAATGCACCATCTCTTACATAAGGTGAGATTGCCGTCAAGGGCTAACTTGTATGGATAAAAAAAAAACTTGAGAGGTGTCAAGGGACACCCGGATGGAACGAAGTTCGTTTCGATTAATTAGTAAAGGAATTGTAATAAAATTCTATTTTACTTAAGTCATAATAATATTTTTTTTTATTATTAACAAATATAATGTTATATAAACTTAATCAGTAGGCTCAATTTTGTACTCCATCAGCAATATCCGGAACTTGTGCAGAAACACTGTCAGGATTCATTATTATTAATATTTTTTATTATTTACAAAAAACCTGTATACACTCAACAAAAATAATCGTCGCGACACCACACTGTTCAATGCGAAATAGAAATGAAAATATCTGGCTTGCTTTCTATAAGAGAGAGAGAGAGACAGACAGAGAAACATACGACGCCGCACAGCTTACAATAACAAAATGTGTCGTGACAACTTTTCGTAAGAATTTTTCCGTCTAGCCCCCTTTCACAACGCGCGCGATAAGGAACTTCGTTCCAAAAACTGTGCACGGAATATTCTAGGCTACTTCAAGCCACGGGAATCGGGAAAACAGACAAGTTACAAGTTAAAAATTATATCCTTAAATTTTTATGCACTACGTATTTTCTTTATTGCTTTTCGTGAGAATTGATGTTCAAGCTTCGGAACAATAGCCGCGATGACGTCACCCCTGCGGTTACAGGTAATGGATGGTAATGACAGATAATGGAATACCCACACGAGTTCCGTATTAGAAGATACTGTGGAATATCATCGCTTATTACTTTATCAATTAATACTTATATGTATAATCATTAAGCACAAATGGTGGTCTCATCCTTGGCGATGTTTATACGTTTCTTTTACTCCACTGCGAGGTAGCACTTGAAGGTAGCAAAGAAGCGGTGATAGCCTAGTGGTTAGGGCGTCAGCCTCCTAATCATAGGTCGGCGGTTCGAATCCGGGCACGCACCTCTAACTTTTCGGAGTTATGTGTGTTTTTAAACAATTAAAATGTCACTTGCTCCAACGGTGAAGGAAAACATCGTGAGGAAACCTGCACGCCTGAGTTCTCCAAATGTTCTCAAAGGCGTGTTAAGTTTGCCAATCCGCACATGGCCAGCGTGGTGGACTATGGCACAACCCTTCTCATATTGAGAGGAGACCCGTGCTCTGTAGTGAGCCGGTAATGGATTGATCATGATGAAGGTAGCACTTGAATACTATGTAATGGTACCTACCTACTACACGCTTACGGTCGAAATCAACTATCTATCTAACCCAAATCTGCAGATAGCAGATTGATTTTAGTAGTAGTAGTTTTTTTTTCGGACTGTCTATTAGCTGTGCAACCCTATTGGTTGCCACAGCGTAACCAGGCTGTTTGGCGAGCTTCGGAAAGAAGCTCTGCCAGAAGAAATTTTGAGCCCTAGGACTCGAAGAAACTAAGGGAACGTCTGGATCGTCAATGGATCAGTCGATGAATCAGCCGATCGAACAGTCGATCGATCAGTCGACCGACCAGTCGATCGATCACTCGACCGACCAGTCGATCGATCAGTCGACCGACCAGTCGATCGATCAGTCGAGTTACCAGTCGTTAGATCAGTCGACCGACCAGTCGATCGATCAGTCGATCGATCAGTCGATCGATCAGTCGATCGATCGGTCTATCTATCAGGCGATCGATCATTCGATGGATCAGTCGACCGATCAGTCGACCGACCAGTCGATGGATCAGTCGACCGATCAGTCGACCGACCAGTCGATGGATCAGTCGATCGATCAGTCGATCGATCAGTCGATCGATCAGTCGATCGATCAGTCGATCGATCAGTCGCTTGATCAGATTTACGCAGACGTGAGTGACTTTACCCTTGGTTCTGATAGCGCTGTAGTGGTGATCGCGGCAGATACGATTGGTCGGCGGTGTTCTAAGACACGTTCCGGGACGAGTTCTCCAGTAGAATAATTACACACTTCATCTCGTACCGACTAACATAGGAGTGAGTATCTTAGTTTTTACAGTAATGCTAACTTTTTCCTATTCTTCTTTGTCGACATGGATGCCATTCATTTTATCATGCTATCTGAAGTTTTTAGATTTTTTTTTTTTTTAAACTTGGGCGTAAGTTGGTAGGCTAAGTGCAAAGCCTGGCCCCATGTTTGCCATGACGATTATGTCGCAACGGTCGTTCAATGACATAATGTAAAAACGAGTGAAATAACATTCCAAGTTTACATTGCCTTCGGGAACCGTATGTGTTTTTACATAAATATAAATTCATATTTATTGCACGAAATGTCATTGTCCGACAGCTCTGTAACAAAATTGCAATACAAGATTTAGGTCACCTGATTTCTTTATTATCACAATTTATCAACCATGTTTGAAAAAGTGTCACAGCTATCGATGTCATATTTTATTATGTATGACATTAGATAATAAATGGGTACTGTTCTGTGCTTTAAATATCTTTCTCTTATGAAATTGGAGACCAGCTTTGGTTAAAGAGGTAATAGGTTGAAGATGATGAGTACACAGATGTGGTATGTACTACCGTCGCTCCTCTCCGAAAGAGGAGACCTAAACATATCCTTCATGACACTGACGATCAGATGACTACTGACAACATACTCGTACCACCTACCACACAATCATAGGCTACACACCGTCTCCGCCGGCGAAGACGAGGTCGCCGCTATCGTACGTCATCCGGAAGTGGGCTCCATCCACGGCCTCGGAGACGTACGGACCACTCACCGTCCGACCCCTCCGTTATCCCAAACGTCGCCTAAGCCGAGGTTTGGAATAATGTTTAGGAGGCGCCCTTAGGCAGACGTTCTCTTAGTTTCTTCGAACCCTAGGGCTCAAAATTTCTTCCGGCAGAGCTTCTTTCCGAAGCTCGCCAAACAGCCCAGTTACGCTGTGGCAACCAATAGGGTTAGGCAGGTTAGGTTAGGTTAGGGTGTGGCAATTAATAGACAGTCCGAAAAAAAAAAATAACTACTACTAAAATCAATCTTCTATCTGCAGATTTGCATTAGATAGATAGTTGATTTCGACCGTAAGCGTGTAGTAGGAAGGTACCATCATATAGACAGTCCGAAAAAAAAGTACCACCGTGATGCCGAAAGCATTCCTCGACTAATTACGTATTACTAATGGGGAGTTATTAGCGGTCGCTATTGTATCATGTACGAATTAGCGATTCACTAACTGCTATTGTTGGTGCCTGGTAATGCAGAGCGCAGTTTAGCAGTTATTTTTGCAGCGTTATTTTTACGGGTCACCTGCTGGCCTAGTCAGAAACTTTTTCAACAAGTTGCCAACCCAGTTTGCAGAAAAATTTACACTGAAATCTCGAAACAAATATAGAAAAAGATATCCTACTTCCTACTAATATTATAAACCTAACCTAACCCTTTTATGTAACAAAGTTATTTATTTATTTATTATTAATATACAAGGAATATAATTAATTATACAATAAAGGCACCGAAAAAACCAAAGAGGTTTGTCCTCGGTGCTAATCTGTAACTTAATAAAGTTAATAAAGTTTCTTGGATATATTGAGAGGAGACCCGTGCTCTGTAGTGTGCTGGTAATGGGTTGATCACAATGATGATGATGAGTATAGATTAGATTGTATAAGTATTTTTATCTCATTATAATTACGTTATCTATTATATCAATCAAATGGAAACTTAACTAAATACATTTATTCAAATCACACATCTAACAAGCCCTAGTTGTGTATACTAGCTCGTAGTATTCTTTGTAATCTTGTCTCTGGGCGCATGAATAAGGCGTATTCTATGTAAGCGATGGCAGTTATTTACTGTTGACTGTTGACATACCCTTTTTGCCCTTGGGGCGTAAACGTACCAATTATCCGTTTTGCCCTCCGGGTAAAATGGATAATTAGTACTTTTTGTTTACGCGCATAATTACCTAAGAATTTGTTCTAGTTTTATTATTTTAATGACTACTTTCCAAAGATGTTTTTTTATACATTACAAGATAGGTGGACGGGAATCTCACCTGATGGTCGTGATGATGCAGTCTAAGATGATAGCGAGCTAAACTGTTAAGGGTATGGTAAGCCCATACTTCGAATTGGTTTCTAGGAGACATCGTGCTGGAACGCTAAATCGTTTGGCCACACATGTTTACACTTTGTACCTACAAAGACAAGGGTGGTAACTAGCGACGGCCGAAGCCTCTCACCAGATCAGAGGCGAGCCGGAAATCGAACCCAGGACCTCCAACTTTACAATTCTACAGCGCACGCGCTGGGCTATGGAGGTAGTCGAATTTTTGGATAGATTAAATATATAACAAATTAAAAGAATATGAAAAAAGAATTGTTTTTAAGATTGTGGTTTTATTTTCAGTGCACCTTCACAAAAGGGTCTTGCTAAGCAAAGCGAGAAATATCTATATAATATAAACTAATATTACCTTTCACGATAGTTAGAAAAATGTAGTATATTCCAAGATTTGTTAACACTGCGAGTGTGTTATTTAACATTAATAGTATCATTTAAGTGAATAATACCATAGTTTAACTAGTTTACCTGTATCATTTGTTCTGCCCTTGGCTAGTCAGGACGTTATTATCCCAGCTTGGCCTTCCTTAATGTAGACAGGGAAGCTCTTCTTAACTCGCATATTCTTATCAGTTGGAGATAATTAAAGAAGCCAGCTAAACTGATCTTCCAATTGAAGGAACATTAACCTGCCTTCTTTATTTTATTTGTAACATCTGTTTGTTCCTATGATAAGTCTATTCGAGTAACGGAACGGAACACGAGGTCTTCGCTTTGATTTCTGGGTTGGGCCAAACGCAAGTTTTAGCTTCCTCATAAGGCACAGATTACCCAAGTAACTTTTCTAGTTCAGTCCTAAAATTACGGTCGCGGTTAGTGATAGATGACGAGGAAAACAGGGACAACTGGATGAAATTTTAATATTTTTTTGAAATCCTACTGTCCCAACGGAACTACGCGCATTGTCCTTGTTCATAGATATATTTTTAAGGTCTAAGTCATAAACCAACCAAGTTTAATAATCAATCCAATCCCAACTCTTCAAATAACAGATTGAAATAAGTATATTGTCATTTCCTACTTCCCTGTTGATAACGATTGCGCTACTATATTCAATCTATCTATTTTTTTGGATTAGAATGATTATTAACATCGGTCATATTCCTAACTAAAAATACATACAAGTTTTAAAAATGTAGACTGAACGTTTGTGAGGGCAAATTTCGATATAGAAATGAAATGAAATGAAAATGTATTTGTTGACATATTACAGTGTCCGATAAGGCTGAGACCTTTTGTTAAGTTAAAAACCTGTGTCAGAAGGACTCGCTCGCTCGAATCATAAAATATTCAATATTATTTAAAAAGTTTGTTTTTTTTATCTACTACTACTTTCTAACATGCAGTATGTGTGAGTGCATGTGTGTGCGTGAGTGCGTATATGTTTTTGAGTGTGTGTGTACACACTCAAAAACATATACGCACACTCAAAAACACTCAAAAACACATTTAGGTTGTTAAACACGTTTTGCAGCTGCAAAACTAAAGATAATCTTTAGCTAAAGAATTGTGGGTATATGTATTTTTTAACTAATTAAAATATCACTTGTGTCATTATTTCCAAATTTTTTAGATTTTACTGTCTTTGAATTTACATACATATAATATCTTAATAATATCGTAAGCGGTGATAGCCTAGTGGTAAGGGCGTCAGCCTCCTAATCAGAGGTCGGCGGTTCGAATCCGGGCACGCACCTCTAACTTTTCTGAGTTATGTGCGTTTTTAAATAATTAAAATATCACTTGCTTCAACGGTGAAGGAAAACATCGTGAGGAAACCTGCACGCCTGAGAGTTCTCCATAATGTTCTCAAAGGCGTGTGAAGTCTGCCAATCCGCACATGGCCAGCGTGGTGGACTATGGCCAAACCCTTCTCATATTGAGAGGAGACCCGTGCTCTGTAGTGAGCCGGTAATGGGTTGATCATGATGACTTATACTATCGTATAGAAAATTACTTTAATATCGAATTATTAGTTTATTTTATCACTTGTAAGACAACTTCAGTCATTAACTCATATGTTAGGCCTTTTAACCATTGAGCAATCTTACTTTTAAATAAAATTGACAAATATTTGTATTTGTAAATCTGAATCTCAGTATGGGTTGCACGAAATCCGTTCGTCATATTGAACACCGAAATAGCCGGCCCAACTCCAACCTTGAGGCGCACCGACCAACGCACGTTCATAGTATTATTTATGTGCGGGAGTCAATAAATTGATAAACGGCCGACGTATGCTTCTGCTTGCTGCGTCATCTTATGGGAAAACCAACACATGGACAATGTACTGTTTTTGACAGCTTTGTCCCCCCCCCCCCTCCCTCCCTCCTCGATATCTACGCGGCATGTAGTCATAAACTCTCGAGCCGGAAATTGAAACTGAGATAAAGGGAAACACACTGCGTTGGAAAGTTCGACGTGACTCCTCTTCGGTGCGTTAATATTCCACTGCTGGGCACATGCATAGACACTCAAAAGGTTTGTTGTGGGCTTCTTCTTAGACCGGGGCGCTTGGAACCCTCATAGCTTTAGTTTTAAGTTTACGAATGTAGTTATTACCATAAAATAACTACTATGTAAATTATTGACGCGTCAAAAGTGCCTTTTTAAGGACTATTTGAATAAAGATTATTTTGAATTTGAATTTGGTTTATGATGGAGCATTGACCCACCTCTACTTCCTATTACTTGTAAGTGAAAATAAACGGTATCGACAGCGCGAGGCCACAGAAAAATCCAATTTCAAAAGAGTTTCCTTGAACAACAATGATGAGTCATGACTTTCGAAACAGTCAAGTCGAATTTACAATTCATTTATTTATATATATATATATATATATATATTTTAAAGACTACAAGTTAGCCCTTGATGGCAATCTCATCTGATGGTAAGTGATGATGCAGTCTGAGATAGTAGCGGGCTAACCTGTTAGGGTGTTAACCTGTTAACACACTCTTAATTGGTTTCTACGCGACATCGTGCTGGAACACTGAATCGCTTGGCAAGACGTCTTTTTCGGAATAAATTGATTAAATTTAATTGATTATCTACGCACAGATTCATTATAATTATATAACTTAACGATCTCAAATATTAGTTTTAAAATGCATCTTGAAATATATGATTGTCTTTCTTGAATTCAGATGAAACACCAGAATGGCCGATGACAAAGATTATCCACTGGGATGAAAAACAAACATAAATACCGCTACGTTATTTTGTACATCACCGTAGTCGAGTTCGCAGTTGTAACACATTTGACACGTAAGTTCGATTTTTTTAACTGTCTATCTAATAGATAGAAGTTGGTATAGCTTTGCGGAATTCTATGACATACTTACGATGAACTTCAAGCTTCATCATGATCAACCCATTATCGGCTCACTACAGAGCACGGGTCTCCTCTCAATGTGAGAAGGGTTTGGCCATAGTCCACCACGCTGGCCATGTGCGGATTGGCAGACTTCACACGCCTTGGAGAACATTATGGAGAACTCTCAGGCGTGCAGGTTTCCTCACGATGTTTTCCTTCACCGTTGAAGCAAGTGATATGTTTTTTTTTGGGATTGATTGGTGTGAATTATTATGAGTAGCAACTTCTAATACTGTAGTAGTGTAGTATATAATACTGTAGTGAGTAAGGTGTACTTTATTTGGTGGAAACAGTGGTTGAATTCGTCGCTGTGCCGGCGCTAAAAACTGGATGAGGCGTTTGAGAATAGGCACAGAAGCTTGAACTCCAATTACTGGAATCAATAAAACTTGACAGCGCTACTACTTTGCTTTCCTCAAGCACTTTTCTTTACTTTGCTCCAGACTTCCCGAGTTGAAGAAGTTCCTTTGACATCTTGTAATTGCATCACAGATTCTATCACATTAAAGCCGTTTCTTAAACTTTCAGTATACCTGATAAAGGGTTGATGTCTGTGAATAATACGACATTGAAATTACGACATATACCTGAAGCTTTGTACTTAAAACTTGAGCAGGAAATTGCCGCGGAACTCGGATTTTGCGAGAAACGAGGGACCTACTCTGAAGAACTCTCGATTGATAAACTCCGATGAATTTAATAAACATCCTTGTTATGATTAATAAGAATTGTGAATTAGGAGAGCTTTGCCGACCATTCTTCTGCCACTGATGATAAAATTTTGGATCAGCACATTTGTCAGGACGGACAGGAATAAATACTTGCTATGTTATTTCAATAAGGCACTTTATACGAGAGAGTTATTATGGCTAACATAATGGTCTTCTCGACCGGGAGTCTGGGTGAGCTTCGGTTAGGCCACGTTGCTTGGGCATAGAACGTAAGAACGAAGTTTTGGGTTCTTAAACATTGCCTGAAAATCTAAGGTCTCACGCTTACGGCAATGACCTTGAGTTGATGAAGTATCAGCGATATCATCCAAGTCTAGTGGTGTCAATCTCTTGTATAGTTGTAGTTGTATAATCGATAGTTGGCTGTCATAAGGGTATGTGTTGTAACGGTATGTGTAATTTATAATAGATGTGTCACTGACACCTTATACCTAATATATAATAAAAAAAAATACCACCCCTTCTTAAAACCCCACCGGGTTTTAAGTAGCATATATAAGGAGTCAGGTTTGGCTCCTTTACCAGACTCCCGTTACTAAGCGCAATCTATTGGATTCATCTAAACAATTTGTATAAGTAAAAAACTCGAGGGGTTTACTGGCAGTCATTGAAGTATTTCACCTATCAACTCCCAAGATACCAAATTCTGGTATTGTCATGTCAAGCTACATGGACACAAATATTCAGTTCGATTTAAGTAGTATAAAATTGATTTTAATACATCAAATCATTTCAGTGAAACGGTTGATATTTATTCTAACAATATATATAGTTAGGTACACATGGTGTATCATCATCATCATCATCATCATTAACAACCAAATGACGTCCACTGCTGGACATAGGTCTTTTGTAGGGAGTTCCAATGCTCAATGGTCTTGAGCCGCTTGCTTCCAGCGGCTCCTTGCGATTCGTCTGATGTCGTCTGTCCACCTAGTTGGGGGTCGACCAACGCTACGTTTACCGGTGCGGGGTTGTCATTCCAGCACCTTGGGACCCCAACGTCCATCGGTTCTCCGAGCTATGTGCCACACGGTGTATAGTTTACTATTTTTGTTCAATAAATTTAATCAAAAGCGCCCTGCGTTGAGAAAAAAATATCAAAAAACAACTTAACACTATTTGGAGCAAATCATTAACATAGTATCTCCAAAAAGCTTACGTTTACAAGTTTCAATTTCATTAGAGGCAACTTCTGAAGGTAATTTGGAAGAGTCAATTACATCGGAAGTTCGTTACAAAAACTTCATCCTAGCAAATTTATTAATGCTTGTACGTAAGACACTACGCTTAGATTGATTATGTTCTAAATTAAACCTCGAGATTGGGTCTGCATGACACCTATTACTGCAGCTGGTTCCAGGACATAAATGCTTCTAGCACAAGAGATATTCCTGTGATGAAGTAAGGAGCAATGAGGATATTTTATTAATGTAGTACCGTCCGACCCTTCCGTTATCCCAAACGTCGCCTAAGCCGAGGTTCGGCCTCAAAGGAGGCGCTCTTAGGCAGTCATTCCCTTAGTTTCTTCGAGCCGTAGGGCTAAAAATTTCTTCTGGCAGAGCTTCTTTCCGAAGCTCGCCAAACAGCCCGGTTGCGTTGTGGCAACCAATAGGGTTTGCTTATAGACAGTCTGAAAAAAAAATTAATGTAGAGGTTTTCTAAAAAAACTGTCTCAGTTTTAACCGAGACTAGTTCGTTTTTCCTATACCATCTTTTGCATTTGAATACTTCGAATAGTGTTAAAACACTCTAGTAGCCTTGCGAAATCACTCAAAAGCACAACAATGGTATATCCAATACCTATCAGATCAGTGTTACAATATGTGATTGCCAAAGTAGCGCGTATAAGTAACAGGCGACAATGCAAACAACAATAAGTGTCGTCAGCGCAAATGGAGCATATCCTGGGGCAATTTAGTTGTATTGAGCTGGGCTGAGTTCATACGGCTGCGGCCCGCCACCACGATCTGACTGGTGAGTAGATTCACTTATTAAACCAATTCTGGAAGCCCCACATACCCAGATCAGATTGGTCTAGATTTTTTTATGTGGTTTCAGTAATTTCATCTTTCGCAATAAAACAATTCCTTTGTAAGCTTAATCATCTGTGATTTAAATTTAAAAATCTACAAATTAAACAATGAGAACAAAAGCAAAGAAATCTGTCTGCTCGGATAAATTGGAACTATCGCATTAAAGCAAGAAAACATAATTTACTGTAATCCACGCAAAACAGGCAAACCTGCGCGTTGCGATTTAAAATTTCTTAATTTTTTTTTTTCTGAGGATGCTCCGGTGTCAGAGCGAAATGTGCATTAAGAGTTCTTTCTGGAAGATTTGTATGGTGGTATAAAGATAATAAATTGCACCGTGCAGATTTGCCTGTTTACTAGATTAAAGCTTATAAAGCATAATGTTTGTTGTATGGACCAAGGACTTAAAACAGCAAAGTAAGTCTTTTTTTCTATTAATGTTTCATCTCCATTAGTTTTGAGATATAAAAAATATCATTCAAACAGTTATGTAAAAATGGTTTATATGAGATGTAAATTATGTGAGATGGTGATAAAAAACCCAGCTAAGTTTTTTGTGGGTTTCTTCTTAGACCTGGGCGCGATTTGAACCCTCTTAGCTTTAGTTTTACGTTGTCGATTGTAGTTATCACCATCACTTCACGAACATAAATAATTAAATGAACGATTATAGATGTCTGTTTATGTGAATTTAGTTGTTTTTGATATTGTTTTTTTTTTTTTGTTTTTTTTTTCCAAAATTTGTTTTACTTACAGCAATCGTGTGTTTGTCTTTATGGTTCTTTATTTAAGAGTTCAACAGTGAACATGTCACCCTCATGACTTTCTACTTTACAATGATATTTATTGCTAACCCTATTTTTCTCTTCAGTTACGTAATTTTTTTTGTATTAGCTGATGTCTATGACTCTGTCTGCGTAGATTAAGGGTTTTAAAAAAAGCAACGTGGCATAAAGTCAGTTAATGGATGGGTGATAGTTAGTTTTTTTAATGGATTTTCACTACTATACTAAGGATAGTCTAATGTCGAATAACACTTTCTAAACTTAGGAGTTTTCTTGAACAGTAAATCATTACTTTCAACAAACCATTTTCATTAATGCATTGAGTTGTTATAAAAGGATTTGCTTTTTCACGACATTAAGGATTTGAGTTTCACTAAAGATAAGCGAATAAGAATATGTGTCAGCTTTGGGTATTCGGGCAATGTTAACATCTCTCAAAAACAGTAAAGACAAAGCCAGTAAAGTAATTGATACGAGTAAAATGTGAAAGCTAAATATTTGCCATTTTCTAGCAGAAATTTGATCGTAGATATTTCGACTTCTATATTTGATCTGCATATATGAAATGAAGCATAGGTTAAACTGAGTTCTAGATTATTTAGCAGTACATTAATTATTCATTCACCATAATTATACGTGATTTTGTTCTATAACCTTATATAGGTTAGGGAGTTTAATAGCAAATGAATTCTTATGAATATGATATATTGAAATATACTGATTAATAATGGTCTTCCAGTGGAAATTCGACCGATATTTTATAGGTATTCCAAAAGTTACCTTTGTGCACTCCTTCTCCATAATATTATATAATTTGACTTAGCCAGATCTTGCACTCCTGCATCTGAGTAAGTCCACGCTCATTATTCTTAAAAAGCAGTACAATGTTTTTTCTATATATTTATAAAAGTTTTTAAATAATAATCCTTATTTCGGTCATCTACAATAATAAAGCAGTCAGTTATGGCATATAGTAATTCATGTTAAATATATAACAGACATATATAACAGTTGTAAGAGTGTCTCCTGCTATTATGTTTTTAACGATGAGATTCATTCGTCATTATTTCTCATAAATATGTAACTGTACCAATTAGTATGTTGTTTTATTCTCCTATGTTTGTATTCCTATGTTGTTTTATTCTCCCTCTTCTCATTATTTTGTATAACGTGCTTCGTAACATGTGATCATTATTAATTTGTTTTGTTTGTATGAAACTTGTAGACGTTTTACCGTCACTGATATCTTCCGCATTTGTGGTTCTGTTGTAAAAACAAAAATTTATGAGACAAAACGTTTTTCGAATTTCTGAGGTGTTGCCAATTAGCTTTTATATTGGTTGCAAAGGATAAAAATCTGCGTAAGGTAGAAACTCCTTTGAGATTTACAACAAGGACGCAATGTTGCTTGTTTTATTAGTTTTTATGTAGGTACTCGTACTTCGGCGAGTTTGCTCGGAAGATTCATAATCTTATTTCTCTCGTATCCTTGTAGCCACCGTGAGTGTAGACACATAATATATGATTGACATTCAATCACGAACGAAATGTTTTAAATCTGAGTTTGTTATACGTCTTGGCATCTATTTTTGTGACCGCGTATCAATGAAGTGCTAGTATAAGAAAGAGTGAATGGGCATTTTATTTTTTATTTTTATTTATTCTTTATTTGTACACCACAACAAAAATAGAAATAATAAGGAAACAAAATAAAGAAGAAGCAGGATACAAAAGGCGGCCTTATCGCTTAGTAGGATAATCTCGATCTCTGCCAGGCAACCTTAGGATTAGGAAAAGATAAAGAAGAAAGTAGGTGGCGTAATATAAACAAAAAAACCTACATACAAATAACTAAATACTAATACATAAACCAGATTACATAAATAACACAATATAGTAATAAATATTTAATAAATATACTAATATATACCTTATAAAAATATATAAAAAAAAAAAACATGAAATGATATAAAAATAAAAGTCGTCATTTTTGAGAAATGTAATGAAACTTGACGGCATTTTTAAAAACAGTGAGAGACTTTGACTGTTTGAAGGGAGCGCGTTCCACAATACGATTGCCTGCACTGTAAATGAATGCTTATAAAATTTCGTTCTATGAAACGGCATGCTCAAAGTCAGCGCACGACATGATCTCTGGTCTGACTGCTCACCAAGAAATCATTTTCTAGGCAAGGCGCTCTAATCTAGGTTGTATCATTGCTTGCCATCAGGCATAGCGCAACAAGCTTTTGGGTTATGGGTTATATAAAAGGAAAAAGTTTTATTGGCACAGATAAGGATACTATCATATGGTAATCTTTATTTAGTGATCGATTATTTGCTTCGTATTATATAAATTTATAAGTGTATCCAATTTCTTACTTAGATTAACAAATTTTGAGACATAGAAAAATAAATGAAAATTATGTGGAAGCAACATTTTTTCGTAATGTCATGTCATGTCAAAACCAGCTTGATATAAATAGTATAGCCTTAAATGAGATTTTATCACAAGTTTATACAAAATAAGCTGTGATAGCCTAGTGGTTAGGCCACCACTTAATCAGAGGTCGGGGTTTCGAACCCGGGCACGCCTTTAACTTTTCAGAGTTATGTGCGTTTTTCAACTATTAAAATATCACTTGCTTCAACGGTGAAGGAAAACATCGTGAGGAAACCTGCACGCCTGAGAGTTCTCCGTAATGTTTTCAAAGGCGTGTGAAGTCTGCCAATCCGCACATGGCCAGCGTAGTGATTATGGCCAAACCCTTCTCATACTGAGAGGAGACTCGTGGTCTATAGTCAGCCGGCAATGGGTTGATCATGATGATGATATAATATATGTATATGCGGAGACTAGTTGTACCCCGCCTTAATTTGACGACCTTCGTGGCGCAGCGAGTGCGCTGTCGCACCACTAAGTTGGAGGTCCTGGGTTCGATTCCCGGCTCGAGTCTGGTCTGCTAGGAGGCTTTGGCCGTGGCTAGTTACCACCCTACCGATAAAGACGTGATTTAGCGTTTCGGCACGATGTCGCATTTAAACCAATTATGAGTATGGGTTTACCTTTCCCCTAACAAGATAGCCCGCTACCATCTTAGGGGTTAACTTGTAGTGTATAAAAAATTAAAAAAAAATATATATTTTCATACTTTTTTAATGCAATTCTGTTGGTTGCTAAAACAAAAAAGAATGAATATAATCGTTTTGAATCAAACATTGATATTATTATTTTTTACAGTTAGATCGTCGAGAAGATGAACGCCCTTCAAGCCGGCGTGTTGGCCAGCCTGTGTGTTCTCTCCCACTGCCTGCCACCGGATAAGGTAGGTTACTTGCCCATCTACCTCGTTAACGTGACGTTGTTAAACATCTATTTTGACGCGCCGCCGGCTGATTTGTTAAGGCGGTGCAGACAGGATGAATAAATACGAACGAGAGATCAAATATATATATATTATATTTTAAGTATGTTTATTTATTTATATATATTATATCATATCATATATATAAATATGTGTTATTTTATTATTATTATATATTTTTTTTCTTTTTTCAAATTATCTATAGTATATTTTTGTATGTAGTTTAAAATACCTTGTTTGACCTATCCCACTTTATAAATTCACCTTACTCACATCTAAGGGTAGCTGGAAGAGATCTCTTATAGAGATAAGCTTTCCTTTGTATACTTTTATACTTGTGTTTGATATCACAAATTTGGTACATAAATAATAAAAATAAAATAAATAAAAATAAAATAAAGTTCCTTGAAAGATAAACACCAATACCTACCAATACCTGCATCAGTTTCGTGCATATGTAATGCAAATAATATGATTGCTGCGAGCGCTGCAGTGGTAGGTCCCGGATTCGATTCCCGATTTGATTTCGATTCGGCTACGATTTTGCTTTCCGGTATTTTTTTTATACACTACAATTTAGCCTTTGACGGCAATCTCACTTGATGGTAAGTGATGATGCAGTCAAAGATGGTAGCGTGCTAATCTGTTAGGGGTATGGTAACCCCACACTCCTAATTGGTTTCTACGCGACATCGTGCAGTAACGCTAAATCGTTGGCGACAGGTCTTTGTCGGTCGGGTGGTAACTAGACGCCGTGGCCATCAGAGCAGACTCGAGCCGGGAATCGAACCCAGGACCTCCAACTTCATAATGCGACAGCGCGCGCGCTGTGCCACGGAGGTCGTCAACCTCATTATTAAGTAATACACTGGTTTTCTAGCACTTCGCCAAGTGATGATAGTGTAGTGAGATGGAAATTAATTATAGGTGAAAATCATTTTTATTTATTTATTGGGAACAAAATACATGAAAAAACAGTATATAAAAAATAACCTTGTTAACTGCATTAGTAAAAACTGGGTTGCAGTTAACAGGCCCTCATTTCCGAGACACATTATTTTATACAAGACAAAAGTTACAACGGTTTGTGCCTAATACAAACTCAAAAACTTATCACGCAATTAATTCATTAGTGTGTGTATTTATATGTGTGTGTGTGTGTGTGCGTGTGTGTGTGTATGTATGTGTCTCTGTGTATAAATGCTATTGGTAACTTTCAATGGCTCTTCTGTATCAGAGTATTTATTTATTTATTTATTTAAAAGGGAACTCTAACAATATACATATCATACACTCGCCACTTAATTACACACTATTACACACACTGATACGTATATCAATAATAAGTGTACGCAACATTTACAATGCGCCAAGTAAACATTACGTTACAACAGATGTAAGAACAACAAAAAAAAAGCAATAAACCTAATTAAATACAAGTAAATTAAAACATAATTAAATTAATTAAAATAAGAAATAAAAAATAAAAAAGAAAGGAAATGTTCTAAACAAACAATTAAAAGTTAAACATGGGATAAATGGTCAGTCAGTTTTTTCTTGAAAGTAATAGAAAGTATGTAAGGTTTTTGAGCCAGTTACTAATAATCGTCTTGCACTGTTTTATCGCCATGTGATTTATATGCAGTATTTTATCAATACCATTATACGGCTAGCATGGACAGATTTTAAATTGATTTTGCCTTATCAATTCATGTATCCCAAGCATTAGTGTCGCGTATCTCGACGTGATCCGACCTTTGCTAGAGTAATGACATTATGAGTGCGCTGAATATGATCCTAAAAGCGATCTCCCCGAGGATAGAAGCTTAGGCGTAATACGTTTATTAGCTGTAGCCTGTATCAAGTTGGTGAAAAGAGTTGCCAACGGTTATTTAGTGAATACCGATTTTTTATACACTTCATTACTTGTCAAGTTTGAAAACAGAATAGTCTTCAGTTTTAAACTAAAGTCTCATACAAGTAAACATCGAACCTCCATTATTTAAAGAGTTTTTAATTCTTATCTTTTTTTTATCTTTTTCTTGATTTCGGAACGGCATTCTAAACCCTAGCCAGAAAAAGGCGGGAGACTTCGTATATGGCGGTCGCGGTTTTTTCACGCTTTTCTTGAATTAATGTTTGTTGGCTAATTTGAAAAGGACTGGTGTTGGTTGTGTCGTGGACAGTTTTGGTGTCGTTTGTGTAGTGGCTGGTTTTTTGAATGGTTAACAGGTATTGATTTGGGAAAGGTTTGAGGGAGCCGCGTCCACAAAGTGCGAAGTTTCCCGCCACATCTCCCTAACTTCTACATTGCTATCAACTTGACATTGGCTAATCTGTGCAAAGCCATAAAAAGAGAGAACTAATAATAAGCCCTAGCCTTGGTTAAACTGTTTGCGTGTTCTTTGTGCGATGTTTTGACGATACATGGCGAAAAACCTGTTCAGTTAGGTGCCCTGATAGAATAAGAATCGGGTGAAAACATATTTATCTTATTCTAGCCTATATTACAATGTTACCGCCAAATAGTAAGTCGGGTACATACAAGACATAACTATCGTGATATACGCGAATGGCTTAATGCAAGTTAGTCTCGCATATTATTTGAGGCGACTGGGGTACCGTGGCAGTTTTCTCGCAGCCAAAAAATATTTCTTCGTATACCGTTACCGGCTTCCTATTAAATAAATAAATAAATACCTGCTCATACCAGCGTCGTGAAAACAATAGCCGAAAAAAATGTTAGATGTTGGATTTTTCTGTTAAGAGTTAAGTTGATTTTCAGTTCTATCCCGGAGTTAGCATGGATTTATTTTACGATGCTGATAATTTTGTTGCTGGGCTCTGTTAGAACAGTGCGCTAGCCATTTAACATTTGGCCCTGAAAACACCCCGACCTAAGCGCTCCTCTCCGAAAGAGAAGAAGCATATCCTTCACGACCGTGACGATCAGATAAAAATGACTACATACTTGTACAACCTATCACACAATCATACGCTACACACCGTCTTCGCAGGAGAAGACGAGGTCCCCGCTATTTTACGTCATCCGGACGTGGGCTCCATCCACGGCCTCGGAGACGTACGGACCACTCACCGTCCGATCCCCCCGTTATCCCAAACATCGCCTAAGCCGAGCTTCGGCTTCACTGGAGGCGCCCTTAGGCAGACGTTCCCTTAGTTTCTTCGAGCCCTAGGGCTCAAAATTTCTTCTGGCCGAGCTTCGGAAAGAAGCTCGTCAAACAGCCCGGTTACGCTGTCGCAACCAATAGGGTTAGCACAGCTAATAGTCAGTCCGAAAAAAAAGCCCTGGCAAGCGGCAGTATGCCTTAATGTTGGAATGTAATCTTCCATAGTAGTAGTAGTAGTAGTATCTGAAAACTAAAACGCATTTTTGATTACAAGCACTTATATATGACAGTGCTCTCATATGAGATCTTTTCCAGCTACCCTCAAACTTAAAAATAATTCAGCACATTGAATAATAACTGAAGGTATAGAGAGACAGATGTTTGAATTATTGGGCTGATTAGGTGTGTCTTATATCCAACAGATGCAACTGTTTCACATCATTAAAACAAGGAGCATAGACCTGAACAATGCGCATGGTCTGACGATAGAGAGCAGACTGGACAAGTCCGTGGAGCCCACCGGATACCGGCTAGAAATTGAGCCTTACTTAGAAGACGCACTGTTCAAAGGTAATACTATCTTCTTCTTTTCGCGCCTCTCCACTACTGATTGTGCACATCTTGGCGTATAAAGTTCTGTACTACGCCACTGGAAATTTCAGCAGCGGTTAAACTTGCTCTGATTATTCCTAAGCCACGTCTTATTTCCTCTACAGGCGTCTCTTTACCTAACATGATAATACGAAGGAGACGTTAACGATTATTATTGAGAACATATCCTTGAGATGCCTTAAGCGTTCTTCATTGGACAGTCTTAATAAGTACCTGCTGATATCAGCGTCGTGAAACGATAACCGAAAAAATGTTAATGTTGGCTTTTTCTGTTAAGAGTTAAGTTGATTTTGAATTATAATCCGGAGTTAGCATGGATTTATTTAACTGCCGTGTATAGTAATAATCAAAATATTTATTTCACCAAAAACACAGTTACACAGTTTTACATATTCCGATGGTACCCACACTAGGTTACATTATTTCGCTTAAACAGTTAAAATACTGACGCTTGGTTGCTTAACTATATTTTTGTTGCAAAAAAATAAATATTTATATATATCCCAATAAGATGTATGAGTAGGAGTCTAGTGTCTTTTGTTTTCCCACTACTGGGTGAAGATGATGACTTAACAATGATGATGTGATGATAACGATTATAACTTTAGGTCACGTGAGCATCAACGTTACTTGGCTGGAAAATACTAACACAGTCAGCGTTCACTGCGCACACGAGCTGGAAATCACCGAGTCGGAAGTCAAGGCCTGCATACCGAGTGACTCGTAAGTCCTGTACCCTAAGATTAAAGCTGTGATCAGTAAAATGTACCTTAAGTTTTGGCGGATTTACGATACGAACGAAATAAAGTTATGTATCGGACAGCGGTGATAGCCTAGTGGTTAGGGCGTCAGCCTCTTAATCAGAGGTCGGCGGTTCGAATCCGGGCACGTACCTCTAACTTCTCATATTGAGAGGAGATCTGTGCGCTTTAGTGAGCCGGTAATAGGTTGATCATGATATACATGATACGAAGCCTGTAGGGCTAACATGCGCGCCGCAAGATATTTTTCTTATTACTCAACTTTTTGCACTATCCCGCTTTCTTTTAATTAACTGGATTCTTTCACAAAGGGCGGTCTGGAGGAGATCGCTTTAAGGGACAAGACCGCCTTTGTGCATTATTTTTCATTCTGTTCTGTAGTTTTAATTCTTTTATTTTTGTGTTGTAAATATTCTATCTACATGAAAGGAAGTTAAAGAAAGTTTTTGATTAAGTTTCACTTCACATAATGCGTGTACCATTTACATCGGAAATTACAGTTTAGGATTTGACATTTTTGAAATCGGTGTATCTAAGCAGAACACCTATCTACTAAGCCACATTACTTGCAACTTTTCCAGCCCCCATGAGTTTTCCAGCCCCTTCACGATGCGTTACTATTCGTTAACATGCTAAATACGTACGCAGCGCTTGGAAGACTTAAAAAAAAATATATTTAATTACATATTTAATTAAAAATATAAAAGTTACAACTAATTTCTTATATTTTAACTAGCCTAGTGTTCTTTCCGAAGTTAAGAAAAGAATTGTCACAAAATGCTAATTTAACTTATTACGAAACATATATCGCGACCTAAATTGCTGTTTGGCTGCATTAGTGGGGTCGTGCAACGTCTGCAAACTTCTGCCTCCCTTGTGCTCCATGCTTGTGCTTGTGCATGGAGCACAAGGGAGGCACCGGTGCGTTCCTAGGAGATCCCGGAGCCTCCCACTGTTTTATGCTGATGGTGGCCACCGAGGGGGTTTCAGTGGGTAAAAATCCCACATAACCCGAGCTTTTCCCCAAAGCAATAGTCGGGTATCTCACTAGGAGATTTCCCCCCGTAAACAAAAAAAAAAAAGGGGCTGCGATATGTAATTCCTTCACCCCTAAAATCCCTGAATTCTAAAAAAGGGTAGGACAACTTATAAGTTATCAGTTGTGGGTGCCTGTTAATGTTGCTTAAACTGTCAAAACATGTCGACTGTCAGGCACTATTTGACATTAAAGACCTAAGTACAGTGGAACAACTCGATCCTAAAGCCGTTAAATGAAAACAATCGTGTGTAGTTAAGATTTTTATGTTATTAATTACCCGATTAGAAGCAAAATAATATTTCATAATCATAATCAACCCATTGCCGGCTCACTACAGAGCTCGGGTCTCCTCTCTATGTGAAAAGGGTTTGGCCATAGTCCACCACGCTGGCCATGTGCGGATTGGCAGACTTCACAAGCTTTTGAGAACATTATGGAGAACTCCCAGGCATACAGATTTCCTGACGATGTTTTTCTTTACCGTTTAAGCAAGTGATAATTTAATTGCTTAAAAACGCACATAACTCCGAAAAGTTAGAGGTGCGTGCCCGGGTTTGAACCCCGACCTCTAATTAGGAGGCGGACGTCCTAACCACTGGGCTATCACAGCTTCCAAAACTAATTTCTTGACAAAATATTTAATCCATACAAATATTACCGTCCCTATGTAACAGGAAAGTACCTCAGAAGATTGCAATAAAGAAAACATCGATGGACCCAAGGAAGCCGATTTATACTATGCGATTGGAGAAGTCGGTGCCCAAATCCACAGTGGGCTATTTGAACTTCAGCTTCAAGGGGAACATGCAGACTGGGAATACGGAGGCTTTCTTCAAAACAACTTATATAACGGAGCAAGATGTTGAAAGGTAAAGATTTATATATTTTGTATTTTTTCCTTCTCCACATCTTCTGTTATTGGTTCTCTGTCACTTCTATTGGTATATATAACTAAATTCTAAAATTTTCGAATCAAATCAAATCAAAATAGTTTTATTCACATAAACCTATGACAGGTAATTATGAATCATTTATATACATCACTTTTTTCATTATTTCTATTCGTGAAATGATGGTGATAACTACACTCGCCAAATTAAAACTAAAGCTAAGAGGGTTCAAATCGCACCCAGGTCTAAGAAGAAACCCACAACAAACTTAGTCTGATTTTTTTTGGTATCACCATCTCACATAATCAATAATAAATTATGGTACCTGGAGATAGAGCAATTCACACCCAAGATTTTTATTGTTTATATAATCGTTAATAGCGTTAATGATGTTTCAGCTTTCGTTTTATAAATACTTTGAAATTATAGATAGACATATGCAAGATATGAATAGGTAATTTATTAGAAAATAAAATACAATTTCCTTTGAAAGACTTACTAATTTTATGCAGCCTAAACGGTCTTACAAATTAATAATGTAAGAATATGATGCAAGTATATGTCTTACTTTAGTTATATGACTTTTGAGTTCTTAATCGTCTATCTTGCATGAACATCGCCATATGCGTTGTTGCCATAAGATAAAAAGCTGTGATAGCCTAGTAGTCTAGGGTCGATCCCGGACCTCTAACTTTTCGGAGTTATGTGCGTTTAAGCAATTAAAATAACACTTGATTCAAAGGTGAAGGAAAACATCGTGAGCAAACCTGCACGCCTGAGAGTTCGCCATAATGTTCTCAAAGGCGTGTGAAGTCTACCAATCCAATTCAGCGTGGTGGACTATGGCCTAACCCTTCTCGTATTAAGAGAAGACGCGTGCTCGGTAGTGAGCCCGCGATGGGTTGATCATGTTAATGTTACATAAAATATTTTTTGTTATAGACGAAGTAAGACTAAGTACATTTGCAAACTTAAAAAAAAGTATGATCTACATATAGTGTGTGGATTGATGGTGGATTGTGGAAGGATGTTGGTGTTTTTTTTTTTTCTCCGTCATCACAGGGCGTTATCGGCAGGGTGTCCTGTTTCATGAAAAGATACCTTGTTTTGCTTCATTTTAAAATTAAATCAATACATTTAAATATTTTAGATTTACATTTAAACTTTAAGCAATTAAAACTTTAAAACATTTAAAACAATTGGCATAAACAATTAAATTAATTTAAAACCCACAATAATTAGCGCAATAAAGCAGTTTTTTTTTTAAAGGTCTAGAATTAATTAAAACAATAAAATCACTAATGGATGTTGGTGTTAGTTCCTAGGCCCTCTGCTTTTTCTAGTAAAAGAGTGTTTTCAGGATGGTAGCCGGCACTCAACTCCGTCCAACTAACGCGCGGAAGATGTTCCCGTGTTTCGACGAGCCCGGTTTCAAGACACCATTCGAAGTGAGCGTAGTTCGACCGAGGACCATGCTCGCTCTGAGCAATATGCCTGTTGCGAGGACCGAGGATATGTAAGTTTATTTACAATTCTTTTTTTTTATACACTACAAGTTAGAGCTACAAGACGGCTATCTCACCTGTTGGTAAGTGATGATACAGTCTATCATGGTAGCGGGCTAACCTGTTGGTATGGTAAACCCACACTCCTAAATGGTTTCTACGCGACATCGTGCCGGAACGCTAAATCGCTTGGCGACACGTCTTTGTCGGTAGGGTGGTAACTAGCCACGGCCGAAGCCTCCCACCAGACCAGACTCGAGGCGGGAATCGAACCCAGGACCTCCAACTTTATAATTCGACAGCGCACGCACTGCGCCACGGAATTCTCAATATAATAGGAGGCAAGAGAGTCTCGTCCCTTACTAAGCTTTAATTATATCACCCAATGCCGACACGTCTCCAAATAAACAAAATGGAACTTTGGAAACTGACGTTTTGCCAGTTGATTTTTTAAGCCCGAAAAAAACGCTGTCTAAGTGGGGGCCAAGATCCAGTTTGTAAACATAAATTTGACCTAAGTAAATACTATTATTATTACAAATGAACATTGGATCACTTAAATAAACGCACTTATTCGGATCAGTGGAAATGGAACTTACTGTCGTTTGGATCGGCAACGGAAAAACTTGGTTTTACAAGATATTTTGTATTCATATTAATATATTTTATAGCAATGGCGAACCAAATGCAGTGTGGGACCACTTCGAGAGGACGCCTCCCATGTCGACGTTCACGCTCGGCCTAGTCATTGCCGATCTGAAGCAGCTGGGGGAGTCTATGTTATACAAGGATGATAATGGAAATGATATTGGTAAGGAATCTAAGTTTATTGGTTGAATGTGTACTGTTAGATATAGGTATTTTGTAGAGATTACCAACAGTCTCGATGTTGTGTGAGTGTGTGAGGCTTGGAGGAGATAGGATTTTGCTGCGCGACCGAACTGAAAAAAATGTGATAGTAAAACCGTAAGAAAATGTCCGTGGAATGAAACCGTTAAATGAGACACGTGCGCAGGCGCGACAGTCGTATACACAAGCGAGTAGTGTATAATACCTTTCTCTTTCTCCCTCTTTAATTATTTCTATTTCTATGTAATTTTATGTTGTCAAACAAATATAAAGAGACATATTTTGTTATTTTAGTTGATAATCAAATTATCAACTTCAAATTGCGATTTTTTTTTATTTTACGTAATTTATTATTTCCTAAAATACTGAATTTCCTAAATACTTTCCTATACTGAAATAAAAACTAATCAGCAAAATTTAAGAGAAAAATCAAGAAACCTACATAAAATTGACCATTTTTTTTTTTTTTTTTTTTTTTTCCCGCTGGGAAATGCTTTTACGCATCCCCTCCGGAGGCGACGCAGGCAAGACTGCGCCGCTTCCGACGGGGTATGTGGGACTCCCCGGCGGCCAGGCTGGCGACCAGAATACCCACTAAAACCCAGCGATGCTCCTTCGCGTCGCCTGGTGGCTGGGTCACGGGAACACTGATGCACTCGACCGCGGCCCAGCCAGACATAAAATTTGAGCATGATTTTTTTTTTGCAAACTGTCGATTCTACATTAGCCGAAGGAATTTCGTTCCTACCTGGTGTCCCATGACATCACATATTTTCTATTTTTTTTTTTTACTAGTAGTTGGATGCGTTAGCCCTGACGGCGGTTAGTGATGATGCCGCCTGAGATGGAAGCAGGCTAACCTTTTAGGGGTATGGTAATCCTAAACTCCTGATTAGTATGTACGCGACATCGTGACGGAAAGCTTAATCTCTTGGCGATACGTCTTTGTCCATAATATGGCACTAGCTTCGGCCAAAGCCTCTCAAAACAGATTTGAGCCCTGAATCGAAACAAGAACCTCCAACCTTATAATGCGACAGCGCACACACTGCACCACTCAGGTCTTGCGGTAGGTTTACCAATCCTGTAGTAACGAAGTGGCAAAACAAAATCCATTGGTTGCCTGAGCTATGTGCCACGCTTACCGCACCTCCTGAGAGCTTTTATCTAGTGACCAGTTTATCGACAAAAGCCTGCCATGAGTGATTAAGCTTACGATACGAAGTCGAGTGCAATCTGTTTAGGAGTATGGCTATAATGAAACTCTCACACCCCAAACAGGTAAACCCGCTACCATCTTCTACATCACTTACCAAGAGTGATTACAGTCAAGTTCTGACAGTCAGTCATTTTTATGTCTTATATCTAGTCCTACATACTAGAGCACGACGACCTTAGTAGCGCAGTGCGTGCGCTGTTGCATTTAAGTCGGAGGTTCTGGGTTCGATTCCCGGCTCGAGTCTGGTCTGGTGGGAGGCTTCGGCCGTGGCGAGTTACCACCCTATCGACAAAAAACGTGTCGCCAAGTGATTTAGCGTTCCGGCACGATGTCGCATAGAAACCAAATAGGAGTGTGGGTTTACCATACCCCTAACAGGTTAGCCCGCTACCATCTTAGACTGCATCATCACTTACCATCAGGTGAGCCGTCAAGGGCTAACTTCTAGTGTATAAAAAAAAAGTACAATACCGTCTTTAATTATCAATAGCATTATAACATTAGCCCTAGTTTTTAATTGTTGCTGTACTTACCTACTTAATTATCTACTCTTTCCTTTTCAAATGCTCCCACTTCTGAGTAACACCGATAGTATATGAATGTTTCCTGGTTGTCATTTTTCCTGTTCCAGCTACTTTCCTTTCTTTTTTTATATAATTAAAAAACATATAAATTATTTCTACGAGAAATGTATACCAACTTCTTACTCTTGACTTTTAACTGCCGAAGATTTCGCCGATTCAATCTCAGCACCGGAGTGTACAAAGTTCTAAAACGAGTGGCTATGGGCCCATAAAGTTTATGATAACTTTCCCCATTTTGCGGCGAAATTGCGCCCTCGACTGAACAAAGAGTAACGACGTTCGTTTATGGCTGATACATCGGGGTCCCGAGGTTTTTGGACTTTGACTTCCATCACGGATCATAAATTATGTCATAGTAGTACTTTCGATGGATTTTTTTGAAATATACACATATTAGTATGCCTACGATGTAGATAGATGATATGGATCTGATGTTAAGTGTTAACGCCAATGAGCATCTGAAGCACCAGAGGAGCTACCGATACGTCACCAGCCTAACCCATCTAATTCTTCTTCTTATTCGTTCACTCTTGGCAGAGTGGTCGTGGTTATGATTTGGCCTTCACAGCAGCTTTTACGATCTCCCTCCAGCGATTTCTGTTCGTAGCATCCCGGAAGCACTCGGAGATCCATAAATCTGTAGCTGAACGGATTGAGTCCGTCCACCTAGTAGGGGAGCGACCACGTGGACGTGTGCCCTCGACTCGACCTTGTACCACGAGATGTTCGATGGTACCGGTCTTCCTGGTTATCTAATTGGCTTATACTTAACACGGTTCCGGTATGAGCCGGAACGTTGAATCGCTTGGCGGTATGTTGCCAGTAGGGTGGGTGGTAACTAACCTACCAAAACCTCCTACCAAACCAAACCAGACTCGAGCCAATATCTAACCCAGGACCACCCATTTTATATAATGACAGCTGCGCAACGGACGTGGTCAAACGACGTTTATTTGAATATAGGCATTTCTAATCAAGGTTATAAAGAATTGCCTATATTCAAATAAAACTACAGATGACCAAGAAGGGAAGCTGTAGAATTTTTCTTATCAAGTAACACGATTCATTCCCATTTACGTTTCTTATTACAGTTGACCAAAATCGTCCGCGTTTGCGACCAAACTCCTAACGACAGAATCTGAATTTGATCATAAAACCGACCCCGTTCTTTACGTTTATCGTTTATCGGAATTTTATTACTGAAGTTTATTCCGCTTAACCAGATAGCAATTTAAGTTGAATTAGATTAGTTATATATTTATGCTCCGAGATGCTAATTAAAAGTAAAACACTTTACAACTTTGCTTAGTTAAGAATTCTTCTATATCAAATAGAAGTAATGAAAAACAATAAATATATTTTATTCAAACTTAATTACCTGGGTTAACTAGTAAAACATATCAATAGAAGGTGAACGTTACTTTGTGATACTTCATGAAATATAATGAATATTAAGCCAGCGAAAAATAGGCAAAACTGCACAGCGTTCTTACTCTGTTATATCTTCAATTCTTATACAATACTCCACACAGATCTTCTAGAATTCTCCCACAACACACACATCCCACATCGTCAGGAACCGGTTACTTCATAACGCACAATAGATTGGTGCAGATTTTGTCAAAGAATGGCGAAAGCTTGGTAAAAATTAAAAAAAAAAAAAATAAGGGACAACGCTATCAGACTGTACGGCCTACTTTTTTTTTTATCTACTACAAGTTAGCCCTTGACGGCAACCTCACCAGATGGTAAGTGATCATGCAGTCTAAGATGGTAGCGGGCTATCCGGTTAGGTGTATGGTAAACCCATATCCTAATTGGTTTCTACGCGACATCGTATCGGAACGCTAAATCGCTAGACCAGACTGACCACCAGACTAGACTCGAGCCGGGACCTCCGACTTTTATAATGCACAGCGCACGCACTGCGCCACGGAGGTCGTCAAATTTGGTCGTCACGGAGGTGATCTCTGGATCAATAATTTAAAAAGACTATCAACGACAAAACAAACGCCGTTTTAACAGGTTAATCATTAACATGTTTTGTTCTTTTCCATAGAACTCCGCGTGTTGGGTCGACCCGAGTACTTGCAAGCATTGGAAGGTGTCGACAAAAAAGTACTACGAGTGTTCACTCAGGTGGCCCGCCTCTGGCAAGTGCCTTTACCTATTAGACGACTAGACATCGTAGCTCTGCCCAACTACCAAGGAGTGAAGCCTGCTGATAATTGGGGGCTGATCGTTTTTAAGTAAGTGGAAAAACTTAAAAGCCTGCGATTTATAAAGTACATTCAAAATTTAGGATTCTAAATGCAGAAACGCTCGATGCTTTCGGCATTGCTCGAGGCATATTCCGGTGTCCGTAACTTAATCCATTATTATTTAATCCACAAGGGAGAGTGATCTAAGCAACCGCGGTTACCTGCAACTGGCGCAAGAAATCTCGTACCAGTGGCTGGGTGCATTGGCGACACCTGCCTGGTGGTCAGACGCTCACATCAACAAGGCACTGGTTGGATACATGGCTGCGGCGGTCGCTTACACGGTACTACCATTACAAGCACTAATGAAAAAAATCTTTATTGTGTTTCAAATTTACAGAGAAATCTTAAATTTTATAAAAGATAACATCAGTATTAAATGAAAAACTGTGTGTGACACAGTTTTACACAGACATTAACGCCCAACTCTGGGGATTTCTGTGGACCTTAAAATTAAATATTTAATTTATTTAATAAGTGTTCAGATTAATGGTTGTGAGCGCGCATCGCGCATTCATGTTTGCGTGTGTGTGTGTGTGTATTTTTTTATGTTTGCCACGGTTTATCTCCATCCTATTCTATTGTCATATACTATCTCGCTGGCGAACGGCTTGGGTGGTATAAGTAGAAGGACCCGGGTATGATGACAAGCTGGACATTTGTAATTTCTAAGTTGTCTCCAGTTTGGTGGGAGGCTCTAGCCGAGGCTAGCTACTGAAAAGACGTGCCGCTAAGCGAATAAGCGTTTCGGTACGATGTCTAGTAGAAACCGATGGGGGTATGTGTTTAATGTGTGCTATGGTCCTAACAGATTAGCCCGCTTCAGCTGAGATTGCAGTCGAGAGCTTACTTGTAGCGGAAATAAAACTGGTGCTTGCACTTCAAGAACAGATTTTTTTTTGACAAAAAAATGCATACTTCATCTGTCTACACAATGATAACTATCTCAATACGAAATTTCTTTATGATAAATAATTATGTACATTAAAATATGATTTCTTTTCCAAGATAATGTTTTGCTACCCCTGTAAGAAGCCACATTGAGGTCATTATCATCCGTATTCAATATTTGAATATGCTCCTATATTCCTCAATCTTTTTGCGATAGATAAACGACGGTTCGGAGATGGAGGGCAAATGGCCGATGACAGTGCTGTACTCCCTCTACTACGAGTTCAGTAAGCGCTATCCCCACTCCAGGATTACGGGCATGAAGCAAGAGACTGCCTGCACTAAGATAGAGCTGCTGTTCCGCATGTTCAACTACACCCTCGGAGACACCACATTCACGAAAGCGCTGAAGGTGTTCATGGAGTCAAGGTAAGATCAAATTCAATTGGCAGTCCTTAACGGCATTCGAAGCGGTGATAGCCTAGTGCTTAAGGCGTCAGCCTCCTAATCAGAGGTCAGCGGTTCGAATCCGAGCACGCACCTCTAACTTTTCGGAGTTATGTGCGTTTTTAAACCATTAATATATCACTTGCTTCAACGGTGAAGGAAAACATCGTGAGGAAACCTGCACGCCTCCATAATGTTCTCAAAGGCGTGTGAAGTCTGCCAATCCGCACATGGCCAGCGTGGTGGACTATGGCCAAACCCTTCTCATATTGAGAGAAGACCCGTGCTCTGTAGTGAGCCGGTAATGGGTTGATCATGATGAACGGCGTTTAACTTTTCATTTTGTTCAACTTGTGCGTCTAATCACAAGTTGTTTGTTCGTGGCTTGTGATTGGTCCACCGTCCACCACTCTAACTTGGACGTCGCTAAAGACGTATTTTACACGCTGCGTTGTTGCCTTTAGGATTTTAGGACATGAAAAACGTAGATAGCAGCAGACGTTATTTTGTGAAAGTCCATAATTTGACTACAGACAAGTATGTGCAGCGTAACCTACAATAAAGTCTGTAATTTATAATACTTTATTTTCTGCAACACAGAGTTTTATACCTCTCTAAAATGCGCTTTCTCTGCACGTTATGTTCCGATGACGGAGCAACCTCATCTCCTGAGATGTTTACTTCATAAATCCCATTTATTGCAAAGTGTTTGCACTCGTTAAACCAATGTAGGTTAGCTTGTGTAAGTAATCATTGGAGGTATGGGTGGAGATATTCTCAATTTTGACACTTTTATCTGGCACTAATTATAATAATTTTCGAATTTCATTAGCCCGAATCGAGATTGAATAGGTTAACCCTGAACCGTAATTAAATAGGTCAACAACTGGACCAAAAGGCAGTTTAATAGTCGTACGAACAAGCTGTTACTGGTGTAATAGTTTACAAATCAAATTTACCTGAATTCTAAATTAATGAGTATTCCAGGCAATACTCGACGTTCACCGGCGATGACATCTGGAAGGCATTGAATGAAGCGGCGGTTGAAGGGGAAAAAATACCCAAAGACGTGGACATCAAGACAGTGGCGGCAAGCTGGATAGACAAGGACAGGCTGCCGCTTATCACTGTTAAGAGAAACACTGATACCAACTCCGCTATGGTCTCCCAGGTGAATTTCTTCACATCAGCAAGTTCCTGGTGTTTTGACAGACAGATACTTAGGAGTACTTACAACACAAACTCGTTTGTATTACCGGTTTTCGTATCGCAAAATATGCAATCTTTAACAAAATTCTTTACATGTTCATCTTTCTTTATTAAATGAGGTAATTTTCAAGTACTCAGTTCTTAATGAACGTATTCTGTAAACTGAGCTCCATTTAAAATTGGCGTTGAGTATACAACTGTCTATGTAACGGAATCCGGGTTTAGGGGCTTCGAACGTGGTTAGTTACTATCCTTCTAGTTAAGCCGCATATCACTTACTACTCATAAGTGGGTATAATTCAGGGACCTTAGTGTTGTGCCATAAAATGCCTTAATCATAAATATTGAGTCAGCTTGTAATTTATTTACTTTTTATAGAAAGTTTATCTACGTGAACGTCCACACGATGTACCAGACGCTGCTAAAATGCTGTGGTGGGCACCGATAGTTGTGTGGCGCAGTGACGATGAGGATTTTACTAACAGCACCCCCATCACCTGGATGAGGAATCACAAGGACTTGAACCTTGTGAATATGCCCGACAAGGATCACTTCATTATAGTTAATCCTGAGGAGATCGGTACGTAATTCATGGCGAGTTGACTTTATTAGCGCTTGATTATTGTAACAGGTCTGCAGCCTTGAAATCAATTAGGTTACTGGACGGTACACGTCAATATTTTTAGGATTTTTAAACCTGAGCTTTATCCTTGCAAAGGTCCATTTCAGACGTAAATGGAAGTTCAGAGCTTGTAAATCTTCTATACATAAAAAAAATCCGTATAAGAACCAGTCAGTGGCATAGCTAAGCTATATCCGAAGCTGAAGTGGTGATAGTCCAGGTAGGTAGCTCGTAAGACCAAATGATGAAATGAAGATGTTGAGGTCCCAAGTTACTTGAGTAGCGTTTCCGCGCAGGGATCCAATAGATACAGAAGCATAAAAGAACGTAGCGTCTAAAAATCTTTACTCAACTAATAAACGATCTAGTAGAAGGTATAGATGAATATAGTAATTCAAGAAAAAAATGGACTGTAACGCACTGAACATCAGAAGTAAAAGTAAACTTGTAGTACCGTTTAGTAGGCTGCACAAAATTAGTAACTCATTCAAAGGAAATTGTATTTTATGGTATAATAAATTACCTATTGATATCTTGGAGATGTCTATCAATAAGTTCAAAGTTTTTATAAAACGAAAGCTTGTAGAAAAATCATATTACGATACGATACGATTATATAAACGATAAAAAAGCTTGGGTGTGAATTGCTCTATCTCCATAGGTACTATAGTTTATTATTAATTTTATTCATTGTGTGAGATGGTGATAACGAAAAAATAGAAAAACCCCGGCTAAGTTTGTTGTGGGCTTCTTCTTAGACCGGGGCGCATTTGGAACCCTCATAGCTTTAGTTTTAAGTTAACGAATATAGTTATCACCATGAAATAACTACTATGTAAACTATTGACGCGTCAAAAGTGCCTTTTTAAGGACTATTTGAATAAAGATTATTTTGAATTTGAATTTGAATTTTGAAGTTGAGACGATGACAATTAGAGGCCTAGTCACCATTATAGGTAAAGAAGTCAGTGTCTGTAAATTCTAATTAAGGTAATTCTTTATCCTCAGCTCCGTTTCCTGTAAATTACGACGACCATAACTGGAACCTAATTTCAACGTACCTTCAAGGCGAATACAGGACAAAAATCCCTGAGCTTACCAGGGCAAAATTACTGCACGATGCTTGGAACTTGGCATATGCTGGAGAGTTGTCTTTCGCTACAGCATTGAACATGACGCTTTTCCTAAAGCATGAAAGACACCACTTGGTCTGGGATCCAGTGTTTACCATGATAGATCACCTCGGCAGGCACATATGCTCTTGCATACATGATAAGTTTCGGGTAAGTTTGAAGTGACTTTCAGCCAAATGCTCTGATGCGTGCTATTTCGTAAGCAAGCCAGTTAATGCGTAAGTTTTCATGATAAATTGGAAAATTAGCAAAAGCGGTGATAGCCTAGTGGTAGGTTCCTAATCAGAGGTCGGCGGTTCGAGTCAGGGCACGAACCTATTATACCTAACTTTGCGGAGTTATGTGCGTTTAAAAAAATACTATCACTTGCTTCAATGGTGTAGGAAAACCTCGTGAGGGAACCTGCGCGCCTGAGAGTTCTCCATAATGTTCCCAAAGGCGTGTGAAGTCTGCCAATCCGCACATGGCCAGCGTGGTGGAATAATGCCAAGCCCTTCTCATATTGAGAGGAGACCTGTGCTCTGTAGTGAGCCAGTAATGGGTTGTTCATGATGATGATAAATTGGAAAATAGTTTTATTTGTTATTGTTATTATTTAGGCTTACGTGCGAAATCTTCTTACCCCACTCTACGATGAGCTAAAAAAAGACGTGAAGGATGATGAGGAAAACTGGAGGAAGAGTCTTCGCTCGTCTACCAGAAACTTCCTCTGCAAGGCGGGATATAAACCTTGCATACAGGAAGTCCAAGAGCAGTATAGCAAGTGGATGCTGGCACCTAATCCTGATGAAGGAAATCCGTGAGTTGTTTGCAGTTGCCTTTCTTTCAGCAGTAGAGCTTATCATGGCACCTGTTTTATAGAATATTAACTTAAACCTTCCTATTTTTTTATCTTACCACACGCCATGAGTATGTGGGGTCAGCACAACGTTTTCAAAATTAATGATTTGTTGTTTGTGTTTAAGCATATTTTTAAGCCCGGCCGCCTCCATCAGATGTAAAGTTATATTTACATATATATGTATATGCAATGAGTAAAGATTGAAACACTGTGAAGTGCTGCATTTTGAAAAGTTTTACATACATTGTGTTACTTTCTGCGATTAAGTGGTTAATATAGAGTTCTAGTGCAAATATTGTGACAAATCTCCATAGTGAACCACAGTGCTTCAATCCCCCTTGCAGTTCATAACTACAAAATGGTTAGAGGTACCATACGGCATAAAAGATTTACGTTCTACGAAATAAGAATTAGCAAACAGCTTTTTCGGGTCATTGCTTCTTCTCGATCAAGGCAATCTTTATAAACTAATTGAAAGACAAACGTAAATTTTTATACAGCCATCTGCTATATATATCCCTGAAACGTCGTCATTATCTCTTCTGCGACCATAGGAAATAAAAAAAATACGTATTATTATGGAACATATTATTGCTAATGGCATGGGCTTAATGTTTTTGTATTTATGTTATTTTTGAATACTACTTAAAAGGGCGGCTAATTTGAAATTTACTATTAAATTTTAAATTGCGTTAATTATATTAAATCAAGGAAGTTTTCGTCCACATTGTGGAATTGGAAAAGAGTAGGTACACCTGAGATAAATAAATTGTTCTATGCAAAAAATTAAAACCTGTTTATATACGTACCTAAATAACTGTTTTTTTTCTCGATCTATTGATTTTCATGTTTTATTTATTTATTTTACTGCTCGTAGATAAAATCTTGGAAACAATTGTAAGCTATTAGTAATTTTTACTCTCATACTATACATTTTTGATATTCTATAAGCCAAAGAAAACATCACTCGAGTCAAAATGTCCCTTATTATGTAACAGCAGAAACAGCTGTTATAGCAACTCATGACCTGATTTATTATTTGCTTCCATTGCTGCGCGATTGAAGCATATTGATTTATGCTTCAATCAATAAAATATATTAATTTGGTTTCGTCACTTCTTTTGGTACTGAATAAACACATTATTTTCGCAGTATATCGAACCAGTACTTCTGCCCAGTATTCAGATGGGGGACGCAAAAAGAGTGGGACTTTGGTCTTCAAAGAGTAATCAACTTTCCACCATCCAGGAAGCAGAGTGAAAGGACGTATCTATTGAAAACTTTAGCTGGTTGCCCATTAGATGAGTACAAGGTATAAATCAAGTTTTCCTTAACCTATATAATCTAATTATAATGTGAACGATGAGACATCCTCGATCTAATGATACACAGAGTACGTACCATTTACGTTCTGCTCCATTGCTTTTGGGATGCAAACTATTTTGTAACTGATTCACCGATTATTTATATTTAAGTTTATTGTTTACTAATATTATCGCAAAATGATTTAATTAAGCAAAGCCCAAATACCTTTGTGAAGACGTCCGTGGCGCAGTGCGTGCGCTGTCGCATTATAAAGTTGGAGGTCCTGGGTTTGATTCCCGGCTCGAGTCTGGTCTGGTGGGAGGCCGTGGCTAGTTACCACCCTACCGACAAATACGTGTCGCCAAGCGATTTAGCGTTCCGGCACGATGTCGCGTAGAAACCAATTAAGAGCGTGGGTTTACCATACCCCTAACAGGTTAGCCATCGTAGACAGCATCATCACTTACCACCAGGTGAGATAGTCGTCAAGGGCTAACTTGTAGTGTATAAAAATAAACGGCCTTTTTGTTGTCGTTAAATTCATAATTGACTTTATTTATGACTGTTAATATTAAGCAAGTATTGCCAGGATTTATCACAAGCTTTGGGCTCATCAATGACCCAATGCTGGGCATTGGCCTCCTCTCTCAAAGAGAGTTGGGCTTCACGATTAGTGATATTAACCGATGCGCACTCGTAACGAACTCTCGAGGCAATTAAGCAAATATCTTTTAACAATATTCATTAATCATAAATACCTCTAACAAACGACTCTAACAACAGCTCTAGTTTTAAGAGAAATCCCGGCTGATTTTGTTGTGGGCTTCTACTTAGACTTGGGGTAGTTTGGAGCTACGTTGAGTTTGAAGTTGATAAATGTATTTATCACCATCCCCTCACGAATTAAAATAATGTGATATATATTATATCAACGCTTCAAAGATGCCCGTATTAGGTTTCCACGTATAAAATAGCTATGCTAGGAGTATCTCTACGTGATCAAATCAGAAATGAAGAGATCCGTAGAAGGACCAGAGTTACCAACATAGCTCAGCGAGTTGCGAAGTTGAAGTGGCAATGGGCGGGGCACATACCTCGGAGAACCGATGGACGTTGGGGTCCCAAGGTGCTGGAAAGGCAACCCCGCACCGGTTAACGTAAGGTTGGTCGACCCCCAACTAAGTGGACAGACGACATCAGACGAGTCGCAGAGAGCCGCTGGAAGCAAGCGGCTCAATACCGTGAGCATTGGAACTCCATACAAAAGACCTATGTCCAGTAGTGGACGTCTATCGGTTAAAATGATGATGATGATGTATAAAAAAATTTTTGATTTGATTTTAATACAAACCACCAATTTTTAACTTTGGGCAAGTATTGAGATTTTTGTAACAGAAAATACGTCACAATTTTTGACTTGAAAATTGCAAGTTACATGTTGCTGATTTCTCATTATTTTCAATATATGTCTATTTGTAGATTGAAAAGCTGCTGAATATAACACTTTTGGAAGGAAATGGAAACTTCACTGAGACTGACATGTTTCTAATCTTCAGTATGCTAACCGGAAGCTCTCAGGGATATACAACTTTGTTCTATTTCCTGAGCAACTATTGGGAGACGCTCAAGGAAAAGTGAGTTGCGACGAGCAATGTTTGTGAATTAAGCAATTATTTGAAGTCAATGATTCCCACCTTATAAATAACAGAATCGATTTATTTATTTGTTTTCTTTCGACTTAATAAAAAGGTATGACTAACTCGTACTTGAATTAGAGAAATATTTTAATATCGGTACGTACGTTTTAAAAAGGTAAACATAAAAAAAAAAATTACAACCCTTTCAAATTTAATGACTGGATCATCACGTTTACACGCTTAAATATTTTTAACGCCTCCATACTGATCCTTGATACTTTTTGATCTTAAAAAGTCTCACGGATTTTACCTTGACATAATGGCTATTGTTAATTAAACTCTATATAACTGTTACTTAAAAGTATTTACGATAACACACACACACACACACACTCACACACATACACACGCAAGCTTATAAACAACACATGCTAGCAACTATGTTTGTATCATAGAGGGAAGTTCCCACTTTCCGAGATACAATATATACTAGTTTGAAAAGTGGGAGATCATAAAATTATTTACCACTGTAATTATTAGCAAATAAAAAAAAAATAAAAATAAAATGCAAGTATGAAGGATTTAGGATAACTGTTTTATATATTGTTTGTTCATTTGAATCTATAAATTAGGAGTTTCCCCACAACTAGTTATTCTAACACGTTATTCCAACGATTTGGTAGTTTAAAAAATGGCATAGGTGTCCACACTTCTTAAGGTAATTATAATGTACAGTGAACCTAAGACGTTATCGACGTCCATCCTTCTTTTTGTATTATCTTGTATAAATAGTAGCTGATTAGTACCTCAAAGTTAGTCTTCTAAATTAAATTTCTAGGTACTCAAGCAAAACTAACATCTGGGACAATCTAATAACCGCAGCAACAGCCCAGTTCACAACTCAGGAAGGCCTCGACCTAGTTACCAATCTCTACGTGGATCATCAAGGCGAGTTCGGTTCAGCTGAACACATCATAGAGAAGTCCATGAGGAATATAAGGGAGGAGGCCAAGTGGTCGGCGGACAACCTTCCCGTCATCGAGAAATGGCTGGATAATTATCTGGAATCTTCTAAGACTAACAAAGATTAGAATTTAGATTTGCTGCGTATACTTTTAACTCTATGGAATCTTACCAGTGGACGAGTCATAAGTCAATAATATTTAACATTTCTTCTTCTACTCTGTTTCACTGTCTTACAACACAACTACACATCTCTTACGAAATGGGCAGATTGCTTTTTTCTTTGACAACAGACCGCGCTGATCTGTGCTCCGAATGTAACTTATAGTTTGCTGATATTAAAACTCACTAACTCTTTTGAGTCCCAAGTGTCAAGTTAACGAATGTCACTTCAACATTAGCGTTAAACTTTCATTGAACAGAAGAAGCACGAGCTACATTGCGTAAGTCCAAAGGATACACGCGTCCAATGTATAAACGATAATCCTCATAAAATTGGTAGGTTGTTCCAAGAAGACAACATCTCTAGAGGATGTAGGATATCGTAAACGTGCGTTGAGATGATATTCTGGAAGATCTGCAAGGTGAAAAAAATGAAAAATATATTTTTACCAAAAACACCATTTGTACAGCTATACATTTTTTTTCCATTGTACCCACACTACTCGTAGGTAATCCTGTCTCGAGGGTATAAAAATTAAAGAAATTGTTAATTGAACCCTGCAGATTTGCTAATTTTACGCTGATTACACATTGGAGTTGGAGTTTACATATTGGAGTTGTCAAATTATGATGTATGGTCCTCGATAAAATGACAGATTGACGCTAACTTTGTTTATGGAAAATCTAGACATTAGGCAATGGATTGCCTGATTTGACTTGATTCAGTGGCGTGTGGTTTCGGTGTTAGTAAGTGAGTTATGTACGTGTTATGATACGTCTTTGCCAATCTATTTCTGTTATAGAGCTCCTTATTTAATCTACTTTTATTTATATGTTTGTACACGGTTTTAATAAATAGTAACATTTTGAAGTTTAAAGAGTAATCATTAAGATTATCAAACTTTAATTAAAATTTAAAAGAAAAATACCTTTGTGTTTTATTCTGTACCTTGAACTCCATTAGCTTTATATTACTAGTTCGTAGTAATGAATCGCTTCGGCAGTACATATACTAAAATTGGAACGATACAGAGAAGATTAGCATGGCCCCTGCGCAAGGATGACACGCAAAATCGTGAAGCGTTCCACATTTTTTTTCGAGGCGATCCGGCCCGTCCTCGAGCTCTGGACGGGCCGGAAGCACGGGGCCCTGTCCTTCCGCCTTGTGCAGATCCTCTCGGGGCACGGTTGCTTCGGGAGGTATCTGTGCAGGGTCGCAAGGCGGGAGCCCACGGAGGAGTGCCATGAGTGTGGCTACGCTCAGGACTCGGCGCAGCACACGCTGGAATCGTGCGTCCAGTGGTCGGTCGAGCGAGCCTTACTCGTGGCACAGGTGGGGCCTGACCTTTCGCTGCCCACTGTGGTTCGCACCATGGTGGCCAGCGAGACGTCTTGGGCCGCTGTCGCCTCCTTCTGTGAGGAGGTGATGATGCAGAAGGAGGCGGCAGGACGGCGCCGGGAGAATGACGCAGACGCGCACCCTCTCCGGCGTCGTAGGGTGGGGCGCAGGCGACGGGCGCACGATCGCCGCCTGCCCCCCTGACGAGGAGCTCCGGGTGTTGGATGAGAGGCATCCTCACCCGTCGAGCCTAATCCTCGGGTCGGGAGGCGCGTCCAATGGTCCTGGCGCGCCTCGGACGGAGCTCGGGGGTCAATATAGGCCCCCCGTGGAGGGTCTGCCTCGGCGGACGCCGCTGGCTGGGCCGCGGTCGAGTGCATCAGTGTTCCCGTGACCCAGCCACCAGGCGACGCGAAGGAGCATCGCTGGGTTTTAGTGGGTATTCTGGTCGCCAGCCTGGCCGCCGGGGAGTCCCACATACCCCGTCGGAAGCGGCGCAGTCTTGCCTGCGTCGCCTCCGGAGGGGATGCGTAAAAGCATTTCCCAGCGGAAAAAAAAAAAAAAAATCTACAGATAATGAAAAATAAAAATACTTACAGGGATACATCTATGAGAAGTAACAGAATTAATATAGATTCGATGTCTAGTTATACATTTTTATTTTAAGTTAAAGAACTATTATATCGAAAGCTAAAGAACTATTATATAGAAAAATCATATTACGATATTAAGGATTATATATCCAATAAAAAAGCTTGGGTGTGAATTGCTCTATCTCCATAGGTACTATAATTTATTATTGATCATGTGAGATGGTGATAACAAAAATAAACCCGGCTAAGTTTGTTGTGGGCTTCTTTTTAGACCAGGATGCGTTTGGAAGCCTCATAGGTTTAGTTTTAAGTTTACGAATGTAGTTATCACCATCAAATCACTACTATGTAAATTATTGACGCGTCAAAAGTGCCTTTTAAAGGACCATTTGAATAAAGGTTATTTGATTTTGAATTTGAAATAGGTGAATAATAGCAAACAAACTGAAAAAAATCACATCACAAAGTCTCAGTTCTTGGTGAAACATACTAAAATATCGCGATTTTATATCTTAGGTGCAATATGATTTCGATGTCATAAATAATCACATTCCACTGGTTTATTTTCTTGTTAAATAAGTCAATTTATTTTGTACCTATTTCAACGAGACCCGAGAAAAGAAGGTAAATAAAATCCTCCCTCGTCCTCGCCTCGAGAACGGTTGATGAGCTTCCGCAATAGAAAGTATTGGAAAAATGTTTAGAGCAGTTTTATCGCGTTAAAGGAACTCGGCGCCCTCGCCTATACACCGCCTATTCATATTTAGATGTTCAGTTGTGGCAGGCGTCGCTTAGGGTTATTTTGTGCCCGTTATGCCACGACCTTTGTGAAGAATGCGCCGTTATAAAGATACGCTTTAGGCGGGCGAGAAAGTTTGTTACTTCAACACTTGATATTTCGCTGTTAGGCACCGTAATAACATTTGTTATCCGGACTCTCATGGGATCATATCACAGATCGCTTTCGGTAGAAGGTAAATTATCTTCTATCTGCAAAAAATTAGGCTGCAGTTATTACTGGGAAAACTATAAAATTTTCTGAAAAGCCTGTGTGTAAAGTTTGATCTACAGTACCTGGACTCCAAATTACAGTGGAATTAGTTCTGATTTGACGACCTCATAAAGTTGGAGGTCCTGGGTTCCATTCCTGATTCAAGTCTCGTTTGGTGGGAGGCTTTGGCTGTAGCTAGTTACCACCCTAACGACGAAGACGAAGTCGCTAAGCGATTTAGCGTTCCGGCACGGTGTCGCGTAGAAACCAATTAGGAGTGTGGGTTTACCATAGCCCTAACAGGTTAACCCGCTACCATCTTAGACTGCATCATCACTTACCATCAGGTGAGATAGCCGTCAAGGTCTAACTGTAGTGGATAATAATAATATATGCCAGTCAAAACTGCTGATTATTTTAGACTAGTGTAATTTGGTATACATATGCCCAATGAAAGAAGTTTAAATAATATTGTTTCCATTGAATTCCAAAGAGACCAAATTTTTTGTTGTAATATCTTTTCTTAATGGCTTCTTTTTGAAAGATTACAGTGTGACAGTAAAAGTGTATTCACTCATTAATTTATAATACCTAACTAGTAGCTTTAGTTTTGATTTATGTTGTTCAAATAGTAAAACTAAAAAGTTAGCGGCAAATAATTAAAACTTTCATAGCAATTTAAACTGCGATAAAGCTACAGTGGGAATTTTAATACAAAATAAAACTCACAACATGAGCAGTAAATAATCCTTATATTGCTTTAGAAAACTTTTATTTTGACAGTCAATGATTACGTGTCTAAAATTGTATAATATACCAGTTATCAGCAAGGCATAAGCTATGGATTGGAAAATTTAAAAAATTGCATGCATTGCATTTACTTACTTAAAATTCACACAAGACTATTTCTTTCATTATTTGATCACCCTATTAGTTATTTCATTAAAGTCCATGAGGATATATAGTAGCTGTGATAGCCTAGCGGTTAGTACGTCCGCCTCCTAATTAGAGGTCGGGGGATCGAACCGAAAGATCGATCGAGAACTCTCAAGCAAGCAGGTTTGCTCGCGATGTTTTCCTTCACCGTTGAAGCAAGTGATATTTTAATTGCTTATAAACGCACATACTCGTAACTCCGAAAAGTTAGAGGTGCGTGCCCGGATTCGAACCGCCGATCTCTGATTAGGAGGCTGACGCCCTAACCACTAGGCTATCACCGCTTTACATACATACTTACTGATTAAACACAAACATGTTCATCAATTTTTTTTAAATATTACCTGTTAAGGGTGGTAAAAAAGGGGATGATAGTTTTTGATTATTTTTTTATTATGAAGTCTACAAGCTTGAATTTTGAAAATAGGTTTCCTTTAAGGGCGTAAGTATAAGGTTAGAATTTTTTTTCATCCAAATCTACCCCGACGGGGGTAAAATAGGGGTTTGAAGTTTGTATGGAAGTCCTATGTTTTTAATTTAGAAACACGAAAATCAGCAATTTGACATTTGCCTGTAGCTTACTTTCTGAAGCAGGGCATTGGCCGCACGGGTAACCACAATCTCAAGGGAAGTCATCTACGCAGATGAAGTCGCGGGCAACAGCTAGTTATTTATAAAAATAACTTTCAATAGGATATATTAAAGTGGTAAGCACTGTACATAGAAGAAATAAAATATGCAGATAAGCGAAGAGCTTTGTACAATAAAATGGTACGAAATACGCGACGTAAGACAACGATTATTCCGATTAAGTGGACAGGTCCGTTTCGGTCGAGCGGAGCGTCTGGCACTTCATTAAAGGAGAATTATTTTTGCTATTCTCTCTACTCACTTTCCTTTGTCAAATAGTATTATTTTTTCGTTTGCTAAGAATATTTATCACGGTATAGAATGTTTTTTCGCGCATCACAAGCTTCTTTTTCGATACTAAATTGCCCTTTAGGGGTGCACACATAACAAAAAATATGAAACAAAAAAATAACTGTTAATTTTCCAGCTGTTTAATTTCACCATTTTCTTACAGAGTTCATGAAATTATAAATTCAATGAAAGTTAAGGTAAAATGTTAGCTTATAGAAAAGTATTAGTTTGGGTAAAAAAGCTTGGGTATTAACTATTGTTCTAATAAGATAAAACTCTTAAATAATTTTAAGTGCCATGTGATATGATGATAACGAAAAGAAAAGTTACCCAGCTAAGTTTGTTGTTGGCTTCTTTTTAGACTAGGGCGCGTTTTGAACCCTCATGGCTTTAGTTTTTAGTTTACGAATTATTATATTCTTTCCGAAGCTTGTCAAACAGCCCGGTTACGCTGTGGCAACCAATAGGGTGAGCACAGCTAAAAGACAGTCCAAAAAAAAAATAAGTGATATTTGTGTTTTTTTTTATCCACTACAAGTTAGCCCTTGACGGCAATCCGACCTGATGGTAAGTGATGATGCAGTCTTAGATGGTAGCGGGCTAACCTGTTAGGGGTATGGTAACCCACACTCCTAATCGGTTCGCTTGCTTCGCTTGCTTGAATCGCTTGGCGACACGTCTTTGTCGGTAGGGTGGTAACTAGCCACGGCCGAAGCCTCCCACCAGACAAAATATTTGTATCTTTATAAATGGGTGATAGGAATAAAAACACGTTAATTTTTTTTTACATTTTTTATTACCACTAAAATTGCAACAGCATATTAAATATATAAACAAAAGAATGTATATATAAAATTAAAAATACAAATATAAAATTGTATGTCTGACTATTTTATGGTGGCACTCTTGGTCGTCGCTTGCTAATGGTGGCGCAACCAATTGGTCACTTAGTGAGATATCCTCCATAAAGCATTTCGTTGATAGCGCGATGGATTGCGTCGCCACTGGTGTTCTAGTGAGATAGGAACGTGAACAGAAACGGTGTATTAAAGCGAGTATTTATTTTATCGCGCGAAATCGTTAAAGTATTTAATGTACGCTCATGTGCAATGCGAAATGCGGGAGTATGAATATTTTCATGTGGGTTTATGATTTTAATTAAAGCTTTTATGGAAAATTGAACGTTCTTCTGAAATACATTCCGTGTAAACATTTTTATTTCAATTTAATCATTCAGAAACATAGCCTTTATGAGTAGGGCGGTCAGTTCGCCTTAACAATATTTCACAAAGAATAATACATGATCATCATCATCATAACCATGATTATCCCATTACTGATTCACTACAGAGCACGGTTCTCCTCTCAATGAGAAGGATTTGGCCATAGTCTACCACGCTGGCCATGTGCGGATTGGCAGATTTCACACGCCTTTGAGAACATTATATATATATATATATATATTATATATTATATATATATATATTATATATATATATATTATATATATATATATTATATATATATATATATATATATATTAAGATAGCAATACACATATATTGCTTGCTTTATAGCAAAGTCACACAAAATACTGATTGGTTGAATTTGTCACTGGCAAATCTACATAAGCAAACAACGAAACGTGTTTACAACGTCTATGTTGACTTCAGCACGACATTCGTTTAAAAAATTAAAAATAAAACCGATAAAAGCGATGGCGCGATTTAAATTGTTATTTTTCTTATTATCGTAAATTTTTATACACTACAAGTTAGCCCTTGACGGTAATCTCACCTGATGGTAAATGATGGTGCTGTCTACCATCCTAAATAGCATCTTGTGGGTTTACCATACCCACCTGGTACCACAACAGGTTTCTAATTCACACTCCTAATTGGTTTCGACGCGACATCATGTAGGAACGGTAAATAGCTTGGCGACACGTCTTTGTCGGAAGGGTAGTAACTAGCAACGACTGAAGCCTCCCACCAGACCAGACTTTAGCCGGGATTTTTTTTTATTATTAATTAGATTTTGTATTGTATTATCATTCAAACGTACCCTACATTTTAATGTTTCTTGTATCATTTATATATTTTGTATTTTATTGTATTAAATCTAATTAACATATGAACAAAACAAAGCATGGTGTAGCAATAATGGCTGCAGTAGTGTAAACTGTGGCGCAACCATTATTGTCCACCTCCAAACAAACAAATAGTACCAGTTATAGAAAAATAGCAATGAGAGTTAAAATTACAAAAAAAAAAAACAAACAAAATTACAATTAAATAATAAAAGCATGCAGTTGTGTGCGTGTGTGTTTGTGTGTGTGAATCGAACCCAGGACCTCCAACTTTATAATGTTACAGCGCACGCACTGCGCCACGGAGGTTGTTAATTAGTACCTTTAGAAGTGTCGAGGTACAAACTGATTCATTCAATGACTTGCATGCGGCAATAGCCACTAACTCTGTTTTTATCATTTTAATGATATCATTATATGTTTCACTATAAAGTTGCAAAAACTGTTGCACTATAAAGTTGGAGGTCCTGGGTTCGATTCCCGGCTCGAGCCTAGTCTGGTGTGGCTATTTACCACCCTACCGATAAAGACGTATCGCCAAGCGATTTAGATTCTTTCAACACATTGGTATTCCTAGATGAATAGTACGTTGATTCATATTAAAAATGATTTGGCACAAACCAAGTTTTTTTTTTATACACTACAAGTTAGCCCTTGACGGCTATCTCACCTGGTGGTAAGTGATGATGCTGTCTAGGATGGTAGCGGGCTAACCTGTTAGGAGTATGGTAAACCCACGCTCCTATTTGGTTTCTACGCGACATCGTGCCGGAACGCTAAATCGCTTAGCGACACGTCTTTGTCGGTAGGGTGGTAACTAGCCTCGGCCGAAGCCTCCCACCAGACCAGACTCAAGCCGGGAATCGAACCCAGGACCTCCCAACTTTATAATGCAACAGCGCACGCACTGCGCCACGGAGGTCGTCAAATATATTGGATACGTTAAGACCAATCAATATAATCTCAGTCAGTTATAAGTGTTTTCGTCATTACAAATTTTTTGTCTGGTGGGAGGCTTCAGCCGTGGCTGGTTACCACCCTACCGACAAAGACGTGTCGCCAAGCGATTTAGCGTTCCGGCACGATGTCGTGTAGAAACCAAAAAGGAGTATGGGTTTACCATACCCCTAACAGGTTAGCCCGCTACCATCTTAGACCCCATCATCACTTATCATCAAGTGAGATGCAGTCAAGGGCTAAGTTGTGGTGAATAAAAAAAAAAAAAAACAACCTCACGTCGAAATTCAAGACTTAGTAGGTACTGAGGTAGGTTAGGCGTCGAACTAAAAATCTGCACAAATAAACGCCATAACTTGATAAAGCAGCGCTTAGCATTTCCCCAATACTCTTTGTACCGGAAGTTGATCAGTCGACTGAACAGCGAGTGGCGGGAATTTCTCTTCGGTTTTTAGAGTTTTCTGCTATTCAAAATGTTCATTGTAATTATTAATGCTCGGACTTTTATTTACAAATAAATAAATCGTTTATAAAACTTGGGGATTTCATTTAATTCCGTTTTTGGTTTACAAATTTGACGAAGTCCATGGTCGTCGAAAATACTTTATTAGAATTTAGCGTTATTCGTAAACCAGCGCACGGGCTGTCGCATTATAAAGCTGAAGGTCCTGGGTTCGCTTCCCGGTTCAAGTCTGGTATATAATGATATCATTAAAATGATAAAAACAGAGTTAGTGGCTATTGCTGCATGCAAGTCATTGAATGAATCAGTTTGTACCTCGACACTTTTTAAGGTATCCTAATTGATAACCACCGTGGCGCAGTGCATGCGCTGTCACATTATAAAGCTGAAGGTCCTGGGTTCGCTTCCTTGATCAAGTCTGGTCTGATAGGAAGCTTTGGCTGTGGTTAGTTACCACCATACCGATAAATCGTATCGCCAAGCGATTTAGAGTTTCGGCACGATGTTGCGTATACATAAATTAGGGTATGGGTTTACCATATCCCTAACAGGTTAGCCCGCTACCATCTTATACTGCATCACCACTTACCATCAGGTAACATTGCCTTTAAGGGCTAACTTATAGAGTATAAAAAAAAGGCTACGGCGGTTGTAAACTCTTCTCTTTGGATACTAGGAGAATTACCTGTGTACGCGAAGACATGAATTTCATTCATGAGTACTGGGCGTGTTTCTTCGTCCTTAACTTTAAGCAATACAATAAACGAAGATCGAAGAGAAACCTGAAGGAAAATCACAACATAAAAGTTCCGAAATACACAACCTAGACCTAAAACAGTAATGTGTTTATTAAAAAAAAAACTCCTTTTTTATTTTAAAAATGAACTTAAATTTTTATAAAAAATTGATGTCGATTTTGTTGGCGTGATTCAAACAAACCTTTTCATGACTACATCGTATATTTGAAACTATATATAAGGCTAATTGATTGGACCAAACTAGTGGCAAAGACAAACTGCCAAGCGATTTAGCGTTTCGGTATGATGCCAAGTAGAAACCGATTAGGAGAATCTGTTGAGTCGGCATCGCATCGATATAGCTCTTACAGTATAGGAGAACCGTCCGCTCGTCTGTTCGGACGCGATGTAATATAAAAAAACACACCCGTTTCAACACATTACAGATTCATTTTTATTATATCATCATCATCATCATCATGAACAACCCATTGCCGGCTCACTACAGAGCACGGGTCTCCTCTCAATATGAGAAGGGTTTGGCCATAGTCCACCACGCTGGCCATGTGCGGATTGGCAGACTTCACACGCCTTTGAGAACATTATGGAGAACTCTCAGGCGTGCAGGTTTCATCACGATGTTTTCCTTCACCGTTTTATTATATAGATCATTTGAATTGGCTTATTAGGGACGTTTATTCATTTTCTTACGAGGTAAATCAAACAATCAATCATAAACTTTATTCAAATGTTCCTTTTAAAGGCACTTTTGACGCGTAAATAACATAGCATTCCACAGGGTTAGAAACACGTCCTCGTCTAAGAAGAAGCCTACAACAAACTGCCACTTAAAATTATTTAAGAGCTTTATCTTATCACAACAAGATTCCATACCAAAAAAAAAATTTCACACGCAGAAGATAAATATTTTGTTTTGTATTACCTATTCATTAAACCAGTGATGTTACCTACTTGTTAAAATAAAAAACGTTTTTAAAAATCACCTATCGTATTAACCTAGTATTAACCTAGTTGTGGTTTTGGATTCGGTTTTTACAACCTCACGTCGAAATTCAAGACTTAGTAGGTACTGAGGTAGGTTAGGCGTCGAACTAAAAATCTGCACAAATAAACGCCATAACTTGATAAAGCAGCGCTTAGGAACTACAAGGTGTCTCAAAAGTAAGTTCACATTTGCTCATCTTATTACGCGAAAGCAACTATTCTGAGGGGCGCGGGGGGTATGTCAGTCGGTAGTCTGGCTCTTGGGAATTTGGTCGCTATGGAGCGTTTCTCTGGTGCGGACCGTGCGTTGTGCGTACGTGAGTTTTACAAAAACGGTAATTCGGCGACTGTAGTGCGTAGAGAATTCTGCAGTATTCGACATATTCGTCACTTAAATGATGCGCCTAGCACTCGTCTCATTGCAAAATGGGTTGAGAAGTTTGAAGAGACTGGGTCAACTCTGGAGAAACCAAAATCTGGGCGACCAAGAACATCAAGAACAGCCGAAAACGTGGACAGTGTTACTCAGTCTATTCGAGATGATACAAACTTCTCGATTCGGAAGCGTGCTGTTGCTTTAAATGTGCACAGATCTTCATTATGCCGCATTTTACACAAAGATTTAAAGCTGCACCCGTACAAAATTCAGTTAGTGCAAGAACTGAAGCCTCAAGATGCTGGTCAGAGGCTTGCCTTTGTAAATCAGATGATTGAGCGCTTTCCAACGTTCACCAACATCTTGTTTTCCGATGAAGCCCATTTTCATCTGAATGGGCATGTAAACAAGCAAAATTGTCGTTACTGGAATGCAACCAACCCAAAACAAAAACATCAGAAACCGCTACATTCACCCAAAGTCACCGTATGGGCAGCGATGTCGGCGCGAGGAATTATCGGCCCTTACTTTTTTGAAGATGGAAGGGGACGCACACTCACAGTGAATTCAGAGCGTTATGTGGAGATTTTAGACGAGTTTTTCGTACCCCAACTGCAAAACTTTCCTGGTTACAACCAAAGAACATGGTTCCAGCAGGATGGAGCAACTTTACACACGTCCAACAGATCTCTGCCTCGAGTTCGAGAAATTTTTCCGAACAAATTAATCTCCAGGCGAGGTGACATAAATTGGCCTCCACGGAGTCCCGATTTAACGCCTATGGATTTTTTCCTGTGGGGTTATGTCAAATCAAAAGTTTACGCTAATAAACCGACTTCCCTGGCACAATTAAAAGAAAATATCTGTCATGAAATGGCAGCCATCACGGAGACTACCTGCCGAGCTGTCATAGGCAATTTTAGTGCCCGACTAAATGAATGCCGAGAGCGCAACGGTTTACATTTGGACGATGTTATTTTTAAAAAATAAATTCCCAAACAGTGTACTTCAATATAAAATAAACATTTTTTCAATAAAGCTAAGACTATTCTTTTAAAAAAAGATTTAAATGTGAACTTTCTTTTGAGACACCTTGTATATAGTGGGTTTGCCATAAACCCGTTAAAAGAAACACATAACATGAGAAAATCCAAGTAATACCACAGAATGAACAGCAATAATAATATTTTACAAAAGCGCCACTCGAGTTGCAAATAAGCCGTAATAGATTTCCCCGTGGCCGTATATATCTGAATATTTCAGCTGACGCGATAAAGCAGCGTTTGATATTTTTCCAATAGATATACGTTGTACGCCGGTTTATCCTTACTAAGACGGATGAGAGACCATTTAGCTTTCTTAATGCTCCGGTTTAGGTTGTTAAACAGGTTTTGCAGCTAAAGATTTGATTTCACAATGGATTTTTCTGTTTTTGATATTTTAAATGCGAAAGTTTGTGAGTGTTTTTGTGTTGCATGTGAGTATATATGTTTTTTTAAGCAGTTAAAATATCACTTGCTTCAACGGTGAAGGAAAACATAGTGAGGGAATCTGCATGCCTGAGAGTTCTCCATAATGTTTTCAAAGGCGTGTGAATGCGTGGCCGGCGTGGTGGAATATGGACAAACCCATCTCATATTGAGAGGAGACCCGTGCTCTGTAGTGAGCCGGGGTTGATCATGGTTATATGTGTATGTTTGTTACTCTCTCACGCTGGAATTCCTGATCAAAATTTGAAAGGAGTTAGAATATTATCTGAATCAATATATAGGCTACTTTTCGTCGCCGTCCTTTGTGCCTGCGCGAATTGTTAAATCTGATTTTCATATCGATGAGGCATAGCTATTGCTTGCTACAACAAACTTCCTCGACATTAGATTTATATGTTTGCGGCGTGAATGGGAACTGGAATGAGGCATTGATTAACCAAAATGCAAAAACTTATGCTTATGGCAACTTATGGTTTTTACAAACCTGTTATTTACGAAGATGAAGTTGCGGGTATCACCTAGTACAGGGGATATAATATTATGTATGATAGATTGACGACCTCCGTAGCGCACGTTTGTGGCTCCGTGCGGTGTCACGTTATAAAGTTGTAGGTCCTGGGTTCGATTCCCGGCTCGAGTCTGGTCCGGTTGGAGGCGTAGGCCGTGGCTATTTACCACCCTACCGACAAATACGTGTCCAAGCGATTTAGGGTTCGGGACGATGTCGCGTAGACACCAATTAGACCAAGAGTGTGGGTTTAGACAGCATCATCACTTAGCACCAGGTGAGATAGCCGTCAAGGGCTAACTTGTAGTGTATAAAAAAAAAGATGTATGATGCAGTAAGTTCATGAAATTGTTTTTCACAGCATGGTTGGTTTTCGCGCAATAAGCGTTTTCGATGCAAAAGCCAAGTTTCAAGTGCCCACTACGATTTTATTAGCTTCATCAAGACAATAAACGGCAGACTGTGAATAAACTGAATAAACAATGCTCGGTTACATTTGAATAACTGCTGAATATCCCAACTCCGGTTTTAAAGGTCTGCTGTTTACGACCTTTTGCTACAATTGTAATAATAATATTACTTCCACCGAATTATGCAATCAAGTGTTCCCTATTGAGTTATTGCTACCAATTTGTGTAATGACTCGGATGAATAATTTGCCGAAACCATTAAGTAATGCAATAAATGGACCACAATCATTATTCAATACCTGTTCAATACACTAGTTACTCAATCGCTTGCTAGATGGCGCTGGGATACTTTTACATCGTGCTATCGTTTGTGCAAACTCATATTACATAGTCACACATTTTTGATCAATCGGCCTGATTTATTTACGAGCGGAAGTCTCCACGTCTATAATTACTATGTGATCTGCATGGTATGGCGGGTTTATGGACAATACCTATTTCTTTTGCTTCCATCATGATCATCTTTAGTCTCATAACGTAAAACTTCTTGGTGCAGAGTGTTCCTTTTTGAGCTGCCATGGAGCATACCGCAAATTTCGGAGCCATGGGGTAAAAACCCAATATCTTATAATTTAAAAAGATCTCCCTTTTTTAGCGATACAATTGTTTCCCACAGAAATGGTGATTACTACATTCGTTAACTTAAAACTAAAGTTATAAGGGTTATAAAGGCCTGGTCTAAGAAGAAGCCTATAACAAACTTAGCCAGGTATTATTTTTCTCATCACACTCTCACAATGTCACTTACAACTATTTAAGAGCATAAATTCTTAGTCTAACGACCATGCTGACCACTGGACCATTGAGACGGTTTAACTAAAGAAGCGGTTAAAAGAAACAGTTAGCTTTAAGATGTTATAACGAATGCTAATTTAATAGTATTATATGAAATTGCTCCATTCGCTACCACTCAAACACCATCCAAAATACCGAAGTGAAATAAAATTAGGACAAACGTACTCACGTACTATTTTTAGTTTAATGTTCCAAACAGCGAATTTTGCAACGCGCTAAACTTCTTACCTTACATAGCATTAAAACTTGAGACTATATTAGAACTTGCAAGTTTCTACAGATAGTGTTACAGCAGTTTATACGAGTTGTTATACAAGCAAGATGAGACCAACGAGATGATGTTACTCCTACACACATATGCTCACAGGAATAATTTTTTAATACTATTAAAATTTGAAACTGGGGTGGAAGTTATATTCCTGCCAAAAAACATCCTGGCATTTGATTGTAGCACCACCAACAGGGTATGATACCTCACAGGAATCTGGTAAAAGTTATCTTGCCCCACCCAGCAGTAGTGGAATCTCTAGGACGTGGGTATTTAAAGCTTTTTATGTTTTAGAAGCGGCCACATGCTTGGATGATTTTAAGCATCGATATTACTTTTTTATAATAAATCGGACGACTCTATCATAATTGTTTTTTATCTTAGTTTATTTTATAACTAGTGATAAGCTGATTTAACGCTTTTGAGCACATTATGAAGAACTCTCAGGCATGCAGGTTTTCTCACGATGTTTTCCTTTACCGTTGAAGCAGGTGATATTTAATTGCTTAAAAACGAACATAGCTCCAAAAAGTGCCCGGGATCGAATAAGGACCTCTAATTAGGAGGCGGACGTCCTAACCACCATTAGGGTATACAAATAATTATTTTTTTGGGCTCATAACCTTACGAGTATTTTAACTTATGATGTGAAACGTATAGTGGGCCTACACTATTTAATTTTTGATTAAGCCATATCTACATTTTATAATAATCTATCCTTTTTAATACATTTAAAAATATATACTTTTATTAATTCTTTCAAAATTGCATTTCATTTCGGATTGTCGAGGTAGATTTTAAATCCTTGCCATGGCGAATTTTTTTTTTCCCCTTGACGTATTAGTTATGCTCTTAAATCTATATACAATGCCAAAAAGAGAGGCAAGAGGCAAGTGCTCATGCGGCCCTGTTCTAAAGTGATCGTCAAGTTTATTACCGTATTGATAAAACAAAACGCAGAAACAGTGCGGTTTTCATTAAAAAGTCGAAAAGGAGGGTAGTGTGCGAAATAAAATGAATACAATAGTTTCCGAGCAAACTCATCGAAATATATCAATACCAAAATTCCATTGATACTGAAAACTACAACAGTTTGTGCAAACAAAACTCCGAATTAAAGATGAAATATTGCTGATTTTCCTGATCTGTGCGACCAGTCACAACAGATATACGTGCACGTCACGTCGGCACGTCCCTGACGAGCGCCACGGTTCCGGTTGCCCGATACCTGGAACACTGACGTGATATATCTGTTCAGACCCTCACACACTACTGTTGCAAACTCTAATTCAATTTGCAAGTCAGAGACCTCTGGAGCTTGTATGTGAATATGTAAATCGTCAGTCTCTTCGCTTGTGCATTTTCATCTTCAACGCGTTAAAACTTATACTTGTCTAGTGTATTCCGTGATTTAAGAGTTTAAACGTCTGTATACAACGTTACGTAGCGATAAGGTCGCCAAATTGTTAACTGTTATTGTATTGTTTTCTGTGTATTTTCCTATTTTGTGTTGCACAATAAAAGGCATTAATGAATTCATTCATTCATATTTAAGTCAACAGAAATTTATGATAGTGAAATATAAATGATATTCGTGGAGAGTCTGCCTCGGCGGACGTTGTTGTTTGGGTTGCGGTCGAGTGCGTGAACCCAGCCACCAGGCGACGCGAAAATGCATCACTGGGTTTTTGTGGGTATTCTCACATACCCCGCCCCCAAGGGGATGCGTAAACGCATTTCCCAGCGTTAAAAAAGCCTTAAATATTTAAATAAAAATAAAAAAAGCTATTCATAAACCGGTAGCATCAAATTTTTTACAGAAATAATTTTCTGCAGATTGTTTTGCTAACACACAAGAATATACTTTATGTCAAAACGTACCTATTTGAAAATAAATATCTAAATGTAGCTACTTGTTGGTTTTTTATTAAACTCTACTATTTATATTATACAGTCATACTAAAGCAATCGAATAACTACTACACTATTTATTTACATTAATAATGTATGTAAAACGGATTTCGATAAAAGCCGTATTTACTCATTGAAATACCCAAAGGTCGAAAGTTTACGAATGCAGAGATAACATTATTACGCGAACGTGTGTTCAGTGTGTCACGCTATGATTGTGTCGAGAGGTCCCTCGGCAGCATCGGGCGAACCGGAATTATAATTACAAACTTCAATTATAATTACAGTTGAACGTTAATCTTCAATTAAATTATAATTACAATTTGTGTTATATGTACGCGTGGCAAAATGTTACGACTTTGTTTTACGATGACGGTGTTGGGTGAGTAATTGTGCCGAATCACATTAAATCATGTAATATATATATGACGGCAGTCAGAGAATAGCGCCATCTAGCTTTAGAATCACGTACGACAGACAAGAGAGTGGGATCGCCCCCTCTCATTACGCAACACTAAGTGGGTTATGCAGGTTCTTAAAAGATGCACCGGCGTGGGACGGCGCATTCATGCATTCATAGCATTGATCGGTGGTCGAGTTGCGGTAGTGCATAGTCGTACTTGGTGGAGCGTATAGTCTGCTCGTTATAAATTACCATACTTATAATTGTAATTCTGTTCTACCAAGAGTATCTGGTCTCTTTGCCCGAAACTACCCACGTCTACCCAAATTACCGACGAAGACACGCCTCCGCCCCGTAGTCATCCTATATATATAATATATAATAAATCATTCGAGTAATGTTTTAGTAGAACATTTTCATGACAATTTTGATACAAATGTGGGTTAATAAGCGATGTCCACACACCCGATCTTATTACCCTAGATTAGTTAATGCTGGTGACATATAGTTTGAACGCTCCCTAAATGAGTATTATAACTTTAATTATTTTCTTCTGTGTTGTTTGTACAATTTGTGGGAGGAGGGCAATAATGGTTGCGCCACAGTTTATATTAATACAGCTGTTGTTGAAACACCATGCTTCAGTTATTATTCCAGAAAAGTCAATAGAAGAGTCCTACTACAGTGTAAAGGATTATGTAAATGAAAATCAAGCATGGGTTAAAATATTGCCTAATAAGATAGCTCTTAATATAATATTAAGTGGCATGTGAGATGGTGATACCAAAAAGAAAATTCACCTGGCTAAGTTTGTTGTGAGCTTCTTCTTAGACCTGGGCGCGTTTGCAAACCTCATAGTCTCATTTAGTTTTGAGTTTACGTTTTACGTTTTCTATGTAAATTATTGACGCGTCAAAAGTGCCTTTTGAAGGATTATTTGAATAAAGATTATTTGAATTTGAATTTTGAATTTGAATTATTTGTTTACCCGTGTCTTAAATAAATAAATAAAATAAAATAATTACTAACTGATGTTAATGGAATATGCAACGTTTGTGATTGCAGATTATCCCATGTCTCATCCCTGTTGCCTTTCCTGAATTCGCTCCCTTTCCCAACATATAAATGTAATTTCTTGAAAGTTTGTTGCGGCAATCTATAGCTATAGTGTAGCTCAACGATGTTAAATAAGTTTACGTAAATCACGCTGGAATCATGTATTTTACCCGGATAAATGGTGCCCTATGTATTACTTTAAGGCATAATCTACCTCCATTCCGAATTTAGAGTAACAAACTGTAAGCACTTAGATAAATACGCCAGTTAAATTGAAACTTCCAAAAATATCACTTTATCGCAATGTTCTCGTGGCGTCCATTGTTATTGCTAAGAGCTTCTCTCAGAAGCTCGCCAAACAGCCCGCAAGTTACGCTGTCGCAAACAATAAGGTTAGCACAGCTAATATCAGCAACAAAAAAAAAATATTTGACCAATCACAGACGACATCAGACGAGTCGCAGGGAGCCGCTGGAAGCAAGCCGCCCAAGACCGTGAGCATTGGAACTCCCTACAAAAGACCTAAGTCCAGCAGTGAACGTCAATCGGTTGATAATGATGATGACGATGATGAATCACTTGCCACCGTTATGGCGGGAACCAAGTTCAAGTTTTATATTTTTTTGTACGTATAATAACATTTTAACCCTAACAAACAACTTGTAAAATATATTTCTCAATTAATAAATAAATCATAACGTATATTATATATATACAGCCTAAAATACCAAATGCGGTGCGAAGCGGTGATAGCCTAGTGGTTAGGGCGTCAGCCTCCTAATCAGAGGTCGGCGGTTCGCATCCGGGCACGCACCTCTAACTTTTCCGAGTTATGCACGTTTTTAAAAACAATTAAATTATCACTTGCTTCAACGGTGAAGGAAAACATCGTGAGGAAACCTGCACGCCTGAGAGTGCTCCATAATTTTCTCAAAGGCGCGTGAAGTCTGCCAATCCGCACATGGCCAGCGTGGTGGACTATGGCCAAAACCTTCTCACATTGAGAGGAAATCCGTGCTCTGTAGTGAGCCGGCAATGGGTTGATCATGATGATGATGATACCAAATTTAAAATTTTGAATATACCTAAGTGTGATTCCAAAATTACCTTATTCGACATACAAATGATTTCAGTGTTGTCCCTGTCATACACAAGATGTCAGAAAGGATCTTGCCCGCCCACCCTCTCGGTTGAGATATGCGACGCGAACTGCGGCCCCACGGCGCCGTGTAACGCGACGCAACTTTGCTGCCCCACCGCATGTGGGGGCTCCATGTGCGTAGACCCCATGACCCAGAGACATTTCGTCACCTTGGGTAAGTATCTTATCGTAAATAATTTTTAAGTCCCCTTTTGTGTTGCGATATAACAAGTATACAATATTCAGTGTGAAACAACTTTTGATACCAAAATCACGTCACGGCATACGGCATAACGCTGACATCACATGTCAGTGACAATGACCGGAACTGACTGCTAAACCAACTCTTCGAAGCAAGAGAATGGACAATGGCAATTATCTAACCGCACAGTGGCGAGCACTTCATACATGCAGAAAAGCAATGCATACCCCATGAGCTTCTAGAATAATGAAATGATATTCGTGAGAAATCTTAAAACGTGCTTTGCCACATTATATATGTTTATGAGAATGTTCGACCTAGAGTCATATTATGAGAGGAGAATTATTCTATATTACATCAAATTCCTACATACCCTAGTTAGAAACCCCGTGCACGCCATTGTACTCGCACTGTTACAAAATCCCCTGATCCAAAGTTAAATGCCTATCAAAAGATCAGAGGCAGTTAGCTACGTATCTGTAACGGTAAGTATTCCTCCGTGGCGAAGCGCATGCGCTGTTGCATTATAAAGTTGGAGGTCCTGGGTTCGATTCCCGGCTCGAGTCTGGTCTGGTGGGAGGCTTCGGCCGTGGCTAGTTACTACCCTACCGACGAAGACGTTTTGCCAAGCGATTTAGCGTTCTGGCACGATGTCGTGTAGAAACCAAATAGGAGGATAGGTTTACCATACCCCTTATAGGTTAGCCCGCTACCATCTTAGACCGCATAATCACTTACCATCAGGTGAGATGCCAAGAGCTAACTTGTGGTGTATATAAAAAAAAACCTTTTTATTTCAGAGAAGGCAGGCAAGTGTCCAGAATTCCCTAGAGGAGTTTGGGTTTGCAGCCACTCCTGTACCGGCGACTCGGACTGCCCGCGGGCCCTTAAATGCTGCCCAAACAGGTGCGGCGCCCTAACGTGCCAGCGAGCGGAAGTGGAAGGAAATACATAGGGCTTTTCGGAAAATAGTAATAATATATTTATATCTAAGTACAGCGTAATATTTAATTTTGCCCGACCAGTACATCATCGAAAGCAACGGACTCTTATCAAGTCTTCTGTAGTGATTGCAAAATTCCAAGGTCTTGTTCTGCCTGCGTAAAGGTTCAACTGCGTTTCATTTAACGCTGTTGCCGCTGTGTTCTTTGGTGAGGGATAAAATCTGAGTCTTCTGGTTTTCCTTGCTGTTAGCTCAACCATCATCATCATCATTATGATCAACCCATTACCGGCTCACTACAGAGCGCGGGTCTCCTCTCAATATGAGAAGGGTTTGGCCATAGTCCACCACGCTGGCCATGTGCGGATTGGCAGACTTCACACGCCTTTGAGAACATTATGGAGAACTCTCAGGCGTGCAGGTTTCCTCACGATGTTTTCCTTAACCGTTGAAGCAAGTGATATTTTAATTGTTTAAAAAACGCACATAACTCCGAAAAGTTACAGGTGCGTGCCTGGATTCGAACCGCCGACCTCTGATTAGGAGACTGACGCATTAACCACTGGGCTATCACCGCTTCAGCCCAACTAATGCCAAGTTAACTCGGGACCCTGTATCGGTTATATGTTAATCTGCTCGGAGCATAGGCCACTACGTCATCCTCAGAGTGAGTTACAGCTTTCTAATGAAACTTTGAGTCATCAAATCATATAACACGCATCTTCTGGAGCTTTCGACAGTTAGTCAGCCAGGAGTAAAATTTTCAGATACTAGGTGTTTTAAAAAAAAAAAAATATCACTTGCTTCAACGGTGAAGGAAAATATCGTGAGGAAACCTGCACTCCTGAGAGTTCTCCATAACGTTTCTCAAAGGCGTGTGAAGTCTGCCAATCCGCACATGGCCAGCGTGGTGGACTATGGCCAAACCCTTCTCATATTGAATGGAGACCCGTGCTGTGTAGTGAGCCGGTAATGGGTTGCTCATGATGATGATGATGACTTAATAGAGTGGTGAGCTAAATTTGCTATAATCCGCAAATACCAGGTCAATTTGCACCATGCAATTTGTAATTAATTCTTTATACCCTACACACTTTCCAAAAACAGTTTAACACACGTTTCGCTCTTTCATTAAAGCGTAAAAGCGTCCAAGACAATTTTGGAAGATCTGCGTGGTGGGTAAAGTTTAAATAATTTATATATAATATGACATTTTACTGCATTGATGTTCATTATCCAAAAGGCTATCTTTATCGCACTGAGTCCTGTCGAAGTGCCACATAATTCTATGAGTCCAAACCAGCAATGTTTACGATTTTATGGCTTATTATAGTTCTTAATATGCCATTAAATTGTAAACATTGTTCAGAAAATTGTTAGCTAGCAATATGACCGTACTGCGGGGCAGCGATAAGGCAAGTTTCCAGAATTGTGTTAAGTCACCAGCGATAAATAATATAGGTATTGATACGAGGTTCACCGCCTCTGTAAGACGGTTCCTGTGGAACATTTTCTGCACGGGCCATAAGTTTCTAATAGTTCAGTCTTTAATGTCCTGGAAGTCATCCAACATGATGAATTCGCTAGCGATCGACTCGCTCTATCTTTATAGCTACATGAGCTCTTTATCAGACAGGAACTACTGTCGAGAATTTCTGATAGAGTGGTGGTGCGTACAAGATTTGGGTGATGTTGTAGCGGAACTATGAGCGTTGGTAGATCACAGCATTAAGTGAACCTCAGGGAATAATTTGTTTATAACATTACAAGTTAGCCCTTGACGGCTATCTCACCTGGTGTTAAGTGATGATGCAGTCTAGGATGGTATCCGGCTAACCTATTAGGGATACGGTAAAACCACACTCCTAATTGGTTTCTACGCGACATCATGACGATAAATCGCTTGGCAACACGACTTTGTCCGTAGGGTGGTAACTAGCCTCCCACCAGACCAGACTTGAGCTGGGAATCGAACCCAGGTCCTCCAACTGTATAATGCAACAGCGTACGAACTGCGCCACGGAGGCCGTCAAAACCCAGGGAGCATGAGCCACCAGCAGTACACAATATCGCGAAAGATCAAAATCCTTTCAAATAATTTAAACCCAGTATCTCATTTGGGTCTCAAACCATTGGGACAATGGAAATAACTTGCCTATTCTCTGTTCTTATTCTTTATCACTAGATAGGTATTGATACGTAATCTTCAAATGAAATGAATAAATGAAATGCAAGGATTTAAATGTTAGACGTTACACGCAGGTACCTACAATGAGCGATCTTCTTACCGCTTAAAAGCAATAATTAGAAGGCTTCTTAAAAATTCATTCGTAGGAAAGTATGTAATTTCTTTCCAATTACTGCATCACACCTGATTATAAGAAGCAAGCAGTGGCTCACCCACACAAATTTATAAGAATTAGGGATAATAGACCCACGTATTAAGTAATATACTGCATCTATGGACTTAAGAAGGTTTTGTATTGAATTGATCTGAACATTACCAGTAAAGCTTCGGGAGTTAATATCTCGGAAATCTGACACTTTATGATCAAATTACTTTTATGAACTGTTGCGATTATCGCCTATTTTCTAGTTCTATCCATACCCACCACAATTTGGTGGAGTATTAGCAGTTCATTATCAGTTGATTTAATGGTTAAAGGGTAAACATCGCTGGTAGCGCTCCATAATGTTAAACATAAAAAGTCGTAATGCAAAGTCTTGCGCATTCGAGCCCCCTCTTTGACAGCTTGGTGAATTTAGTGGGACGGTAATCTTCTTACCTTTCTTCTTCTCTTGCTCTTGGTAGGCTTCTTTAATATATAAAAATCACGTGTCACGTTGTTTGTCCGCGATGGACTCCTAAACTACTTAACCGATTTTAACTTTTTTTTTATAAATGTGTGTTTTGTTCCAACTCACAGAATACGTTAGTTTTTATTCGATTTATGGTCACAATAATTAATAATTAGCAATAAACTGGTTACTTTTTTATATATGTTTTGTTCCAACTCACAGGATAGGATAGTTTTTATTTATGGACTCAATAATTTATAATTAACAATAAACTGATTATCAATATTGATTATTGTATTGTAAGTTTTATTAGTAGTGAACATATGGCTAGTTGACTTATATAAATTGATTTGCTTTGTTTGGCTGCGATTTTGGGAAAACATAAAATAAAGGTAAACCTACTGCAAGCTTTAAAAAATCCAACGTACGGAAATTGCGGGTTTTTTTTTCATAGAAAAGGTTAAAGGTTAAATATGATCCAGCCTAGCATAAAATCTCAGTTGTAGGTCGAACGTTATGAACAAGACAAAAGTTTACTCTTTGCAAATCGTTTGAACAGTTCAAACATGAAATGCGCTTTTGGAAGAATAGGTTCGCTGAAAAATTGCACTCTCGTATTATTTCGCTTACAAAGAGCTTCAACTTGACATCTCGACTCGGTCAATGTTTGTATGCTCCGAGACATTTTATTATATTCAAAAGTGGTTATAAAACGGATACTGTTTGTAGTGAATTTTTGATATTCATTGTGAAAAAGCTTACATTGTCATCGTCAGACTAATTAATATACCACTCACGGTTTCAGTCAAAAGCAACCATGGTTTAGAGTGTAGATCCTGAGGGCTGCTAAAACGCAAGTTTAGAGGGCTTTAACGATTATTATAACATGTTAGGAGTAATTACCTGAACTTGAAAATTATTAACGTGCTCGAGACACGGGGATTGTACTCGTGGGCGATTAATTGATTTGCCTATATATATATATATATATTTTTTTTTAATTCAAATTCAAAATAATCTTTATTCAAATAGTCCTTAAAAAGGCATATATGCGTCAATAATTTACATAGTAGTTATTTCATGGTGATAACTATATTCGTAAACTTAAAACTAAAGCTATGAGGGTTCCAAACGCGCCCCGGTCTAAGAAGAAGCCCACAACAAACTTAGCCGGGTTTTTTGTTTCGTTATCACCATCTCACATAATGAATAATAAATTATAGTACCTATGGAGATAGAGCAATTCACACCCAAGCTTTTTTATTGCCGTTAATATTTACACATGAAATATTTAGCATATAGCAAAAATTTTTTGGGTTCAAAACTATACAGACCTTCCTCAATGGAGAAAAGGCTATTTGTTTTCCACCGGGTGTAATCGCGGGGTGTAGCCAGTCGCACATAAATCGGTCCCCGGAGGCAAGATGTACGAAGTTGAAATCGGGAGATTAACGCGAAGAAGACGAAGTACCGCCGTACTTCATGTTGGCAAAATTACCTCTTTATGTCGCGATGTAATGTCCGTTTCCATGAAACGGGGTTAAATAAAGTTTTGCTACACCAAAGTATCACGTTTATTATATGAAACGCTAAGGCGTAGATTTTTTTTTTCGCAATTCGCAAGCTAGCCCTTGACGGCTATCTCACCTGGTGGTAAGTGATGACGTACTTATCATGATCAACCCATTGCCGGCTCACTACAGCTCATGGGTCTCCTCTCAATATCAGAAAGGTTTGGCCATAGTCCACCACGCTGGCCATGTGCGGATTGGCAGACTTCACACGCCTTTGAGAACATTATGGAGAACTCTCAGACAAGCAGGTTTCCTCACGATGTTTTCCTTTACCGTTGAAGCAAGTGATATTTTAATTTATTTATTAAAAACGCACATAACTTTAAAAAGTTAGAGGTGCGTGCCCGGATTCAAACCGCCGACCTCTGATTAGGAGGCTGACGACCTAACCACTAGGCTATCACCGCTTCTCGTGATATACATTTCCAAGTAATTGTTAAATATAAATATTCTAACTTTCATTTATTCATATTTAAAGAAAGATATGGGTCAGCGGTCTTGTAATTAAGAACGCTCTTTCATTCCCAAAATAAAAGTTTTGATACACGTACAAACTCACGTAAATTTAATTTTTGTATGGGAATCTTAAAATATATTGGTAATAAAAAACCGTATTATTCCCATCGGCATGCAAACCAATGGAAACAGTCGTCTTCATGAAAAAACTTTGAAAGGCAATGTACGGTTCGAGGCTCCCCAAGGCAATATAAAGTTAGTGATTGATTCCGCGGTGCGGCCTTTAAAAGAGCTGTTCGTCTTTTCAACCTTTTCACTTAGCCCTTTGAATGTAGAGATGTGGGCATAAAAGGTATCTACGCACAAGATGGTAAAAAAGATTTTTTTTTACACACTACAATTTAGCCCTTGACGGCTATCTCACCTGGTGGTAAGTGATGATGCAGTCTATGATGGAAACGGGCTAACCTGTTAGAGGCATGGTAAGCCCACACTCCTAATTGGTTTCTACGCGACATCGTGCCGGAACGCTAAATCGCTTAGCGACACGTCTTTGTCGGTAGGGTGGTAACTAGCCACGGCCGAGGCCTTCCACCAGACCAGACGCGAGCAGGGAATCGAACCCAGGACCTCCAACTTTAAAATGCGACAGCGCGGGCACTGCGCCACCGAGGTCGTCAAAATGCTAGACAAATTAACATTGAGTTTTTAAGATTTATTAAATACTCTATTTAAAATGACGCTAATGACGTAACAGCTGTATTGTCACACACTGAAGTATTTCAAATTCAAATTCAAAATCATATTCGCTTATTGCATGAAAGTGGTACATTCATATCAAGATCTTAAGAATAAAGGGTAGCCTAACACATTCCGCCTAAAAGGCGTGCAACAAAAATCTTACAACGAAAAAAACAATAATGTAAATTTAAAATTAAAATAAGAGTTATGAAATCAATTAATAAAATGAAATTAAATAGAAATAAAGATTTAAATATTAATTTAGGCTAAAGTAAATTGTATACCAATTCGGAATGTCATAAACAAAATCGCAATCAATACCTGAACAATACCGTTATCCTGTAGAAACTCATTACCTACTTACTTACCGAACACTGAAGGTATTCGGTAATTCCGTAATAGCATTTTTGTATGAGATGCTCCTTTAACTTGCTTTTAAACTTGAAAGAATCGTCTATTTTATGGAACTCGGTCGGTAATCGGTTATAAAGTTTTGGTGACATGATGTAAGAGCTGTTACGAAATTGTACAGTTCTGGACGGTGGAATACTTAGCTTGTTCTTATGTCTCATACTCCTTATATTTCTATACATATTTATATGCTTATTATGTACAAAGAGTTGTTATTTATAAAGAGTGTGCTTAACTGTCAGTTAAGTTTTCAATATGAGCCTCACTTCGCTCCGTGTAGGCTGAATCTATTCTTCATCACTCGGTAATTTGCACCTCGTTGTCGTCTACAGGCTGCTGGCAGACAAGCGCCACAGCGTAATAAATACAGTACATGAACCATCAACTCTAACACTACATGCTGTAATTTCTGTGACGTATTCGGATTCGTCACAACCCTGACTCGTTATATATGGTATTTTGAAACGTTATAATATAATACTTTTTGAGTTGTCCAGTAGAAGATCATACATTGCTATTTTTTTTTCTTTTGTTTATATTTTTGTTACGTACCAGCCGGGAAAAATTTCCTGTCTTGTAGACAATGCGATATCGTCGGTCTAACAATCACACTAACACTATAAATGCGAAAGATTGTATGTGGATATTTGTATGCTTACTCCTTTACGCTGGAAGTGTTGAACCAATTAATCTGAAATTTGGAATGATGTTAGTTTATTCTTGGATTAACACATATAATAGGTTCCCTTGGGGTTTGTGTAAAATTGCATCGATAAATATAGCATAACTATTAGCATACTTTCTCCTTGTAAGATTTAAGGAGGGGAACGGAAACAGGAGCGCGCTTCAACTAGTAACTAGTTGAAAATTCTTGTAGAACCAGCAGCAGGATTCAGAGATTCTGATAATCAAGGGTGCTGCCCAGGAGTGATATACTCGTATTAAAGGAGTATGTCTGGTATCCATTTTTGTGTATGATCCAAATATCATTGTCACATTACAGTTTATGTCGTAATTATATTTAATTTCTATAAGGTAAGGTAGGTTTCTAAGGTTTATTTTAAGTTATATATGTATTCTTGAAATTAAATTGATTATTAGTTAGAAAAAATCTATAACTAAATTGTGATTATCAGTATACCGTCTCCATTTTATCTTTCTACGCTGTGGCGTATATGAACGCTAATTAATATTAGATCCACCTGCGAGCAACGGTGGATGTAGGAGGCAATCTTGAGATCCAATTATCTGTAAAAATAATGATAGCTCGTGATTGGATCGACTTCTGCTATCTTGAGAGTTGATGCTCTTTGTGTAGCGCGGATTAGATTGAGATGGGACGGGTGTAGAGATCGGCTTCCCTAATAAAACGATTTTCATGCAATCATATTCTACGAGATTAGCTTTCTCATTAAGGAGGTCTTGTTTATTTTTTTGATTGACTTGGATTAAAATTATAGAGAAAGAACGAGAAAGTTTTTTTTTATTTGGGGACACAGTTTGACGTAAGGATACTTATGCTGATATCGAACAAATAAAGGCAACCCATTCAGCATCAGGAGCAGCAAGCCGCAGCGCTGGTTTTCAGTGGGAGTCTTAATATTGGTAAAGTCATTTGGTAGAATAAATAAAGCGTCGTGAATTTTTAGAATCATTTAAAATATGATTTATGTATGTGGAAAGAGTGCTCCCTTAGAAAATATGCTTTTGAACATTAGCTTTTAAATTTTTATTTACATTATTTATTTCCATTACTTAGACTCTTTGACAGAAGTCGCGAACGGCCACACATACAACCTAACGGACACACAGACTTTTTGAAATTTACATCGTAGGTAAACGAGCAGATGGCTCACCTAATGATAAGTGACTACCGTCAGCTATGAATGTTTGCAACACCAGTGGAGCCAAATGAAACAAAGTTAATATTAATTAGTTAAAACTAATTAGACGGTAATTAATATTAACTTTTTTATCCCACATCAAGTCACCTGGTCACCTGGCCACTCACCCGATGGTACGTCATGATGCGTCTTCGTTGGCGACCACGAGGTGCCCGCTATCTTACGTCATCCGGACGTGGGTTCCATCCACGACCTCGGAGACGTACGGACCACCCACCGTTCGTCCCCCCGTTATCTATCCCAAACGTCGCCTAAGCCAGGGTTTGGCCCCACAAGAGTCGCCCTTATGCAGACGTTCCCTTTAGTTTCTTCAAGCACTAGGGCTCAAAATTTCTTCTGGCAGAGCTCCTTTCCGAAGCTCGCCAAACAGCCAGGTTACGCTGTGGCAACCAATAGGGATAGCACAGCTAATAGGCAGTCCGAAAAAAATGATACCATCGACTCCCGCGGTTGACCAGTTAATTAGCCGTCCAGGGTAAAGTGTTATAAGCAAGCCTGGCCTTTTGTATAGGGAGGAAACAGACTAGATTTCATAAAGCCGCACGCCGTGACGTCATCGGCGGCGGTGGGCGCCGCCTTTGAAATGCAAATCTGCGTACACAACTAACTGCACGGACTGGGGTCTAAATTGGCGGTTTTGTGTTCCAGCCGTTAATTCCGCTACTGCGTATAACCTAATGCGCTTTCACTGATTTTCACAACACGACAGTGTATCGATAGCTTTTAAAATTTAACTAGATAATCATATAACCGTTTTCACTACGTGATGCCTAGTACTTCATAGAAAATAATAGAATGGCATGGAATAGAATGGATAGGATAGGACAGGACAAGACAAGACAGGGCAGTACAGGATAGAACAGAACAAGACAAGTCAGATGTGGCAGATATCATAGTCTTACAGTTACGTGCGACTCCAAAAAATTCAATTAAAATTACAATCGAAAATTTTGAATGAATGAATACACTTTTATTGTAAACCACTAGATAGAAAAAGTATAAAACAGAAAATAACACAAAATCAGTAGATAGCATACAATTAGGCGGCCTTATAGCTACATAGCGATCTCTACCAGGCAACCATTAAAAACATTCATCATCGACAATTAAAACAGAATAAAAGGTAGCTGTGATAGCTGGTTGGATAGTGGTTAAGATGTCTGCCTCCTAATAAGAGGTCGGGGGTTCGATTCCGGGTATCACCTCGTACTTTTCGGAGTAATGTTCGTTTAAGCAAATAAATTTTCACTTGCTTCAACGGTGAAGGAAAACATCGTGAGAAAACATAATGTTCGTAAAGGCGTAGGAAGTCTGCCAATCCGCACATGGGCCAAACCCTTCTAATATTGAGAGGAGACTCGTGCTCCGTAGTGAGCGGGAATGCGTGGATCATGATGATGATGAAAACGCTTGGTCTATCAGAAACGACATTTGAAAAAATTAGAAAGAAATAACTCATACGCCTGGATAGATGCAGGTAATGGTGGAATTTTTAAAACCAATTTAATGGTTTTATATATGTGTCATAGTGAAATGAACTTGAGTGACAGAAACGTGCCGCCAAGCGGTTAGGCGATTGGATATGGGCTAGATATCGTGACCCCTAACAGGTTTCGGCATCTTACATCTGCTGCATCATCACTCAACAGAAGGCAGTATTGCAATCAAGGGCTACCTTTGGTTTTTGACGATCTCCGTGGCGCAACGCGTACGCTGATGCATTTTAAATTTGGAGGTCCTGGGTTCGATTCCCGGCTCAAGCCGGTATGGTGGGAGCCTTCGGCCGCGGCTAGTTACCACCCTACCTATAAAGACGTGTCGCGAGGCGATTTAGCGTTCCGACACGATGTCTTGTAGAAACCAATTTGGAGTATGGGTTATCATACCCCTAACAGGTTAGCCCGCTACCATCTTAGACCGCATCATCACTTTCCATCAGGTGAGATGCAATCAAGGGGTAACTTGTGGTGTATTAAAAAAAACCTTAAATTGGAGTTACAAAAACATCCTACAATTATAGTTTTCTTGCAATGTAACTTGTCCGTTACCAGCCAGTATTACAGTAATATTTCCCTCGTCGAGCTTGACCCTGACAATTGTACGTAATTAATGAGGCTTACTTGAACGCTAACAATGACATCATTAAATAAGATCATAATTTTCATCTTCATGAATTTAAATGTTAAACTTTTATTAAGGAAAGTAAAGTATTCAACATAAATGTAATTAGCGATTCAGTTTCAGAGTAATTAACGTTTTTTTACGAGTGTTAAATGGCTGCAAGAGCCTAATTACTGAATTCGCTCCAATTTGGACGTTCGTGGCTCAAAAGCATAAGATCACACTTAAGACTTCATTCACGCTTTTCTAGGCTTTGGATTCCCGTTCGTAGGTACTTCAAAGCTAAGTTATTAAAATAATAATTTAAATTACACACTCAAGCAAAAAGTTGAGTGTGTAATTTAAATTATTATTACCTAAACTTTAAAAAAAGTTGTTGATTATGATTCAGACTTCTCCTTTTTTTACGCAGGGCAGGTGTCCAGTATTGTCCACCTTTAGTTTATGTTTGCTTTAAAGCAAGTGACGACCTCCGTGGCGCAGTGCATGCGCTGTCGCATTAAAATTTTGGAGGTCGTGGGTTCGATTCCCGGCTCGAGTCTGGTCTGGGAGGCTTCGGCCGTGGCTAGTTACCACCCTACCGACAAAGACGTGTCGCAAAGCGATTTAGCGTTCCGGCACGATGTCGCGTAGAAACCAATTAGGAGTGTGTTTACCATACCCCTAACAGGTTAGCCCGCTACCATCCTAGACTGTATCATTACCTATCACCAGGTGAGATAGCCATCAAGGGCTAATTTGTAGTGTATAAAAAAAAAAGTGATATTTAATTTAAAATTGTTCAAATTACATAAAAACCCATAACTCCAAAAAGTTAAAAGTACCTCAGTATAGAATTCAATCCCCCGAAAGGCACCCCAACCTTTTAACGCTAGGCTATCACTGTGTATTTTTCCGGGATAAAAACAAGCCTATGAAAACACGAAAGATCGCGTGGCCGCTCACCAACCCGATGGGCAGACCAGCTGAGGGACTCTAAGTGCAAATTTCACACAATAGCGAGAATAGCCTCTGATAGAAGTCGGTGGAAACAATTAATCCGCACGAGGTTGCAAACACATCAGTACCACGATCTTCAGTAATGAAGGAATGACTGGATAGAGAGAGATGAAAACACAATATGAAAAAAGAAACGTCAACCTTTATTTTTATATCAATTCATTTTTTTTTATATATTTATATATATATATATATATATATATGTCGCCGCGGATATACCAAGGCGTGAAATTAACATCTTGATGTTAACAAACTAGCTCATAACTCTTGATAGCTTTATTGTAATATTGTTATCCAAAACTGATTCTTTGTTATAACCTTACTTTCTCAACCTTTTGTTATAAACTTAGGTAAAAATTAATGATTTAAGATTGAAGTGTTGTTGCAATGCGTTAGACTTAAATAGTTTTAATTCCTAGTAATGCTGGCTGGCTACAGACAGTGTTTATGAATTGTGAGTCGATGACATTTTGACGCAGAAAAAGGGATTAAGTTGGCGTTTCGTTGAATATGTTTTGCTGAGATGTTTTGGAATCGTTTAATATTTTGAAATGAATAACTGCATGGTAATTTGCATTGTTGCACTGCTTGAAAACATTGTAAAAGTAAGAGGATGCAATAGCGAAGCAACTTTGCCGCCCCTGAGTTGTGAGGGTGGGGATTCGTGACGCTTGCACTCGCTTATTTGGGACCGAGCGCGACGGAGCTCAGGCACCTTTTGCATCGAGCGCTTGAGCGGTGAGGTCTTCCATTTCTATTCGATTATTTGTTGAATTATTCGTTTCGAGATCAATTGAAATATAAATCAAATATTAATTACTTTGTCTCTTTATTTACAGTCGAACAACATGGCCGATGGCTCTCAATGAGTCAACGTTCATGATCTTTTTAAACGTCTGATATCAATCTTACTCCGACATCAGAAGTGGGATCGCTCTTGCGATCCCTTTCTGCCGGTCATAATGTTACAGACCCTGACCACAGCACAGGACCTCATGTGCAGATGTTTCTGCAGCAGTTACGCCTCAACAAAGCAGTCAAACGTCACCTACGGGCCCCATAGCATCGCCATCGATTGGTAACGTTATACCTCCCCAGTGCTTTCTGTAGATGATGACCATGATGCAGAGCATGAGCGATCGTCTTCTACAGAAGCCAAGTGAGAGGGTAAAGATTACCGATATATTTTTATCTTCCTTTTAATATTTCAGAATTCTTGTCCGAAGGTTGGTTACTGAGGAGGCGAGTTACACAAAGACAAATTGGACAACAGCGATGCAGTGGAAGCCGTCATTCGAATGAGTTGATCGAGAGCAACATAGTTAGAGAAAATAAATCTCCTTACTCTAGCCTGATTATTCTAGTAAAGAAGAAGAACGGTGACGATCGATTGTGTCTTGATAACCGAGAGTTGAACTCTAACACCATTCGGGTCTACTATCCACTAGCTCTTATAGGAGACCAAATAGACACATTAGCAGGTGGTAAATACTTCTATATACCCGATATTGCATCTGGTTTCCACCAAATCCCAATTTTCCCTGAATCAATAGAAAAAAAAAAAACAGTGTTCATCACACCCGACGGGTTACACGAATATTTAACTATGCCGTTTGGCCTTTGTAATGCACTCTCAGTGTACCAAAGATGTATTAATCGTGCTTTAAGACAACTTCTTAGCCTTGGTAGTGCTGACACTGGTATAGATAGTATCGCTCAAGTCTACATTGATGATATCATTAGTAAGAGCTGATTTTCCCTCTGGTCTTTCATATCTTGAAAGAATTTTAATTGCTTTACGAGATTCAGTATTCTCAATTAATGTTGAAAAATGTTAATTTTTTAAGCAATCCATTGAGTACCTTGGTAATATAATAGAAGACGGTAAAGTTCATTCAAGTCCCAAAAAGGTCGATGCCCTGCTAAAAGCTCCATCTCCAACCGTAAACCGTAAAGCAGGTTCGGCAATTTAATGTCTCGTGGGTTATTTCCGGAGATTTATCCCAGATTTTGCACGCATAATGGTTCCCTTGTACAATTTTACAAAACAAGGAGTTAAGTGGTCCTGGACCAATGACCATGAAGAGGTACGTCAAAAAGTCATCCATCATTTGACTTCTAGCCCTGTACTAACAATATTTAGGGAAGGCGAACCAATTGAACTCCACACCGACGCCAGCTGACTTGGACTCGGAGCGGTTCTCGTGCAAGTAATCAATGGTCGACAAGACATCATATTTCAGTATGCGGACGACTGACATCGAAAGCAGATATCACTCCTATGAGCTGGAGACACTAGCCGTTGTGCGAGCAATCAAGCACTTTCGACACTACCTCTAAGGGCGTAAGTTCAAAGTCATTACAGATTGTAATGCCTTAAAAGCTTCAGAGCATAAAAAGGATCTTCTACCAAGGATTGAGTACAGGAAAGGCGAGCGAATGCACCATGCTGATTTTTTTAGCCGAAACCACAACTTCTTTATAGTCAACGTGATGACAAGGAATTTGGAATGGCTCGTTGTAGAGCAGCATCGAGACCCTCAGCTTAGACCAATCATAGATGCCCTGCACAACGTGAAGCGGTACCCGGATAAGTTCTCGAAGATAACTCCCTCAAGTATGAAAGGACAGACCAGGTGTTAGGTGCACAGAAGTTTACTATGGTTCCTAAATCTTTCCAATGGAGCCTGATAAACACTTTTCATACCACTCATAAGCATGTAGGCTGGGAGAAAACTCTTGGAAAGATAAAGGAAACTTATTACTTTGATAAGGCGAACACCATTATCCGAGAATTCGTCGACAATTGCTTGGTACGCAGGATATCTAAGCAGTCGTCTAGGGCAACGTAGGTACAGTTACATTCCATACCAAAGCCAACAGTAGCGTCCGAGGTGATCCACATGGACATCACTGGGAAGCTTGGGACATCTCAAGACCAGGAAGACGTCGTGGTCACCATCGATGCCTACTCTAAGTATGTATTGCTTCGTTACGCTCACGATAAAAGTCAGCATAGCGCTCTTGGAGCTCTGAAACAAGTGATACACCTATTCGGAGCGCCGAAGCAGGTAGTGGTGGATGGTGGACGTGAATTCCTTGTACTTGACAAGAACTATTGCGATAAGTACGGCATAGAAATACATTCAATTGCACCCGGCATCAGTCGAGCTAATGGCCAAGTGGAACGAATGATGACCATTGAAAATAATGATCAAAAACTATGAGGTAGCTGAGTGGCATACTGCCCTTGAAAGTCTACAATTAGCATTTAATTGTACGGTACACAAAACCGCTAGTATCGCTCCATTCACACTGCTGACTCGACGCCAGAATTGCGTACCGCCAGAACTATTGAACCTGGTAGATTTTGACAATCAGATAATTGATATTGAAACAATTCAGAGGCGTATTCACCAAGGGATGGCTGAAGCGGCTGGTAAAGATAAAGAACAAAAAAAAAATGAAATGAAATTTCTGGGTTGTCTCTCAATAAGTTCAAAGTTTATATAAAACGTAAGCTTGTAGACAAGTCCTACGATGGTGTAAAGGATTACGTAAATGATAAACAAGCATGGGTGTGAAATATTGCTCTAATAAGATAGCTCTTAATATAATTTTAAGTGGCATCTGAGATGGTGATAACAAAAAGAAAATTTACCTGGCTACGTTTGTTGTGGGCTTCTTCTTAGACCGGGGCGCGTTTGGAACCCTCATAGCTTTACTTTTAAGTTTACGAATGTAGTTATCACCATCAAATCACTACTATGTAAATTATTGACGCGTCAAAAGCGCCTTTTAAAGGACTATTTGAATAAAGATTATTTGAATTTGAAATTTGAAAGGTTTGAATTTGAGGTTCCATTGAGTACTCGATGATGACCGCTACCTTGTGAAGAAAGTTATTGGTCATCACGGACGTCCTCAAAAAGTAGCTCAACTGCGTCCAACACCACAGCCGTGATACAGAAGTGAAAGGCTGATGACCGTGTCGCCGTCTAATGACCTTGAATCTGTACAGGTAGAAGCCCAGCCACACGAACAGGAACCTGGTCCATCGACTTGCCAAGCGGAAGCTAACGATTCTTCTCAAGATGACTAGTTGTCTTTGGCTGCTTGGTGAAACCATCCTAATCCGGTGAGCTCTTTTCACACTGGTTGCTTTTAAATTATTTAACCCGTGGTGTTATTATCGTTCTATTTCTAAAAAAAAAAAAATAAGTCTGGTTTCATATGCTTACTTAACTATTTATACGCATGGTAGTGTTCAAATACCTAGTTCTATCTCAAAAGATGCATTTGGCGTGCGGATCCGACCCACAACCACAAAACAGGTTGTTGCCGATGTGGAGGCGTAATACAACCAGAAAAGAACAACCCACTGTTGGGCAAATATTACTAAGATTGTTATAGGCGGGTGGAGACGTCCTATGACAAATCAAAAAGATGTTGTGTGTGTTCGAGTGATGCCCCAAAGCCATATTAAAAAGACTAGATAGAAAATCGTTTAGGCGACCCATATTCAACAACAAAAATCCAAGTATTAAAGTAACCAAATATATTTCCTATGTACTGGTTTGCTTAATGCTAGAATATTGAGCAGACTAAATCCATGCATTTATAATTAAGATAACAAATGAATTAATATTGAGTTATTAATTCCTAAAATATGAATGTAAAACAATGAATAATAAATACCTAGGTTTACTGTGGAAGTACCTAGCTAGACTAAAAAAAAAACAGTTTCATTACAGATACACGGCGCAGAGCACGCACCGCACTTCAGTATGGCCGTGTCGCCGCGGATATACCAAGGCGTGAAATTAACATCTTGATGTTAACAAACTAGCTCATAACTCTTGATAGCTTTATTGTAATATTGTTATCCAAAACTGATTCTTTGTTATAACCTTACTTTCTCAACCTTTTGTTATAAACTTAGGTAAAAATTAATGATTTAAGATTGAAGTGTTGTTGCAATGCGTTAGACTTAAATAGTTTTAATTCCTAGTAATGCTGGCTGGCTACAGACAGTGTTTATGAATTGTGAGTCGATGACATTTTGACGCAGAAAAAGGGATTAAGTTGGCGTTTCGTTGAATATGTTTTGCTGAGATGTTTTGGAATCGTTTAATATTTTGAAATGAATAACTGCATGGTAATTTGCATTGTTGCACTGCTTGAAAACATTGTAAAAGTAAGAGGATGCAATAGCGAAGCAACTTTGCCGCCCCTGAGTTGTGAGGGTGGGGATTCGTGACGCTTGCACTCGCTTATTTGGGACCGAGCGCGACGGAGCTCAGGCACCTTTTGCATCGAGCGCTTGAGCGGTGAGGTCTTCCATTTCTATTCGATTATTTGTTGAATTATTCGTTTCGAGATCAATTGAAATATAAATCAAATATTAATTACTTTGTCTCTTTATTTACAGTCGAACAACATGGCCGATGGCTCTCAATGAGTCAACGTTCATGATCTTTTTAAACGTCTGATATCAATCTTACTCCGACATATATATTATTATATTTATTAAATATTTATTACTATATTGTGTTATTTATGTAATCTGGTTTATGTATTAGTATTTAGTTATTTGTATGTAGGTATTTTGTTTATATTACGCCACCTACTTTCTTCTTCTTTAACTTTTCCTAATCCTAAGGTTGCCTGGCAGAGATCGCTACTAAGCGATAAGGCCGCCTTTTGTTTTCCTCTTTCTTCTTTATTTTGTTTTCTTGTTATTTATATTTTTGCTGTGGTGTACAAATGAAGAATAAATAAATAAATAAATAAATAAATAACCTTAGCCCTATTGTTGCGTAATTGAAGGCTAAACAACAAACACTTTTCATAATTTCACCCGATTGACGTCCACGTGTACAGCACATAGGTTCTTTGTAGGGTGTTTTAAAGTTCCGGGTATTGGGCCGCTTGTTTCCAGTGGGACACGTTTGAAGTCGTGTGTACCACCATATGACTGTCAAGTGTCAACCTACGCTACGTTTACCGGTACGGGGCCGCCAATCTAACACCATGGGACTGCAATGCATCTTGAACCTCATGGCGTTATTTTTTAAGTTTAAATGTCGAGTAAAAAATAATAGAAAAGAGCTGTAGCCCACTTCAACACTTTCGCATTAAATAAATAAATAAAAATAATAAAAATATTTATTTTACCAAAAACACAGTTACAGTTTTACATATTCCGATTGTACCCAAACTAGGTAATCCTGTCTCGTGGGTACCTTACATCGCTTTAAAAGTTAAATGATACAATACTATGTTTTGTTGCAAAAAAAAAAAATGTTGATATATATCCCAATAACATGTATCAAAGAGAACGCCCTTATGTTAAATGTAAGAAAAGCTCCTCCGTTTCCTTGTAGTTTAAGGAAGCGAGCCATTTTCCCACAATTGATTTGGCTTGCCTTACGGAACAATGCTTAATGTTACATACGTTTACCACCCTATTGTAAATGAATAATTCCACATAAGGACTGAAACGTCTAGCAAAACAAGTTTTAATTGTTGGCAAGAGGATCTTGAAAACCCGACGATTGAGCAACCTTTTATATTCATTTGAGGATATTACTGACCGGTGAACCTTAAGGACTAATTGTAAAATATTGTAACGCGCGCCGTCCCGAAGACCGTCCGAGGGCGCCTCGGTTGCGGTCGGCTCGGGAGACGAGCGGGCGGGGGGAGGTGTGACGCTATCGCGGCGCGGCGCAGTTTGTAAAAGCGCGGGAATACAGTTTTGTAAAAGCGCGGGAGTACAGTTTGTTTTTTTGGAATTAATACAGTATTGGTTTAATTACAGTGTTTGTTTAAATAAAAGTATTTGTTTAATATCAGTATCTGATTTAATATTCAGAAGTGGTATATATTATGCAAATAGGACCCAAAAATGAAGCGATCAATATCTAACAAAGAAAGTGCGTTTACGCGGGCTACTAAGAAATCCCGATTATCATCAACCTCTGTGAATAGTGCTGGTACATTTCATGTGGAACGTGTGAATGATAATGCACCATCAAGTCAATGTGATTCTGATGAGGACATAAATCCTAATGTCTTACTCGAACGGCTTTTGTCGCAGAAGGTCGAGAAGTTTTGCTTAGAATCGCGGCCATTGCGAAGTGTATCAGGTGAGAAAATTATACCAACGTTTGATCCTGACAACCATGAATGTAACGTGAAAAACTGGCTGGCAAAAATTGATCAATTGGGATTAGTACATAAATGGAACGATTACGCAGAAATAGTGACAATGCAAACTCGTTTGGCGGGTCAAGCACAGTTATGGTTTAATCGTTTAGATGAGTATGATTTTAAGTGGGAAGAGTTCAGTTGGAAGTCGTTGTTGGTTAAGGCGTTTCCTAGAAGTTTTGAATACGCTGATATGCTTGAAGAGTTAGTTGCTAGAAAGAAGCAACGTTATTAACTGGTACGACTGGCTGCCTCAGAGTTTACAACATGGGACAAGAAGATGTACTATGGCAAAGAGGCGAACTGATTACACGCGCTGTAGCATGTGAACCGTTGAACGATAAGGTAGCTGGGGTCGAGGGTGACCGATTGATTTCTCTCCAGGCCGACAAAACTAAGGTGTGTATTTTTTTATTTTATTTAATCTGTCTGATGGCCTTGAGCTTCTGTTTTCTGTATCTGAATTATATGTCTGTTCTGTATTCCGTCTAATCTGAAATTCTGTACTGGATGCTGATCCAATTCCGATTCAGATTCTGAATCTGAAATTCTGTACTGGATGCTGATCCGATTCCGATTCAGATTCTGAATCTGAAATTCTGTACTGGATGCTGATCCGATTCCGATTCTGATTCTGAATCTGAAATTCTGTACTGGATGCTGATCCGATTCCGATTCTGATTCTGAATCTGAAATTCTGTACTGGATGCTGATCCGATTCCGATTCTGATTCTGAATCTGAAATTCTGTACTGGATGCTGATCCAATTCCGATTCTGATTCTGAATCTGAAATTCTGTACTAGATGCTGATCCGATTCCGATTCTGATTCTGAATCTGAAATTCTGTACTGGATGCTGATCCGATTCCGATTCTGATTCTGAATCTGAAATTCTGTACTGGATGCTGATCCGATTCCGATTCTGATTCTGATACTGACTTAATTTACTTCGTTTGATTTTGCCTCACAAACGTTCAGAAACTACATTGCTCCCTAGTTCAACTTATACTGTTATGCTGCTTAGTTACATTCTGTTTATGAATTATTACATGTATTGTCTGAAACTTTTGAATTTTGATTCTGATACCGTCACCTAAATTTTGTTTCTTGTGTGAGGTTTTGACTTATTTTATATCATGTCTGAATTGATTTTACCAGAACGGACTGCAGAATAATGTAAAACCCAACTGTGTACTTCAAAGAGAAATACGCGTATACAGTATAGATGAATTTGCACCGCAGACGCATACGTTTGCATACCTTCGAGATCGCAAGGTTGCGAACACTCTGCTCTCCGAAATCGAAATTGGAGATTTACCAGAACAGGATCAGTGCAGACTGTATGAATTGCTTCTTGAATATGAAGATTGTTTTGCGGCCGACACGAAAGATCTCGGGAGAACCAATTTATCCGAAATGAAAATCGAGTTGACTTCTTCGACGCCCGTGTTCCACAAACCATATAGGCTCGCGAAAAACGAATTGGATATAGTGCGGGCTAAGGTTACAGACTTGTTAGAAGCGGGAATAGTTAAGGAATCTCAGTCGAACTATGCATCACCAGTTATCTTAGTTAAGAAGAAGAATGGGGATAGTAGATTATGTGTGGATTACAGAGCATTAAACGCCATAACAGTCAAGGACAGATTTCCGTTACCAAATATAGATGACCAATTGAACAAATTATCGGGCAAAAGCTTTTACACCAGCTTAGACTTAGCACAGGGCTATCATCAGATTCCTCTGGCAAAGGAGTCAACTAAATTTACCTCGTTTATAACACCTGATGGACAATGGGAATATACGAGAGTTCTATTTGGATTGGCTAATACGCCTGCAGTATTTCAGCGCACAATATATAAGCTTCTTGGAACCTTGCGGTTCGAAGAAGTCTTAACATTTATGGATGATTAACTACTACCCCCTTCTGACATACCAGATGGACTCAAAATTCTAAAAAAGATACTACAGCTTATGCGAGATGCTAACTTGAAACTAAACTTACAAAAGTGTGCATATTTGAAGTCTGAAGTAAATTATCTAGGACATGTTGTATCACCTAAAGGAATTCGCCCAGGAAATAGAAAATTAGATGCAGTCAATAATTTCCCCACTCCTGTAAACGTTCACCAAATACGTCAGTTTATAGGTCTGTGTTCGTATTTCCGCAAGTTCATCCAGAATTTTGCCATAATAGCAAGACCACTCACGGAACTGACCAAAAAGAATGCAAAATGGTATTGGCAAAAACAGCAAGTCGATTCCTTTAAGGAACTGAAAACTTTGCTTGCAAGTAAACCGGTTTTGGCATTGTATAATCGTGAGTACGAGTCAGAAATACATACGGATGCATGTAAGATTGGTATTGCAGGTATTCTCTTACAAAGACAACCCAGTGGTGAGTTAAAACCAGTGATATATTTTAGTAGAGTGACAACAAAAGAGGAAATGATTTATCATAGCTATGAGTTAGAAACTCTGGCAATGGTAGAGCCTTTAAAACGTTTTAGAATCTACATAATTGGAGTTCATTTCAAAGTTGTAACTGATTGCTAAGCCGTAAGGAGTACGTTTACCAAACGAGATATAGTACCAAGGATTGCTCGTTGGTGGCTTCAAATCCAAGATTATGATATGGAGGTGGTTTATAGGCCGGGAACCAGTATGAAACACGTCGATGCACTAAGTCGGAATCCGGTTTCCGAGATCTCAGTTGTGACGAATGCTGAAGACTGGTTTCTGTCAGCCCAACTCCAAGATGAAAAACTTCAGACCATCTACAGTCAGCTTCAAACTGTAAGACCTAATGATGATATAAAGAAAAATTATTGTATCAGAGATGGACGCATTTATAGGAGGACTTTAAATGGTGAACGGCTTGCCGTGCCTAAGGATGCTCGATGGCGTATCGTGAAGATGTTTCATGATGACGTAGGTCATATAGGGCTAAAGAGATGTGATGAGGCTATTAAAACTGACTACTGGTTTCCCCGCATGACACGATTTATCAAGAAATATGTCAGTACTTGTCTAGAGTGTTTGTTTAAAAAGGGGAGTTACGGTAAAACGTCTGGCAAAATATACCCTATCAGTAAACCAGATCAACCGATGCACACTGTGCATATAGATCATATGGGACCTTTTCCGAAATCAGCTATAGGAAACCAGTATGTATTAGCAGTGATTGACTCTTTTACAAGATTTGTCGCGGTGAAGGTAACCAAAACTCTGAGATCAACTGAAACAATTGCGGCATTAAGGGAAATTTTTGCCATTCTAGGTTACCCAAACCGAATAATATCTGACCGAGGGCTTTCTTTTACCAGTCGATATTTTAAAGCGTACTGTACAACGCATAAGATTCATCATACCTTGAATGCTATTGCTGTTCCACGTTCTAATGGTCAAGTTGAACCATTGAACAGGACGCTATTGGATGCAATAAGAACTAGCACTCAGGAACCTAAATTATGGGACACTGCAGTACCTGAAATAGTCATGGGAATCAATCAAACAGTACAGGATACTACGAAATTTACGCCATATGAACTCATGTTCGCCCAAAAGAAGAGCTTAGTTCCAGAAATGAGCAGTAATAACCCAGAACAAGACACCGCCACAAAAAGGAAGAGTGCAAGTGATAATATAAAAAGAAACAGATGTATATGCAGACTAAATGCAACGAAGGTAGAAAAGAAGGGAGAAAATATGAAAAGGGAGACTTAGTATTGTGGAATAAGGCTTCCACTAATACGGATACCGGAGTCAATCGTAAGATAAATCATCTTTATGATGGACCATACAAAGTAACGCAAGTATTACGGAATGATCGCTATCAAATACGAAGTGTAAAAGGAATGAAAGGCTACAAAAGGTTTGTAGCAATAGTTGCTGCTGATGCGTTACGGCCATACAAAGTACCGTTAGCTATGGCACTGATTCCGATAGTGATGCAGACGTTGTTGATACACAAGATCTTATCGATCTTCTGGAAAGTTGAGTAACTGACTTTCAGCCTTTCAGTCCGATCTGGTCAAATCTGTTTATTTTTAAAACAAGTAATCTATTCCCTACTAATACACGTTGTGAATACCTGGTGGTATTCACTTTGCAGGATGGCCGATGTAACGCGCGCCGTCCCGAAGACCGTCCGAGGGCGCCTCGGTTGCGGTCGGCTCGGGAGACGAGCGGGCGGGGGGAGGTGTGACGCTATCGCGGCGCGGCGCAGTTTGTAAAAGCGCGGGAATACAGTTTTGTAAAAGCGCGGGAGTACAGTTTGTTTTTTTGGAATTAATACAGTATTGGTTTAATTACAGTGTTTGTTTAAATAAAAGTATTTGTTTAATATCAGTATCTGATTTAATAATATATAGTTGACGCACGGTAAGTACTTTGCTCTCCCGATAAAGCCTGTCCGTGGGATACCTGTAAGGTTTGTTTAGCATAGTTTTAAGTACTGATCTTTGGGCTCTTTCGAGCTTAACAACGTGAGTCCTCGCAGCACCACCCCAGGAACTTAAGCAATAACTAATAATTGACTGACAGAGGGCGAAGTATACCATCCGTAAGGTTGCTATTGATGCAGACTGCCGAAGTAGTTTCATAATGTTTATAATTTTTCGTACGCGACAGGAAAGAGATTTTATGTGTGCTTTAAAGTTTAAATTTTGATCAACAAGGACTCCCAAATATTTCACTACATCAGCCCTGGCCAGCACCGTGCAGCTACAACGGCTTCGGACACAAAATTAATTATAAGTCAAATTGACTTATAAGTCAGTAAAAATACTAAATGTAAAGCATGTAATTATTCTTTTGTCTACGAAATTACATTTAAATAATTCAAATTTCAAATTGTCTTTTAAGAGGCACTTTTGATGCGTCAATACTTAACATAGTAGTGATTCAATGGTGATAACTACATTCGTAAGCTTAAAACTAAAGCTATGAGGGTACTAAACGCGCCCCGGTCTAAGAAGAAGCCCACAATAAACTTAGCCGGGTAAATTTTCTTTTTGTTATCACCATCTCACATGCCACTTAATATTTTATAAAGAGCTATCTTAACATTAAAATTAAATTATATAAAGAGCTGTCTTATTAAAGAAATATTTCATACCCATGCTTGTTTATCATTTACATAGTCTTTTACACTATAGTAGGATTGTTTTTAACTGTTAAGGAAAGCTCTTAATTAACTCCTATGTAATTTAATATTTTACTGATTTTATGTAATGTAACGGATGACACATCAGCGAGTTGTTGAATTTGTCTATGCCAAGCCGCCATATTGCCGTACCTTACCGCCATGCCAAAAATTGCCGCCGTTATGGTTTGGTACGTCAAGCTAGCCAAAGCCCGCCTTTTTTGATAAAAACAATAAAAATATTTTGTGTGCCCGTTTGGTGTTTTAATTATTGTACATACTACAGTCAGAAGTGGGATATACAAAATGAAGCGACAAAGTACAATATCCTCGCCGGAAAAACAAGTTTCGGCTGATTCGGAACTCGAGACGGAAAATGACTTAGCTGGTTCTCCTCCCGCAAGAAAGTTGCTAAAAAATTTGCTCGAAAAAGAAGTGCATAGAGCATTAAGTGATTTACAAGGTGATAGTCCCAGTACTTTTAAATCACGACAGTATGGTGCTGCTTCGTTGATACCGGAATTTGATCCAGATGGTGATGAAGGTACAGTGCAAGCCTGGATAAGGAAAATTGATCAAATCGGTGAGATTTATAGGTGGGATGAAACTACAAAATCATTCCACTTGCAAGACAAGTTGCGCGGCCAAGCAAAAAAATGGTATAATCGATTAGAGGAATACAATTATTCATGGAGCGAATGGAAAAGAATGTTATTGAGTGCGTTTCCTAAACACAGAGATTACGGAAATTTGTTAGAAGAGTTAATGCATAGGAAAAAGCTACCAAATGAGACGATGACGCAATATTACCAGGACAAACTCGCCATGTGCTTTCGTTGCAAGTTATCTGATAACGCCAGTATATCTTGTATAATTCGCGGTTTACCACAATCATTGCAACCAAATGCGCGCGCATTTCAGTGTAAATCACCTGGAGAACTTTACGAAGGGTTTTTGTGTGCTCTTGACGACTATCGTGCCCTACCTCATGAAGTCAAACCATTAAAGATGTCAGCAAATCGACCATCGTCATATGAAAGAAAAATTTTCACACCTAATCCAGAAATAGATCCGTGTCCTCGGTGCAAAAAAACCGGGCATTTATTGCGCGACTGTATGGAGCCAGACAAACGCACTTGTTTTAAGTGCGGAACCAAGGGACATATTTCAACACGCTGCACTATAAATCCTACAAATATCAAGGCATCCAGTAACAACCTAAAGGAAGTAAACCTATTGAGACCTTTCAATGATATTTACAAGAAGGTGGTGAAAATTAATGATGCCTATGTTAAGGCTTATATCGACACTGGAAGCTAAGTCAATGTTTTAAATGAAAAAGTATCAAGCGCCTTATCTCTTATAATTAAACCAACAAATGTTATATTAAAAGGTTTCTCTGGTGGGGTGGTCACCAGTCAAGGAGAAGAAGATTTTGAATTAGAGATAGACGACATCAAAATGCGCTGCCAAGCCTACTTGTGTAATGTGAACATGAGTGAAGTTAATTTATTGATAGGACAACCGGTGATAAACAGCGAAGGCATGACCTTAACAGTAAGCAATGGCGTCGCTAAGCTTAGCTCTGTTTCAGATCCCATGTCTGTGATCGAAGCGATTGAGGAACATGACAGGTTCGTAGTTACCACAGTCAATCAAGAGCGTCTTCCGCCTGGCGCTTCTATAATTCATGTACGTGTGCTGGGTAACAATGTGGACAACAATGTGGTGTCGCCTGCGAGACATTACGAGCTGAACGGCGTGTCTTATTCATTGCCGGCAACCTTACTACGCGGCGGGGAAGGTTACATTAAGGTGATCAACACGGGCAGCAAGACTATCGAGTGGCCGCCGGGAGAAGTGTTGCTTAGAGCCGAAACCTGCCAGGAGCCTATGCCAGATAGCCAGGTGTGTAGTTTTTCCGGTTGCATTGATTCTGCTAATGATTATTCTTGCCAAACTATTGCTAGCATTCTAAGTATAGGCGGTGTTAATATAGGTGATATTAAGGTAGGGTCAATAAATAAGGAAGAACGTTCCAATTTAATACGTATATTAAATAAATACAAACATTGTTTCGCATCTGGTACAAACGAATTAGGTTGTACAAATTTAGTTCAAATGAAAATTAAGCTCACTACAGAACAGCCAGTATATCGCCAGCCTTATAGACTATCGCATAGTGAGCAAGCCATAGTTAAATCAAAAATTGTCGAATTATTAGATGCAGGTATTATAAAAGAGTCCGAATCAAGTTATGCATCTCCGGTTATTCTAGTAAAAAAAAAAGAACGGTGATAGTAGATTATGCGTTGATTACCGGGCGTTAAACGCCATCACAGTAAAGGAAAGATATCCATTACCAAATATAGACGATCAGATTTCCAAGTTAGCAGGCAAAAAGTATTTTACGAGTCTAGATTTAGCACAAAGTTACCACCAAGTGCCTATTAGTCCAGATGATACGCATAAAACTGCGTTTGTAACACCGCAGGGCCATTATGAGTACACTAGAGTACCCTTTGGATTAGCAAATGCTCCATCAGTTTTCATGCGATTAATGAATAAAATAGTGGAATCCGCAGGAAGTGCTGGCAATATGCAGAGTATTATAATAGGTCAGAATGAAATATTAGCATTTTTAGACGATCTATTAATACCCTCATTAGATATAGAAACTGGTTTACAGATATTAAAAAATGTTCTTTGTCAATTTGAAAATCAAAATTTAAAGTTAAACTTAAACAAATGTTCGTTTTTGCAAACCCAAATAACATATTTAGGACACGAGATATCTTCCGATGGCATACAGCCTAGTGAAGCTAAATTGATAGCTGTATCTAAGTTCCCGGTTCCCAGTAATGTCCACGATGTGCGACGGTTTATAGGCTTGTGCAGCTATTTCAGGAAATTTATTTCTAATTTTGCTTTGATTGCTCGGCCTTTAACTGATTTGACGAAAAAGAACGTTTCTTGGGTATGGGAAAAAGAACAAAATGAAAGCTTTGAGCAACTAAAGAGCCGTTTATGCTCAAAACCTGTACTTGCGTTATACGACAACACACTGCCTACTGAAATACATACTGACGCATGTAAATTAGGTGTGGCTGGTATATTGCTACAAAAGCAAACTGATAATTCTCTGAGACCCGTATTGTATTTTAGTAGAGTTACAAGCAAGGAAGAAAGAATATACCATAGTTATGAACTGGAAACCCTCGCGGTTGTCGAATCATTACGTAGATTTCGGGTGTACGTTGTAGGTAAACATGTAAAGGTAGTAACTGACTGTACAGCGGTCCGAGCTACGCTTACTAAACGCGACATAGTACCGCGTATAGCCAGATGGTGGCTCTTTATACAGGATTACGATATCAGTATTGAGTATAGGCCCGGAGAACGCATGAAACATGTAGACGCGCTAAGTAGATGTCCGGTTGATAGTATGAATGTTAATCGTCTAGAAGTAGTTGACTGGTTTTATACACTGCAATGTCAGGATGATAAAATTAAATCAATTATTAAACAATTAAAAAACGAAACAGCTGATACGGATATTAAAAATAATTATGAAATCGTTGACAGTAGGCTTTACCGAAAAACGCTCAGTGGAAAGAGACTTGTAGTGCCCCGTTTAGCTAGGTGGAAAATTGTACAAATGCACCATGATGACATTGGACACATAGGATTAAACCGTTGTTTGGAATTTGTTAAAAATAAGTATTGGTTTCCTAAAATTACAAGATTTATTACGAAGTATGCGACTGCTTGTCTTCATTGTGCATATGGCAAGGGGAATTATGGTAAAAAAGAAGGACAATTACATCCTATTCCAAAACCAACCGAGCCGATGCGCATGGTGCATCTAGATCATCTAGGGCCTTTCTGTAAAAGTATTAAAGGGTACCAATACATATTAGTACTCACCGATGCATTCTCCAAATTCGTGATATCCGAGCCAACACGTACTGTTAATTCGATTGAGACCATACGTAATTTAAAAAGAATATTCAGCCTTTTTGGGTATCCCAATCATGTGGTAACCGACCACGGAAAGGCTTTCACTAGTAGGTATTTCAAGAAGTTTGCAACAGACAAACAATTTAGACATACATTAAATGCCATTGCGTGTCCACGTGCTAACGGTCAAGTAGAGCGTACAAACCGCACCCTTCTTGATGCTTTGCGGGCCACTGATCCTAGTGAAGCTTCAAGTAATTGGACAAACTCCTTGCCTGACATAGTTTGGGGAATAAATAATACGGTAAACAATTCCACTAAGTATAAGCCCTTTGATTTAATGTTTGCTAGAGCTGGAAGGTCAGTGTGTGACGTTAGTATCCCTGACGAAGTGCCTGAATCTGTTGTATCAAGACGACTTAAAGCTACGAAGAATATTAGAAAAGCGAGTGCCAAAATGAAACATCATTTCGATAAAAAGCGTAAGGTAGCGAAAATATACAAAAAGGGCGATTTAGTACTTTGGAGGCAAGCTCCTACTAGTAACGCAACTAGGGTTAATACTAAATTGGATGACTTGTATTCTGGTCCATATATCGTTACGCAAGTGTTAGCAAATGATAGGTATAGAATTAGGAGCATCAAGGGGATACGCGGGTACAAGAGTTTTACAGGTTTAGTGTCCGTAGATACGTTGAGACCTTATAAAAGTATAGCCCCCATAACTGAAAGTTCTAGTAGCGCTGATGAGGAACTGGAAACTGAAGATCTCATTGACTTGCTGGAAAGCTAATTGTGTTGTTTGTTTCTATTGCGGGAGCAATAATTGTTGCAGAATGGCCGATTGTAACGGATGACACATCAGCGAGTTGTTGAATTTGTCTATGCCAAGCCGCCATATTGCCGTACCTTACCGCCATGCCAAAAATTGCCGCCGTTATGGTTTGGTACGTCAAGCTAGCCAAAGCCCGCCTTTTTTGATAAAAACAATAAAAATATTTTGTGTGCCCGTTTGGTGTTTTAATTATTGTACATACTACAGTAAGCTGTGATAGCCTAGTGGTTAGGATGTCCGCCACCGAATCACAGGTTGGGGCACAAACCTCTAACTTTCGGAGTTATATGCGTTTTTAAGCAATTAAAATATCACTTGCTTCAACGGTGAAGGAAAACATCGTGAGGAAACCTGCACGCCTGAGAGTTCTCCATAATGTTCTCAAGGCGTTTGAAGTCTCCCAATCCGCACATGGCCAGCGTTGTGGACTATGGCCAAACCCTTCTCATATTGAGACGAGACCCGCGCGAGTGAGCCGACAATGGGTTGATCATGATGATGTAATGCCATTAAGGAGTTTCACTGTCATCAGACTGATGAATATCATAGGTTGACATTTGCTATTTCATTTTTATTTGACTTGACTGCCACCTGACCTAGTGGTAAGTGTTATAGTGGTCTTAGGATGACCCCATGACGAATGACGACCCGATGACGAATCGGGTGACAAACGGAAACAGTAGTTTTTTGTCGAATGGCATGTCTAAAGTGCGCTCTGACTCTTAATACAGAAATTCGAGTGTTCGTGACTCCCGAAGAAATCCTTCATGTGAAACACCATTCGTGCTGGTTCACGGTCTGCTCGTACTCCGCTTCGGCGATGTTTAGTAAAAGCTTTTTACTTGTGACCTTTCACCTTTACACACTTGCTGTATTATTTAGCAGATTCTCTGAAAGGATTATAATAATACCGGTAACAACAATAATAAATCATTTACTCGCAAGAAGTTTGTACATAATGCGAGAGTGAATACAATTTTGTCGATTAATAGACCACATCATGCAATTAAATGAATAGCGTGCAAAGTTTGAGATTAATTATTATAATAATACACACATTATTTTTTTTATTTTATACAGTTTCAGTTAGCCCTTGACGACTATCTCGCCTGAAAATGATGCAGTCAAAGATGGTAGCGGGCTAACCTATTAGGGATACCCCTATATAACAGGTTAGCCCACTGCCACCTTCAGGAACCAAATAGGAGTGTCGGTTTAACATACGGTAAACGCTAAATCGCTTGGCGACACGTCTTTGTCGGTAAGGTGGTAACACCCTATCGACGTTCCGGCACGATGTCGCGTAGAAACCAATTAGGAGTGTGGGCTTACCATACCCCTAACAGGTTAGCCCGCCACCATCTTAGACTTGCATCATCACTTACCATCAGGTGAGATAGCCGTCAAGGGCTAACTTGTAGTGTATAAAAAAAAAAACTTTGACGAAGTTAATTCAGAGAGTACACGTTATCACGTTAGATTTAGGACAAGCAGTGCTTTCATGCCCATATGAAATGCTCGCCACTGCCTATGGTCGATCTGTAAAATGTCATTGCATTAGCAGTAAATTGCATTATTCCCGCGGGCGTAAACCGGATTGTAATTCATTAGCGTTCCTGATTAAATTACACATTAACTTTTGTCATGCGGACGTTTGGATAGCTTATATTTAATTACATACATAATTCATATTACACGGAAATCATTTACGTAGTTGCATTATGCGATGAATGCAGTGAGCGGATAGTTGTTACATACATCATGTAGGTACATCCTGTGTACAAAATGAATTGAAAATGAAAATGAAACATTTAATTTAATTTATTTATATGCAGTAAGAAGCGGTGATAGCCTAGTGGTTAGGGCGTCAGCCTCCTAATCAGAGGTCGGCGGTTCGAATCCGGGCACACACATCTAACTTTTCGGAGTTTTTTTTTTTTTTTTATAAACTTTATTGCACAAAAAAAAAACTGTACAAAAAGGCGAACTTAATGCTAAAAGCATTCTCCACCAGTCAACCTTGGTACATTATGAAAACTAATGGTAGGCGCACGAACAAAAAAAAAAAAGTAAATGTATATATAATAATAGATAATATAATAATAATATAATAAATAAATACCAACAGATAATTAAAAATATATAAATATAAAAAAAAAAACAAAGAAAAAAAGAAATGCAATGCAATGCGCAGAAACACTTTGCAACACTCGTCGTCGTAATGTCTTCATCAAGTGAATTCCAAAGTTGAATAGCTTGGAAAAAAAGGAATTAGCCAGACAGGTTGAGGAAGGTGCACAAAAACTTAGTTTTGAATTATAAGAAGAGCGAAGTTCCCGCTGACTAAGAGAAGGAAGGTAATGAAAGTGAGTTTTTAAGTAAGAAGGAGAGGAGTCATTATTAAGAATGGTAAAGAGAAGACATAAGGTTCTTAATTTTCGCCGGTCACGCAAATTTAGCCATTTTAATTGCGATCGGTAGTGAGAAATATGGTCAAATTTACGTAGGCTATAGGTAGTAGGGAGTTATGTGCGTTTTTAAATAATTAAAATATCACTTGCTTCAACGGTGAAGGAAAACATCGTGAGGAAACCTGCACGCCTCCATAATGTTCTCAAAGGCGTGTGATGTCTGTCAACCCGCACATGGTCAGCGTGGTGGACTATGGCCAAACCCTTCTCATATTGAGAGGAGACCCGTGCTGTGTAGTGAGCCGAGAATAGGTTGATCATGAAAATGGATCAGATTTTGGCTGTAGTTTCTTTGCGTTAGTGAAAAAACCTTTTTGTTATCTTTAATCTATAGATTTACTAAATTTAAATGTGTTTTGACAATTGTTTATTGATTTGAATGGTAATTTCATCAGTTTGGTCCAATTTGGAGCAATATTAGAGATATTCAAGGCGGAGCTCCTTGGATGACAGAAACCAATTTAAATAGTCAGTCATCATCATCATCATCATTAGGTCTTTTGTAGGGAGTTCCAATGCTCACGGTCTTGGGCCGCTTGCTTCTAGCGGCTTCCTGTGACTCGTTTGATGTCGTCTGTCCACCTAGTTGGAGGTCGACCAACGCTACGTTTATCGGTGCGGGGTCGCCATTCCAGCACCTTGGGACCCCAACGTCCATCGGTTCTCCAAGCTATGTGCCCCGCCCATTGCCACTTCAACTTCGCAATTCGCTGAGCTATGTCGGTAACTCTGGTTCTAGTCAGTCAATGTCACCTTAACTGTTTCTTCCTAGTTTCTAATTCAAAGATTTGCTTACAAGATAACCTAAAATTTACTTATGTCTCCGTAAAAAGTATCTATTTTATTAACTTTACAAAACTGCAAAATCCTTGTAAATATGTCACGATAAGTATCTAAGTACTACAATAAATAGAAAGACTTACATATCAGTAAATACTTAACAATGCTATTTCCTAGTGATCTCAGCGCAAAACGGCCGTATGATTTTATAACATTAATCATTTACGAAAAGGAGCAAAACAGCGTAAATTAAAACGCAGAGTGCCATTTTTGACGTCACAGTGCCATTGTTACATAGATGTTTTTACCCTACTTCTCCCACTGTGTGACTATCCGACATACGTGAGTACCACGTACATACGTAACGTACGTGAGTAGTGAAAGGAATTTAAACCTTTCCATGGTTCGTGCATCGCAGCTTATGTTATTATTTTAATGAACGTTAAATGGAAGGCTTTTGTTTTGTTTTAGCATACCGCAAAGGTTTTTACTTGTGTAGCATTTTATTAACGCTCTGGTGTTTTTGATTACGCGGATTACAGTCCACAGTCAAATATGTGTTCATTCGAATTGCTCTGCAGAATGCTCTATTGATGCGTAAATTACATTATTTACTTAATTATTTTTAACGTTATATTTATTTCGTTGGTAGAAATTTTACTTTATTATATGTTTTTTTTTCAACTCTATTGTCTTGTTGATATGGCCCTGTTATGCGGTGTTTTTTTTTCTTTTGGGATTCTGGATGATCTTGCATGGCTTTTGATAGGGCTTCGTTTCCAATATGCTATAAACAAACCACGGCGTGATTTTGTGCGTCTGTCACAAGCTTCTATTTAATTATAGATGCTCTCGATAAGCTGTGATAGCCTAGTGGTTAGGACATCCGCCTCAGAGGTTGAGGGTTCGATCCCGGTTCGACCTCTAACTTTCGGAATTATGTGCGTTTTTAAGCAATTAAATTACAACTTGCTTCAACGGTGAAGGAAAACATCGTGAGGAAACCTGCACGCCTGAGAGTTCTCAATAATGTTCTCAAAGGCGTTAAGAGGCGGACGTCCTAACCACTAGTCTATTACAGATTCGAGATTATTATGCGTGTAAAAAATGTTCTTTCTGATATTGGAAAATTATTTTTTTTTAAATTAAAGATATGATTTATTATGATGCGCGGATAATTAAAATATGTCTTCCCACTTAGTTATGCATATCGCGTAATATTTGATGAGGAGCAGTGAAGGGCCCTCGGCGGCCCTCAGCCCTCGCGGTCAAAAGAGGGATGCTGCTCGAATTTCTAACCAACAACATACAGTTTTTAGATATAGCGAGCGGAGTTTACTGAAAAATAATATTTGTATATATATCTATATATATATATATATATAAATAAATATTTATTCACAAGTTATGGTCGGACACAGGTGGGAAACAAAGAAACTTCGGATTTACTTATAATTAAATTTAATAAAGAAATTATAATTAAAATCTTATTAACTAGTGGACCATTCCGATATTAGGAAAGTTCTCGGGATTAAAATCTAATTACTAATTTAACCTACATTCTAAGTTCCTATCACTAACACAAGTGGACTCTTCCGGTGCTAGGAAAGAAGTCGTGGGAACACTCTTTTGTTGCGTTCACGGGCTCGGTAATATAACGCCGACGCTAACGCAGCGATATCGTGGCGTAGGGCTGGCTTTCCAGGGCTGTGCTGTAACTCGCTTGTTCACAAACACATTGGGGTGATATGATGTAGATTTGTAATCTATGCGACAAACCACTTAGGTACACGCACAATAATTGCTACATGACGATACGGTACGCTCAGAACGGTATTCATTCAACGTAAAATAACAAGGTAACACAAGTTATGGTCCTAATGTGTATATATGTTTATACGTGAAATTTAAACGATATACTGTTACTATTTAAGCCATAAATCTCTATATCTATATATATAAAAGCGAAAGGTCACTTACATACTTACATACTGATTAAACACGAGATATCAAAAACTATTGTACGTATAAAGCTATAATTTAGCAAGTAGGTAGTTGATAGTTAAGAGATGTCAGCTAAGAAAGGATATTTGGAAATTTCACGCCTAAGGGGGTAATATAGGCGTTGAAAGTTTGTATGAAATTTCTTTGTTTTTAGAATTATAGACACAAAAATTTGGTATTAGGTTTCTTTTAGGGCTTAAGTATAAGGTTAGAATTCTACCCCGAAGGGGTTAAAATAGGGGTTTGAAGTTTGTATGAAAATCCTATGTTTTTTAATTTAGAAACACGAAAATCGGCAATTTGCATTTGCCTGTAGCTCACTTTCTGAAGCAGGGCATTGGCCGCATACCCATGCGGCCAAAAAAAACCTCAATCTCAAGAGAAATCAGCAATTCTGCGCAGACGAAGTCGCGGGCAACAGCTAGTACTATATAATTATATCTACTAATACAGGGGTCGAGACCCTCGGTCCGTGGGGTCCTAGCGCTATAAAGCTTTTTAAGGATATAGGAAAAAGGTTAGTCGACTTCACAGCTGAACAACAACCGAAGAGCTGCCAGCTACCTTAGACAACGAATTAGTCTTGCTAGACTAATTCGTTGTTGGTTTCTACGCGACGTCGTGCCGGAACGCTAAATGGCTTGGCGACACGTCTTTATCGGTAGGGTGGTAAATAGCCACGGCCGCAGCCTCCCACCAGACCAGACCGGGAATCGAACCTAGGACCTCCAACTTTAAAATCCAACAGCGCACGCGCTGCGCCACGGAGGTCGTCAGATTCGCCCGCTACCATCCTAGACAGCATCATCAGGTTAGATAGCCGTCAAAGTTTAACTTGTGTATAGAAAAAAAATCTCCTGGTGTATATACATTTATTTATTTATTTATTATTGATACACTTACAATATATATAGAAAAAAATATACACTGAAGCAAACAAAAACGTCACATTCACTAGTATGCCGGTTACAAGTGTACACGACATTGGCAGAAAAATTACATGTAAACGGCCACAAGAAAACAAGATAGATATATATAGAGACAAACTAAAAGAAATTAAAGAGATTACATTCAAGAAATTATAAACTGCACCGTGCAGATTTGCTAATTTAACGTGCTTCATAGCAAGTACAGAGGCATCGAAACCGACAGCTGTTTAAACCCGGTCAGCACAATGCATTTTACCCCGCGCGGTGGTGTGTAGTGGCTGTCAAAGGCCACCAACTATATTACAATTACCCTCCTTCAGCGCGACATGCTCTTATGCCCCTTTGTCCACAGTTATACCGGAGTAGTCCAACAAATTGTGTGTTACGAGGCTTACTAATATCTCTAATCTAGTAGGCAGTTTGTCGGAATATTTGTCAAGCGGTTCGGTGACGAGTAAAAAAAGGTTCTCACAGTTTCTCGTAATTTTTTTGTTGTAGAATTCAAAACTTTTCTAAGGATTTTTTCTGTTACAAATGTGGAGGGTGAACGTGATTTAAACAAAGATGATGTTCGTGGTGCGAACGGGTATGTTGCTATGATGCATTTAAGGAGGATTTGGTCCGCTGTTGCATTATAAAGTTGGAAATCCTGGGTTCGATTCCCGGCTTGAGTCTGGTCTGGTGGGAGTTTTGTTGTAGAATTCAAAACTTTTCAAAGGATTTTTTCTGTTACAAATGTGGAGGGTGATCGTGATTTAAACAAGGATGTCGTGGTGCGAACGGGTATGTTGCTGTGATGCATTTAAGGAGGATTTGGTCCGCTGTCGCATTATAAAGTTGGAAGTCCTGGGTTCGATTCCCGGCTCGAGTCAGGTCTGGTGGGAGGCTTCGGCCGTGGCTAGTTATCACCGTACTGGCATAGAAGTGTCGCCAAGCGATTTAGCGTTCCGGCACGAACGTAACCAATTAGGAGTGTGGGTTTACTATACCCCTTACTAGTTAGCCCGCCGCTATCCTAGACAGCATCATCATTTACCACCAGGTGAGATAACCGTCAAGGACTAACTAGTAGTTTATAAAAAAAAAAGAATATTGATGTGTCGTCAAGCGATTAAGCGTTCCAGCACGATGTTACGTAGAGACCATTTAGGAGCATTTGTTAACCATACCCCTAACAGGTGAGGTGTATCTTATCACCAGGTGAGATAGCCGTCAAAAGCTAACTTCTAGTTTATAAAAAAACTTGAGAGGTGTCAAGGGACACCCGGATGGAACGAAGTTCCTTTCGATTAATTAGTGAAGGAATTGTAATAAAATTTTATTTTATTTAAGTTATAATAATATTTTTTTTATGATTAACAAATATAATGTTATATAAACTTAATCAGTAGGCTCAATTTTGTACTCCATCAGCAATATCCGGAACTTGTGCAGAAACACTGTCAGGATTTATTATTATTATTATTTTTTTATTATTTATTATTTACAAAAAACCTGTATACACTCAACAAAAATAATCGTCGCGACACCACACTGTTCAATGCGAAATAGAAATGAAAATATCTGGCTTGCTTTCTATAAGAGAGAGAGAGACAGACGGAGAAACATGCGACGCCGCACAGCTTACAATAACAAAAAGTGTCGTGACAACTTTTCGTAAGAAATTTTTCCGTCTAGCCCCCTTTCACAACGCGCGATAAGGAACTTCGTTCCAATAAAAAAAAAATTGCAAAATAGCCAGCATAGTTTTATGTATTGACCATCCTCCTAATCGTTCACTATTAAACATGGTACCAGAATGCTAGGTCAGTAATAAGGTAACTTGCCACGGCACGATCAGACCAGAAAAAATTTAAAACATATAATTCCCTAATTGCTCCTGTAAACCTGTGATAGCCTAATGGTTACGACGTCGGTCTTCTAATCAGAGGGGGTTCGATCCCGGGCACGCGTCTTTAACTTTTCGGAGTTTTGTGCGTTTTTAAGTAATTAAAATATCACTTATTTCAAAATTCAAAATTCAAATAACCTTTATTCAAATAGTCCTTAAAAAGGCACTTTTGATCAAAGTCAATCGCGTCAATAATTTACACAGTAGTTATTTCATGGTGATAACTATATTCGTAAACTTACAACTAAAGCTATGAGGGTTCCAAACGCGCCCCGGCCTAAGAAGAAGCCCACAACAAATTTAGCCGGGGTTTCTTTTTCCGTTATCACCATCTCACATAATGAATAATAAATTATAGTACCTATGGAGATAGAGCCATTCACACCCAATATTTAACTTAATTATAACCGGTTTTATTAAAAAACATACTGAGGAAACCTGCATGCCTGAAACTTCTCCATAATGTTCTCAAAGGCGTGTGAAGTCTGCCAATCCGTACATGGCCAGCGTGGTGGACTATGGCCAAACCCTTCTCATATTGAGAAGAGATCCGTGCTCTGTAGTGAGCCGGCAATGGGTTGATCATGATGAATTGCCCCTGCCAGGGGTAGAACACCAAATCTTCCTCGTCGACAACAACAACGCTAAACACTGCGCCATGGAGATCGTCAAAAAAATAAAACAGCTACGAGTAAATAAGACCCCTTTAGCTCGCTGCTTCGCTATATCGTCCCCTTTGTTTACAGATAAGCCGGAATTGGCCAACAAATTGTTACAAGCGCTAAATTTAGTGGCCACTCTGTTGTGTGAAATAGAATTACGTTGAAATTTGCATTCAAAACCTCCACGCATATACGAGCCACTATGAGATTATTTATTTTGTGTTGTGAATTCTAGAACGTTTAAATTTTGGACACTGAGGATTTAATCCTTTTCAAATCAAATCATTTATTTGCATTTATTGTGTAGTTGATTGGATCTGCCGGGTAGGCGTGCAAAAATAATATTGTAATTGCATGGAAATCATTTAAAAAATGTCAAGAAATAAACTAAATAGCGATAATAATATTAATAATAAGTATGTCATTTTGTATTCAAAAATTCACTTAAACAACAAAAGCATTTATCTAACAACCATTGGTGCAATCTTCTTTTGAAAACTTTTAAAGGTAATTCTTTCAACTCCTTAGGCAATTTGTTATGTCGGTTTTAAAACCGACTGTGTTATTTTACAGTATTTAATGGAGCACCTAAACTACCTTACAGTTAATATGACGTCAGATAATCGTTTATGTAAGATTAGTGTCTTGGTTCGGTCAGGTAAGCATGGAATCAAGTCCAGTAGCGCACGAATATAATTTGAAGAGAGCCTCTGGGGTCCACCATGATCAATTCATTACCGGCTCACTATAGAGCACGGGTCTCCTCTCAATATGAGAAGGGTTTAGCCATAGTCCACCACGCTGGCCATGTGCGGATTGGCAGACTTCACACGCCTTTGAGAACATTATGGAGAACTCTCAGGCGGGCAGGTTTTCTCACGATGTTTTCCTTCACCGTTGAAGCAAGTGATATTATATTTTTTTTTAAACACACATAACTCCGAAAAGTTAGAGGTGCGTGCCCGGATTCGAACCACCGACCTCTGAGTAGGAGGCTGACGCCCTAGCCACTAGGCTATCACCGCTTCAAATTCCGCGCCTCTGGGGTCACGTTACGCCAAAGGATTTTTTTAATACACTACAAGTTAGCCCTTGACGGCTGTCTTATCTGGTGATGATTCAGACTAAGATGGTAGCGGGCTATTCTGTTTTCTACGCAGCGTTAGGACCGGAACGCTAAATTTTTACGAGCTAAGCCGCGGGCATGTCACCTACGCTATGGAAAAGGACACTTACTTCTATACCAAGACTAATTCTTCCCGTGGGAAGATTAAAAATTGACAACGAGTGAAGCTTTAGACCCAATTCTAATGTCCACGCAGACAAAGTCGCGGGCGAAAGCTCGTATAATAATAAAAGAGTAAAATGTAGTCGAAGTGACGAGTAATGTGTTAATATATGAATGTGACATTATACAATATTTGTTGTTTTACGCTTCTCTATTTTGGCTTCTCTAAAGTGCCACGTTTTCCGGGATAATAGTATAACGGTTCATGAGATACATCCTGCTAATAGATGGATAACGCACGGATAGACAGACGGAAAATTTTTGTACCGATCCCAAAATCAAATCAGCAAAACAAATCAGCTTTTGAAACAAAATTTCCCTGAGCTTTTATTCCAATGTCATTTATCCTTATGAGCCCATAATGAGTCGGCGGATAAGTTGTGTCCCTCGGATCTTTTGTCATATTCCCTCAGATCCGCCAATTAATTACCGTGAAAAGCCCCTGTCATATTGAATAAGCCCTACATAATCCATATCTCCGCGTGTAATTCTTATAATGATTTTATGCCTTTTCGCACCTTTCAAAAATAATATGGGATGTCAACCATTATATCACCACCACAAGAAATATTGTCGGTGTTTTATAGCAAAGAGAAAAAAAATTGGTAAGAAGAATCCACACACACGTTCACACGTATACACACACAGGTGTAAATGTCAAGGTTGTAAATAATAAAATTGACAACCCAAGAGGGTTGTCAATTTTATTTCAAATTACTTTTACATTGAATTTGAATTTATTTTATTTTTATTTTTCTTCGTTTAATTTTGGTTGTTTAAATTGTTTTTTGTTAATCGCATGTTGTTGTGTCATAGATTTTTTTTTATTTACCACAAGTTAGCCCTTGACTGCATCTCACCTGATGGCAAGTGATGATGCGGTTTAAGATGGTAGCGGGCTAACCTGTTAAGGGTATGGTAAACTCATACTCCTAATTGGTTTCTACACAACATCGTGCCGGAACGCTAAATCGCTTGGCGGCACGTCTTTGTCGGTAGGGTGGTAACTAGCCACGGCCGAAGCCTCCCACCAGACCAGACTCGAGCCGGGAATCGAACCCAGGACCTCCAACTTTAAAATGCAACAGCGCACGTGCTGCGCCACGGAGGTCGTCAAATATAGCGAAGACACTGTCTCCTGTAACACAGTTTAAACTATCGCAGATGACAGGGTTTCATACTAATGAAATGTAAATTATGTTTTTGATAAATAAAGATTGTTATTGTTATTAATAAAAAACCTAATTTTTTTTCCTAAATCGGCTATAAATGATACTTTTAAGTACTACCACTGCTCTAGTACAATTTTTCCAACCTGTTTGTATGTGTATGCGTAAAAGTAAGTAAAGAATTTTTTAACAATGGGGCCTATAGACTACGGTCTAGGGCTCGATTGCAAAAACTCTTGGTGTATTATCTTAAGCAATGTTTAGAACCCGATCTTTAGGATGATTGGACGACCTCAGTGGCAAAGTGCGTGCGCTGTCGCATTATAAAGTTGGAGGTCCTGGGTTTGATTCCCAGCTCGAGTCTAATCTGGTGGGAAGCTTCAGCCGTGGCTAGTTACCACTCTACCGACAAAGACGTGTCGCCAAGCGATTTTAGCGTTCCGGCACGATGTCGCGTACAAACCGATTAGGAGCGTGGGATTACCATACTCCTAACAGGTTAGCCCGCTACCATCCTAGACTGCATCATCACTTACCACCAGGTGAGATAGGCGTCAAGGGCTAACTAGTGGTGTATAAAAAAAAAAATGATCACCTTCCTTAGTCGATTACGGTCTTAATATGATAATGGTGATGTTGGACATGATTTGTAAGTAAATTTAATCGAAACGGTTTGTTACTGTGCTGTGTTCTGGGTCGATAACGTGTTCAACGCGTTGAAGTTCTGTGTCGGTAAAATGTTGATGAAAATGTACACAGCAAGTTCAGAGGTCGCGGTGGGTGCGGTTTTTATCAACCTTTATAATATAAAATGTTGAACATGTATAAAGCCGATTTTGGTTTATGTCTATTTTTCCTAGTATTCAATGATTAAGACGTTTACTCGTAGAAACACGTAAGGAACACACGCACGTACTCTGTGCGCTGTAAGAACGTCAAATAAGAAAGAAATTGCGTTTTTAATATGAATATTCAAGCAAAAAACATCTATATGTAGATATATGTTGCAAATATAGTGATTTGTTCAGTCTCAAGACTAAAAAAAAAAAAACTGTATTATGACTCTTAGGCTCTCTCACTCTCTGGCTTAGAAATGGAATGGTTTTTCCGAAAACCTTCTCCACCAACATGGCCAAAAGGAACCTGTTCATCCCTTACCACAAACCAAAATTTAAATATCGTAAAATGATTTTTCTATAAGATTACGTTTTATTAAAACTTTAAACTTATTGTGAGATATCTTAAAGATTTCAGTAGGTAATTTGTTTTCAAATAACATACAATTTCCTTATTTATTCATTCATCCATCATCAGGATGGAGTGGTTGAAATAAATGGATCCCCTACGTGGTATATGCAAAGCGAATCGAGGAGGCATCTATTAAGGAGCAATCAACTCGCTTAATGCAACTGGCGCGCTCCTGACTCAGGACATTGCCACTTAGCGCCGCGATTTCTATTACGGCTACACCGCGGAATATTGTTTATTGAGATCGTGTTAAATTACCGATAACCTTGTTATCTATTCATCAAGATAATCGATAGGAAATGAAGCGTTTTCATCGTTTCTGATATGCAACGGTATGGTGCGGAACGTCCTCCCAGCGTCCTTGACGAGCTCCGTGGTGCAGTGCGTGGGCTGTCGCATTATAAAGTTAAGTCCTAGGTTCGATTCCCGGCTCGAGTCTGGTCTGGTAGCTTCGGCCGTAGGCAAAGACGTGACGCAAAGCAATTTAGCGTTCCGGCACGATGTCGCATAGAAACCAATTAGGAGCGTGGGCTCACCATAATCCTAACAGGAGTTTGTATACTCTTTACACAATCTCCTACAACACAACACTCTTTACACCTTAACAGTAACAAACTCTAAGAGTCCTATGCTATCCTAGTCCAACACCAGCATTTATAAACCGATATCAAGTCTTAAACATTAACCAAGACATGAGAAAAGTGGCGTGGCGTGGCCTCCGTGGCGCAGCGCGTGCGCTGTTGCATATAAAGTAGGAGGTCCTGGGTTCGATTCCCAGCTCGAGTCTGGTCTGTTGGGAGCCTCCTGCCGTGGCTAGTTACCACTCTACCGACAAAGACGTGTCGCCAAGCGATTTAGCGTTCCGGCACGATGTCACGTAGAAACCAATTAGGAGCGTGGGCTCACCATAATCCTAACAGGTTAGCCTGCTACCATCCTAGACAGCATCACCACTTGACGCCTGGACTTACACCAGTTGAGGTAGCCATCAAGGGCTAACTTGTAGTGTATAAAAAAAAAGTTATTAATTTCGTAAAGATTGCTTTAGTGGATACGCGGAACCTATGTAATAAACTAACAAACAAACAAACTTTCGCATTTCTAGGTTCAATATTGCAATCTAATACAGGAACCTGTACGTAGAATCAGAGAAAATGCCGCACAAACAGTACGGAAATTGTGCTCGATACTACAAACATCCCGTCCACGTGAAAAATAGATCTTTTTTTATAGAAGGCTAAGTGTTTTTCGGTGTTTTCTCGCGCGGTATATTACGCAAATATCGATATGAAACGTTATACGATATGCATACTTATAAATAATGTATTTAACCTAAAAAGTAGGCCAGGTAGCCAGTAACCTACTGGCAATTTTTTGTTATATATTATTGAATAAAAACTCTAGTATCTCAGTGGTTTAGACTTGTGTTTTAATTGAAGCTATTTTAAATCACACATGCTTCAAGGAAATCTGCATGCTGGTAATTCTCCATTATGTTACCAACCCGCACTTGGCCAGCGTGGTGAACTAAGAGACCAACGTTTACTTATTAATTTTATTAGACATATCAAGGGCTTGTTCACAAAAACATATCTAGTTTATAACTATAGACACATCCAGTATTAAAAATTCATCTAGAGTTCTAAACGGTGCGACAAACCACTTAAGAGACATGCACAATTGCTACAAAACCCGTACCAGACAGCAACTACGTAACAAAAGTTACATATATATATGATGAAATCTAAATAAAATCTACTGAACGTTCTTACGTTCAGTAGATTTTATTGCTCATACTAGCTGTTGCCCGCGACTTCGTCTGCGTAGAATTGCTGATTTTACTTGAGATTGAGGTTACCCGTGCGGCCAATACCCTGTTTGAGAAAATAAGCTACAGGCAAATGTCAAATTGCCGATTTTCGTATCTCTAAATTAAAAAACATAGGACTTTCATACAAACTTCAAACCCCTATTTTAACCCCTTCGGGGTAGATTTGGATGAAAAAAAATTTTAACCTTATACTTACGCCCTAAAAGAAACCTATTTTCAAAATTTCAAGCTTGTAGACTTCATAACAAAAAAATAAGCAAAAACTGTCATCCCCTTTTTTACCACCCTTTACAGGTAATATTTAAAAAAAAATTGATGCACATGTTTTTTATTTATTATTATTAATCTTAATGCAAATTTTTGTGTCTTTAACTCTAAAAACAAAGAAATTTCATACAAAATTCCAACCCCCCTTTTACCCTCTTAGGGGTGGACTTTCCAAATATCCTTTCTTAGCTGACATCGCTTAACTATCAACTACTTATTTGCTAAATTATAGCTTTATACGTACAATAGTTTTTGAGATCTCGTGTTTAATCAGTATGTCAGTAAGTCAGTATGTAAGTATGTAAGTGACCTTTCGCTTTTATATATATAGATTTGATACCGGGCGCCTTACATTAAAATCTATCCTCCTCTAATGAAATAAAAAAAACTAAAGGTTTAATATCTCTAAAATAATCGATCGAACATATTCGTAAGGCTGAGCCCGTTTATGATTGTCTTGCTTGCGCGGTATTATTTGCGCGAGCAAGCTTATTGTAAACTTGATTTAAGCGATTTAGTGCTGTGTTTCTTTCCAGGTTAATTCTGCTGATATACACGCAAAATGTTTTTCGAGTATGTTTTTATTAGTAAGTGGGTATTTCGTTGATAATAAGGACGATGAAGGGTTGTGAGGTGTAAATACACGTGTTTACAATCACGGAGAGAATTTTTTCATTCAACCCAACACTATATTTTTTTCACCTGATCAGAAAATTAAACTAGGGACCTCGTAAATGTTAATTATACTTAAACCGCTCGATCTAAGAGGCTGCTAGGCAAATATTTATAACAAAATGAAGTTACCTGCAGACAAGATTTAGGATGATAAAACTGTACATAATACTAAATCTAAAATGTTACTAAATATATATTTTAATTTTTCGATGTGAAAGGTGAAAGTGGTATAAAAAACCCATCAATTTACCATTCCATTAGAAAGGTTTGGGCATTATTCATTGGTTTCGGACTTCATTGATGGAAGGACTTCAAGTAAAGTGACGCGCATCACAGGGATAAGTTATAAATGCACTTTTTGAGTCCGCCGACTTCGTTGAATAGAATATTATACCGCTCGTGAACCGTTTTGACTGCACGACTATTTTATTGTAGTTCCATCATACCATTACTGTCCCAGTGCTGGGGACAGGGTTTATCATTTACAGAGGGATGTAGACTTTTCCACACAGCTCCATTTGTCTAGTCCAGTTCATTAATTTCCTAACTAATGTAATGAATGAAAAAATAAAAATATTTTTTTTTTACCAAAAATAAAATTGTACAATTTTATTTTGGAATTTATTTAGGTTGTTGAAATTTTGTTGCAAATGTATTATATATATATGATAATCTCAATAGGAAATATCAATAACAAAGAGCCCTTATGTTAGATGAAGGAAAAGCTTCTCCGTTTCATCGTAATTTAAGGAAGTGAGACATGTTTCCATTATTGTTTTTACGGAACAATTAATGTTACATATACTTACTTTATTATAAATGCATGATTCCACATAAGGACTGAATCGTCTAGCAAAACTAGACTGAGAAATACTTCGGAATAATTTTATAACCACAAAAAAAAAAAAATAAGTTCTTATAATAAATTGAATGTTACCTTAAATCGTCGAGACATACTCTGTATACTTTTTAGGCCGGGAAAATTAAAAAATCCCGAGAGTAGGAAAAAAAAGAATAAAAAACATATATAAAATAGGATTTTTTTTTCCAAAACATAAATTAGAAGTTTCAAAATTAATTATTAATCATATTAATTTTAATGTTGCATAACTGTGTGGTTGTAACATAAAAAAGCTGTGATAGTCTAGTGGTTAGGGCGTTAGCATCTTAATCAGAGGTCGGCGATTCGAATCCGGGCACGCACCTCTAACTCTTCGGAGTTATGTGCGTTTAAACAAAATTTAAATTACACTTGCTTCAACGGTGAAGGAAAACATCGTGAGGAAACCTGCATGTCTGAGAGTTCTCCATAATGTTCTCAAAGGCGTGTGAAGTCTGCCAATCCGCACATGGACAGCGTGATGGATTATGGCCAAACCCATAATATTGAGAGGAGAACCGTGCTCTGTAGTGAGCCGGTAATGGGTTGATCATGATGATGAACTGTGGGGCTTAGTGATGGCTGTTTTTTTACAATTTCTTACTTGTTGCTATTATTTGTAGTAGTAGGGTCGCGATCGCAACGTAGTCGTGTCTTCGAAACCGGTCTCTGCGGAAGCCACACCATTCATCTAGAATCCGTTGGGTCAGATTTAAGCGCCTTGATGGTGCAAGTTATAGACTTCGCTATCCGAACTTAGCTTGTGCAAGTTTGACAATAATGTGCTTAGTGAACTGGGAAAGTTCCGGCCGCGGAACTGTTACTTCCAGCGAAAGTTCTTAGCCCTACGATGCCCCGTAGTAACTAATTGACAGAAGGATTTAGTAAGTTGACAGTTACTGCTTCTTTGGTAATTGGTTTGCATAATATGACTACGGGTCGTGAGCTTGAACAACGGATCGGGTAAAAAGTTGTAGCAACGATTCACATCATTAGATATGGAAATCCTACAAATCCTATACCTAATATTGTGGGTGTGCTAGTCTTTTTTTTTAGCCCTTGCAGTCAAGATCTTGCATCTCACCTGATGGTAAGAGATGATGCGGTCTAAGATGGTAGCTAAGTTTGTTGTGGGCTTCTTCTTAGACCGGGGCACGTTTGGAACCCACATAGCTTTAGTTTTATGTTTACGAATATAGTTATCACCATGAAATAACTACTATGTAAATTATTAACGCGTCAAAAGTGCCTTTTTAAGGACTATTTGAATGAAGATTATTTTGAATTTGAATTTGAGCGGACTAACCTGTTAGGGGGGGGGGTAAACTCATACTCCTCATCGGTTTCTACATAATATCGTGCCAGAACGCTAAATCTTTGTCAGTAGGGTGGTAACCAGCCACGGCGGAATCCTCCCACCAGACCAGACTCGAGCCAGGAATCGAACCCAGGACCTTCGACTATAAAATGCAACAGCGCACGCGCTGCGCCAGGGAGGGCGTCAAAGTCTAGTGTTTAGGACATTCGCTTCTTAATCAGAGATCTTACTTATCGGAGTTATGTGCTTTAAAATTTCACTTGCTTCAACGGTGAAGGAAAACATCGTGAGGTAACCTGCACGCCTGAGAGTTCTCCATAATGTTCTCAAAGCCGTGTGAAGTCTGTCAAGTCGTACATGGCCAGCGTGGTGAATTACGGCCAAAAACCTTCTCATATTGAAAGCAGACCAGTGTTCTGTCAGCCGGCAATGGGTTGATCATGATGATGATGATGACCTAATATATCAAACTTATTTGATATACAATTATATCCGCACCATCTCTCAAAATACACTTGAACTGTCATTTATGTAATATTATGTTATACATAATTATATATGATAAATTGTGTACAAGGACGATTATATTTTGGCTAGTTGATTACCTTATTGGCTCGTTCGTGCATTTTAATTTATTTCATTTCGTCTTTAATTTATTTCACTTCACTTCTACATATAAGAATAATAGTCGTCGCCCAAAATATTTCAGACTAGCCGTTTCCCTGCACGAAATTTTAGTTTTAAACAGTTATTATAGTTGATGCTTCCAAAATATCCAGATATTTCCTAAATATCCAGATTCCAGATAGTTGTTACAAGACGGATTTTTTGGACATTTGTCTGGAGAATACCAAGATAAAAACAGGATTCAAGATAGCTCGGCTGTTTTGTCGCTTTTGTCAGTTTTACTTTTTTAATTCTGACATGACAGTTTATTTTTGCTGAGAGAACTGATAACACATCTGTGACTTGCTAGATCGCTCGTTTCTCTTTTTGCTAGTTAAGTCCACATTGCTTGCGAGCGTATCTTATAGTTGCATCACACGAACTCGAGCCGTTCCGCTAAAGCTTGCACCACACATCCGCTCGCTTCGCAGGTAACGTATGAATACGAAAGAGGCTCTATTCAGCCAGCAAAGGGGCTCGTTACCGACCGCCGGAATGGTGGTACCCTACAGCCTCCGAACTGGCCAGTTCACTGCACTTAGGTTCATTTTAAAACCTTACTTGAGCGCTCATCCTACGAGAACTTTTAACGCAATAGAACTCTGAAAGCAAATTATTTAGAAAGACATTTATATTTTTCTAGGTTTTCCAGGTTTATCTTGTTGGTGTTATCGTAAGAAAACTGCTACGCGATGCAGGATTCACTTATATACTTGTGGCGCCATCTAGTTTAGCATTGAGGAAACCGCCACAGGCTTGCACTATGTAGTCGCGTAGACTATGTATGGGTGATAGCCAATTAAAATAATTCAATGGCGGCACTAATGTCTGAAGTTGGATTACAGCGGTCGAGTGGACCCTTCAGCTATACGTACGTATTTAAAGTTGAAATTGCCTCGGGCCTGAATCCCAATCCCCATTCACATTGAACGAGATAGGGGATTAATGAGGGATGAAATTAAAATCTAAAGCTAAATGAAATATTATTAATTTTCTAAATTAACACAAATCGAAATTACACTGCTTTTCTCTGACTTAGAACACGATAGCAAAGATTCGCTGGTTCAGTAAATTGAAATTCAAATAATCTTTATTCAAATAGTCCTTTAAAAGGCACTTTTGACGCGTCAATAATTTACATAGTAGTGATTTGATGGCGATAACTACATTCGTAAACTTAAAACTAAAAACTAAAGCTATGAGGGTAGCCAGGTAAATTTTATATTTGATATCATCATCACACATGCCACTTAAAATTATAATAGGAGCTATCTTATTAGAGCAATATTTTATACCCATGCCTGTTTATCGTAGTGCATAGTTGTGACGTCATTCGCATATATTAATGGCATAGTATAAGTAATATTTAATATTTTTAAACAGTCTAGGTAAGTGTTTTAAATATTAAATACTAGCTTTTACCTGCCGCTTCGCTCGCATTGAAGCCATTAAATAAATATCAGATCTCGGATACATATTTAAAAACTATATTTTAACAAACCATTTTTATTATCTTTCGTAAAAAATACATTTTTTTTAAATAAAACGTATCCTATTTATCATAGTTCATGGTTACTTCTAATACTTCCAAGAATATGTGTATAAAGTTTAATGATGATTATTTATGATATAGATGAAGTTAATTAGTTTTCGCGTGAAAGCATAACATACAATCATACATACATTTGTAATATTGAGAATTGATTACCTATAAACGTTGTATACCTACCCACGGAAGCGGTTATAGCCTAGTGGTTAGGGCGTCAGCCTCCTAATCAGAGGTCGTCCGGGCACGCACCTCTAACTTTTGGGAGTTTTGTGCTTTTAAAAAAAATTAAAATATCTATATATGCTTCAACGGTGAAGGAACACATCGTGAGGAAAAGGGGTGCACCCTGAGAGCTCTCCATAATGTTCTGAAAGGCGTGTGAAGTCTGCCTATCCGCACATGGCCAGCGTGGTGACTATGGCCAAACCCTTCTCTGTAGTGAGCCGGTAATGGGTTGATCATGATGAAACGTTGTATAGCGGTTATATAGTTATACTAAGCATTTTCTTCTTTCGACTGTCAAACTACTGATGACAGATACGGAGAAATCAGTGTATTACTAACACTAGTACGTTATTCAATTGCTTGAACTACATAAACCTATATCTTATCTATATTATAAATGTGAAAGTGTGGATGTCTGTCACTCAATCACGCGAAAACGGCTGAACGGATTTGGATGAAATTTAACATGCATGTAGCCGTTGACATGGAAAAGAACATAGGCTACCTTTTATCCCGATTCCTTAAGTAGTTTCCGAGGGAAAATTGAAAATTGTTTACGAGCTAAGCCGCGGGCATACAGCTTTGAAATTTGGTATGCACCTATGGTATGGAAAAGGACATGTATTTTCTATACTGATCTCTCATAAAATTGTTAACGAACGAAGCTTTAGACCCAATTCTGAAGTCCACGCAAACGAAGTCGCGGGCAGAAGCTAGTATAATAGTAAATTAAGTGCTAGTTAAAAACGCTAGTTCGCTCAATGCCCTTGGCGTTTCACAAGCTTGACTAACTAATTTTGTATTTAAATGTGTAATTATCAACAACGGTAGGTAAACATAATTGCATGGTGGTTTGTGATTTTATTAACTGTTCGTTAGCTTTTAATGAAATTCGGATTAAAAGCTTGCTATTTAGTTTATTTCAAAGATTATTACAATATGTACTGTTTACGTTGATTATGGCAATTGCTGAAATTTTTTGACGACCTCCTTTTTTTTTTTTTTTTTCGGACTGTCTATTAGCTGTACAAACCCTATTGGTTGCTACAGCGTAACCGGGCTGTTTGGCGAGCTTTGGAAAGAAGCTCTACCAGAAGAAATTTTGAGCCCTAGGGCTCGAAGAAACTATGGGAACGACTGCCTAAGGGCGCCTCCTTTGAGGCCGAACCTCGGCTTAGGCGACGTTTGGGATAACGAAGGGGTCGGACGGTGAGTGGTCCGTACGTCTCCGAGGCCGTGGATGGAGCCCACGTCCGGATGACGTAAGATAGCGGGGACCTCGTCTTCGCCGGCGAAGACGGTGTGTAGCGTATGATTGTGTGGTAGGTGGTACGAGTGTGTTGTCAGTAGTCATCTGATCGTCAGGGTCATGAAGGATAGACGACCTCCGTGGCGCAGCGCGCGCGCTGTCGCATTATAAAATTGGAGGTTCTGGGTTCTATTAACAGCTAGAGCCTGATTGAGTAGAAGGCTATCTAGTTACCGCACAACCGACAAAGACAATCGCATCGATTTAGCGTTTAGATTTAGTTCCGGCACGATGTCGCGTAGAAACCAATTAGGAGCGTCGGTTTACTATACCACTAACAGTTTAGCCCGCTACCATTCTAGACAGCATCATCACTTACCACCAGGTGAGATAGCCGTAACTTGTAGTGTATAAAAAAAATGGAAATACGCGTAGTTTTATATAGGTCCGAGTATAACTTCGATCGCTTCGTCAACCGGGAACCGACTTCTGTTTGTCAATTAAATGTGGAAACGATTTGTATGCCGCTCCGTGTTTGCAATGCAGATAGTACTTTCCATCTTTAGAGTCAGAACACACTAGCGACTCACGGCGCTTACGCTCATATTTTCTTACACATCATCGGAATCAACCCATTGCCGGCTCACTACACAGCACGGGTCTCGTCTCAGTATGATAAGGGTTTGGCCATAGTCTACCACGCTGGTCATATGCGGATTGACAGACTTCACACGTCTTTGAGAACATTATGGAACTCTCAGGCGTGCAGGTTTCCTCACGATGTTTTCCTTCACCGTTGAAGCAAGTGATTTTTTTATTGCTTAAAAAAACGCACATAACTTCGAAAAGTTAGAGATGCGTGCCCGGATTCGAACCGCCGACCTCTGATTAGGAGGCTGACGACCTAACCACTAGGCTATCACCGCTTGTCTCACATTATCAATAATAAATTATAGTACCTATGTTCAGTGCGTTACAGTCCATTTTTTTCTTGAATTTATCAATATTTTTATGAACATGCATTAAATTTTCATATATATATTTTATAATCTTTAAATTTATCTCTCTTAATGACTTTCTAAATGGGCTGATAATCTTCAAAGGCTGGTTATACATCTGTTGCTGTCAAATTATATAATTCGTCTAAGTTATTCATTCGCCGATGGCAATATTTTTTATAATAGACAACAATGGTATGAAAAAAAAAACGATATAAAATCTAAAACATCTTGGTTACTTCCACAACGATGCATACTAACCTAAGATACTAACTGAATTGCTCCTTTTATTGCCAAAATGACTGCCACTTCTAGGATTCCTCATAGACTTGTTTCAGGCTCCACGGCCTATTGCCTTTGCTATCTAGGTGTAATTTATGTACCTCTTTGCTGATTCGGCACTGGTAAAAACTGTAATCATCATTGAGTAAGTTGCCTGAAAGTGTGCAGCTAAGAAAGGTGCACGTGGGATCCAGAAACAAGCGACCTTCTCAGCCTACAATCATGTCTCTAGCTAATCTAATCCACGCCAAACCAATGGATTCTGATACAGCTTAACAATAAAAAATTTAAACCAATAAATAAACAAACTACCGACTGCCAATATGTTAGTTATATATAATAGTTAACGAATATGCCGCAGGATATGAACTGTCGTAGTTTCGGTTTATGTTTATCTTACTGGAATAATCCATCACGTAACCCAAACTAAGCTATTGATTATCGATTCAAAAAGGTAAACAGTTTGCGTACCGTGTTTGAATAAAGATTATTTTGATTTACGATTATTTTATTTTGAGTATATTTTATGTGTATATTTTATTACACAAACAAAGGTCCAATTAGATCGTAAAAGTTAAAGATTTAAGTCGACAAAGACCCAGTAACTGATACTCGTATTCATACGCGCTTATGTCAGTACCTGTTCTGTATTTTCTCAAGAACAGTTTGCGTTAGTTCATTTGATATTGTAGAAATAAGAAGTTGCTAGATTAAATTATTCTAAATGGCATACATTAAAATAAATATTTTTACTGTACAAATGAAGTCAAGTCAAGTTCGACGCACCTTTTAATTGACGTATATTTAAATCAAATATTAATAATATATTTTTAACTGACTGATATGAAACACGTGCAATTTTTTTTTGGTTTGGATGCAATCTCGAGAGGCTAAGGATAAATGACCGCGGTCTTTTTCCAAAGTATTAGTTATATATTGTTTTTTTTTAAATAAAAAAATAAAATATCACTTGCTTCAACGGTGAAGGAAAACATCGTGAGGAAACCTGCCCGCCTGAGAGTTCTCCATAATGTTCTCAAAGGCGTGTGAAGTCTGCCAATCTGCACATGGCCAGCGTGGTGGACTATGGCCAAACCCTTCTCATATTGAGAGGAGACCCGTGTTCTGTAGTGAGCCGGTAATGGGTTGATCATGATGATATTATGAGGGGATATTCTTTTATGGGGTGCTTATACGTGTCCAGAGCTTATAGATAGGGGTTTGGCTCACTTTCTTATTTCGATATACTGACGAATGTGGACACAAGGCACATTTCTAGACTAGCACAGTTTGTGGGGCCAGAACCAGTTTTGAGAAGGTGAGCACAAAAAAACCCATATAAAAACTTGGAAAACAAAAAGTATCTAGTGTGATTGTAGACTAACGCTTTAATGTTACAGTAATGATGTGTGCTTTTCAAACCACGTGCTTGATTGGTAAAGCAAGGTAAACAATAACTAGATACATCCTATTACGTAAAGCACACTTATTTTGTGCGTACACGTAGTATTTTGTATTGAACATTGTATATTACTCTAGGGTAAAAAAACAGATTCTTGGACAAACAGCCATCTCAGATTTTCATCCCGGCAGTGTCTGTCATTTCAACTTAACTTAATTTTTTTTTATTTTGCTACAAGTTAGCCCTTGACGGCAATCTTACGTGATGGTAAGTGATGACGCAGTCTAGGATGGTAGCGGGCTAACCTTTTAGGGGTATATGGGTAAACCCACACTTCTAATTGGTTTCTACGCGACATAGTGCCGGAACGCTAAATCGCTTGGCTACACGTCTTTGTCGGTAGGGTGGTAACTAGCCACGGCAGAAGCCTCCAACCAGACCAGACTCGAGCTGGGAATCGAACCCCAGGACCTCCTACTTTATATGCAACAGCGCACGTGCTGCGCCACGGAGGTCGTCAATTTAGGCTTTTCTCATGTCTTGGTCAATGTTTAAGACTTGAAATCGGTTTATAAATGCTGGTGTACTAGGATAGCATAGGGTTCTTAGAGTTTGTTACTGTTAAGGTGTAAAGAGTGTTGTGTTGCAGGAGTGTTGTGTAAAGAGTATACAAACTCTTTGTCGGCAGAAGGCGGTGACATGATTCAAGAAAAGCATTGAAATCTCTGTCTCCTTTGTCGAATGCGACGCTAAAGTTCGCTCGTAATGAAATTGAAACTGCTACTTTGTTCAATATAAAAAGCGTGTAGAAGTTATGTTAGAATTGTGTCTTTGATCCAGTCAATAGGAATTGTGCATAAGCAATCTTTGCCACTCCACTATTAAATATCTTTAAACAAAAAACTTGAGAGGTGTCAAGGGACACCCGGATGGAACGAAGTTCCTTTCGATTAATTAGTGAAGGAATTGTAATAAAATTTTATTTTATTTAAGTTATAATAATATTTTTTTTTATTATTAACAAATATAATGTTATATAAACTTAATCAGTAGGCTCAATTTTGTACTCCATCAGCAATATCCGGAACTTGTGCAGAAACACTGTCAGGATTCATTATTATTATTACACTCAACAAAAATAATCGTCGCGACACCACACTGTTCAATACGAAATAGAAATGAAAATATCTGGCTTGCTTTCTATAAGAGAGAGAGAGACAGACAGAGAAACATGCGACGCCGCACAGCTTACAATAACAAAAAGTGTCGTGACAACTTTTCGTAAGATTTTTTTTTGTCTAGCCCCCTTTCACAACGCGCGATAAGGAACTTCGTTCCAAAAAAAAACATTACGCCATTTCGTTGCGTGATTGGAGGACAAACAAACGTGACGTTTCACGTGACAACTCTGAAAATACGATAAGTATTGGTATTTTCGTTGATGTTTCTAGTAAGAGTTTTGTAGGTCACAATAGTTGGGTAGAGGAATTCGCGTGGCAGGTTGCTCCGTGGCTGACATCAGATCGATAGCGTCCTCAAACATTGCATGCCTGAACTCTGAACAGCTATACTTTGCAAGCGTACACTCGATAGAACACCTACTTATCCTAGTTGCATGTTTAGAGCTAAAGTTTATGAAAACCTGTTGGTACATGTAACAATAAATGTCGTGGGAAACTTTATCGGTAATATTATAATGCTTATTTGATTACGTTGTGTGATTGTTGTTATTTCATAAAAAAGATGATGAATGTGTTAGCTTAGTAGTTATTAAAGGAAGTTTATTAATTTATTTAATAACTAGCTGATGCCCACGACTTCATCCGCGTTGAGTGTGTGTGAAAGTTTGTTTGTTTTCCAATCGCGAAGCAATGGATTACTAAACCGACGACCTGGAAATAATTACAGGATAAACATTAAAGTATCTTTTTTCTGACAAAAAAAAAGAATGAGTGAAATCGGAGTAAGCGTTAATGATTAACAACTAAATACTCATTTTGACTTTCATCCCCTCTCCCAAGGGAACCGTGCTGAATTCCGGGATGTAAACTATTTTGTATGTTGAACCGGAGTATCAGCTACTCCTATATAAAATTTCATTCAAATCCGTCCAGTAGTTTCGGCGTGATGCGCGGCCAAGATACAGACAAAAAAATAAAAATAAATTGTTTTGGGATCAGTATGGAAAGTAAAGCATCCTCCAATTAAAATTTTCAAAATACGTATATTTAATGTACAGAATTTGTCCTGTTACAGTTTTGTTATATATAGATTACGAAAAATGATCATTTTTTCATAACCATTTTTTAACGTTGTGACCTAATGAGAATTTTTAGCTTTTTACGGGTATTTGCTTAAGTCAGTATATATACAGACAATATTATCTATGTTGGAATTTTCCAGGCTATTTGGCTTTCCAGTATGATGCTGTTTAGAAACCGATTTTTATTGGTATAGGCTTAGAATTACTGTCATGATCCATATAAGTTAACCGATTGAATCATAACTTCTCAGCATGCTTCGAGATAATAACTTATAGCGGAATAAACCAAATACTAAAAGAAGTTACCAGACGGTAGTAAGGACATACAACTTATATATAAAATTATCATATCACCGTGTTTCTAACAAAATTCCTCCGAAACGGTTCGACCTATGGTGACTTTTTTGTTTATATTAGACGGGCCTGAGAACACTACTACTTTAAATAATATAAGAGATAAGGTTGGTCCACCTCAAACATTTTTTATTTTCTAATTTAGTATTTAAAATACATACAACTACCACCGACCGCTATTTTTGCGATTTAAGTATTTAAGTGTGAACAATATTGAAAGAACGAAGTTTACCGGGTCAGTTAGTATAAATATACACCTTTGAATGAATGATAGAATGAACGAATGAATGAATGAATGAATCAATGAATAATACCACTATGACTCTGTCATAGGTCTTCAATATTTGTTTTTGTCTCTCTTGTCTGTTTTTATTTTGTTTTTAGTGTATATTTGTTTTTGTTATAATGTTATTATGTGTAATCATTTAATTTATTTAATTAGTGTTATTGGATATTGGCCGTTCTAATTAAATGAAATATTAAATAAATAACATAAATAAATAATTGATTGAATGAATGAATGAATACACTTTTATTGCACACTACAAGATAGGAAAAAAGACAGAAAATAGCACAGAAATAGTAGTATACAATTTGGCTACCTTTACTTTTTTATCTTAAGCTATATATAATTCGCATTGTATTCAGTCAGTTTGTTATTCTAAACACAATTTTCATAAGTTACTCGACAAGTTCACAGCTAACTACCTGCGATTTGGTTCACCGCCGCCGTCGCGTGCCGCCGTCGATAATATCGGCAGACATGGCACGCTGCTGGAGCTGAAACTAATCCAAGGGCGATACGGTCTCAGCGCCCGCCTCGATCGAACATTCATTACGTGCAGCGCCCCTAGTGTGATATTCTTATCTACACTCGTGATCGCAGTCGTTATCGAGCGTCGATACACTGTATTTTTTTTTTCCCGCTGGGAAATGCGTTTACGCATCCGGAAGCGGCGCAGACAAGACTGCGTCGCTTCCGACGGCGTATGTGGGACGCCGGCTGCCAGACTGACGACCAGAATACCCACTAAAACCCAGCGATGTTCCTACGCGTCGCCTGGTGGCTGGGTCACGGATACACCCGCGCACACGACCACAACCCAACCAGAGGCGTCCGCCGAGGCAGACCCTCCACCGGGGGCCTATGATCGAGGCCCCCTAACTCCAAATTGAGGCGCGCCAGGAACATTGGGCGCGCCTTACTACCCGAGGATTACACTCGACGGGTGAGGATACCTCTCATCCATCACCCGGAGCTCCTCATCAGGGGGGTAGGCGGCGATCGTGCGCCCGTCGCCTGCGCCCCGTCCTACGATGCCGGAGAGGATGCGCGTCTGCGTCGTGCTCCCGGCGCCGTTCCGCTGCCTGCTTCTGCTTCATCACCTCCTCGCAGAAGGAGGCAACGGCGGCCCAAGATGTCTCGCTAGCCACCATGGAGCGAACCACAGTGGGCAGCGAAGTCAATACACTGTATAGTGCATTCAATATTAACTGGCGCCTTCCCATTGTAACCTAAACAATAGGGGTAATAAACCAATCACTCATATAGTTCATTCATTTTTAAAGAAGCCGTTTCGGCCTTATCTATTTTGTTGCAAACCAACCAGTGTTGATACTTTTGAATATTAACAAAAAATTATAAAATACAATTACAAAAATTATTTATTTATTCTAAAGTAATAAATCAAAATATGTTGGTTTTGCTAATGACGGTCTCAAGTGGAAAGACGCCAGTTAATATTGAATGTACTATAAGGTCAGAGTAAAAATTTAACATTCAATTTATGTACCATCGAAACATTATCGACTCATAACTGGCCCACAAAGATTATCCTTTCAGTATGAGAAAGGTTCTACGTTTGATAAGTGGGAATTGGTAGACATGGGTTTGTTAAAATAATTAAAAAAATTCGAACATGCAAGTTTCTGTTTTTTTTTCTTTTTTTGCTTTCCTTTTCGTCAAAAGTCAGTTGGACTTCAAAATAAGGAATATTATATTTGCTTTACTGTGATATCATTATCATCACTGGTAATATAAATTCAAATGTGTATATATTTTTCATCATTTTAATTCGTGAGGTGATAGTGATAATTACACTCGCCAACCCATTACTATAGCTAAGAAGGTTCCAATCACGTCCAGGTTTATGAAAAGGTCCACAAAAAATATTGTGGGTTTTTTTTTGCTATCACCATCTCACATAGGCAATAATAATGTGAATGATTATTCCGTTGGTTCTTCAATAACGCAGAAATAACAGATGGGCGTGATTTTTTGCATAGAACACTTCGCAAGTGTCGATTAGCTTGGAGGACAATATAATTCCAAAATTCAAAATATATAGTAATTTATTCATGCATTGCAGGCATTTATGAATAAACTTAAAAACTTATGAATAAACTTCATTAAGTCTATTTAACTGTGACGTTTAAAATATGAAAATCAGCCAGTGCAGAATGAATAGCTTCAAAACTTTAACGTGACTAAAAACGGTCCATTTTATTCTGAGGCTATGTTTCGAAACTCAAATACGGGATTGCAATCTCATACTAAGGGAACAGTGCGTGTTTTCCAACCACTATAATTTTTTATATATAATACTACATACAAATCAATATTTTCCATATAGCGCATAAGTCACAGCTAGTAAATTTTACACAAAGTGACTAAACTCCATCTTTATATAACATTTTTACAATCATTACAAATATTACAATAGAAATTTTACAGACATATCCTATCACATAGGAATGGGAGATTGAGAATTTTGCTCCACCAGGATGCTGAAATTCAGTTGACAAATCAATTATTATCATAGGGTAGTGATAACTGAGATGAATACCGAGAATTTTAAAAAGAAATACTTGTTTATTAAATGATAAGAAAGATCTAGGTTATTAGGAAATTAAGCCATTGATTTACCACTAGCCGTAGATCGATCATTAACGCTCAAAAAATGGGGCGGAAACGTAGTAGTGCACAGTGCTAACTTGAAGTGTATAAAAATCACAGAAAAAAACTCGTCAGCCACAGAAACATTCTAGAAAGAAACACTCGGTCTTATTTCGGGTTCAATCTCAGTTTTTTAAACGAGGTTAGATTGTCGTCAAGGGCTATCTTGTAGCGGATAAAGTGGATAAAAAAAATTACGGCAATATGCGACCAACTTAAAATGGCGACACTGAACGGTAAAGTGTGCATTATTTGAAATGTCTAGACCCTTTTGTTCCACAGAACCGTGAGAGAGGAGATAACGAGTAGCAATGACAGTTCCAATTTACTAGCGATAGCGGGGTTTTCCAGCCATCGTATTGTACAACTTTTCGACCAGAATAAAATTCAAACTTAATTTATTTCAGATAGGCTTACTTCATAAGCACTTTTGAAATGCAAATTCTGTCGGTTTATAGTGACTTTATTACCAAATGATTGAAGTGACATATCATTTGATGGTCTTCTCAGACATATTTTATATAATTTCTGTAAAACGTGTTTTTATTTGTTTATTTTCCGTTTCTGTTCTATTTTTATGTAAATTGTGTAGGTACCTCATCCTCATCAGTGCCTTCTGGTACTGATTGTCGTCAAGCACAAACCTATCTCAAAAAAAAGTGACAGTTGTACAAATGACGTGGTTCTATATGAAGATGACCATCAGATAGGGACTAAAAAATCTTCTAGAACATATCAAGGAGAATAGAAAACTATAAAAAAAAAAAAATTATAAAATATGAACATACTTTGAATTTCTTGGCCCCCTTTAATGCTCGGCTTTACTTTTTTCTCTCTCTTATCTGTTAAAGTCACCAAGATTGAAACGTAAATCATTAAAAAGATGACTGATATATGCCAATTAAATACAATATTCAGCCCTTAGTTAATTGTGTATTTACTTACCGAACTCATGATTGCTTTCGCTAGTGTTATTGTATGTATGTATTTAGACACATATTTTTAATTAATATACCAGCGCTTAACTGAAATCACACCTGAGGGCGCTTGTCTTACAAATGCCTCTTGATCAAGCACTCATATATGAACCGGAGAGCAAGGAAGCTGCTTGCGACGCGGTTTCGAGTGAGTTGATTTTATTGTGGGCTTCTTCTTAGACCGGGGCACGTTTGGAACCCTCACAGCTTTAGTTTTAAGTTTACGAATGTAGTTATCACCATCAAATCACTAGTATGTAAATTATTGACGCATCAAAAGCGCCTTTTAAAGGACTGTTTAAAATAATAATAATAAAAAAAGAACCTTGAGAGTCACGTTTTCCGCTTAAATCTTATAACTTCGACCATTTAACAAAACGCTTCATAAACGATTTTTGTATCTATAACTTTAATAATGCTGATAATTGAGTTGTACCGGTTCAGCCGTCTCATTCCATATTGGTACGTGCTCTTACATTTATTAGGGTAATAACGATTTAAACGGCTCGGATAGTTGGGAAAGCTTGTCGATTAAACTGATATTATTCTGTGGATTTAAAATGAATACAATTATAGGTAGTGTTTGTGGTTTAGTTTGTAGATAATACCTGCCTCTTTATACACGTCGAGTGGTCAAGAACAAAGTGTTTTCGTATCTTATTTATATTCTAATTTGGAGAATACTTTTTTAAATAGTTGGTTGTATTGAATAAACATAGCAGTCATAGCCTAGTGGTTAGGGCGTCAGCCTCCTAGTCAGAGGTTCGATTCCGGGCTAACGTCTAACTTTTCGGAGTTATGTGCGTTTAAAAAAAATTAAAATATCACTTGCTTCAACGGTGAAGGAAAACATCGTGAGGAAATCTGCAATAAAAATGAAAATGAAAAATATTTTATGCTAATAAATAACTTTACAAAGTTAAGTACATCCGTTGGGACCCACACTAGGTAATCCTGTATCGTGGGGCAACAATGGGTTGATCATCATGATGAATTAACGTACGGTAAGGAGTTTGCATCCGTGGGATAGCTGAAAGGTTAATTTAGCATAGTTTTAAGTACTGATTGCGAAAAAAAGTAACTGATTGAATGATTATAAAAGTAAAGTTACGAGTATAACAAAAAATTAAGGCCCGGATTTTAGTAATGACAAGCTGTTATTTTGTGTGCTACTGAACTTATTTTGTTACAATCGTTTTAATTTTTTATTTTTTATTTTCACTTACACATGTTTTAATTTTTATTTTAATTTTCTTATTATATTATATTGTTAATCTTTTTCTTAATTATTTTGACACGCCCTTAATATTGTCATTTTCGTTAAGTCGTGGATAGTGCTGTTAATTGTATATTTATTTATAGTTATTATTTGTTAGTTTATCTTGTATTTAATATACAATTGCTCACTGCCCAAATAAATAAATAAACATATTGCCCCAAACATACAAAAAATCGCATTTCGATATGGTTATGCACTCTATTCAGCTAAGGACCGGGAGTCAGCTTCGCCAGTACGCTCAATCCCGTTTGTATACTCATCCGCCTTTGAAGCCATGAATAACGCGAGAGTCCAAACTTTTTACAGGTAAGTGTAATTGGAGGCCTGCGGCCCGACCCGAGCCTTTGATTAAAAATTCCATGCAACGGCGTCTGTATCAGGCCGTCACACAAAAATCTTTTGTCTACATACGCGCCGACATTCCTTCACCTAATGGCACCTGAGACTTTAATGAAAGTCATAAACAGCCGCGTTTGTCTTACGGTTAGCATCTTCAACTATTAACCAGGACCATCACTCCGAGTCAACTCATTATTTGATGACAGTTAAGTGATGATGCAGTCGAAGATGGTAGCGGGCTAACCTGTTAGGCGTATGGTGAACCCATACCCCTAATTGGCTTTTACGTAACATCGTGCCGGAACGCTAAATCGCTTGGCGACACGTCCATATTTCTCTAGCTATCTACACCGCTCCTTCATCTTCAGATCTCTGCATGTTTTTTTTTTATACACCATAAGTTAGCCATTGACTGCATCTCACCTGATGGTAGGTGATGATGCGGTCTAAGATGGTACGATGGTAGGTAACCTGTTAGGAGTACGGTAAGCCCACGCTCCTGAGTGGTTTCTACGCGACATCGCTAAATGGCTTGGTGACATGGCATTGCCGGTGGTAACTGCCCACGCCGAAGCCTTCCACCAGACCAGACTCGAGCCGGGAATCAAATGCAGGACCTCCATCCTTATAATGCGACACCGCACGTGCTGAGATTCATGTCATGTGATTTTTGCCGAGTTAAGCTTAACCACTGGGCTATCAACGCTCTCACCACCACCACCAGTTAGGTGCGTTATTAATTTAATTTAAGCAATTTTAGATTGATTGGTGAAGGAAAACTTCCCGAGGACACCTGCATGCCTGAGATACTCGATAATGTTTTCAAAGACGTGTAAAGTTAACCAACCCGCACTTAGCCAGAGTGGTGGACTGCTTAAACCCTTCTCATGCTGGTCGGAGATTCGCGCAATATAGTAAGCTGGTAATGGGTTGAAAACGATGACGATGATGAATGTTTTTAGTATAAATATTACATCATTCTGGCATATTTATGATCAAGCAAAGAACACAGAATATCACGGATTCTTGTAGGAAGATTTTGACTCTTTAATTTTGAAGTTTATTATATGTTTAATATCGCAATAGAAATATACATATTCTTCCAAATATGGTTCGCAGATTGATAGATAGATCGAGGAAGCTTAGTTAAAGATTGCCTGGTAACGATGATTCGGGTACGGAACCCGGAAACTTTGCTTAATAATAAATTCGCCATAACTTATGCTAAGTGAAAACACTTTTATTTCAATAAACCCCTTACACTTAGTTTTATATAATATAAAAGAATCTGTCCGTACAGTTTTTTAACACACTATCGTGTATTCTTAATCAAAGATCTCTGCAAGTATTTTTTGATATGATATGCAATATGGTATTGCGATAATAGTTATATATTTAATTACATGTAATTTATGGACAAAATTTATTACAGAATGTCATCTCGTAGCAACTTATATTACCTAGGAAATTACAAGGTATTAAACATGTTGCTGGCAAAGATTACGCGTTGGGCTAAGTTTATACTGCCCGGGTAGAATCGTCTTTGCACCTCCGGGCAAGCTTGCATTATATGGTTCAATATTTCAATGGTTGTTTGTGTGAAACAACTACTTACTGGTTTTTCGAGTAAATTGAACCGTATGCCGTCAAGGCAGATTGCTTGATCCTCTCTTGAAATGGCGTAGGTTTATATTTAAAGTCTAATAGCTTTCAAAGGAACAAACGAATAATTACACTGTTAAAAACGTAATTTCAATTGGCGACTCCAAATTTTGTTTTCACATCTTAGCCCTTGACGGTAATCTCACCTGATGGTAAGTTATAATGCAGTTTAAGATGGTAGCAGGCTAACCTGTTAGGGGAATTGTAAACCCTAGAAACCTATTCAAGAGTGTCGGTATACCGCAACCCTTTGTTTTTTTTTGTCGTGGCGGAAAAGCTTTATAGCTACTTCCGTTCCTTGGGCAGGACGGAGGTTATGTAGAACTCCCACCCATGGGTGGTCTACCCGAACCAAAAACCACCACGGCATGTCCATGTATACTTCCCGGTCGACGGTATACCGCAACCCAAACAGTTTTACCTAACCCTAACACCCTTATTGACGCATTAAAAGTGGCTTTTCAAGGATTATTTGAGTAAAGTAAATGGTGGATTGTATGTGAAAAAATTATTAATCAAAACTTGTATTTGCGTGAAAATTAGTACCCCAATATTCTTATGGGTAGGCAATGTTGACTTAGAGCAAGCCAACTAAATTTTCTCGTAACACACTTAAATAGTTCTCGACGCTCTTCCTAACAAAGTTCCTAACTTACCAAACTTAGCATATTATTGTGAAAACTTTGACAGATTTTCATTACAGCTCGAAGTTTCGGGGCTGCGATGTGTAATGGCTCATGTTATTTTACCCTTGACAAACCGACTATGTTAAGTAGATACACCTGGCGGGATAGACAGTTTATGGCTTAGCGCAGTTGTATTCATAAAATTAAATGAAAATCGTTTAGCTACTCAGAGTGCGTGTAAGAAAAATAAAATTGGTTTCTCAAAGCATTCATCTGTGTAGTTCAAATTTTTCCAATACATAACCAGATCAACAGACAAAAATCTCAGTATATATGTCGATTCAAAGGCGTCCGAGTTGTTTTTTTGTAAGGGTGACATCAGCATTGCTGAAGTCACGATTTTGTTTACTTTCGCTCATAGTAATTAAAACCACAACTTGCCGGTTTACACTTTTATTGCGATAATAACTAAGAGGTCCGAAAAGTCCGACGTCTCGAGCGAGAGAATCCGCGAAAGGCATCGACCGCCCGTATTTATAGCACAAAGCATGCTTGTACAAAATTGATTGTTACTGTCTAAATTGTGTTAGCAAAATCATCAATAGTTAAAATGTGGGTAATTATTGAATTCTTGAGGTTTTTGGCGCCGCTGAATAAAGTTAATAACTTCTTCGCGCCGACATATGTATATTTTTTAATTTACTACAACTTAGCCCTTGACGGCAATCTCACCTAATGATAAGTGATGATGCAGTCTAAGATGGTAGCGGGCTAACCTGTTAGGGGAATGGTAAACCCACACTCCTAATTGGTTTCTACGCGACATCGTGCCGGAACGCTTAATCGCTTGGCAATACGTCTTTGTCGGTAGGGTAACTAGCTACGGCCATAGCCTTCCACCGCCAGACTCGAGCCGGGAATTGAACCCAGGACCTCCAACTTTATAATGCGACAGCGCGCACTGCACCACGGAGGTCGTGTACATGTATACATGAAACAATGTCTCATTTAAAAATTCTATTGTTTAAAAAGGCCTACAATGAATTCAGATAAGGTAATTTCAGAGTATCGTTAATATATAGAAATATTCATAGAATCTGACATTGTAATTTAATTTAATTAATTGGCTTGATTAAACGCAACATTCAGTGTTGCGTTAATTTTCATGTACAAATTTGCATGCTTATAAATGTTTTACATTGCCCTATATTATCCCTATGTTACATCTATAACTTTAAATGTTTTACCCTATTATGATTGAATGGGACTACGGATCAAGAGGAAGTTCGAACCAAAAAATATTATTTTTCTCGTAAAATATGTGAAGAATGTAGTTTATTTCTGACTCTATAAAAACTACATTACTTGTAAAGTAAATTCACATAAAACTTTAGAATGGAATTTTTAAAACCAATACAGTACACCCAGTTAAAACCTTTAAACTCTTTTCCTGAAAAACCAAGATTTTTGAAATAAAACAATATTGCAGCAAATGAGCGATATGTCAAATACGTAAAAATTTAGAGTAATTAATTATTTTACACCTATTGATAACATTTTAAATTAAACTATTACTGCTCTGTCGAGTCAATAAAAAAGTACTGACTTAGCTAAATGTTATAGATACTAAAGTACCCGCAACGCTGGCATGCCGTCAGTACTATGCTAAATAAATTAATACATAATTGTATAAATAAATCGCTATATCGCTAGCCATTATTATAGCTTTAGTAGGTATTTTCTTAATCAACAAATTGTGTAATAGATAAACATCCGATTTTGATTTTCAGTTCGACGATTATTTTGCCCTGTTAGCAGCCCATGGCCTTGGCCGTTCTTGTAATCTTTGGATGGCCAATTCTCCTTCAAACCTCTAATCCAACTTATCGACTCGAGTCAAGGTTGCTTACCAAACACCATGGTATATTAAGTACCTCGCTCCTACCAGTCGATGTATTGCTTGAATATATAATGATATGTGTTTTACAATAAACTTTAAAGGTAAGGTAAATCTCCGAGCTCTACTAGTTTTACCTTACCTTTATGACTGTCAATATTACCTACGTTTCAAAATATGATGGACGATCATATAGGTGTTGCATTCGCAGACACCTCAGTCAATTATTGAAATTTCGTATCAAAAAACAAACACTTTACTTAAAACTTTTTGTTTATTTGTCCGGAACTTCCAAGTGCGATCTAAGGAAGCCTTAGATATTACAGAGTAAGTTTTAATAACAACAGATTATTAATAAATGTGTGTTAATAATGGACATAATTCGTAAAGCATACCTAGAGGATTTGAAATCCCTCTCACCGATAAGAAAAGAGATATGTACCCTGTGATAGGGCATTAAAAGGTAAGATGTAAAGGTGATGATACAAAGTTATCACAATTTTACATTGTATCATCATTCGTACCATTGTACTTAGCCTAAAAGAAATCTTGATTATCACAGGGTGTTTAGAGGTGGGGCTAACTTTTTATAATTAAGAACTAATCAAAACTTTTTTCGATTAAATATTTTTATCGCTTAATTACATCTCGTTTAAGGAAAAGTTGTCTTAAAGTCGTTATACCGCCTGGATACTTCGCAACTTCATAGTTAGAATAGAAAACGTTTATTTATTGTCGCCTAAGCCGAGGTTCGGCCTCACAGGAGGCGCCCTTAGGCAGACGTTCCCTTAGTTTCTTCGAGCCCTAGGGCTCAAAATTACTTCTGGCAGAGCTTCTTTCCGAAGCTCGCCAAACAGCCCGGTTACGCTGTGGCAACTATTAGCTGTACTAGCCAGCTAATAGTCAGTCCGAAAAGAAAAAGTTTATTTATTAGAGCAACACAATTACAAATATACACATAAGAAAAAAAAATACTACGCTATATATAAAGAAAAAATATAAAATTTAAAATCAGAAAAATTTACTAAAAACTAAAATTTAACAATTGCCACTTTTGGTTTTCCGAATATTAAGAATACCTACTTAATATTCGGAAAAGAAGGTACGAACGAAGAACTATATAATTTTTTAAAACTAAATTTCGAATTAACATTTCTAATAGGTAGGTGGAGGTATGTCATTCCAACATTTAGTAGCAAGATATTTAAAACTGCCACGAAATGCTGCAGACCTGTGAAAACTTTATGTATCAGCTTTACCTATATACATTAATTAATTACAACTGATAGATATAGAAATTAGACAGAATCTGCCTGCCACGGTAAATTTGATCTACTAAAACACTAAACAACATCATTTTTTTAGATTGTTTCGCCAGGCTAATTTTCGGAACAGACTAACCTGTCACAAAGGCTGTCTGTCTTTGTTTTTAGATATTAGACAAGAGAAGAAATATAAGAGAAGGACGTCATAGATATAAGAGAATCTTTAATTACGCGAGGTATCTCCATGGCGCAGCGCGTGCGCTGTTGCATTATAGAGTTGGAGGTTCTGGGTTCGATTCCCGGCTCCAGTCTGGTCTGGTGGGAGGCTTCGGCCGTGACTAGTTACGATGTCGTGTAGAAACCAATTAGGAGTATGTGTTTACCATGCCCCTAACAGGTCAGCCCGCTACCATCTTAGACGGCATCATCACTTACCATCAGGTGAGATGCCGTCAAGAGCTAACTTGTGGTGTATAAAAAAAAGTGTATATGGGATCCAGTACCTCCGATTATTTAGTTCAGAGTCCACACCACTACAATGCGCAGGTCACCAACTGAGTTTACAGTCATCACAAATATTGGATCGTATAAATTGCTGCCTTACAAATCAGATGGCGAAGCAAAGTACACTGCGCAGCGTCCATAATTTACAACTTATAAGAGAATCAACACCCGCTAGACGGATGTTAGATCCTTTTCACACGTTGAGCGTTCGAAAGGCGTGAAAATATTATACTCGTATGTTTCACTTCTCATAGTTGTTGAGTTGTTATTTTAAATTATTTTATTTCATCAAGTGCATAAAAAGTAGTTTTAAATAATAAATTTAATTATATTATATTTTAAAACTTTATATTCTAAAACTGTGATAGCCTAGTGGTTAGGGCGTCAGCCTCTTAACCAAATGTCGGCAGTTCGAATCCGGGCACGCACCTCTAACTTGTCGCTGTTATGTGCGTTTAAAAAAAATTTAAATATCACTTGCTTCAACGGTGAAGGAAAACATCGTGAGGAAACCTGCACGCCTGAGAGTTCTCCATAATGTTCTCAAAGGCGTGTGGAGTGTGCCAATCCGCGCATGGCCAGCGTGGTAGACTATGGCCAAACCTTTCTCATATTGAGAGGAGACCCGTGCTCTGTAGTGAGCCGGTAATGGGTTGAACATGATGATGGTGATGATAATTACATGTATTTATTAGTAGTGTCTCATAGTTCTTAAGTTCTCCTTTTATTTCATCAAGAGCATAAATAGTTTAAGTTTTAAATACTCGTAATATAAATTATTTCACATACTTTAAAACTACAATTTATGATTTTGTGCGTAGAAACTGTTTATGAGAAAATATATGACTGAAGCAATGTTTTTGAGAAGAGTGCCAGTAACATTTTCCATGATAACTTCACATATGATTATCCAAAGAGTATACAAAACTAATAAATTAGGTAAGGACGGAGACGTGCGTTATCATTTTATTAAGAAAAGAAAAAAGATGTTTTTTTTTATTCTTTTTATTTTGGTTGAAAGATCAACATTTCGGACGATATTGTTTTATGGAAGCTTGAGTTATGTATATGTACGTAATATACGCTGATAGTCAAGTTATTAACAATTTTAGTTATACTTATTATAGGTATCAGGAGCATGCATTGAAAATTGTAAAATTATTTAAAAATTTACCTAGTTGTGTATCGTGGGTTTCCCGCGTAGTTTGCGTTCCCGTGGGAATGCGTGGATGCAATATAGCCTATGTTACTCATTGAAAATCATATTACAGTATTAAGGATTATATAAACGATAAAAAAGCTTGGGTTTGAATTGCTCTATCTCCATAGGTACTATAATTTATTATTATTAGACTATGTGAGATGGTGATAACAAAAAAAAACCCGGCTAAGTTTGTTTTGGGTTTCTTCTTAGACCTGGGCGCGATTTGAACCATTCATGAACCTTTAATAGGTTTATGTGAATAAAGCTATTTTTGATTTGATTTGAAAAAGACGATAGAAATATAAAAAGATATGAAAAGAGGTATCTTATAGTATAAAATTATAAACTATGACTAATACCGTAAGCTATTGAGTACATCTCTCTCTACAGTCATCCCTTGATTAATGAAGATCGTGGTCCTTGCCATTGACTACATATATTATAGGAAATGCAGCTATATATATTTCAAATCCCAACTTAATTAGTTTCAAATCTTAAGTTGACAAGATTGGTCGTTCTTCATTTATACGTTCCTCCCCGATAACAACACACCTCAATATTATAAAAGCGAATGTCAGTTTATTTATTTGAATTAAGACAGGGTTACATATTAAGTAAAGTTTGTTTGAATCCACGCGCGTTAAGCGCTGATTATTCGGTAAATCTCCAACACTGCGTCATCGTGCTGTATTGTGAAGCCACCTTTACACAGTATCCCTATTTATTAGCTGCCTAAACAAATAAGCCGTATTGACATCGGTTTATTGGGTAAACTCGTAAAACAGTGCTTTTATATGAGCCTACTGCGCACTTTTGTACCGGGCTTAAATATCCATGGCGCCGGTGGCTTACGGCGGTTTGAAGAACTCAAACTGGATATCATCATGATCAACCCATTACCGGCTCACTACAGAGCCCGGGTCTCCTCTCAATATGAGAAGGGTTTGGCCAGAGTCCACCACGCTGGCCATGTGCGGATTGGCAGACTTCACACGCCTTTGAGAACATTATGGAGAACTCTCAGGCGTGCAGGTTTTCTCACGATGTTTTCCTTCACCGTTGAAACAAGTGATATTTTAATTTATTTTTATTTTTTAAAAACAGGATATAATTTTAACTAAATCCTATTATTTTTTAACTTTATTTTATAAACTGCACAATAAGACCGCCTTTGCATACTCCTGTATTAAGTGTTCCGTGTTGGTGTTTCTTTAAAATTTGTGTGCAACAAAGAGTATCTATCTTTTTTTTTGTTATCCAACACAAGTTAGCCCTTGACGGCAACTTCATCTGATGGTAAGTGATTTTGCAGTCGAAGATGGTAGCGGGCTAAGCTGTTAGGGGTATGGTAAACCCACACTCCTAATTGGTTTCTAAAAAATCTATCTATCTATCTACATCCTTTAGAACTAAAGCAAGAAGGTTATGATGGGCACAGCGAGATTATTATCTCTACCAATTTTCTCGTGTAATCTTGTACGAACAGGACGACAAAAGGGTAGACATAGTTACCTAGTGGTGCGTATGTTAGCCTGGATTAAATAGAAACCTATCTGGGTATTATTTTTGTTATCAACATCTCATAAACAGACGTCTCCAACCATGGCTAAAGGAAGATATATTTGTACTGAGGTAATCCCAACTTCAGCAAATCAGCAACTGCAGAGCGAGTTGTAAGTAAATTAGAAGTACCGTTTAGTAGGATGCACAAAATTAGTAACTCATTCAACGGAAATTGTATTTTAATTTATCATAAATTACCTATTGATATCTTGAAGATGTCTATCAATAAGTGCAAAGTTTTTATAAAACGAAAGCTTATAGAAAAATCATATTACAATATTAAGGATTATATAAACGATAAAAAGCTTGGGTGTGAATTGCTCTATCTCCATAGGTACTATAAGTAATTATTTATTATGTGAGATGATGATAACAAAAAAAAACAGCTAAGTTTGTTGTGGGCTTCTTCTTAGAACAGGGCGCGTTTGGAACCCTCATAGCTTTAGTTTTAAGTTTACGAATGTAGTTATCACCATCAAATCACTGCTATGTAAATAATTGACGCGTCAAAAGTGCCTTTTAAAGGACTATTTGAATAAAGATTATTTGAATTTTATATTCAAGTTAAAAGCAGCCTCTCCTGAGATGTTACGTCTATATATATTGATTATTTGCTACTTGCCTGGTAGAAATCATAACCTGAAAGTCTTATTCAACTTTTATTATCACAATAAACGCGAGGTTGAATTGCTTTATAAATTATTCATATGAATTCCTCCTTTCATCCTATTTATATTCTCTGGCGTATTTTATGTAACAAACTTAATAAAGTTTCTTGGATGCATTCATGGTGCATCAGCAATTTTTCCGTGTCAAACGATACTTGCTTTAGACGAATTTTACGAGGAAAGAAAGTGTTTGTGAAATTCTTAACATTATTTTGGCTTCAGTAAAACTACTTACTACTAATTCATGTACTACTCAGTATCTTACCACATCTGATGGTAAGTCACTTGTCTATAAGATACCTCTTCACGATCAGTGTTGGTGGTGGGATAGTCGGAAGCTGGATCCCACATGTTTTGCGTTGGACCGCTTTGTTGGGTTGATGATAAAATATTCTTCAGCATCATTAGCCTATTATATCATCCCACTGCTGGGCATAGGCCTGCTTTCTCATATGAGAGTGAATTATAGAAAGCCGACCCACCAAAATGCTGTGATAGCCTAGTGGTTAGGATGTCAGCCTCCTAATCGGTCGGGGGTTCGAACCCGGGCACGCACCTATAACTTTTTGAAGTTATGGGCGTTGTTAGGCTATTAACTTATCACTTGCTTCAACGGTGAAGAAATACATCGTGAGGAAACCTGCACGCCTGAGAGTTCTCCATAATGTGCTCAAAGGCGTGTGAAGTCTGCCAATCCGCACATGGCCAGCGTCGTGGACTATGGCCAAACCCTTCTCATATTGAGTGGAGACCCGTGCTCTGTAGTGAGCCGGTAATGGGTTGATCATGATGATGATGATGATGATGATAGAAACGTGACGGTGGTACAGAATTGGTGAGCTGGGTCATATGGTCAAATATATATGTAAGCGATGTCGCTTATATATTTGTTATATACTCGTATATGTGAGCGAAATGCCCAAATAACTCTTGCAAACCAAGTGTAGTGTAGAGCTCTGGACTAACGCTATTTGCGAACGCTCGCGGCGGTTTGCCTTGCCAATTACATTAAACCGGTTGAAATCACAGGTTTCAATATTGTGCGTTGTATAAGTTTTGCTTATACACAACCAATGGCAGGATAACACGTGTGAAAAATCTATTGGATGATGTAAATGATTTTTGTTATACCAACATCATCATGATCAATCCATTACCGGCTCACTACAGAGCACGAGTCTCCTCTCGATATGAGAAGGGTTTGGCCATAGTCCACCACGCTGGCCACGTGCGGATTGGCAGACTTCACACGCCTTTGAGAACGTTATGGAGAACTATCAGGCGTGCAGGTTTCCTCACGATGTTTTCCTTCACCGTTGAAGCAAGTGAAATTTTGAATTTTTTTAAAACGCACATAACTCCGAAAAGTTGGAGGTGCGTGTCCGAATTCGAACCGCCGACCTCTGATTAGGAGGCTGACGCCCTAACCACTAGGCTGCTCATCACATCCACAACAAGAACGGCATTTCCATTGCTATTTCAGAAATTAAAAAGAGTAAATAAAATAAAAGAACACCACCATTAAATTAAAATTTTATATTAAAATCAAAACACGACTGTAAGAATTTCATATAATAGAAATAGAGAATCCGACAAAAACAACATATTTTTTTAATCGATAAAATCCGTAGACTATCCGTAGATATTTGTAAATAAACGCACTTTTTTACAAATATCTGTTTACGGGTACTTGGATTTTCAAGATAACGATAAGATAGCATAACCGTCTGAATACATCTAACCGTTTGCAAATAATGAAGTATAAAAAAAAATTACGTCTGTGTATCCGGCGAAGGGGATAAATTTCTTTATGGATTTACACTATAATTCCGTGAAAGGATTTTAATAACTTTTTCGTTCTGGAATATTTAGATAATATAATTATGGTATAGCTTTTGTGAAAATAATACAGATTAAAGACAGAGCAGCCGCAATTACGCTTTACCTACAGATTTTTAGTACATTTACAGTGATAGTAAGGGCTTGAACGAAAATGGTAGGAAGTTAACAAACATTCCATTCTTAGTTTAACACTTAATTTTATTCGTTTTAAGTATGGTCTGTGAACGAGGGCTCCACAAGTTTCAGACATGAGACCCGGTCAGGGCATTGCAAACAGTATTATTTTAATCCATTTTTGATACACATTATAATATTCTAATATTAAATTTTAATCAATAAAAAAACAATAGACAATATTAATAATTCAATTAGTCAATGTTATGATAGTCAAAAATAAAATTATTAAAAAAAAATATTACAATTATTATAAATCTAATTAAAATTAAAATTAAAATTATTGTAATTAAGCCTAAGTAATGTAAACTTGAAAAATGCAAGGATGTGAGAGGACCGTGTTATTGAGGTTTACTTAAATTGTTAGGAATTCTTGAATGTTATAAAAACACTTTTGCACTAGCCATTCTTTTAATTTGTATTTAAAGTTTATCTCACATTCTTTGACTGTTATTTTAGATCTCAAAAGTTGATCACCATTAACTGACTTGGAGTCAACTTGCTTATTCCCACTGGATTTTTGAAAACCTTAATTGCCGCACAAGTTGCAGGCATGAGCGAAAGTTGTAATAAAAATATAATATAATGTAAACAATCTTTTCATCTCGTTATATCTTCCAGTAACTAAAGGTAGGTAAGGTGTAAAAAGAAAAAAAAACTATGGAAGCTAGTAAGAAAATGTTTAATAGTAAACCATCAAATTGATATTATGTTAACCTCCAGCAATTCCTCGTAAGCTGGGTATTGGACGCAGCCGCTTTAATCCCTCGAGCCGCCCTTTGACCCAGGCGCTCAAAGGCCGGGCATAGCTCCCATAGTTTAGATATGGGAATTCACCCAGAGAGCTAGATAATGATATAATGGTCCCGCACTGTCACGGAAATAGAGGGTTATAATAAGTTTACGAACCTGTTGTATGACGAAGTGATTAATCCTACTAATATAATACACGCGAAATAATTTGTAAGTATGGATGTATGGATTGATGTTTGTTACTCTTTCACGTAAAAACTACGGTATGGATTTTAATGAAACTTAACAATAATATAGCTTATAAATCAGAATTCTGATCAGAATATAATCAGAATTTATGAATTGTAGCTTATGTGCTATAAGCTACAATTCATAAAGATATTGTGTGAATTTTCTTAAATATGACGATAAGCGTCAAGTAAGTAGGAAAAATCTACCGTCTGCGTGATAATTTTAATGTCATAATGTTTGTTATTTTCTACACCACGCTAATATAAGCTACTCGAAATACTAATCCTGCGTAGACGAAGTCTTTGTTTTATCCACTACAAGTCAGCCCTTGACGGCAATCTCACCTGATGGTAAGTGATGATGCAGCCTGAGATGGTAGCAGGCTAACCTGTTAGGGGTATGGTAAACCCACACTCCTAATTCGTTTCTACGGAAAATCGTGCCGGAACTCTTAATCGCTTGGCGACACGTCTTTGTCGGTAGGGTGGTAACTAGCCAAGGCCAAAGCCTCCCACCAGACCAGACTCGAGCCGGGAATCGAACCCAGGACCTACAACTTTATAATGCGACAGCGCGCACGCTGCGCCACGGAGGTGTTCAAAAACCTTTTTGACATTGGATTCTTTTTTTTTTTTTTAATTTAGTTATTATTTATTTGTACACCACAACAAGTTTAAATAGAAATAACAAGAAAAACAAAATAAAGAAGAAGCAGGATACAAAAGGCGGCCTTATTGTTTAGTAGCGTACTCTGCCAGGCAACCTTAGGATTAGGAAAAGTTAAAGAAGAAGAAAGTAGGTGGCGTAATATATAAACAAAAACCTGCATACAAATGACTAAATACTAATACATAAACCAGATTACATAAATAGCACAATATAGTAATAAATATATGTCGCGTCCAGGGGGTCCGAGTTGTTTTTTTGGGGTGACATCAGCATTGCTGACGTCACGATTGATTGTTTACTTTCATTCATAGTAATTAAAACCACAACTTGCGGGTTTACACTTTTATTGCGACAATAACTATTAGTACGAACAGTCCGACGTCTCGAGCGAAAAAAGCCACGAAAGGCATCGACCGCCTGTATTTATAGCACAAAACATGCTTGTACAAAGTTGATTGTCACTGTCTAAATTGTGTTAGCAAAATCATCAATAATTAAAATGTGGGTAATTATTGAATTCTTGAGGTTTTGGCGCCGCTGAATAAAGTTAATAACTTCTTCGCGCCGACACGGCCATTCTGCGAGGCGGTGCGCGCTCTGCACCAGCCGCGTCTGTCTGGTCTCACCGGAGAATTCTGGAAAAAGGATGTATTCCCTTTTGAGATTGGTATCTGTAAGCATCTAATGATGCTTAGTTATGTTTCTAATAGATCAGCACGTGTCATGTTTTAGTTTTTAAGGATTTAATGATGTCCCGTGGATGAATGTGAATCTCGCGAATTTCTCGTAGATTTCTCGTGGATGAATCTGGATCTACCTGTTAGCCCACGTTAACAAGCAGATCTCTTGATTTTTGATGATTTGGTTTACAGTATGGTTATTATAGGGGTGAAAGGTCGATGCTATATAGTACAGAGGCTCTAAAGGATGATGAGATAGGTTGATGCTGTGCTCTGGGCGGTCTTGTACGCCGTGGTACACAGGGGCTCTAAAGGAAAAGGAACTAGGTCGATGCTGTGGTCTGGGTCTTCAAAACTGACCGTGGTCCACAGGGGCTCTAAAGGAAAAGGAACTAGGTCGATGCTGTGGTCTGGGTCTTCAAAACTGACCGTGGTCCACAGGGGCTCTAAAGGAAAAGGAACTAGGTCGATGCTGTGGTCTGGGTCTTCAAAACTGACCGTGGCTCTAAAGGAAAAGGAACTATTATAAATGGCTTATTGGACGGCTCCACACGCTAATAGCATCTTTTATTCATTTTTTTTTTTCGTTTGTTACACCCTTTTTTTTGTTCTCTTTTTTTTTAACAAGACTACTGTCCTGCAGATGGTCTGAGGGATTTAAAATCTATTAAAGAATGTGCTCACCATTATAATTGCTGTTCATCTGATGGTGTCGGTTCATCCAACACGGTTGGCTGTTAAGGAACACTGGAAGGTACAGCTGACTTGGTGGCGACACGGCCTCGTGGGTGACTTCACCCTGGTTGTGGGGCGCGGCGCAGTTGATCGTGCGCGACCTTCCGAGGTCGCCCATGGTGCCCACTACCTTTTTCACTAGGTAGCGGTCGTTTTCAAGTACTCTGTAAATTTCTATGTTTGTTGTACAATTAGTCTTCTGGCGCCGACACCGTCTCCTGATTTACCAGGTCGAACCTTGGCAGTACACAATGTTTTCGCTGAGTGATGAGTGTTAGTGGGGCAACCCCGGTAACACGATGAGCAGTACAATTCATTGCTAATTGAAGTTCTTCGAGTGCTGTGTATCCTCGATTTCAGAATTTTTATCATGGTTAATGCATTCTTAAGTGTTGTTCAACTGAAACAATCGCTCGGCTAACTCCTGGCGCTATAGCGTGAATTTCTATACCAAGGTTATTACAGTAGTTCTTGTTTTCGATATTGTTAAAACTGTCATGTTTACACAAAAACCAAGTTTTAATATTTCGCGACCGATCATGATGTCATGTTTGAGGGTATATTAAAATAAAATGGACAAAAAGTTTTTGTCAATAACAAAATCACAAAGAATTTGCTCAGTACAACACACACCGGAATTAGCGACACCGGTTATATGTACCGCAGAATCAAAACGGGTACCGGAAAATTTGCTTACCAGACTTTGTCCTATGAGAGATCATTCGGTCACCGGAATCAAAACAAACTGAGTGCGACTCACCAGAGTGTTGCAGTTTACCCGACACACTTTGGATCTCGCAAGCGTCCACACGACTATGCTGCCGAGTGCTACTAGCACCCGCCGCACCACCGCTTGCGCCGCTGCTGCCGAGTGCCAATAGCACCCGCCGCACCACCGCTTGCGCTGCTGCTGCCAGTGCCGGGGCCTCTTCGTAACCCGGACTTTGTATAATGCGTCGCGATGTGCCGCGTTATTTATGTTGATGAGGGTAGCGGCAACTGTTTCGGCATTATGGTAAAGGCTCAAAAACAGATCTTTGAAAAAGCTCCACGTCATGCCCGGATGGATGGGCTACTTGCAATAACCAGGGACCAGCACTGCCTTGTCACGATTTACTCAGTGCAATAATCAGGGCTTCACCTTCCGACGTTGAACCAACGGTCTCTCCGCCATGCAGATGTCAATAGTTGAGCACCAAGCTCAGGCGTCAGCATCCTGTAACTCGGGGTTGAACTCGGGTAACGATATCGATCTCTCGGGAGTCTCACTCATGGCTTCTATCAATTGCATCAAATTCCTTTGTTGAAGTTCGAACATCATGCGCCATTGTTGTCCCATCGAATTCGGATTTTGTGTCCCAGCTGGCGCATGAGTCAGTCCCGCTTCTGATGTCGCGTCCAGGGGGTCCGAGTTGTTTTTTTGGGGTGACATCAGCATTGCTGACGTCACGATTGATTGTTTACTTTCATTCATAGTAATTAAAACCACAACTTGCGGGTTTACACTTTTATTGCGACAATAACTATTAGTACGAACAGTCCGACGTCTCGAGCGAAAAAAGCCACGAAAGGCATCGACCGCCTGTATTTATAGCACAAAACATGCTTGTACAAAGTTGATTGTCACTGTCTAAATTGTGTTAGCAAAATCATCAATAATTAAAATGTGGGTAATTATTGAATTCTTGAGGTTTTGGCGCCGCTAAATAAAGTTAATAACTTCTTCGCGCCGACATATACTAATATACGACATATATAATATATGAAATGATATAAATATAAAAGTCGTAATTTTTGCGAAATATAATGAAACTTGACAGCACTTTTAAAAATAGTGAGAGATGATAATTACGAAAGATAAAAAAAAATGTTTGTTAAAATATATTTATCATATTGATTCATTTCTATTGTGATGATCTCTGATACTAATTGAAATGCTTCATTGCGAGCGAAGCCGCTAAGAATGATAAGCTAGGAACAAAACAATTCTCATGTTGAGAGAAGGAGTGCAAAAAGAAGATTGTGTTTAGCAGTGAAATATTAAGAGGCTGAGTATTATTAAAATTTGACTGGTGGGAGGCTTCGGCCGTGGCTAGTTACCACCCTACCGACAAAGACGTGTCGCCAAGCGATTTTAGCGTTCCGGCACGATGTCGCGTTGAAAACAATTAGGAGCGTGGGTTTACCATACTCCTAACAGGTTAGCCCGCTACCATCCTAGGCAGCATCATCACTTACCATCAGGTGAGATAGCCGTCAAGGACTAACTTGTAATGGATGAAAAAAAAAATGCAATTTACGATTCTGTTTAGCATTGAAACATTAATATTATGTTCATTAAAGATGACCTCCTTCCGTAGGTCTATTTAAAATAAAACACTTGAAAGTTTAACAGGCTTAAACAATTTAAGCCCGCTTTATAATAATGGTTTCACAAAATTATAACAAGCAACGCGTGATAAGCCAGCGAACGTGCTTTGCCATACGAAACGGAATAATCCCGTGTGTATGAATATCGAATATTTACCAGCTACTTTTTGCCCGTAACTACGTTCTCTTTAAGTTTATTAATATCGCAAAACGATGTCGGCAAGTTAATATAATATAAGCGGTTATAGCCGCGTAGTTAGGGCGTCCGCTTCGATCAGCCAGGTCGGCGGTTCGAATCCGGGAGGTGGGAGGCTTCGTCCGTAGCTAGTTACAACCCTACCGACAAAGACGTGTCGCCAAGCCATTTTGCATTCCGGCACGATGCCGCGTAGAAACAAATTAGGTGTATGGGTTTACCATACCCCTAACAGGTTAGCCCGCTACCATCCTAGACTGCCTCATCACTAACCATCAGGTGAAATAACCGTCAAGGGCTAAGTTGTAGTGTATAAAAACATATATATATATATATAAAATTGATAAGCATTGATATGTGGTAAGCTTGTTAAAATTTCTTGTTAGATTTCCTCTCGAATGTAGATTTCATGTTTTCATGTACCGGCAAGGAGGATTTAATTGGAGATACATGTATGTATGATCTGTAGCTGTCAGAAATATTGAAATTCGAACACGTTTTCAGCTTCTCAGCATAATAATTATATGTAGATAACCTGATACTTATTTTTTGGTTTCGGCATCGTATTATATACTCTATGGTATTTGTGTCATCACAACATAGTAGATAACAAAATCGCCTTCTCTGTCCCTATATCCCTATATATGCTTAAATCTTTAAAACTACGCAACGGATTTTGATGCGGTTTTTTTTAATAGATAGAGTGGTTAAAGTGTAAGGTTTATATGTATACTAACATCCATTAAATAGTGGAGAAGTACTGTTATTTTTGAGGTTTCTAATGTGATGTCGTAAATAATAATAAAAAATCCGCTTACATTGCAAATGCAAGCTGAACCCTACGAGATTTATCAAAATAATGTACTAAGTATTGTACACATTGAAAAGGTCTATATAAAGTTCCGTTATGGTATATGTCTATCTCTTATGGATATCCCACAATATTTTTTTTTGTCGTTTACTTTATACGACAAATAATGGCTATTTTTCGAAACGATTTTAAACAATACAGCATTAATCTTTATCTAATTAAATACCTTAAAACATTGTTGATTTAATCAAAATCTATATGGCCCTTTATAGGATACAATTAAAATGAATATTTTCGAAGCTATTACAGATTTCAAAATTGCGGGACGTAGCGTTTGCGGCGGTTCCGGCCGGTCGGGGCGGCCGGAGCGTGAGAAACTGTAGTGTATGAATTTATTCGAAAGATAGCAGGAAATCTTCATGGTTTAGGAAAGAAGAATTGTTTTACTCTAAATTCAACGTGTGCGGGCCACGGGCAGTAATTAATAAATCAAAATGAATGGATCGATTTTAATCATCTTAATCAGTGAATGACACAAAAAAAGTATAAAAAGTATATTAATGATGTTTTATTTTTTCAAGGTATACTTAAAAGAAATTTAATGTATGTCCATACGAATATACCAAAATTCAATAAAATGCGATTGTGACAATCTTAACTTAATAATAAAAGAAAAATATCCTGTTTGGACATTCACAATCCATTCATGAATACTGATTTATTATTTACGCTTAGATGGATGGATGGATTCAATAAAACACGTGTTAAATCTTACGTGACGTCCATTCCATTGTGCACTTAACTTAAATTAAAAGTTACACCACATCACCAGCAACCTGTGTCAACTCCTAACACGATTTCCCTCCACGGTGAATAAAATTTGTTTGTTGCGATAGACCAGTTAGCTAGTCCATTATTTCATTAGTGTTTGAAACCTCGGTAATGGATCATCGACCATCGGTAACAAAGTTTGGACTGCAATCAGCTAGGCTTGGTCCTGAATTATGCGCAGTTTTGCATCTAACGTTGTTTTGGTTGTTTTCGACGTTCACTTTTAATCTATTATCCATGCAAAAAGAGGTCTTTTATAAGTTCCAAGCGTGAGTCAGTGTCTGTTGCTCAAAAACATAGCGATTTTTTTTGTTTGAAAGCTAACAATGTGTCTATATAAAATTCAAAGTCCTGACCGACTGGTATATCATGATTAACCCATTGCCGGCTCACTACAAAGCACGGGTCTCCTCTCAATATAAGTAGGGTTTGGCAATAGTCCACCACGCTGGCCACGTAGACCCATACTCCTATTTGGTTTCTACGCGACATCGTGCTGGAACGCTAAATCGCTTGCTGTCGCACGTCTTTGTCGGTAGGGTGTTGGATGCGGGATAGATGGAAGGTGGGCCTGGCGGATGCCATCTATGGCAAACGAACTATAGAGGCCATCCGCCCGGTCCTGGATCAGTGGTCCCGTCGCAGGCATGGAGCACTTTCTTTCCGCCTGGTGCAGGTCTTGACCGGGCATGGTTGCTTTGGATATTATCTGCACCGGGTCGCGAAGGGGGAACCAACCCCAAAGTGCCATGAGTGAGGTGCTGCGGACGATACCGCTCAGCACACTCTCGAGGTGTGCAGCAAGTGGAATCCCCAGCGCCGTACTCTGGTGGCAACGATCGGCGGGGATCTCTCGCTGCCTAGCGTAATACTTGCAATATTAAGCAGTGAGAGGTCCTGGAATGCGTTAGCCCACTTTTGCGAAGAAGTTATTTCGCAGAAGGAGGCTGCGGAGCGAATACGCGAAGAGGCTTCCGACGCACATCCGCTTCGGCGTAGATGGAAGGGAAGAAGACTTCGGCAATTTGCCGCTCGTCAGCTTCGCTTGGGAGAAGGCGGGTAGCTATTGGGCTAGTTGTCCGCCATTGCACAAGTCTCCTTATAGTTTTGGGGGGGGATCAAGCTGTCCTGATCCTGTCTCTTGTAGTGCGGGAGAGGCCTGGCGGCAGGCTGGGGTGACTGGTAGGCGACCGGGAAGTATACAATGGGTATCCAGTAAAACCAGCGAGAGGGACATGCCGTGGTGGTTTTTAGTTCGGGTAGACCACCCATGGGTGGGAGCCCCACATAACCTCCGTCCTGTCCAAGGGACTGAAGTAGCTATAAAGCTTTTCCACCACGACAAAAATAAAAAGGGTGGTAACTAGCCACGGCCGAAGCCTCCAACCAGATCAGAGTCGAGCCGCGAATTGAACCCAGGACTTCCAACTTTATAATGCGACAGCGCGCACCACGGAGGTCGTCAATTTATAGATTACTTTTTTCTTACTTTAAATCACAATAATATGTCAACGAAAAAGATTTTTGTTGGCACCCATTTTCTTTTGTAACTTGAAATTCGTGACACAGCGTCTTCTCCGTCGCAAGTTGTAGCAAAAAAAATCTAATTTGGACGGACTCTCGCCTCTCGGAGGCTTGACTTTGTCCGTAAACTTTTAGCACGATATGATTGTTGCGCGCAAACTAACTCGCTAACCTTTTTATGAAACAACTTTTAACATTGTCTGGAATTATATTAATATCATTCAAACTTCAACTAATAAAAAGTTTATTGTAAGGACTTTGATAGTTATAAGCTCAGAGGGTATTTTATGAACTATAACTACGTTATGCACTTAATTAGTTTAATTAGTTTACTTCACAATTACAAACGCTGATAACAACGCGGCCACGGTCGACAATAACCTGCCCGAAGTACTAAAAATAATCATATTTTTAAACTGGTCGCGACGCGCTAAAACATTTGTTGTTGTTTCGAATTGACAATAGGAGATAAACCTATTCATCATGATCAACCCATTACCGGCTCACTACAGAGCAGGCGTGCAGGTTTCCTCACGATGTTTTCCTTCACCGTTGAAGCAAGTGATATATATATTTTTTTAACGCACATAACTCCGAAAAGTTAGAGGTGCGTGCCCGGATTCGAACCGCCGACCTCTGATTAGGAGGCTGACGACCTAACCACTAGGCTATCATCGCCTATAAATAAACCTATTAGTTATTATTAAATTATTATTTATTAACGATATTATTATTATATATATATATGTCGGGGAAAAGCGGTCTTTACTATCGGACTCGTTCCTAAGGAGGTCGAAATCTTAAGTGTGCAAGTTTGAAAGGCAGCGCATTTGGACTGTATTTCAGGGAACAGATAACAAAATGGGAACCGTGAAGGAAATAATTTATCGAACAGAAACTAGCTTCCTCATACTACACTTGGGTACTTCGGAGTGTGGCACACAGTTTGCAGGCTGTGTAAGCCTTCATGTGACGTCGTTAGCTCCGGAGCGGAACTCTAAACAAGATACAGAACCTCCTTCCCGAGCACACTAGATTTACGGCCGGTTAAAATGGGTTGGTTTTCGCATCATATTATTCACTTTGACGGTGTGTGACCTGAATCACCGGCACCAGCTTAAAAACAGTACCTAGCGGTAACTATAAAAGACGTTTCTATATATAACCGATACTCTAAAATTACCTAATCTGAATTCATTGTAGGCCTGCAACACGGTAATATTGTGCCTTCTACCGTCCGATCCCCCCCGTTATCCCAAACGTCACCTAAGCCGAGGTTCGGCCTCAAAGGAGGCGCCCTTAGGCAGTCGTTCCCTTAGTTTCTTCGAGCCCTAGGGCTCAAAATTTCTTATGGCAGAGCTTCTTTCCAAAGCTCGCCAAACAGCCCGATTACGCTGTGGCAACCAATAGGGTTTGTACAGCTAATAGACAGTCCGAAAAAAAAAAAAAATTGTGCCTTCACTCACAGCAAAGTATTTACGAAACAATAGAATTTTTAAATGAGATATTGTTTTTTGACGACCTCCGTGGCGCAGTGCGTGCGCTGTCGCTTTATAAAGTTGGAGGGGTTTGATTCCCAGCTCGAATCTGGCCTGGAAGCTCGTTACCACCCTACCCACTAAGACGTGTCACCAAGCGATTTAGCATTCCGGCACGATGTCGCGTAGAAACCAATTAGTAGCGTGGTTTTACCATACTCCTATCAGGTTAGCCCGCTACCTTCCTAGACAGCATCATCATTTACTACCGACAAAGACGCGTCTATCCGCTGTCTGTCTGTCTGTCTGTCTGACAGACAGATAGACAGACAGACAGCGGAGACAGCGGATCTGCTCCTCCATCTATGAGTAGAATCCACCTCATCGACTGTAATAATTAGACCGTAAAAAGTAATATAGATAGTTGAACAATGAATAAAAATAAAGTTGAAAATTTATGGCAGAAGTACTCGTAGAACTAAGTAAAGGTAAAAATAAAATAAAAAAATAGTAATGTGATATTGTAAGAGACTTTCTTTTGCGTTGTTTATTATGTATGCTTAAATTGCATACATAATAAAATACTTTTAAAAGATTAACAAAAAAATCGCGTCATATACCTTGATTTAATTATTTTTCTCCTCCTAATTCTAGCTTTACAGGATAAAACCTAATTTGCTAGAGTAGCCTGATATAAATATATATATGTATATATATATATATATATATATATATATATATACATATTCCAGTAACATACAATCCAAGATGGCACTCTTGTCAGTTCACTCAGATTGCAACTGAATAGGTCCAGCCTCTCTGCGATAACGTTCAGAGTGACATTTGCGCGATCAGGGGCGCCTGGTGTTTTATTGATATATCCATATCTCGAAATATTATATAAGAAAAAGAATAACGAGCTATCTACGTAGCATTTCGAACAACACGGGTACAGTACTATTGCTTATCATATGAATGAATCAGCAAAATCCACAGCAAATTAATGAAATACAACCGAACAAAAGGAATGTTTTTTTTATAAAAATACCCGCAGTAAATAAAGCTGCAAGCACGTTACATTCCATTAAAGTAGTTTACCTACCAGTACTTGCAACATTGAACGATTAAATTGCTTATTGATTACGCCGTGCATGTTGTAATATTGATTCGCGAACAATGTAGGCTTTCATTGCCGGCACAGGCCTCTATAGAAGTAGGTAAAGGTAAATTGTATGGGCCGTACATTCATTCATCATGTTTTGTTTTTCGTACGTTTCACTTGTAATCATGCGACATTGTTATCGGTGGCTATTATTATAATTGAATATAATTGACAAAAGAGACAAGAAAACAAATAATGAAAGAGAGATATATACAAAGTAAGGTATCCTTCAGAAATAATGTTTTTATAAGAGCTCTAAAGATTTTTTTTTTGAGTTTTTTAAAGTTATTAGTTTATTGTTCAAGTTATTGAGAAACCAATTTTATTCATTAATTTAGCCATCCTCTAGAGACTTCGCGTTTAGGGGGAGGACCACGAGTTCGCCTTGTAGTATTTCATATATATATATAGGTAACTATGACTAAACAATTAAAAAGGGGGGAAAATTCCTTTCATGCGTTAAAGATTTAGGTAATATATATAAGTAAATAAATATTGATGTTGAATTTCGTGGTTTTTATTACTATGTCAGTTTGTTTGTTTATTGTTAGTGCTTTATAGTTGTATTCTCGTAATATACATCAACGAGGATTGTTATGATAATTAAACTTACTTAATCACCCTATAGACGTCCACTGCTGGACATAAGCCTTCACGAGAGCGCGCTACTACACGCGGTTCTCCGCCTTCCTCATCCACTCGCTACCAGGGATCCTTTGTTAAGTTATAAACATATAGAGGGTTTAATTCGTAATCCACCAAACTGGGATTTCATTTAAATCAAATCAAATGAAATCATTTATTTGCATAGATTGTGTAGTTGATTGGTGTTACATTTAATTAGAGTTTCTTACAATCTGCCGGGTAGGCGTGCAAAAATAATATTGTAATTACATTGAAATCATTTAAAAAATGTCAAGAAATAAACTAAATAGCGATAATAATATTAAGTATGTCATTTTGTATTCAAAAATTGATTTAAACAATAATAGCATTTATCTAACAACCATTGGTGCAATCTTCTTTAAAAAACTTTTAAAGGTAATTCTTTCAACTCCTTAGGCAATATGTTATATATTAAGCAAAGACGCCGAACACTCCTGAGATAATGAAGAGTTCTCAGACGTGCAAGTTTCCTCACAAAGTTACTTACCGTTAAAGCGTGGCATGTAATTGCTTTAAACACACCTAACTCCAAAAAGTTAGAGGTGGCGCGGCTCTAACTCGGTCTCCTCTCCTTAACCACTAAGCTATCAACGATTACTGGGCATGCGTTGAGTTACCATAAGATTTTATGAGCTAGGAAGCCTCGCGAACGTCTCCGAATTACCCTAAAAAGAGCAAACGCAAGAGGACAAACACAGATTTTCCATTTTTTTAATTTTTAACCACTACAAGTTAGCCCTAGACGGCAACCTCACCTGCTGTAAGTGATCATGCAGTCTTACATGATAACTGCCTAACCTGTTAGGAGTATGGTAAACCCATACACCTAATTGGTTTCTACGCGACATCGTGCCGGAACGCTAAACCGCTTTGCGACACGTCTTTGTCGGTAGGGTGGTAAATAGCCACGGCCGGAGCTTCCCACCAGACCAGACTTGAGCCATGAATCGAACCCAGGACCTCAAGTTTTAAAATCTGACAGCGAACGCGCTGCGCCACGGAGGTCGTCAAAATTACTTTATATTTTATTTTTGGTATTGAAAAAAAAAACAAAATTATAGAACCGATAAACAATTCATGTTACAAGCCATAAATTGAAAGTGATTAAATATACTTTGTAAAAGTAATCATTTTAGACAATCACTTTTAAAATAATTAAAGGCCAGTTATGGCATTGATCAACACACTACAGAGCACGGGTCTCCTCTCAATATGAGAAGGGTTTGGCCATAGTCCACAACGCTGGCCATGTGCGGATTGGCAGACTTCACACGCCTTTGAGAACATTATGGAGAACTCTCAGGCGTGCAGGTTTCCTCACGATGTTTTCATTCACCATTGAAGCAAGTGATATTTTAATTGTTTTTAAAAACGCACATAACTCCGAAAAGTTAGAGGTGCGTGCCCGAATTCGAACCGCCGACCTCTGATTAGGATGCTGACAGCCTAACCTCTGGTCTAGCATCGCTTCATTAGTTAAATTTTACTTTGTTAATTGGCGAAATTAGTAATAAAGTAAGCTTTATTGCTAGTAACAAAGTACTTCATGTTTCCGTATGCAAACAGTTTCACTTGATAGTGACTAACAAGATTTTGTTGGCAGCAATCATTTCCTTTTTTCAGTTCACGTCGAATATTGCAGCGAGATTCGAGCCCGCATCTCTTTGGTCGTTGCGGGCGGTGTGCTTTGAGCAATCCTGACACGGTTCACTTACCCATTAGGGCTAAAACGACTGCTCTCATGCAACTTGTTTTCTTTCATATAGTCGATTGCAGCAGTGGAGGGTACATGAAAAACTATCATACCAGCATTTTACGTTTTAACTATCTCGTAAAATACACTCTCTGTTCTATTAAGTTTTCATGTTCAACGATGGTTTACCAAGCCAAGGTCAAATGGTGAGTTATGTAATTGGTGATTTCCTCACCCGGGCCATCACGCAGACGAAGTCGCGGGCAACAGCTAGTATATATATATATATATATATATATATGTATATATGTATATATATACTTATATATATACATATATACATATGTATATATGTATATATATAAGTTATATATATAGCTTATTAGAATATAATACATGATAATTAAAACATATATATTACAAGTTGTTTGTAAGGGTTAAAATGTTATTAATCTGTATACGTACAAAAGAGTATAAAACTTGACTAGAATACTATTATGAATGTATTAAGTTGATAGTCGGAAAAAAGGCGGGAGACTTCGTATTCGGCGGGCGCGGTTTTTTCCTCACGATGTTTTCCTTCACTGTTGAAGCAAGTGATATTTTAATTTTTAAAAACGCACATAACTCCGAAGAAAAGTTACGAGGTGCGTGCCCGGATTCTAACCCGCGACCTCTGATTAGGAGGCGCCCTAACCACTAGGCTATCACCGCTTGTGCATATAAGGTTTCAATTTGACTGGCGTATTTATCTAAGTCTACCGACGTTATAAAGTAACAAAAAATAATAAGCAAGTATTGTCGAGCGTTTGTATCTATCTTACGTACTTTGCTATGCTTTACCGCTTCTTTAGCACGTTGACAAAAGCGTCAAACTATCAAAAGTATTCATGCAGATGCGTGTCGACGAAAAGCTGCGCTAAATTACTGGAAAAGTCACCGCGGGGAACTTGTTGTAAAAAAAACATCGGCACATTTCATGATGCATCCATGTTTGCTTTGCGCTGCATTTTTCCGTGCACGCCGTAACTCAATGAACGATTGTTCTGGGAAGAGCTTAGTGGAGTGGTTCGTGCACATTTTTCAGCGATCTATTACTGAAAAGGACAATGGGTACAATCCTTACAGATATAATAAATGCGAAATTGTGTTTATGTTTTGTCATTCTCTCGCATATTGTTTTACCTCATATATATGTGTTTTTTTTGAAGCGGTGATAGCCTAGTGGTTAGGGCGTCAGCCTTTTAATCAGAGGTTTTTGTCGGGTGGGAGGCTTCGGCCGTGGCTAGTTACCACCCTACCGACAAAGACGTGTCGCCAAGCGATTTTAGCGTTCCGGCACGATGTCGCGTAGAAACCAATAAGAGCGTGGGATTACCATACTCCTAACAGGTTAGCCCGCTACCATCCTAGACTGCATCATCACTTACCACCAGGTTAGATAGCCGTCAAGGGCTAACTTGTAGTGTATAAAAAAAAAAAAAGGTCGGCGGTTCGAATCCGGGCACGCACCTCTAACTTTTCGGAGTTATGTGCGTTTTAAAAAAATTAAAATATCACTTGCTTCAACGGAAAACATCGTAAGGAAACCTGCACGCCTGAGAGTTCTCCATAATGTTCTCAAAAGCGTGTGAAGTCTGCCAATCCGCACATGGCCAGCGTGGTGGACTATGGCCAAACTCTTGTCATATTGAGAGGAGACCCGTGCTCTGTAGTGAGCCGGTAATGGGTTGATCATGATGATGATGATATGTGTTTGTTATCTCAGATCTGGTACACAAATAAAATAAATAAATAGAAATAGGTTCAACAATTTACGAAGTTAACCGAAGAGGGCAGAGTAAGTTTTTTTACAAAACTTTTATTGGTTCTCTATATTTATCTATGTCAAGGTCCATTGCCATACAAACATAAGGAGTGAGTAGTAGTTAATAAAGTGGTAGCTAGCCACGGTTGTAGCCACCCACCAAACCAGACTCGAGCCTTCTCGCTACAGGACGTGGGTATCTTCCCGGTCGTAGCCCACCATGCCAGCCAAGTGCGGGTTGGCAGACCACTTTGGCAATATTTTTTTTTATTTTTTTATACACAATAACTTAGACCTTTGACGGACATATCAATTGGTGATGATGCAGTCTAAGATGGTAGTGGGCTAACCTGTTAGGGGTATGGTTAACCCACATTCCTAATTGGTTTCTACGCGAAATCGTGCCGGAACGCTAAATTGATTGGCAACACGTCTTTGTGGGTAGATTCTTAACTAGCCAAAGCTTCCCACTAGACCAGACTCGAGCCGGCCATCGAACCCGTCCCGGTCGACAAGTTTATAATGCGACAGCGAACGCACTGCACCACAAAGGTCGTCAGAACAGTGGAAAAACTCTCAGGCATGCATTTTCCTCACAATGTTTCGACATATAATATAATTTCAATTTACATTTCAATTTGGAATTATAACGCACGCAGAGCTTATGTAAACACAAAAATTAAAATACTCGAAATATAACAAAAATATAAGAAAAAAACCGGTTAGCGTGTTTTTCATAATTATTTAAAACTATAAATTCAATTGAAGGTAAAATACCCGGTTATTTAAAAGATGATAGACGCGTTTGGTGCATGATTTCGTAATTTATAATTGTGAAATTCACCATCGTGAACAAGTCACGAATTATGAAAACTAAGTGGTTTTTGCAGTTGAATATACCCTATCTTTGCTTGCTTCAACGGTGAAGGAAAATATTGTGAAGAAACCTGTATGCCTGAGAGTTCTCCATAATGTTCTTAAAGGCGTGTGAAGTCTGCCAATCCGCAGATGGCCTTCCCAAACCCTTCTCATATCGAGAGGAGACCCGTGCTTTGTAGTGAGCCGATAGTGGGTTGATCATGTTAATGCTGATACCCTATCTTCGTAAAGCTTCGTAATCCTATCTATCTATTGTATATATTTACAACATATTGGCCGGTATATACATTTTATTGATATGATAACTTTTTTCATAATTTTGTACGATTTGCTTTATATTACAGACATTTACAATTTTTCCATTCTGTAATTACAGGTACATTTAAATCTCAAACATTTCACATGTATAAAATTTTACCAACATAACATTGGCTATATTAAGTTAGTCAAATTTTACATACTAGTGTTTTCGTTAAAGATTATCGTGTAAGGTAGGAGAAAGGACTGTGACACTGGTAGATATTGACTCATTATGCTGCTCAAATGTGGTTTTGCGTGCTTTAATGATTATTTATGTAAACTTAACTAACTTTTCTTCTCTTCTCTTGGTCTTTTATCAAATATATTTTGGATACTGCGCTCAAGAACTTTACAAGGTCGTGCCTCCTTCACGTGGTTAAAATTCAACCTACTCGGACGAAACGATTTGAATCAACGTTTCTGAATCGAACCGCTAAGGTGTGGAACTCACTTCCAGCATCTGTTTTTCCAGCCACGTTCCTTCAAGGGAAGAGTGAATAGGCATTTTCTAGGTAAGCGGGCTCCAACCTAGACCTCATCAGTGCCTTCTGGTACTGATTGTCGTCAAGCCCAAATCTATCTTAAAAAAAAAAAACCGTCAGTTAAATTGAAACCTTTCTTCCAAAAATATCACTAAACTTCTAACAATGCCCTCGTGGAATCCATTGTTATTACTATTTTGCGTTGACCAATCACTGGCCACCGTTTTGGCGGGAACCAAAAAATGGCGGCATGACATGATGACAAAAATAATAGTATTCTAGTCAAGTTTTATACTCTTTTGTACGTATACAGATTAATAACATTTTAACCCTTACAAACAACTTGTATATGTCATGGGGTATATTTCACCCCAATAATAATACAGTTCCGTAGGAATACCGTTTACTGACACTTTATTTTTTATATTACCTTTACTAAACTATATTTATTATTAACTCTGAGAGTAAGAGAAAGGCGGGAGACTTCGTATATGGCGGGCGCGGTTTTTCACGCTTTTCCTGAATTAATGTTTGTTGGCTAATTTTGAAAAGGACTGGTGTTGTTTGTGTCGTGGACATCATAGTGTTGGTGTCGTTTGTATAGTGCTCGCTTTTTAAATGGTTAGCATGTATTAATTTGGGAAAGGTTTGAGTGAACCGCGTCCGCCGAGTGCGAAGTTTCCTGCCCTTTTTCCCTAACTTCAATTCTACGTTGCTATAAACTTGACATTGGATAATCTGTGTAAAGCCATAAAAATATTGAAGACTATAGAATAACTACAGTACAGTAAACCTACTTTGAGTGACCTAATTCAAATAAGCAGAATTCTTCATGCAAAAAAGGTATTCGTCCAACTTAATGCTTCAGTAATGAGGCTGTATAATTGTATTGAACGAATACGAAACGGTAAGCCGTGCCTGCGATATTGAAGGCTTTGCGATGACGTCATCGTGCTCGCCGAGATAAGTTTTAAATCGGCGTTGTCAAACGTTATTTTGCAATTTAATAGCGTTATTATCATAATCGATGTCCGGTGGCGGAGGTAGTTAAGATTGAGGTATACTGGGATGAATGTATGATTTTTTGATTTCTAACTTCCTTTACAGTAGCTGTTTTGCACTTTTATTAGGTATATAAACTTATTATTTTTCTTTTTTGATCTTGTTTTGCTAACTACTTCTTAACCACTATCTAGTAGCTTATAAAATGAAAATGACAGTAGCCGATGTTTCATGGATTGTGGATGCATAAGAATAGAATAAGGATGACCTCATCCTCACATACACATGTATATAAGGGGACGCTTCAATATAATAGTGACAGCAAATTGCATAATTATATCATCTAAAGAGAAGGAAATCATAGTCCTAGAAGAATGTTAAATATATACGTGACAGGTCATAAATAAAGAAGAAGGCTAATAAAAGAATGTTGATTGGGTTATGGAGGATTTTGTTTTTATATACACTACAAGTTGGCCCTTGACTGCTATCTCAGCGTGCTAACCTGTTAGGGGCATGGTAAACCCACAATCCTGATAGGTTACGCGACATTGTGCCGGAACGCTAAATCGCTTGGCGACACGTCTTTGTCGGTAGGGTGATATAGTTATCACCCTACGGCCGAAGCCTCCCACCAACCCAGATTCCAGGTCCCAGGTTCTTGGGAAAGATTTAAAAAAAAATTAAGAATTGTTTAACTTACCGGTCATAATTCATACCGGTCATAATTTAGCTGAACAGTGTTACAAATCATCATCATCATGATCAACCCATTACCGACTCACTACAGAGCACGGGTCTCCTCTCAATATGAGAAGGGTTTGGCCATAGTCCATCACGCTGGCCATGTGTAGCTAAATACAAGTGTCTATATTTACTTTATGCTAGGTTGTGTAGAATTTATTCAAAGAGACTGGAGTGTACCCAAGTCTTTACGCAGCTTCTACTCCAATATTATCCCGCCGTAATAAAAAGCGAGTAGCAATATTTATGATTTGAACATCCTGCCGTAGCTCTTTACTGCCTAGCTTATAGCAAATCTCCGAAGTAATTGCTTTAAGCGCAGATTTATCGACGTTCAATTAAATATTAGGACTGAGTGTAACTTGACAGTAACTAAGCGAATGCAAATTTCCTTGCCGCTATATTATTTGCTATTATACTGCTAGTACAACTTGTTTCTGTCATCATCAGCTAATAACCGACAAGGTGAAGGACACAGGATTTGTATAATAGGATTATCAGTAAATACCCCAATATAGATATCTACATCAAATTTTGTTTAAATGTGATAATATTAATAAAGTAAACATTACAACAGTAAGCATTACACTTAACTTCTTTATAATTTATATTTCTTTATGTTAATATTAAACTTTTGTCATGTTGTGCAGTCTATTAGAATTACAATTAGATATAGAACATGTAACTTAGTTATAATATAATTATAAGGATTCTAATTTGTTATTATTGTCAAATAAAATAAAATAAATAAAAAGGACTTTTCTCTCATTAAAGAGAGAGTTGTAGATTATAGCTCTTCTCCAACGCGGATTACTGCACAAAATGAAGAAGTAATTCTTAGTATAGTTATTTATGTACTTGCTATTTGTCTTGTAAATTTTTATGCAGAAAAATTATACTATACTAGTTGAGGCATGAAGTCTTCCCTGGAAGAAGAGAGAAGAAGAGACAGTGATACGGGGAGCATTAGAAAAAAAGAGATTGAACAAGGGACTGTAAAGGTACCAGGGGCTTCTTTATTGATGCCCAGGTTTTATCCACTAGATAAGTGGCTGGTTGGGAGTACTCAGATGGGTAAATTTGAGCGTTAATATATATACCCCTAATCCAATGTTCCATTTTAGTTACCATCATTATTAAAAGTTAATTGGGAGATAACGTTAATTTGATAAAATCCAAAATTTCATACTTAATATTATAAATGTGATTTTTTTGTTTCTGTTTATTTATTTATATTTTCTTTGTTAAGCTTAACACTGCACTGATGTTGCCAAAATTTTAAATTTGAAAAAGGTTGCATTCTGGAGACATACACTTGGCAACTATGCATACCAGAAGTTGTGGACGAGTGCACGAGCGTTCCCCTGACCCAGCCACCTGGCAACGCGACGGAGTATCGCAGGGTTATATTCTGTGTACTGGTCTCCACTGTGGCCGCTGGGAGTAACACATACCCTGCCAGAAGCAAAACAGTTCTGCCTGCGTCGCTAAGGGGATGTGTTAACGCATTTCCCAGCGTTAAAATAAATGTATACCGGAAAAGCTTTCGCGGACCATTTGAGGAGGATAAAGAAAATTACCTTACATGGTTACCTATCTTTTTTTTTTTTATTCACCACAAATTAGCCCTTGACTCCATTTCACCTGATGGTAAGTGATGATGCGGTCTAAGATGGTAGTGGGCTAACCTGTTAGGGGGTATGGTAAACTGATACTCCTAATCGGTTTCTACACGACATCGTGCCGGAACGCTTAATCGCTTGGCGACACGTCTTTGTCGGTAGGGTGGTAACCAGCCACGGCGGAAGCCTCCCACCAGACCAGACTCGAGCCGGGAATCGAACCCAGGACCTCCGACTTTAAAATGCAACAGGGCACGCGCTGCGCCAGGAGGTCGTCTATCTAGTTATTATTAAAACCAGTATTGTCAAAATAATGCAATAGTCAGCATATTTTATTCCGAGAAAACAAATAGATTCTGCAGATTCTTGCACGACTGTAAAATAACAACAAAACTCAAGTTAGTTGTAGGTACAATAAAGTTGCACGATGTTGAATTTTGTTTGCAGCTTGAGCCACTTTGCCGTTGGCTCTTTCTAGCAGTAGGCAGCCTAAAAATGTTGGCTTTGAGTCCACAAGTACGCAGCGCAATCAAAGCTGTAATTAAAGTGAAAATGCTCGCTCTAACATTTCTTTGTAAGGTAACCTTAAAACACGGTTTGCCAGCAAATTCATGTCATTTTTAAAAACAACGCGGAGTACTATTCTGTGGTACGGTCGGCAAAACAAATAAATTCAAATTCAAATAATCTTTATTCAAATAGACCTTAAAAGGCGCTTTTGACGCGTCAATAATTTACATAGTAGTGATTTGATGGTGATAACTACATTCGTAAACTTAAAACTAAAGCTATGAGGGTTCCAAACGCGCCCCGGTCTAAGAAGAAGCCCACAACAAACTTAGCCAGCTAAATTTTCTTTTTGTTATCACCATCTCACATGCCACTTAAAATTATATAAAGAGCTATCTTATTAGAGCAATATTTCACACCCATGCTTGTTTATCATTTACGTAATCCTTTACGCTATAGATAATAGAATAGAATAGTCAAATATATCACTGTACGTAGTTATTAAAATGTTTATTGACGTGACTTACGGATAGAGTAAAGTAATTGAAATCATCACGTAAGAATAAAGCGTTATGGAGTCTCAATGCGAGTCGTTCGTTACCGTTCACCGTATTTATCATCATCAAGTGCCGTTTTCCATACGAATTATGAGTTAGTCGAATGTGTCTTTTTGTTAATGTCAGAAAAGAATACAGAACTTGGTTCCTTATTTGACAACAAAATGGCGCTGGACTGCTATTTTATACGACAGCAAGTGACGATGTTTTCAAAGTCAAAAGCTCGCTAACACAATATATCGTATGATAAAGTATCCTATTCCATTATAAGCTCTTCACTTCGTATTCAAGTCATTCACAAGTTATTCGCGGAAATTTTGGGCCAATTACCCATTAATGCTTCAATGCAATCTTTGCTTTAGAATTAAAGTTTCATTACTGTTTAACAGGATGTCATAAGGGAGCTTTGTTATGTTTTTTTATAAGTGTTGAACTTAGACAAATTTACGCTGCTGTATGTCTTATTTATGAACTCGCTCACATGAAATGCATTGATCGGTGCACTCCGAGTCTTACCGGGAGATTTTCAGTTCCTGTTATTCTTCATTTTCATAACTGGGTTCGTCTCTGACATAAACATAATTTAAGCATGTTTTTTATTTTATTATATATATCCTTATAATAGTTAGAAGATATAGGATGATCACGAAGGACACGGAGAACATTTAGTTCTCCACGTTAACAGACCAGGTAAGGCAAGGTATTAAACCTTAGGTCTCTGATGGTTTTTGGATGTTGAAGTTATACTTTATTTTACCTTTTTATGTCAACGATACAGTCACAATTACGAATGCTGCAATGCATCCATCACGCTGTTTTTAATCAGTAGATCAGTGCTAGTATGCTAGCAATTTTTCACAATAACTAGAAACTAGGATGTTATCGGCATAAATAACAATGTTATTGCTCAGATAAATAGTTATTATTTTTGTCTTATGCATATTGATGCTTTTAATTTTAGAAATGATTGACGTTAATACTATTTGTTATTTATTTTTGTTCCTTTTACTGCAATCATGGAATCATGAAGCTGTGTTTGCCTAGTGGTTAGGACGTCCGCCTCCTAACACCGGCACAGGCACGAACCTCTAACTTTTCGGAGTTATGTGCGTTTTTAAGCAATTAAAATATCACTTGCTTCAACGGTGAAGGAAAACATCGTGAGGAAACCTGCACGCCTCAGAGTTCTCCATAATGTTCTCAAAGGCGTGTGAAGTCTGCCAATCCGCACATGGCCGGCGTGGTTGTCTCAGGCCAAACCCTTCTCATATTGAGAGAAGACTCGTGCTCTGTAGTGAGCCGAGAATGGGTTGATCATGATGATGATGACTAGAATCAACGAACGTTTCGAAACCAATGATCCAATTGTAATGAAGCTACGGTAGGATGTTCTGAAACCGCCCGCGATGTCGAATATATACATACGAATCCTGGTTCAATAGATCTATATCCATGCAGACACATACCGTAGCTTAGATAATACAATTTCTTAGTTAGTAGGGTCGTAACTAGCCTTCCGCTGGACAAACTATACTTTTATATACCTTACATGTAATTGTAACAAATAAAATTAAATAGTATACCTGAACAAATCAACAATCCTTCAGAACGTCGGCACCACCCAGTTCATTGTGGCCGCTGACAAGCAGACCCCGGTACCGACTGCGGTACAAGTCGTAAGATTCTACGTCTTAATAGATATTGTCATTAATACTCCATCTCCTTAGGTACTATAATTTATTATTGATAATGTGAGATGGTGATAAAAAAAAAACCCGGCTAAGTTTGGTGTGGTCTTCTTCTTAGACCAGGGCGCGTTTGGAACCCTCATAGCTTTAGTTTTAAGTTTACGAATGTAGTTATCACCATCAAATCACTACTATGTAAATTATTGACGCGTCAAAAGTGTCTTTTAAAGGACTATTTGAATAAAGATTTTTTGAATTTTAATTTGAATTTGATATGGGAACTTGGTAACTCACCATTTTTGTATATTCCTCGGTCTGGTCTGGCTTACCATTCTAAATGCAAAGACTTGCAATGAATCAATTAAGCGTTATGATGGTGGGTAGACACCAATAACGGATATGCGTTTAATATAATGGTCATACTACTCACAAATTTGAATACCATACCGCGTAACTAACACTGATAAATTCATACTAATTTACATATTAAGACTGTCATATTGTGTAAATAAGAGAGAATGTAATATTGTGTAATAATATAAATTTTATTTTTCGTTTTAAATCAATTTTCATATTTGCTCTCTCATTGGGCGATCACTGGCATGAGTTAATTGGTCAGAACCGGATAAAGTTAATGAATACTGATATAATGTAACAAAATTGTTAAAAAAAAACGAATTCGTTTGTCCTTCGATCACATTGCAATAGTGAACTGATTTGTCCCGAAAAATACACTTTTAGGCATATGGTACGTATGAGAATGTGTAGTGTTCTTTTGAGGCTATTAATGATGAGATTTTGTTAACAACTCCCGTTTATTCTGAACTCAATTATTAATGCAACTACCCACTTAAAGAAATAGTACAGATACATAACAGAAAGGTCTAAAGTGCAATTATTAGGCATAATTTCTCTAAATTGATTTGTTTTAATGACATATGGCCCATGTATTTTGTTTTTGTTTATCCTTTTGTTTGTGGAATGTATTTATTTCTTTGAGGGTGATGATTATTGCAACACAGTTTATACTTCGGCAGGATCCCGTTTTCATGTGTTTAAGCTTCCTGTATTATTTGTTCCTAATAAAAGATCTTTTATCTGTATCTTTATATAATAGTCGCAATCAAAAGAGACAGTATAGATAAGTGGTACTACTTATTGCTGCTTGATAATGAAAATACGACATTGTATTCGTTACTTTGTCCTTGTATTTCACGCAGCAAACGTCGCATTTATAATATAAAAACTCGTAAGGCAGGAGATATACAGTAGACGTGAATAGTGGTAGTATACATGTCGGCGAGGCTGTAGGTAGATAAGCATATAAAGGAGAACATAATAAATGTTATATTTTAGTTTCAACGAAATAAGTTTATTGGGAACGTGGAAAACTAAAGTGAATACTAATGCAGGGCCGTCCTTGCCATTTTTCTGTATGACTCAAGTGTTTTTTTTTTTTTTTTTAATACGGATCGCTGTGTCTTTTTTTTATATACTACAATTTGTAGTTTATCACCAGGTGAGACAGCTTGGCTTTTTCACCTGGTGGTAAGTGATGATGCAGTCTAAAATGGTAGCGGGCTAACCAACAGGTTTTGGTAAACCAACGCTCCAAATTGGTTTCGACGCGACATCGTGCCGGGACGCTAAATCGCTTGGCGGCACGCCTTTGTAGACCAGACCAGACTGAGAGCCAGGAATCGAACCCATGACCTTCAAGTTTATAATGCGACAGCGCACTCACTGCTCCACTGGCTTATATTTTATGAGTTGTACCACACAATAGTCAGCTCTTTCAGCGCAATTGTTATTCTCTCATGACAGGTAGTATCTCAGAGGCGGGGTATAATAAATATAGGTGGTGGATATTAAATGTTTGCAACTGAGAGAACTATATTACGGACGGTTACAACTCTACTACTGGATTTAAATTCTAGGATTAAGTACCAGAAGCTCGGAGTAGATATACTCGTACCTACGGAAACGGAAATCGCTTGAAAAAATATTACTTTTCTCATATGCAATAAATAAATAAATGTTATATATATAGTATGAAGCTGTGATAGTCTAGGGCGTCCGCCTCCTAATCAGAGGTCGGCGGTTCGAATCCAGGCACACACCTCTAACTTTTCAAAGTTATGTGCATTTTTAAGCAATTAAAATATCACTTGCTTCAACGGTGAAGAAAAACATCGTGAGGAAGCCTGCAAGCCTGAGAGTGTATAATATTCTCAAAGGCTTGTGAAGTCTGCCAACCCGCACATGGCCAGTGTGGTGGACTATGGCCAAACCCTTCTCATTATGAGAGGAGACCCGTGCTCTGTAGTGAGCCGGTAATGGGTTGAACAAGAAGAATCACTCAATTATGTTGTATTTAGTATGTAAAGTATATATAATTTATTTCATTTTTTTTTCTTATTATCACTTCATGTTGCACTATCCCGTTTTCCTAATTTTTCAGAAGTTTTTGTTTCTATACTCTACAAGTGAGCCCTTGACGGCTATCTCACCTGGTGGTAAGTGATGATGCTGTCTAGGATGGTAACGGCCTAACCTGTTAGGAGTATGGTGAAACCACACTCATAATTGGTATTTAAGCGACATCGTGCCGTCGCACGATGTCGCTTAAACACCAACTATGAGCCGCGGCCGAAGCCTCCCAACAGACAAAATTTTTATTTTATTTTATATGCAATTAAGAATTTATGCATCTATATTTCTCTCTATCTACGAGTATTTATCTATCAATCGACTGACCTCATTATATGCAGTAGTCTTATAAGAGGAGGTATCGGGTTACCTTTACAAATTCAGAATGTTTATAGTTTTCTCATTTGGGAGGCTTTTGCTGAGTCTTGTTGCAACCCTAGCGACAAAGACGTAGCTTCGAGCGTTTTAGCGTTCACGTACGATACCTCGTATTGGTTTAATACAATTTATTCATCTAATCAACCCATTCTCGGCTCACTACGGAGCACGGGTCTCCTCTTAATATGTGCAGGGTTTGGAGAGTATTAGGAGCGTGGCTTTATCTGCATCATCACTTAATACCCGGTGAGATAGCCGTCAAGGGCTAACTTGTAGTGTATAAAAAAAAAGAGTACACCAGGGCCATATACTCGTATGCTCGTAAATGACAAGGGGCGTATATTAAATGATAAATCTCGTATGTATAGGAAATAGGAAATCAATAAAAATTCAAGAAATTTTCTATAATATCATTTATTTACTTAGACTACACTCCATTTAATACACAAAACTATTTAGGTAGATAAACGTTTGTTTGACTAGAGCTTTTTGAATACAAAATTATCAACAAGGGTTGGGAGCTTTAGGGATAAAAGTGAAGTGGAATTTTAAAATATAAGGTTAAGATTAATAAGAAGACTCTGGATAATTACATAATACGGCTAAAAATATTTGTTTCATCTTAAAATTATATCATACAAGAGATTTTTACTCAGTCGTTCATGTTTAACGATAATCGTTTCAATGCACCATTATGTAAATTGTGAACTGACAGATCTTAAAGCGTCCTCCAAACATAGGCGGTGGCAGACGCGTATTTTTATGCATCATTCAGACAGTGCAAAAAAAAAATGCAAATGAATTAGAGCTGTAGAATCAGAGAATTTTAAACATGCTACATGCCTGTCTGTTTTTGCGTTTCGCCCCACAGATATGACATACGAAAAGGCACATGAAAGTAGTTAAAGTGAAAATACTGAAACTAAACTGAATAACAATATTCGAGAATCAATTAAATCAAACAACAACATTAAAAATAAAAACACATTCACCACTAGGATTAAGCCTGCGAGAGGTTAACGTATAGTCTGCGATTATGTTACTCTCTTGTAGTTTAGTTTTCTGAAGGGTTCATTTCATATATGCTTATAGAATCGGGGTCTCGCCTTTTATATCTTCACAGGGTTACGTTACGTTACATGCACACTGTGAGATAATTATGTTTATGTCCTCCAAGTCGCTCGTCTTATCTAATAGAAATAGGATGAGAAAGTGATGTGGCTAATTATCTCGTGGCGCACATGTCAGCAACAGGACGTATAGTTACCTAGACACATCATCTTTTACCGTCCTGCCCACGTTATTAATTTATACTATCACCTTAGTGAGAACCAGCGAGTTTTTTTTCTTTTAGCTGTGCTAACCCTATTGGTTGCCACAGTGAAACCGGGCTGTTTGGCGAGCTTCGGAAAGAAGCTCTGTCAGAAGAAATTTTGAGCCCTAGGGCTCAAAAAAATTAAAGGAACCAATGAGTAAGGGCCGGACTATAACCGCGAACGTGACCGCTACAGCGTATGATTGGGGAGTGCTGAAAGCATTATCGATCCTTTTTCTAAAAAACTTTACATTTACTGGCTGTAATTATTCTGCAGATTCTTGGCTGATTGCATTTTTTTCTTTCCTCAAATAACTGGCGGGGTAAAAATTATATATTATACAGAGGAAATTTATATCAGTACACTATAGCTACTATTTATTTTCAAAAACAACACTAGTAGGTACACAGTCATTAAAAAAATATATTAACAATGCTTAGTTACCAAAAATACGATAATATCAGTAGGTTTAAGGAATGAAATATATTACTTTGATGTTTCACAAGAAATACATTGAATTTAGAAAACCACGAAGAAGATAATTTTATTTAATTACACATCCATAGGTATATTTACATTTCTTGAAAAACAGAATAGAATAAAAAGTAAAGATACATACAAGATAATTAATAGTATTGAATACTTAATAAATAGACCTCCACGAGAAAAACCTTATTTCCGTTTGTCATCGCGTAATAAAGATGAACCAAAAAATATAAAACCATAAACGACTGCTTACAACAGAGTGATAATAGTAAAAATAGTTAACAAATTCAAAACACAAGATTTGACAAGGAAAAAAAGGCGGGAGACTACGTATATGGCGGGCGCGGTTTTTTCACGCTTTTCTTGAATTAATGTTTGTTGGCTAAATTTGGAAGGGACTGGTGTTGTTTGTGTCGTGGACAGTTTTGGTGTCGTTTGTGTAGTGGTTAGTTTTCTGAATGGTTAACAGGTATTAATTTGGGAAAGGTTTGAGGGATCCGCGTCCGCAGAGTGCGAAGTTTCCCGCCATTTCTCCCAACTTATTGGCTAATTTCTGCAAAGCCATAAAAAGAGAGAACTAATAAAATAATAAACTTGACATTGGCTAATCTGTGTAAAGCCATAAAAAGAGAAAAAAAAAGATTTGACAAAGATTCAATGAGTTACGTCTAATGTGATTATTCGTAAATCGCTGTAAAATACAGAATGTAAAACTCTTAATACTTAGCGGAAAATACATTTGTAGGTTATATAACGGACACTTTCGCAAATACAATTTAATTATCTACATACAATCAAACATAGACAGCCTACTTAAATGATGACACATCTGAAGTTGGGTAAAAATTTATTATTATTAATAAACATCACTCTTAAATAACAGCTACAAATACGACGATTAAATTAATTATTATTTTGTACTCACTATTTTAGAGTCTATTTTAATAATGTTTTCTGTATCTACTGTTATTTCACTTTCGTCTTTCATTTTTGTTATAACTTATTTACTATTGAACAATGGATTATAATAATACTGTTATTTATTTTTCCTAAAATAATATTATTATATGTAATATGTGACATCGCAGCGTTCCATGCTACTACTAATAAGTAGTATTTATTTTACATTGAAATTAATGAATTTTGTTTATGGCAAAGAAACACTGTTTGAAATTAAATTATAGATTTAGAATTTTAAAACAATTCATTAAAGCTTTCGATCTTTGTTTCGGAATATGCAATAGACCTCAAGAAAATCTACTGTTTCAAAACAAAATGTTAATTTAAAATGGTAAAAACACAAATAAAAAGCAATATTAGTTAGTTAGTTCTTCGGTTAGGCCAACTATTTTAATTAACCAGAAGACACGCTGTTGTGTACAACCAAGCATTTTCCCGGAGAAGCTAAAGTTTTGCAATTTATAATCTGATACCGGGAATGAGAATTAAAAGCTTTGTTCATTTATTCTACTATAAAGTATAAAGTTAGCATATTATCTTCGGTATATTAATTTTTATTTATACACTTATATTAATTAACACCTATCGAATATTATTAATTGACTAGAAACGCTAAAAACCTTTAGCTGGGCTCATAGCTTAAAGTTTTAAAGCGTTTTTGTTAACTTCTATAATGTGACTGGATAGTATGACTATTCGACATAACAAACGTCACATACAAATTATCAAGTAAAGTACTAAGCTATCATAAATCTATAGAGTTGTCCGATTATGACGTAAGGTACTCCATACAAAACAAATTAAAGATAACTTCTATGTGACGTTAGTAGACATGAAAGCTTACACCAAGGCCTACACATCTACCTACTCATAATTACCTAGAATACATTGTTTTAAGATCATACTTCGACAATTGCACCGTATTTAATGGAAGCGCAGAAATAACATCGCATTTCAGTGCAAACATTACATTCATATTTATTAAATGACTAAATCAATAATAACTACATTATTATACAACTACTAAATATCAACCAAAGTTCACAATGCAAATGCTGAGAGCGTTGCTTGATGGAAGAGACAGGCCGATATGCCATATGTGGTGACTGCCAACTTTTCGGTCAACTGTCTCAGTAGGGGGACGACCAAATGTCACCTTAGCGACGTTTAAGTTAGCGTCTTGCACTCGATCAACCCGTAGACACGTTCGCAAGTGTATTCTGTGTGTCTTGCATGTGACCAGTCACGCATATTGTGACTGATCTCACGTAAGACTTAAGTTGAACACGTATGTGTGGATAGGAAGATAGATGCTTAAAAAGGGGACGTCCCACGACTATTGTACATTGATTTAAGATAATTATCTCGCTAAAAATCAATATTCTTCCTATGTTTTTGAAAAATCTTCTTTATTGTCACAGTACTCTCTAATACATAGATACATTTAATACACCGACGTTAATGACTAAACTCTTGCCATTGCTAAAATTAATGAATACATCGCATAATTTTAAGCTAATTGTGCTATTTCACAATTTAATAGCTCTATATTTATTGTACACGATATCATTGAGGTCAACTAGAAATATAAAGAGACGTTTAAATTTGAAAAATATTTACACAATCTAACATTTATTGTCAGTTCTGAACATTACAGATGATTTAAATCCTATCATACTTAATATTATGCAACAAGTATACTCTACAAAATTATTTACAGGTATTGTTATTTTATTTAAAAAAAGCCAACTTTTAAAAAGCTGGTTAGTCTTCCATACATTATATTAAACATTGTTTTTATTCTCATATACCTTTCTAATTTCTATACATTGAAAGCATATACTCGTAGATTATACTAGTCATAAATTAGTATTGTCTTATCATAATCAGCATTCTAATTTCATATTTGTAGTGTATAAATTGTGCGTGCGTAACATTTTCCACCAATGGCTGCATAACAGCGATAGAATTACGCTTTTTTATACCTAAATTACACGTATTAGGTAATATGAAAATCTCCACGGAGGAGTCTTGTAAAAGTTTTTTTGAATTGTTGATTGGCCAAGGCGTAGCAGAACGGATTTATAGGGCTGTTGGCATAGCATAAAAAATATGAAAACATGTACAAGTGTTGGTTAATACATGGCGGGTCCGTACAAAACCCTTCAACTAGGGCTAAGATATGATATGGTGTCCAACATACAACGAATGCTCCTAATATAAAAGAAATGGTCCTAAAAGCTTTCCTAGCTCTATTTTCAGATTTGGATTTTTGTCTACCAATACTTGGAAACAAGCCGTCCCGCTTAGAGCGCTTCACCTTTAACTTTTTCCCTATATTTTTGACAAACTCTTTTCTTGAATCACCGCGGCCAGGTCCACTCACTGCAGGGCTGGACGCCTCGCTGTTTTCAATCGCTGGTGTGTCATTGAGTCTTAATATTGTTGTTTTGTTATCAAGTAATTTTGCTGAATGAGGTTCATTATTATTGGAAGACGAAGAGACAAGGGTGATAACGGGTTTTGGACGCTCTCCCGTAGTCAAACTTACCTCGGTGTTTACTTTTATAGGTGGTGGAGGAGATAAATTTGTTTTGGGTTGTGTTACTTGGGCTTCAGCTGTTGCTCGTATGAGAGCAGCCTGTAATAATGAAGTATTTGTTATAATACCCGAATTCAAAGTAGGTGGTGATGAGGGTTCAGTAGCTGTAGGAAAGGTGATTGAAGATGGTGGACTTTCATTAGTAGGTGAAGGAAGAATGACAGAACTTTCATCCATATATCTTAAATCAGCGCCATCCATACCAATAAGATCGGAATAATTACTTCCATCATTTTTAAATGATCTTAATATTCTAGTTCTAGATGAATCTGATTGAGACGGTGGACTCTCAGAGGCAGGTGGACTGCCCCTGAATTCTGATGGGGGTGGGATGATTCTTTGAGCGATTGTAGTTGATACTTCTATTTCAGATGGCGTGAATATCCCCGATGATGAGGGGGACATAAAGCTAACAGAAGATAGGGGTACACTTACTGCAGGCGTGTGTCCGTTACTGTGCGAGGTATCAGGATTTTCTGTATCAAGTAGGCTCTTCTCGGATATTTGTGATAAGGATGATTTTGGTGGTTTATCTGTGTCAGTCTTTAACAAGGGAGTTTGTTTGATATCAGGTTTCATAAGCATACTACCGTTTAGCCGCATGTTATTTAATAATTGTATAGTACCAGTTTGCATAACTAAGTTTGCAACTGATGGCCTTTTCTTAACATTCGATTGTGTTGTACTTTCATCATCAGAGTCAAAAGCTGGGCTACTTGAACGTTCGGCTTCAACTTGATCCTCTTTTTTATCACCATCTGTTTCAATAGTAGTTGATGTACCGGTTGCAGTAGCGCTACTTTTATGTGCTGACGATTTTTGACTCGAATTTGAGTCTGTAGATACGCCCAAGTTAAGAAGTGGTGCAGCTAAAGATCCTTTTGATGCTGAATCTTTACGAATTGATTCAGAAACTTTTACTTGGTCTTCACTTGAAATCGTAGCTTTGGATAATGCAGCCATTCCAGCAGCTCTTCCTGCCATGCCAGTCATAACTCCTGCACTGAGAGCAACCATTGATTGCATCTTTCTTTGTTTAGCTTCACTTTTCTTTTGCATATCATAGGCTGTCTTAAAAATGCCAGCATACAATACAATCAATACAAACAGTGTTGTCCAATAATAACCTATTATCAGAGCTGTATTAAAAATGGGATCTTTGAGAAATTGGACCGCACATTCTCCTTCTTGTAAGTCTCTATAGCCAACAAAGTGTTCCCAACCGAAAATAGTTGTGAAAAACAACAGAGCTGGAATTATCCACGTTACAGTGACCATCCAGATAACTTTGTTCTTTGTCCTCCAAGCTCTGTACTTCGCAGCAATTTTGACACTACAAAATCTATCTACGGTTATAAGTAAAACTGTGTATTGTGATACTAAGCATACAGTATAGTCGACGGAAAGCCAAAGGTCACATAGCAAGGGTCCCAAATGCCAGTACCCTTTCAAGACGTAATCCGTGTAAAAGGGCATTGATAATGTACCTGAAACCAACAAATACATTAATTATTTACGTAGATTACCTAAATTGGTATAATTGGAAAGCTATTGTGTTTTGTTGATTGATTATTTGAATGTGGGTAATTACACTATGTTTGTAGTTCGTATTTGACATTTATTTAAGTTTTGTGAATTAGATGAGCGGTTTACAAATAAATTTGGTTCAACATAAATACAGGATTACTTTATTACTTGCAGTCATTTTTAATAATTGTCATGTTATTAAACTAGGTTCAGTGAATTTCATTTTCATAGTAACAATAGTTATTTATTCAACAATAGAGCAAAGATATATATTTTTTTAATCCCGACTAAGCGAAGGATTCTATTATACAACTTGATTTCAGATTTTAGCATGGGGTATGCGGTAATGTACTTGGTGGTTTTGTTTTGGAAAGTTATATAAAATATGATGAAATCACGGTCTCTGAACAAGCCTTTGCGTCTAAAGCAAGTACGTAGTCGTTAAATAACTGACAAACTTTTAGCTATTGTTCACACTTTTAAGAAGAAAATTAAATTACACTTGGTTTTTAATGCTGGTGGTTTTCAATTATCACCACAATCACCAACTAAGAAACTAAAGTTATAGTAGAGTCTTCTTTTAGTTTTATTTCTAGCCATCTTGGCAATAATACTGTGTCATTCGGAAATTAAATTTAAAGCTAACTAAAAAAAACTTTTTTTATATTAAAAAGTTTTATTCTAAAAAAACAAATGTCTTAAAAATAATAGATATAGCTTATATGTAATAAAATAATGGGATAGGTATACCATATACAATTTTAATAATTATCAAACACTAGCTACCGAACGTTTTGTGTAGATGCTAGACCATAGCGTTCTTAATTCAGAACACATTATTTCAGTGAGTGCGCAAAAATGAATTTCGTTTATTTGTTTAAAGACCCAACGCGTCTTTCAGATCTAGTGATGTGTAAAAATATTTATATGGAATATATGAATTTTAGAACTTTAGTCATTGTGTTATCATCATATAAAGTGAATCTCGTAAACTGCTGGTCGAAGATCTCTTATAAGCAGTTCCAAAGTCTACTGTCTTAATCCTCTGGTTTCCAGTAATTGAGACTTTTTTGCGATAAAAAAAAACAGGCGTCTGATTTGGTTGGAGACGTCGGTCGTGGTTTGTTACCATCAGACCGACAAAGACGTGTTACCAAGAGGTTTTATGTTCCGGCATGAAGCCGCGTAGAAACTGATTACTGGTATCGGTAACTGCCGAACTCTTAAAAGGTTATCCCACTAGCCTACTACCATCTTGGGCTGCATCATTTCTTAATGCATCACCACTTAGTACCAGGTGTGATAATGTTTATTTATTTATTTTTATTTATTTCACATGATACACCATCGATACAGTGTATTAGCATTAAAAATATTACTACAATATAATGTTTGTCTAAGCCGAGTACAGTTATCATTGCAGGTATATACAGCATTCTAGTTTCTCCGGTTAAAATTTGCTTTTTACAGTACATTATTGTTATTAGTAAAATTAATGTTAAACAATATTTAAAAAAAAATATATATTAAATTAATGAATTATGAAATATTCAGACTTAAAATAAATACTAGAATTATAATAATTAACGGAACTATGCATGTAGGTATATTTTTTTCTTAAAACTAGTTAGGGTGTCGTGAAAGATATCGATGTCATGGTTCGTCAAGTTATTGTATACACTAATTATTCTATTAATTAATGTTATTCTATTAAATAATGTAGTGAAATAGAAAAACAATTGATGATATATTTACCAATCAGCAGATCCGTGGCAGCGAGTGAAGCGATGAAGTAATTGCTGGGTTGGCGTATCGTTCTGTCGACGAGAAAGGCCAGCAGTACGAGTACATTGCCGCTGACAGTTAGCAGAATGACCAGCACGAGGCAAGTTGCGAAAACGATCGCCAGCCAGAACGGGAACGGCGGTAACACTGGTTGCTAGAAGAAAAACAATTTCATAGAAGCAGGCATTAAAAAAAATATATATTTTACGGCCCTGGATTCATGTCCTCTATGACTTCTTATGAATCTACACTAATATAACAAAGAGGAATGTTTGAATGATTTGTATGGGCTATTTCAAAAAGGGCTTATCTCTGGAAAATTAAAAATAATCAGTTAATCAAAAAATCAGGTAATCATTATTTAAAAAGTGTATTAGTATGTACTAAAGGGGTCACTTGCAAACTAAATCGCCATTTATTTATGCTGAATGTTGTTATATGCATACTATATATACTACTATTATATAATACATATACAGATAATACAGATAAAAAAGCGAAGTGCCCCATTCGAAATGGCATATTAATTTGTATTGTTTTATTTTTGTATGTTTTATAATAGTAGGCTCCGAAACTCGAATAGGCTACTGAACTATTGGACAGATACATGTTAAAGAATATCGGTCATATTCTAAGTTCTTTCACTATTAGAATTCTTTTTTATATCCAAGTAACATAAATTTATACTTAGTGTCAGTATTTTTATTATACACTACACGTTAGCCCTTGAAGACATCTCACCTGATGGTAAGTGATGATGCGGTCTAAGATGGTTGCGGGCTAACCTGTTAGGAGTATGGTAAATCAACACTACTAATTGATTTCTACGCGACATCGCTAAATCGCTTGGTGACACGTCATTGCCGGTGGTATCTAGCCACGCCGAAGCCACCAGACCAGACTCGAGCCGGGAATCGAACCCAGCACCACCAAGTTTATAATGCGACAGCGCACGCGCTGCGTCACGGAGGTTGTCTATATATGTAATAAACAGGTTTCAGCCAGAAATAAACGTACTTGCAAAATACGCTTACCGAACTGTATGAAAGTAATAAAACCGTGTCACAAGTTATATTTAACTGGCATTCCAATTGAATGCAATATGATAAAGATCTGCACGAGTTCGACTGACGAATTTATCAGCCGGAGCATACACCCCGTGATTTTAATTCATATTTCAAAAGCATTCTAAAGCACAATTTTCATTCAGCATAACAATAACTGTTTCTACAACCCTAGAGTTTCAGCGCTTGTAATTTCGAGGCGAACGAGCAAATGTTTTATTGTATTCAGTTTGTCATTGGAATTGTATTGAGTGCACAATTGTTGTAAAATTCGCCAACAACTGAATTTTTAGGGTTGCCAAAACTGTATAAAACATGAATTGTTTATGTTTTTATATCTTAACCATTTTCAGCTGGAGCGAAATATTGAACGTACTATCTGTATATATAGTACGTTGAAACTATGATAGTCTAGTGGTTAGGACGTCAGCCTAACCAGAGGTCGAGGGTTCGAACCCGGGCACGCATCTATAACTTATCAGAGTGATGTGCGTTTTTATGCAATTAAAATATCAATGGCTCCAACGGTGAAGGAAAACATCATGGGGAAACCTGCAAGCTGGAGAGTTCTCCATAATGTTCTCAAAGGCGTGTGAAGTCTGCCAATTCGCACATGGCCAGCGTGGTGGACTATGGCCAAACCCTCCTCATATTGAGAGGAGACCCGTGCTTTGTAGTGAGCCGAGAATGGGTTTTCGACAACACTCTAAAACTGTTTTCACTGATTCGATTCCTGGCTTGAGTCTAGACTCCACGGCCACGGCCGAAACCTCCCACTGGTCTGGTGGCCCTACCCACAAAGACGTGTTGCCAAGCGATTTAGCGTTCCAGCACGATGTCGCGTGAAAACCAATTAGGAGTATGGCTTGCCATACCCTAACAGGTTAGCCCGCTACCATCTTAGACCGCATCATCACTGACCATCAGGTGAGTGCTGTCAAGGGTTAACTATTTGTTTATAAAAAAAATTAAAAATCACCGCGAGCCCATTTTATATGCCGCTAGTGGCATATATAATGACACGGCCTCCTCTCTCAAAGACCAAACACGTTGCGCCAATAACTATTTATGTATAATCAGACGCAATATTGTTCCTTCATCGCTGTTCTTCATACAGAACAGCATTACGGCGGGAACGGTGGCACCCTCATATGAAATTCAATCAACACGCACGTAACGTTTGTTACCCACGTTTCTGATACGAACCACTATGGTGTTAAACGCCCTATCGGCGTCTGTGTTTACTGCCGCGTATAACTTCAAAACCTTCAAGGCTAGAGAGAATAGGTATTATGGATCATCATCGTCATCATCATGATCAACCCATTACCTCACTACAGAGCACGGGTCTCCTCTCAATATGAGAAGGGTTTGGCCATAGTCCACCACGCTGGCCCTGTGCGGATTGGCAGACTTCACACGCCCTTGAGAACATTATGGAGAACTCTCAGGCGTGCAGGTTTCCTCACGATTTTTTCCTTCACCGTTAAAGTAAGTGATATTTTAATTGTTTATAAACGCACATAACTCGATACCGCCGACCTCTAATTAGGAGGCTGACGCCCTAACCACTGGGCTATCACCGCGTATTATGGATATGTATCGAATAAAAGTAAATATAATTCAAAAGAGAAAACTGTTATCTGGACGTATATGTAGGGTACCAGGTACGAGGTTCATAGTATGCAAATGAACGTTAAGTTACGACTTGGTAAAAGTGGATGATAAAGTGACAAACAGTAAGTAATAAATAATCTGAATAACTAATACCTCTGACTCTATAGTATTAATTCATAATGCTGGTTGAAGCAGCGATGTTATATTGCAAGTATATCTTAAATCGAAAAGAAACAGATAGAAAAACAAATATTGGGTGCGTCGATGTTTCACAGAGAGCACATGGATAGATTGCGCTAATCAATTAACGTGTTGGTTCTCTGTTTGTCCAGGTGACAGACATGTATTTGATGCAGATAAAACTATATATATATATATATAATATTGTTTTCCTTTAAAAATTATTAACGCGTGTTAAAATCGGCCGTCGAAAGTAAATGTTGGTGACAGGATGTGACTTTAAAATGACGTTGAATCTACGATTTTACATTTTTTTATACTGTGTTTAAAATGAATGATTATTGTTAAAAAAAACCGCGTTATCATATTAATTTAAGACAATATACGAGATATTAAGACTTTTTTATATGCTACAAGTTAGCCCTTGACGGCAATCTCACCTGATGGTAAGTGACGATGCAATCTAGAATGGTAGCGGGCGAATCTGTTAGGGCCAGCCCATACTCCTAATGGACATTCATAAATCACCTATAACCGCGGATTGCTTCATCTGGTTATAGAAGGGCTGGCTCATTTTTTGTACAAAGGATCAGCTTGGCTGTTGAGGGCGAAAATGCAGCGAACATTATTGGCATAATTTCACGCCGGCATGTATAACAGCTGTGATTGCCTAGTGGTTAGGGCGTCAGCCTCCTAATCAGAGGTCGGCGGTTCGAATCCGGGCACGCACCTCTAACTTTTCGGAGTTATGTGCTTATTAAAATATCACTTGCTTCAACGGTGAAGGAAAACATAGTGAGGAAACCTGTATGCCTGAGAGTTCTCCATAATGTTCGCAAAGGCGTGTGAAGTCTGCCAATCCGCACATGGCCAGCGTGGTGGACTATGGCCAAACCCTTCTCATATTGAGAGGAGACCCGTGCTCTCTAGTGAGCCAGTAATGTTGAAATAAATTGCAAATTAATAATATTTTTTTAAAATCTTTATTGAGATATGAACATAGCTTAATGCGTACAATAAAGGTTATAATTTTGTGATATGGAAACAAAAAAACCATACTGCTTTGTTACAAGCCTACGCCATCGGTTAATTATTTGTTATGCACTACCAATCGACAATAGTCGGGTACGCATTTTTTCAGCAGCTGTATGATACTACCCGCAAATGAGCGTTAAAGCCCACCGACCCGTAATGGGGTAGGGGTAGGTTGGTTCGAAATACCTTTCTCATTTAAAAGGAGGCCTGCGTCCAGAAGTGGCGAATTGATATGTTATCGCCGCGTTTCTCAAAAGCTTTATATATGTCGAGTCAAGGGTTTTTTTTACTTTTGTTTACTTTCGCCCATAGTAATTAAAACCACCAAACTTGCGGGTTTACACTTTTATTGCGACAATAACTAAGAGGTCCGAACAGACCGACGTCTCGAGCGAGAATGCCTCGAAAGTTGTTGTTGTTGTTTCGAATTGACAGGTGCAGACAACCATAGTGATTATTACTGCGTCACCAGGGGGTTTTGGCGAGCATGAAGCTCAGCCTGGGAGAAGAGCTCCTGGGCTCGACGATTTCTGGGGAACGACCCCCTAAGGGCGTCTCCTGTGAGACTCGGACCTCGACTTAGGGTGACGTTGGGACTTGTTAGGTTTTTTGGACTGGTGTCTCAGTCCGAGCGCCCCCGTGACCGTGGATGAGACCCACGTCCGGATGACGTCAGATATCGGGGACCTCGTCTTCGCCGGCGAAGACGCTGTGTAAGGTTGTGCAATGTCGCTTGGGAAGCGTTGTCCAATGTCAAGGTCCAAGGACGTTCCTCGGTCTCCTCTTTATGAGAGGAGCGTTAGGGTCGGGGCCTCGAAAGGCATCGACCGCCCGTATTTATAGCAAAGCATGCTTGTACAAAATTGATTGTCACTGTCTAAATTGTGTTAGCAAAATCATCAATAGCTAAAATGTGGGTAATTATTGAATTCTTGAGGATCTTGGCGCCGCTGAATGAAGTTAATAAATCCTTCGCGCCGACATATATATATTGCTAGGAGCCCAGTTATTTTGTATTTTGCCAACGCCACTATGGCTAGTTGTAATTTTTTTTTTTTTTTCCACTACAATGGTAAGTGATGATGCAGTCTAAGATGGTAGCGGGCTAACCTGTTAGGGGTATGGTAAAGCCATACCATACTCCTAATTGGTTTCTACACGACATCGTGCCGGAACGCTAAATCGCTTGGCGACACGCCTTTGTCGGTAGGGTGGTAACTAGCCACGGCCGCAGCCTCCCACCAGACCAGACTCGAGCCGGGAATCGAACCCAGGACCTCCAACTATATAATGCAACAGCGCGCGCGCTGCGCCACGGAGGTCGTCAAAATTAATATTAATAATTTAATTTATTAAAAGGGTTACTAAAAATATATATATACGTTATGATGTATTTATTAATAGACGTAAATATATTTTAGACGTTGTTTTTAAGGGTTAAAATGATAATAATCTATATACGTACAAAAGAGTATAAATCTTGACTAGAACACTATTATGAATGTATTAAGTTAGTTGTCATCATGTCACGCAAAAACGGTGGCAAGTACGAGTAACGGGTCCACGCAAAATAGCAATAATGGACGCCATGAGAACATTGCGATAAGTTTAGTGATATTTTTGAAAGAAAGGTTTCAATTTAACTGGCGTCTTTATCTAAGTTTTATATATTTTTTATACAAATTTAATTATATTTTTTATACAAATAGCTGATAATGACGAATTACGGATGTTCTTTAAAAACTAAAACGGTAATACGATACCTACTTGCGATTTTTGTCACAACTATACTATACTAATTAGAAAAATATTAACCGAAACCATACACACACAAATTACTTTTAAAACCAAATCACATCTAACCACACGAAATAGACATAAGTTAAGATTATACAAAACTAGAACAAATTATGGCAGTAAAACAATACAGGTTGAGGGAGCATAAATGTATAATAGCTTACCAAAAGATATTTTTTGCGAAAAGTCATTTGCATCGTTCAAAATGAAACTTAAAAAGCATTGTCTAAATTTATAAACACGCCACTTTTGGCCTACTATTTCTTTTTTGTAAACTGTTTTATTTTTTTTAATTTCCCATTAAGTGAAATTGTTTCTTCTGAGAATAAAGATCTTTAAACCTAACTATGCGTTAATGTTTTACAACGTCGTCGTGACATACAAATAATCAGTTCTGCTTATGTGAAGACTCAAAGCTCAGTCCAAGCCTCTGAAGATTAAATAATAAATACCCGATCAGAAATATCAAGAACTACAAGTGTCAAACTTTTAGTAATTTAATCATTTGTCATCCCGCTCGATAACTGAACAATTATCGTATTTATTTATCGACTAAAATTTCCCTGAGCTTATTGTAAATAATTAAAAATAAAAAATTTTGAACATAAAGAATATTTATGTTATTTTTAGATTCCCTCATCGTACACATCATTACACATAATAAGTTAGTTAATTTTTTCTACATTAGAAATTCCCTAGAAATAATTTATATGGCAAAATAACGTTTGCCGTGTCTAGTATGGGTATAGATTGGTTTGTTATATGTGAGGAAAACATAAGGTAAAGGTAAAAAAGTGAACTCAAACTTAAATACGTCCCTGACATTCAAATGTTAATGGCTGAATCGATTTGCTGTCGTCCCCGCGCTATTCACGGCAGGGGAATAAATACGTGGAAATAACACAACCCTTCAGGCAGACTTTTTGTCTGATGGGAGGCTTCGACGTGGCTAGTTACCACCCTACCGACAAAGACCTGTCGTTAAGCGATTTAGCGTTCCGGCACGATGTTGTGTAGAAACCAATTAGGGTATGGGTTTACCATACCTCTAACAGGTAAGCCTGCTACCATTTTAGATTACATAATCACTTACCATCAGGTGAGGTTGCCGTCAAGGGCTAACTTGTAGGAGATAACAAAAAAAGACATCACTTAACTGGAAATATAAAATCGTTCATTATTAGTTGTACTATTTAATCTGGCTAGGTTGAAGACGAGAGCGCGAGCGTTTCCGTAATCCAGCCACCAGACGACTTGAAGGAGCATCGCTGGGTTGTAGTGGGTATTCTGGCCGCCACCCTGGCCGTGGGCGAGTCCCCCATACCCCGCCGAAACTGGCGCGGTTCTGCCTGCATCGCTTCCGGAGGGGAAGTGTTAACGCATTTCCCAGCATTTAAAATAAGGAATATTTTATCTGAAACGTTTTTATCGTGACTCCACCGGCAATATAAAATAATATGAGATGAAAAATTAAACCTCGACATAGGGAATTTATTTATGCAAAAAATAAACTTTCTTTTTATACATGAAAAAACATAGTTAAAGGGCCCCATGTGCGGGGAATTCGTCCCTTGTGACCCTTCTATTGTAATGAGCTAAACACGCATTCGTGTATCGCTTATTAGACACTATGCCAACGGTAAGAGGATTTTCTAAATATCCCGTTTCATAGATATTCTGAATAAAAAGTGTGGAATTGTATCATTATTTCTTTTAGTTTGCCTCCGTGAATAATTTGTATTCAAGCTCCGGAGTGCACGACCTGATGTGACTAAGTAATTGTACGAAACTTAAAATATCAAGACTGTATAGAGACCTTTGAACTAGTATTTATATAGGATTCCATTGCCATTCAATATATATATATTAAAAGCTATAGACTGGCGTACCGCTTATTGCTCTGTATGCTAATTGAAGCAGCAGAATGTTCCAATAATAAATAAATAAAAAGAAAAAATATATATTATAATTATATATATTTGTACGCTTACAAAAATAATATCTCCTCATAAATGTCCCTGTGGCAGTGATGTCGACAAGCTAGGACATCACGGACTGTCATGCCAAAAAAGTGCAGGCCGTTTCTCGAGACATGCTGTACTTAACGATATCATACGCCGGTCCCTTGCCACCGTCAACGTGCCAAGTCTACTTGAGCCGACTGGTATTGCAAGAGACGATGGCAAGAGACCGGACGGTATGAGTTTGATTCCTTGGAAGATGGGCCGGGTGCTGATATGGGATGCAACCTGTACAGACACGCTGGCCCCTTCCTATTTACATGGAACCAACAATAGAGTAGGTGCGGCTTGTGAAGCGGCTGAAAAAGCTAAAGCATGCAAATACAGGGGTCTAGGCTCCGAATATGATTTTGTCCCATTCGGTGTCGAGACCCTTGGTCCGTGGGGTCCTAGCGCACTAAGGCTTTTTAAGGAAATAGTAAAAAGGTTAGTCGACATCACAGGGGACCGAAGAGCTGCCAGCTACCTCGGACAAAGAATTTGTCTAGAAATTCAAAGGGGGAATGCTGCCAGTATCTTCGGTACCTTGCCTAAAGGGACTCCTTTTAATAATATATTTTAGTTATGATGTTATATATTTAATTATTTTTTAAGATTTTTAGTTTTAGGTTAATCTAAGTTTTATGTATAATGTTTGACTAAATAAATATTTTGTACGCTTACAATGTTATTTCTGCATGTTCCAAAGTTGAGTGGTGGAAAATGCTTATGCTGAAATGAAGTCGCCTTTTGTACATATTTGGGCAATAGAGTTTATAAAAGAAAATGTGATTATCTATTTAACCGAATCCCCATGAATCCATTAAGGGCGCTGGTCTCTCTCAAGATGAGAAGGGCTGAACCAGCTGGCCAAGTGCCGATTGGTAGTTCTTCACACATATTTCACACGCCTTTGAGCATATTATCGACGCAACTGTTAGGCATGCAGGGTTTCTCACGATGTTTTTCTTCATCCGCTAAAGCGGGAGATATTTTTTCAATGCTTTTATTGAAACGTTAATTTTATTTACTTTTTGATTTGACGCATTATATGTTAAACCATGCTGCTTATCTATGGGTAGTTCGACTCAATTTGGCTTGCACCATCTCCTTCAATTCAGCATAGTTCACCTGTTTGTGTTGTCTTTCACGTGGTTTGTTCTTGGAGTCGATTTTCAATTACGAAAGAGTTTAAAACAAAAACGCGCGGTGCGATCATTAGCAGTATCCTCTCGAGTTGATATTGCAAGCCATTTCTGGCGCGTTTGATTTGATAATTCAGATTTTCGAATTAACCATCTTTTTCGATTAAGCTGAATAAAAAAAATTAAAAGAGGAAAATAAAATGTCGCCCATTTTTTAAAAGAAGAACGTGATAGTATCACTTGAAAGAGTCTCACTCGAAAATCACAGCATGAAGGTTTTATATCAATTCAAATAATATATTAATCTTATAATAATATATAATTTGAATTGACATAGACAAAACCTTTGCCGTACTATAAGAACGGCAATTTTATACTTTAACTAGGAGTAATATAGTCGTAATATTCACATAGCTTCAATGTTACCAGTATAGTATTATAGTATGGGGAAATTTCCATGACGTACTTGTCACGCCTGTGTCGGAGGATAAACGAAATATTTTAACTATTAATCATTTAATTATTATCATTATTAATCATTAATCATTTAGATAACAGTATGAAAGATGATTGAATAACCTGTCAGAACATAATGCACTTCAACGCAATATCTTGGAAAGCTCGTCAAAAGTTGGTCTCAAACATATAATGGTAAAATATTGAACGCATTCTTCAACCGTTTATTCTACGACAAAACTAGATTGTCTTGTCACACTTATTAGCTCTAATTCTTGTAAGCATGTACCTAAGCTACCTAATATGTAACAAGTTTCAAGTAATATATCAAATCACTAGTATGTAAATAAGTGACGCGTCAAAAGCGCCTTTTAAAGGACTATTTGAATAAAGATTATTTGTATTTGAATTTGAATTTTATAATCAGTCAAACGCGCCTGTAAAAGACATAACTTGGATCTGGACTCAGATCGGTTGGTCCCTATTTATATGTCAATGCTACCACTGTTGTGTAGTTGGCATATGACCTAGATAAATAGAACGCTCTCTGTGACCTACATAGTCCGTTTCGGGGCGTCAGCGAGAAATAACGTCATCATTCAGATAAAAGCGCGAAGGAGATTCAATAGCTTGGCAGATAGTGGCGTGCATTTCATATGTGCACTACAGCACTGCCTACCTTAAAGTTCTATCACAACTTGTAAGTGTTTTTAGTATTACACCTTCTTAAGTACTTCAGTTAAATATCCTCTGCATGCCATCATTTGTGATCTACCTGCACTAATCGGTCGGTCACAGCTTGTATATAAATTGCGTTAAACTCTTCATTTTTGACAGGATCCCTTACACTTGTTGATTATGATTATTACATAATGAATGATGAATGACCGGATTCCCAATTCTGTAACATTTCTCACGAGTTGCCAATTGATCGTTTTATTATATCATCATCATCATCATTTCAACAGATTGACGTCCACTCCTGGACATAGGTCTTTTGTAGGGAGTTCCAATAGCCACGGTCTTGGGCCGCTTGTATCCAGCGGCTCCCTGCGACTCGTTTGATGTCGTCTGTCCACCTAATTGGGGGTCGACCAACGCTACGTTTACCGGTGTGGGGTCGCCATTCCAGCACCTTGGGACCCCAAAGTCCATCGGTTCTCCGAGCTATATGCCCCGCCCATTGCCACTTCAACTTCGCAGCTCGCTGAGCTATGTCGGTAACTCTGGTCCTTCTACGGATCTCTTCATTTCTGATTTGGTCACGTAGACCAATACTCCTAGCGTAGCTCTCTCCATTGCCCGCTAAGTAAATCTGAGCCTTCTTATGAGGCCCTTATTATATTATACTAGCTGACGCCCGCGACTTCGTCTGCGTTGATTTAGTGTGTTTGTTGTTTGTGCCACAGGCGGTGGCATGCGCGTGAGCTGCGCGCGGTACTGGACAGTACTTGGACATTGCAACATTACTTTATTTTTCTAAAATAAAAGACTTTTTCTAAAATAAAAGTAGTCTAAGTTACTCCTTATTAAATCAGCTACCTGCCAATAACAGTCCCGTAAAAATCGGTCTAGCCATTTCAGAGATTAGCCGGAACAAACAGACTGACAGACAGACAGACACAAAAAATGTAAAAAAAATATTTTGGTGTATGTAACGTATACATATTTATATGCATGTAGTAAAAAACGGTTATTTCAATATTACAAACAGATACTCCAATTTTATTTATTTGTATAGATTATATTATATTTTAGTATAATTAGACACCAACAATTGTACACTCATCCCAGAATCTTTAAAAAGATAATCATTCGTCATAGGTTAGTAACTATTAGAAAAGTTGCGTGGGCAAATTAAATGGTTTTATTTTTCAGGTCAAATTTCTCTTTAAGCGTTCCTTCGTACCTGACAGCACGCTAAGCAATCTGTAAAGATTACCATAATCGTAAAAAATTACGCTATTCCAATACGCGTTGGTGGATCCTTGTTCTAAAAAATTTTTCTCCTGTGAGAGAGGTGATCTCTACCCAACAGTGGAGACGTTAATAGACTGGTGAAGATAATAACGATGACATTTCTAAAATGAATAATGAAGACATGATCGTTTTTCACGAATTAAATCACCAAATAAAAAATCATGATAAACCCGTAGCCGACTCATTACAGAGCGCGGGTCTCCTATCAATATGAGAAGGGTTTGGCCATACTCCATCACGCTGGCCATGAGCGGATTGGCTTTACACGCCTTTTAGAACATTATGGAAAATTCTCAGGCGCGCAGGTTTCCTCGCGATGTTTTCCTTCACCGTTGAAGCAAGTGATATTTTAATAGCTTAAAAACGCACATAACTCCAAAAAGTATAGGTGCGTGCCCGGGTTCGAACCCCTGACCTCTGATTGGGACGCGGACGCCCTATCCACTAGGCTATCACAGCTGAAAATAAAAATTATATTCTGTCAAACTTCAGATAACAGTACCATTCAAAAGACAGAGCTAGACAAAACACTGCATAACTGTCCGACGTTAAACTACGTTTATTTGTGATGCCCTAAATGTTCCTAAATCAACGCTACGAAACGTTTCGTCCATACGATCCAATTAAGAGAAAATCGCACACAAAAAGACCTTTGTAATCTCCTTATTTCCATGCCATATTGTTTACAAAGGTTCAAGGCATTTGTGGTTCGTTATTTTTAGTATACGTCATGCGGTTGAAGGTAGGATTTCGTGAAACCAACCTTTTAAGGGTGGGCGTACGAGGACAAGAATTTGCAACATTTAAAGTTCAAGAACTTTTAATAAACCTTTTCCGCGGCATCTGTCGTTTTAAAACTCCAAACAACACATAGCCTTATTATTGTACCCATGAAATAGCAACGACTTATTGGTGTGAAAACGTTTAAAGAGCTCCAGGCATATCATCATCATGATCAACCCATTCTCGGCTTACTACAGGGCACGGGTCTCCTCTCAATATGAGAAGGATATGGCCATAGTCCACCACGCTGGCCATGTGCGGATTGGCAGACTTCACACGCCATTGAGACATTATAGACAACTCTCAGGCGTGCAGGTTTTCTCACGAAGTTTAGTTTAACGCAAATAACTCCGAAAAGATAGAGGTGCGTGCCCGGGTTCGAACCCCCGACCCCTGATTAGGAGGCTGACACCCTAACCACTAGGCTTTCACAGCTTCTTAATTTCCAGGCATATAATAGAATAGAATAGAAAGAACTAGGACAACTCATGCGACCCTTGTGTCGACTGCTTGTCAATACGAATTAAAAATCCTTCACCTGTCAGTCGGTTTCTTGCGTATAACTTTACTAACAACATAAAGCATTATTTGGTTAATGACTAAAATCAGATGTACCTAATGTTCAGTTTTGGTCATGAACACTCTTAGAGATGACGCTGATTTATTTGCGAATCAAACGAGTGTAAAAAATTTGTTCTAAAGACAGAATTGTTTTATTTGTGCTAAATTTTACCCGCGTCTCGCTCGCGTCTTTAAAACCAATATATAAGTATCAGAGATCATTATAATAGAAATGAATCAATATTATAACTATATTTTAACAAAGAGTTTTTTATTGAAAGGTATCTTATATTGCTTCTAATATCTCCAAGAATTTGTGTACAAAATTTCATGACAATCGGATGAATAGTTTTTGCGTGAAAGCGTAACAAACATCCCTACATTTACGTTTATAATATTAGTAAGGATCTATGATAGAATATAAACCATGTTTAATTGCCATAAAGTTATGATACTACAATTGTTAGTGTGTCCTAAAAATTCAACTAATTACCCACACAAACCATAAATCATCATATAGAAGGTTGTCAAACTTTTAATATTTAAAACATGGTAATTGTATCACCATTCCTATTTGATAACTAACAGTTTACTTTAATATCTTTTTCTGGAACTTCGCCAAACCATCGAATACGTATAAAAAAATCTTACAACCAATTATTAAAATTTATTATAAAAAATAATTTTATTTAAATGATAATTTACCGTAGTTCATTGTGAAAATACGTGAAAGACATTTGTTATAAAATTTCAGTTAAACGAGCACATTTAATTTTTTATATATAGATATTATGTATATCATTATCATCATCATCATCACGGGTCACTATAGAGCACGGGTCTCCTTTCAATATGAGAAGGGTTTAGCCATAGTCCACCACGCTGGCCATGTGCGGATTGGCAGACTTCACACGCCTTTGAGAACATTATGGAGAACTCTCAGGCGTGCAAGTTTCCTCACGATGTTTTCCTTCACCGTTGAAACAAGTGATATTTTAATTGTTTAAAAAATTATGTATGTTCTTTGTCTTAAGTATATCAATATTGTTATTTATCTACCTAGGTTTTGTTTTTAGATCGTATTTATCTCACATTCAATACCTCTATATTTTTAGACTGCATCATCTCTTACCACCAGATGAGATTGCAGTCAAGGGTTAACTTGTAGTGAAGAAGAAAAGAGAAATAGCTATTTACTACCGTAACCAATATCCGTTTCCTACCTAGAAAATCATTATAGTCGTGAGAGCTTTAGGGCCGAGAGCAATTGACCCAAGGGGAGTTATTAAAGTGTCCTTTGAACAAATAAAACGGATATTTATGTTCGCATAAAAATTTCCATCTAGAGAATTACATAACCCGTGCAATCGTATGACCTTGTTTAAGATTACCGTTAAATTAGTAATTTTATAGGGTCTTTAGGTAACAGCACGTTCTAGACTAACCGAATGAAATCTTTGTAAAAAAATAAAATGAAAAACGTATCTATTTAACATTTTAGAAAATTTACTATATATGCCACTTTATTTACTTACTATTTTTTTGTAGTTTGAGTAGTAAAAGAATTTTGTGTAGTTACTACTATGTTAAATAATCTTGATGGACTAGCAGCCATACTCGTAAGTCGAACACTATCAAATTGATTAGAAAAGTCGTTGTCAGTAGAGTAGATGCATTATGTGAGGATGGGACGGAGGATCTATCGAATTTTACGAGAAAAAAAAAATACAAATTTAATCTAGACGATTCGACGTCGCTGACTCTTAATAAGACGACCTTGACACGCCGAGTAAGTTGTGCCCTCCTATTCCGTAACATTCCCTCCTCTTTTTTAAAACCCAAATTTGCTTTTCTAGTCACATTCGCTCGCATATCCGGAATTATTCAGGTCCGCCGCTGGCGGGAACTTCAAGGAGGTTCATTTAATTCGTAAACTGCTGGCGACCTGACTTCTTCATACAATATTTACGACGAGTATCCACCTGGCGCTTTTCAAATTATGTATGAAGTTTTGTATGAAGACGAAAACTTGTGAAGAATAGTTTCTGGATCGGCCTGCAGTTTGGAAATAATAGGAAGTAGTAAAACTGAAACGTATACAAAACATTCTGTAGTGTATATACTACACTACAGAATGTTGTGTACTATATGCCTAGTGGTTAGGGCGTCAGCCTCCTAATCACAGGTCGGCGGTTCGAATCCGGGCACGCACCTCTAACTTTTTGGAGTTATGTGCGTTTTTAAACAATTAAATATCACTTGCTTCAACTGTGAAGGAAAACATCGTGAGGAAACCTGCACGCCTGAGAGTTCTCCATAATGTTCTCAAAGGCGTGTGAAGTCTGCCAATCCGCACATGGCCAGCGTGGCGGACTATGGCCAAACCCTTCTCATATTGAGAGGAGATCCGTGCTCTGTAGTGAGCCGGTAATGAGTTGATCATCATGATGATGATATATAATCACTTCAATACTGATTTGTTTTTCTTATAAAGTCTAACTTCATGTTATTATCTTACTTATTTTTTATGACTTGCTGCGGATTTATACTCAGAAAAAACATAAGACAACCTTCCTCCTACGTAGTTCTCATTCATATCATATATATGGATAGATTTCTGGAATGAAAAGTAGCTTTCAACACGCCCTGTATAATTGCATGTACACACAGAAAGACAAAGAAAGTATGGAAAATGGGTCTGGTCAAAGATACAAACACACCAAAATTTTAATTAATTGAAAAGTTTCAGTAGTTGAACTTTCACTCCTCATCCTTTTTACTAAGCCGCTTGCTTACATTAATATCTGACAACGTCCAAACAAGATTTTGCCTGAGGATTAATATTGTGTTACAAAATTTTGGACACGCCAATTTCGGGTTATGATTTATAGATAGTGCACCGAGTGTAACGTAACGCGGACGTCGAGGGGTTGTTAACACGTCCGTCGAAGCCGCTATGATTAATTGCGCCGTAAATATTAATTTTGGAACAAGCTATTTGTGTTATATGGTATCGTAGCCGAAGGGTACCTCTGGGACCCTATTACTAACTCTCGACTATCCATTTGTCTGTCAGCGCGCTGTCAGCGTATCCCATACCCTAAAAGAACCGGTATAGAGTTGTACTACAATACATGGCGCGTACTTCTGTATAAGAACAGATAACAAAAATATAAAAGTTTATAATTAAAAGCAGAAACTGTGTATCTTATTATTTTTTTCTTCTTGCTCTTATCTTACGCTATGTGCGGTCGGCAAAACACGGCTTCTTCTTCCACTCACCTCTATCAACCGTCACTTCATTACCCACACCTTTTACACGCATATCCTCTGTTAATTCTTCATGCGAAAGTCATACTATAATTTTCAGTCTACAGGTGATTCGCTGGTGGAGTTGCGGTTGTATGCGAGAGCCTTCCCGTGGCTCCACCATACAGCGGTGAGTAGGAACACGTGGGGGTTTTAGTCAGTAAGGTCTGACATAACCTCTGTGCCTCCCCGTGGCGCAGAGGTATCCATGAGGATTTACCCACGATAAAAAAAAAAAAAAAAAAAAAAGTCTACAGGTGATTTTAGGTGGTTGGTATTTTGCCCCAAAAGTATTAAACCTTTCATGCTTTCTTTCTTCCAAATTATATCATTGTTCATTACTTATAGGAAAAACAACCGCGTTAAAAACGAAATAAAATTGTTTATAAAGTTTATGAAACATTCATGTATCTAAGAACTGTACAACGCAATAAACATATGAGGTGATAGGTTGCAGTCATAACCACTGATGATTCCAACCATTTTCGATTTCCGGTAGACATCTCTGACTAAGTGGAGCTATGTGTGTTTTAATATTAATAATTAAATAGCGCTTGTAAACTTTTCGCGCTTGTGAAGTCAACATCTCCTGAGGATGATCCGGTGTCGGGTCGAAACGTGCGTAGAGGTTCTAGTGGAAGATATTGTGTGGTGTTATATTATACAAATCTCCCGGTTGTCGGCGGAATATAGCAAATTATACTTGCTGTTTATTGTTTATCATGGACTTCCGCAAAGTAACGCCTGCTCCTATTCATTATTTAAATAGCGCTTGTTTTGGAATTGCGATGGAAAACATCTTGAAGAACCCTGGAAGCATGTAAAGTCCACAAATCGGTAATACCAGCGTGGTAGACTATGCCGAAAACCCTGCTCATTTCAATAAAAGGTCGCTTTAGTAGGCTGATACTGGTTTGATAGTTTTGATGATTATATACACTTTTCAACATAATTATATTATTATTATATTATATCATATTATTGTTAACGTTTAATTGTTGTGTACCGCGTCAATTTCACTTAGTTACATTTTAAATTTGTTACCTATATGAGTATAAACATATTTTGTATATATTGTGCAATCTGTTTGGCCTTATTTTATAACTTTCTTAATTGTATATCAATGAGAGGAACGCTGTTGATTACTTTCAAATAAATAAATAAGACAAGCATACTTTCAGCTTTAAAACCTCAGTATCAAGCAGATTGTAAATTACTTTAATTTATCTAGAAATGAATCCGTTGTGGGAGTTAAGAGTCTAACGTGTTTATTTACATAAAAAATAGCCTTTGACTGCAATCTCATCTGGTTGGAAGTGATGATGCTGTCTAATATGATAGCGAGATAACCTGTGAGTAGTATGACCATTATACTAAACCCATGTCCGTTATTGGTGTCTACGCGCCATCATAACGCTTTATTGATTCGCTGCAAGTCTTTGCATTTAGAATGGTAAGCTAGACCAGACAGAGGAATATACAAAAATGGTGTATTACCAAGTTGCCCATATAAAATTCCAATTCGAATAATCTTAATTCAAATAGTCCTTTAAAAGCCACTTTTGACGCGTCAATAATTTACATAGTAGTGATTTGATGGTGATAATTACATTCGTAAACTTAAAACTAAAGCTATGAGGGTTCCAAACGCACCCTCGTCTAAGAAGAAGCCCACAACAAAATTTGCCGGGTTTTTTTATTGTTATCACCATCTCACATAATAAATAATAACTTATAGTACCTATGGAGCTTTTTTATCGTTAATATAAGCCTTAATATTGTAATATGATTTTTCTATAATATCGAGGATCTAACGGGACCTTACACCTATAATCATAGTTCACCATTGCGTCAAGCTAGTCGTCGTGGTGTTACGTTGGAGATAGAGTGACTCTACCACCATATAATTTCACATAAGTAATACCTATTCCATGTAAAATATACGAGTACGATGAATTTCTACCAGTTTTTTTGCATTGTTTTAAAAATGTTCAGCTTATAGTTTTTTGCTGTAAAAAGTCGTCATTCATCTCCGTAAAGCTTACTTTTGTCGAGCTAAACTTTTTTGTTTTAATCAAGCAAATTCGAGTGTACAAAATGGAACATTGAGTATTTCTATTCTCTATGAAGTTTGCTCGTTGAACATTGTTTGTTTAATGCCAACTAGATCTCGTTTGCCCGAAGTGAATATTCAATCTAATCCTAAATCTTTAGATTACAGATTATATTGAATTTCGCTATCCTCATTCAAAGGGAAACGGTACGAAAGGCATATCACTGTTTTGCTCAATCTGCCTGATGACAGATTTTCTTCTTATACCTGGGCGCGATTAGGGTTCAATCGCATAGCTTTAGTTTTAAGTTATCGAGTGTAGTTATCACCATCACTACACGAATAGAAATAATGAAATGAACGATCAATAAAGCTATTTTTGGAACGAAGTTCCTTACGGCAGGCTTGGAGATAGGGATTTTGCTGCGCGAGCCAACTGAAAAAAATGTGATAGTAAAAACCGTAAGAAAAAGTCCGTGGAATAAAACCGTTAAATGAGACTTGCGCAGGCAGGACATTCGTATACACAAGCGAGGAGTGTATAATACCTTTCTCTTTCTTTAATTATTTCTATTTCTATGTAATATTATGTTGTCAAACAAAAATAAAGAGACATATTTTGTTATTGATACTTTGAATTAGGTTTTTTTTTTATTTTACATAATTTATTGTATCCTAAAATACTGAATTTCCTAAACCTACATAAAATTGAGCACGATTTTTGTTTTTGGAAATTTTGTCGATTCTACATTAGGCGAAGGAACTTCGTTCCTACCTGGTGTCCCACGACACCACATCTTTTATTTGATTTGATTTGATTCCAAAGTATTCAGATGAACACTTTGAACGTTATGTAAATATAGCACCGATGAAGATCCTGTGTATTATTTTGGGTAAAATATTGCTTTGTTATTGTAAAGCAAATACATAATATTATAATACAGAGAAGGTAATGTGACGCTTCCAAATACCCTTATTGGAGTAAAGAGAATTACCAGGGCAACGCCACACACCGCCGTACGTATTCCAGTAGGATTTTTATTTGGGTTGAGTATTTAGTATTAAGTTGTTGGTTATCAAAATAAATAAATTACTCAAAAAATAAAACCTTAATAATTGAATATGACTGATGTCTTGAAACAATTATAGAAAATAGATACAGTATCTATTTTACAAAAAAAAATAAAAATTCATTTAGCAATTAACATACTAAAATACAACACAAATATTGTATTATATTTTCGCATCATTGTGGTGGAAGGTCACCTTTTTTTATGCACTACAAGTTGGCCCTTGATAGCGGTTTCACCTGGTGGTAAGTGATGATGCAGTTTAGGATGGTAGCGGGCTATCCTGTTAGGGGTATGGTAAACTCACAATCCTAATTAGTTTCTATGCGACATCATGCCGGAACGCTAAATCGCTTTGCGACACGTTGCCGGTAGGGTGGTAACTAGCTACGGCCGTAGACTCCCACAAGACCAGACTCGAGCCGGTAATCGAATCCAGGACCTCCGACGCCACGGAGGTCGTCACCTACTTGGCTCTGTTCTTCAGTTTGGACCAGATGGAAATCAGGGGGAAGACGATGGCATTGAATAAATACAAATACCACATAGTAGATAAAAATATACAAAATGTACAGGCAACATCATAATTACGAAACAAAAAACAAAAAAGTGGTCTGGGTATAATAGTAAAATCGCTCCACGGCGTAGTGTGTGGATTCTCATATTCCACGTTGATTATAATTTTAAAACAAAATGCTACGTCGCATATACATCAATCCCTTTTTAAGTTGGAAAGTTGTATGAAAGAAAATAATAATTTAGTTGAATATGAATATATCATCTTTAAAAATACCATGTAATTGTCTTTTTCATGTAATACATCTACTCTAGAACAGCGAAGCAGAAAAATCGTCACGGCAAGAAACCTGACGCTATATTATGCCGTCATGTTACCGCATTCTTACCCATTTGTGTGAATGCGCCCGTGATTTTAACAATTATGTTTTGCATATACAATAGTATTGTAAAACTCCTTCTTTCTTTTTCTGGCCCTTATCCCACATTATGTGGGTCGGCACAACACGTCTTCTTCTTCCACTCCCTTCTATCAGCCGTCACCTCACTACCCACACCTTTTACCCGCATGTCCTCTTTTACACGATCCATCCATCTCTTCTTTGGTCTTCCTCTACTCTTTTGCCCTGCCACGTTCATATATAACATTCTTTCGGAAACAAAACTTATATTAAACTGTATACAATGTCAATTAGTTAGCGGGAGAAGTAATAGAAACATAATGTTATAGATATCTAATCAAAATGAATTGGAGAAATAATTAACATCTCAATAATTATTTCGATATACGACCCATATAAGGAAATTTTCAAAAGTTGCCTGAAGAATTTCTCTTTGCAACACTTGACAACTACTGAAATTATGAGGAAATAATATAATAGTTTAAAAAACTAAAAAAACACGCTACTGCACGCATGCGTAGTTCGCGCACTAGCTCTGTCTCTCTTACTCGCATGCAAAGGATGCGGAAAGAAATTAATTAATCCTGGCGAATCTAATTAGGATAATCGGATATTTTGATCGGATTATTGCATTGTCATCGACCTTTGACAGGTGTGCAAAGTTTGAATCAAATCTGATCGTTCAAAGTAGGGCAAAATCGAGCTCAAAGGAGTCGGTTACAAACAAACAAACATACATACAGGTGAAGCTAATAAAAGCGTGTTAAAAAGTAATTATGCCGTCTTAAAGTTAAAATACATATATATGTGGAAAGTCTTAAGTGTGTGGAACTACCCTTATAGTACGCATGAGATGTAACTTTTTGTTTATGGCACGCACACGTAGTAAATTCCCCTTTTATATTCCTATCCTATATATTTTTTATAAATCTCTCACCCAGTTTTCAGCATGAATATTTATAGCACCGCATTTTTGTGGCACTGCAAAGACATGAATCAAAATTAATTGGATTTATGTCGTAAAAATAAACCAACTTTAATATAATTTTATATACCTTTCACTGCCTGTGTTATCTACTATGTTTTTTGTAATTTACGATATAACAATAAACTCTTGACTGTAGTTATATACCTGCTGTTTTATTCATCATGATCAAACTATTACCGGCTCACTACAGAGCACGGGTCTCCTCTCAATATGAGAAGGGTTTGGCCATAGTCCACAACGCTGGCCATATGCGGATCAGCAGACTTTACACGTCTTTGAAAACATTATGGCGAACTCTCAGGCGTGCAGGTTTCCTCGCGATGTTTTCCTTCACCGTTGAAGCAAGCGATATTTAAATATTGAAAATTATTTAAAAACCGCACATAACTCCGAAAAGTTAGAGGTGCGTGCCCGGATTCGAACCGCCGACCTATGATTAGGTGGCTGACGCCCTAACCACTAGGCTATCACCGCTTCTCTGTTGTATTATAGTTATATAATTGCTATTATTGCAGTATAAATCTGTTCTCCAGCCTTAAAGATCTTCATCAGTTCTCAATTTCATTTGAATGATACCTCATTTTATGCGAAATATTTCCAAATAATTGACTATCAGTAACCACGGATATTGTACAAAGGCGAAGTTGACCCCATTATTCAAGAAACCGTTGAGATTCAGAAAAAAAATATTTGTTGTTTCAAATTATGTGGCTTTCTTTACGGGGTCAAATTAAAACTATTTGGCTTCTCAACTGCCAAGGAAATATACGATACAGCGCCTGCAAGAAACATAATAGCAAAAGCTTAATTCTCCATCCGCATTTTATACCGGGCTTAGTTAGTTTAGTATTTTTTTTTTGTCAGGTGGGAGGCTTCGACCGTGGCTAGTTACCACCCTACCGACAAAGACGTGTCGCTAAGCAATTTTAGCGTTCCGGCACGATGTCGCGTAGAAACCAATTAGGAGCGTGGGATTACCATACTCCTAACAGGTTAGCCCGCTACCATCCTAGACTGCATCATCACTTACCACCAGGTGAGATAGCTGTCAAGGGCTAACTTGAAGAGTATAAAAAAAAAAGTTTTTTTTTTGCATCTCCGAATCAAAACCTTACAGCACCTTTAAACTTACCGTTCGTTCATTATTTTTCATTCATCTTTTTGTTAGTAGTAAAATTTCTGCTATGTGTACAACGTGATATAAACTTACCAATTCTGGTGCTCCGTCCAACGTGCCATTCAAGAAGTAAATGTCTGTGTAGTTGGTGCCGTTGGTGATGAGGTACCCCTGACACTCGGCGTAGTTTGAGTTGAGACAGGTGCGCTGTTTTAGTTTTTGAAGTTTCCTGGGACAAAAATATTAGTTTAGCGAGTAAGACAGAGCTATGCGTTGCAGTGAAGCTATGATAGCCTAGTGGCTAAAACTCCGACCTTCCTTCCCCTAACTTGTAGGAGTTATTTGTGTGCGGTTAATTAAGTAATTTTAAATTCAATAGGTTCTTCTATATTCTATTAGGAGAGAAATTGAGTTAAAAATAAGAATTTTTTTTACACCACAAGTTAGCCCTTGACGGCATCTCCCTTGATGGTAAGTGATGATGCGGTCTAAGATGGTAGCGGGCTAACCTGTTAGGGGTATAAACCCATACTCCCAATTGGTGTCTACACGACATCGTGCCGCAACGCTAAATCGCTTGGCCTCCCACCAGACCGGATTCGAGCCGGGAATCGAACCCAGGACCTCCGACTTCAAAATGCAGCACGCATTGCGCCACGGAGGTCGTCAAATATTATTATATTCGAATATATTGAAATTAGCTTTTAGAATGCAACTTTTATTACTATAGTAAGAACACGGTTTGGAGAATAAATAAGTAAATACTCAAAATGGGGTCCACTAAGTTTGTTGTGGGCTTCTCTTAGACCGGGGCGCGTTTGGAACCCTTATAGCTTTAGTTTTAAGTTTACGAATATAGTTATCAGCATGAAATAACTACTATGTAAATTATTGACGCGTCAAAAGTGCCTTTTTAAGGACTATTTGAATAAAGATTATTTTGAATTTGAATTTTGAATTTGAATTTGAAACCACTGAAGTATACGAGATTTGCAATCTCGTTCTATAATTACAAATTCTGTTGGAACGTTTGAATAAACCAACTAGACTATCCAACTGGGAATGGCACTTTGAATGCTGACGCGTACAGAAACAAAAAGAATACCTATCCCGTTTTCGATCGGTTTGAAATCACGACGAGAAAAAAGATCCCGCATCCAAATTGTAATGCGTTTAAAATACGCGCGAATCAGCGCCAGCGTTCAACAGAGGAAATTAGTTCATCAAAAATGAATCAATCTTCGCGTCGAGTGTTGCTGGCTACGATACATCAAGCTCTGCTTTTTGCAAGATGAGAATGGCTACCACGGAATGTTGTTTGGATTTGGATTTTGTGGCTCATTTGATTAAATGCTACCTTACCTAATCAAATCAAAGCAAAATAGCTTCATTAGTGTAAACCTATCACAGGAATCTAAGAAGCGTTCACATTTTAAGATTGTATTGTTTAAAACGATTAGGATTTACAATATATATAATTTTTCCCTACCCTCTGGACTAAGAAAACCTGTATTGCAGAGGGTAGTTCCATCCAGGGATATTTATAAAACCAACAGCTAATACATTTTTTCATGACCATTTTACGCCCTAAAAGAAACCTATTTGCAAAATTTCAAGCTTGTAGACATCATAATAAAAAAATAAGCAAAAACTATCATCCCTATTTTTACCACCCTCAACAGGTAATATTAAAAAAAAATTGATGTACATGTTTTTTTATTATTAATCTTAATGCAAATTTTTATGTCTAACTATAAAAACAAAGAAATTTCATACAGACTTCCAAACCCTATTTCAACACCTCTTAGGGGTGGAATTTCCAATTATCCTTTCTTAGCTGACATCCCTTAACTATTAACTAAATACTTGCTAAATTATATAATAGCTTTATACGTACAATAGTTTTTGAGATCTCGTGTTTAATCAGTAAGTATGTAAGTAAGTGACCTTTCGCTTTTATATGTATAGATTATGTGATGGAAGGTTTTATTCTTAGGTTGCCAACGCCTGACAAAGCACTATCGTCAAGAGATTTCGCGTATCGGTACGAAATCGCGCAGAAACTAAAATTTCAAAGCTTTTATTGTTAATTTTTGATAATTCAAGGCATATCATGCGGAAATGATTAACTGCTATTTAAAATATTTAAAGTACCCAAATAAATAATATTTTTGCTCATTCGCGGTTCAACATAATATTTCCCTAATGAACTATTACGTTTGGTATTACTGTTTCATGCAAACGGAATATTATCACATATTCAAACAATGCCCGTTTTCCACATAAAAAACGTAACTACACGAGTAATTACTCGTATATGTAAATACATAAATATTTAATGAGAAATTATGAAAAATGCAAGTACATTTGCGATTCAATCGCATTGTTTACAATCCTAATTTGGCTTTTTTTTATACACTACAAGTTAGCCCTTGACGGCTATCTCACATGGTGGTAAGTGTGATACAGTCTAGGGTGGTAGCGGCCAGCGGGCTAACCTGTTATGGGTATGGTAAACCCACACTCCTAATTGGTTTCTAAGCGACATCGCGCCGGAACGCTAAATCGCTTGGACACGTCTTTATCGGTAACTAGCCACGGCCGAAGCCTACTAAATGACCAGACTCGAGCCGGGAATCAAAACCAGGACCTCCAATTTTATAATGCGATAGAGCACGCCCTGCGCCACAGAGGTCGTCAAAATGTATTTATTTATTTAATAACCACTTAGTTTCAAACACGATGGTTATTAAAGCTTGGATCATTGGACACTTAGTCCCTTAGTGGACCACTAAGGTACTGAGCCTCCAATGCTCCACGCTCCTGAACAGTTCAAGGGGAGATGTTGTTTAATTGTGTATGAGCAATTGGAATGCCCGTGCAACACTTAACCTAATCCACCGTTAGGAACGTGTAACAGCTCTTATGACGACGAGCTAGTGTGTTTTCCTCGGTTTCCATGCGTTTTCAATTTAACAGTAATGCCAGGTTTTGACCATTTTGTTTCAGTGACATTTGGGTGGAAAACTCTTTTTATTTTCTACGAAGTTCACTTTCTAATTTGTCAGTTTAAAGTTTTCCGAAGTAAAAGTAAACTTGTAGTACCGTTTAGTAGGCTGCATCAAATTATTAACTCATTCAAAGGAAATTGTATTTTATTTCATAATAAATTTACCTATTGATATCTTGGAGATGTCTATCAATAAGTTCAAAGTTTTTATAAAACGAAAGCTTGTCGAAAAATCATATTACGATATTAAGGATTATATAAACGATAAAAAAGCTTGGGTGTGAATTGCTCTATCTCCATAGGTACCTACTATAATTTATGATTGATTATGTGAGATGGTGATAACAAAAAAAAAACCTGGCTAAGTTTGTTTCTTAGACATGGGCGTGATTTGAATTGAAATAATGCAAAGAAAGATTCATAGATGCCTGTAATAGGTTTATGGGAATAAAGCTATTTTTGATTTGATTTGATTCCGTTTCTAGTTTTAAGGACAAATTCTTAATAATGAATAGAAGCAGGCGTTACTTTGCGGAAGTCCATGATAAACAATAAACAGCAAGTATAATTTGCTATATTCCGCCGACAACCGGGAGATGAGTATAATATAACACCACACAAAATCCTCCACCAGAACCTCTACGCACGTTTCGACTCGACAGCGGATCATCCTCAGGAGATGCTGACTTCACAAGCGCGAAAAGTGGTGTTATATTATACTAATCTCCCGGTTGTCGGCGGAATATAGCAAATTATACTCGCTGTTTATTGTTTGATAAATTCTTAGTTTTGTCTCAACTACAAAACTTTGATTATCAAACACCAAGCTTAAGATAAACATCTACTATTACCGCAAAATACAAATTAAGCTTCAACACACGCGTGCACCTAGAATTCTAAACATAAGTACTTCATGCGCTGGAAGTTTTTACGCGAGCACTAAGTACAGGGAAAAATGTGCATGTGTGGACGATTATGGTCGCAGACAATGTTTCGATTTGATTTGAAGGTTCAACGTATCAATACCCAAATAAAAATAGGAACCCACTTCGTCTGCAAACAAACTTCGCGCCTCGCATCTTCAGCCTGCTTCAAAAGTGGAACCGTTATTTTTAGAGCTCGTTCGAAACTGAGAATTTCACTCTGTGGTTATTTTTCGAGCGCACGCAAAGCGGAATTCAATAAAATGTTCTAGCAAAATATGGGCGTTATATTATATGGATCACGTCGTTGTGAAGAACGGAGAGAGATTCGCATGCACGGGATTAACATAAATTTGCATTAATAACTGCAGTAATTCAACAACTACGAGTGTTTTAATTGCTTGAAACATGAACAAAACAGGTAACTCACATGTGTAATATTAGTAGGTTTTGGGTTAAAATTCAAAATTCAAAAAAATTCCCTTCAAATAGTCCTTTACAAGGCACTTTTGACGCGTCAATAATTTACATAGTAGTTATTTCATGGTGACAACAATATTCGTAAACTTAAAACTAAAGCTATGAGGGTGCCAATCGCGCCCCGGTCTAAGAAGAAGCCCACAACAAACTTAGCCGGTCCTGTATTATTCCAAGATATTTTGATCCAATTATCTTTAAATTCAATTTCATGACAGATGTGCACTTTTTATTGGAAGCTGTGATTAGGACTTAACCTAGTGGTTAGGACTTCCGCCTTCTAATCAAATGTCGGGGGTTCGAATCCGGGCACGCACCTACAACTTTTCGGAGTTATGTGCGTTTTTAAGCAATTAAAATATCAATCGCTTCGAAGGTGAACGAAAACATCGTGAGAAAACCTGCACGCCTGAAGGTTCTACATAATGTTCTCAAAGGCATGTGAAGTCTGCCAATCCGCACACGGCCAGCGTGATGGACTATGGCCAAACCCTTCTCATATTGAGAGGAGACTGCTTTGTATTGAGCCGAAAATGGGTTGATCATCATGATGATGATCTATAAATTCGATTTCATGGTAGATGTGCACTTTATTTTGCTTGCACAGGAACGGCCCTTTTTATGTCACACAAGATGGAATAATGATTGTTAAATTGCAAAATATTAATTTGAAAGGAACTGCAGTTTCTTCCAGGCTTCCTTTTACAAACCTGTTGAATCAATATTGTACCGTGAAGAAAGGTTCTCTCCTTTTAGTATAGCTAAGCAAAAGACGTTACAAAAGAACTTACAAGCAGATCTACTTGAAATAAATAATGAAGGCCATTCACCATATCTTACCATTGTTGTATGAAACTCGTCCCGATGGCGTAAATAGGTGTGGAGCGGTTGACGTCGAGGCTGGCTTCCGTAGCGTTCATCATGACTTCTGGCTGGACTACCTTGATGCTCTCTTTAGGTAGCCTCGCCTAGCACTGCATCTAGGTAAACCCATTTTAATATAACTTACTAGCAACCCACTGTTTCATCCTTATGAATAATGGTTTTCGTGAAAATCGCGAAATTCATTATCTATAAGGATGAAAAAAAAAGGATAAAAGTTAAGTGCGTTTTTAAATAATTAAAATATCACTTGCTTCAACGGTGAAGGAAAACATCGTGAGGAAACCTGCACGCCTGAGAGTTCTCCATAATGTTTTCAAAGGCGTGTGAAGTCTGCCAATCCGCACATGGCCAGCGTGGTGGACTATGGCCAAACCCTTCTCATATTGAGAGGAAACCCGTGCTCTGTAGTGAGCCGGTAATGGGTTGATCATGATGATGATGATGAAGGATGAAAAAAAAAATTCACGAAATTCTTCTTCTTCTCCATGTTTACACGTTATTCGTATTATATACAACAAGCTGTGTTCCGCGACTTCGTTCGAGAGAAAATTTATGACGATATGTGACAACTGATGGACTGAACGAAAATGTAAGCCACAGGAGCCGTACATTTTTCCGGTGTCCAAACTTAACCATTTATAGAGTTGAATATTAAATCTAACGTATAGTTTAATTCGCTACAAATGAACACATATGTGGTGTTGTCATATATATTTATGTTTTCTATGAAAAGAATATATAAATAATGTACTATGTACAAATTAAGGTAGTGTGCATTGTGTTTAAATTCTGATGACCTGCTCTCAGAGGCACGCAACAAATACTAAATTCTTTCATTGGTATTTAGGTTGTTATTTTGATAATAAGCTACAACAGCAATCTCGTTTAATCTAATCAAATATTTTATTTTTTTATTCACCACAAGTAAGCCCTTGACTGCATCTCACCTGATGGCAAGTAATGATGCGGTCTAAGATGGTAGCGGGCTAACCTGTTAGGAGTATAGTAAACTCATACTCCTAATTGGTTTCTACACGACATCGTGCCGGAACGCTAAATCGCTTGGCGACATGTCTTTGTCGGTAGGGTGGTAACTAGCCACGGCCGAAGCCTCCCACCAGACCAGATTCAAGCCGGGAATTGAACCCAGGACCTCCAACTTTAAAATGCAACAGCGCATGCGCTGCGCCACGGAGGTCGTCAAAACATCGTCTTTAGGCATAACTTAGTTAAAATTAAATAAGCCTTCGTTATAACAGCAAATAATATGATGAAATAGTCTGTTCTAGTTATGGCTAGATGTATGTATTCTCACCATAGATACAGATAAAGCTGGGGGCAGACGGATGGGTGTCCGGCGCCCGCCGGCTATCTCCACCTCGCCCGTGCGCGCCATGCCGAGTTTCATCTGCAAAGGAAGTGCCCGTGAGTTCGGCTGATACCGACATATCATTTAATATGAAAAAAATATCAGTCTCCATAATATGCAGATGTACGAAACTGGAAATAATTTTTCCAATTCAACGACAGTAAATAGTAATGAATAGAATTACTTTTCTCGCTTGTGAAGTCAACATCTCCTGAGGATGATCCGGTGTCGGGTCGAAACGTGCGTAGAGGTTCTAGTGGAAGATTTTGTGTGGTGTTATATTACACAAATCTCCCGGTTGTCGGCGGAATATAGAAAATTATACTAGCTGTTTATTGTTTACAGTTAAATAACTCGTGCATATCTGTCGTTAGTAAAAGATAACTGATGACTGTATGCTTTATTGATCTATTAATAAACACTATATTGTCACTGATCATTTTGATGCTGTGTAAATATTTTGGATATGAGAATTTACATTTTTGCCCGTGAGTTACAGATGATAACATTGTTCATTGTCTCTGAACCTAACCACCTGGTTATTTAACTTATTTCAGTCTGCAATCTTTATCTTTTCAGTTATCAGTTGAATTATACGTTCAGTAAGAAAGAAAGAAAATGTTTTTTATCCTATGATGATATGATATCTATATATACATATAGTTCAAAAGATAGATCCCGGACTTAAACATAATAATAAACCATATGGCTATTACATAAAAAATAAATAATAATAATATAAAGAAATAACACAATATGATCAAAAGGTCATAACCGAACCATTCATATTATTATTACTAAGCGCTGGAACGAGTAAGAGACACGAGTTAAAATATGTACATATAATAACTGCTATAATATAAGTGTGTAGGGTACTCAGGACTAACAGCTGTGTGTGTTTGTATGTGTGTGTGTGTGTGAGAGAGAGAGACGGCGGATTTCCTTCAGAGGTTAAACCCAATTTCAACACAACATTGTTTATCGTAAAAATGTGAGTTCACCCAATACAGGTAATTTCCTTATTACCGCCTGCGACGTTCGACTACCTTCAGGCTCAAAGCGACGTTGCTTGCATTTGATCCGATAAGCGGAGTGCTGGACTGTATAATTTGAACTTCAAAAGATATTGGAAATCGATATTCCTGCTTTTAGTTGGTATGCAGACGTTGTCTTAATTAAGTGTATGCTGATTAGTTAGTAGTGGGATATTAGGGATAATGGAAATGCTGTAAGGAAGTAATCTTTTGTGGCTTTATTAAGTTTGTAAAAATAATTTTGTATGCTATTGATGACGAATAAATTTATTAAAAATAAAAAATGAAATAAAAATGTTGTACCACACGCGCAGTGCATAAAAAACAAATCTTGGTTCCTTTTAAGATTTCACTTACATTTTTTTTTTAATTTATAAATTTAAAAAAAAAAAAAACAAAAATTTACGTGTAATCGCAAACATGTAACTTGTGTTTTTCCGCCGTCATCATTAGGTACTTACAAGAAACACGCTAATTTAGTGGTACAATACTTATTTAAAAGCTAAATAAAATACTAATTATACATAATTTCAAACATTATAAAGAAGTATATACTTAATAAGATATAGGTTAAAATCCTTAAATTAATGAAAGAATGTATTGATATAACAAATACAAAAATCAGTTTATAATTAAATAGGTTCCCCTATTTAATTATAGAAAACTTTGTTCACTTGTGAGTAATAACGCAATAAAATAATCTTGTCAGTTCGTAGATTGATAGTATGTTCATAAACCTATTAAGACATAATGGTACTAACAAAATGGTATGGCATTACATTTCTGAATCTATGTCCGAGCATGGATGTCACTCAGTTGATATTATAACGAACTAGACCTTATTTCTCTAACCTAAGTAACACACACACACACACCCACACATACACACACACACACACACACACACACACACACACACACACACACACACCATAAAATCTGTGTATGTGTATGTATATAGACAGTTTGTCGATTTTCTCGCCGTTTTAACCGAAACCGCTAAAGCGACCGGGCAGCGTGTGAAACCGTGTGATCTTCAAAGAAAACGCTCCAACTGTAAACGTCGGAAACTTAACAACACTCTTATAAAGAAAATGTAGATTAAGAAGTATTTTAATTTTTCCTTCAAAGACTTGTTACAAAACTATCACAAGAATGAAACTTAAAAGCTATGAATTATGAAATTATGACGCATGAATAAATCGTCATATATGGATGAAATAGATCTGTCTCTTTTTATTTTTACTATAGAAATGTAAAAACAAAGGGAAATAACGTTCAGAAATAGTTTCAAAATTGCGCCATTTTGTATATTAATTATAGTAAAAAACTTTTATATAGTAAAGTCAGAAAGAAATAGATATATAACAAATGACTTGAGGTGTAAAATTATAGTTTTCAAAATAAGATTATTTTGAAACTATTTTTGAACGTTGTGAAAATATGTAAATAGCTAAATATTTACAATAGATAACAACGTTTAAAATGTGGTTATCAAAAAATTTATTAGCTGCTGATTTTCCGTAATTATAAAATAAATATAAGAGATGGATATACGCTTCCACCGATTTTTATTACATAATCTATCAAAGATCAGTATTTGTAATTTTTTAACACAAGGTATTTACGTGGGTACAAATGCTGCTTTATCTACAGTATCTATGCTTTTGCGATATATATCTATATACGATGCAGAAAAAGGAGCGTTTGTAAATACTCTTTTACTTTTTTTATTATGATCTGATATCACAGAGAATTAAAATAAAGCTTATATCATTTACAGAAGAAATAGTTTAGAGATGTTGGAAAAGTCGATAATTAATTTCACCACAATAATTGCAGTCCACCACGCTGGCCATGTGCGGATTGGCAGACTTCATACGGCTTTGAATAGAGAACTCTCAGGCATGCATGTTTCCTCACGATATTTTCCTATACCGTTGAAGCAAGCGATATTTTAATTGCTTAAAAACGAACATAAATCGATCGAACCCCTGAGCTCTAATTAGGAGGCGGATCTCCTAACCACAAGGCTACCATAGCTTCTATAAGTCTTACCTAATATACTGAGTATAAATATAGAAAACGCAAAGCAGGGGAAATCTCGCGATACAAATAGACCTGCGCAGAAAGCTCGAGAGAGAAGAGAGAGAAAAACATTTATTACCGTTTTGATGAGTAAGCCTGAATTGCGCCATCAAAAATTGTTGTTTTTAATCCTCGTTCTACTTAGGAAACAAAATAACCGCAAGTTTAACAATGTCGAGTAAACAGTCTGTTTATGATGTTCAAAAGTGTATCAAATCATCCGGTGACACAGTGAATAGGCACCAGTAGGCACCCCCCGAGCGCGTCGCCTCAAAATAAAAGGGATTCTGAAGGTTACGTTACAATAGACAACTCCGATGAAACTGTCACAATATATCACGCGATTCTAGCTTCTATCTTCAGGTAAGACTAAAGGTTATTTTGCCGTCGTAGTATTTATGCATGGTGTTTTGTGAGAGGATAATGTTACGGTTCCCTTGCACGGCAGGCGTAATCGATTTGATTCATCAAGTCCATTACGCCTCGGCCTTATCTTGGTTTAACTGTTGGTATATCATTATCTTAAATTACCTAATGGGTTTGGAGGTTAGAATTTTCTTCAGATTCGATACCCGGGTTGGATCAAACATAAATGGAACAAAGACCTGGAGTTAGGAAATTAGCTTTTGGCTTGTCTCATAAAGCAAGGTAATCCGTGTTAAAAAATTGTATAAAAAAATTGTTAACGCAGTGTGTGCACTGTAGCATTTGAAGTTGAACGTCCTGGGTTCGATTCTCGGCTAGAGTCTGGTCTGGCTTCGGCCATGGCTAGTCACCACTCTACTGACAAAGACGTGTCGCCAAGCGATTTAGCGTTCCAGCACGATGTCGCGTAGAAACCTTACGCGTAAACTTAAAACTAAAGCTATGAGGGTTCCAAACGCACCCCGGTCTAAGAAGAAGCCCACAACAAACTTAGCTGGGTTTTTTTTCGTTATCACCATCTCACATAATCAAAACCGCTGAGGCAAATGATATTTCAATTGCTTAAAAACGCACATAACTTTGAAAAGTTAGAGGTGCGTGCCCGTATTCGAACCCCCGACCTCTGATTAGGAGGCGGCCGCCCTAACCACTAGGCTAACACAGCTTACAATAACATATAGAAGTATTGTATTTTAGAGGTTGTAACGAACAACCGAAGCTTATCGAATGGTCCCTGCACATATATCGTCTTCTTCTATCTTCCGATTTACTTAACCGTTTTACCGATTAGCGTTTGAGATACGGAATTCCAGGTTTGAATTCCTAGAAGCCAACTTAAGAGATAAATTAAACTTATTTATCTCTTAACTTTGAAGTTCCAAGTTACAACGATGCTACCAACTTTTACTTGTACTATTTGCACGTTACCCGCGCACGGACTGAGTTTACGGCCAGCGGAAACGGAAGTGCCTTCCTTTTATTTTGCGTCAACACTTAGGTACAGCTTCTTCATATGAACTGTTTTTGCTAACTGCCAAGTTGGTTTAGTGATAACTATGTTCAGATACGGATCACGAACACAGTCTGAATTGAAAAAATGCGGTATATTTTTTGGATCTTTCTGACTTAGTGTCCATCTTGGTGGTTATAAACATTATGTGATAATGTTCTGCCTGAGAGTTCCCCATAACATTCTCAAAAGCGTGTGAAGTCTGCCAATCCGCACATGCCCAGTGTGGTGGACTATGGCCAAACCCTTCTCATATTGAAAGGAGACTCGTCCTCTGTAGTGAGCCGGTAATGGGTTCATTATGATGATGATGATGATGATAATGTTTGGTAAGGCCGACCAGCCAGTACAGTAACCTGTTGGGTCTAAGCACGTGGCACTACTCTCTCATAGGATAGAAGGTTTAAAAAACCCTCTATCCTATGAGAGAGAAGTGCCCACCAGTGGGGGACTTAAGAGTAATCGGATTATAAGGTCTCTGAGAGCATGTTTACATTGAAATAAACATGCTCTCATATATATCGGCGCAGTGGTAACAAAAATGTTTTTGTTTTAATTTTAGAGACTTTATTACGAGTATAAATATGTCATGTCTATATCTATCTATATCGACATGTACATCACATTTCTTCTTACCTGTGATAATTAATTAAACTTGTATTACTTTTGAGAGTTGAGTATAATAGGCAGGTACAAACTTTTTAAAAAATTTCAATTATTTTGACACATTTGACGACCTTTGTGGAGCAGCGCGTGCGTTGTCGCATTATAATGTTGGAGGTCCTGGGTTCGATTACTCGCCTCGAGTCTGGTCTGGTGGAAGGTTTTGGCCGTGGCTAGTTATCGGCAAAGACGTGTCGCCAAGCGATTTAACGTTCCCGCACGATGTCACGTAGAAACCAATGGGTTTACTACACCTCTAACAGGTTAACCCGCTACCATCATAGACTGCATCATTACGAACCATCAGAAGTATGAAAAAAAAAAATTTTTTTTCTATATCGCGAGGCAAATAAATATAAAAAATGAAGTATGCAAATATAGACAATAGTTAGAACGTCGTTTTTAATCCCCTTAAAACAAAATCTATATCCTCAAAGTACATGATAAAAAATAGAGGCAATTTTATTTATAGCTTAGGCCGAATATAGTATACATTTTTTATCGAGATGTAACTCTTTTTCGACGCGCATAAAAAATGTACGTGCGTTCCTCAATTTCGTTTTCCCGGGTCGCCATCCATCATGGTTAAATCCTGGAGTCGCGGCGGATATCCGCGTCAATGTCTGTTGACTGTCAGAGTGGAATATAGCTTTTGGGTAACACTGAAATAAGAGTCTGTAAACAATAACCAGTGTATTGAACATTATGTTATACCATCAAAGTAGTGTTTTACGCATCCATGCCTAGAACATTAGAAGTAAAAGTAAACTTGTAATACTGTTTAGTAGGCTACACAAAATTAGTAACTCATTGAAAGGAAATTGTATTTATTAAGGATTATATAAACGATAAAAAACTTTGGGTGTGAACTGCTCTATGTCCTATAATTTATTTTGATTATGTGAGATGGTGATAACAAAAAAATAAAAAACCCGGATAAGTTTGTTGTGGGCTTCTTCCCACCTTAGACCAGCGCGTGTTTCTAACCCTCATAGCTTTAGTTTTAAGTTTATGAAAGAAGTTATCCCCACCAAATCACTACCATGTAAATTATTGACGCATCAAAAGTGCCTTTTAAAGGACTATTTGAATAAAGATTATTTGAATTTGCCTTTGAATTTCACTTTATCATGTGGTCACGCCGGACCTACTTTTTTGACCTATAAACGGATTAGTCGCTGAACCGATCTTAATGAAATTTTGCATGTAAATAGCTTGCATTCTGGGACATGATAAATTTTCGTATTTTCACGCTGATCCAAATTTCTCGAGCCCACATTTGATCCGCCTGATAGCATAGATAAGCAGCAAATTAAATAATTATTTCCAAGTATCTAGGTAATTAGCTCTAATTATTCATATGAACCAGTTTCTCCATCAGCTATCTTGGATTTATTGGTTATTTTGTCTCCTGCACTAATAATCCCATTACTTGTCTAATTATCTATTTGATCTGAGCTATTCATTATACCTAAGATTTGTGATTGCTTATTTAGTACGAGTAAGCCTTGTTATTCTAATATTTTAAAATAAATTTGAATATATGAATGTGTATATTTGAATATATGTATATTCAATAGTTAAAGGATCTAAGTGATTTTATCTGTTATAGTTATTCATAATACCCATCCATCTCCCTTATTCTTTATTATTGGAACGAAGTTCCTTATCGCGCGTTGTGAGAGGGGGCTAGACGGAAAAAATTCTTACGAAAAGTTGTCACGACACTTTTTGTTATTGTAAGCTGTGCGGCGTCGCATGTTTCTCTGTCTGTCTCTCTCTCTCTCTTATAGAAAGCAAGCCAGATATTTTCATTTCTATTTCGCATTGAACAGTGTGGTGTCGCGAGTGATTAAGTTTATATAACATTATATTTGTTAATAATAAAAAAAAAATTATTATAACTTAAATAAAATAAAATTTTATTACAGTTCCTTCACTAATTAATCGAAAGGAACTTCGTTCCATCCGGGTGTCTCTTGACACCTCTCAAGTTTTTTTAATAAAAGAAAGGTTACTTATTCTGTTATTTTAAGTTTTTTCTGTTTTTTGTTATTTGATGTTAGTTAATTTAAAAAGAAATTGCATGTTATATTATTAGCGTTCTATTACCTCTAAGTTGATTTATATGTGTATCCTAGCACTTAAGGTTATTAGAATGTTTATTTTTTTACATATAATTCTGTTGGCGCTTTGAATAAATAATAAATAAATAATATTTAAAATATTTATTTATTTGAAGAAATAAATAATATTTATTGACATGGGTCATTGTTAGTTGTCACTTTACGTTTTTTTACCATTTCGCATGTCATATCTTAACAGTACCAAATGTTTATTTTATTTTATTTATTTAGGCTTAAGACATTGTAATTGGACTAAAATATTTTATACATAATAAGGTATTAAATCTAAACGCTAAGCTAATTATAGGTAAACACCGTATGCAAAGGTGTATTACATTAAACGAGCAAAAAGGAAAAAAACTGTCCAGTAGTTTCGGCGTGATGCGCGGCCAAGATACAGACAGACAGACAAACAAAAAAGATATAAAATAGTTTTAGGCTCAGTATCGATAGTAAAGCATCCTTCAATTCAAATTCAAAATATATTCAATGTACAGAATTCGTCCTGTTACAGTTTTATTATATTATAGATAGTTATTCATAATATCTATTTAGGTGGGTCAGTTGTTACTTCTCGTTCTCTTACCATCTCGCATGTCTCATCTTAAGAGTTTTTGACGACCGCAGTGGCGCAACGCGTGCGCTGTTGCATTTTAAAGTCGGAGGTCCTGGGTTCGATTCCCGGCTCGAGTCTGGTCTGGTGGGAGGCTTCGGCCGTGGCTAGTTACCACCCTGCTGACAAATACGTGAGTGCCAAGCGATTTAGCGTTCCGGCACGATGTCGCGTAGAAACCAATTAGGAGTGTGGGTTCACCATGCCCCTAACAGGTTAGCCCGCTATCATCTAAGACTGCATCATCACTTACCATCAGGGGAGATTGCCGTCAAGGGCTTACTTGTAGTGGATAAAAAAAAAACAAAGTTAAAAAAAATATTACTTTATGAATTGTATGGTAATAAAAACAAGTCCAAAAGCATCCGTCTGTTAATCACATTTTCCTGAACGTAACCGTCATAACAGAGTGAATACAGTTGAAGTTAAAAGTAGCCCCGTATAGCGTGCCACGCGGACCGTGAAGATTATCCTGGGATAGTCTGCAATTTGTGCAGAGAGGCGAATTTAAAGCAATTGCTGGAATTGTTTCCCGGGACGCAATTGTGTTATATCGAGCTGAATGTTACGTATATTTCAAATGTTTGAGTCCGGTATTTTCCGCAATTTTCCGTTTTTTACTGCGGTTTTTATTATATAAATACGTAGTTTTATGTATATACTATATATATAACTTATAACTTGTTGTATGCAACAAAGTATTTACATACATTCAATACACTTCTGGCTTTCCTTATATGTTTTTTATATAACCATTGACCAAGAGATAAGATCCCTTATATACTCATTTCTTTATGATTCTGTTTTTATCGTCGACATTTTTTTTAATGGAACGCTGCGTGATTTAAACGTGTTTGCTTATGTCTGAGTTTGAGGCCTGAGAAAACCTTAAAGAAAAAATTATATTATTATTGATTTGTGTTTAAAATAAAAAATATCGCTTGCTTCAGCGGTGAAGGAAAACATCGTGAGGAAACCTGCAAGCCTGAGAGTTCTCCATAATGTTCTCAAAGGCGTGTCAAGTCTGCCAATCCGCACATGGCCAGCGTGGTGGACTATGGCCAAACCCTTCTCATATTGAGAGGAGACTCGTGCTCTGTAGTGAGCCGATAATGGGTTGATCGTGATGATTATGTGTTAATTAATCACTTACATATGATAAAATCCCGCCATCACAAAATTAACGTATTATTTGTATGAGGTTCCATTACTTACTGTCTGTCAGATTTGGTTTATTGGCAATCTGTTTTTTGGGAATAAATAAATTTGTGGAGATTATCAATCACAGACAAGAATATATAATTGGAACAGTATGCATAGGGATTTGAACAGTATTGGTCTTAAGGGTAGATTTGCAGCTGATTCTAAGGAATTATTGAAATCGTAACTCGACGGGTCACGTGACACAGGTATTTACCTACTAGTTATCATGTTTTGACTACCGTCAACATGATAAGGAAAAGAAATTGCTTTTAAACAATTAAAATATCACTTACTTCGACAACGAATACAAACACCGTTAGGAAACCTGCATGTCTGAGAGTTCTTCATAATATTCTCAAAGGCGTTCTAAGTCTGCCAATCCGCACATGGCCAGCGTGGGGGACAATGGCCAACCCTTTTCATATTGGGAAGAGACCCGTGCTCTGTAGTGAGCTGGCAATGGGTTGATCATGATGATAATAATGATACAATAGTTATTTAAATATCTTTAGAGAGAGCTAAACAAATTACCAGCAAATCGTTAATGTAACTAAGATGCATAACTAAGACATTCGAAATGCTGTGCGAGTCGGCAGGTTCAGGTAACTAGGTCAATCAGGTCAACGTTTGATTTAAAGTAGGAGCTAGATAAGGCGAGATACCAATGCTTGGCTTACAGTTAAATGGGCTTTCTCTTTATACAGTCGTCCAATTATTTATATATTTTATATATTAGTGAAGGAATTGTTATAACATTTTATTTTATTTAAGTTATAATAATATTTTTTTTTATTATTAACAAATATAATGTTATATAAACTTAATCAGTAGGCTCAATTTTGTACTCCATCAGCAATATCCGGAACTTGTGCAGAAACACTGTCAGGATTCATTATTGTTATTATTTTTTATTATTTAAAAAAAATGAAAATATCTGGATTGCTTTCTATAAGAGAGAGAGAGACAGACAGAGAAACATGCGACGCCGCACAGCTTAGCCGCCTTTCACAACGCGCGATAAGGAACTTCGTTCCAAAAATGAGCGCAACATTTGTAACCGTTAAATACAATAGTTGTAATAACTTTGTTAGTAGAACTAACGCATTTCTCAACGACTTGGCTTTTTTTTTCAAATAAAACTTTCTTCTAATAACCCTTTACGAGGCACGTTCGATGCGTCAGTAACTTCCATGGTAGTGAGTTGATGGTGTTAATTAGATTCGTTAACAAAAAAAAACTTCGAGGGTTTCAAACGCGCCCTGGTCTAAGAACAATCTTGGCTGGGTATTGTTTGTGTTATCGCCATCTCACTAACTTAAAATAATATATCTTTAACATTTAACTAGATAGTTTTTTTATAACATTATAAGTTAGCTCTTAACGGCTATTTCACTTAATAATCGGAGGTACTGGATCCCATTTCCAGCATTTTTTTTTATCCACTACAAGTTAGCCCTTGACGGCAATCTCACCTGATGGTAAGTGATGATGCAGTCAAGATGGTAGCGGGCTAACCTGTTAGGGGTATGGAAAACCCATACTCCTAATTGGTTTCTACACGACATCGTGCCTCAATACACCACAAGTTAGCCCTTGACGGCTATCTCACCTGGTAGTAAGTGAAGATGCAGTCTAGGATGGTAGCGGGCTAACCTGTTAGGGCTATGGTAAACCCACACTCCTAATTGGTTTTTACGCGACATCGTGCCGGAACGCTAGATCGCTTGGCGATACGTCTTTGTGGTGGGTGGTAACTAGCCACAGCCGAAGCCTCCCACCAGACCAGACTCGAGCCGGGAATCGAACCCAGGACCTCCAACTGTATAATGCGACAGGAGGCCACAGAGGCCGTAGTTTCTGCTGAGTATAGAAATCAAGTTATTGTCCGCAACTTTATACGTTTGACCGGTTATTTAATCTCGATTGTCACTTTTCACGCGATTAAAAGTATCCTATATACATGTCTAGCATGCAAAATATATCAGAGCATTTCATGATTTTCGGTTCAGTTGTTAAAGCGTGAAAGCGTTACAAACAAACTTACATTAGAATTAAAGGTAGTATCGAGCTGAATTTTCATATCAATATTAATTAAGTCGACCGCCGCAGAAAGTGGCCTATTTCAAATCCGCAAACAGACTCTTCAATTTTATTTTCATTTCAATAATATAGAAACGTAGACGCGGCCGTCTATTTGTGTTTCAAGTAACAATAGAAAACAGAAATGCTTTGAATAAGGTTAGCTATTTGTCGCATTGAGGGAAAAAGTAATTATGTGTATATATTATAATTGGGAACAATATTTCCACGGTTTCCTTATTGACAACTTGGGGAGGGAAATTAATATATTTATTGTGTTTTTTCAATTAAATAGTTTCATTGTTATTTTTTTTTTGTGCTATAATAATAGTGTAGGAATGAATTGCTGATTTCATAGCCTTGTTACGTCAGCGTTGTTTTAGTATTGCCCTAAGGCACTTCTTCACTTAACCAATTAAATGAAGAAATTTTAAGTCTGTTTCTACTACATCTATGCATAGACTGAGTAACTGCAAATATAAAAACAAAAAGTGAACGACTGAATTACTTGCCCAACCTACCCCTTAAGGGGCGATATAAAACAAATATGATCCGGGACTATTATTAGATGACTACTTAAAACATCTCACCTACAAAATTTACGTAAAAAAAGGTACCTGTTTTCTAACATGTTCGGACGTGGACCCTATCCACGGCCTCGGAGACGACCTCCGTGGCGCAGCGTGCGCGCTGTCGCATTATAAAGTTGGAGATCCTGGGTTCGATTCCCGGCTCTGATCTGGTGGGAGGCATCGGCTGTAGCTAGTTACCACCCTACCGACATAGACGTGTCGCCAAGCGATTTAGCGTTCCGGCACGATGTCGTGTAGAAACCAATTAGGAGTATGGTTTACCATACTCCTAACAGGTTGGACCGCTACCATCTTAACCCGGCTCATCACTTACCATCAGGTGAGATGTCGTCAAGAGCTAACTTGTGGTGTATAAAAAATAACCGTACGGACCATCACCGGTCGTCATCTCAGCCGTCTCCTAAGCCGTTGTCCAGCTTCACATGAGACACTCTTGGGCAGACGTTCCCTTAGTTTCTTCGGACAGCAGAGCTCAAATTTATTTTGGCCATTCTGGCAGAGCTTCTTTCCGAAAGTCGCAAACCAGTCCGGTTACGTTGTAACGTACACGCACACGCACACACACACTCAAATTCTTTTATTTTGTTTATATTTTTCGTTTAATTTAGTCTTTTTTTCTTTAGAAGAACATAAAATTGTTAATGTAAGGTTCGGAGGTGGGCGGCGGCTCATGCAAACACAGTTTATACTAATGCAGGGTCGTCCTTGCCATCTGTCTGTATGACTTAAGTGCTCTCAATAAAGATTTTTTTTTAAACCCCTAATCTACGCGGATGAAGTCGCGGGCATCGACTAGTGTAATATAATTTTTGCCGACTTTCCTGGTGTTACGTTGGAGGCTCCGGGTTTTGATCCCGACTAGGAGTGATTTGGGAATTTATAAATTCTGAGGTATCTATAGTCTGTTCTAAGCTATCAAGTCGGTACGATGTGGTGTAGAAACCGATGATCACATACCACAATGTGAGATCGTAGCATATAGTGGAATATAAAAAAAATACTAAGGTCCATTCAGTATAAAAAGTTTATTTAATGGGCGAGTTGTTAAAGCATAACAAAGCAGAGTTCATTTCACGCCCCATACAAACGAAACTAAAAATTTAACTTCTCAATTCCCCCTCAAAAGTTCCTAACGAGCGTTTTTCTTCCGGCCCCGTTTAACTATATCGTATACCAGTTAACAAGATCAAGTTACTTGAACAAAGTTTGCGCTAAGTTTGGAATTCTTAGTCTGTTTGTTTATAGGGTGGAATAGCCTTGCCTGGAATTTATTACGCAATTGTGCAAAAAGAAGTGCAATGATTCAGGTTAGGTAAGTACTAAGAGTTTTCTTAATTCCAGCATAACCTAAACAGATTTAGATGTATCTTAATAATTTTAAGTATCTCTCTTTCTCCAGTCGTTCCTTCATTACTGAAGATCGTGGTTCTGGTGTCCTTACAACCTCGTGCGGATTAATTGTTTCCACCGGCTTCTATCAGAGGCTAGTCTTGCAACTTTAAGTACAGCTGGCTTTAAATTTCTCGAAGCAAATTCAATATGGCGACTGTATAGCGCCATTTTGAAATGTGAATTCGTGCAGTGTTCGGTAGTCGTGTCTCTTATAAGTGGAAGCCTTTAACTAGGTATTTAAGGAAAAAAAAGCTAGAACCATTGATGTAAATTTAGGTAAAGCACAACTCTGTCTTCGCATTTAACTCTTAATTTAAGTCCACCAGTCATAATCAACCCATTTCCGGCTCACTGCAGAGCACGGGTCTCCTCTCAATATGAGAAGGGTTTGGCCATAGTCCACCACGCTGACCATGTGCGGATTGGCAGACTTCACACGCCTTTGAGAACATTACGGAGAACTCTCAGGCGTGCAGGTTTCCTCACGATGTTTTCTTTCACCGTTGAAGCAAGTAATATTTTTTTTTAAAGCCTTTATTAAGCCTTTAACTAGACATTTGAGGAAAAAAAAAGCTAGAACCATTGTTGTAAATGTAGGTAAAGCACAACTTCGCATTTAACTCTTAATTTAAGTCCACCATTGCTTTTTAAAAGATAACAAATTTCATTCCAAAACCAAGTTTTCAAACTCCTAATTGTGGGGGAAGTGGTAGTTATCGGGTTTTTTCAAAGAAAAATTAAAGTACAAAGAATATTTTACACCGAGTTTTTCTATTCAATTAAATGTGGAATCCGGATTCATTTGATACTGTTAATTCAATTCTACCGCGATCCTCGGTGCATGCAAATGGCCGGGTCCAAACTGGTCGAGTAACCTCATGTGGGAGACAGAAAAGCTTTGGCGAACTGAACGCTTGCATATAATGTATAGTTAAAGTAAACAAAACTGGCAATAGTGTAACGATAATATTTGTTCTAATTGAAAAATATTTATTTAAAGGAAAAAGAGGTTTATAAGAAATGACGCAACGCCTCCTGTTGGCTATAATTTGAAACTTATATTACTTAAGTATTTATGAATAACTAGATGTTGCCAGGATAAAGGCTACAACCGCAGGGTACAATTTTTACTATTTGATTTTCACACGTACTCATTTCAAATGTTCAACACTGTGAATATTTTTTGATTGTGTACTTATGTCTTTCGCGTTTTTTTTATTTCAAATTAAAAGAAAAGAATGCTGGTAAGATCTCTTAGCTAATCCAGGCTGCATACTAAAATGTATAGACCCATTTAACATCTTTTTTTTTCTTTTTTTATACACTACAAGTTAGCCTTTGACGGCTATCTCACCTGGTGGTAAGTGATGATGCTGTCTAGGATGGTAGCAGGCTAACCTGTTAGGCGTATGGTCAACCCAGGCTCTCAATTGGTTTCCACGCGACATCTCGCTGTAGATGGATAAATGAAGTGTACGAGGGCAGGTATGCTTTCAACAGCCAAGAAGAATTGTGAGTCTACTAGTTTAGTTAAGTAAGTCAATATATACCATCTCGAAATATCCAATAAATAAGTCTCTTAGATTTGACTCAATTTAATTATGTACTGGTTCTCGTGAGGGAAATAGCTTGGTTTGGTACCCTCGTCCCAACGCTGGGCATAGGCCTATTCTCTCTTAAGGTAGACGGTGTATATACCCACCACGCTTTTCTATACGGGTTGTTCGGTTTTAACTATTATTATTTGTATTATAGCTTAGCTCTCACGCCCGTGTGCAAAATAAGACATATAAAAACCAAGAGAGATATAATATACTTAAATAGATAAAAATGAATATACACACACATTACATAAATACATATTTGCACCGGACGGAGGATTACGCCCCGGCAGGTGAGACCAAAGGTATCAGGGCGACAGGTTGAGAAACCGGCGGACTATCCTAGCCGAGTACAGCAAGATCGATTTTTGCATCCTGGCTGCGAGCGAACTGCCACGGAACCCCAGTCGCCTCAGATGGTGAGCGAAGCTGACCGGAATCAACCCATTCGCAGCTATGAAGATTGGGATGGTTTCAGCAGACTGCACATGCCACATGTCGGAAACCTCGTGAGCCAGATCGAGATATTTGCGTTTTGCTTGTGCATATATTATGTTCAAGTAAATACACTAAAATGGCTCAGAACGCAGAGCTTTGCCGAAGTAAGATATGAATTTGCCTCCGGTGAGATACATCTAAGGCAAGTTGCCTTGCGAGCGGTCTGGCGCAGTCTAGACCCTGCTAATAAATGCGAAGCTATTAAAAAATTGCTGTGCGAACAAATCGGGGAAAACTAGAGCGGTGGAGTTGGTTAAGTTCATAAAAAACTTCAAGAGGTAGGCTCTTTGTCGCACTAGAAACTGCTATCGTATAATTCCAAGTGAATTTTAATTAAAAGTACTCCACTTCCTAATAAATAGGTATCGAGTTCTTTGAAAGGTGCTTCGATAATACGAATAATTTATAGATATAGCTGCCCGCTTCTTTGCCCGCGTATTTTCAAAGATCTCGAACGTTATAATGCAAAATCAGTAAAATTGTTGGAGCTTATCGAATTCTTAATTTCGAATATCATCATAATCTCACTAATCTATAGCTTAGAAATAGGAAGACCAATATGAGACGGATGGATGGTTTGAAAGAGTTTATGCGATTAAAAGAAGTAGATAGGGATTGGAAACGCATAAAACCTAGAAGAAGAAGTGAAGATTTGTGTAAATCACATTTTGAATCGATAATATTGTGCGTATTATACAAAATCTAGCAGATAATATATCATTCCAGAGCTTATTTTTCATTGAATGAAACCTTACTTATTCTATAACGTTTTTTTTTTTTATACACTACAAGTTAGCCCTTGACAGCAATCTCACCTAATAGTAAGTGATGATGCAGTCTAGATGGTAGCGGGCTAACCTGTTAGGGGTATGGTAAACCCACACTCCTACTTGGTTTCTACGCGACATCGTGCCGGAACGCTAAATCGCTTTGCGACACGTCTTTGTCGGTAGGGTGGTAACTAGCCACGGCCGAAGTCTCCCACCAGACCAGACTCGAGCCGGGAATCGAACCCAGGACCTCCAACTTTTATAATGCGACAGCGCACGCACTGCGCCACGGAGGTCGTCAACGGAGTACGTAATTAAATCTTTTTTATTAATAGTGGGCCTATTCGAGGCTTATAAAGCATTCCGAGTATATCATAGCTTAACGCTCGCAGGCTCGCAAGAGGATGCTATCGTGTTTTTCGCAATGAATTTAATTAAAGTGCTCCACTTTCTAATAAATGGAGACTCGTATTTCTTGAACAGTGCGATACGATCGCGGATTGTTTTCATAACAATGGCGCGACGGCCGGGATGCATTGTGAACCATCTGGGGACACTCACTGCGGGGAAATAATACTTATACTAGTAATGAAATTGAAACTTCTTCAAATCCTGGACGGAACTGAAGTTTTGAAACGTCCACTGATCTCAGAAATATCTTATAAACTTCTCTCAAATGAATCCTGTATAATGGATAAAACTGCATCGAAATCGGTCCAGTGTTTTTTCATGTAATTGATAACACAAACGTAGAACAAAGGATTTGTACCGAACTGATAAATATTTTATATTTGTATGCTGTATTTTATGTTTTAGTACTGTACAAAGATTTGCTTGTTTGTTTATCGATAGATAAGCTGTACCAATTTTAATAATTCTTTAAAGCTTCTTGATTTCGAAGTAAATAGGAAAGGCTGTTTTTATTAGAGTAATAAAAATATAAAAACCTAAAAAAAATTTATTCGCGTGCGTTGACTTAATGGTACCATGCGTACAAAAACACATTTTATATCGGAAATAATGCATAAATTAATTAAACACAAAAGGGAAGTTCAGGGTCTAATTGTAAGGTACGAGGCTCACATTATATGGCGAATAACATAACGTTAGATACTAACGAATAAATTACGAGACTTAGTCAAGGACGAATCATAACCTGCTGTTATTATGAACTTGTTGTGAAACCTGTGATAGCCTAGTGGTTCGGGCGTCAGCCTCCTAATCAGAGGTCGGCGGTTGGAATCCGGGCACCTCTAAGAGCCAGTCCACACGGCGCGTTGCGTCAGCGTTGCGTCGACGCAGCGCTACCACTGCGTTGTTTTACATACAAATAACCAAGGTGTTCACACGGCGCGCTGCGTCGTCGCAACGCACACATGACGGACAGCAGCCCCCGAGACGAAGCGGGAGGGGGTTTACTCGTGCGACGTCGGAGCGTCAGCGCTCAGTTGCTTGTGCGTTGACAGAGAGGATACACGGAAGCTCATTTCGTTTTACGTTTACGTTTTTGTATTTAGTTTTATTTGCAGGGTAATTAGTTTTATTTGCAGGGTAAAATGAATACCATTGAAGAAATTGACATAGATTACTTGATTACATTGATACAGGAAAGGGAAATAGGGAAGGGACTGCGAATTTTTTTCAAAATACTTGCCGCAACTGTGCGTCGCCGCTGCGCCGACGGAACGTTGACTGCGTCATAGTAACGCTGCAGCGCCCGTGTGGCCGGCTATGCGACAAAATATTTGCGTTGCGACGACGCAACGCAACGCAACGCGCCGTGTGGACGGAGCGTAACTATTCGGAGTTATGTGCGTTGTTAAACAATTAAAATATCACTTGCTTCAACGGTGAAGGAAAACATCATGAGGTAACCTGCACGCCTGAGAGTTCTACATAATGTTCTCAAAGGCGAGTGAAGTCTGCTAATCCGCACATGGCCCGCGTAGTGGACTAAGGCCAAACCTTTCTCATATTGAGAGGAGACCCGTGCTCTGTAGTGAGCCGGTAATGGGTTGATCATGATGAGTCAAGGAGGAATCATAACTAACATCTACATTCTTCTCCGTCTATGTTATTCCTACAGATAATGCCTGAGACTCATATCGCGTCAGACTGTGGAGATAAATAAATTGAATATGCTTACTCAACTTGCGGAGCTACGTGGGCTTCGTGAGTCTACGAGTTCGCTGGGATGCAAACAATTTAATTTATTTATTTATTCCACTACAAGTTAGCACTCGAATGCCCACTCACCTGGCGTTTAGTCGTGATGCAATCTTATATAAATAATAACGTAAAATAATTAAGATATCAACATTAGTTCCTCTTTCCATATCTGTGTCTTTTACATCTTTGGTTGCATGGAGATCAAGAGATCACTGTGTAGAGATAAGGCCGCCAAATTGTATACGGTTTTTGTGTTGTGTACAATGAAAATGTATTTATTAACCACGCAGGGCCTTTCAGGCAAATGTGCCTCAACGTAAATTTTTACTAGTTTTAAATATCTACAAACGTTAGGCAAGTTATAATAAATAAACAGGTACTTACGGTATTTATCTTTTGCAAAATTGTTTCTCAAATAAACGTGTTTGAGTAAAGTAAATATAGCTGTTATAAAATGGGGATGATTAAATTGTATGCATTTAAAATGTATTTCTAATTTAGTACCTATAATATATAAAAAGCTGTGATATCCTAGTGGTTAGAACGTCCGCCTCATAATCAAGGTTTTAAGCAATTAAAATATTCCTTGCTTCAGCGGAGAAGGAAAACATTGTGAGGAAACCTGCTCGCCTGAGAGTTCTCTATAATATTCTCAAAGGCGAGTGATGTCTGCCAATCCGCACATGGCCAGCGTGGTGGACTATGGCCAAACACTTCTCATATTGAGAGGAGACCCGTGTTCTGTAGTGATCCGGTAATGGGTTGATCTCGATGACCTACTGTTTATATATTATATATAATATGTAAAATATATAACAATGCAACTAAAATACGGCTCGCGAGGTAGAACTCGATTGGCACGTCTGTCTTGTTCCATTAGTCTGTGCCTGGTACCCGCATCACGTCATACTGTGGCAATAAATAAATAAAATGTGCTTACTCAGCTTGCGAGGCTACATCTTGCTACGTGAGACTGCAGTGCTCGCTAAAATGCAAAATAGCGAACGAATACTACATACCAATGAATAAAAATAAACATATTACGGTGAAGGAAAACTTGGCGAGGAAACCTGCACGCCTGAGAGTTCTCCATAATGTTCTCAAAGGCGTGGGAAGTCTGCCAATCCGCACATGTCCAGCGTGGTGGACTATGGCCAAAACCTTCTCATATTGAGACGAGACCCGTGCTCTGTAGAAAGCCGGTAATGGGTTGATCATGATGATGATATATATATTTTAATATTGAGTGAAATCCTTTTGATGGTTTTACCATAGGCGGGTATTAGTAGACATGGCAGGATACAGACCTGCCCTTATATAGAAGACCCACCACGCTGTTGTAATATTTTGTACACTGTAGGTGAGCCTTTAACAGCAATCTCTGATAACAAGTGATGATCCAGCCTAAGGTAATAGCAGGTTAACTTATTTGGGGTTAAATCCATACCCCATCGGTTTCTTCACTACATCATACCAGAACGCTTAAACGTTACGGCACGGTAGGTAGGCTGGTAATTACCCACGGTCATAGCCCACCATAGACCTAATGCGGGTTTTAATAATTATAACCATAACTTTTATAATTTTTAATAGCCTTTTTGTTTTTTAGACACTACAATTTAGCCCTCGATGGCTATCTCACCTGGTGGTAAGTGATGAAACAGTCTAGGATGGTAGCGGGCTGACCTGTAAGGGGTATGGTAAAGCCACGCTCCTAATCGGTTTCTACGCGACACCAAGCCGGAACGATAATCACTTGGCACGTCTGTGTCGGTATGGTGGTAACTAGCCACGGCCGAACCCTCCCACCAGACTCCGAACCTAGGACCTCTAACTTTATAACGTGAAAGCGCAGGCACTGCGCCACGGAGGTCATCAAAATAATGTTACCTTAATATTACCTCAGTTACGAGATTGTTTTTACAGAAACCCCAATAAAAATTTTCGTCCCTAACCCGGGTGTCTAATACAGAATATGGGGATCCATAGCTAAACATGCAAAGCATTAAACCCCAAAAGTTTTGAAGTCCTAAAGGGGAACTCTCTGCGATGAACTGTAAACCCAGGGTAGTAAATCTCAAAACTATACTAACTATACTAACGCGGGTAACAAAGAGCTGTTATGGAAATTACGTTGATTAAAATGATAAGATTAAATCTTGATTAATTGTGCTTTACCAACTATCAATTATAATTCGATCAATAATTTATTAACTTCAACGCGACTTTGTAAACTAAATATCTTTTGAATTAAGTATACCATAGATATTAAATAAAATTGATTGACCGCCATATTTCGATCATTATATCCATGCTTAAATATAAGGTAGGTTTTGAAGATTATAGAAAATAGAATAATCCTCAGTTTGCAGCGTGAAAAAATAGTAATGTAACGTAGCGGAGCGCGGGGGGAGGGGGGACAGCGGACTAATGAAACGCCGGAGTGACGGGGAAACAGTTATATTATCACTGATACTGAACCCTACAATACAAGTGGGAGAGAAGGAGGAGACTACCAGCGGTCTAGATAGCGATGGGCCGTCTGTGGGAGTCGTCCGCAACGCTAGGTAGATACTCTTGGTAGTTACATGCTCGGGAGTGCCGTCTGTGGTAGTCGTCAGCTCCTTTGCTATAATGCCCTAAGAGTGAGAGATCTTTATATATAACCTTTATACATTTTAGTAAGGACAAACGATAGCGCGATACAAAATACAAGTGGCGCCATCTATTATCAATTCCGAGGAACCTTATTGATAAATCCTTACTGTTACAGTAATTAAATAGAAATTTCTCAATTCCAGATCATTTAGCTCAACTAACAAAGAAAGAAGTTTCGCACTTACCTGTACGACATTTAAATTAAACTTAGTAGTTGATTGATTGTATCTCAATCATTAGGAATAAAAGCGGTGAAAGCCTAGTGGTTAGAGCGTCAGCCTCCTAAACAGAGGTCGGCGGTTCGAATCCGGGCACGCACTTCTAACTTTTCGGAGTTATGTGCGTTTTAAAAAAAAAAAATTTAATATCACTTACTTCAACGGTGAAGGAAAACATCGTGAGGAAACCTGCACGTCTGAGAGTTCTCCATAATGTTCTCAAAGGTGTGTGAAGTCTGCCAATCCGCACATGGCCAGCGTGGTGGACTATGGCCAAACCCTTCTCATATTGAGAGGAGACCCGTGCTCTGTAGTGAAGCCGGTAATGGGTGATGATGACTTCTTTAATATTAAAGTTGAATTACATAAAAGCTTTTGATAATAAATATTTTATTTAATTCTATAAGCTTTCTTAAACAAAGACTTTTTTTAAAAATTGTACTGAGTAAAACTGTTTTAGGATTAGTAATGCCGAAATGAACCAAATATTTTTATTTTACGTAAACCTACTATCCTACTATATTTTTCCCATATAATATATTTTCCAATAATTTAATTCGTGATTAGATGACATGGTATCGACATATATTATAGTATATGAGATGGTAACAACTTCATTTGTTAACTTAAGCTAAAGCTAGGAGGGTACTTGTATTACATTACATTATATTGCATTATAAAGTTGGAGGCCCTGGTTTCGGTTCCTAGCTTGAGTCTGGTCTGGTCTGGGAGGCTTTGGCCGTGGCTAGTTACCATACCTACCGACAAAGACGTGTCGCCAAGCGATTTAGCGTTCCGAAACAAATTAGGAGTACGAGTTTACCACACTTAGCCCTCTACCATCTTAGACATCATCACTAACCATCAGGTGAGATTACTGTCAAGGGCTAACTTGTAGTGTACAAAAACCCCAATTACAAACAAAGAAACTAATGATAACTCTTTATTATATTAGAAGACATTTCATTCACTTTTGTTTTAAATTTAACTTATACTAGAAAGGAAAACACTCATCTGTATCTTAGGTTTATTAGAGAGACGACAGGAACGGTAATTAGGGGGGGAAAAAAATCATAAATTAGCCTTGTAATTAATAGGATATTACGGTTCACCTTTTAATTAAATTGCCGTAACAACAGCTCTAATTAAGATTAATTTATACGGTTTTATGGTAAACAAACTCTACAAGCTAAATGGAAATATAATGCCGGTTTTATAAGGTGCTCGTGAGTTAAAGCTGGTTTCACAGGAGGCGCTGGAACGTCATTACACACACCTCATTTCATTGGGAGTCTCTCTCTCTCTCTCTCTCTCTCTTTCTCTCTCTCTTTCTCTCTCTCTCGCATTAAAGAGAACTACTGTTAGAGAGTAACGTTTTATGACAACTTGCACAAGCTAGGTATTAAATTCCTCCAAAATCCGGAATCCGGGATCTTCAGCTTTATAGTGTGAATAAACCTGGAGGAGTTCCCCTCTATAGTCAGGTTTGGTAGGAGGCTCAGTCCGTGCCTATTTATCACCGTACCGACAACAGAAGTGACGCCCAGCGATGTCGCATAGAAACGAGTTAGGAGTATGGGTTTACCATTCCACTTACAGGTTAGCCCGCTACCATCCTAAACTGCATCATCACTTACGATCAGGTGAGATTGTTTGACACTGTCAGCGACTTGTGTACCGTGTCCTCTTTAACCGTTACATGTATGGCTAAGTAATTTCGGATCTTACGACAGGCTTGCGACAGGCGACAATCGCACGATCTCATACATCACGAAACATCCCTTATGAATTACGTAACATATTTCCACATACTATTTAACGTAATATGTGAACATACAAGCAAAGCAAAATCAGCTATTAACTATTAATAGCTGATTTTGCTTTGCTATTGCTGTCGCTACTGCAGTTTTATGCAATCTCCCGTTAGCAGGAAAGGTTAGCCCGCTTCCATCTTAGACTGCATCATCACTTACCATCAGGTGAGATTGCCGTCAAGGGCTAAATTGTAGAGGATAAAAAACATTTTTTTTTCGGCAGCACTTCATTACTGGCTTGGTTACTAGACGATTTTCTAAGTTACTGATATCGTGCCGCTGAAATTGTTTTCCAATTACAACATGACCATCCTACCGGCGACTAAATTGCTCAGCTGTGTCAGCAAATTGGCTTTGACGTGTACACTCCTTTCGTTTTACGCTTAATTAGTCAACGGATAAAAGTTATAACGACACTACAGTTACTTATAGTTTAGTCGGAAATTAGTGCAAGTTTACGAAACGTTTACGAATACGATATTACCTTATGAAGACAAAAGTACAATCATCATCATCATCATCATCATCATGATCAGCCCAATGCCGGCTCACCACAGAGCTCGGGTCTCCTCTCAAAATGAGAAGGGTTTGGCCATAGTCCACCTCGCTGGACATGTGCGGATTGGCAGACTGCTCACGTCTTTGAGAACATTATAGAGAACTTGCACATGTTTTCCTACACCGTTGAAGCAAGTGATATTTGAGCACATTAATCCGAAAAGTTAGTTGTGTGCCCGGAATCGAGTCTCCTACCTCTGATTAGGAGGCGGACGTCCTAATCACTAGGCTATCATAGCTTACGAATCATCATCATCATCATGATCAACAGAGCATGGGCCTCCTTTCAATATGTGAAGAATTTGGTCATAGTCCACCACGCTGGCCATGTGTAACGGATTGGCAGAATTCACACGTCTTTGAGAACATTATGGAGAACTCTCAGGCGTGCAGATTTCCTCACGATGTGTTCCTTCACCGTTGAAGCAAGTGATATTTTAATTTTTTTTAAACGCACATACATATCTCCGAAAAGTTAGAGGTGTGTGCCCGGATTCGAAGCGCTGACCTCTGATTAGGAGGCTGACGCCTTAACCACTAGGCAATCACCGCTTGGCTTACGAATAGTTTTCTTTAAGTTCTCTTTAAATAGTTCTCTTTAATTTTGTCAATTACAGCCACTATCATTAGTATCAGTTTGGTTTTTATATATCGGATGTTGCGAAATAATTTGGATGTTGACTTCAGTACGATCCTTGAAAGTTTTTTACCCACCACACCACTTTAATTCAGGCTTTGAAGATTATCATCACATATTATTACCAGGACCAATGGAATAACGTGCTGTTCGAGGTCCGAGGGTAGTTAGATCATTTCCAAATAACGGAATAACTATTTATAGCCTGACACAGGAATCGAATCTATACTCATATACCACTTGACCAGCGAGGCAGTTTGATATCTGTTTTATTTTTAATTCAAACAACATTGAATCGTATTTGTTATTCGGATTGTTGAGGTATCAATTGAAATCTAGTAACAATTCCAGTGTAATTGCCTATAAAAAGCAGCTGCCTATGTAGTTAGGAGATGTTTTATAGCAACTAGTGAATAGACTACGTTGCCTATCTGCATTTTTTGCTTTGCACTTTTTAAATTTGTTTTCCAGTAAAATTGAGCCTATCACTTAAGGCTCTGTATATAAAAATTGTTTTAATAATTTTAACGTCGTATTCCCCAACCTAAATTCCATGAACGAACTGGGTTAACTTCACTGATTCGACTCAGTTAAATAGTGTTGCTGATTTTGTGAACTTCAAAAATCAATATGGCCGAAATCAGCTCCCAAAAATCGACCATCGATTTAGAATATCGGGTCCAATCGGTTTAATATTTCAGAAGAAAACATCGGATGCCGTTCGATTTGTTAAGATTGTATGTGTGACAGGGTAGAAGGGTTTTGTAAAAGAAAAAGCGAGATTTTGTTAAAAATAATACATCTAAGTATACCATATCATTTGTGTTGATAAAGAGTAGTACCGTTTAGTAGGCTGCACAAAATTAATAACTCATTACAAGGAAATTGTATTTTATTTTATAATAAATTATCTATTGATATCTTGGAGATGTGTATCAATAAGTTCAAAGTTTTTATAAAACGAAAGTTTGTAGAAAAATCGTATTACGATATTAAGGATTATATAAACGATAAAAAAGCTTGGGTGTGAATTGCTCTATCTTCATAGGTAGTATAGTTTATTATTCATTGTGTGATAACGAAAAAAAAAACCCCGGCTAAGTTTGTTGTGGGCTTCTTCTTAGACCGGGGCGCGTTTGGAACCCTCATAGCTTTAGTTTTAAATTTACGAATATAGTTATCACCATGAAATAACTACTGTGTAAATTATTGACGCGTCAAAAGTGCCTTTTTAATTACTATTTGAATAAAGATTATTTTGAATTTGAATTTATAATTAAAAATAACAAGTTAATTGTAGCCGGATTTCTATTCGATTTAATCCTGCTAAGTTAACTTTCATGACTTTACCCTGGTTCCATTGACGCTACCGGTGTTAATGTGGGACGTAAAGTGCTTCAGCGCATTAGCCTAGTATCATGCCAGGGCAGCTACAAAAGCGAGCACCAAACCGGAAATGGATGGATCCGGCAAGCGGCGTAAGTACGCCACTCACATTGGTGCTCGCTTCTTTGTACCATTCGTTGCCGAGAACAATGGCGTAATGCACGCCCCTGATTATCTATGGTATTGGAATCTCGTCACGGAATTAATTAAGGCTTAAGAACTTTTCGTCGCAGAAACAAATTTCCTCACCACCTAGATGCCTTTTTTTTCCGCTGGGAAATGCGTTTACGCATCCCCTCCGGAAGCGATGCAGGCAAGACTGCGCCGCTTCCGACGGGGTATGTGGGACTCCCTGGCGGCCAGGCTGGCGACCAGAATACCCACTAAAACCCAGCGATGCTCCTTTGCGTCGCCTGGTGGCTGGGTCACGGGAACACTTGTGCACTCGACCGCAACAAACCACCTAGATGCCTGGTTCTCTTCCACCACCCGCTATTCCAGGTCATTTCTGCCACGCACCTGCAAATTGTGGAACCAGCTTCCATCTTCTGTGTTCCGTAATGGTTATAATATGGGGATCTTCGAAGGGCGGATTAACAAATTGCTCAAGGGCCAGCAACGCATTGGCGGTTCCTCTGGTGCAGCTAATGTTCACGGGCAGCGGTAATCACTTACCGTCAGGTGACCCGCCTGCTCGTTTGCTCGCTATGTATAATATATAAAAAAAAACTGACGAGTTAAGGGAGTCCAACTATACATCTCCGAAATGGTCTTAAACAGAAGCCACTGGATTTATACACCGATCTCACCAGGGCCACGACCTTGAGAAATGAAAAAACAACCGTAGAATATACCTTCTTATATTAATTCGGTAAAACCTGTTTTACCTTATTTTAATACTTTACATTGGACTTTTTCTTAGCTAGTCTCTTTCTTAACAAACTTGACAAGGTGACATTTTTTTAGCGTGTTGATTACAAGATTTCCGCTATAGTTGACATGGGCTACATTGATCGATATCAGATTTTGACGACCTCCGTGGCGCTGCGCGTGCGCTGTTGCATTTTAAAGTTGGAGGTCCTGGGTTCCATTCCCGGCTCGAGTCTGGTCTGGTGGGAGGCTTCGGCCGTGGCTAGTTACCACCCTACCGACAAAGACATGTCGCCAAGCGATTTAGCGTTCCGGCACGATGTTGTGTAGAAACCAATTAGGAGTATGAGTTTACCATACCCCTAACAGGTTAGCCCGCTACCATCTTAGACCGCACCATCAGGTGAGATGCAGTCAAGGGCTATCTTGAGAATAAAAAAAAAATATATGTAATGATCATTGTTCGTAAGAGAGCTTCTAAAGCTAAATTTTACGTCCCTAGAGTAAACTTGAGACCCTTTAATAACTTTTCGCATGCTTAAAGAAACGAACATGCCTAACACAATATTTTTGCTTTGTGATCATCAATTCAATGCAAATTCGTTTATTGCAGGAAATTAGATCAATTAATTAAATACGTTCTGACTCTACATAGCGTGGAAACATGAATTTGTATTACAAATAGAGTACAGATAAACATTCATATAAAGCGTAATAACGCCTTCAAAATGAAGTGCTGGAGACGTACTCGTATGTTACCGTGTAGTACCGAGCGTGGTGGTGAAAACAAAAATTAATGCTGCCAACATAATTTCGCTAGTCATTATCCAGTAAAATGTTCGCATAGGGGAACATAAAGCCTTGATTGCTAGCAATAAACATGTTTCAATTGTTTCAACCAACAAAATACACGGTAGGTACTTCTTATCATGGCGTTGATGGTATTTTGATAAATTTACAAAGTGAGATTGCTAAGCGTATTTTAATCATTTTGACTATGTCGTTAGTTGCTTGTATGGTTTATCAGTAATATGAATTTCTTATAAGAATCGCACGTAAAATACGTACAGAGTGAAAGTGAAATTCTTCCTAGTTAGACAATTTTTTTTTCAATGTAGATTTTTTTTTATATGCATAGCGAGCAAACGAGCAGGCGGGTCACCTGATGGTAAGTGATTGCCGCCGCCCATGAACATTGGCAGCACCAGAGGAACCGCTAATGCGTTGCTGGCCCTAAAAGATAGATAGATCGATAGATAGATAGATAAAAGATAATTCTGTAGTCAAATATCTAATTCTTTGATTCGCTAATGTCATCGTTTTCTTTGCCATTTTGAATATTAATTAGGTACTTGGTTTATTAACAACTTAGTCATATTGAAATATTGAATCATCATGTGTCATTCTCGTACATATAAATCTAATTTCGAGGGAATTTGCTAAGACACAAACTACGTAACTTTTCACTTCTTACTTAACTTTCGCGAAAACCATGGTTTTCCCCCGGATAAAAAAGCCTATTTGTTAATATACTATTATCTGTGTACATTGAAAATTTTGGGCCGAAATTTCCGACTGTTTAGTGTTATTCAAGTCCAAATTAAATTTTCATGGATGTAACTTCAAAAATGTTAGTAGTAGTATTATAGTAGCGTTTTAATTTATTGTTTACATTTTACGTGCCACTTGAGAAGCATCTCTGGTCGGAAATTTGTTTAGCAAATTCAGTTAGCTCATAATCCGTCATATGAGGTATAACATCGAGGCATGGGAGAGGTCACGCTGGGAATGCTTTTAGCCGCTATTAGTTTATTGCAATCTACATAGCGGTATGCATTAGGTTATTGCTTGATTACACATTGCAATTTTATCTCGTATATTTTTTTATTTTTTTTACTATCAACTTTAAAAATTATCATTACAAAAGGCACAGTGGAAACTATGCTTTCTCCCAGGAGCCCTCAAAGGTTTTGCAAAATTAAACGAGCAAGTAAGTATGGTAAATATAATCCCACCAAAAACATTCAGTAAAAAACTAGCCAAGTCTCGATGGAGCTGCTTGTTTATCTCTAAAAAGTAATGAAATCTAGACAAAGTTGTACCAAGTAATAATAATGAAGAAATCGCATAAAGGATAAGGTTCCTTAATGCGATTTCTTCATTATTATAGTTAATCGTTTAAGCGGTCTGAAATCCTGTTCTAAACACATATGCGAGGGCTCTTGACCCAAAAAATCTATACATGAATGATTTTTATTGACGTGACAGTGCAACGCATGCCGGGTACGGCTAGTCTTAATACTACTCGTAAAAGAAATAAAAAGCTTGGAAAAAAAAATGTATGGATGGATAATCCAGAACCAGTACGAATCTGGATGAAATTTACGACAAAGATAGAATAAAGTCCAGAATTGCACATTGGCTTCTTTTAATCCCAGAAAAAATATAGTATTCCGTGAGATAAGTTTATGATCTGGCCATCAATTGTCAAATCAATATTTCTGCGCGGATTCAGTCGGGGGCTACGACTGAATCCGCGTCCTGTAAAACTTAAGCTAGACTTTAATGAACATCCGATTTGTGCGTGAAACATAAAAGTAACGGTTAACATTTCTGTAGAATAATAAAAACAATCATACTAAATGTTTGTTTTCATTTATCTACAGAAATCGTTATCCGTAATCTTTTAACGTTTCATTTCTGGAAAATAATATTCCAAAAAATTGTATTTAAGAACTAGTTTTTCTCTTTTATCTTCCAATGCTAGTTACTGTTATCGAATTGATATTCGGAAGTTTGAAAGCGCTCTGTACTTGTTTCTGAAAAGTAGGTTCCAAGTACGAACGGAAAAACTGGCACACTTAATCTATGAAATCTAAGGAAACTATTAATTAAAGTCAAACATATAGATTTAATACATACTGCTTGTAACCAATATAATATTGAAACCTCTGTTGTTAGCCAACCCGACACTGTACGCTGAAAATTAATATATAAAACAATAAGAAAAACCGACCCAGATTTTCGATTCAATTTTACATTCACTTAATTACAGAACAGGCTTGCTGTTTTTTAATTTTCACAAAAACTTGACTCCCCTAGAAAATCCTAATTCAAGTTTGATCATTACTTTTCATCAGGTATGACGGATATTAATCACTAATAAAGTATTAAATAAAAGTTGTTAACTTCACAGGTTCCTCTGTCAAATAAAAATATAGCTATATATAGGTAAAATATATAACTAAACTTAGACCACAATGTGGTCTCAATACGGGATTGCGTTCTGTTGAGGTAAAAAATAGTGATTAAGACCAAAACAGATGGCTTCACAGAATAAAGTTATAATTCCAAAGTTAGCAGATACCAAGATATCAAATAATTCAGAAGAATCATATTGCATACACCAACGTATATATTATAGATAATAGATATTTAACTGCACGAAAAGATTAAAGAACAAAGAACTCTTCATAATTATCATTAAAAGTACAAAAAGGAGGTAGCGCCATTCTCATTTATAAAATGTCCCCTCATTTAGACCGTACTTGAAACTCTTGTGTGGTTAATGTTTTATTCTTAAGAAGTTAAATGATGTAATTATATTATGGCCCCAAGAGCTTAAAAGATAATTGGGTGGACTTAAATACAAAAGGTCATAGGTTTCTTCTTTAGTTGATCTTATACGCCCAACGCAAGATTTCACACCTGTTTTATATTTATAAGGTACATTTAAGACATGAATAATATTTCACTGCTTTTTATAGTGTATTATTACGACCGAGCAATTAGTGGAAAAGAAAACATTGAATTTTCATCGATATCCCTTTTAAATTTTAACTTTATTATTTATTTATTGTTCGTTGTTACACTTATATAAAATACCAATTCGGTGAACATTTCAGTTCTCATAGTCATGAGATTTTCCTGCTAGACGGACAGACAGTGAATTATTGTAATAGGTTTCCGTCGGCACCGTTCGCTTTTGGAACCATAAAAAACTAGTATCTTTGGAGGCCTGAATTAAAAATTCATATATAACATTATACTTTCATTTTGCTTGAGATAATATATAATATGAGTCTATCAAGCAGGTCTAGTCATGATAAGCATTTCCTTGGAAATATCGAGAGCTCCTGGGTGTGATACCTGTCGGGCAAAATATGGTTCGGTGTTGGATTTTGTGTTAACAATTCACAATCACAGCCTGGAGTTAAAAAACTCAGTGCCCAACCTCGTGCCTCGGTGAGCACATTAAGTCATCAATTTAAATAATCATCACTTTTATAAAATATTTGTGCAACTTGCGGTTTATATAATTTTAGAAAGTTAGTACGAGTAAGTTTCTTTAAGCTAACGGTATCAGCCAAATATAGTCTTCGTAAAAAACCAAATATGAACAATAATTAAAAAATTTAAACCTTTTTTACCATACTTTGTAGTAAAGTCATAGCTAAAGTCGAACTTATATTGAGTGATATAAAGCTATATATTTAGTAACTTGTAATTAATTTTACTCGTATATCTATAACTGAGTATGAATGACAGGATTAAAACTTAAAAAAGTTTACTCACCAGCTATAACACCAACTCTTTAATAATGGCATATTATTCTCCGAAAATCATCACTCAAAAAAAAAATCAGTTCTTCATTTGAAACCAAAAATATTCCACGTATTTGTTTCCGTTAAAAACTTATAATCTTCAGGGTTGAAACTTTGAGATTTCCACGGACTTGTCGGTGAGACGCGCTACGTGCGATCTGGCGGACTGGCGGCTACGCGCGGAAACGTCGGCGTCCGCGGGTTAACTGCTACGGCGTAGCGCTGCGACGCAACAGGCTACGCCGATATGCCTTCCGATGCGATTTGTAACGAATGGATTTGCTAAATCGAAGCTATCGAAAGTGTTCTATTATAATCTATGTTATTATATGCCTTTATTATTCTATTTAGTGGAATTAACTGAAAATATGCTTATATAAATTCGTTTTTCTAAAAAATCCTAACTAACCTGCAATTAACACACTAAATTTCTAATTAGAAAAAACATCTGGATTACGTTTTAAAAGACCTCAATGTACAGGCAATTTTGTGATTTTTATTTTCATTCCACAAGTTGTACAAGTGCACTGCAATATCACCTGGTGGTAAGTGATGATTTTGTCTATGGTCGTAGAGGGCTTATCTGTTAGAAGTATGGCATTTTTAAACAATTACTCCTGAATGCTCTTAACTCGTTTCTTATTACTAAGACTTTGCTTTATAACCGTCCCTCAGGGGCCGAATTATTATCTCATGAACCATAAGTACTCTTCAGACTTTATCTTTATCATTATATTACAGATTGCCTCTTGTTACTTTTTTTTTCTATTGCCGCTATAATAACAAATATGATGATGATGATGATGATTGTAAAATTAATTTGAATATCAATGCTTATGAATGAATTTAAAACTCATTTCAATTCATTCATAAGCATACCATACTGGTTGTTTTGCATTGTTTTCTTTGTTTTTTATTATAATGAAAATGTAAAATGTGTAAATCTGTTAAATGTGTTAAATAAATAAACTTTATTATTATTATTAATGAAGGTTGTACAAATAACGTGTTTTTTTTGTTTCATCTTAATAATCCACTACTACAAAACCTAGCCAGTATATAAATACTACATACCATACATATTTATACATGAGATACTAATACAGGTTTGTAGTACTGGATTATTTATATTATATCTTAATCATAATTTCAATATATATTTCAATATTGACATTATGATTAAGCCGGATTTTATTTCGCATTATTAGTTTAGCAAATATTTCCAATATAAGCCAAAACACGTAATCACAATATCACAGCCCCTCGCTAAACTGCGGTAGGTATTTTTGTCCACGCGTGATCAGTGCCCGGAAAGATCCGATTAGCACTCACTACTGGTCTGGAAAACATGTTTACCGGTTAAAAACCTGAAGGGTAATAAAATTTGCCTCAAGTAGCTAATGAATAAGTTCTCTAAATCTTCTTCCTCACGTACCAGCTTTTTTTTTATACACTACAAGTCAGCCCTTGACGGCTATCTCACCTGGTTGTAAGTGATGATGCTGGTAAACCCACGCTCCTAGTTGGTTTCTACACGACATCGTACCGGAACGCTAAATCGCTTGGCGACACATTTTTGTCAGTAGGGTGATAACTAGCCACGGCCGTAGCCTCCCACCAGACCAGACTCGAGCCGGGAATCGAATCCAGGACCTCCAACTTTATTATGCAACAGCGCACGCACTGCGCCACGGAGGCCGCCAAAAATATACGACTATATCCTTAGAGTTACACATTGTCTGTAAACAAATTATATTATAATGGTAAAAAACACTTGCAGCGTCCGTCTTTATATCCGTTTCGAAAGCCTTTCAGTTCATTGCTCCTCCCTCAGGTGAGTGTCTACGATTCTACTTCACGTGGTAGCATAGCGTATAAAATATAATACCGCGCTATCCGGATCCGACGAGAATTTTTAAATGATGATAAATAATGAAATAAAGTGTCCGCGTAAGACTCTAGGGCATCAAAACCCATCCCGGACGCTCTCAGTAATTTGTGTTTATGTCTATCTAGAAATCCAGGCAAGTGGAAACAAGAAAAAGGGAAAAATAACGCTGCAAAATAGTATCATAAAAATATATTTATTATGTGGGAAAATAACGCTGCAAAATAGTATCATAAAAATATATTTGATTTATTATGTGGGAGGTAAGTGTTGTTTACCTGTAGAAGGATGACTTAAAATTGTATGCTTTTGACTAACTCTGGCAGTATTATTAAATGGAAAAAACATATAAAATATAATAAAAAAGAAAGACTATTTAAAAAAAAAAGAAAAACTGTTTTTTTTAAAGCTTAAAACATGGGGCGAATAGAATAGGCTGTCACACTCCAAAATGCAGCATGCAGTTATAGACTTCCGTGGCGCAGTGCGTGCACTATCGCATTATACAGTTGGAGGTCCTGGGCTTAATTCCCGGCTCGATTCTGGTCTGGTTGGATGCTCCGGCCGTGGCTCGTTACCATTCTACCGAAAAAGACGTGTCACCAAGCGATTTAACGTTCCAACACGATGTCACGTAGAATCCAATTAGGAGTATGGGTTAGCCCGCTACCATCCTAGACTGCGTTATCACTTACCACCACTAGGTGAGATAGTTCTAGTGTATAAAAAAAAAATCTTAGCGCAAAATTTAAACAGGATCGGGTCAGCGACTAAGTCGAGTTTAGGTAAAATATATACAGACACTATCACATTTATATAATAAGTGTAGATATTATTGCTAACAACAAATATAATTCATAATACCATTTATTAAACAATATTACCAATATGCACATCTCTTTAAGATTGCTATAGTCGAAACCAAATATCATGCAACATTTAATATGTGGCAAATTCCTATAACCGCGCATGCATCTATAATACGTTATAATTTATAGCACAATAGCGTTTATTACTTCATACTAAAGGTGGTTTAAAATTGTAAATAACTGAGAATTTATCACTCATGCTTAGTTATTTGCAACACACAGCAATATTTTTGTACAACAGTAAATTTCTATTTTAAATTGCCGCGGGAATTTTGAATCATTGCAAATATTTAGAAAATGGTGACCGGGGGAACTGTAATGTCGGTCTACCGACATTACAGTTCCCCCGGTCACCATTTTTTTCCGGATCTCTAGATCCGGAAACAATTTCTATTAAATTTTTTCTTGTAAATTCAATTCAATTTATTTATTTGCACAGATTATGATATATGTTATATATGATAAGCGGCTAAGTTTGTTGCGAGTTTCTTGTTAGACCTGGGCGCGATTTGAACCTTCTTAGCCTTAGTTTTAAATTGGCGACTGTAGTTATCACCATCACTTATAGAAATAATGAAACATGAGATATATATGAACGATTCATAGATGCCGATAATAGGTTTATATGAATAAAGCTATTTTTGATTTGATTTGATAAAGCAATTCAACAATCTGCCACGGATTTTAATTATTTATTTTATTTATTTATTTAACAAAAAACATTGACATGTTATAATAGTTAGATGTAATCACAAACTCGTAGCTTGAGTTTTTCCGTACACCTAAGCCATCGACAATTACTTACACGTACAGGCTTATCTACAAACATATAACACTTGCTTAAAAGTTAAATAATTGCTACTTATAAACTTACATCATTATATATTAAGATCAATGAAATACATTAATACAAAACTAAATGTACTAGGTAATAACTAATTCATAAATATAGTTTTTTAAATAAATGTAGGTAGGCTAGTTAAAAATTATGTTTGAAGCTCGGTGCGACGCAAAGAATTCAACCACTAGGCTACGTGGCGAAGTGCGTTAGCCGTGGTTAGACGCTCACTCACACTAATTCATGTTTGATATTTTTAATTCTTGTACAGGTGATTATTTTATTTACCTATGTTCTATTATTTAGGTGTAGTCTTCTTCTTGGTCGCACACTTCATTACTGAAGGTCGTGTCCACATGGAAGTGCCTTCGCTAAGTTGGTAACTAATGCCTTCCACTCTGTTCGGTCCTCGGCTTTTCTGATAGCAGTTGTAAGTGGAAGGCCAGTGAGTGTTTTCACCTGATCAGTCCAGCGGCTAGGTGATCGGCCACGCGGTCTTTTCTCTTTAGGTGTAGTAGTGTATCCATAAATTAGGTTGCTGATGTGTAATTGATTTTAGTGTAATGAGTAAGATAGATATGAAGCGGTGATAGCCTAGTGGTTAGGGCGTCAGCCTCCTAATCAGAGGTCGGCGGTTCGAATCCGGGCACGCACCTCTAACTTTTCAGAGTTATGTGCGTTTTTAAGCAATTAAAATATCACTTGCTTCAACGGTGAAGGAAAACATCGTGAGGAAACCTGCACACCTGAGAGTTCTCCATAATGTTCTCAAAGGTTTGTGAAGTCTGGCAATCCGCACATGGCCAGCGTGGTGGACTATGGCCAAACCCTTCTCATATTGAGAGGAGACCCGTGCTCTGTAGTGAGCCGGTAATGGGTTGATCATGATGAGTAAGATAATATATTATGTTTAGTCTAATTCTTAAAAAATAATCATAACTATATTATTTAGTCACTTGATACATATGTTAGGAAGTATTGGCTACTTTTTACATACTAGTTTACTATGAATGCGATTTCGAATTTTTATTCAACATTTCTATTATATTATTGTTTTGTTAAAAACTTTTTTTCAAACTTTAGTTAGTATTTTATCAATAATCTTACTTGAGTCAACGTCTATTTTTTCCACTGTATTTTGCATAAAAAACTCTAATCTACGTAAATTTGCGGGCATCAGCTAGTAAATAATGGGATACGCAAAAAAAAACGCAAATAAAATAAAAAAGCGTGAGTTATTTCCAACGAACTCGACAAGTCTTGTTATTTCTAATCAATCAAACTTGTCAGAATAACTGGAATTCCTTTCGATTTTTCTTTTTCTTGTTTGCCTTTGACACAAATGGATTTGGGAATAATAATAAATACCAACAAATTTTGTTCGGCAAACAGAAAAGTTAGAAAATAAAAGTTAAAAGTACCTCTCGATAAATAAATCCCTATTACGCAATCAAAAGAATGAAGGAGATTGAATGAGGGTAAAACCGACCTCCGTGGGCAACGCGTACAATGAAAGATGTCCTGGGTTTGATGTCCATCTTGAACCTGATCCCGTGGGGGGTTCGGCCGTGACTAATTACCATCCTATTGGCAAATACGTACCGCCAAGCGATTTAGCGTTTGGTATGATGTTGAGTTGTAATGTAATTTGGAGGATAGGTTCAATGACACCAGATGTTGATTGGCGACGGTAACCACTTAGCATCAGGTGACCCGTGTGTTCGTCACGATTAAATAACAAAAGTATGCTCATGACTTACCACATTTACAATCAGTAATTTACTACCATACATGCGCTGAGTGAGGCAGTCTTATAAATGGGAGGTTCCAGGTTCGATCTCCAGCAAGGAAAATTTGGGATATATCTCTGTTTTGGTCTGATGGGAGGCTTTAGCTGTGACTAGTTACCACCTTAACGACATATCCGTCCTCCACAAGCGACTTAGCGTAGCGGTACGCTGTTGCTCAGATTAGGAATATTAGGATAATTTAACCGCCACGTTCTTAGCTGGTTAGCCTGCTACCATCTTATACTGCATCATCACCTACAAACAGATTAAAGTCTGGTCTTAGGGCTAACCTGTAAGAGGAATGTGATCTATCTATTATCGCTATTCTAAACAATATACCTCAACGCGTCCAGGCTTTTTTTTCTGCTATGGTTTTATGTTTTTAGCATGAAGTAAAAAGTTTTTTATCTTCTTCAACAATTAGGGTTTCAAATGCAGAGATTTTTCCAATCTCAAGTAGATTAGTGCCACAATAAAAATTATTAGCCTTATTATGTAGTAGTTGTAAGATTAACAACCTTCGTGGCGCAGTGCGCGTGCTATTGCGATTATAAAGTTCCCGGATTTGATTCTGGTTACCACCCTACCAACAAAGACGTGTCGCCAAGCGTTTTAGCGTTCCGGCACAATGTCGCGTAGAACCAATTAAGAATATGGATTTACCATACCCCTAGCGGGCTAACCTGTAGCCCGTAACCATCTAAGACTGCATCATCACTTACCATCAGGTGAGATTGTCGTCAGGGGCTAACTTGTAGTAAGATAGACGAATTAATGTTTTAATTCACATTTATTATTACTTTGTACTATATTTGTTGAATTGTTCACCCTTTTTCAATTGCTACGGGCAGAACAGGTAGGCATGTCGGAGCTTTGAGAGCATCTTACTCGGCGGCCACTTACTGTCACATTCCTAACCCTCGGCCTGAACTTTATTGCGTTTTTAACGGTCTCGTACATCCATCCATTATGGAAAGGGCTGAACTGACTGGAGTCAGTTCACTTCTTGCAAAAAAAAAACTTTTTGGAGATCAATATACTAATCGTCTATACTAATAGTTAGTTCTATTTTTTACTGACTGCAATATCACCTGTTTAAATGAAAGATGAATGCGGGCTAACCTGTAATAGGTACAGCTTCTATATAGTAGTATATATATTTACTTAGCGGTGATAGCCTAGTGGTTAGGGCGTCAGCCTCCAAATCAGAGGTCGGCGGTTCGAATCCGGGCACGCACCTCTAACTTTTCGGAGTTATGTGCGTTTTAAGAAATTAAAATATCACTTGCTTCAACGGTGAAGGAAAACATCGTGAGGAAACCTGCACGCCTGAGAGGTCTCCATAATGTTCTCAAAGGCGTGTGAAGTCTGCCAATCCGCACTTGGCCAGCGTGGTAGACTATGGCCAAACCCTTCTCATATTGAGAGGAGACCCGTGCTCTGTAGTGAGCCGGTAATGGGTTGTACATGATGATGATGATGATATTTACTTCAAAACAGTAACCCTAATCGGTTTCTAAGTCACTTTATCGTTATTATCGTTGAGAAGTTCAGAACGTGTCATTAGCAGAACAATCGAAAACCGTTCAGCCGTTTCCAAGATTTGAACAGACGTAATGAAACTTGCTTACGAGTACATTCTACTAAAACATTGCATAAGTTTAATTTAAATGCACAGTACATTTCATATTTATGTTGTGCATGTGACGAGAACTTGGACTTGAACTTAAAGGTGGCCTGGAAGAGATCGCTTTTAGTGATAAGGTCGCCTTTTGCTTGATTTTTTTTTTCTTCTTCTTCTTTCTTTTGTAGGCAACAAAGTTGTATAAATAAATAAACTATAAATTTTGACGATCTTCGTGGCGCATTGCGTGCGCTGCCGCAATGTAAAGTTGGAGATGCTGGATTCGATTCCCGGATTCCAAGTCTCGTCTGGTGAGAGGCTCTGGCGTTGGCTAGCTACCAGCCTACCGATCATCCAGCCATCAGGAGAGATTGCTGTTAAGGGCTAATTTATGGTGTATTAAAAAAAATCTTCTTCATCAACCGATAGACGTCCACTGCTGGACATAGGTCTTTTGTAGGGAGTTCCAATGGCCACGGTCTTGAGCCGCATGTATCCAGCGGCTCCCTGCGACTCGTTTGATGTCGTCTGTCCACCTTGTTGGGGGTCGACCAACGCTACGTTTGCCGGTGCGGGGTCGCCATTCTAAAAAATCATCAAAGAAGAAATGCTAAGGTTCCAAATTTAAACGTTTTAGACAAAAATATGTAAAACTTCCTAAACTCGTGTAAAATTCTCGATTAAAAATTACGATATAGCCTCACTTGACATTTACAAATCAAAGCCATAATAATGTAATCGAAGTCTATACACTAACTTATTTACTAACTGCAATATCAGTGTAAATGAACAGTGCGTCAGTGCTGCCATCAGTAGAATACCACAAGACGTGTCCATGTAGATAGCACGTTTCCAAAAGTTTTTTTTAGATTACCCATATCGATTAATAGATATCAAACGAAATATGTTGATTAAGAATTGCGTAAGTGCGAATCGTAGAAGCTTGATTGGTTCCGTACTTACACTCGATTTAGGTAGGCAAAGGAGAATATGTTGATGAGTGCTAGGGGCTCAGCTGTACCAGCGCCGCTTCCAGAGGGAATGCGTAAAGGCATTCCCAGCGTTTAAAAAAAATGGCATAGGAATATTAAATATCCCAGTTTGGCCCACACCATACCATGATGATTTCATCTCTCTCTCCTTATTAGTTTTCATCATTATATATTTATTGTCTTGATTGGTATCATTACCATCATCGTCATCATGATCAACCCATTGCCGGCTCACTACAGAGCACGGGTCTCCTCTCGATATGAGAAGGATTTGGCACAGTACACCACGCTGTATTTTGATTGGCAGACTTCACGTCATTGGGAACATTATGGAGAACTCTCAGGTGTGCAGGTTTACTCACGATGTATTCCTTCACCGTTGAAGCAAGTGGTATTTTAGTTGCTTTAAAACGCACGTTGTGCCCGGGAGTGAACCCCCGACCTCTGATTAAGAGGTAGACGTCCTAACCACTAGGCTATTACAGCTTCTTCATTGGTATAATTTAATCTAATTGAGTCTGAGGCACAGGTTCTAGAAGTAAGTGAAACAGATTATTAATGTGCTCTCGCCGTTCTATAACTAAGTAAGACTACTAAGTTATCATTTTTGATCTTTATTTCTAGTATTCCATTATTTCAAGAAAGGAAGGAGTGCCAATTCTATGCATACTTTCAAGTTTTTCTTAAAAGCAATGTTTAAGATTTCAATGTTATCAGTTTACTGATCTATAAGAAAAAATAATACTAATTCTCATTTTAAAACGCAGATGAAAAATTTAACTTCCTTAGCGACCCCAGCCTGAAGCCTCACTGCATTGCCCCTTCCCCCTGACCATCCCCGATCACACTCATAACAACCCTTTTTTTACATCACGGGTTAATAACGAGGAACCCCAATATTTCATATCAATTAATATATTAATTTATATGAAATTTTCTTTATCAGTGAGTGTTGGTCACGCCGTGAGACGGACCACATGTATTTATAGGTAAGTCCTGAAATTGTCGACTTTTCCTTTATACCAAAGAACTCGGAATCACTCTCAACATATTCCAGGTACATATTAAAGATATTTCAAACTAAATATGGGATAATGATTTTCAGTGTGTATACATAGTATAAGTGAAATTATTTCTACATTTATTATATAATATTATATTAGATATATATAAACGCTTTATAGATGCCTGTAATAGGTTTACATGAATAGAGCTATTTCGAATTTTGAATTTTTGAAATTTACATTTTGTTTGAAAAAATAAGTCCACAGTTCACTTGTCCAGTAGAGCGTTTGTAACGTTTAACTTTATGTACTTTATTTTACGTTTTTAATGGACATCATCATCATATTGATCACCCCATTTCGGCTCACTACAGAGCACAGGTCTCCCCTCAATATGAGAAGGGTTTGGCCATTGTCTACCACGCTGGCCATGTGCGGATTGGCAGACTCCACACGCCTTTGAAAACATTATGGATAACTCTCAGGCGTGCAGATTTCCTCACGATGATTTCCTTTACCGTTGAAGCAAGTGATATTTTAGTTGCTTTATAATGCACATAACTCCAAGAATCAAGTAATATTTTAATTGCTTAAAACCGCACGTAACTCTAAAAAGTCATAGGTGCGTGCCCAGGTTCTTTAACACATTAATATTATACGAGTAAATGCGAAAGTTTTGTATGTTCGTGTGTGTGTGTATGTTTATGTTTGTTATTCTTTCACGCGAGAACTACTTCTGAAATTTAGAATAGAAAAGAATATACTCGGGATTAACACAGTAGCTTCTTTTATCTTAGTTTGTAGAACTATAAAGTCGCATTATAAAGTTGGAGGTCCTGGGTTAGTTCCTACCGACAAAGAAGTGTCGCCAAGCAATTTAGCGTACGATGTCGCAAAAACAAATAAGGAGTACGTGTTCACCATACTTCTAACAGGTTAACCCGCTACCATCTTAGACTGTTTCATCACTGACCATCAGGTACGATTGCCGTCAAGGGCTAAAACTTTAGTGTAAAAAAAACCTTGAGAAAATACAGGTTTCCCCAGGGATTGGCTATCGCTATAATTTACAATAGTATTCATGGTGCTTTCATACATGGACTTATTACGCAAGAAAATTTTATTTTATCGTTTTAGTAAAAAGATTTTTATTGTAAAATACATTGCTTCTATAAAACCCCCCTTTAGGAAGTCTAGGACTGGACTTGATATAATTGTAACATAAGCCGTTTATAAATATACTAGCTGTTTCCCGCGACTTCATCTGCGTATAATTGCTGATTTCCCTTGAGATGTGTGTGATCACGTGCGGCCAATGCCCTGCTTCAGAAAGTAAGCAACAGGCAAATCAAAGTCAAATTGCCTATTTTCGTGTCTCTAAATTAAAAAACATAGGACTTTCATACAAACTTTAAACCCCTATTTGACCCACTTCGGGGTAGATTTGGATGAAAAAAAAATTCTAGCCTTATACTAAGGACCTAAAAGAAACCTATTTTCCAAATTTCAAGCTTGTAGACTTCATAATAAAAAAATAAGCGAAAACTATCATCCTCTATTTTACCACCCTTAACAGCTAATATTGAAAAAAAAAAATAATGTACATGTTTTTTATTTATTATTATTAATCTTAATGCAAATTTTTGTCTCTCTAACTCTGAAAACAAAGAAAATTCATACAAACTTCCAACCCCCCTTTTACCCTCTTAGGGGTTTAATTTCCAAATATCCTTTCTTAGCTGACATCTCTTAACTATCAACTACCTACTTGCTAAATTATAGCTTTATACGTACAATCGTTTTTGAGATCTTGTGTTTAATCAGTATGCAAGTGACCTTTCGCTTTTATATATATAGATAACTGAACAGTCCGTGTATATCTTAGGAACTACTACTAGTTTAATCAGAAAAAAAATGCTTTAGGGCTCGAAATATCGTTTATTGAAATTTTTTTTAAAGACTTACTACCATTGCTACTATTATAACCCACTATTATTATTATTCTTTAACTCTCTACTTTAAATATTAAAATCCTTATAGTCACTCTCATATCATTATCTTGAAGTCACAAAGACTTCAAGATAATGATCTGAGAGTGGAAAAAAAGTTCAGAAATGCTATTTTATAAATTTTAAAATTATAGTATATCGCCGCAAAACAAAGTAGATGTAACAACTTTTGATCAATATCAGTAATGATAAAACTGTAAATTATGGCAAAAACTGTACTATCACTTCACTATCACTATCATAGGTTTAATCGGCTTGTGCCGACTTTTAAATTAAAGATTTTAATCCATATCTTTAGTCTTATTATGACGGCTTATACTAAATGATAACAAACTTTGTTAAAAGAGCGCCTAAATAATTGTAAAATCTATTTCTAGTTTATCATGAGCATGTTGTGTATGAAGCTGTGATAGCCAAGTGGTTAGGAGGTCAGGCTCCTAATCAGAGGTCGGGTGTTCGATCCCGGGCACGCACCTCTAACTTTTCGGAGCTATTTGCGTTTTTAAGCAATTAAAATATAACTTGCTTCAACGGTGAATGAAAACATCATGAGGAAACCTGAGAGTTCTCCATAATGTTCTCAAAGGCGTGTGAAGTCTGCCAATCCGCACATGGCCAGTGGTCCACTATGGCCAAACCTTTATCATATTGAGAGGAGACCCGTGCTTAGTAGTGAGCCGAGAATGGGTTGATCATGATGATGTTGTGTATAAAAAAACTCTTTTATAAGAGAGATTTGACCCAGGATTAGAGCATGACTCACCACGTTGGTGGAATCTAAAGATTATAATCATTGTGTGTAGTTTTAACTGCTACTTTATACCCAAAAAATAATTGACTTTGCCCAAAAATTTAGCCCTTACGGTATAGCTAAACGTGTGTCGTATTGCGACAGCTTATTACGACAGCGTCAAACTTGAGAAACTGTCGTATAGTGTCTTAGTATAACTTTGTGTGAATATTAAAAATTGCGCCACAGATAAAATTCTTTGACAGTAAATCATGATGATCTTTAGATAAATGTACTAAGAGTTAAGATCAGCAGTTTTTCCTTTCCGCAGATAAGGAAATTCCCCACTAGTCACAATGAATACCTAAAGATAATATTGATAATAGAATGTGAATCCACTCGACACACTGTTTAAACATTATTTTTCATGTTAAACTAGCTGCACCCCGCGGTTTCAACCGCGTAGTGCCCGTTTACGTGGGAATGCGGAGATAAAATATTGGATACGTTAGGCGTATGTACTGTAGCTGTGATAGCCTAGTGGTTAGGAAGCCTAGCTCCTAATTAGAGGTCGGGGATTAGAAACCGGGCACGCACCTCTAACTTTTCGGAGTTTTGTGAGTTTTTAAGCAATTAAAATATCACTTACTTTAACGGTGAAGGAAAAACATCGTGAGGAAACCTGCATGCCTGAGAGTTATCCATAACGTCCTCAAAGGCGTGTGAAGTCTGCCAATCCGCACAAGGCCAGCGCGGTGGACTATGGCCAAACATTGAAATGAATTTTTATTTATTTATTTATTGGAATAAAATACATAAATAACCTTGTTTACTGCATTAGTAAAAACTGAGTTGCAGTTAACAGGCCCTCATTTCCGAGACACATTATTTTATACAAAACAAAGGTTACAACGGTTAGTGCCTAATACAAACTTAAAAACTTATCATGCAATTAATTAATTAGTGTGTGTATGTATATGTGTTTGTGTGTGTCTGTGTGTGGCTGTGTGTGTGGCTGTGAAAAAGACATATGCTTACTCGGTTCCTCTAGTTTTATAATGTAACCGTTTAGTTGCAGACTAGCACCGAGGATCAACCTTATTTATTGTTATATAAACTGTATTTTCTTTTTATATTTATAAATAAAAAAATATCTATTATGCTTATGTAAATAATGAAATGATGGTGAACGTTTATTACTAGAACAGATCACGGTTCTTTTATTTATTCGGCTCCAAGTCTGCAATCTCACTTGTTTGTAAGCTATGATGAAGTTTAAGATGCTAACTGGCTAACCTATATGGCCACACATATCGATCGAGTAGTAACTAGCCATGGCCGAAGCCAAGACCAGATCAGCAAAAATTTAGAAACACTTAAATCCCAAATTGCTTTCGCCTGGGATCGAACTCGGAACCATCCTCTTAAAAGACCAATTCGCTCACCACTGTTGGTGCAGTGAGGAGATCGTCAAATTGATTATTTCACTTGTTCTACTTCTGATTCTTCATCGTTGTTGAACATATCAAGCTGCTCAAATGCAAGTAGGCGGGTATTACTCAATATGATATGTTAGTTTTAATATCTCCACGTAAACATGCCTAAGCATTATTTCCAAAGCAATCATCATGATCAACCCATTACCGACTCACTACAGAGCGCGGGTCTCCTCTCAATATGAGAAGGGTTTGGCCATAGTCCACCACGCTGGCCATGTGCGGATTGGCAGACTTCACACGGCTTTGAGAACATTATGGAGAACTCTCAGGTTTCCTCACGATGTTTTCATTCACCGTTGAAGCAAGTGATATTTTAATTGTTTAAAAACGCACATAACTCCAAAAAGTTAGAGGTGCGTGCCTGGATTCGAACCGCCGACCTCTGATTAGGAGACTGACGCATTAACCACTGGGCTATCACCGCTTCAAAAGCAATAGAGCGCTAATTTAATAACTCCCCAATCAATTTTTTGACGGCCCTTTGCCTTTGATCCAACACCTAATTCGTTATTCAACTATTTAATGCCTTATACAGGTAGCCTACAAAATGTGACCTTTATATATTTAATGTAGCAATCAATCGCTGATAGCATTATCGACATAGTAATCTGCTTTACATCAGTATGTATTAAAATGTTTTTATATGTTTTGAACATCCAAAATATGATTCATAAATAATAATATTAAGCTGTGAATATATCATATCGGTTTCCGTGAATAAATCCTCCTTTACAGAGAACATTAAGCCGTCGGTCTTACATGTGTACATGTATATCGTCCATGTCCACCAGCCTGCATTAGAATAGCGTGGTGGGTCTACACTCTAAACTTCTATGACAGAGGACTTATGCTCAATACCGAAAAAGTATTCTATTATCTTTATAAACTACATTTGCTACAAAACAATATACTAGACAATCGACTTATATCTACAAGAAGGTAAACAGTTTATTAAATATACACTCACTTAATACTAACCAGCTTAAAAAGACTCTGAGTGGCTTGGAAAACTAACATATGAAGACACTGAGGCATTACTCGAAGCAAACAAGTAAAATTCCAATCGCAATACAAACACTCCCTCACACACACACACACACACACACACACACACACACACACACACACACACACACACACACACACAAACACAAACACAAACACACACACTCTCTCCCGGTTATTGTTTTGATTTTATATATATAAGAATATATGCACATATAATATATATTATATACATTTTACGGGACACCCTGGCACAAGTAAAATTAAATTACTTAAAAGGATGTCCCAACAACGGATAAATGTTATATGTAAAACGTATTTTTTGAATAAAAATTTTTTAATTTTTTTTTTTTACTGGGTGAAAATATTTTTGAATTAGGATATATTATGAATACTAAATCCATATTGTTAGGTACTGCTAAATTTTCATTTAATTCACCAGTCGAGGTGTCTGTATGTCTGTAATCAACTCATGCTAGCTTTCCGCTCCGGTTTTGAATGTTTTGTTAATTCGGAAGATGCTTTATTATTATGATGATGTAGTTTATAAAATGATGGTACTTTTTATGATTATATTATTATTATTTATTGTTATGATGGTACTTTATAAAATGACGCAATCTCATCGACTATGGACTCGTTTTATTAAGACTTTTTTAAGAGGTGATTTTAAGTTTCTTTAATTTCTTACAGATATGTTTTCCCTTATACTGCTCTCTCTGTTGGGGTCCGGTCTCGCATACAGCGTGCCTCCGATCTCAGAGTATGCAACGGCTGTAGCTGACGAAGCTTACGTACTCCCAGGGACATCCTTTCCCACTTTCTACGACGTCCGACTTTTCCTAGACCCCGGGAACCATGAGTACTTCACGGGCGATGTCACTATACGGTTATTCCCGTCCGTGAACACCAGCACGATTGTCTTGCACGCTATGGCTATGAATATTACCAAGATAGGTCTGTTCGACACAATGGATGAAAATGTCGACATTCTGGAAAGTATCAATCTGGCAGTGGATGACACTCATTTCTTGACGGTAACTTCCAAGGTCCAGTTGCACATCATGCGACCATACAACTTGAAGATAGAGTACAGGGGCGCATACGCGACAAATATGTTCGGTATATACGTATCGACTTACGAACGCCCCAATATTGGGACCGTGTGAGTATCTCTATATATTTTAAACGTAAGCTAGTAGAAATCTACTATTACCTAAAAGATTATATATATGATAAAAAAAAGCTTAGTCATGAATTAATGTTGCAACAAAATTGCTCTTAAATTGATTTATGTGACAATGTGAGATGGTTATAACAAAAAGAATAGTTAACCGGACAAATATTATATGGGCTTCTTTTTAGATTAGTTGCGTTTTAAATACTCGTAACTTTAATTTTAAGATAAAGAATATTATGTAGTTATCACCATCAACTTACTATGTAAATTATTGGCGCATCAAAAGTGCCTTTTAAGGGATTATATGATTAAAGTTTTAAATATAATTTCTTAAGGGTTATTTGTCTGTACAAATATTTAATACCGTGATACTGTAAAAGAAGTTGTTTCTTACTTTATGATGCTTATGCTTTTATACGTTAGCTCCAAAAGCAAAGCTTCCGATCGCACCATGGTTTATGTATAACCATATACAAATACATCTAGGTGTGTGTTTGTGTGTGTGGTGATATATTCTTCATATTATCACCACACTGTCACTTAAACTGAGTGTGTCTATGAAGGTGGAGACATTTGACCATTCACATGCTCATGATGAGGGGAATTTTGATGCTTTCAGTAACCTTATAACGTCCCAGCTGCAGCCGACGTTCGCTCGACGCGCCTTCCCGTGCTACGATGAGCCTCGATACAAGGCAGTATTCAGAACAACCATTTACGCCCCCGCCAAGTACACGACCGTGAGATACAATATGCCGTTAAGAACCGAACTATTGAAGTAAGTACTCCACATAAAATATCTATAAACCATGACAATTTTTAACCGCCAAAAAGTAGATGTCCCGAATGAGCTGGACATTTATTTCATGAATGAATGAGACGTCTAATATTTTTTTATGTTATCAACTTTCTCAAAATAAGAAGAAAACATTGTTAAATAATTGCAAAATGATGATGGAAAAGACCAAAACTGACGAGTTTCTTGCCTTTTTTTGGAAAGGAATCTGCCTTTACAACCAGAGGTAGCGTCATTATGATCACACAAACATGGCGTCGAAAAATGGTTTTAATATAAGTAATAAATAAGCATCATCATCATTATCATTATCATCAACAATGTGCGGATTGACTTCACACGCCTTTGAGAACATTATAGAGAACTCTCAGACGTGCAGGTTTCCTCGCGATGTTTTCCTTCACCGTTGAAGCAAGTGATATTTTATTTGATTAAAAACCCACTTAACTCCGATAACTTAGACCTCTGATTAGGAGGCGAATGTCCTAACCATTAGGCTATCACAGCTGTCTAATAATAATTACTGAAGTATAATTCTAGCATAACATGTGTATGTAGGTGTAAGTAATTTTTTGAGAAAGTAGTAGGCTAAAAATACTATATTTTATTGCCAATTTAGCCATTGTGTTGATTTTAACGTCAAAAACCTAGGATGTTACGATTGGCGTTTATTGTTACTTGTAAATTGAGAGACGTTTCATTCCACGGTTGCACAATTTTTTCTCTGTCCCTTTTATATAGTATATGTAGATATGTATATCCCTTTTATGTACATTTAGGTATAAAGTCACTAGTTGAACTTTATACTTAAATCTTTGAGGTTCAATGGGGTAATGGATATAACAATAGAATGCGGGTTTAGTAGAGATTGTGGTTACAACGGGGCTGCGGTAATACGGATACTCGAGTTGAATCTTCAGTTTATCTGCAGATTTAAATAAAGACACTGTCTCCCGTAACACGGTTTTAACTATCGCAGGTGACAGGCTTTCATGCTAATGAAATGTAAATTATGCTTTTCATAAATAAAGATTTCTACCTGTAACTCCCGTGTGCAAAATAAATACAAATAAAATCCATAAGAGATAAATAAACTTTATCGTCATCATCATGATCAACCCATTACCGGCTCACTACAGAGCGCGGGTCTCCTCTCAATATGAGAAGGGTTTGGCCATAGTCCACCACGCTGGCCATGTGCGGATTGGCAGACTTCACACGCCTTTGAGAACATTATGGAGAACTCTCAGGCGTGCAGATTTCCTCACGATGTTTTCCTTCACCGTTGAAGCAAGTGATATTTTAATTGTTTAAAACGCACATAACTCCGAAAAGTTAGAGGTGCGTGCCCGGATTCGAACCGCCGACCTCTGATTAGGAGGCTGACGCCCTAACCACTGGGCTATCACCGCTTAAAAGAACTTAAATAGATAAAAATAAATAAACCTACATACACATTACATAAATACATATTTGCACCGGGCGGAGGATTACGCCCCGGCAGGGGAGACCAAACGGCCGGGAGTCAGGGCGACAGGTTGAGAAACCGGTTATTATTATTTCGTTGTTTACGTAGTAATACGTACGTAGTTTACTTGCTTGAATATAATCTATTAGATAATAATGTTTTTTACAATCATGCTTCCATATTGAAAGTACGAATAACTTTTCAGACCAGAAGAACCGAATTTCGTAAAATACGAGTTTCAAGACACCCTAATACAGTCCACGTATCTCTTGGCCTACCTGGTCTCAGACTTCGACTTCGTGACCAACGAACCACTGGTATCAACTAGCATCTTTCCCAAGCCCTTCAGGGTTTACTCCAGGCCGGAGACACGGAACACGGCAGCGTTTGCGCTTGATTACGGACAGAAGAACATGATGGCGTTACAGGCTTACACCAAGTTCGATTATGCTCTGCCCAAGTTCGACAAAGCTGCTGTGCCAGATTTCGCTGCTGGTGCTATGGAGAACTGGGGGCTTGTAATTTACAGGTACGTAACAAGTTACAAAAAAGATTTTGTTTTCAATTAAAATTTAATGGTAATACTGATGTTCTAGCTTTTGTTAATTCTATTACAATTCACTGTCTGAAATTTCACCACTACGCACTAGAAAAAAAAATGGAAATAACATATTTAATGATAGATAAATTCAAATTCAAATAGTCCCTTAAAAGGCACTTTTGACGCGTCAATAATTTACATAGTAGTGATTTAATGGTGATAACTACATTCGTAAACTTAAAACTAAAGCTATGAGGGTTCCAAACGCGCCTCAGTCTAAGAAGAAGCCCACAACAAACTTATCCGGGATAAGATAAGATAAAATTGTGGGATATTTTTGCTCCGATAAACTTTTAAGTTTTATATTTGCATATACTCAAGAAAAAAACTAAAAATTTGGTAATGAAGCAATCTAAAAATTTAAACTCTTGGATCGCAAGTCAACTATCCAAAAAGCAATCCATTCCTGGTTCTGTTGATCAGCCGGTATAATACGGGTAACTGTGTTCATTTACGCGATAATTCACTCACAGGTGAATCTTTTCGTCTTAAAGATTCTTCTTTGACGACCTCCGTGGCGCAGCGCGCGCCCTGTTGCATTATAAAGTTGGAGGTCCTGGGTTCGATTCCCGGTTCGAGTCTGGTCTGGTGGGAGGCTCCGGCCGTGGCTAGTTACCACCCTACCGACAAAGACGTGTCGCCAAGCGATTTAGCGTTCCGGCACGATGTCGCGTAGAAACCAATTAGGAGTATGGGTTTTCCATACCCCTAACAGGTTAGCCCGCTACCATCTTAGACTGCATGATCACTTACCATCAGGTGAGATTGTAGTCAAGGGCTAACTTGTAGTGGGTAAAAAAAAAAAAAATCTAATTCACTCTGTTATTTACGTTAAAAAACAAAAACTAGCGTAACAAATGGATGCCGGAAGGGTATTTGATGTATGTTCTATGGGTTTAGGAAATATTATTAGCCTAGGAATAACAACTAAACACTCGTAGTTATGCAGGCCTTAACTTAGGCTTGGAATATCAACTAAACAGTTATGCTTACCTTAGCGAAGCTTCGAGGTTAGATATTACTAAGCCGTTCTAGACACTATGACCTAGTTTCTATATTCCATATTATTCTATTTCTTATAAGATCTAGAAATTATATGAAATATATTCTCACAAATGAAAACGTTATGAAGACAAGCCCGCTTTAAATAAAAAGTAAGAGTGAAAAACAGAGTTATAACATTACTGTCAAAAATGATAAATTCCCAAATCGACTTGTTGAAATATTTGAGAATTTTAGTACTAAATTTCATCGCACAAAAGTTCATCATTAGGTTGGAAGTAGGGGGTTCGATTCTTGGCACGAGTCTGGTCTGGTGGCCCTATTATCCTACCAACAAAGACGTGTTGCCAAGCGATTTAGCGTTCCGGCACGATGTCGCTTAGCAACCGATTAGTTGAGTGGGTTAGCATACTTATAACATCCCGTTACTATATTAGACTGCGTCATCACTTACCATCAGGAGAGATTGCCATCAAAGGCTAACTTGTATATAGTACGAGTATACATATATTATGCATGTGTAGTTTTATCTTTTTAATAATTTTCACATTTAATTTCACGGCCTTTCTTCTCGTTTTTTACACTCATAGACTACGGCGGTAAAAAATGGTTGAACATTAAGTTCACCCGTTGAATGCCTGTTTATGGACGTGCAATAAAGAGACAAACCTGCTGTAATACGCGCTTTTAAATCATACGTCTTTCTTTTGCCCTATTCACGTTTGGTTGAGTTTGTGCTTTTGATGCCTATAGACCTTTTAAATGATTTGGATGCCTTACTTTAATATGATATGGTAGTAACAAAAAGAAAATTTACCTAAGTTTGTGAGTTTAGGACTTTTAGGGGTTTAAGAGTTTTAATTTTTGGGGCGCGTTTTGAACCTTCATAGCTTTAGTTTTAATTTTACGAATATAGTTATCACCATGAAATAACTACTATGTAAATTATTGACGCATCAAAAGTGCCTTTTTAAGGACTATTTGAATAAAGATTATTTTGAATTTGAATTTAATGTTATATGGTTAAAACAAAAATTAAATTTATCTGGCTAAGTTTATTGTAGGCTTCTTCTTGGAACATAGCGCGTTTGGAACCCTCATAGCTATAGTTTTAAGTTAACGAATGTAGTTATCAACTCACTACTATGTAAGTTATTGACGCAGTGTCCATACAAATTCGACATAATAGTAATTACTTGTATGCAGTATGATTTCGTGCAAACAATATTATTTGTATATATTTTTCATGTTCTTGATCTATGTATATATATGTATAGTTGTTTATATACTTTTATATTTATATTATATACATACCATCACCACCAACTGCTCTACAAAAATGTGTCTGATTATTTGCCTGAAAGAGATCGCTGTATTTTTTAATTCTTTATCTACATTTGTATGGTGTGAGTAAAGGAGTTTTCATTCATTCAATAAACACCTCGACCTCGGCGACCCCCGTGGTGCAGCGCGCGCGCTGTTGGATTATAAACTTGGAGGTACTGGGTTCGATTCCCGGCTCGAGTCTGGTCTGGTGGGAGACTTCGGCCGTGGCTAGTTACCACCCTACCGACAAAGACGTGTCGCCAAGCGATTTAGCGTTCCGGCACGATGCGCATAGAAACCAATTAGGAGTGTGGGTTTACCATACCCCTAACAGGTTAGCCCGCTACCATCTTAGACTGCATCATCACTTACCATCAGGTGGGATTGCCGTCAAGGGCTAACTTGTAGTGGATAAAAAAAAAACAGACGTTTTACTCCTGTCGTCTGAATATGCTCTAATTATAATTAATTGTATCAAATATAAACAATCAACGCACAATGAAGCAAAACGAGGCTCGAAATTCTAAAGGACATAATTTATAAGCCGTCTTTGATACAAAGGCTAATAGAGATTAAAATCTTTGATTCTGTTGATGAACCGTCCCAGCAATCAGCCGTGTATTCTTATCGTTGTGCGTTGATCAGCTTAATCGAAACATTAAGTAGCATTTATCTCCAAATAATCGAAATCGTATAAGCTGTGATAGCCTAGTGGTTAGGACGTCAGCCTCCAAAGCACAGGTCGAAGGTTCGAACCCGGGCACGCACCTATAACTTTTCGGATTAATGTGCGTTTTTAAGCGATTAAAATATCACTTGCTTCAACGGTGAAGGAAAACATCGTGAGTAAACCTGCACGCCTGAGAGTTCTCCATAATGTTCTCAAGGGCGTGTGAAGTCTGCCAATCCACACATGGCCAGCGTGGTGGACTATGGCCAAACCCTTCTCATATACAGAGGAGACCCGTGCTCTGTAGTGAGCCGGTAATGGGTTGTTCATGATGAATCGAAAAAGGTCACTGTTATTACGTTTATTATTTAATAATTTATGTATACTTCGTCCGCGTAGATTAGGGGTTTTTAAACACTCTTATGGAAAAATACACCAATTCGAAGAAGTTTGCTATGGCAAGCTGAAGATATAGTTATAGTTCATCGGCGAAATTTCTTTTTTCATAAATCCCGCGGGAAATGTAAAGGGATAAACAGTATCCTATGTTCGTCGCCTGGGTCTAAGCTACCTCTCCACCGATTTCCAGTCAAATCGGTTCTGCCGTTCTTGAGTTATAAAATATAGTGTAACTAACACGACTTTCTTTTATATATATATGGATATATTTTATACATAAATGATTAAATAAACACGCGAAAAAACTTCTTTCTCTAGTTTATATCTTAAACAACGCGAGCAAAAGCTGTTATGTAGTATAATACATTATCAATATATTTCTCCTTGAACATATTCACGTATTTCATTTTAAATTTTTATGATATACTTTCACCTTTATTTTGTATTGTGCAATGAAATTTTCACATACAAACATAATATAATAGGTTGATCATGATGATCTTTGGTTATGTATCTAATCTGATTATTCAATCTCAGCCCTAATTAATGCTTGGCAAAGTTTATAATGTAACAAAAGAATGCTATAACAGTGTAAGTTACATTGAATAAGTTCCCGGAAGGTTCTTTGTGAGAATATTTTATGTTATAACCGCGGGAGCCGTGCGCGCGTGGCACAAAGCTACTGACTCCTTCATTATAACCGTAAAAGTTACCTCCCTTGAGTTTAATTCTTTCAACCCTACTTGTTCGTGTCTCATCTCTCATATCTAGCGATTTATTAATATGGCTGCCTTTATTTTTAAAACACACAAACTACAATCTAAGTTTTTATTAAAACTGAAATAGAAATGGGTAAAAAATATCCAAAAACTGCACCGATTTTTTTTAATTTTGCCACACCAGTAGGTCGCATCTCAAAGACAGTAGGTACATTTTGAAAACTCTGTTTTTGCAATATTAAAAAAAAACTGTGGTACTTATTTAAGGCATAACATGTTGATTTATCTATTATACATGTTTATATGATTTTGCACGTAGATATCATAGCTATAGCAACAATTGTCTTTATTGGCTGAACACGGCGTGTTTACTATTTTGACTCGTTTATCTTTTCAGTATTTGTGTCATGACTCATTTTCTCACATTTTTTTATATACTAAAAGTTAGCCCTTGACGGTTATCTTACCTGGTGTTAAGTGATGATGCAGTCTGGGATGGTAGCGGGCTAACCTGTTAGGGGCATGGTAAACCCACACTCCTAATTGGTTTCTACGCGACATCGCGCCGGAACGCTAAATCGTTTAGCGACACGTCTTTGTCGGCAGGGTGGTAACTAGTCGCGGCCGAAGCCTCCCACCCGATACAGCTTGACTCCCAAATACATTAACTTGGATTTAAGACCTTATTATAGTGTTTGTAGAGTTTACTGTGCTTTTGGTTCACTCTCATTTTGCATTACATTTTACATGCCAGGAACTTCAGAATACCAGATTAAAAGACTCTTAAATGAAATTCCAGTATTTTTATCTACAGTATACATAATAACGGTAATATATTGTTCTCATTACGGCCGTTCTGACGCCATATTTTGTCTCGTGAATGAGGCACGTGGCTCAAGGGACTCATTTACTCGCGTCACAAAAGGCGTGACTTTTTCATTATGGCCGCAACCCCACTCGAGATTAATTCAGAGAGTGAGCGTTAGTTCCAATTGCCCCCATTTAATGAGATGTTTCGGGTGCAATGTGTCTATCCTATAAACGCTGTTCATTTCAACGACGAGTTTGCTACGACTTCGATAGGACGATCAACTGCGACACACTTGAAATGTTCTTGAAATAAATAAACAAGGATTTTCCGACTTATGAACATTTTACTGAAAGTATAATCTTCTTCTTCTTTGTATTTACACTCTTGACAGATTGGTCGTGGTCATCATGAAGCAATGTCTTTGATGACAGATGTTTTACGCCTCTCGAGCATCCGCCACTTTTCTCGGCTGGCCGAAAACCTGGTGCACTCGTGCAAAGGACCGTCCATAGCAGACTTTATCTGATCAGTCCATCGCATGGGTGACCTTCCTCGACCTCTAGTGCCCTCCGCCTTGCCCTACACGACAAGACGCTCTATGGAGTTATTCTCACGCCGGGCGACGTGTCCGAAGAATTTTAAGATGCAACTCTGTACTAACGCCAAAAGACGTTTAATAATAATACTGAAAAATAGTATCCACCATTTAGAGGTAATCGTAGCCAGGTGCCTAGAACAGTTGTTTTGCTTAATTTAGGCTTTTAGATTATTACGTGGCATCGTACCGGACCGAAAACTCAAGTATCAGACCATAACGCTCTCGTTATGGTCTGATACTTGAGTTTTCTGGAGTTCCAGGACACATTTATCAAAGCATCATTACTTCGGAGGAGTCGTCGAAGCTTCTTGAATCAATCAGTAATCTTTTCTTTTCTTTTTCTACCTTACAGAGAAGTAGCGCTATTGGTCCAAGATGGAGTCACAACGACAGCCACAAAGCAAAACGTCGGTCGTATCATCTGTCACGAGAACCTCCACATGTGGTTCGGCAATGAAGTGAGCCCCGTGTCTTGGACCTACACCTGGCTGAACGAGGGTTTCGCCAACTTCTTCGAGAACTACGGCACTGATCTGGTAAGCTATTTTCTACGTCTTAGCATTGGCATCTTTACTCTCAGCCTAGTTTTTAAAATATGAGGGTGTGGCTGACCAATGTTACGATCTTGATAAAATTGGGCACTGGGATAGCTTGCATCCTGTAGACAGGATATAGCGTATTTCTTATCCCTCAAAAGCGTTCTCGCGAAATTTGATAGAAACAAAAAGTCTAGGTGACTTTTTGTTCACTGTCTACAAGCTGATCTTGATGAAATCACACTTTAATTATTAAGGCAACATCTAAGTTTGTATGTGTGTGTTTGTTCTGTTTTACGCCGAAACACAAAAATTTTCACCGTCAATCAATTTTATAATGGACATAATGACATTTATGTTCTATTCAGAGTTTATCGTGCAAAAATAGCAGTTAAAAACGATTATTAAATATTACTTAGGTCAGTCAGAAAAATTTTACAAACAAAATACTACAGGGGGGAAAATAGGACGAGTCTCTACTCTTTCTGTAAAACAATATATTGGTCTTGTTACTGCGAGGGTTTGAATCTCTATTGATTTGAGGCAAACAATACTAAATATTTATGAAATAATCCTAAAACTCTTATTCATTATTCACAAAGAAATATCCTGAATCTTAATATCTGTATCTTAATACTGTAACTGTTTTACAATTCAAATAACAAAAAAAAAACGGCCAAGTGTGAGTCGAGTCACGCACAGTGAAGGATGTTATTTTGCTTTCGCAAGAATAATTTATTATTTGGTCAACTAAATAACTCTTTAATTTATAAGTCATACTTGTGATTGTTTAGCAGGCAAAGAGTGGAGTACCCCCCTTCTTGACGTTAACAAAAATCTGCAATTTAAAACTTAATATTTCAATCAATTAATCATAAATTTTATTCAAAGGCATTTAGGCTTTATTGATTCGTCAATTACATGTAGTGAGGTGGTAACGGTGATAACTGCATTCGTAAACTTAAAAACTAAAACTATGAGGGTTCTTATCCCCAAAATGATCCTATTATCATATTTTAAAAGGTCTATCTAGCCTTAACCCACTCGAGGAAAATTAAATATCCTTATTTTATATGTAAGGGTAAAAAATACATAATTATAGCGCATTGGCGGCGTATTTTAATATATCATCATCATCATGATCAACCCTTTACCGGCTCACTACAGAGCACGGGTCTCCTCTCAATATGAGCAGGGTTTGGCCACCACGCTGGCCATGTGCGGATTGGCAGACTTCACACGTCTTTGAGAACATCAGGAGAACTCTCTGGCGTGCAGGTTTCCTCACGATGTTTTCCTTCACCGTTCCAGCAAGTGATATATATATTTTTTTTAACATAAACATAACTCCGAAAAGTTAGAGGTGTTAGATTGGAACCGCCGACCTCTGATTAGGAGGCTGACGCCCTAACTACTAGGCTATCACCGCTTATATTATACAAATACCATATTCCAGCTTTTCAGTACATACAGTACAGTATAGTCTCTCATCTAAACCGTTGATTGATACACGTGCAGAAAGATAAGGCGAAACTATAAGGACTTTTTGTTGACAGCGGATCCTTAAAATGTCGAAATTTTATGCATAAATGTTTATATCTCCAGATTGCGGGATTCATGCTGAGGACAGAATACCTTAACTTATGATTCCTTTTTATTTTTCAATTTACTCTGCCCTTAATAATATTATAACAGTTGCGCTTATCTGCGACAAATCTATACGGTACTTGAACTGAGCCATTCTGCGTTGTCAAGTCAACTCCTTCTGAAGATGCGCCGGCATCAGAACGAACACACAGCGTATTCTGGAAAATCTATGTGGCATTGTATATAAATATTAACTAATAAATGTGCGCGACTTCTTTAAGTTTTATACAAATTTCAAACACTTCTTTTGTTCTTTTGGGGGAAGAATTTTCAATAATCCTTTCTTTTTTTTTTTATTCACCACAAGTTAGCCCTTGACTGCATCTCACCTGATGGTAAGTGATGATGCAGCCTAAGATGGTAGCGGGCTAACCTGTTAGGGGTATGGTAAACTCATACCCCTAATTGGTTTCTACACGACATCGTGCCGGAACGCTAAATCGCTTGGCGACATGTCTTTGTCGGTAGGGTGGTAACTAGCCACGGCCGAAGCCTCCCACCAGACCAGACTCGAGAGCCGGGAATCGAACCCAGGACCTCCAACTTTTTAAAATGCAACAGCGCACGCGCTGCGCCACGGAGGTCGTCAAAAAAGCGAACAACTTTGTCATGACATCTAACATTAAGCCAAAATAAAGCCCAATGTTTGTTAAGTTGGAGTTGTGCGTTGATAAATATGGCAATTGGTTAAACATCAGCATTAATTTCTGTATCTGCATTTTCATTCTATTATGTTCTAGTTAAAAATCAAATAAATAATCTTAATAGTATTGTCATTAATTCTAGGTCCTTCCGGAATGGCGTATGATGGACCAGTACGTTCTCCTTCTTCAAAACGTCCTGCAGAACGACGCTGTCCTCACCATAAACCCTATGACCCACCCGGTGTTCACCCCCTCCCAAATCATCAGTACCTTTAATGCCGTCGCATACCAAAAATGTAAGTAGCTTTAGCTTATTTTCCTTTATATTTTAATACTACTTAATGTTTACAGAAGTCCGTAGTAAGCATAAAGTTATTGAGCAGATTTACTACAACAATCTATGTTGGATAAGAAAGGCCGGTACAGAACTAATAATATATTGTCGAATTTGCGACGAAACATTCATCACCATCACCACCACCAACATCATCATCACCATCATCATCATCACCATCATCACCATCATCATCAATTTCATCATCATCACCATCATTATTATCCTTAAGTGTATCTAATAGTTACCGCGATCGACGACTTTACTTGTTCGGAAATAGCCATTTTTATAATCCGGACTGCTACTGAGTTTTTAAGATAAAAACTTTTGCAATAATGGACTCAAGGGCATGAATATAATTTTTTGGAATAAATAATGCATTATTGCAGATACGAGAACATAATACTTCAAACAACAATTTGCCCTAGCTTTCCATATTATCTGACTTACTAACCACAATATGTGAAGCAGTTTTAATATTACTTGGATGTTTTAATTTAGTTATTTTAAGATTGATCGATGAATACATAAAAGTCAATGTTTGTATTATGAGACTCCTTCTTGGTTTCTCGACTAAACTAATCTATATGTACCTAAATGTTTAACTGGTATCTACAGCTAGTTGATCTATAACTTTGCCTGTTCGTTTATCAACGCCTACAGATCTTTTACTGTAGGAAATATATATCATTCAAATTCAAGATCTAACCCATCAAGATAAGACTCAAATACGTATGTCCCTGCATTCAAGTATTTTAGATAAGATACAGTATCAAAAATTGCGTTGTGAAGAATGCGATAGAAAACTTTTGATAGCGTGATAAAATATGTGATAAAACAAATTTTTAGGAGATCATTGAATCTAGGTTATTTGAATCAATCATGAAACAACACAATAGCTGTTTTAATGATGATTAGTAAAGGAAACCTGCCTTTACTTGCATGCCTGAGAGTTCTCCATAATTATCTCAAACACGTCACCAAACTTGGTCAGCATGAAGAACTATGACTAAAACAATTCTCATGCTGAGAGTAGGTTTTAACACCTCTGGAGTCTCTATTGCGCTGCAAAAATGATTTCATTTGAGTTTTTTTTTCTTAAACATCATCCAAACCAACGCCACCTATAACTTTAATGTAGGTTTTTTTAATTACCTTTTATTTTTTTTACGCGTAGAAACCAATTAGGAGTATGGGTTAATTATACCCCTAACAGGTTAGCCCGCTACCATCTTAAGACTGCTCAAAAAAAAAATATCATCATACAATAATTCGTATGATGATATTTTTTTGATCCACTATGTGGATAAAAAAAAATAACATATACGGATAAGAAGGTAATCCGATGATGGTTCCCCTTTGCTAGTTTGAAGTTGGGAAACGTGAAATCAACCATCTTTTCGAGAGATTGTTCCAGTAGTCGTCTTTTTGTTTTTGAACTTTGTCTAGTACAAGTGTAAAATGACAACGATTTGTTCTCTTTTGCAGCCGGTTCCGTCATCCGGATGATGCAACACTTCCTCACGCCTGAGGTGTTCCAGCAAGGTCTCGTCTACTATTTAGCGAATAAGTACGCCTTTCTCACATCTTATAACCTACTTTAACGCTTAGTGCTGTAGTCTACATCGCGTAAAAAAATGTTTGGTTTCCACGATACAGCTGATTTACACGATACAGCCAAGGGATTTTAGAATTCCATGATTGGTCAAGATATGATAATTACTCTTTGGTGGATACTAATCCACCGCTGGCGGGGTAGATTGTGGAAATACGTTTTAAACCTTTTAGATAACTTCTTATGAATATTACACTTTAACACAAGCCGCATAAGGTTTTAGTCTAACCACGCGGCTCCAATGAGCTTTGACGGACAAACAATCAATCATAAACTTTATTCAAATAATCCTTTGAAAGGCACTTTTGACAAATCAATAATTTACATAACAGTGAGGTGATAACAGCATTCGTAAACTTAAAACTAAAGCTGTGAGGGTTCCAAACGCGCCCTGGTCCAAGAAGAATCCCACAACAAACTTAGCCAGTTATAGTTTATTTTTGTTATAACCATCTCAAATGCCACTTAAAATTATTTAAGAGCTATCTTACACGATAATTATTACTGTCACATGTGATAATATCTTAACGTGACAAAGCCAATTTTCTATCTCCCGTTTATTACCAATAATTTTTGACCCGAATCCTTTCGAATCGAATGGATGGACATTGTTTCGTACAAACCTAACTAGGTATCTAAAAATATCAACAATGTTTACTCATTTTAAAAGTTTAAGTTTCGTCATATTTTTATCTTCTCTTTATACTCGGAGTATCGTGTAGCGTCTTTAATATGAGTGCCGTCTGGAATCTTTTAGAAAGAACATAAGTTTTTCACGACCGCAAAAAAATAAAAGACGGGGAAATATTATATAGGCGTTGCGCAAACGGGAGACTTTATTAATAACTGGGCTGACAAGAATTCAGAGTCACACATAATCGTATGTTATTAATAAATAATACTGATAATTAACTAGGTACTTCTTGATTCCAAACCTAAACCGCGTGGATTCTTCATCTTCATTCAAAACTTATCCTCTATGTAAAGCGATGTATTTAGAGCGAACTGTGATAGTTTTTGCAATGCTCATTAATTATAGAAGAGTCATCATCATCATCATGAATAACCCATTACCGGCTCACTACAGAACACGAGTGTCCTCTCAATATGAGAAGGGTTTGGCCATAGCCCACCACGCTGGCCATGTGCGCATTGGCAGACTTCACGCGCTTTTAGAAGAGTATGGAGAACTACCTGGAATGCAGGTTTCTTTACGATGTTTTCCTTCACCCTTAAAGCAAGTGATATTTGAATTACTTAAAAACGCTCATAACTCCGAAAATTTAGAGGTCCACTAGACTATCACAGCTAGAAAAAGTAAGTAAGTCTAAGTTGCATATTAGTTTTTAAACCGGAAGAAAAAAAAAAAAAAAACTAAAAATAACAATTTTCCATAAATTCATATCCACTCCACTTCATGTCCACCAGACAGTGGGTGATCCATTTTGCTATTACGTGTCGTTAAGCCGTGTCTTAGTCTAGGCCTCGTCTTATAACTCTGCGGTTTATGTACTATGACGGGGTACAATACAACCACGTTGCTCGCTTCAAAGCGTTTTTTATATCGGTCGACATTTTCTTTTTCTTTTAATCTGCACACATTGCTAAAGGCAGTAAAATACTTAAATCTAACTTGAGAGCTGGTGAGAAGCCTTGAGAAAACGTTTCTGTATCTAATATTTTCAAAGTACTAAAATATCTGGATTAACGTTCACATAGGTATGTTAGGTTATGAATGTATCATCTATTTCATTTATTTGTAACGACTGAAACTGAAAATAAAAATCTTAAAAATATAGTATCATTACTGAAATATATTATTAAAAGGAGCCCCTTTAGGCAAGGTTCTAAAGATACTGGCAGCGTTCCCCCTTTGAATAATAAGACTAATTCGATGTCCGAGGTGGCTGGCAGCTCTTCGGTCGCCTGTGATGTCGACTAACCTTTTTGCTAATTCCTTAAAAAGTCTTATAGCGCTAGGACCCCACGAACCAAGGTCTCGACACAGAATGGGACAAAATCCTATACCTTGACTCATGTATTTGCATGCTTTAGCTTTTTAAGCCGCTTCAGAAGCCGCATCAACTCTGTTGTTGGTTCTATGTACATGGAAAGGGGCCAACGTGTCTGAACAGGTTTCCTACAAAGGAAAAACATTCACATATAAGAAAAATGCGCACAAGTTATCTTTAACTTAGGAATAAATTTGATAGTCTAGCAGGTTTTGTAAGCTAACTATGTCATATTTACCCCACCCTAAATGTATCTAACCCTTACTGGAAAACCTGTCTTACGATAGTTACGTATCAATGGATTATCAACGCTAGTACGTCTTTGAGCTGTTTTCTCTCAAAGCTTAATATCTAAATTTTATTACAGCACTCGTAGAGCCGTAGTACCAGCGGAACTGTACGTCCACCTTCAGACAGCTCTCGATGAATCAAGCCACAGCATACCCTGGTCTCTTGCACAGATCATGGAGAGGTGGACCACGCAGGGTGGTTTCCCCGTCCTCACCGTTAGGAGGTCGGCTGCTACAGCTCAGTCTATATCTATTTCCCAGGTATTATTATGATCCATATCATCATGATCAACCCATTATCAGCTCACTACAGACCACGGGTCTCCTCTCAATATGAGAAGGGTTTGGCCATAGTCCACCACGCTGGCCATGTGCAGATTGGCAGACTTCACACGCCTTTAAGAACATTATGGAGAACTCTCAGGCGTGCAGGTTTCCTCACGATGTTTTCCTTCACCGTTGAAGCAAGTGATATTTTAATTGTTTAAAAACGCACATAACTCCAAAAAGTTATATGATCCATATACTCGTATTTATATTAAAACCTTGTGATTAGTTTTAAATATTTTTTCGACCGATACGTAATATAAAATATATTTGATATTACAGTTTTATTGTTATATTATTGTTAAAACCTGTAAAAAGCTAAACATTCACATTAGCTCACAACGTTAAAAAAAAGGCAATGGAAAAAAGTATAAGCTGTTGATTTTCGTAATAAATAAAAGTTAAAGAGAAAGCTTTTGAGCAGAGAAAGAGAAATGGCAGATTGAGTATTAGTTACTTGTTTATATGCTGAAAAGAAAAGTTTGCGATGCGACTCCTAGTTTTTTTTAATGGGCAAAGTAAAATATTAAAGTACCATTTTATCTTTTGTCTGTAAATTGAATTTCGCATTCTTAGTTACTTTGATATGTGATTTAAAATTATCCGCATACTGCGGGTAAAAACACTCATGGTCGTGAATTTGCTATCCGCTGTAAAGTTTGTATTACAAAGAGGTATTCGAATTCTTATAACGTCATCATCATCATCATGATCAACCCATTATCGGCTCACTACAGAGCACGAGTCTTTTCTCAATTTGAGAAGGGTTTGGCCATAGTCCACCACGCTGGCCATGTGCGGATTGGCAGACTTCACACTATATTACGTAACGTACTACACTATATAACGTATTAATATATAGTTTCTTTCTAACAGCAACGTTACCTCACCAACCCATCTTTATCATCATCTACAACTTGGCACGTACCAGTGAACTGGGTGTTGTCTACCAGCCCCGACTTCTCCGACACCAAACCTCAAGCGTGGGTGCCGCCTACAGGACCGGCTCTTGCCATCGACATCCCTGGGCTTTCAGACGCTGAATGGTTCATTGTGAACAAACAACAAGCCAGTGAGTCTATGCTCATACTTTTGAGATGCATCTATAAATAAACCAATCAAGTTTCTCCAATTTACTATAACAAAAATGATGAATTTACTGTAAGTGAAATCAAATCAAATCAACTCAAAAATAGCTTTATATATAAACCTATTACAGTATCTATGAATCACATTTTTCATTATTTATAATTGTGAAGTGATGGTGATAACTACACTCGCCTACTTAAAACTGAAGTTAAGAGGGTTCAAATTGCGCCCAGGTCTAAAAATAATCTCACAATAAACTTAGCTGATCTCAATTATTGGAGAGAGAAGAAAACTAAAGTATGCTCTACACATTAATGTGCCATAACAATTTTTTTTATGTGAAGATGCTATACTTATTTTCACGAGATAAAAAATATTTGTGGAATACCTCATTCTCCATCGAGCTCACACAAAGATTAAATTATCTATTTTTAGCTCAACTACTGACCTTGATAATAGTTGAAAGGAAACGTGTGTGTAACTAGTAAATAATGTATATATGTTTTTCTCTTAGGTTACTATAGAGTAAACTATGAGGACGCTAACTGGCGTGCTCTGGCCCGCGTTTTATCTACGTCTCACAACATCATCCACCTATTGAACCGCGCTCAAATTGTCGACGATGTTTTCAACATGGCCAGAAATGGAAGAACGGTGAGTCCAAATAATCACACAGTAAAAGATAAGTGGTTCATTATCATCATCATAAACAACGCATTTCCGGCTCACGACAATGCACGGGTCTCTTCCAAATATGAGAAGGGCTTGGCCACAGTCCAACACGCAAGCAAAGTGTAGATTGGCAGACTTCACACGCCTTTGAGAACATTATGGAGCAAAGCAAATTATATTTTAATGGCTTAAAAACACACATAACTCCCAAAAGTTAGAGGTGCGTGCTCGGGATCGAACCTCCGAATTCTGATTGATTAGAAGGCGAACGTCCTAACCACTAGGCTACTGTAGGAAATGTGGAACGAAAGTAAGTATTCACTAAGGGGAAATTAATCAATATGATTAGTCCGTCCACGTGGACAACTTTGGCGCAGCAGTAGATTAACATAGTTTTGACAACCTCCGAGGCTGTGTGCGCTGTTGCATTACGAATTTACGGTTTAGGGACATGGGTTTCATTCCTGGCTCTAGTCTGGTCTGGTGGAAGACTTCAGCCGTAGCTAGTTAAATCTATCGTCAAAGACCAAGCGATTTAGCGTTACAGTACAACGTAACGTGGAAATCTTTTGGGTTGACATAGCTGCGACTGCACTGCCGTTTATTCGAGCGTCAGTATATTGGTTTAATTTAGAGTACGGATCACATTTTGAATGGTCCAACCTCCTGCTTGAGTTTAAATTGTTAGATAATAAGTTGTACTGTTGCGAAAATGGCGTTATCCGACGTCATGCCTTTGAGTGTAGATAAAACCCGGTTGTTATCTAAGTGATAACAACTATAGAAGTAATGTTGGAACCCGCCAACTCGCTTTAGAGCGGTGTAGTAGGTCATTGCTCTAAAACCGTCTTTCCTCAGGAATATGCCCAGTTTTGCGAATGATTTTTGTTTCGTGGTGAAAACTTGAGCTGGTCTTGAACTCAAGACTCAGCTCGTTTTAACTGTTACGTAACTACGTAACTGAAAGTACAAAAATGACGTAATTAATTAAGGATAGTGAAATTAATTATAACACGGCATGTACCTAGCGATTAAGTCAAAATCATTAAAGTATGCCTAGTAAAATTTAATCATTTTATAAAATATAAAACGAAAACATTGAAAATAATGTTGATAACTACAACTTCTTACGTAACAAATGTCATTTTGTTGCAAAAATTCGTGAACTGTCTAAAAATTAGTTCTAGTAATGATTTAATATGTTTATTGCATAATTGGAAGTGGTTTAAATAGTATAACAATTTTCTGAAATTACTGTTTTAGTTAGTCTATCATAAATGAATCTCTTTTTTAGTTCAATAGAACTAAATAAGGGATTCATCGTGTTTCTAGATTCCCAGAAATTTTAAGTGCACTTAATAATGAATATATGAATAGAATATAGGTATAGAGTTTTCTTCCAAGTTGGTTGGCTATCCCACAATTGTAATGACAAACCAGTTTAAGTTCTGATTACTTTCACTAATTTCTCAAAGATAAAATTCGTTCGTTCGTACAAGTTAATTTAATTGAGAATGAGCTCAACTTTACCCAGCTTCTGGCGCGATTGGAATTGCAACTAGTATTTAACTAGTGATTTCGAAATGAACCGTTCCAGTGTAATTTATACAAAAGTTATAAATACTAAAGCTAGTCGCACATATTTAAGCTAGATATCTGTGATGCCATATTTTATTTCGCGCATTTTATCTGACATGAGATTTGCTCTTTGACCTTGCACATAAACTTTGGCGCAGAAGTATTTAAACTTAGTATTGCATGTGTCAGGCACTGTCGCATTATAAGTTTGAAGGTACTGGGTTCAATTCCTAGCTGTAAGAGGTCTAGTAAGAGGCATATGCCATTTTACTTTGCGCATTTTATCTGATAATATATGCGGCTTATTAAAATTGGTTTGACTTTGGCACCCAAAGGAAGCCAACTTAAATTGATTTAACAAAAAAAGGAGTGAGAGATTAGAGTTAGATTAATTAGTAACTAAGAAAAATGAAACTGTTAAGATGTTCAGTATAGGTATCAGACAATCGGATAATCTTCTTCTGAGTCGGCTTCGGACTAGGTAGACTAGTTGACTTGGCAGTTGTGACTTAGGTACTGTGCTTTCTAGACAGTTCCATCAAGTAAAGGAAGCTGAAGCGACAGCCTTTATTTGGTTAATTATATTACGAAAACAGACAGACTTCTAGCTTAGAAACATATTAAATGATATTTGCGATACGTGCGGAGTAAATTGATGTGTGTGGCCGACCAGCATTATCAAATCTCGGTACCCAGATTTTTATTCAGCACAAGTTTGTCGCCGCTTCAATGCACGATGCAAATCGGAGTGTATTTTCAAATAACTGCATAAATTATAACTGCAATAAAAATCTAGTATGGGAAATATACATTTCCAATTACAAAGTTGAATAGCTTTTAGAATATTCCCTGCTTAAGGTGTCCATCCCAAAATGTATAGAGTACTATAATTAATGACTTCAGATATGCTAAAAAGGGCTTTTTTGTTTATTTCTAATGTCAATAAAATTGTCTTGAAACAAATGCAACAATTTATTAATTCTTTTTCTTCAAATATCAGGATTTCATGTCAAAAGTGATTTTTAATATATTTTAAAAAATCACTTTTGACGCGTAGTTTATATGCGTACGTGTAATACAAGGTTAAAATATTATGTTATTATTGAAAATGAGTATGTTTCGATTTACAAATATCATTATACAAACACAAACATGATTACTTCATCACTATTTATTTTACATTTATAACAATATATGATTATTTACAAATAAAAAAAAAGATGAGTATTGACGGAAGTATATTGTAAAAAATTTGAAAAAGTAGAGAGGTGTCATAATAACGTGACATGAATTTTATTTCGCATTAATAGGTTTTCCGTTCCAGGGGTACTCCAACGCCTTCGAAGTGTCCCGCTATCTGATCAACGAGACCGATTACATCGCGTGGGGTTCAGCCAACAACGCTTTTAATTATCTCGACACAGTGCTTAGTGGATCACCGGCATACGCATTATTTCAGGTATAATATTATTTTACCCACTTATATCCACGAACATCTACTAAAAAATTCTATATTGACATATACTTCATCATCATCATCATGATCAACCCATTACCGGCTCACTACAGAGCACGGGTCTCCTCTCGATATGAGAAGGGTTTTGGCAATAGTCCACCACGCTGGCCATGTGCGGATTGGCAGACTTCACACGCCTTTGAGAACATTATGGAGAACTCTCAGGCGTGCAGGTTTCCTCACGATGTTTTCCTTCACCGTTGAAGCAAGTGATATTTTAAATATTTAAAAACGCACATAACTCCGAAAAGTTAGAGGTGCGTGCCCGAGTTCGAACCCCCGACATCTGATTAGGATTAGGAGGCTGACGTCATAACCACTAGGCAATAATTAGCAAATGGTATACACTTTTGACGAAAAATCATAAGCATAATCATAAATCACAATAATAAATTACACAATAACAATTATAATTTTGCTTTTACATGTTTTTTGTTTATATTAAGCAAAATAATTACGTTAGCATAGTTTAAATGATTCGTAATTCCTATAAATAATGGTAGCTGAATTAAAGTCAAGTTATTTATATAAATTAATTAAGTTAATGATGCTATTTCGCCGATATGTGTTTTACCAATGATCACGCTATGCATTATCCTTACATTTACTATCAGGCTAATTTCATTTACAAGTTACGATTGATTTTAAAGTTTATTTCAACTCTATTGACCGTTAACAAATCACCTTTGAATGTCTCTAGACTTACATCCTTCACCTCACCGGTCCATCTTATGAGAGACTAGGATTCACTGCTTCAACATCTGAGGAGCATGTCACAGCCTTCCACAGGAACATCATCCTAAACCTCAACTGCCGTCTCGGAAACCAGCAATGTGTTAACCAATCGCAAGAACTGTTACAACGGTTTAGAAATGATCAGAGTAAGTTCTTAATCATAAGTTTCCTAAATAACGACTTTAAGTATATAAGGCGACGGTCTCGACGACGAAAATGCTTAAGATATGTTATATATGACATCACATTTCTATAAAAAAATCTTATTAAAAATAAATAATAATATCCTATATAAAGGATTATATAAACAATAAAAAAGCGTTGGGTGGTGAATTTCTTTAACTTAATAGCTTAATATAATTAATTATAGATTATGTAAGATGGTGATAAAAAAATCCAGTTAAGTTTGTTGTTGGCTTCTTCAGAGCGGATTTGAAACACATAGCTGTAGTTTTAAGTTAACAAGTCAAAGTTTTTATAAAACGAAAGCTTACAGAAAAATCGTATTACGATATTAAGGATTATATAAACGATAAAAAAGCTTGGGTATGAATCGCTCCATACTATAATTTATTATTGATTATGTGAGATGATGATAACGAAAAAAGAAGAAAATCCCGGTTAAGTTTTTTGTGGATTTCTTCTTAGACCGGGGCGCGTTTTGAAACCTCATAGCTTTAGTTTAAGTTTACGAATGTAGTTATCACCATCGAATCACTACTATGTTAATTATTGACGCATCAAAAGTGCCTTGTAAAGGACTACCGATGTGTGCGTGGTCCAAACCGGAGACTACGCCTATGGTACGGACCTCCCACGCTCACGCACTCATATACAGCGTTTGTTTACACACTACTAAAGCACCCGTCGCTTTCTATGATAAAGGTACTATAACCTTCACCTGTTCTCCTTTCAGGCCAGACTATTCACCCGGATATTCAAACGACGGTGTTCTGCTCCGGGCTTAGAGGCGGCAACGCTGAAAACTTCAACTTCCTTTGGAACAGATATCTCTCCAGCCAGGATTCTAGTGAGCAGGCTATATTATTGAACGCACTTGGATGCACTTCTAATGAAACATTGCGCACCTTGTAAGTTGAGCAATTACATATATCTACCCTTTCGATAAATAATATTCAAGGGTTCTTATTACATAATTAATGGCTGGATTCCCGTAAATCAAATTCGGAGTATACCTGACTAGCCCCGAACCCATGCAGGGCTGTTATCAGTTTATGACAAAGCACGTCATGCGAACAAGCCTAATGGGTCCAAAACTAGTCAAGCGTAATCCGATATAAATTCACGTAAGTCAAAACGATAATATTTTGTGGAACGCACTGCCTTTGAGCAAAAGGCAGTTAAAGTCTCTCACTGTTTTTAAAAGTGCTGTTAAATTTCATTATCTTACGCAAAAATTACGATTTTTATTTTTATATTATTTCTTTCTATAAGTATATTTATTTACTATTTATTACTGATTGTATTATTTATGTAATCTGGTTTATGTATTTAGTTATTCATATGGACCTTTAAAAGAGTTCACATTATTGTACAATATTTATTCATGTCATAAGTATGAATGCCACAATATTCGACTATGCCAGCACAATCCATTATATAGAACTCGCACTTCTCCTTTGTTTTTTCCAACCTGTCGAATCTTTTCCTTTTTACATGGCGCCCTCATCCGCTTGAATCCGCACCGAGGCCCTTTCTCCCAACCAATCACCACCACCACCTGTGTTGACTTTTTAGAAAAGTATTTGCTTTTGGTTTATATATTACGCCACCTACTATCTTCTTCTTTTACTTTTACTAATCCTAAGGTTGCCTGGCAGAGATCGCTACTAAGCGATAAGGCCGCCTTTTGCTTCTTCTTGTTTCTGTTTTTCTTATTATTTCTATTTTTACTTTTTGTGGTGTACAAATAAAGAATAAATAAAATATACAATAAATTTTCTCACGATTGTTTTTTCTTCTTTGCAAATACTACCTTAAAGATAGATATTTACCGATCGCATCGACGTTGTTGGAAAACATCTATATTTTAGCCCGATTACTGGTATCATTTATTTTATTTAAAATAATCATTTTCTTTCCAGCTACCTTAGTCAAGTCATAGACGATGACTCAGCCGTTCGAGAGCAAGACAGACACACTATCCTCGTCTCTACCATCAACGCTAGCCCGGCTAATATGGAGGCAGCCTTAGACTTCGTCGTCAAAAACTTCGCTGCTATACAACCGAGGTTGGTAAAGTAGATTAGTAGATGTTTCTACTATTACAAACATGTAATAGTCTGAATTGAAGGACAAAAGACTTTTTAAGAGATCTTGTGGCGATATGCCTTATATACAAGACCTTGACGACCAAAGCGTATGCTGTTGCATTATAAATTTGGAGATCCTAGGTTCGATTCCCGGCTTGAGTCTGGTCTGGTGGGAGGCTTCGGCCGTGGCTTGTTACCGACAAAGACGTGTCGCCAAGCGATTAAGCGTTCCGGCACGATGTCGCAAAGAAACCAATTAGGAGTACGAGTTTACCATACCCCTTATAGATTAGCTCGCTACGATCTTACACCGCATCATCACTTGCCATCAAGTGTGATGCCGTCAAAGGCAAACTTGTGGTGTATAAAAAAAACACCGGTCTCGCCACGCAAATACATAAGAACGCCAAGGTCAATCGGTTTTTTGTGATCTGCTCATTTCACTATAGCTTCGCATCTCGTTATTCTAGTCCTCAGTTCGGATTGGATGAAGTAGAATTACTTCCAAGAATATCTGTCACTATCACTTACTGAGTACCTCTTCCTATTTGACTCATAGGTACCGAACTGGGTTTTCTACAAAAAATTGTCTTGAGACTAAAAGATTTTTTAGATAAGATAATCCCAGAGTTTCTCAAACGCTAATAATCTATCCATATCTCAAAATGATTCGATTTAGCTGTATCGAAAAATTGCCGTAACAAAGGAACAATCATAAATAACTAGACAAAATATAAAAATAAATTGATTCGACAAAAAACGAAGGTAACCGACATAGCTCGAAGGGCTTGCACGCTGAAGTGGCAGTGGGCTGGTCACATTTGTCGGAAAACCGACGGACATTGGAGCCAGAAGGTCCTCGAGTGGAGACCACGTCTCGGCAAACGGTGTGTGGGCCGTCCTCCGGTCAGGTGGAGTGATGACCTCCGAAAATTGGCAGGTATCGACTGGATGAGAAAAGCCGGAGACAGGATGAGTTGGCGCTACTTCAAAGAGGCCTATGTCCAGCAGTGGGTCAATGTTGGCTGATAATGATAAAAAGAAAAGAGTATATGTTATGATTACATAAAAAAACTCTAGATAATAAAAAGTACAAATATAAAACTTTATAAAATACATGTATATTATTTACAGAGTACAAGGACTAACTGGTACAACAAACATCCTCAACGCATTGGCTAGAAGGTTGACAACAAGGGAACATTTGACAAAGGTAAGCTTTAAAATTCTCATTCATCATGATCAACCCGTTACCGGCTCACTACAGAGCGCGGGTCTCCTCTCAATATGAGACGGGGTTGGCCATAGTCCACCACGCTGGCCAAGTGCGGATTGGCAGATTTCACACGCCTTTGAGAACATTATGGAGAACTCTCAGGCCAGCAGGTTTCCTTCACCGTTAAGGCAAGTGATATTTTAATTGTTTAAAAAAAAACGCACATAACTTCGAAAAGTTAGAGGTGCGTGCCCGGATTCGAACCGCCGACCTCTGATTAGGAGGCTGACTAGGCTATCACCGCTTCTCATTAAAATATATAAATTTAAATAAGTTTGTGTCTTAATGAGAGTAATTTTTACACGCAGACTTCAGTCGCAGTAGGATTACGTTCTAATTAAGTAATCAATAGAAGTTAGATCTTCATAAACTTGTAATGACTATTAATAAAAGTTAGTTACTGAATTAGTGAAGCTATGATAGCCTGGTGGTTAGGTCGTCCGCCTCCTAATCAGAGGTCGGGGATTCGAAGCCGGGCACGCACCTCTAACTTTCGGAGTTATGTGCGTTTTAAAGCAATTAAAATATCTCTTGCTTCAACTGAATGAATGGGTTGACCACGATGATGATGATGACTGAATTCAGTAGAAGTAACTATTATTTTTAATTCCTTGTTACAAGAGACTAATAAATAATACTTTTCGCGGAGTTTGATTCACCTTATGTTCAACAGATCAATACTTTCGCAAACCAATACGACAGCATCTTCACAGCCGGCGAGAGGGCGTCTATCAACGATATTAGGGAAAACATCGGAGCCTCCATTGTTTGGTCAACGAACAACTTCGAGCTGGTACACAGTTGGTTGAGGGCCAACTACGGAAGTAACGCCAGTATCTTGACGTCAGGATTCCTAATCATCATTTCCATCTTTGTCACATTGAATAACCACTGACAAAAGTTTCTATGTTTATAATCCACTGTAGTCAGACCGATTATGTAATGACGATATTGAAATAGTGTTGGTTTTTATTGCCAATATAAATTATAATCTAATTGCCAAAAGAACTTATATATTAACTATAATTATATTTTTTAAGAGTTCAAGACTAAGTATCTATTAACAATTTATACTTATGTACGAGTATATTCGCTCATTAGATTTCTTCATGATAGCTATCATACTGTGTAAAACTGTAAATAACAAATACCATTGCAAATATTGGATTTATTGAAATGAAGTTTTACAGTGCCAAGTGTAAATGAATTGTTATAATAAAACTACATTATAAGAGTTAATATGTTGCTTTTATAAAATGGTGTTTATTGCATTTTATTATTATGTATATAGCAAAAAGATTTACACTAAATTAGTTAAGATCAAAATTGTAATTTGTAAATAATTAAATATTTGTGCTTTATTTTATACTAGCTGATGCCCGCGACTTCGTCCGCGTGGAATAACTTTTATAAATTCCTATGTCACTCTCCAGGTCAACTATACTCATTAAAAAATCACGTCGATCCAAATCGAGCCAAACTTCACTCAAAATATTTCACTTCGACCAGAATTGTGTTATTACAGCAGTTATGAATGGTTTAAATTGTGCATATTTGGATATATTAACAGAGTTGACGATTCTCTGTTTATAAAACTTCCTTGTAAACAACATTTCTAGTTTTGTTTTCGGGTTGAAGAATTACTAAACTATTTGGTGAACTGACTCTGGAGCACGCCACATATAACTGGCCATGAGAAAAACAATTTTCTCTGAGATCTACTCCGGCTATTTTCAAAGTTTGGCCCTGTGCTTTATTAATTGTCATTGCATAGCATACCTTAACCGGAAATTGCAGACGTTTAAATTCAAATAGGTAATCCGATGGTATCAAGGGAATCTTAGGGATGAAGACAGTTTCCCCTTGGTGGACGCCAGTAAAAATGGTTGCTTCAACCACGCGTTTATGCAAGGCCTTGACCTGAAGTCTGGTTCCATTACAAAGTTTTGGGGGGTTTAGATTGCGCAATAAAATAATTGGAACACCAACTTTGAGGTACAGGATATGAGGTGGTATTCCTGGTGGATCAAGTGTGTGAAGAAACTCTACAGGGTAATGTACAGCATCATCGATCTCCAATACACTGTCCACAGATTCATATTTTATTTGATCACCGGGAAGTTTTTCTAGCAAAAATTGATTAATAATGTTAACGGAAGTGTTTTTTGGAGAAAGAATAGCTCTTTCTCTAAGCCAAGAAGCGCAATCTTCTCCAGATTTATCAATATTGGGGTAGATTCGGTTCGCAAAGCTGGTCAAATCACTCACAACTTCTCCAAGGCTACTGGGAATGTTTATTTTTCCCTCCTGCTCTAAAATATTTCCATCACCAATGTCCAGTAATAAATTAGAGAATTCCTCTCCTTTTGAATCATGCTGAAGACAGACACGCATATTCACTTTTAGAGACAGAATATTAACTTTAGGCCATAAAACTGATGATTTAAGGCAAGCATTTACTTCGTCTGCACGTGTCCCTCTTGAGACAACAGGCAATGTTTGTCTAAAGTCACCAGCCAATAGTACCGTAACTCCACCCATAATTCGGTTACAATTTCTTATATCTTGGAGAGTCCTATCCAGAGCTTCAATACCTTTCTTGTGAGCCATAGTACACTCATCCCATACGATAATTTTGGCTTCTCGAAGTACTTGTGCGGTGTCACTCTGCTTAGGTATATTACATAGTGGAGTTTCAGATAAATTCAGATTTAAAGGTAATTTAAAGGCGGAGTGAGCCGTTTTACCTCCATCAAGCAAGGTAGCTGCAATACCTGAGGAAGCAACAGCAATGGCAATATTTCTCTTACTTCTAATTGTAGCCAGCAACAGATTTATCAAATACGTTTTGCCAGTTCCACCCGGAGCGTCAAGAAAGAACAACTGACCAGAATCAGAGGTAATACTATTCATGATATTGTTGTAGACTTCTAGTTGTTCCTGATTTAGTTTTGGAACATTTACAGTAACTTTTGTGTTTAGCTGAACTGTGTCGTAAGACATTTCACAGAGGTATTGACGATTGCTAACAACATGTCCTTGTTCTCGTGGAGGTGATGAAAGTCCAAACTGAACCAGTGTTTTACCTGACATAGATATGACAATATCCTCAAGTAGAATGAGACATTGGTTATAAACAAAGTCTATTACCAATTCAGCATTTCCGCATTGTTTCTCTATTTGCTGCTTAACGTCCTCTGAAAGACTGTTTCGGTGTTTCTCCCACAAATTTTGGGCATCTCCAACTTGGCAAAAAACCAACATGATAGCAAATAGCTCACGAATTCTATTAGGAGAGTGAGATAATGAGACTTCCTCTAAAGTGCGATCCCAGTGTGCATCATCCTCTAGCAAGCCAAGTTCTTTACACGCTACTTGAAATGTCGGCTGAACGTCTCCTTTAACGGTTTTAAGGCTTTTGAACGATATGGGACCTCGAACCTCGTGCAAAAGTAATCGGAGGTAGTAACACTCAGCGTTGCTAGGATGAACGGAATAAACTCTACCTAATACCCGATCTTTCTTTACTCCGGGATAACCTGACACAGGTTGTCCTTGTTTCCTTCGATAAAATTGATTGTTTTTCCATGTGTAATAAGCCGGAACCTCGCAATATAAAAGAGTTTTTGCGAACATATCTACTTGACACAATTCGAAAAAAGCTAGAAGTGTGGTTTTTGGAGGGCTATTTACTTTGTCAACAATATTGTTTTTAGTAAAATATATTCTTTGGCCATTTTCAAGATGTACTGCAAGGTGCACAACAGGAGGATACCTCTCGTGAACTGGGAAGCAGAAAATGCGCCAAACTGCTTCATCGCTACTTATATAGCGTCCTGTTACATATTTTGTCACTTCATCAAGATCATTCACAGTAAACGTTGCCTGGTCAGAACCTTTGTTAACATACTTACAAATATATTTAATGGACTTTACGGAATTACAAAACTCGACGTTTATATGAGCCGAGAAGGTACGGGACAAAACCGGATTATATGGCACTACCCAACGATTGTCAATATTAACTTCATTAATTTTGGTTGCAAACCCACCGTCTACCAAAGATCGCCTTCGATACTGAGGATAGCCATCTTCTCCTGTTTGTGTCTCCTGTAAAAGACTTCGTGGGTATTTCTTAGAGCATGCACCATTCACCATGCAGGGCGAGTTTCTGTTAAGAGACCCACATGGACCATGAATCATAGTTTTCTTCACAATTTCATGAAGTTCTGGGTCAAGGCTAGGATCAGGTATTTCCGCACTTATAACTTTGTCGATAGACTCTGGTCTTATTTTTTCTTCAAGCCACAGGAGAATGTGAATATGAGGTAGACCACGTTTCTGCCACTCTACCGAGTACATGTGACAGCTGACAGTGCCAAATATGCAAGCTGTAGTAAGGAGGTTCATCATCTTTTTAGCTTTGACATGGAAAACTCTCGCTATAATATCATGTCTATCATGTGACTTTTGACCTTTCTTCAAGAGCTCCACGATTTCTGGCCATTTCGGATTGCAAGTAAATGTAATAAAAAGATCTGGCCGGCCAAAATGGCGCACGAAAGTCATGGCATCTTGAGTTCGCTCGTGCATGTAGCGAGGTCCTCCGGTGAAAGAAGACGGCAGCACAATCATCTTTCCTATCTCTGCGAACTGACCATCAGATCTGGTCATAGCGTCCTTTAAATGAACGTATTCCTCGCTTCTCAGTTTTTTCTGATTGTTTCGTATCCAATTTAGTCGTTCAGTCTCTATTTTTGCGTACATATCAACCAGAAATTGACTGAGAAGACTGCGGAATAGCAACAGGTAATTTTTTTCGCCTTCACGCTCCATTAATCTGTAGCTATAAAAGTTGGCGGCAGATACCGTCTTTTTAAGAGGCTCTTTGGTTTTTGGATCACGCTGAGGAATATTTATATGATACCCATCTTCTCCACGGCAGAACATCAATGGATACTGAAGTGCGTCATAAGCACGGTGTGTTTCACTAATTCTTACCACTCTATTGTCCCTGCTGTGGAGAACGATGTCTCTCTTTTCAAACTCCTGCCCGGCAATTAGAATTGCTACTTCTCTAGACGTGGGAGCGTTGAAACGACCTTGGTGTTCTCCAGCAGGCTTTCTATCAGCATTAATTATTACTTTGAACTCTTTTTGTTCTTTAGGAATAGCGTCAACAGCTGCTTTAAAATCTAAAATATACTGATTATATTTATGCAGCAACTTTTGCAATATGCCAACCAGTTCTGAGTTAACGCCAGAGTAAATTTTGCAGCGAATGTCTCTCTCTCTGTCATCGTCACCGATAAAATATATTTGTAAAAATGATGGTTGCGTTTGACTCTTAGCCATAATGCTCCCTATTCGGTGGTACACCTGCCCCTGCACTTTAAAAGTTGGCATAAAATGACCCTCAGTGACCTCTTTAGCTCCAAATGATGTCATCTGAAAGCATCCATTGTATTTTCGAGAAGAAGAAAGAAAATGCTCTGCTTTTACATGCTGATGGATGAGAAGGCTGTTTAAAGGTTCAGGGTAAATTTCAATGGTGCATAGCTGGACTTTTCCACCACTGCAGCACACTCCATTAGACTCATCCTGCCATTTAAATGCTCGGCACCATATGCACGGTAACCGTGGTCCAAGATCGACAATTTTGTCCTTGGAATAATCAGTCTTAGAATCGTAATCAAAGCCGGACATAAACTTTTTTTTCCAGCCGTACAATCTAATTCCTGATCTCTTTTCATTATATTTTGCAGTAGCCGCCCTATTTACGTGTGGATTAATATGTGAATATTTTTTAACAGCCGCCCTATGAGTATCGGGATGAATTTCTGTGTATTTCTTAACAGCCGCCCTATGAGTATCGGGATGATTTTCTGTGTATTTCTTAACAGACGCCCTATGAGTATCGGGATGATTTTCTGTGTATTTCTTAACAGACGCCCTATGAGTATCGGGATGATTTTCTGTGTATTTCTTAACAGACGCCCTATGAGTATCGGGATGATTTTCTGTGTATTTCTTAACAGACGCCCTATGAGTATCGGGATGATTTTCTGCGTATTTCTTAACAGCCGCTCTATGAGTCTCAGGATGATTTTCTCTAAGTTTTTTATTAGCCTCTATTATCTGTTTTTTTCTAATTGTATGAGCAAATCTTTTTCTACGTTTTTTTCCCTTTTGGTCTTTAACTACAGTTTGAGTAGAATAATCAGATACATCTGAACAAAGGAAACTCGTTTTAGGGGGTAATTGTGACTGGAATCCTGTTCGTGACAAATTTGGTTTACTTTCTGTTGCAACATGAGTGGTAAATGAATGCTGAACATTTTCAATGTTATCTGGATTCGTCGATATATCCAATGGAATTAATACATCAAAGTGCCCTTCATTGAAATTTCCTGTGAATCGGATTCTTTTGATTCCTTGTAGTGCCTCCCCATAGGTTGCAAGAAGTACGCCACCTCGAAACACCTGAAACTCAAATGGAAATATTTCTCCAGCTGCCTTGAGTTCGCAAGTAGTCCCATATGTAGGTAGCTTAGACATTTCAGCTACGTAAAGGCGTTTTGTACCATAAGGAGATCCAGATCGGTTCATAGTAAAGCATTTAAATCTGTGCCACTCATTAGACACGTGACGCACAATGTCTGCTCGAATTTCAGCAGCCATTGATATGTTACCATGTACCAAGTAAGACAAAGATGAGAATAAGCACGCGCCATCGCCAGGAATATCAACAATTCGGCAAAGGCTATGTAATCCATCAACGGTCACAATTTCACTCATAATTTATTAATATTTAAACTAAACTTAACTGAGTAAATATACAACTACTAACCTAAAAATAAATAACCCTATACACCTACTTTGCTAAATATGAAATGAAATGAATGAAAGAAATATGGAAAACAATATAATTAGAAGAAATTATTAAAATAATACAAATTTTTATTGCATAAAAAGTTATTTACGAAAGGCTTATGGAGGTATGCGAAATGTAAAGTTTTAATAATATTATGTGTATCAGTGGTAATGCTCCGAAATTATGAGTTTCTTCAAAGACATTCAAATTCGGAATGGCGCGGTGCGCGCCCCGTGTGTTCCTTATATAGTCTCGAGATGTGCAATTGTTCGAATGACGCAACGCGCGCTTCTGATTGCTAGGCTCGCGATGTTCCTTGGCGCATTGTTGAGCGCTGTGGCTTATTAGTAGGAGGGCCTGGGTTTGCTCCCCAGCAGGGTCAATACGGTTAACATCTAACAGGGGCTAACCTGTTACTGCTACCACCTTACTACCGCTGCATAAGTACTTACCGTCGGGTGAGATTTCAGTCAAGGGCTATTAGAAAACTGTATAAACATAAATAATAAATTCTATTGTGTAAACGTGACACTCGCGTAAAAATAATTTTAAAAAAAACTATTGTTTAAAGTTACTAAGTTTTTATTGTTTAATCTTTTAATTCGACATGTGAATAATTCTTTGCTGGCCTAACTTTATAAAATTTTTATCCTATATTTAAACGGTATTAACACTTGCGGCGGCTTATACAATATACATGTTTTTATTACTGAAAAGTAATGATCTAATTGCCGATTTTCATTTCTCTAACTCCAAAAACGCAGCTCTTTCATGTAATCTTCCAACCCCATCTTACCCCTTTTGTGGTGGATTTTTGTAATATTGCGTAAATACAGGTTTTTATTATTTAACAAAACAAATTCCTAAATGTCAATTTTCATGTCCATATCTTCGAAAACTTACAATCCTCATGAAAACTTCCAAACCCCATTTCATCCCCTTTGGGGTGGATTTTTGCGAAATTGATTGTACAGATCATTATTATTTATAATTTACAACTTAGTTGCCAACTTTCATGTCTCTAACTTTAAAAATATAGGACTTTCATACAAACTTCCAACCCCCATTTCGTCACCTTAGGGGTGGATTTTTGTAATATTACGTATACAGGTTTTTAATATTTAAAACAAATTACCTAAATACCAATTTTCATGTCCCTAACTTTGAAAACTTAGAATCCTCATGAAGACTTCCTACCCCCACTTCACCCCCCTTGGAGTAAATTGTCGCATTATTGATCATACAGATCTTTATTATTTATAATAAACAACTTAGTTGCCAACTTTCATGTCTCTAACTTCAAAAATATAGGACTTTCATACAAACTTCCAACCCTCATTTCTACCCCTTAGGGGTGGATTTTTGTAATATTGTGTATACAGGTTTTTATAATTTAAAACAAATTACCTAAATGCCAAACTACATGTCCCTAACTTCGAAAACATGAAATCCTCATGAAAACGCCCCACCCCCATTTCACCCCCCCTGGGGTAGATTTTCGTAACATTGATTATACAGATCTTTATCATTTATAATAAAAAACTTAGTTACCAATTTTCATGTCTCTAACTTCAAAAATAAAGGACTTTCATACAAACTTCCAACCCCCATTTCAACCCTTTAGGGGTGGATTTTCTCAAAACCGGTTCTTAGCTGACCTCTACTTCATAAAAGAAATCTACCTTCCAAATTTCAAGTTCGTTCGTTCTATAGTTCCTGAGATATCGTGATCATCAGTCAGTCAGTCAGTCAGTCAGTCAGTGGTATTTCGCTTTTATATATATAGATTTTTGTAACAATTTAACAGAGAATTAAATTATATTTTAATAAATAAAAGCCTTGTTTTTATTGAAATATTTTACTTAAGAATCCTTTTAATTTTCTTCAACGTAATATTTTTGGAATTAATGGATGTAAACTTAGCCTTTTCACTGACTTCTCTATCTATCAAAGCGGTTGGAGTAAAATAACTATTACAGTATAAATGCAAATTTATCAGCGCAGTAGACTGGTCTTTAAAGAAGTATATTAATAGGTTGAGCATAAAAATTCAATTATTGAATTATTGGACATCTTATGGTAGGTACCGCACGATGCCTATTATGTAAAAGATAAATAATATTACATATAATTACATACACTAAATATTTTCTAACATTTTTTTACTGGAATTAATTTATTTATAACAACTGTAACTTATAAAAACTTAAATTGAATCTAAAACATTTATTACATTATATTCTCTGTGATTTAGCATTTCAAAAATAAAAAGAGGACATACAGATAAACATTCGGGACTATTGCTTAAGAGCGTATTGATTGACTACAGATAATGTTAGAGGCCATTGGTCGAGCTGTGCTGGAAGATAGTACCACAAATAATTAATTTCATCATGTCGAAAATCCAGAGATGATAGTCTGCATCACCATTTTTCAACGGATTAAATCGAGTTCGGATGCAGACAATAAAAAAAAAACTAAAGTATATTATCTCAAAATACTTTCTGATATCTCAAGAGATAAAGCTTAAGATAATGTCCATCAAAAGAGTATGTGTCATACATTCCAGGATTTAACGCAAACAAAACTAACAAAAACAACTATTGTTGACCCGTTTGATTTGGTATATTCAACTAGTGGTGGTCATGCTCTGTTATAATCTCTTGGAGATTCTTTACATTACATGTCTCGCTATCCCCATAATCTCAGGCATACATGGACACGCTTTTACTAGCTCTGGGTTACAAATAGCAGGAACGGGACAAAAGTAAAGTTACATGACATGTAAACTTCATCTGCAAAGTAAAACCAATAATTTGTAACGATACGGGTTGATGATTGCAGTATCAGCCCTCTTATACCGATAGGATTGGTAGCGGTCTAAAAAAAAGATCACTAGAGCCAGTAATATACACCAGGGATCGGTTAAGTTGACAATTTGGGTGGATGACAGAATAAGCCCCGGCCTTAAAGCTCCTTAATGTTTTTTGAATTAGCACTAATGTAAAATCAACTGGAAATTTCTTGCATAAAATCCCAAGAGCATTAATATTTTTTACATTAAACTTTTATTTTATAGAACTTCGTACGTTCTGGAACTTCAAAAGTTTTGAGGGACTAGTAGTTGACTAACATAAATGTACTACATAATTTAATCAATGCATGTAGTATATTTTTTTTACAACAAGGCCTGCTCAGACTTTCTTACTTACCTGCGAAATTTACGACATGGCGTTATAATGATGGTTTTGTATAAATCGCATTAATTCAGAAATATATGCAATAAACATAAATTTACTAATCTAATTATTACAAAACTATATTAAAATTATTCAGGCTACGAGTATATCTGAAATAATAGAAAATATATAAAAAAACTAAATTTGTTTAAGTAATATATATCGACGAGCTAAAGATAGGTATATAAATGGACATTTTAAATGCTAAAGATTTTTATATGTTAATTTGGAAAATTACACTAAGGTATGTAAAATATCTATATATTCTTTTTACTTTGACTTTGTTCGTTAACTATGTATCATTTTGATACAAATTATTATTTGATATTTCTTTTCATGGTACTCGTATCACTATCTCGGACGGTATCGACTCTTTTATCTCAGCTAAACTTGAAATGAATTTATCTACGTCGCTCATCTCCGATTGCTCGACCCATTTGGATGAAGACATCTCAGTAAAGTGATCGTATGTTCAGTTCAGTGAAGTGACCGGGCTAAAGGAAAATGGCCCGGACCAAGACTAAGTGCCTGTTTATAATTTACTCCTTAATAGTTTCAGTTTCTACGCGATCCATTCCTTATGTTCGTGAATCTACTACAATTAATGACGACGCGTACATAGCATTTAATCAGGAAACCATTGAAGATGCAACTGCTTTTACACCACACAAAGATATAAGAGAAGAAAATCTAACAACACAAGAAGATATAAGAGAAGAAAATTTAACAAGCTTGCAAAATAGCACATACCGAATCGAAGACCGTAATGACATTGGACTCAATAATGTTAGACCCGGTCAGTCAGTGTTTACTTATAACATAGAACTGACAAGAGACGGTGAACAAATTAACGGGAAAGCTATTTTAGATGTGAGGTTGACTGATCAAACGATAGGAAATCTGATGAAATTTAATGTAAAAGGGCTCGACATACACAATGTTCAAGTTGGTATAGTGACTATAGACAATCTTCAGGATGCTATAATGGCGGCTGTCAATGATGATGTTTTAGAAATTAGGCCGCGACAGGCACAAGCGGCTACTTATATAGTTGTCATCGAATATTCATTATCATTAGGAGACGATGGCTCTGGCATTTATATAGGGCAACTGGATGACGAGTAAGATTTTTTCCTTTCTTTGCTAAAGAAAGCTGGTTTGAAATAGGAAACCAAACTTTTCATCATTATATCGGAATACTGTACTACGTTAAAAGTTTTGATGGTGACACAACTTTTTCTAGGTTCAATAATACATTTAAAGAAATAACTGTAAAAACTGTTTATTTACGGTGAAAAGTCTGAATTAGTAATCCACATAATCATTAATTATAATCATTAATCATTTCTTTTTTATTTTTATTAAAATATTACTTGCTTCAACGGGGAAGGAAAACATTGTGAGGAAACCTGCACGCCTGATAGATGATGTTCTCAAAGACGTGTGAGGTCTGCCAATCCGCATATGGCCAGCGTGGTGGACTATGGCCAAACCCTTCTCATATTGAGAGGAGACCCGTGCTCTGTAGTGAGTCGGTAGTGGGTTGATCATGATGATGATGATGATGATAATCATTATCATAATCGACCCTTTACATGCTAACTTCAGCGCACGGTTCCAGGCTCCTCTCAGAAAGAGAAGGATTTTGGCCCTAACCATCTACTCGTATTGCTTTGGAATATTTTGTAGAATTATCAGGCATACACTATAATAGCTTAAAACGCACAAATCTCCGAAAAGATAGAATTTAGTTAGATCGACCTAGGTCCCCGTGAAAGGAAGACCCTAGACTTACGTACTGGGCTATCCTCGCTTATGTTTTCTGACATATTTCTGACATAGAAAACTCAAGCAAAATTTTTGACGGTAAAATTTAACACTGTATGAATATACATTTATTTTGACTAAAAAGCCATTTATTTTTTTAATTAGATTTTAAACTGTTGTTAATTCATCTAATGGTTATAGTTGTAGTTTGAAATGTTTTATTATACAATTTTACGCCGATATTATGTCTTGATTATTATTTAACAAATTTTATAAATCCAATTTTTTTATGATTTCTTTTGGTGTTCTAAGAAAACCAGATAAAAAAATAATATAGCACAGTATAGATTTAGTCGCAAACATATTATAGTATTTTGTCACTTACAGTCCTATTAGATCATGTCTTATATAGTTTTATGCAGTCAAATTTAGTTGAAAATATATTTCAGAGATTCGTACATCGCAATGAACTTACATCCAACCAATGCCAGGCGCGTGTTTCCCTGCATGGACGAGCCTAATTTGTTAACTACGGGTCTATCTTTTACCTTCAAAGACATGGGTTTCGATACAATATTGACAAATAGCGAATTGAATGCAGATAGCGAGTAAGTACCAATACCAAGGTATGTTTTTAGGACAGGAAACCATAAAAAAGAAACAAATATTATTAAATCGACATTTACCCTTAAAGGAATAGTGGAAGGAGGTTAATGTTCTATTATAGATATAGATAAAAGTTTTATTCAAAAACCCTGCCGTTGAAAGCTCTTCCATAATATTTCTTTTTCTTTTAGAACATCATTTAGACCTTTACAAGGGTCAGTTCATCGATGGGCTATGGTGGCACACGATATGAACAACGTCATCAATCCAGTTGCAAACTTGGTTTCGCTTTACGCACGTAGAGGCGTAAATAATCAGGAGACTCAGGCCTCAGTAGCTATCAATAATTACTACCATGCTCTCAACACATGGACTGGTTTGGAACATTCACATATAGCTGTGGATCAGAGCAGTGTTTTACATGTGATGGCAGTGCCGGATGTAGCCCGGGACTGGTACGGGCTATCCACTTTGTGCATCTGGTGAGTTATTTACAAAGATTTTTCTAAGAACTTCGGATTCTGGCACTAACGGATTTTCCTATTTTGTGCTTAAAGAAATATCTACTTTCATTATGGTAAGTAGATCATCAGAAATAACCTTTTATTACTATTGTTACCCTTTTTTTATCGTGGGTAAATCCTCATGGATACCTCTGCGCCACGGGAGGCACAAAGGTTATGTCAGACTCCTACTGACTAAAACCCCCACGTGTTCCTACTCACCGCTGTAGGTGGATCCACGGAAAAGCTTTCGTATACAACCGTGACTCCACCAGCGGGTGTCCGCCGCAGCAGACCCTCCTTGGGCATACGTGCCCAGTTTCGCCGGTTAGACATGTGCCGGAAAAACAGCACACCAGCCAACTTGAGGACTGTACTGTGAGTGATGGACGGCCCCGCTTCCATCGCCCACAAGTCCTCCGAAGGCCCAAGAGCAAGAGAGGTGGAAGAAGAACACTCTCTCGCACCCGGCCTTCCATCGTCGACCCCGGCCCGTCACTATTGTTACCCTTAAATAGAGAATAAGATTACTTATCTGTATCTTTTTACTGCAGTAAAGGAAGTTCCGTATTATATAATTTTTCTTTTCTTTTTCTGTGTTGGTCTATGTAGGCATACATTATCAAGTGTAAGGAATCGGCTATGACAACGATATGCCAAAAAATGCTAGCCTAAGCACTAAAGCCTTCGTGTTAGAGTCAAATAAAAATTATTACAGGGAACCCTACATCCTAATGGAAAATAACAATGCTGTAAAGCAAAGGAAGACTGCCCTTGTGACAATAGCTGAAGGAATGGCGAGACAGTGGTTTGGGTGGGTCATATTTCCCGAAAATTGGAGGGATCAATGGGTTATTGCTGGACTGGGCAGCTATGCTGCTTATGAAATAGCCAAAGATGTGAGTATTTTATTTATCATCAAACAATGAAAGTTATTATTTCGCTAGTTTTAGTTAGTGTTAGTTTTTCATCCAATGCAGTGCAATTAATATTTTTTTTTAGCTTATACAATTCTGTTTTTTTATGCTTATGAAATAGCCAAAGATGTGAGTATTTTTTTTATAATCAAACAATGAAAGTAATTATTTCGTTAGTTAGTTAGTGTTAGTTTTTCATCCAATGCAGTGCAATTAATATTTTTTTTAACTTTTTAATTCTGTTTTTTTTTTAAATAAATATTTCGTAAACTCAGTTATAAAGTTCCGTTTGACTGTTCACTTGTCTGATATTATTTATCATCTGTAGTGGCTTGTCAAAGATAAACTGATTTTACTTATATTAAAGATAAAGCATTCTAACATGGCGACTTAAATTTGGGGAAAATTTACTTTTGTCACTTTTTACGTCTTATGGATTTCATGCTCGAAGAGTTTCAACGGGAATATTATAGTATTATTATATTTGTCTACACGACAGTCCATCCATCTGTAGGCGGGCTATATCTCATGAAGCGATTTAGATATATAAGTAGCTAGTTGAAATTTCACAGTGTATATTTCTTTTTTTTTATTAGTTCGCTGAAATGACACAAATTGCATAGTCATACTTCATTACTATACAAAAATATCTTAATGTACACTATTGACTTCTTGATGCGAACATAACACAAGATGCTAATAATAACTACTAATTAAACTAGATGATCATAAGTAAGACAAAAGACAAAAAAAAACATGAAAACCTAATTGCCGTTTCTTAATTTTACAAATAAAAAAATTAAGTTTTTGACTTAGAGCGTCATACAAGTGACGTGTATTTTTTGGTCGCTCACAACTCATGTATACCCTGTGAAGCACACATGTACAACGTAACGAGGTATACTTATAATCATATCTGTACTAAGTGGTGATAGCCTAGTGGTTAGGGCGTCAGCCTCCTAATCAGAGGTCGGCGGTTCGAATCCGGGCACGCACCTCTAACTTTTCGGAGTTATGTGCGTTTTTAAAAATTAAAATATCATTTGCTTCTACGGTGAAGGAAAACATCGCGAGGAAACCTGCACGCCTGAGAGTTCTCCATAATGTTCTCAAAGGCGTGTGAAGTCTGCCAATCCGCACATGGCCAGCGTGGTGGACTATGGCCAAACCCTTCTCATATTGAGAGGAGACCCGTGCTCTGTAGTGAGCCGGTAATGGGTTGATCACGATATCTGTATGCTCCTGAGGGCCCCATGGAGAAATAACAATCTAATATATAACATTTTACAAGCTGTTATAGCCTAGTGGTTAGGACATCCGCCTCCGAATCGGTTCGAACCCGGGCACGCACCTCTAACTTTTTGGAGTTATGTGCGTTGTTAAGCTATTAAAATATCACTTTCAACGGTGAAGGAATACATCGTGAGCATGCCTGAGAATTCTCCATAATGTTCTCAAAGGTATGTGAAGTCTGCCAATCCGCACATAGCCAGCGTGGTGAACTATGGCCAAACCCTTCTGCTATTGGGGGGAGACCGGTGCTCTGTAGTGAGCCGATAATGGGTTGATGATAATGATATACCATTTTTATTGACCTTGACCTCTAAAACGTTTGCAACAACTTGTTATTATGCCATTTTGTTTCAGTTTCAAACAGCTGCCAACGGCCAAGAGGATCCTTCATTAATAGACATGAACACCATATTCACAACAGATGTCATTCAAGAGAGTCTTCTATACGACGCGTACGATGGCGTCGATCCAGTTCGATTGGGCAATAACATTTATGATGAAAACTTAATAAGACTTCACACGCTGGGATTGCTGAAAAAGAAAGCACCCGCGTTGCTGAGGATGACGAGATTAGTGCTGAGCCGAGAAACTGATTTGGTTCAAACAACCGCTCAAGGACTTTTAAGAAGCAGGTTAGAATAACCATAATTACCGCCCCAAAACCGGCCAATTAAAGTGATCCAATTGCGGGTCTCTTCTTCGCATTAGAAGGGCTTAGGCCAGCCTGACCAAGTGCAGATTGATAGATGTCATAAACCATTGAACGTATTAGCAAGAACTCTCAGACATGCAGGTTTCCTCTCGATGTTTTTCTTCAACGTTAATGCAAGCGTATCTGATTTGAAATTGCTTAAATTAAAACGCACGTAACTTAAAAAAGGTATTGAACTCGAAAGTCGACCTTCGTTGCGCAGTGCGTGTGCATTATAAAGTTGGAAGTCCTGGGTTCGATTCCCGGCTCGAGTCTGGTTGGTGGGAGGCTTCGGTCGTGGCTAGTTACCACCTTGCTAACAAAGACGTCCCGCATGATGTCGCATAGAAACCAATTAGGAGTATGAGTTTACCATACACCTAACAGGTAAGCCCGCTACCATCCTAGACTGCATCACCACTTACCACCAGGTAAGATAGCCGTCAAAGGCTAACTTGTAGTGTAAAAAAACGGAAAGTCGGAGTCTTTAACATGGCTTACGCTGTATAAAGTTATACGAGGTAATATTCCAAAACAAAAATCCTTCTGTGTACTTATCTACAGTACGCGACAAAGATCATCATATTTTAACAGTATTCTTTCTCTTTCTGCATTTTTGTGTGGTTTTGTGTGGAACACAAATGGAGTATTATACCTGTTCATTCATTTCCTCCGTAGATCCTTACAATCGGTGACCACTCGAAACTTGTACGACGGTCTGAGCAGCGGCTACGGCACTGATGCGGGAAGTGATCTGATAGATTCAGTAGAAGACTTCCTACGTCCTTGGGTAGAGAACAAAGGCTATCCTCTCATCACCGTTGAATTACGACAAGGAGGTGTTAATATAATACAGGTAATAAACTCTACTCCTAAACAAATTTCCAGTTTATAAAAACTGTCATCATCATCATGATCAACCCATTCACCGCTCACTACAGAGCACGGGCCGGGCCTCCCCTCAATAAGAGAAGGGTTTGGCCATAGTCCACCACGCTGGCCAAGTGCGGATTGGCAGGCTTCACACTCCTTTGAGAACATTATGGAGAACTCTCAGGTTTCCTCACGATGTTTTCCTCCACCGTTGAAGCAGTGATATTTTAATTGCTTAAAAACGCACATAACTGTGAAAGTTATAGGTGCATACCCGGGTTCGAACCTTCGACCTCTGATTAGGAGGCTAACGTCCTGACCACGCTATCACAGCCCTATATAAAAACTGTACCAGGCATCAACTTTTTGGTGACATCCCTTGCGCATTGTAATCTTATAAGTAAAGGCAAGACCAAACCACGGCCTCCAATCTGCGTCTTTTAAATGACCGTCAAATCAACAAATGCGCCCGTTTGAGCAAGTCTTATGATTGGACGAAAGCAGTATGTTAACGGCGACGAGGGTTTGGTTTGGGAGATACTGGAAGATGATTTTCTCATCTGGTTATTCGGCCATCTCTTGTTACCACCCGATTAACGAAGACTTGTCTCAAAGTTAGTGTATTACGATGCCGCTTAGAAACTTAATAAGGGCTAACTCGCTTCAATCTTAGACTGCATAATCACTTACCACTAGGTGGGAGATTTCCGCCGTAAATAGTTACCATCCTATCGACAACCGGCACGATGTCGCGTAGAAATCAATTAAGAGTATGATTAGCCCGCTATCATCTAGGACTGTATCATCCCTTACCACCACGTGAGATTGCAGTGAAATATTTAGTTGGCTACTAAAATAAAACCGGGACGCATAACCAGGATAATTACCGGGTGAGGAATCGAACCCGGAGATATAAATGTTTTTTTTAAATTGGTTATGTAAATATCATTAATATAGTATCACTATTTTTCAATTTTTTTCAGGGACGTTTTGGGTTTACAGCCTTACCCCAAATAAACTATAAAATTCCGTTATCATTTACCACTAGTTCGGACCCGAATTTCGATGACGTGTACCCAAGTGAAATCCTGGAGTCGAATCTTCTTTTAGATGTGGCTTTGGAAGATGATGATTGGATTATATTCAATATTCAAGGGCAAGGTAGGTCGAAGAAAAACCGCACTAGCGATGAAAAATACGTCATATAGACTGCTCGAAAAGTTCTACCTATCAAGGTCGAAATCATAAATCAAAATAGCTTTATTCATGCAAAGATATTACAGGCATCTATGAATATATTCAATATAGTCCATAGACAATATATTTTTCAATATTTAGTTAATGAGATGGTGATAACTATACTCGCCAACTTAAAACTAAAGCTGAGAGGGTTACATGGGCACGACTCATGTTTAACATGAAACCCACAACAAATAAGCCGGGTTTTTTTCGTTACCACCATCTCACATAGTCGCGATATTATGGTGGTTAAATAAAAATGTTAAATGTATGTCTGAAGGTTACTATCGCGTAAATTACGAGGCCGGTTTATGGTGGAGACTCATCGAAGCCTTATCTGATGAAGAAACCAGGGAAGATATCCACCCACTTAACCGCGCTACTGTAAGTAAAATTCAAAGTATTTTCAAACATTCTTAACTACAGTATTTGACGACTCCTAAGGCTCAGTGTTGAATGCCGTGGTCTTATAAGCGGGAGGTATCGAGTATTACCCAAGCCGGGACGGTTTAGACATTTAACATTTCTGAATTTTGTCTGGTCTGGTCGGTGGGAGTCTTCAGCCCATTCACTGGCAAAGTCGTGCCCCAAACGATTTAGCGTAGGACCCAATTAGGTCTATGAGACTACCATACAACAACCGCCAACTATCTTAGCCCGCATCATCATTTACCATCAGGTGAGATCGCCGTCAAGGGCTAACATGTAGAAGAATAAAAATATATATAATAATCAAGAGCGTGTCCAGGGGGTAGCCAATTTTCAAACTTCTAGCTGACTTTGCATAATGTTTGTTAGAAAATAACAAGCAGTGACTTCAACATTTCTCGCTATTTTGAATACATCTTTTAAGGGTAGGTAACTGAAAGAGATCTCTTATAGCGATAAGCTTTCCTTTCCGTACCTTTTATATAAGTGTTTGTTATCACAGATTTGATGAAAATAATAAAAATTAAATAAATTTCAGCTCCTTGACGACTCTTTAATCTTGGCTCGTGCGGGCAGATTAGATTACGACACAGCATTAGGAATCGCCCTTACGATGGAGCTTGAAACGGAGTACGCCGTATGGAAAGCCTTCGTAAGAAACATGGAGTTCATCAGGAAACGCCTCGTTCCATTCGTGCAAGACGATGAACGCGACCAGGATATCTACTTGGTATGATGATGATGAATATTAATTGAATTAATGAAAAATATTGTAATGCTTGAGTTTTATTCAAGTGCTGTTTTGTAGATTTGTGAGGTCATATCAATTAGATCTGACGAGTTAAGGGAGTTGTTTTTTTAGTAAAAGTGACGTCAGCATTGCTGACAACACGCTTTTCTTAACTCTCGTTCATAGTAATTAAAATCACAACTTGGGGGATTACACTTTTATTGCGGCCATAATTAAGAGGTCCGAACGGTCCCTACCTTCTAAATACACTGATTAGCAAAGAAATGATTAATTAGTGATTTAAAGAGTTCAAATGTGGGTAAAATTATTGGATTCTTGATTTTCTTGGCGCCGCTGAATGTAGTTAATAACTCCTGCGCGCCGACAGATCTTATGGGTTAACCTATTTGGCGCAATGGTGTGCCCTGTGGTATATTACGTAAGATATCCCAGCGAGGGTAGTTTCGTAATTCTAAATGTTTACCGTAACGGGACACATTGTAGATATGAAACGTCCACATAGTCGGTCGAGAGAGGTAGCATACGTCATAAGAGTATGTCATATAATAAAAACAACGCAAATGTGGCTTTGGAAGATGATGATTGGATTATATTCAATATTCAAGGGCAAGGTAGGTCGAAGATAACCGCACTAGCGAACAAAAACAATTCATAGACACTGGTTTAGTGCAGGTTGGACATCTTTCGTGTAGAGACACGAAAGATTCTTCTGTGCCAAGAAAACACTAAAGAGTGTTGACATTAATACGATCGAGCAAAAACCAATTAAAGAACACTTCACTTGTGTTATGCATGCATAAGTATAGTCACGTATAAAGAAATAAAGAAAATGTATATATTTTCGCAACTAAGCTGTGATAGCCTAGTGGTTAGGGCATCAGCCTCCTAATCAGAGGTCGGCGCTTCGAATCCGGGCACGCACCTATAACTTTTCGGAGTTATGTGCGTTTTTAAACAATTAAAATATCTAAATATAAAAAAGTCGAAAAACTTGTACTCGACGATGCTCGACTAAAGAAGAAACAACTCGCAGAATTGGTTGGAATATCCGATACAACCATTTTTAAAATCCTGCACAATCATCTTGGCAGGACTAAGGTTAGCGCAAGATGGGTAACGAGAATGCTCACGCCGCCGCAAAAACAACAACGCGTAGAGTGTTCACGTGCATTTTTGGCACGTGGCTCCCTCGTATGACATCTTGTTATATCGTTTTTTTAATATCATTTACAAATTTACGTAAAGGCTCAATTTAAAAGTCTAAAATAAAAGAGCTCATTATGATTGCGACATGTCATACAGTTCTGTGACCTCTTTTAAAAAATAATTAAGACTAGAACTCGCTTGAGTAATTTACAGGTACTGTTCCATATATTTTTTTATTTAATTGTGTATTATTGCAGGAACTATGATATAGGTACTTGAATTATTTAGATTTAGTTGTAGGATAAATTTTAATTATACATGTAATTAACCTTAAAAGTTCTAAATCTGTTAAACAATAAACAGCAAGTATAATTTGCTATATTCCGCCGACAACCGGGAGATTAGTATAGTATAACACCACACAAAATACTCCACCAGAACCTCCACGCACGTTTCGACCCGACACCGGATCAACCTCAGGAGATGTTGACTTCACAAGCGCGTTTCTTTTTGCGCTTGTGAAGTCTCCCGGTTGTCGGCGGAATATAGCAAATTATACTTGCTGTATATTGTTTATCATGTACTTCCGCAAAGTAACGCCTGCTTCTATTCATTATCTAAATCTGTTGTTTAAAAGTTAAATATATTTTAGCGAATGATCCGGAGAACGATTGTCGCATTAGAAGAAGAAATTGGTTTCGAACCGGAAGGTGTGGAGCCCGCGATGATATCCCTTACGCGAGGTCTGGTAATGGAGCATGTGTGCAAAGTTGGCTACGAACCTTGTGTCGCTGTTGCAGTTGATTCGTTTTATGACCCAAATAACGATGAAGAAGTGTAAGTATTCCTAAAAGGTCCATTGCAACATGGATTTATCGATCATCATGATCAACCCATTATCAGCTCACTACAGAGCACGGGTCTCCTCTCAATATGAGAAGGGCCTGGCCATAGTCCACCACGCTGGCCACATTCGGATTGGCAGACTTCACACGCCTCTGGGAACATTATAGAGAACTCTCAGGCGTGCAGGTTTCCTCACGATGTTTTCCTTCACCGTTGATGCAAGTGATATTTTAATTGCTTAAATACGCACATAACTCCAAAAAGTTAGAGGTGCCCGTGTTCGAACCCCGGACCTCTGATTAGGAGGCGGACGTTCTAACCACTAGGCTATCACAGCAACTTTTTACTTTATTTTTTTATTTGTGACGACCTACGCGGCGCAGTGCTTGCGCTGTCGCAGTAGAAAGTTGGAGGTCCTGGGTTCGATTCCCGGCTCGAGTCTGTTCTGGTGGGAGGCTTTGTCCGTGGCTATTTACCATCCTACCGACAAAGACGTGTCACCAAGCGATTTAGCGTTCCGGCACGATGTTGCGTGGAAACCAATTAGGAGTATGGGTTTTACCAAACCCCTAACCGGTTAGCCCACTACCATTTTAGACTGCATCAGGTGAGATTGCAGTCAAGAGCTAACTTGTAGTGGATAAAAAAAATAGGGCAATGTAAATTACCAAAAATATTATTTTATTGCTGACGTAAAAAATAGGTCTTGAAAAATAGCATACTACTTATTTTTATTTTAAACTTCATTTGCAGCAATCCAAACATCCCTCCAGAAATAAGACCGGCAGTATATTGCACCATGGTAAGAGAGGATGAGGACGATGATGTAGTAGAAGCTCTAAAGAGGCATTTGGATGAACTTCCTTCCAGATATGAACGCCTCGTTATTTTGGAGTCTTTCGCTTGTTCCGAAAATGATGGATTCATTCAATCGTAAGATGCAATGACTTATATTTCTTCTAAGCATATTTGAAATATACTTATTTAAAATCATAATCGACACCCCGTTTTGTTTATTAAATGTAATTTATTACGGTTTTCAAACGAATAAAAGCCTGAATATTTAGTTTCATAATGGGTACCTGGTAGTTGGTATTCAGTATATTTTCTATTTTAAATTGCTATTAAGAGTTTTACAAACTCATGCAAATTACTTTACGGCATCGATGCGATAAAAAGACAAAAGATTTTGTTCGTCAACGAGGTAATTTTCTAGGGCCATCCGGAGCAAAACCTATTACCATGGTAATAAAACTCTCATCAACAAGTCCATTCAACTGCTTCTATGTTATAAAAATCTTTCTTCTTTTCAGAATAGAATATTCACATATTTTACATAAACTAAATAGCTATTTTAGACAACAACATTTAAAAAATTACTGAGAAAGTTTACCTTAACATTAGAAATTGCTATTTGACAAACTTAAAATAAACGCCTTAGAAATGCCTTTTAAAGGATTTAAAAGGCATTTCTAATGCGTCAATAAATTATATAGTAGTTATGTGATGGTGTTAAATACGTTCGTTAACCTAAAATTAAAACTTTGAGGATTCCAAACGCACCCTGGTCTAAGTAGAAGCCCATAACAAATTTAACCGGGAATATATTTTTTTGTTATTACTATCTCATATGCCACTCAAGATTATTAAGAGCTATCTTAGTAGAGCAATATTTCATACCCAAGCTTGTTTATCATTTACAAATCAAAACTACGGAACAGTTTCTAGTAGATATATTTTTGTAGATAGCTATATTTTTATAAAATATAAAATTTAAACGCCGTCTCATGTCGCATTGCACTCGAAATCTGCTCGAGCGATAAACTTCCTTTTTTTTTCACCTTAGTATAGTGATTTAGAAAAAAAAGAAATGAGATGTTCAAAATCTCAGCTGTAAAATCGGTATCGATATTTGTAATTTTGTAAAGCAATGGTCACATTTGGTAGTACGAGTTTAAATCGGTTGATTAGTTTAGAAGATGAAGTATATTTTTTGGAATTTACCATATTTGAATGTATCTGTCACATCTGCTATATTGGATAATTCATAGTGTCATTTTATATATAAAGCCTGTGCCACAAAAATTTAACCCAACACATAGACTGATATCTGAAATAATGATGTCAACTACATGATCATTTTAGGTATCTAGTACTAGTCAATTGGTTTAAGTAAATTGAATGTCGTTTATCAATATATATAAAAATCAATTGCTGTTCGTTGGTCTCGCTAAAACTCGAGAACGGCTGAACGAATTTGTCTAGGGAAGGTTTAAAAAGTGAGAAAAATTCGAATAATTGCCGGGAAAACCCTAAAAACAGCCCTTTTCTTTTTCCCATATAAACGTTTTCTAAATAAAATGTCGAATCAATTTTAACCTTTATTGCTATTCAATAAAGTTCTTATTAAATTATAATCACTCACTGTTGTCTAAGAAATGTAGGTGTGTTCCTAACTTCAAAGATTCAATTTGCAATTTGTATTTCCATGGAAACTGGAACTACGCGGGTAAAACCGCGGGTCAAAGCTAGTCTAGAATAATCTTACATAATATATGGGTGGAATGTACGTTATTTTTTCTTTTTGTCACTATACTCAGGTTGCTTTCGGAAACGATATCTCATGAGAGCCCGTATGTCGTGGAAGAGAGATCGAAGATCTTCGCAGCCGTGGCGTCGTCAAGTTACGAGAATGCACGAAGGGCGCTCAACTTCCTTACTAGACACACCGAGGACATACGAAACATGTACGTTAACTATATGTATATTTTGTACCATAGCTCGGAGAACCGATGGACGTAGCGGTCCCAAGGTGCTGGAATGGCGACCCCACACCAGTAAACGTAGCGTTGGTCGAACCCCAATTAGGTGGCCAGACGATATCAGACGAGTCGCAGGGAGCCGCTGGAAGCAAGCGGCCCAAGACCGTGAGCATTGGAACTCCCTACAAAAGACCTATGTCCAGCAGTGGACGTCAATCGGTTGTTAATGATGATGATGGTGATGATATTTTGTACTAGCTGATGCCCACGACTACGTCCGCGTTGAGTTACTGTGTGTGAAAGTGTTTTTATGTCTTCCAATCACGAAGCAATGGATTACTAAACCGACGACCTTGAAATCATTACAGGATAAACATTAAAGTATCTCCTTTCTAACTAAAAAAACGAATGCGTAAAATCGGAGTACGCGTTAATTAATTACAGCTAAATACACATATTTTGACTTTCATCCCCTCTTCCAAGGGAACCGTGCTGAAAACTATCCTATATGTTGAACCGGAGTATCAACTATTCATATACCAAATTTCATTCAAATCCATCCAGTAGTTTCTAATTTAAAATTTTCTATATGTATTTAACGTACAGAATTCGTCCTGTTGCAGTTTAATTATATTATAGATAGATTTAAGCAGGGCCAAGAAATTTGCAGCGATATGTATTCGAGGAAATGTGGAGCATCGTAGTGCTGTTAGTTCATTTTGTGTTTTCGGTCGGATTAGTTCTAGTTCATCCTAATACTTCCTACTGAATACCTTCGTATTCTCTAAGCTTACCACGTATCGCAAAAATAAATTTCATACCTACCTCGTCATTATCATTATCGTAAGTCTATTAACGACCTACTGCTGATAACGGAACTTCTTCGTCATAGGGAGACTGAGTTTGAGATCATCATGATCAACCCATTACCGGCTCACTGAGAAGGGTTTTGGCCATAGTCCACCACGCTGGCCATGAGCGGATTGGCAGACTTCACACGCTAGGCGCGCAGGTTTCCTCACGATGTTTTCCTTCACCGTTGAAGCATGTGATATTATAATTGTTTAAAAACGCACATAACTCCGAAAAGTTAATGGTAAAATGGAAAAAGGAAAAGCCCGTATTCGAACCGCCGACCTCTAATTAGGAGGCTGACGCCCTAACTACTGAACTATCACAGCTTACCTGTAGTTTGAGATCATATAACATTTAACCATTATTGTCTCACATAATGCACATCTCACTATCCGGATAGTTGATATTCCTCAACCATGTTTTTCATACAGAATCATATTTAGAAACCATTAGGAGAATCTAAGGTCTTTCTTCTAACTTTCAGTATAGAGGTTAAATCTTATATTCCTCTGGTACTGTATATATTATATATTTTGCCAAAACATCATATATTTCAAAGAACCACAGAAAAATTGCTTTTCTTAATACCTTAGGTACTTCATAATTTATGATTGTGCGAAAGTGTTACCTCGTATTAGTATTAAGTGTGTTTCCGTATACTTGTACCCATTTAAGTTTTACCCGTGTTATACTTATAACAAAAACGGTAATTAAATGTGTGTGTTTCAGGTACGGCGGTCCTGAGAAACTAGAAGAGATGATTTTCGTAATGGCCGAAAACATCCTAGATGGCGGCCAAGCCACAGATGTAAGTATTAGTTTTTTTGATGCTTTGTGTGATTTGTCTTCCCATTCATGTGTTTTCATTATGATCTTAAACCTCAAATTAATGCCGTACACGAAAGACTTGAAATTGCGCAAGAGTGGAAATACTACTTCGTGGTCCCAGTTTTTTGCAATGATTGCTTAGTACATATCATACTATACATTATTATGCGCAACACTCGCTCGAACTGTTATATAAGCAAACTATTGCACTAACGGGGTTGTAATATTGTTATGAAATCCATTACACTTATCAGATGTCATGTGCTTTCAATTAAGAACATCCGATATATTATGCTAATTACATATCGCAGCCCTATGAAGATTGCAGACGTTGCACGACCCTTCTAATGCAGCCAAACAGCAATTGACGTCGCGATATATGTTTCCTAATAAGTAAAATTAGCATATAATGACAATTCTTTACCTGACTTCGGAAAGAACACTAGGCTAGTTAGAATATAGGAAATTAGTTGTAATTTTATATTTTTTATATTTTTAATTAAAATTGTAATTAAGTTATATAAATCTTTTTTTTTAAAGTCTTCCAAGCGCTGCGTACGTAATTTCATTATAATATTGGTTAGATTAATTATTGTTTTATTTTAACTAAACTGCCCGTAAAGCGCGAACTATTAAATATAGATTTTTTAGAATGCTCTTATCGAGATTAGATGTGAAACATAGAGAAGTCAACGCAAGTATAATGACATGTTGACCATAAGCGCCCTTAAACCCGTCGCTAACACTCGAGATTTCTTGATGAAATATTCTCCCTATGCTCTGCAGTTAAAATCCCTTGTTCAGTTGGGATTTTTCACGGCATGTTGAATAATCTCCTATTACTGCACAGTTCATTACCGATGAATGAATGAATACACTTTTATTGTACACCACAAAATAGGAAAATTTAAGAACAGAATAGATATAAAACAGTAGATATACAATTTAACAGCCTTATCGCTACACAGCGACCTCTTCCAGGCAACTAAAGATGTTAAAGACAGAGATACGGAAAGAGGAAGGTGGTGCAATAATATATATGTATATATATATATATACACATAAACCAAATTAATATATGATTTAATATATATGTCGGCGCGAAGGAGTTATTAACTTCATTCAGCGGTGCCAAGAACCTCAAGAATTCAATAATTACCCACATTTTAACTTTTTAAATCACTAATAACACAATTTTGACGGTAGCAATCAATTTTGTACAGGCATGCTTTGCTATAAATACTGGCAGTCGATGCCTCTAGTGGCATTCTCGTTCGTCGGACCGTTCGGACCTCGTAGCTATTGTCGCAATACAAGTGTAATCCCTCAAGTTGTGGTTTTAATTACTATGAACGAAAGTAAACAAAATCGTGACGTCACTCTTACTAAAAACAACTCCGACGTCCTTAACTCATCATATAATCCGATTTAGACTAAATTTAATTATATTTTCAGTTCATCAATTGGGTTAACTCGCAGAATAGTATCAGTAATCTGGATGACTCAATGCTGGCAGCGCAAAGGGCAAGAGATCGTATAAACGAAAATCTCGCTTGGGCCAATAACCACTTGGAAGACGTCTACGAATGGATTGATATGAATGATGCATCCAGTGTATTTGTATCCACTTTTTTGTTATGTTTATCAATGTGTATTGCGTTGTTTACTCAGCAATAGACAATATTATTGTTGAGAAAAAAATATTATTAAGATTATATTTCATAAAAATAATATTTTACTTACAGAATTAATCGGAGTAGGTATGTAATGGCGGAATCATAATTAATATAAATTGTTTAGCTAGCTTTAATGTTATAATTTTTAATATTAAGAAATTGTTTTACATGATGAGTACGAAGTAATTCTAAATATTATATTATCAACTATTTTATTTAAATTATGTTAATACATATAATTTAGGTTTATGAGTTGGATGATATTTTAACTGTATCGGAGATTAGATATAAATTTTATTGATATGGTAAATTATATTTTAGTACGTGTGTATGCCGCTTTGGTAAAGTGCTTCGGTTGTTTTAAACCCTTTCTCTAATGAGAGAGGCGGCTGGTGCACGGAACTGGAATGACGATGTTGGCAGTACATAAATCTCTTAGCTAAAAGTGACTTTGCATTTCTAAAAGCGCATCGAATTCCTGCCTTGGTTTGAAAATCAAGTGAAAATAATGCTAAGTTAACATTTTCGGCCCAGTACTTTAGGTAAGTTAAGAGATTTGTGAATTGCTAGATTAAGCACTACAGGAAACTCTTTTCTATCTCTATGATAGTATATGTAGTTCCTTATATCCATGCTTTAGTACATAAAAACGACATTTTAGATTCATTTAAAATATTTGTAAGTTGATAGGGTTACGACGAGAACACTGATACTACGAGTATACCACTGAGACTGCAGGTCCCCGCTATCTAACGTTATCCGGACGTAGGCTCTATCCACGGCCTTGAAGACGTACGGACTACTCACCGTCCGACCCCCCCCGTTATGCCAGACGTCGCCTAAGCCGAGGTCCACCTCACAGGAGGCGCCCTTAGGCAGACCTTCCCTTAGTTTCTTCGGGCTTAATTTGTTCTGGCAGAGCTTCTTTCTGAAGCTCGCCAAACAGCCCGGTTACGCTGTGACAACCAATTCGTAGCACAGCTAAAATACAGTCCGAAAAAGAAAAAAACTGAAAGTACGTGCGAAAAGCACTTTGTAACTGTATTTGTACACTTCTAAACTTTTAAGATGAATGCCTCCAATTGTGATTTTAAAAATTTTTCTCGATGTTTAATGAGGCATTTGTTTTTTTAAAGTGTAATGCGGTCAACTGAAACCGAACCGTACAATATTTTTATAATTGATATTCCACCAGTACTCATCAGGTATCTACAGTTCCATCTAAAAGCTTACATTTCAAAGACTTTTTATGTACTAGAGCAAAGATATGTGTTTTAATTGAATCACAGCTTGTTACTCATTATGTAACTAGATTGTTTGATGCATTTTCTATTTAAGTGTAAGTTAAGATTTAAGGTATTTAATCGCATTTTATTATATTATTTTTAACGCGTCAGTTTAGCACAAAGTGAATTTAAATGAAAATTTTGATTATTTTAATTATATTTTGTATTAGATATTTCAATGTTTGGGTTTAATCTATATATTTCATGTGCATGTTACTTTACTTTAACATTTAGGATTTATGTTAAATAAGTATATCCACACTATTCTAAGAGCTTCGATTTAGTATTTTAATAAAAAAATATATAAATTTTAAAGTACTTAATCCCATTATATAAATAAATATATATTAGTAAACTATAATTATGCATTATAATTAATTGTTAATTCATATTAATGAAGTGTTTGATTTCAAAGTAGTTAATCGCAGTATATTCACACATTATATAGAGCGTGATAGATTGCACGTATAAGTTTATGTTTTTAAGTAATATTTTTTATAGATATTTTAGTCTCTTTTAATGACAAAATATAGTAGATTCATGTTTATAATTTTTAGCATCTCTTAAGTTTTCTTTTAACTTTTAATTTGAAATTTTCTTTTATTCATTAGGAAGTAAGATTTTATAGTATTTAATCGCATAATATTTCATACGCAGTGTGTCAGGTTTGCACAAAGTGAGTTTAAACTGTGTTATATCTTAGTTATAATTTAAATTTTCATTAAACGTAGAATTTTAAGATGTTTATCCCAGTAATTTCACATTCATAGAGCATGTCAGTTTACTTAAGAATGCGTCAATATTGCACAAAGTGTTTTTTTTTTTATTTTTGTTGTGTTATTAATTATTATTGTTATAATTATTCCAGAATAAGGTTATAGATACTAAGAATTTTACTGCATTATCTCTCATAGATACTTAATTATAATTAATAACTCTCAGATCCTGTTCAAGTGTATAAATAAAAATGTACATTTTGGGATCTGAGAAATTATAGTTTATATTTTGCCAGATCTGAAACAAACACGTCCTCTTGTTTCAAATTTGGAATAAAATAAAAACACATTTAGAAATATCTGTTAGGTATATTTGCTTTATTAAAATAATTATATTAAATTATTGTTTTAAGCATAGCATATAAGATATTTTATCTTAATATGTACATAACAATATTATTATTCCTCTAATAACATAAAATATTAATAAATATTCTTAGAGAACTAAGCACATAATTTGTTTTCTTTTCCTTGTTTATCTAGTGTATAAAAATATTACTAAATGACTAGATGTTAAATAATATTAAGGCACAGTACAATGCACCAGTTGAAGAATAAAGGAATGTTAACAAAATTAATACAAGTTTATAGCAAAATATATTTTATTATCTTTTTTTGGAGGTTTTTTTAGTAACTGGTTCATAAGAGATCATATGATCAAGAAAAGACGAAGGTGTTCTGGATGGGGGATGATGTATGATCGTGGTCTGTGAACTTATTTAAAAATAAAAACTAGCCACTACTACCGGCCAACAATATCTCCATACTAGACTATTACGACAACTCAAAATAACGAAAAGGCTATCCACCATCTTCCTACAGAGGATTCTCGAGTACTTCGGTCACATTGCCCGACGGGAAGGTAACAACCTGGAGAAATTGGTTATCACCGGCAAAGGGGAAGGAAAGAGACCTCGGGGACGAAGTCCGATGCGTTGGTCAGATCAAATCCGCACCGCACTTGACACAAAAGTCCACGATGCTCTACACGTCGCAACCAACAGAGCAACATGGCGCGACATCGTCCGCAAGAAAGTCTTCAGTGGAAGGGGTCACGACCCTCAGTAATGAGGAATACGACGCGCAGAGAGAGAGAGACTATTACAAATATATTTTATTTTACCTTTTTTTTAACGTTGTGAGTTTTTTAGATTCTACAAAAAAAAATTATATTCTTATGTAAAGTTTTGGCTACAAAACAATATGTATAAGTTTTCAAATATAATTATGGTCTCATGTTTAAGATACTTATATAATGATTTCCAACGCCTGTACTTTGACTGCCAACAAAGTTAAATGAAGTGAATTAAAGTAAAATTAAATAGATAATACAAAAAACTTCAATCAATTTATAAATTTAAAAACAAAGTTCAATATTAATATCCGTCATAAAATAAACCACTGCGCTTGTGAATCTGAATCAGGAATCTTTTAAACTCTTTCACGAGTTAGGTTATATTTTTTCTCAACGTTTCCTTAGCTGTCTTAAGATTCAGAAAAAGCCTTCAATTTAAGTAATGTAACTATTCAAATATCAGCCCAAAATTAAATAAGTAATAAAATTTAATGCAAACTTTTACGATCTCATTATTATCTAACACAATTTTTTAAAGAGATAAATGTTATATTTTCACGTTTTACCTTTAATTACTAACATTAATATTATTATTTAATAAATAGGGCAGTGTTTATAATAATAATTAAATGTTTAATGATTAAACTAAAGCTAACAATTTATGATAATGTTAATATTATTACACATCCGACTAATAAGGTAAGAAATGAAATTATCGATGTTTCTCCTTTGCTTTTACTTTCAGCCACTGTAGTAATTGCAATCTGGAATTAAAATTTAATTATTACCATACAAAGAGACAATTAGTTGTTAGAAATACATATAAAATTTAGATTAACCTAAAACTAAAAATCTTACAAAATAAATAAATATTTAACGTAATAACTAAAATATATTATTAAAAGGAGTCCCTTTAGGCAAGGTTCCGAAGATACTGGCAGCGTTCCCCCTTTGAATGGCTAGACTAATTCTTTGTCCGAGGTAGCTGGCAGCTCTTCGGTCTCCTGTGATGTCGACTAACCTTTTTGCTATTTCCTTAAAAAGTCTTAGCACGCTAGGACACCACGGACCAAGGGTCTCGACACCGAATGGGACAAAATCATATTCGGAGCCCAGACCCCTGTATTTGCATGCTTTAGCTTTTTCAGCCGCTTTACAAGCCGCACCAACTCCGTTGTTGGTTCCATGTAGATGGGAAGGGGCCAGCGTGTCTGTACAGGTTGCATCCCATACCAGCACCCGGCCCATCTTCCATGGAATCAAACTAATACCGTCCGGTCTCTTGCTATCGTCTCTTGCAATACCAGTCGGCTCAAGTAGACCTGGCACGTTGACGGTGGCAAGGGACCGGCGTATGATATCGTTAAGTGCAGCATGTCTCGAGAAGCGGCCTGCACTTTTTTGGCATGACAGTCCGTGATGTCCTAGTTTGTCGACATCACTGCCACAGGGACATTTATGAGGAGACTACACAATTGCAACTAAGCATCTATAATAAAATAACTTTGCGTCAGTTTGGAGACTGAAGATATACCTCACAAACACTTACCTCAGTTGATGTGGTAGTAGTAGTAGTAGATTTCATGTATGGTTGAGGTTTTGGTTCTCCTTTTGGAATTCTGTACAAAAATTTATTTTCCAATCGCCTGCAATAGAAATTAAATAAAAATTGGATTAATACTTGTTTATTTTTCAATTCAAATTCATTGGTTGCTTAAACATTATGATCATTCAACTATTCGTGTCTCTTAACTTGACGGACGTTTCTTAATTTAATTGAACAGATAATGCGGATGAAGAAGAACTTTTGACGAAAAATACAATATAATATCCAGCACCGACGTTTAAAATGGTCTCTGAAACACAGGATCTAGCAATACCAGTTTCCTTATTCAGGATTGGTTCGAGAACTTTGCATCTATTCGGGATATAAAATCATTTTCAGGTATGAAATCGCCAATCCAGCAATGAAATCAAATCGAGATCCCCAAGGCTTGACACTTCAATTTTGCAACTTGTTGGTCTATTGTGAAAAGTCTTGAAGTACTGTCCAATGTATTTCATCAATTTCAATAATATGATTATGTAAAGGCATTAAGAATTTCTCGGGTCTCTCGCGAGGTCTGAACTTTCATACTTAGCGACCATGCTTTAAAGCAACAATTTCATCATTTACTTACCATCTATGTTCAGCGATGGTTTTGTCTTCCATTTCAAATCTGTTCGAATTTCCACCTATATCACTTTTACCAGAACTGAGGGCCAAGTAGTAACAGGTTTCACGATAGTCTGGATTAAGCCTGAAACCAATAATGCCATGATTACGATCACTTGACTATATTCAGTGAATATGAAGTTCTTGCTGGTTGCTATATTATACGCACTTACTACGAAGCTGTGATAGCCTAGTTGGTAAGGATGTCCGCCATATAGTCAGAGGTAGGGGGTTCGAACCCGGGCACGCAGCTAACTTTTCAAAGATATGTGCGTTTTTAAGCAATTAAAATATCACTTGCTTCAGTTGAAGGAAAAGATCGTTAGGAAACCTGCATGCTTGAGAGTTCTGCATAATGTTCTCAAAGGCGTATGAAGTCTGCCAATCCGTACATGGCTATGGTAGACGTGGTGGACTATGGCCAATTCCTTCTCATATGGAGAGGAGACCCGTGCTCTGTAGTGAGCCGACAATGGGTTGATCATGATGATGACGATGATGACTAAATACTAGTCTAGATGAAGCTAAATTGATTAAATTTAATATTGTATAGATTCACAAATTGTTTTTTTTTTGTACACAATTCAATTTTTTTTTTTAATTTTATCAATGAGATGCTCAATACAAACGTACCTTTTGTTAGAGTGCCTAAATTCCCGATAGTGTGAATTCATATCTTTCAAACACGGTGCGTAGCCGACAGTGCACGCGAATTGTACTATAGTACTTCTGAAAAGCCTGATGTTTCTGTGTTGGTCTAGATTCATTGTTAACCTCTTGTATATAACGGATACTTTATTTTGCATGAATTGCTGAAAATAATTTATAATTACAAATTCGCATAATGATAGGTTTAGCAGAGTATTGTCAGATATAATGCTCCAGTAAGTATTAAAAATAATTAGTTTAACCCGCATTACTTATGATAATTATATTATGTTCTTAAATTAGCTAAAACTAAAAATTATGCAGGTTCATCATGATTGAAGCGGTGGCCTAGTGGTTAGGGTCTCAGCCTCCTAATCAGAGATCGGCGGTTTGAATCCGAGCACGCACCTCTAACTTTTCGGAGTTATGTGCGTTTTTTAAAAATTAAAATATCACTTGCTTCAACGGTGAAGGAAAACATCGTGAGGAAACCTGCACGCCTGAGAGTTCTCCATAATGTTCTCAAAGGCGTGTGAAGTCTGCCAATCCGAACATGGTTAGCGTGGTGGACTATTGCCAAATCATTTTCATATTGAGAGGAGACCCGTGCTCTGAAGTGAGCCAGTAATGGGCTGATCATTATGACTTCCCATTCATTATAATCAACTTTTCAGTGTTTGTATTTGTAAGTAATCAGTAAATTAAAACTGCATAAAAATGGACACTGTCGGGTTTTTGGTTTTTCTTTAGCAAATATTGGTCTACAATTATATTTCAGTCATCATCATCACTTCAACCGATAGACGTCCACTGCTGGACATAGGTCTTTTGTAGGGAGTTCCAATGGCCACGGTCTTGGGCCGCTTGTATCCAGCGGCTCCCTGCGACTCGTTTGATGTCGTCTGTCCACCTTGTTGGGGGTCGACCAACGCTACGTTTACCGGTGCGGGGTCGCCATTCCAGCACCTTGGGACCCCAACGTCCATCGGTTCTCCGAGCTATGTGCCCCGCCCATTGCCACTTCAACTTCGCAATTCGCTGAGCTATGTCGGTAACTCTGGTTCTTCTACGGATCTCCTCATTTCTGATTTGATCACGTAGAGATACTCCCAGCATAGCTCTCTCCATCGCCCGTTGAGTGACTCTGAGCCTTCTTATGAGGCCCATAGTGAGCGACCATGTTTCAGAGCCGTAAGTCATCACTGGCAACACGCACTGTTCGAAAACTTTAGTCTTCAGGCACTGAGGGATTTTGGACGAAAAGATGTCACGGAGTTTCCCAAACGCTGCCCACCCGAGCTGAATTCGGCGGCGGACCTCCTTCTCGAAATTGGACTTACCTAACTGGATCGTATGTCCCAGGTATACATACTCGTCTACAATTTCCAGTGCAGAGTTCTCAACGATTACTGGGTAAGGCAGAACATTAGCGTTCGACATAATCTTCGTCTTGCTCATGTTCATACGTAGGCCTACCTGTTGAGAAACTCTGCTAAGGTCATTGAGCATTGCGTCGAGGTCTTCCAGAGTCTCTGCCATTACGACTACATCATCAGCAAACCGAAGGTGATTGATGTACTCGCCATTGATGTTGATGCCTAGTCCGTTCCAATCTAGAAGCTTGAAGACATCTTCCAACGCTGCGGTAAACAGCTTGGGAGAGATCACATCTCCCTGCCGTACTCCTCGCTGCAGTTGGATCGGCCTCGTAATCTGGTCCTGTATACGGACTGACATGGTGGCGTTTTCGTACAGACATTTCAGTACTTTGATGTACCGGTAGTCGATTCGGCATCTCTGCAGTGACCTCAACACAGCCCAAGTTTCCACCGAATCAAAGGCTTTCTCATAGTCCACAAATGCTAAACAAAGTGGCCGGTTGTACTCTTCGGTCTTCTGTACAATCTGCCGCAATGTATGGATGTGGTCTATGGTACTAAAGCCCTTCCGGAAACCGGCTTGTTCGGGAGGCTGGAAGTCGTCAAACCTATTAGAGAGACGATTCGTGATGACTCTTAAAAACAACTTGTAGACATGGCTCAACAGCGAGATGGGTCTATAGTTCTTCAGCAAGGTATTGTCACCTTTTTTGAAGAACAAAACCACCACACTCCTGTGCCATGCCTCTGGTGTTATGCCTTGGTGAATGACAGAATTGAACAATCGCTGAAGGACATTAAGTATTGGTTTTCCACCCGCTTTCAGGAGTTCTGCTGTGATTCCATCATCACCTGGCGCTTTGCCATTCTTAAGTTGTTTGAGAGCCCACCTTATCTCATATAGGCTGACGTCCGGGATGTCTTCGGTGTAGTGTCGGGTTAATTTAGCTCTCGGATCCTTGGCCAAATTCTCAACAGGCTTCTGTGTTGTGGTGTACAACTGACCATAGAACTTTTCAACCTCACCCAATATCTCAGGTTTAGAAGAAATGAGACTACCATTGTCCGTCTTCAGTCGCATCAACTGACTCTGTCCGATAGACAGATCTCTCGCGAACACTTTAGAGCCTCTCTTTTGCTCGATTGCATTTTTAATGCGCTCCGTATTGAAGTGCCGCAGGTCACGTGTCTGTGATTTAGAGATCTGCCTATTAATCCTCCTATAGGCGGACGCGTCCACTGAAGATTGTAGTCTCATCTCATGTCTCTCTTCCATGAGCTTGAGTGTATGGGTTGAAAACTTTCTTAATCCATTTTTACGGTGAGTTTTATAAAACTTGGACCCGACCGTATGGACAGTTTCCACCAGCCTGTTGTTCAAATCGTCCACTGTGTCGCAATCTGCGAGGCGATCGAACCGGTTCTGCAGTTCCAGTTGAAAGCATTCGGGGTTTTGTATATGGGCTTGAGTAGGCCGGAGTGTAGACTTTACCAGTCTGAACCTTTCTAGCTGAACGTTGATATTCAATGTGCCTCTTACCATACGATGATCGCTCCCGGTTTTCACCCTATTGATCACAGAGACATCATTGAATATGTGCCGCTTTGTTGACATGATAAAGTCTATCTCATTCCTCGTGGCACCATTAGGGCTCATCCAGGTCCATTTCCTGTGTGGCGGCTTTTTGAAGAAGGAGTTCATCATATAGAGGCCCTCCTTCTCCATAAAGTCGGCCAACATTTGGCCCCTGTGGTTCCGTTGCCCATAACCAAATTGCCCCACTTTCAACTCTGAACCTGTACGCTCACCCAGTCTTGCGTTGAAATCCCCCATCACAACATTGTAATAGGTGTTCGAGGCATGTATGGCTTTCGCAATATCCTCATATAATACCTCTACTTCCTCGTCCGGGTGTGCTGAGGTCGGTGCATAAACCTGTATTACCTTCAACGAATACCGTTTGGTGATTCTGAGTATAAGGTATGCTACCCTACTCGACACACTCTGGACTTGTACAATATTGTTGACGAGGGACTTGTGGACGATGAATCCGACACCACCCTGAGATTGCTGATCGCCCTCCCGGTAGTAAAACAAGTTGCCAGATTTCAAGATTATGGAGTCCTCCCCCTCTCTTCGGACTTCTGATAATCCTATAATATCCCAACGCAACTTGCTCACTGCTTCTTCCAGCTCAATCATCTTTTCGTCAGCCCTCAAAGTGCGTGCGTTATAGGTTGCCAGGTCTAGTCGTCGGGGTTGGCAGCGGAATCTCTTCCGGAGATTCTTGACACCCCCTGCCCCGCCGTTACCATAACCGCTGCCGGAGCCAGGGATAGCGGGGCTGCCGGGGACTAGGGGCTGTGGCTGTTTTGGACAAATCATCTACAAAGATAATGCCAATAATCACCACGCTTGGCATGCGGGTTGGTGATCGCAGTACTGGTCCTCTCGCACCAATAACGCTGCTGCCCGTTATTGTCAGCCAATTTTAGACCAGCTAATATTGAATGGTTATACCGCCATTGATCGGTCGCCAGAGCCTCGTCGGTAAGTCAGCAGGGTGCACCACGAGCAGGTGAGGTTGGCAATTGGGAATACCGACTGGTACAAGCATTCCCCATACACCCCAGTATAACTATATAAAATATTATTTCTTTATTCTAATCTATCAAAGCTTAAAATCGCAAGCTCTAAAAAGAGTAGCCTTTACCCCAGTAGATGAACATTAATACGTTGATAATGATGTTGGTGAAAAGTTAATCAAGATAGTTTACCTTCCATTCTTCGTACAATGCTCGTGTCATCTTTACACCTTCCGACTGCAGTAGATCAAAGCCAGATATTACGGAGTCCCAAACCACATGGCTGAGTTCTTTGTTCAAATAATCCAATACTTCTAGAGCGATGTCTTCACGCATAGCACCTGCCGCGTACAAAGCTAACACATCGTTGACCATCTTAAAAGAAATAAGTAAAATAACTACTATTAGTTAATTGTATAATTAAATTAAACATTTAGGCATATATATAGAATTATTATTAATTATTTGATTTGTAAATGTTTTAAATATATTCGACCCGGCCACTGTATTGGCTTAGTCGAAATTTGGTATAGAATAGCTTGCATCTAAGATAGGTTAATTTATCCCGGAACAGCATCGGTTTGATTATCTTTAAAATGATCTTGGCAGAAATTCGCACAAAAGATTTTTCATCCTGAAGTTCGATATTGGTAAAAATGATCGTGGCAGAAATCCGCACAAAAGATTTTCCTTTTTGAAGTTAGGGGTAACTTCTTAGTCCGGAAAAATATAAAGCTCCTGGTAGATTTCAAAAACCGAAAAAAACTCACTCGTGACTATCAGAAGGTTAATATTCAGCTAGTACTTCTTTATTAAACGGGGACAAGACTTTTTTTTTTAAGTTGGTGTACACTTTAAAAATAAAAATTAATCATTATACTTACTTGTGCTCTATTCAGTTCATCTATTCTTGTATGGTCTTCTTGTAAAGCCTTTGCAATCAGTCGCCATGTTTCGTCATCATAATTTACTCTGTAATATCCTGAAATATATAAAAAAATGTTTTGTTTATCTACTTCTACTTCTCCTAAAATATAAAAACTAGTTTCACCATCTACTTTTACTTCTGCTAAGATATTCCTACTTACTTTTTATAGAAAAACCGTTTGTTTACTAATGTCCTACTTTTGAATGCCATTTGTTCGCTGACTTAATGATACAGTTTCATCTTATACCATTATTAAATGCTCTATTATAATAAAATTTGATCAAATGAAATAATAATAACTAAGAATTCTATTTAATCTAAGTTTAGGCAATCTTTTTACAAAAAAATATGAATAATTACGATTAGGAGTAAATTAATAAAATAAAATAAATAGATAAATAGCATTTGATTGTAGAACTGACAGATATTGGATAACCTTTTTTTGAAATCGGTTTATAAGAATAATATATTCAAGAGCAGCTTTATATTATCAAAGAGAACCATAATACGTGTGTTTATAAAACACTTATGGTGTGGGAAGCTGCAAGCAACGACGCGTGGGATGAGAATAGCTGTCGGACCGAAATAGTCTGTATATTACAATTACGAACCGCGGCCAAGGATTCTGCGGATTTATGCTAGTGTGCCAATGGCAGACACTTCAAGTTCACAGTTCCTACTATTGAACAACTTATGGTAATTAAACAAGGAAATATTAATATTCTTGTGTTCTGTAATGGTGTGTGGGTTAAAGTTTTAGCTCTTATTAACCTTAATAAGACATATATAGCTTACCAAGAGCAACTTAGCAAGACTTACTTTGACTGACGGATAGTTATAATAGTCATAAAAATTTGCACAGTTTCCTCATATAAATATTATAAGGATATATTACAAAAATAAGCATTAAGAAAGCATAATGCGAATATCTGAGAGACTGAATCGAGTCTTGAAGGTCTGTCTCATATATAAGCCATATCAAATATCACTGGATCAGCTATCATCATCATCATCATGATCAACCCATTACCGGCTCACTACAGAGCACGGGTCTCCTCTCAATATGAGAAGGGTTTGGCCATAGTCCACCACGGTGGCCATGTGATATAATTTTTTTTTTAAACGCACATAGCTCCGAAATGTTAGAGGTGCGTGCCCGGATTCGAACCGCCGACCTCTGATTAGGAGGCTGACGCCCTAACCACGAGGCTATCACCGCTTCAGCTATCAGCAGATATAAATGTCACCAGATGTTGCCGTTTTAGTCCGAGTATCTTCCAGTTTTTTATAAATACCACTTGAACAGTTTCTATACCCAAACCAATAATTGTTTAAACTTTCGTTAAAAGGATGAAAGCTAGTTCTATGCAGAATTTCGGCAACATAGGTTATTTGATAAGTCTCAAAGAAAATTTATTTTAAAACCTTGATAATGGTCGCAGGTATCTACGAGTATTCCAAGATTAAGAGCAGGTTCTAAATGTCTATAAAATTGGTATAACGGGCCGCATGCAGGTAACAAATAAATAATAAAATATAATTAAAATTAAAATAACAAACCTGAAGCGTTTCTGTTCAATATAATCCAACCACCATCGAGATTTTCCCGGAAGGTGTATGTCTGGCTTCCAATTGTGAATCTCGGTTGGAGGCAGTTGAAACAGTTTTGGTTATGCTGAACGATATATGATATGGGGATGAGGTAGTGAGAGTCAATTCTGTCTTTTTCGATGAAGCTGAATTTTACCTGTAAATGAATACAAATTACTTAGTACCCAGTAAAAACATTTTTTTTAAATCTACTATAAGTTAGCCCTCGACGGCAATCTCACCTGATGGTAACTGATGATACGGTCTAAGATGGTAAGAGGCTACCTTGTTAGGGATATGGTAAGCCCATTCTCCTAATTGGTTTCTACACGGCATCGTGCCGGAACGCTAAATCGCTGGGCAACACGTCTTTGTCGGTATGCCGGTAACTAGCCATGGCCGAAGCCTCCCACCAGACCAGGACCTCTAACTTTATAATTCGACAGCACACGCACTGCGCCACGGAGGTCGTCAATAATAATTGAAATTATTTTTGATTAGTATTTCATATAACGATTTTGATCGGATTGATCAATCTGATGATATCTATTTTCATAGAGGTAATATTATGAATAATATTTTGGTAAATATGCTTACCTATTGTGTTTATTAAAAATGAAAAAACAATATTGCAACAAAAAAAATTAAATGATACCCTCATTTAATTTTTTTTGTTGCAATATTGTTTTTTTGATTTTTAACAACAATTTTTTTTTAGGAAGATATAGCCTTTTTGTGTTCACTAAAACAATGCCAATAAAAAAAAATAGGATGAATGTAAATTTATAACAGCAATATGTTTTGCGCAGCGATCAAAGACAAAAGTAGAATGTAATCGAAACCGAATTTTGCTTTAACTGTATCAGATCAATTTTAATACATTTTTGCTTCATAACACGATAATATTATAAAGTAATATTCTGAATTAAGAATGCTTTCGATTATTTTGTCGAGTTTAGTATTGAAATATGCTTTCGATTATTGTCGAGTTTTTTTTTTTTAAATAATAGATCAGATTTGAGTTTAGGTACATGGCTATTGAGCAATCACAAACAAAAACGGAGTATTTTATAACTTTGTGTTGCTAACTGGAACCTTAAGATGCAGATTGTGTCCTTATTACAACGTTTTAGTCAAATTTAGTTACAACACGCGATCAGCATGTCATCGTTTACTAAAAAGTGGCTTTGTCATTCGGCCGTGTATACATATCTAGCCGTCGAATTGAGTCATTTTCTCCTGTGTCGTTAGCTAATTGAAATAATTTACGTCTGCCGCTGTAATAGTGATTAACGCCGTCTTAAACATTCAATGAAGTCATTGCATTTATGTTCAATTTTTCAATATAGATAACGACAAGGCCAGGAGATCGATTGTTAAATTTTTTGTGCGTTATATATTTTTTAATTAATATTGTGTGGTAAGAACCAACTGGACTGCAATTTGTATCGGTATTTAATAACATCTTGGAATCGTCTTAACATCAAGAAGTAGGATAAGTCTTATTAAGGATGCTTATTTAATCAAAAAATTATATTCAAATAATACTTAAAGGCACTTTGACGCGTCAATATTTTACATATTAGTGAGTTGATGGTGATAACTATATTTGTAAGTTTAAAAATAAAGCTATGAGGGTTCCAAACGTGCCCGGGTCTAAGAAGAACCGAACAACAAACAGCAATTTAAGGTAGGTAAATTTTCTTTTTGTTATCACCATCTCACATGCCACTTTAAATTATTTAAGAGTTATCTTATTAGAGCAATATTTCATACCCAAGCCTTTATCATTTACATAACCCTTTACACTATAATCAGACTTTTATATACCGACGGTGAGCAGAGTTATATATGCGTTGTCAAAACTATACCACACTTCGATAGGGTTTTATCTGAGTTTCTATTATATTACAATAACTTAATTACCTGCTTCAATTGTACTGCGTTTGGCGTTCTATCTCTCAACACTAGCACGTTCACCACAGGATATCCAGACTGATGGAACCAGGAATTCAGAACCCTTGATGAGGTTGACCCGTTGAAAAATTGATGGAAGCATTCCACAGTGTCACGGTCCAGGCTTGCCATGAAGTCCATCAGAGATATGTGTTGTCCCCTCCTAGAAAACGAGAAACAATCTATTTTAAGCGACAGTAAAATTTATGACAGTAAATTAGCTGACTTTTGTAACAATATTAAAATTGTTTGGATTCCTTTAACTGAATTGTCCCCCTGTCAGATAAATAATTTAGGCCACCTCAGTAAAAATATTTTGCACGCCTATAAAGACACAAAATGTATGGTTCCATTTATCTTATTACCTGTCTATAATTAATCTATGAATTTATCATTATTTTTCATAATAGGCAATTATTTGTCAGTGTATATATGTCCACTATCCATATAATGTCCACATTTTTTATGATCACTTCCGATATCTGGTATCAAAAACCGAAAAAACGCGGACGAAATCGGGGGCAACAGTTATTATAATACTGTAGGATAGTGATTATGTATGTATGATACAAGGTTTAGTCAGAAATTTAATATTAAAAACAGTAAAACTATTTTGTAAACAATAAACTGCAAGTATAATTTGCTATATTCCGCCGACAACCGGGCGAAACGTGCGTAGAGGTTCTAGTGGAAGATTTTGTGCGGTGTTACATTATACAAATCTCCCGGTTGTCGGCGGAATATAGCAAATTATACTTGCTGTTTATTGTTTATCATGGACTTCCGCAAAGTAACACCTGCTTCTATTCATTATTTAAACTATTTTGTGTAAAAAAAATTCACTCGTAAGGCAAAATAGTTTCTAAATAAATCTATATGACTTTGAATGAAAAGCTTGCCTGCTGTTAATGTAGTTCACCAAAGCTAGGTGAAACTTTTCTGATCCGAGCCAGTTCTCAACCATCCATAACAACGAAGCCGTCTTCATAGTCACCAGTTCTTTGTACCTCTTTGGTATCTCTATAGCTAATGTTCTGTTGAATGAAGCTAGAGCTGGTGTGGTATGAGCCCAGTCTACTGCCATTGCTTTATGCTTCATTTCCAATCCATACATGTCGATTGGCAATCTTTGTTTGTATGATACCATTCCGTTGTTGTACTATAAACATACTTATTTTACTGTGTTTGTTTGTTTTGTATCGGCAAAGTTGTTAACAAAATAATATACAAATACAAAATGGTAGTACAAAAAGTGTCTTACAGGACACATATTCTGAACCACCGTACACATTAAACAGTGAAAGTGCCCCAGAATCCTGTCAACGTTACCCCTTTAAAAGTGTAGGCTAATATGCTATATCTATATAATATATATATCTTATATATAATATAATCTAATATAATATAATCTGGGAAGCTGTGATAGCCGAGTGGTTGGAGCGTCGGCCTCTTAATCAGAGGTCGGCGGTTCGAATCCGGGCACGCACCTCTAAATTTTCAGAGTTATGTGCGTTTTTAAACAATTAAAATGTCACTCGCTTCTACGGCGAAGGAAAGCATCGTGAGGAAACCTGCACGCCTGAGTTCTCCGTAATGTTCTCAAAGGCGTGTGAAGTCACGTCGTTTAGTCTTGTATATAATAGTATATAATTGATAATAAAATGTTATCTTCTACTCAAACGGCCTCAATTCTCTTTGTTTCATTTCAAGGTCATGGCTGGTAGTAAAAATATTTTATTTCAATTCGTAGCCAAAATAAGGCTTTCATACAACATATTGCTTACCTGAGTTAACAAATAATAAGCTAAGTAGCCAGCTACACCCTCTTTAAACCATTCCTCTTTCCAACGTGTGCGTTGAACCTCCCCTGGGTTACCAAGCCATATTCGGCTTAACTGCTGAGCTAGCTCAAACTTCATTTGTTCCATCTGTTTTATGCTTGTCAATTCATTGATGTAAGCCAATCTCGTGTCACTGGAAAAAACAAGTCATAGTTTTATTTTTATTCATTGCCAACGTGTTGTTATTTATTTTAGAATTACAACTACCAATAAACTATAAAAAGGCATTGTTGAACTTCCGAAAAGCGCATACCGTCGACCGATCTGTAATTTGGTATAATGACGCATTTTCACCTCTTAATTGAATATGATGATGAAAATTGGTGTAAACATCATTTTGGATATGAAAAACGAAGGGGAACCTGTTTTTGGGCGGTGTGCATAATCGTGCATTCCTAACCGATGTACTTACTTACGCCAAAAAGGCTATGTGTGTACAGTGGAATTTCTGATGCCTGAGTTCCGAAATGGCGTTTGTGCTGATTTTCATTGCGATATTTGTTATTAATATAAATTTCAGATGAATTGGCCGTATATATAAAAGGCTTGTGAAGTAGTAGTAGTCCTAAAATTTCTCGAACTTAGCTGTTTCGTTATAGGTTTCTGTTCAAGATCTGGGCTAGTTTTTCTGATTATCCTATATCCAGACAATCACTGCTAAATAAAATTGACGTATTTTTGACAAGATTGTTCCGAAGTGGGTTATCTTTCACACATTATTGAAAAATTATAAAACAATTTCCGAAATAACCAACTGCTATATTTCTTGTTCAAGTTCTTTCTTTTTAAATCTGCGGTAGATTCACTATAAATGGAGACTGATTTGACATTTGACCTTACAAAACATTGAAATTTAATTTCATTTATTTCAAAATTTTGTATTTCAAATTACGTTTTCTTGCCAATTTTTATTCTTTTAGCTCTTTAGCCAATACCAATATTTCTATAACTGCAAACACGAAATGATGAAAATTATATTGAAAGCCAAATATAGGGCACCTTCGAAACCGGTAAACATGATGACTATTCTGAAATGTAGCAGGTGTTTTCATTTTCATATGACCTTGTCGAATTCGCGAATATATTTGCAATGCAAAAGAATTTTATTAATAAACACATACTCGTAACATATAAGTTATGAGAATATTTGATCAAATAATGTTTCCATCTCACTATTTATAATATTGCTATTTAGAATCATTCGAGATAATATTCTAGTATATAATTATGAAAAATATATTAATTAATCAAAATTAATTGGCCATTCTAATCTTAATTTTAGTTATCCATCTATTACAATGCTTTTGTTACATACTACTTAGTTATGTTTTCTCATCTTAAATTACTCTTTTAAAATACGAGTACCTGTTAGTTAGTAGATTCCAGCTGCCAGTCTCATATCCGTGTAATATTTTCGGAACAGCAACTACATTAATCGGACCGTTCACAAGAGGCCGATCGACTCCTGCATATTGATGAAGCAAATTGATAATGGTTTCTCCATAAACCAAGATGAACTCATAATGCTTCAGGGAAGGCCCTGATGCAAAAATTCTAAGAGTATCGTTGGTTCTTCTTGCTGTGTTCTGTTGAATGCCGAATTCAGAATGGTGGAAGCCGACCTGGTGGAGTGCGACTTGGGGTGAAGGCATGTATTCGATGATCGTATAGCCGTTTGAAGAACTGCAATAAAAATAAGAATAATCATCTATCTGTATCTATAATAATCTATACTAATATTATACATTATAAAGATAGTAAGACTTAGTCGTGAACTGATCCACCGGACGTATTTCAATTTATCATTATCTCATGAAAATATACGTACATGCTGTGAAGGGCAATTTCTATCCACATAGTATGATTTTGCTAATAAGCTTGTAGAAAGTCCTATTATAGTGTAAAGACTTAGTCGTGAACTGGTCCACCGGACGTATTTCAATTAATCATTATCTCATGAAAATATACGTACATGCTGTGAAGGGCAATTTCTATCCACATAGCATGATTTAGCTAATAAGCTTGTAGAAAGTCCTATTATAGTGTAAAGACTTAGTCGTGAATTGATCCACCGGACGCATTTCAATTTATCATTATCTCATGAAAATATACGTACATGCTGTGAAGGGCAATTTCTTTCCACATAGTATGAATTTGCTAATAAGCTTGTAGAAAGTCCTATTATAGTGTAAAGGACTATGTAAATGATAAACAAGCTTGGGTGTGTAATATTGCTGTAATAAGATGGCTCTTAAATAATGTTGAGTGGCATGTGAGATGGTGTAAAAGAAAATTCTCCTGACTAAGTCTGTTGCGGGCTTCTTCTCAGACCTGGGCGTGCTTGAAACCCTCATAGCTTAAGTTTTAAGTTACCGAATGTAGTTATCACAATCATCTCACTGCTATGTAAATTATTGACGCGTCTAAAATACCTTTTAAAGGATTATTTGAATAAAGATTTTTATTGATTGAATGGAAGAATAAAATAGTATTAAAGTAGTAGTAGTATTAGAGTAGTATTAAATTCAATGCCTTATTGATTGTTGTTGGATGAATTATTGGCAGTTTCGAAATCACGTTTCATTTATTAATATGAAATGCGTAATTGTGTTTTGTTTCTAAGATTTCATCATCCGCCATTTGCTTCCGGGGATTCTTTGAAGAAGTATTAAAGACGAGTTATTTTGTGGGACACACTATTTAGGTACAACATTCTATAACGCCTGATGTTTTTTTTTTTCGTTTTATGGCTTCACACAGATTAGCCAATGTCAAGTTTATAGCAATGTAGAAGTTAGGGAGAAATGGCGGGAAACTTCGCACTCCGCGGACGCGGCTCCCTCAAACCTTTCCCAAACCAATACCTGTTAACCATTTAGAAAACCAGCCACTACACAAACGACACCAAAACTGTCCACGACACAACCAACACCAGTCCTTTTCAAAATTAGCCAACAAACATTAATTCAAGAAAAGCGTGAAATAACCGCGACCATCATATACGAAGCCTCCCGCCTTTCTACCGCCTGATGTTAATAATCAATCTAATAAAAAACTTCAGATAGCAGGTTTAATTTAGTAGCACCATCCTTATCGATAGGGAATAGCAGTATTCCCATCGGCTCTTCGCCAGTGTACACAACAACATATGAATCCAATTTGAGGACCTTTGCTTGCGTAAATTATACGTACAGATATAGCCAATCAACGCGAATTTTAGTTTTTCAAAAATCGCATGGAAGCTGCAGATTTCATCGATATAAAAAGTATGTCTATGTCAACCCAGAATATTCAATCTTTTGTAACGAGTGCGCCAACTTGTCTATGCTAAGCCGCCATATTGTTGTACCCTATCGCCATGCCTAAAAATGGCGCCATTATGGTTTGGTAGGTCAAACTAGCCAAAGCCCGCCATTTCTATGAAAACAATAAAAATATTTCGTTTACCCGTGTTGTATTTTCATTTTTATATCTTACTACACTATATTCATTCAAAATATCTCCCAAATTCGTAGTAGATATGACGTGAAGGCGTTCAGTAGTTACGATGTGTTACAAACATACACACGTAAACACTTTCATACAAATTATTTTTAATATAAGCGTGGTCGGTCTAATAAGCTTGGGAAAGGAAATATTAACAAGAGTAGCTATTACCCACACTGGCATAAAAGGTGACGCGGTCTTTTGGATCACCGCTTCGTGCACATTCTTCAAATGGCTATCAATAGTATATAATTACACTCGCACTAAAGGTGCATTCACACTGCTACACGAAAACCCAGTTTGGGCAGTATGGATGCATCTCTATTTTGTAATTATGCACATTAAAATTATCAATTTCTGCCCACATAACGGTACTTATTTATTGAATTCTATTGATTTGAAAATAATATGTAATGGAAAACCCCTTATTTAATTTTATCTTGTAAAATTATGTTTATTATGTTTGTAAAATTATGTTGTTTTTTTTTTAACTCAATTTACACAAAACAGAGGGTAGATTTAGTACTTAGAGACCCTGTGGTTGGGTAAGGTTTCTTTCGTCCAATAAGTAAAAAACCCAGCCCATAACTGGCCTCTCATCATGAGAAGGATTTTGGTTATAATCCATAACGGTAACCAAGTGTGGATTAGTACCTTGTTACTTAAACCGACTTTGAGAATATTATAAAGACGATATTGTTATTCGGCGACCTCCGTGGCGCAGCGCGCGCGCTCTTGCTTTATAAAGTTGGAGATCTTAGGTTCGATTCCCGGCTGGAGTATGGTCTGGTGGGAGGCTTCGGCCGTGGCTAGTTACCACCGTACCGACAAAGACGTGTCGCCAATCAATTTAGCGTTAGCAAAGTATTAGGTTAGCCCCCTACCATCTCAGACCACATCATCACTTACCATCAGGTGAGATCTCGTCAAGGGCCAACTTGTGGTGTATAAATAAAGAAAAAGAACACTCAGGCATGCAAGTTTCCCAAGATTATTTCCTTTATTCTTAAAGCAAGTAATACTTAATTAAAAATTACTGGAATTAAATGAAGGACGCACATACCTCTGAAAAGTAAGATATTCATATTACCGTGTGTATGTGGGTGTGTGTGTGTGTGTGTGTGTGTAATAATGGTGACTCAAAGCTCAAATCTTATCTTGTATGAGACTTATAAAATAATGAAGTTTTATTTATGACATTGAATCATAAATAAAACTTCAGTATGACTACACCTTCGGAACCTGTCAAAGTTTTTATAGAAATAAATCCGTTTCTTCATACTGGACCCTCAAAGACTATTAGGTCTTTAGCGAGTTTTTATCGAATAACTCTCTCTTTATTAACTTAAATGGTTACAGTACTCGGAAATAGAAAATTGTTAGACTCTCTGATATAATTCACTGCATGTATCTACTTTATTTATGGAAATGGTTAAAATGTTACCTAGTTATTTCTCAAACACCTGCCCCCGTTGTGGTGTAGTGGTAAGAGCGTTTAACAATAGATCATGAGTTCCTAGGTACATATTGCTCTAAAAAAATAACTCTTAAATAATTTTAAGTTACATGTAACATGGTGATAACAAAAAGAAAATTTACCTGGCCAAGTTTGACGTCCGCTTCTTCTTAGACCAGGGCGCGATACGAACCTTCATAGCCTTAGTTTTAAGTTTACGAATGTGGTTATCACCATCAAATCACTACTATGTAAATTATTGACGCGTTAAAAGTGCCTTTTAAAGGATTATTTCAATAAAGATTATGATTTTTTTAATTGATTGATTGATAGGTTTCACTTCTAAAATGAGATTAGTTAGGTTAAAAGCTTGATGATATACAACCTTCTAGTGTGGTTGAATAGGCATCAAATATGATTTTTTAAACATATAATTATTTCTGTCTTATTCACACATAGTATTGCATACTTTTGTTGCTTAGATTAACATGAATACTATATATCGTAGTTAAAATCTAATGCGGGTAAACTTTTACCCAAAAACAAATGTTCTTCACGTAAACAATAAACAGCAAGTATAATTAATGATTAAACGAACTTACCTGTACGTGAAGTTCAATCATAATTACTCGAAGGGCTTCGTTCGAAGATATTAGCAATGTATACATTGTAGTTTCACGTTAGACTCGCCGTTTCGCACTTTATTTCGGAGGAAGGTAGACTAAAAACAAATTTGATGTTGTGCCACCCCGCCGAGATTACGTCATTAAGTTTAGAGAGTGCTGAGCTGTTTAGAATAAATCTTAAGTATGTTTCACATCTGGGACCTGGCTAGTCCATGTAAGGGAGGGAGGGTTGCTAATATCTTCGAACGAAGCCCTTCGAGTAATTATGATTGAACTTCACGTACAGGTAAGTTCGTTTAATCATTAATTACACTCGGGCTTCGTTCGAAGATATTAGCAATGTATACATTGTAGATGTTGAGAGAAGTTAACTGTCGTGAAACATACTTTTAAGCAGATATTTAAGTTTTTTCTTAAAATTTAATTATTATTAAAGAATTGATTTCTAAAATCTCTTTAATAATAAACACAATTATCTTCCAAATTATTAATGTAACTGAAACATTAAATCTTAAGTTGGTCGGAATCAACTCTAAATAATAATTTGTAAAATATTTAATACCAATACTAATAATATAGTAATTGCATTATTATTTTGTGTAATTAATTGCATAATTGTTTATGTAAAATACATTATCAATTTAAGTGTTTAATATATTCGTAGCAAATTCTCTATTCAAAGAAGTCTCATTAGATACTATTCTATTGTAGTATTTTGCGAAATCCAAAGAATTTGGGTTCTATTCTGCAGTACTTCTAATAGTATCTAAACTAACTCCAGACCTGAAGGCTTTAGAAGTCGATGCGTGCCTATTACTGTGGACAGTGAATATAGATGTGTCTATTCCACTCAAATTTAAGATATTTTTAACCCACCTACTCAATGTCTGAGAAGAGAGTTTACGATGAGGTTTTCTGAAGGAAACAAACAATGTCTTTACATCTTTTCGTAATTTCTTGGTTTTTTCAAAATACTTTGAAAGTATTCGCTGGACATATTGGTAAATGTAAAGTTGGTTGTAAAGCTCCTAACCGTGAAGTCTTTATCAAGTCTGGAATTTTTATTTACACTTCAGTATATGTGAAAATAATATTATATATATCTATTACAGAAAATTTTTGAATTCTGTGGGCGGTGACTAAGGCCAACAAAGTGATTAATTTTTTGCTTAATTGATCGAGGTTTAAATTTTCGTTAGGGTACCAATCTGATAAATAAACTAATACTTGGTCAATATTCCATGTCAGATTATATTTTGCCAATATAGGGCGTAAACGAAAAACTCCTTTTAGATATCTCTTAATTAAATCATTGTTATGAATATCCTGCCCCAACAATAAAGAAAGAGCGGATCTACAAGTGTTGATTGTTCCATATCTAGCATTTAACTCAAAAGTATGCGATAGAAAACTCAAAACATTCGTAAGTGTGGCATTAAAAATATGAAAATTATGTTCTTGGCAGTAAGTAAACCATATTTTAAAACAAGTGTCATACTGCTTTAGTGTATTGTCTGCAAATGATGCTAGCATCACTGGGACGGCTGACTGTGGGACTACTCTTCGGAGTAGCGAAGTCCGGATAAGATCCCTACAACCAGGATAATCTGTGGGTGTACTGCTACAATGAGAAATTATCAAATTATCTTCATAATCAGTTATTTTTGTGTTAACAGTTTCTTGTAAAGTGGATGCGTTCAGTTGTATGAGCCCATTGATACATCAATCACTGTGCCTTTATCGTTAACTATTTATCACAAGGTCTAAAGAATATATAATTACTAAATTGGAGGAATTGCGTAAAAGAAAAAACCTTGCATGATATAATAAATGCATTGATTACACAGGATTTATTAGAAGGATTATTGCCATAATTACTGTGTAATATTTATCAAAAGTGGAAACTGCATGTCTCCCATTCTATTTGTATACAGTATTGCCTTTTTATTGTCAATACGAAGGAAAATTTGTCAATTTTTTGGTGATTATTTGCAAAATATTTAAGTATTTAATTAAACTGCCAGTAATTCTGTAGTTGATATGAAACTGTCCTTACTGTTCACTTCATGGCTCACAGGCAGTATTTCCTCTATATTAGGCCCCTAAACCCATTGTTGAGGCATCAGTAAGTAATTCTGTGGCATAAGCTACCCTTTATTTTATAAACATCATAATTCATATTGTTTAACCACCAATCAAATACAAAGAATAAATTATCTGTTAGTATCATATTTCTTTTTATTTAATTAGCTATCTGGTTATTTAAATACTAACTATTTTGTATTTATAATATTGCCTAAATATTTAGAAGATCGATTGTGGTGTAAATATACAATCAGCTGTATTTATAATTAACTAATCATTAATAATATCGCATCTTTTAAGTAGCGTACATAAAACTATTTTTAGATATTGACTTTATTAAGTCAATATCTAAAACGTTCTAGGAACTTATGAACTCATTTAAATTAAATATATAACGTTTCATCTTTAAACGTATGCCTTCATATGGTAGACATAATGACACAGCTCCTATGGACAGAAGATTATCTATAGACTTTCAAAGATTAGAAATTATTTTCTGTTAAAGTATATTTTACTTAATTAGGTAACTGATTAAATAACCACTGAGTGTACCACTAAGTGTACCACTGAGTTTGAAAATGGAATTTCATATTCAAGATATAATTGTGGAATTTCTAGTAATCAATGACGATCCATTATAGAAATAAGGCAAGCAGCCTGCAGGTTTACCATTTCTATCGCCTGTGATGTTGAAGCTGTTGACGCGTTGGTGTAAAGCTGTTGAAGTGTTCGACGTGGCAGCGTGCTGCGTCGTTCGCCTCGCCACATATTGCCGCGCTGTTGGTTGAAAGCCCCTCGCTGCCGTCTGTGACGGCGGCGCGTGCGGTCTCGTGGAGGGTGCCCTGTAGATTAAAGGCTGCCTGCTGGTATCTGCAGTAGCGGTCGTAGGTTTTGGACCTGCCGGCCGTGCTGTATATCTTATATCAGCACCAGATTTATTAATAATCTTTGCTGATTTTTAAAGTTTCAGCTAAATTATTACCAAAAAGTAACTCATTAATTTTTTTTTTTTTTTTTTTTATTTTTTTTTTTTTTTTTTTTATTTTTTTTTAGCTATTCCTTTAATTCCTTCTTTACAGTAGTAAGAATAAAAAATCTCCTTAGAATTGAGTCACTGTTTTGTCACTGCCGTATCCATTAAGAGCTTGAGTAGCTCTGGATTTTTATCATTAGAGGTTAAGAGTAAGGCGATAGCTGCAGAGAGCGTTGACAGTGCACAAGTCGTTAAAACTTGCTTGTTTTCTATCCCTTTATCACGCTTAGCTTGACTTTCTCCTAGGGAGGCCCGAATTTCGGCATTCAGCGCTGGTGCTTTTATTAATTTGCAATTAGACGGAACTAAGAATTTCTCTTTCAGTTCTTTTCGGTCTTCTTTATTCAACCCAGTAGTCACTATATGACTTAACCTAACCGCTAAGTCTTTTTGAATATGTTCACCATATTCTTTGATGGTGGTTGGATCCTCTCCTAAAATACTCAGTAGTTCTGGGTTTAATGTAGGCTCTGTAAGATGCGGTGGAGCATCAGTCGATTCAGCAGAGGTATTTGGGTCAAGGGGGGTTGGTGCAGCGGCGTGTTGGGAACAAGAACAGCCGCAGTTGCAACGGTGTCTGTAACATCGGTATGAGGAGTATTCACATTGGTCTGTTCCAATTCCAGACGTTCGTCCCAGTAAGAACATCCTTCCTGAGGCTCTGTGACGTCACCGTCAATGGCGGCATTCGGTTCGCTACGTGTGAAGCAATATGCTTCGTTTATTTATAGTGAGGGTGTATGTGAGACTCCGGTATGAGAAACACGCAACCCTGTATAGCATGGGTGTATGTGAGACTCCGATATGAGAAACACGCAACCCTATTGTAAAGGTATATATGTGCAACTCCCATGTGAGAAACACGCAACCTGTGAGAACTTTCTCTAAATTCCGCAATATACTAAAAAAATAAATTGCATTTTATATTCACTCACCGCTTGGGTCTTGCAGCGTAATACTATCGCTGTCCGATGACGATGTACGACGCTGGCGCTTCCTTTTTATCTTACGTTCGATTTTTCTTAATTTCTTCGATAAATAATCTAAATCACTATCATCACCTTTATCTTTCTTCCTTTTCGGCATGATAATACCTTTTAAGCTACTTTTTATGTAGAAAAACCACTAATTTAGGTTTTAAATGTACGAAACAGCGATGCACTAAACTGTGAATGACGTAATCTCGGCGGGGTGGCACAACATCAAATTTGTTTTTAGTCTACCTTCCTCCGAAATAAAGTGCGAAACGGCGAGTCTAACGTGAAACTACAATGTATACATTGCTAATATCTTCGAACGAAGCCCGAGTGTAATTTGCTATATTCCGCCGACAATCGGGAGATTTGTATAATATAACACTACACAAAGTGACTTGTTACTTTTCTCGCTTGTGAAGTCAACATCTCCTGAGGATGATCCGGTGTCGGGTCGAAACGTGCGCAGAGGTTCTAGTGGAAGATTTTGTGTGGCGTTATATTATACAAATCTCCCGGTTGAATATAGCAAATTATACTTGCTGTTCATTGTTTATCATGGACTTCCGCAAAGTAACACCTGCTTCTATTCATTATTTGTTCTTCACGTACTCAAACTATAACACAATGATTTTTCCTACAATATGTATTAGGAATAATCCATACCCGTGCCTTTAATAATTAAAGAAAAAGTCTCAACGAAATAGCACAAAATCTATCACACGCTGTCTCTTAGCCAAGCCCTTTATCTGCACCCATATAAAGCCAACGATGCTACATAAGTGGTTGCGGAAACGGTGTCATTTGTGATCACAACTGTCTATGATTATATATAGAATGCGTACAAAAAACTGCAACCTTATTGGATGTCATTAATAAGTCGATTGGCTATCGACAATGTTTTGGATATGCGACGTTATTACGAGTATATCTCCTATACTTCCGCTAGCTTTCTTATCCATATTCGAAATGTTTTTGGAGCGAATTTCTTTAACGCGGTAGGAGTAACTGGCTGAAATAGTCACGTAAGGAATAAGTGTTTTGCCAGGTCGCTTGCTTCTTTGGATATTATGGCTGGACCAACCGAACAGATATATCTCATGATAATCTTCAACACTATAGGAGCAACCGATGAGTTCTCAACAGAATAGTGCGTATGTTCGTATTACAGTTGTTTTCTATAGTCAACAACTGTAATACGAGCATGTTGTCAGCATAAAAAAACAGTGCCTCTTTCATCAACAGATCAGTTAAAATTTATACAAGTATATGGCTTGTTTTAAAATTTTTATAAAATTTTTAGTTAACTATAAAATTTGTATTCTGGCTTTTTAATTAATATAATTTTATAGCTGTGGATTATTATATATTTTTTTGGCAAAAACTGTTTTAGTTTTGGTTTTTTACTATTACTTTTTTTTTACTATTACTATTTAGAAGTTTTATATTACGAATGTCGAGTTAGCCTGTAAGTAAGTATACATTGATAGTTCTAGGTGTATCTAAATAATTTGTCTTGGCTTCCTATTAAATAAATAAATTTAAGCATCTGAGATATGTATTTAGTTATTTACCTTTGTCGTTTCAGTTCCTCGGCAATAACGAGACTTGTGTTACAGTACTGCAGACTGGGACGAGGTGACGTCATGTAAACTTTGAACTTGAAGACCGCCTCGAAGAGAGGATTGTCGAAGCATGGGAAGAAGTATTTAGCCTTGTTAGGTGAAAGACGCGTCGTGATGAGGTACCTGATAACAGAGAAATCAAAATAAAATAAAATCTTCTTGAAAGCTCATAATGACCGGTAATAGTTGCTTCCATACCAAAATATATTTTAGCTATGAGTTATTTTATATCCTCGATACTTGCCAATAAAAAATATTAGTAAAAAAAGTTTATAAGTTTATAATAATAGTAACATAGACGTGTAATAAAAAATATCTAAAGCTTAATAGTAGAAAGAAAAACTGTATTGTAATAATAAAACCTATGTTTTATTGGATCAGGTTCTGATTCAAATGGACACAATACATGGTTTGCAGTGAACACACAAAAAGTGTTTATGGATCAATTACATTTTTACCTAATACACAATGAATATTTATTAAATTTAGTCTCTCAGACTGGTGTTTACGCTTTTATAGGACTTCCAATTAAGAGTCGATTTTCTATTCTAAACCAAAATGTAATTAGCATTAATGTAATAATCCCTAATTAAGATATATAACTACAACCTTAGCAATTTTGATGTGTGTAAAGGAAGACCTTTTTACTATCTAGATTTTTATGAAGAGAGATAGGACCCTGGGTTCCAGTCCCGGGTCGAATCTGTTCCGATAACAGGGTTCAACCGCGTCTAGAGACCTACTTACCACGACGATTAAGCGTTCCATTTAGATTTCAAGATATTAAATCGGCGACGGTTATCGCCTAACATAAGGTAACCCATCTGCTCGGTATCCCGCGATGTAAATATCAAAAAAAAGTAATAGTAGTTTGACGAGTTACATGGCGCAGCGCGTGCGCTGTCGCATTATATTAGTTGGAGGTCCTGGGTTCGATTCCCGGCTCGAGTCTAGTTTGGTGGGAGGCTTCGGCCGAGACTAGTTACCACCCTACCGACAATGACGTGTCGCCAAGCGATTTAGTGTTCCGGCACGATGGCGCGTAGCAACAAATTAGGAGTGTGGGTTTACCCTACTCCTAACCGATTAGCCCGCTACCATCTTAGACTGCATCATTACTTACCATCTCTCATAACTACTACATCTACTCATAACTTGTAGTGGATAAAGAAAAAGACCCTGGGTTCATTTCTCGACTCGAATCTGGTCCGAAGACAGGGTTCAGTCGCGTCTAGAGACCTACTTTACATCTTTACTTTAAATCTAAATGGTCTGGTACTACCAGACCATTTAAAAATATTCAATCGGCGACGGTAATCACCTAACAGCAGGTAACCTATCTACTCGTTTGCGCGATGTAAATATCAAAAAATGTAATAGTATTGGACTAGGTTCAAATATATAACTGGACCATCTATTAATAGTTATGCGTCTGTGATGTCGGTGTCACGGTCGAGCGGCCGGCCTTGGAGGATGTTGAACTAGTTTATCAGTAGCCATAACTGACTTAGGTCGTTCAGTTCGCGGTTTTAACGTCGTGGTTTTGTCGATCTTCAAACCTATGTCTTTGTGTCTAGCTGTTCATTTTTATACCTTACTGTTTCCAATTATATAAGTTTTCGGAAAGTTACTGTTACCAGTTAAAATTTATTACTGCTTAGTATGTTTAGATTGGCGCAGTCGGACAGATTCGTTTTTTTTTTTATGATTACAATTTCCGTTGCGCAGTGGCGAGCGCTATGGTCTTATAAATGGAAGATCCCGGGTTTGATCCTCGGTAGTATGAATTTTGGAGTTTTTAATTCCTGAATTTTCCACTCAAGTAGAAATTATTTAATCGAATGCGCTTAGCAGCTTAACGCTTAACGCTGTAACATCTAAGCTTACAAACTCTAAATGGGACGTATTTGTGGATTATTGTAAATTATAAAAGAATTAGCCCCCGAATTCATTAGCATGGAAATTCTGATATAATATGTGAGAACTGGCGGCCTCATCAAAATTTTGGCGGCCTAATAAAAACATTTATATAACACAAAAGTAGCCTATGATGTAGATTTAGTTAGAAACTTTGTTTTATACAATACAAGTTAGCCCTTGACGGCAATCTCACCTGATGGTATGTAAATATGCATGGTCTAACATGGTAGCGGGCTGACCTTAGTAGTATGGTAAACCCTTTCTCCTAATTGATTTATACGCGACATCGTGCCAGAACGCTAAATCGCTTGGCGTCACGTCTTTTTCGGTCACTCCAGTGTTTCAACACTCCAAACTTTCTCATTTGTAATATTTGTAAAAAGTGTTTATTTCATCATAAATAAAAAGTATTCTTCAATAAACTGAAATTAACATAAGGTACTAATAAGGGGGAAGCGGTGATAGCCTAGTGGTTAGGGCGTCACCCTCCCAATCAGAGGTCGGCGGTTCGAATCCGGGCACGCACCTCTAACTTTTCGGAGTTATGTGCGTTTTTAAAAATTAAAATATCACTTGCTTCAACGGTGAAGGAAAACATCGTGAGGAAACCTGCACGCCTGCGAGTTCTCCATAATGTTCTCAAAGACGTGTGAAGTCTGCCAATCCGCACATGGCCAGCGTGGCGGGCTATGGCCAAACCCTTCTCATATTGAGAGGAGACCCGTGCTCTGTAGTGAGCCGGTAATGGGTTGATCATGTACTAATAAGGGATCTTTTATCCTCACGGAAACATAGAAACAAAAGTTATCGTACTAGCGTTAATTATTCCTACCAGTGTTGGTAAACTAATCAGGCCAGATGAACGCGGCAGTCGTTTGCACACTTATTATAATTTGCACTATTACGATTATTTGCGATGTGCAAAAAACCAAAACTAAACGTGAGCAAAAACCGTAAGAACGCGTCACCCTATCAACTGCACAACAAAGCGTTTGATTTCATTAATTTAGTTTTTATTGGTCAAGAAAGCTTACAGCTAAAATAAAAGATAAAGTGGTAAAGTAGTAACGTAGATCCAATAAAGGTCGAAGAAGGGAAATTAATCAAATGTTCACATGACTACAGTAGTTTAAAGTTTAATTAATATTTTATTTCAGTTTGACCACCAATTATTCAGGCTTACACCTAAAAAAGGAATTAAAAAATGGTTGGTCTGGTGGGAGGCTTCGGCCGTGCCTAGTTACCACCCTACCGACAAAGACGTGTCGCCAAGCGATTTAGCGTTCCGGCACGTTGTCGCGTAGAAACCAGTTAGTTAACCCTCACTCGGGTTTATCATACTCCTAACAGCTTCGCCGGCTACTATCCTAGACAGTTCTCACTTATTACCAAGTAAGATAGACAAGGGCTTATCTGTAGTGTATAAAAAAAACACTTGATAGTAATATTTATAACTCAATCTAAATGAGTTGAAAACTTCGCTGGCTACAATTTAAAGAACGTATTTGGCATTAGTCCGTACACTTATGAGTTACTATGAGGTCGTATATGTTTTATTTTAAAACTGCTTAGCTGCGGAACTCTTTATCTCTGTAACCAAATAACATAGACAGGTGACTCACTTAACTATGCAGAGTCAAGAATACCTAAAAAAACTTTAACTATTTCACGTTCATATACATGTTTTATATATAAACCAAGTCACTCTTTATCTGCTACACAAAATTGCTGGGCAGATTTTAATAAAATTTGCCAAAAAATATGAAGAAAGTGTCCTGGGAATGGAATATAGAATACTTTTTATTTTGGATATAAGGAAAAAAATCCCATGTATTCATTAGAATTAGAACTAAAATTTTACGAGGATGACGTTGTTGGTAGCTAATTTTTTTTTTTTTTTAATCCACTTCAAGTTAGCCCTTGACTGCAATCCCACCTGATGATCAGTGATGATGCAGTCTAAGATGGTAGCAGGCTAACCTGTTAGGTGTATGGAAAACCCACACTCCTAATTGGTTTCTACGCGACATCGTGCCGGAACACTAAATCGCTTGGCGACACGTCTTTGTCGGTAGGGTGGTAACTAGCCACGGCCGAAGCCTCCCACCAGAAATTCTATGTATTTAATAGAATTACGACTTAAATTTTACGACGACGTTTAGACATTGGTGGCTAATTCAAAAATTGGGCGTCGATTTATAATTACTATGATAATCGAAATAACTGTAATTAAGACACCATAAAACCCACGGTCTCAGAGATAGGCGAGAAGATAACGTACCAAAAATGCTTTATGAAATCGAAAGTGCGTCTGTTTGTTTGTTTGTTTGTTTGTTTAATTGTTACCCATATTGGACCCAATATCACCTCTTTATTCTTTTTTTTTTTCTCTTAAAAAAATAGCCACAGATATAGATGTCATGTATCAATAGATTAAATAGTAAATGAATAGACTAGGTCTATTGATTTGCGGCCTGGTTGCGGTTGTGTGCGCGAGCGAAACCCGTGACCCGGCCACCAGGCGGCGGGAAAGGATATGCACCGTGGGGGTTTAGTCAGTAAGAGTCTGACATAACCGCCGCGTCTCCTCGGACGCGGGGTATCCATGAGGATTACCCACGTTAAAAAAAAAAAAAAGGTCTATTGATTTGCGCCATCGACGTAATCAGACCTTAACGCTCTATTTTATCCGATGTTAGATGTAATCGATGCTGTTATATTACTTTAATGTTCTGTTACCATATTGAGACGTCTCAGGGTCCGATCCGTGCGTAGGAGAAGGCTGTTCATTCCGAATTTGCCTGACATTGAAACTCAACATAATCTTAATGCTATTATAGACGCGAAAGTTTGGATTGTTGTTTGTTAACGGCTTAACCGATCGGAGGGAAATTTGGCACAGAGATAGATCAGGATCACGATCATTTTATTAAATATATAATATTTTTTTTCTTTTGTATTTGTCACTGAACTCCCCTTCTAAACGGCTGGACCGATTTTGATAAAATTTTTTGAAGGTGGATTCGAGAATGGTTTAGATTCACAATTCGGTCCAATTTCAATTATGTTATAATTCATTTTTTATTTATAATTTTTTGTTGATTTTGGAATGTTTCACATTGGATCCGGCAGGCTGGGCAACGATCGCAATCCATCAATATTAATATATTTTGGATTTCAGTTTAAAACTATAACAAATTTTATCCAAAATTTGGTACAATAAATCTTTTAAGTCCTCTTATTTCATTTTCGATAAATCATATTCCTTCCTATTAATATTAAAAAAAAACAAATTTACAAATTAAAGATCTGTGTACATATATATATATATATATTGATCGATAGGTTATTTGATAATCTAATATATAATAATCTAGTAAAAAACTTCCTTTTCTGATAAGTATGGTAATAGCTTATATTATTCCTTCGATTCATAACACAAAAGATCGTTGTGTAGCCCTTGGATGTTAGTAATTAGGCAATAACAACATCTCAAGAACTATTTAAATGCTCCTAGTAGAGAAAATTTCAATAAATCAAATCAAACTACAAGGCAATCTATGTATATAAAATCAAAATCCAATTAAATAACAAACAAAGCAACAAATACACACGCTCTGAAAAAAAGATTTCAGAACATTCTATTTTTATTTTTAATAAATTTGTTGGCAACGATAAATATATTTTATTTAAATTATCTATTTATAATTTAAATCTTGCGCTTGACTACATTCCTAATAGAAACTAGGATGGCGCTTGCCTAGAAAAAGCCTATTCATTCTTTTGAAGGCAACAAAATTACATTTAACCTGACACACAATAGCTGGTTGATTGTATATTCTTTGACTTCCGCAAAAAAACACTTATAAATATACTAGAAAAATACTTACTGCGGTTTCATATCCTCCCCATCGTATTCCGCAAGAAAGATTCCTTCACTCTCCGAACTCAATCTCTTGATAAATGAAATTTTTATAAAGTACTGTTTTCTCGACAAACTGTACTGCTTCAGCGGTTCTCTCAAATATATAAACAAAATGCCTCTACTGTTATCGAACTCGTAGGGCCTATACTCGTTCACCAAATTCACATTTCCATCCAAAACTTGTATGGACTCGCGTTTTAATTCTAAGTCTTTCGCGTCCAACTCTATAATATTTACATTTGGCCCATTTGCGATTATAGTTATCACTATATCACAGTCATAATACGAGTTTCCATCCTTATATATATGAGGAATAAGGGTCAATTCATATTGCACTGGGTATACCGTGTAGTTGAGGCATTCTTCTTCCAAAACGTACGCGGACGTCGAAGAAAATAACACGAATATGGCAAACACAAACATTTTAATGTCCACATTCATTTTTTTTAAACTATGGCAATGTTTATCCATATTTCATTTTTCATAATTTATTCCGCTCATGTTTTATAATTATTCAATAATTAAAACAAATGCAGATACACTTTTATAAAACTATTTTAATTCACTTTATACTGTCATATTCAAAATAAAAATTTATCAACTCTCACTTAAATATTTATCAAGAATTAATATTTACGCAGTTCAAATATTTTTTAATAATAAGTTTTTATAGCCGGAGGGCAATTTTTTTAGTCTATGCGCGTTTAAAACAATAAAAGCAATCGCTATCACACATTTCAAGTTCGGAATTCGAAAAGTATTTTTTCGTTTTAAATGGCGTTCGAAATTCGATTCTCTTCCCGCCAAAGTGAAGGACGCTTCACGTCCGGAGCCGACGCGCGTTCGAACTTCGAATGCGTTTTCATTCGAACGCGACGGAAACTTGGCGCCGGCCACAACCATTTTCATTTGAGCCGTGACCGCTCTGACTATATTTTATAAGAGTTTAGGAAAATGTATTTGTTTCGATATAATGTCACGGGTCATTGTGTACTGGACACCGGTGGTGTATTATTTAGGTACGTTTATGCTTTCACGTTTATTGCCTACCTACTGCTCATATGATAAAAGCTTTAATACTTACTAATTTGTATTTAACACAGAACGTTTTATTAGAGCGAATAAATTTTGTATGATAGTTGATAAGCCTTGTGGGCTTTGGTCTGGTATTTTTTTCTTCTCATGACAACTATAGCAATTATTTATATTATTTGCGCCGTAACTAGAAGCAGCCAAATATAATAAGACGTGCTTAATTAGTGGTTAAACTTCATGGAAGAACAAGACGGTATTAAACCTCCACAGTAAGGAAATTGTGAATGCTAATGGAACGCCTATTATAATCCATTTTTGGCTTACCTGTTTGCTTTTTGCTTACGTTACGTGCTGTGTGTGAGTCTCCTAATAAGGATTATGTGAGTGAGGAATGATTTTGTACCAACTATTATTTAAAGTATATATTATCTAGATTTCATTGGAGATGAGATAATATTTCGTATATTAAAAAAAAAACTATTTGCCACATTTAAATTCTCTGCTTTACTTTTATTATATTTTTTTCCTAAATGGCTTGACAATTTTATGATGTCTGTTTTTTCTTTTATTTGAGGCGGATACTGGCATATGAGATAGTGATAACAAAAGTGACAAAAATAAAATTTACCTGGCTAAGTTTGTTAGACCAGGGCGCGTTTGGAACCCACCTAGCTTTGGTTTTAAATTTACGCATGTAGTTATCACCATCAAATCACTACTATGTAAATTATGGCGCGTCAAAAGTGCCTTTTAAATAATTATTTTAATAAAGATTATGATTGTTTGATTGGATAGCTTAGATTCACTACTGGACTTGTGGTGATCCAACAAACTTAAGAGATTTTTCCTCCACAAGGCAGACAACGTCAACTGCGCCCATTAGTTAAATAACATATAAAAAAGAAAGCTGTGATAGCCTAGTGGTTAGACGTCCGCCTCTTAATCAGAGGTCGGAGGTTCTAAACCTCTAACTTTTCGGAGTAATGTGGATTTTTAAGTAATTAAAATATCACTTGCTTCAACGGTGAAGGAAAACATCGTGAGGAAACCTGCACGCCTGAGAGTTCTCCATAATGTTCTCAAAGGCGCGTGAAGTCTGCAAATCCGCACATGGCCAGCGTGGTGTACTATGGCCAAGCCCTTTTTATATTGAGAGGAGACCCGTGCTCTGTAGTGAGCCGAGAATGGGTTGAACATGATGTTTATGATATAAATTAATGAAAGAATAATAAAAAGCTATCTTAACAATTCTTTATTAGGTATTTTAACGATAACATTGTTACTCGAACAATTATTTTATTATTTACATTCTATATTATTGCAGTGGAGTTGGATCTCTTAACACTTTTTCTTACAAGAAATTATTTTAAGTAAACTATTTAACAAATATTCGAAACGTAACTTATACAACGCACTAATTACATACTGTTTTTTTTATTATCTAAACAAAGTCACTTTCTATACACATATGACAGTAGTTTTAAAATATCATTATAACGTATAAGTTAAATTTAAGTAGGTACTGAACATTATAATTTAAATAGGTACAATCACCAAAGAAAGATTATTCATTTTGGTCCGGTGTTAACATTGTAAAAAATCAAATCAGAATTAAATATACGTTTCAGTATGCGAAAAACTAACAGTTGACAGTTTAGGACCAAAGAGTATACATACGTTTATACTAAGTTTGAGTGATTTTAAACTCATTGACTAAATTGGCCACTATGGAACAAAGTGATTACATACTCTTTGGCTAGGGTTTTAGTTGTACGAATCATCCCATTGGTGTATAAATAGGTACATACACACTTGGACCATTTATTTCGACGGTGTTCTCTATAATCTATGATGTTATTATATTTTCGTTTCTATCAAAATCCGTATGTCAGAGCATATCCAGCGATTAGTAGCAAGAAGGACACAGATGGTATACCCGCGCCGCTTTTGAGACTACTCCAGATGTCGCTTCTGTGGTCCTTGGCCCACTGGGTCGTCAGCTTGGCCTTGGCTAAGGATGACCTTGCGCCGGTCACTGCCGTCTCACCGCATTCAGTGCACGATGACAGCCAAGTTTCGAACTGTGAAAAACATTTTTTTATACAATCGCTAGTCAACTATAATGTCCTTACTAATATTATTATAAATGTGAATGTTAGTACGCTTTCACGCAAAAACTACTCAACCGATCATCATTCAACATACTTTTGATACAAACTTTTGGAGGTATTAAAAGGAATATAGGATAATTTAAAAACAAAAAAAAGGTTTTCTACAATACAGCTGTCATATTGATTCATTTCTACTGTGATAAGCTCTGATACTTATTTAATGGCTACAATGCGTGCGAATCTGCGGGTAAAAGCTAGTCATATTATAAAGGTGACAGTTTGAGTGTATGCTAGTATGTTTGTCACTCTTTCACGCCAGAACAACTGCACCAATCTAACTACGCATAAATTTTACTTTTAGATAGATGGTACCCTACATTAGCACATTCTCGAAAAAATCCATTGTTCTTGCGACATTTGAAAAAACTGAATTTCACTTCGACGAGCTACAGCCATAGCTATACTTTGCTACAGCATAGTTCCTTGAAATTATGTTTATATGTTAAGAAAGGGAGCGAAAACAAGAATGGAAACAGAAAAGACATTAAGAATTTACAATTACAAATGTTGCCTGTTCCACTGGAATTTAAGGAGCCACCCATGCGTTGCCGCCGACTGAAACTAACCTCCTAATCGCTTTCTACTCGGCATCTCACCGGAACGTTAAATCGCTTGCCATGGTGGTAACTAGCCGTGGTGAAATCCTCCCACCAAACCAGATTCGAGCCGGGTATCGAACAAATATCAAGTCGGTCGAACAACTGCTCCGTTTAGCCATGGACAAGGAACGTTTTAAAAAACTGACTGCTGACCTCCAGTAATGGAGAGGCACTTGAAGAAGAAGATCGAACAAATAACCTCCCACTTGACAATACTACACACACGCTACGCCACGGAGTTCTTAAAACTAATCATTGATTTAAAAAAAAATGGATGAACGAATTTAGAAACGGTGCAAAATACCACAGACCCACATTAATAACTCATATATCTGTCTGTGTTTTTTTTTATCCACTACAAGTTAGCCCTTGACGGCAATCTCACCTGATGGTAAGTGATGATGCAGTCTAAGATGGTAGCGGGCTAACCTGTTAAGGGTATGGAAAACCCATACTCCTAATTGGTTTCTACACGACATCGTGCCGGAATGCTAAATCGCTTAGCGACACGTCTTTGTCGTTAGGGTGGTAACTAGCCACGGCCGAAGCCTCCCACCAGACCAGACTCGAGCCGGGAATCGAACCCAGGACCTCCAACTTTATAAAGCGACAGCTCACGCGCTGCGCCACGGAGGTCGTTAACTGTGTAATACATAATCTGTTGGCTGGATGTGCTTTAAGTATGCCTACTTGACATGCAAACGTATCCGGTAGGTGTGACGGAGATAAACAACATCTGTTGCTACATGGCACACGAGAGAATTAAAATTGTTATGACTTTCGCTGCAAAATTAATCGGCCTTGCAAACTCAGTGTCACCTCTGCACCTTGGCAATTGGTCAAATGGCTCATAATAGTATTTTTATTTTTTATTACAACTTAGCCCTCGACTGCAATTTCACTTGGTGGTGTCCGTACTAATAGTCAGTACGCGACATTGTGCAGGAACGCTATATCGCTTGGCAGTACGTCTTTGTCGGTCGGGTGGTAACTATCCACGGCCAAAGCATCTCACCAGACCAGACCAAAGAAATATCGATTTATTTTTCTTCCGGGGATCGACTGCTTTTAGGAAAAAAACTGCAACCAGGAGGTTGTCAAAATATTTTAGTATTATTAATACTACTACTTATTCTGTTGCTCACAAACCTCTTAACTCATTAGAATCATCATTTAATCTCATTGAATAAAGTCATTAGAACAAAGTTCGACGACCTCCGTGGCGCAGCGCGCGCGCTGTCGCTTTATAAAGTTGGAGGTCCTGGGTTCGATTCCCGGCTCGAGTCTGGTCTGGAGGGAGGCTACGGCCGTGGTGAGTTACCACCCAACCGGCAAAGACGTGTCACCAAGCGATTTAGCGTTCCGGCACGATGTCGTGTAGAAACTAATTAGGAGTATGGGTTTTCCATACCCCCCCTAACAGGTTAGCCCGCTACCATCTTAGACTGCATCAACACATACCAGTAGGTGAGATTGCCGTCAAGGGCTAACTTGTAGTGCATAAAAAAAAAAAGTACAAAAATCGTTAATTTCTTTACAAAATACTTACGTATACTGATAGTATAGTAAACAGAACCAAAGGGAATAGTTTACAAAGCAGATCCTGCCGTTCCGGAAAGATCTCTCATAGCAGCTAAAATACCTGCCTACCTGCCCTATCCTCGGAGAAAGGAATAAAGAAATTTCTCTCTAACAACGCGCTAAAATTTTAATTGGCATTTTAAATTTATGCAGGTTACCCAAACATCGCTCACTGAAAATAATAGTGTCACTATCCAAAATTCTATATTTAAAAAAAAAAAAAAAAGTATTTTAAAATACTTTTTTTGTTTTTTAAATATTACTCAACTGTTACACTTAATGTCCTTCATAAACAGACTATTACATTAATAACAATTCATTCCGATTTTCACATAGAATTAGCCTTCAAAATCTTATAAATCTTTAAATGCTTCTACTGAAAAACATGGAATTTTGGATAGTGACACTATTATTTTCAATGTGCGACATGTGATGTCATGTAGATTTCTCGTTCTTACATCATATATGTTTTTCAATAAACAAAAATATTTATAAAAAAAAAAATATTTTTTTTTGAAGTAGCAAAAAGGTTAGTCGACATTACAGGGGACCGAAGAGCTGCCAGCTACCTCGGACAAAGAATTAGTCTAGCAATTCAAAGGGGGAACGCTGCCAGTATCTTCGGAACCTTGCCTAAAGGGACTCCTTTTAATAATATATTTTAGTTATGATGTTATATATTTATTAATTTTTAAGATTTTTAGTTAATAATATTAGGTTAATCTAAGTTTTATATAAAATGTTTTTCAATATATATCTATAATTCGTATTAAATCGTATTTCTTTTCGAGATCAATAACAATTGATCCAGTCATGCTCCATATCTCGCCGAAGTTTATACGGATCATAGAGTGAACTCCAGATACCCACCCACTAGCTTGCACAATGCGATTCTTGCAATTATTTTGGCAAACCAAGGCTAAAGTTATTCATCTTCAAATAAAGTAATAAAAGAGGCGTTACATTATCAATTATCCTCTCCATCACTTTTTTATGTTTGGCATTATATTATTTACTAGCTGACGCTCGCGACTTCGTCTGCGTTGAGTTAGTGTGTTTGATTGTCTTTTAATCACAAAGCAATAGATTACTAGCCCGAATTACTTGAAATAATTACAAGATAAACATTAAAGTCTCCTTTCAAAAAAAAAGAGTGAGCGAAATCGGAAAATAGACTTTTTCTAAAATAAAAGTAACCTAAGTTACTGCTTATTACATCAGCTACTGGCCAATAAAAGTCGCGTAAAAATCGGTCCAGCCATTTCAGAGATTAGCCAGAACAAACAGACAGACAAACAAAAATTGTAAAAATATGTTATTTTGGTGTATGTACCGTATACATATTCATATGCATATGCATGTAGTAAAAAACGGTTATTTAAATATTACAAACAGACACTCCAATTTTATTTATTTGTATCTAGATTGGTTTTAATAAATAGGTAGCCATATTTGTAATAACTTAAATATCATTCGGTAAGGGAATCTCAATTGAAAGAAAATTCTAGCACCAGATTTCTTGCCAGATCTGCTCTCTTATTTATGTGCACTAATATTTTTATTAATGGTTTTATAAATATGGTACAGCCCCCAATAAAAAAAAACTACAACGTTTTATAGCAGTTAGTGCTAAATCGTGAAAAGCGTGGCATACTATTTTATATAAAAGGGGTGCCTGACGAACACAGCTTGTAAGTGTACCCTACTCAACGCTATTGGTTAACCAAACAGCGTTAATGAATGTATGCTCAACGTGGATTGTTTGAAAAAGTGTCATTTGGGTCACAGGCAATTAGCGGGAAGGTTAATAATGGTACATTATGTAAGAGAGCTTCGTTAATGACACTCAACAAATGAAACAGATGATGTCAATGTATACATTATAAATATATATGAATGAGATAACAAATATATATAATTTCTTAAGAGAACAACAGATAGATTACTACTGCTGTTTAAACAAATAATAACGCGAAGAGATATTCAAACGTGATCTAATGGATATAGTCCACACCTGTAGTCCCTACGTAATGTCTGTGAAAATATATAATGGCCTGCCAGACTGCATTCGAAACTTAGAAAAAGAAAATGAACTTTACACAGTATTAAATAATTTTTTATTGGAGAAGTGTTATTACACGGTAAACGATTTTTTAAACGATGCAAGTAAAAATAAATGAAATCGGTCTCTCTACTACGGTCGATTCCAGACCCAAGTTGCAACACCCAAACTGGGTATGTGTACACAATATGCAACAAAATAAATAAATAAATAAATAAATAGTTCGTATGTTGAAGTTGAATGATATTAAATTTTTTTCAGTTCAGTATCAGAATAACATTAACGGAATAAAGTAAGAAGTAACTGCTGTTAACATAAAAAGAGTATAAAATAAAACATTAAATATGACACATTCAACAACTAATACAGTGTAATTAAAAAATAAATAGAAAAAAAACTTACTTGATTAAATTCATCGTCAGTGCGTAGAGCCGAAGCAATTGATGATAACACTGAATCTAATGATGTGTATCTGAAAAATAAATGATTAAATAGAGAAAACGAAATTTGATGTCCCCCGGTGGTGATATAATATCACCATCAAGGCACTTTGTATACTTGAAAGTTGATTAGAAGAGATGAGATTTGAATTAGTCGAAAGCTAAAAAATAAAAACTGGAATGAACTTACATGGACTTCCAGAGACTAATATTCTTCTGCAATCCCTCGAAAACTACATGCACGTTGCTGTAGTTAGAAAGAACACTCGATAGAGGTACTGTGAGATCTTGAATTTTTATCGGACTGTCTTCAACGAGCATAGATACTAGGAAACTGAAAAAAAGTAATAAGTGTAATTAATTAATAAATAGGAAATTATAACGATATTTTCAATATAATTAATTGCGAACAAGATTAGAAAAATATAATTTATACGTGTAGATATTTAGCAAAAGATATAAGTAACTGCAAGAATCCCATCCCGACAATTTGTCTATTAATTTATTTATAAAGTAATATTTTGTTATTAAAATAGATATACCTATTCAACTTGGTTTCATCTGAAGTACAGCCCAAGATATCACCAATGAGACGTGCCTCATTAGCAACATTTGTAGTTACCATTCGGTTCCAAAGGAAATCGTAATCATCACCATTACCGTAACGAAGACCAGTGCAATAGACCACTTCTCTGAGGCTTGGGTCAATCCTGAAAACCATCACATATTTCATATAAGGTATCGAAACAAGGAAAATGTATGTTGTTTGTAAATATGAGCTGATTCAAATGTTATATCACAAAATTGTCAGATACTTACCATTTTCCGTTATTTTTAAAGTCTTTGTATAAAGCTACAGCGCCGTCAATACATCCCTGATGACCCAACTTGCAAGCGAGATCCAAAATTTGCATACGATTTCTACGTGTCTTATAATCATCTGTAGACTGTACTTCCAGGCCCAATCGGGTCACACTGCTTTCCATCAAATGTAGGATGAATTCCTAAAATTATTGGGTAGTGTCATTTACAAATTTTTAGCTTTCCTTTCATAAAGTTATTAATTTAATATTAACAGTTGAGATATCAGTCAGTTAATATTAAAACACAGATTCTAAGCCTAAACATGCATTTCTACAATTTTTCAATCTAGAATTGTGTATTCCCTTGACTTTACATAAATAGATAGATAGATAAAGTCTTTATTGCACATTTAAACTTAGAATCTAAAAAAATGAAAAACATAAAAGTAGATGAGACAAAACGCGCAAAGGCGGTCTTATCGCTTAAAGCGACTTTAATTGTCGATGATATTTTATAACTCATGGTTTTATTTCAAGGATATATACTGACGCTTGACTGCGATCCCATTTTAATATGCTAACCTAGAAGGGGTGTGCCAATTCACGAAACACTGAATCTAAAGGAGAAATGCGTAGTAGGTTAAACAGAATAATAATATCTAACACTAATAAAATGGACGCTTCCGGCCATCCAAGTATGGATCAGATTCAGAAAGAAGAAGAATCTTACATCGATTATCTAATACTTACATCGATGAGACTTAAACTATCAGAACCAAGATAGTGACTCCTGAGCTTCTTGAATCCACGCACCGCTGCGAACCAAACAGCGTTTTCCGTTTCGTCTTCTAAGAAGTGTAGTACGTCATGCAGAAGTTCGAACTTCACCTCGTCCGCGAATAGGAACGCAAACAAATCATTCACGATCTGCAAATAGTAAAACTATTAGTCATGTTACAAAAATAAACCTATACACTAAATTTATGCAGCGTAAGAGTCATTCTGACAATAACTGAAACCAGACCAAAGCTCGAGCGTAAGAATTACAAATAAACGTCGTCTTTTTAAGAAATTAACGATTTATTTTCAGATTTTTAACTAATCAAAGCAAAATAACATGTCTTGTGTAATATATCAAAACTCGATTATTAAATAAAAGAACAAAGTAAACGTAACTTTTACAAACAAGCCATATAAATTTAAATTTAAAATTGAATATAAATGTACTTAGAAGTGTAAGTACGCGAGGAGTTGTAATTCAGGCAATTATTCAATCTATTCGCAACAAATTGCGTATCAATAATTATAAAATCGTTGAGTCATAATTTCCGGTACAAAAAATGGTATTATTTTTAATTGCTGCCTTTAGTTTTATAATGTAATACAGTTATACATATAAAAAAGTTACCTTAGCTCTATTTATGTAATGGATTTCTTCCCGACGACTCCCTTTTAGGTGATCAGATATATGGTGCCATGTGTGACTATCGTAATTTACTCTGTATAGACCTAAAATTAAGATAATATCGTTAAAAATGGTTGAGATGTTCCTTCACTATATATAAAACCATAGACCAAGAGACGACCCCGTTTTTTTTATAAATTTCTTAGCATGTTTTTTTTAACTCTAGATATATAGATAGAAAATAGTAAAATAGCATTTATTTAATTTAAATAATAAACGTACATCTATAGTTATATTATATAACTATAGATGTAATCTTAGCTACCGGAACCAGTTAAGAAAATTTAAGAAGTATTTGTTACGTATGCACGGATTAAGTCTATATCTATACCTGTCCTTTAACTTTTTAAGTTAACAAACTTATCTTCGTAGTAACTAACTCGAAAGTAACTAAGTATCTATCTCGAAATTTCTTTTTTATTCCACCTCCTTGACGGCAATCTCACGTCGTGGGTTATGGTAAGTTACATTTCGTTACGTCTTTGTAAGTAGTCAAGTCAGCCACGGTTGAAGACCTACCAGACCAGACTCGATCCAAGAAACAATTGAGCGCGTTGTTGAGGTTGTAAAAAATTATTAAATATTGGCAAAATTCGCCAATAGGCTAGTTTTATAATCGCTGAACGGTTCCAGGGGTATTTCTGGAAAGCCGAAACGAATTTATCGTTTCGGCTTATTAAAAACGAATAAGTCTATATTAAAAACGAAATTACCAGTCTCTTGAATATTCACTATTGGCCAGCTGTGGTTTTCTTTGATTTCCCTTACAGGTAGTACGTAAGTTTGATTGGCCATAATGAACGCAGGCTTGGTATTACTAAAGTCAAAAGAAGTGTCTAATGTGTACGTAATAGGTATTTGGTAAATTTCATCAGATTTATCGGTGGAGTGCCTGTAGAAACGTTTCTGTAACAAAGCATTTACACTCTGATTATACCTTTAAAACTTAAACGCAAAAGCATTAAGCTTGTATGCAGATTGCCTTAACATTGTTTCTTTCAGGAAATATTACGATTAAAATACCAGCTGTAAAATAAGAATAAGAAAACATCTTTTGTTCCTTATTGCACCTGCGGGAGGTTACCTTTATTGTAGTCAATACCAACAATAACTCTATAATAACAATACCTATATACGTCTAATTGTATTAAGCGCTAGTTCAGACATCAGACAAATCGCGCGGTTTGAACCCGCAAAATTGTGATGCTATTCAGACACCGGCGGTTATTAAGCGATTTTCGTGCGGAATAACGTCAGTTCGAAAATGGAGGTCGACAAAGAAGTGTGTTTACTGTGGTTGCTCCTTAAAAAAAAGAAAAGAAAAAGGCGGTATTGGGTGCATCCAATATTAGGTGACCAACTAGTACATGGTCAGTTAAAATATCTCCACCAACTCTTGCCAAGCTTGGTTTTGATAATTTTATTTGAGTAATCTTCACACTGAAGATCCCATATTGCAGGGCTCTTCTCCACTTCATCAATAAATAGTTCACTGTCGAAACGATCCATGGCGAACTCACGAGCTGTGACGTGCTAACCGCGCGGTACCCGCAAGTCAGCTGAACGCGAAGTAAAGACTCCATAGTAATAGAAACGCGCGGGAACAGCGCGATTGTATTTTCTGGCGGTTGGGTTGCAGTAACCGCGCGGTTTGATTAACCGCGCTGTCATGTCTGAACGATTACTTAATAGCTCATATAAATAAGACCCGCGCGATTTCCACGCGATTCTGTAATCGCGCGGTTCCCGCCTTGTCTGAACTAGCGCTAAAAATACACAAATTTATTTATTTAAATATTAGAAATTAGACCACTGTACGCCCACTATCACAGACTATGTGCTAAAGTTAAAATATAAAAGGAGTGTCTAAAGTTAAAAACTTTATATTTCAAACTTAACTTATAACTTTCTTTTCTATCACAAATTCTCCGCTAAGGAGTTTTATATCAAGAAATTTCAATGGATTTATTCCAACTGTTTGTTACCTTACCTGAGTTAAAACAATAGTCGAGTCAGCATGATTAACTTCCACATGCACTAAAGGATAACCAGCCCGACTGATCCAGGAGCTCATGAGATCAGTAATATCGCTTCCAGGGTAACTGGACAAGGAGTTGTACACATTGACACCTTGACTGAGGGCCGTGTAGAGTTTCTCAGGGTACCCTGGCTGGAATGAGCTAAAAGCAAATAAAATAATGAAGTCTCAGGCAGTTATTATTTTTTTTTATTTTTTTTTATTTTGAGATAGGTTTGCGCTTGACGACAATCAGTACCAAAGGCACTGATGAGATCTAGGTTGGAGCGCGCTTACCTAGAAAATGCCTATTCACCCTTCCCTTGAAGGAACTAATGTTATACGTGGCTGGAAACACAGTTTTAAAGCAAAATAAATGTGTTGATTCTAATTAATTCATTCTATAAATACGTTGCGTTGATATTCACTAGCTTTACAATTTATACAAAGAGCTCAGTGGATGCTGCTATTTTTTAAGTTTATGTTTACTCTTTTTTTTTTTTCGGACTGTCTATTAGCTGTACAAACCCTATTGGTTGCCACAGCGTAACCGGGCTGTTTGGCGAGCTTTGGAAAGAAGCTCTGCCAGAAGAAATTATGAGCCCTAGGGCTCGAAGAAACTAAGGGAACGACTGCCTAAGGGCGCCTCCTTTGAGGCCGAACCTCGGCTTAGGCGACGTTTGGGATAACGGGGGGGGGGGGGGGGTCGGACGGTGAGTGGTACGTCTCCGAGGCCGTGGATGGAGCCCACGTCCGGATGACGTAAGATAGCGGGGACCTCGTCTTCGCCGGCGAAGACGGTGTTTGGCATATGATTGTGTGGTAGGTGGTACGATCGGTGTGTTGTCAGTAGTCATCTGATCGTCAGGGTCATGAAGGATATGTTTAGGCCAAACCCTTCTCATATTTAGAGGAGACCCGTGCTCTGTAGTGAGCCGGTAATGGGTTGATCATGATGATGATGATGATGACATTATTTAGATATAATCAAAATAAAAACGGATATCTGTGCATTCTTTTCTTGCATTTCTTTTCACAATTATAATTGTGATAGAAAATAACTAAATTAATATAAGACTCTTACTTTGCCATCAGATATGCATTGAGACCAGATTTAAAAGCATTATCCCCTATCAGATGGTGTATCATTCTAATTACAGATCCAGCTTTTTGATATGTGATAGATCCGAAATGACCACTGATTTCGTCAGGCGAGTTCACGTTAATATTGGTGATTGGGGGTGAGTCGGGGACGTCATCAGCATCTAGAGCTGTGTAAACTGAACCTATGATGAGCTGATCGTCTGCTGCTATATCGGGTTCTATCTGTGAACAAATTACAATAACATTTAAATTAAGCCTCGCTAGCTTCATCAAGTTTAATATAGATTTTATTATTCATGCCTCAGTCATCATAATTGTGATATTCTTTTTTTTTCATGCACCACAAGTTAGCCCTTGACGGCATCTCACCTGATGGTAAATGATGATGTGGTCTAAAATGGTAACGGGCTAACCTGGTAGGGGTATGGTAAACCCATACTTTTAATTGGTTTCTACACGACATCGTGCCGGAACGCTAAATCGCTTGGCGACACGTCTTTGTCATTGTATTCTAATTTATCGTTTAAAGCTTTTATAAAACGAAAGCTTGTAGAAAAATCCTATTACGATATTAAGGATTATATAAACAATAAAAAAGCTTGGGTGTGAACTGCTCTAACTCCATAGGTACTATAGTTTTTTATTCATTATGTGAGATGGTGATAACGAAAAAAAAAACCCCCGACTAAGTTTGTTGTGGGCTTCTTCTTAGACTGGGGCGCGTTTGGAACCCTCATAGCTTTAGTTTTAAGTTTACGAATATAGTTATAACCATGAAATAACTACTATATAAATTATTGACGCGTCATAAGTGCCTTTTTAAGGATTATTTGAATAAAGATTATTTTGAATTTGAATTTGAATTTATCCCTTATCATATCCAGACTTATATTCTTCGTCTTTGCTAAACCTAATATTGTAACTAAGATTCGTTTTAACATTACCAAATTAAACTAACCATATCTGTGATATAATCCTGGAAGTAATTGGCAAAGCCCTCGTTCAGCCAGGTGTTACTCCACCAGTGACAGGTGACCAGATTACCAAACCACATGTGCGTTGTTTCGTGAGCAATGATCTGAGCCACTCTGTATTTGTAGTATGGAGTTGATTCTTCTGGTACGTATAGCAACAAGGATTCTCTGGAAGAAAACATAATAATTGATAAAAATATACATCTAATGGGAATATTAGCTTTGTTAACTGTACTTAAAAGTTAATCTATTATAAAAAAAAAAACTTTTTTTCTATTATGCTATGCTTATAAAAGTAAACTAAAGTAAAATACCTTTAACACGATATAAACAATAGGAACCTAATGACATATACATTTTTTAAATGACTTTAACCTACTAACTTATTTAAAATAATTTATTCTCATCAAAGTTTTTACAGTATTCGAAATCAATATAACAATCAAAAATTAGCTAGCTACTAGTCGCCGCCGCACTAAATTCCACCATCTGTTTTCAATATATTCATCCGAAATCAATATGGTGTTAACTATCCCAAAAATTCTATCACTTGATGATAATATATCGATTCTCAGGGAAATTTAAATCCTTAAACAGATTTTTATAACATTATTGTAAAAAAATAACCAACCTGTATGTTACGAGTCCCCAATTTTCCATAGCACCTGCTTTGAAATCCACCAACGCAATATGATCAAGTTTGAGATTGCTATTTGTAGAGTAATAGTCAATACCAAAATAATCACCCAATGCTTGCACAACTCGTACGGCAAAGTTAAACGCATAATCCGTTTGGTTCCTAGCTTCTGGCCTGGTGAAGACTCCAACTTCATTGGTGCCGTTTCTACTGTAATGTTCAGCTTCAAACTCTGATACTAGGAATGCAACTAAGTAGGTTGACATTCTCGGTGTTGGGTAGAATGTTTCTCTAACGTAGCCATTTGATCTATAATAAAATACATTATTTTATTTATTTAAATACATTTTAAAATTCACATTATAATTACAACTAGGTGTCACTGAAACCCAATCAGCCCAAAGAAACATAATTGTATACTTTGACAAATCCTTACTATAATATTATAAATGTGAATGTAGGGATCCTCCGAACCGATCATCATGAAACTTTGTAAACATGTTCTTGGAGGTATTAGAAGTAATACAGTATACTTATTTATTTAAAAAAAATTACGAAAGATAAAATAAATTATAATTCTAGCCAAGCAATAAAATAAAGATGTCATGTTGATTCATTTATTGATCATTAATAATCTCTGACACTTATTTAATGGCTTCAATGCGAGCGAAGCCGCGGTTAACACCTAGTGTTATAATAATTTATAGAGGAATTGATTTGAACACAATTTTTTTAATTTTTTTTTATGATACTATATGATTAGTTTTTTAACAATTTTGCGGCCTTTCTTTTATATTGCAGTTTTATTAAGATTATATTTGTATATACAGCTACTTCGTGAAAACCTGTAAAAAGCTAAATATTCACATTAGCTCACAACGTCGAAAAACGGTTATGAAAAAATTTATGAGCTGTTGGTTTTCTGTAATAAATAAATAAACACCATCCGATAGTTGCAAAAAAAATAAGCCAGTGCTGTACTGGTCAGGTTACGTCACTTTATAGTGATCGCTCATTACAATTGGGGAGGCGACCTTTATTAACCTTTGAGCCCTTTCTCAACAGCATCTATGAATTAAAAAAAATTGTTTCTGTAATTTGTTACTCACAATGATGAGTTGCTTTGCAGCTTGGTGTTCGCTAGCGAAGGCTTGTAATTTGCAGGTCTGTCGATGGTGAGTGTGAACACAGCCTTGTACTCTGGTTCATCGAAACTTGGGAATACTTTTCTAGCGCTCGTTGACTCCAACTGCGTCGCACCCAGCCATCTATAAAATGGTATCGGTTATAAAACTCTTTATAACGTTTCAATCAAAGGACAAACCTATTTGGTTTTTTCGGTGCCTCATTGTATAACTAATTATATTTCTTGTATATTAATAATAAATAAATAATCTCACGCCTGTTTTAAATCTGGTGTTTTAGTCACTGCTCATAACTTTGCTATAAAATTTAGGCAGGAGTTTTATCAAATTAAAGTGGTCAAAATTCATTCATTCAATCATATACGACGAACTGAAAATGTTACATAGATCAAAATACTGTTTCCAAATTTATTTTTAATTATAGTGTCGAACATATTATGTATAATAACTAGGTATATACGTTGGACTATAATACAATATAAGTACTTTGCTGATAATGTCTAAATTAACGTACAATATCGATATTTTCTTACTTTTAAGTACGAGTACTAAAAAAATTTGACAACAGAAAATGCGAGAAGAAAAATTATATGAAATATTTAGTTGTCAAGAATCAATTTGAAAATTGTTTCCTTACATAACGATATACCTGCCATGTTAAATATTTCAATAATATCTATCAACTCATGATTTTATCTTCATCATAGCAACATGTATATACCCGTCTAGATAAGATGATCGTAGCGATAAAGAGGTATATGTGGTAATCAAATTGATTCTATTGACGGCGTTTTCCACTCTCTTCAGAAGATTTAGATAGGAGCTAAGACGAAAACATGATGAGATGATGATTATATGAGATATTACATAATATCATGTATCGTGATCGTTATTTAAGTTTAAGATCCTCAGGGAGATGACCTTGCTGTTCTTAACGAAAATTGCACACCGATTTTCAGTGCGTAATTTTTCCTGAATTAATAGATTTCTAATTAAAAACCGAACTAAATGGACGACTGTTTTGTCGCGCTGTCCGTTCATCTGTTCAGCGGGACATGGGTCTTGGAAAGGCTTTGAGTTATAATATATACTTTACCTTAAAGGCTAAAATAAAGATTTTTTAGCTGTGACAAGTATATAGTTACGAAAAAAAGTAGCAGCCGTTCAAGTGGGGTTTTCGTTCTAAAAGACGGTTTTCCTGACTAAATTAGAAAAGTGTATAATTTTGGGTTATTCGGGGTTTTAAAAAAAGTCATTTGACTTTATTTTCTTTTTTTAAAAACAAAAAATAAACATTTTCAATTCCTTATGCCTTTTTTAGGAATTCAGACTTAAAAAATTATGAATGAATGAATACAATTTGGCGGTCTTATCGTTACATAGCGATCCCATCTATGCAACCGTAAAGTTGAACGTGCGAAATACGTCCACTATAGTTGAAAAAACAAAATGTAAAAGTTGTAACGACATTTACATACATTTCATGCTATGGAAACCAGAAAGAGTGAAGATGTATTAATGCTAATCTACTCACTTTTTAACGCCCTTCTCAATATAGTAGTTCTTGTAGAAGCCGGCCAAATCGTCTCTTATCGGTCCTGTGTAAACGATTTTCAGCACGTACTCTACACCAGGTGAGAGCTCGTTTGCCAAATTGATGTGAGCGAACGAATATTTCTCTTCAAATTCTAGAGGGTTAGTGTCCAACAAACTGATAGTGTTTACTCCACTCGTCAAAGTTATATTGGAAGCTGTATAGGTCAAGTTCTCTGAATGGAGTTTGATTGTGTTTATATTTGCGGTAGTTGTAAACGTTATTTGCACTTCTCCGTCGAATGTGAATGCTTTTTCATCACCAGTATCAAAATATGGTGTAATGAGGACAGAATACGCCGACGGTGTTATTGTTGTATTGAGCCTATAATTTGTATCGGTTTCGGAGTGAACTGATGGTACAGCAATGCATAGCAATGCCAGCAGCGTTAGTTGCCGCAACATATCTGTAAAAAGGCAAAAAAATAAATCTCAGTTTTACCACAGTTTTGTGTGGGTTAGTGATCTCATTTCATCTCTGTTTAGAGAAAGCAGACTGTGCCTAGGTATGGGGCATTTGACGACCTCCGTGGTGCAGTACGTGCACTGTCGCATTATAATGTTGGAGGTCCTGGGTTCGATTCCCGGCTCGAGTCTGTTCTGGTGGGAGGCTTCGGCCGTGGCTAGTTACCACCCTACCGACAAAGACGTGTCGCCAAGCGATTAAGCGTTCCGGCACAATGTCGCGTAGAAACCAATTAGGAGCTTGGGTTTACCATTCTCCTAACAGGTTAGCCCGCAACCATCCTAGATAGCATCATCACTTATCACCAGGTGAGATAGCCATCAAGGGCCAACTTGTAGTGTATAAAAAAATGGGGCAATATCCCAATTCCTTTTGTCTTTTTTAATTAAAAAAAATAATAATAAGCGATGTCTGAATTATGACCCAAATTATAAACAAGAACATTCATTTTGTTTGTAGCTATAAATAAACATGATATTTTATATCAATTATTTTTGTCTTTGTTGCACCATCATGAGGATAATCACTAATCACCAATGGTAAAACACAATTTCTCTCCTAGATTTCTGATAGATAAAGAGGTTGTAACTGTTAGATTATTTTTAGAAGGTAATTGTGGACCTAGATTAGTCGTTTACAAACGAATTTAAAAGAAATCCCGTTGTTTTAATCCTGTTAATTTATTTTATTGTTACAATCAATTCTGTTTCATATTTCGTGAACTCAGAATAAGGAAACTATTACAAAATGTAAATATAGAACAACCTTAACTCAGATACTTGTTTTTTCCCTGTAGCCAATTGATATTAACAATTATTAATCAATTTCTTATGGATCTTCAAATGTTTATTTCAGCATTTATAATTTTTTTCTGATCAAGATGTTGATGTGTTACGATCTTTATCTTTTAAAATTTGCTTAAATTTTTGCTTGTTAAAACTTGTTTAGTGAGCGTTAATGTAGTCAAGCCTCTGTAAAAAGTTCTTTTGTATCGTTTGTAGATTAACTCAATTTCCAAATATTCAAATTTGAAACGTTTAACTAAAGTACCAGTTTAGGCGAAGGGAAGAAATAATATAGATAGAAGGGATAATATTAATAAATATCTTAAAGAACATCAGCTAAGCTAAAGTCCCCAAAGATAAACTTGGTCAAAAAATGCTTAGTTATTTTATTCAAACTATGAGTATTAGATGGATAGATAGATAAACTCTTGATAAACTCTATTGCACACTACAAACTTGAATTCCAAATAAATAAATCAAAAATAAAAAAGTATTAGTCAATATTTAAATCATATTAGGTAATTAATTTGGATTCGTAATAATTGTGACTGTCATACTAAACTTAAATGTTTAAACTGTTATTAGTATTCATATTACTAAGTTAATTAATAATTGTTTAAAATATTATTTTACGATTTTTTTCCTCAATATGTTAAGTTTCTGTTTACCAATGAGGAGATAGGTTGTAATAACAATTTTATCAATCACCTTATTTGCATACACATTTTTAACAGCCAAGTTAACACCACTTAACATTCTCGGTATCACTTACTCGTATAATTTAAATTAAAAATCTAATACACACAAAAAGATTTATCTTAGATACCTTCTTAGTAAATATTACGAAATATTTAATTGTGTTTAGACTTCTTGATACGCTTACGCTACGCTACGGCAGTTATTTCATTATTTTTAATGACAAATCCATATTAGTTTATTTTTTATTTTTTTGGTAGTTGTAATATGGAGCACTTATAGCTAAGTTATATTTCTTCATTATTAAATCAAACAAACCTATGAGATTCTTTCTTATATTGATCGTAAAATAATGGGTAATTATAAACTAATAGTAGTTACTGGATTTGAAATAAATTTAAACTACTTACCCGATGTCTTGCTCACGGCAATTTATTGTGCGAACTGTATTTGCTTCAGCACTCCAGTCTTCACAAAGATAACTATCATCTCGAGATTTACCTTATCGTTAGTATTCTTAGATAGTCTGAGATATTGAAGTGAGAGCGCCATTTGAAAAATGTTTACACAAAAGTTGTAATCAAGCTTCTTACTTCTATTCATAAACTGACGTTCATTTGCTTACGTAAAAAGCCTTGTCTCGTTTGTTACGTAAATTTTACCATTAAATTTTCAATATTTAGAAATTATGAAATCTACACAAATCTGCAATGACAGTGCTGCGTACAATGGCGTGCACTTCATATGTATTTTTTTTATTTTTTTTTTTGTTTATTAAATTAAAAGTTATAAATACACTTTTAACTTTAAATAATTTAAGTAAAAAGTTTTTTTTTTGGAATACCACGTGTGGAATTTGAACTAAATATAGGCCCTGTCCTACGACATGATAAAAAAAACTGCTAAAATTGCTTTGTAATTTAAAGTCAAATGTAAATATGTGCAAAAAGTAGTGCATACCCAAGAAACAGTATTATATAGAATGAAGATTTTATGTTGTAAATATATAATAATAAAAATAAAAACTGTTATCATAAGACCTTTTCAGTTTTGATTTTATACTTAAAAGGATTTGAGGTAAGGCAATTGAAATTGTCAAAAAACTCTTGAAAAAGGTTATTTTTTTTTTGTATCATTAGGTAATTTTTGTAAAACAACAGATATATATAAAAAGAATATTTAATCAAACACAATAATTATTATAGATAAACAATATGACGACAATAGTTAAAATTATCTTAAAGTATAGTGCATGAACAACCCATTACCGGCTCACTACAGAGCACGGGTCTCCTCTCAATATGAGAAGGGTTTGGCCATAGTCCACCACGCTGGCCATGTGCGGATTGGCAGACTTCACACGCCTTTGAGAACATTGTGGAGAACTCTCAGGCGTGCAGGTTTCCTCACGATGTTTTCCTTCACCGTTGAAGCAAGTGATATTTTAATTTTTTAAAAACGCACATAACTCCGAAAAGTTAGAGGTGCGTGCCCGGATTCGAACCGCCGACCTCTAATTATAAAGTATAGTAATCTCATATAATCTTCGATAGTTGCTAGAGCAGAGCAAAATCTTTATTTCAGTATAGCTCTCTTTAGTAACTCAAACTTAACATTATCTTAACAACAAAGCAACAGAAGTAATTAATAATAACAACATCGATGCTGGTCCTGTAACAACTGCAGAACCTCTGGCAGCCTTCAGGATAGTGTGAGCTCGGTCAGTGCCCCACTGCATACTGGTTCTCGCACTGGCTATAGCATTCAAACCAACTTGTCTGCTAGGGATAGACTCATCGGATAGCCATTGTTCCATCTGGAAATATCATTTATTAATATTATAAAGATCCTTTGTTTTACTTTTATTATATATATAGTAATATTTTTATTTTTTTAAAAACGCACATAACTCCGAAAAGTTAGAGGTGCGTGCCCGGGTTCGAACCGCCGACCTCTGATTAGGAGGCTGACGCCCTTACCACTAGGCTATCACCGCTTCACCCAGAGAGTAATATATTATATTAATTCTACACTTATACCTCTATATTTTACATCACCTTTAAATGTAGAAAAAAATAATTTATTAAATAGAGTTAAATAATTTATTGGATAGAAACGCCTATCTTTTTCTGCTTCCACATATATATTTATCACTAACTAACCTAAAGACTACTACATTTTCTTGAAGCTCATTCTACATATATCGATATTTCAGGCAACACTGTCGCAAAACTAAAAAAACAGTATTCAGGTTCGAATAAATATATAACCCAGGCACTGTGAAATTTATAACAATCATAAAATCACGTTACGACAAAAACTTATTGTTTACCACATAGACACTATCTATACCTTGATTACTCAAAGTCTAGACTAGATCCTCTGAGTATTGAAAGGCTGATGCAATCATCTTAACATTAATAGATGTTATTTTAATCCTTAAATAACCTACAATGTTGGAAAATTACCACGACGTTTTAATTTTAATTAAGACATTAATAACATCGCTATGCTGAATAATCATATCTAACTGTATCTATTTAACAGGATCGATCAAGAGAATTACCGCTATCCCGCATTACAAGAATACGGAATGAGATCTAGCAGTATAGATATTTGCATTCGAGTATAGAAACACTATAACGTCATACTAAAATGTACCTTATTTTAGCAATGTAAAACAGAATCATCTTCATCATCATCATCATCATCATCATCATGAGCAACCCATTACCGGCTCACTACAGAGCACGGGTCTCTTCTCAATATGAGAAGGTTTTTGGCCATAGTGCGGATTGGCAGACTTCACACGCCTTTGAGAACATTATGGAAAACTCTCAGGCGTGCAGGTTTCCTCACGATGTTTTCCTTCACCGTTGAAGCAAGTGATATTTTTAATTATTTTAAAAACGCACATAACTCCGAAAAGTTAGAGGTGCGTGCCGGGATTCGAACCGCCGACCTCTGATTAGGAGGCTGACGCCCTAACCACTGGGCTATCACCGCTTTCATCATCATCAGCCAACATTAATCCACTGCTGGACATAGGCCTCTTTGAAGTAGCGCCAACTCATCCTGTCGCCGGCCTTTCGCATCCAGTCGATGCGTGCCACTTTTCGGAGGTCGGAGAATAGCCAAGAGATTATTTTTCTTTGTCTTCAACGAGTTAGCTCTTGACAACAAACCTACTTACTGGTTAGTGATGGTGCAGCCTAAGATGGTAGCGGGCTAACATTTTAGGTGCATAGTTAAACGCGACATCACACCAACGAGCATTTTTTTTTTTATACACCACAAGTTAGCCCTTGACTGCATCTCACCTGATGGTAAGTGATGATGCAGTCTAAGATGGTAGCGGGCAAACCTGTTAGCGGCATGGTATATAAATCCACACTCCTTATTGGTTTCTACGCGACATCGTTCCGGAACGCTAAATTGCTTGGCGACACGTCTTTGTCGGTAGGGTGGTAACTAGCCACGGCCGAAGCCTCCCACCAGACCAGACTCGAGCCGGGAATCGAACCCAGGACTGAACCCTTTTTAATGTGACAGCGCGCGCGCTGCGCTACGGAGGTCGTCAAAGCATCATACCGTAACGCATAACGTCTTTGAGGGTGTGTGGTAACTAGGTGTGTCAGACGTGAGACAATTCAGAGTTTATTTGACCCAGCCAGTCGTCGCTCACCACTTAGTCGAATACCCTGACACTGTTTAGAGTGTGAGAGCTACACAAAATAACAGTTTATACGTACGTCTTTAAGAACTTCTTCGGGGGCATAACTTGCCAAGTTACTCATAACACTGTCAAACCACGCTGGCAGGACTACCCTGGAAATTTATATAAAATATATATTATATAATAATTAATTTATGAAAGTTTATAATATAGTGCAATTTTGCCTATAAACATTGAAATTATTGAGACCGAAAATAAATACTTTATGTAATTTTTATAACATTAATCGTGAGACATCAAAGTTTTAGTAATAGGTCCCCGTTTGTACTCTTTGGGTACAGAACCGTAAAAATAACCTATTAGACTTTGCATGTAGACTTCGCTACTGTTATTATGGTTTTGTCAATCAATTTGTGTTGTATTTTTCTGAAAGTTATATTTTCATGTATTAATCCTATTTTTTTTAGATGGAATGTGCTACGTCCTTTATCCCGGAAAAACGTATATTCAGTTTCTTTTAATATTTTAATATAAAATGAAAATTCTAACTTTACTTTTCACCATACCTTTATGGTGTTACAAAGACTATCGGGTTTATTCTTCCACCGGCATATATCGTCCAGCGTTTAGAGTAAAAGAAGGTAAACAATAGTCCGTGGGGAAAACCTAACTGGTTCGAGTAAATGTTGAATTTATGTTTGTTGTACTTGTGTGATACGTAACACGGATTACGCATAGTAATATCGGATCGGATGTTCCGACTGGATTCCAAATGGTAATTAATAAGTTTTTCAAAGCCTTTATTGATAAAAAATTTGCAAAAAATGTTCGTTTAATTTTCTCTTTATATTTGAGTACACTTTTTGTTCAATCTGTACATCAGTGTCGACAAAATACAAGTTTTAATTTTTAGTCTAGTTTTACGTTTGACACTCTCACTACGCGTTATAATTTTAAGTATAATCCGCTTTTGGAAATTCTATTGAGTAGTATTATATTTTCTGGTAAAGTAGTTAAGGCGCAAAACTGTAACAGATAAGGAAACAAACACTTTCGCATTTATAACACTAGTATAGCGCTAGATATGATTGCACATCTACGATAAGTGCAGGTTCTTATTTTTGATATAATTGTGGCTGATAACGATTACTAAACTATATATTGGATTTCTGTTTCATAGATTGTTGGAATTAATCTGGACTATTCAGTTGCCGAATCTTATAATCCTTGGCTTGGATATTTCTCATCTTCAGCATCATAAATTCGCAACATTTAAGCCTATTTTTTGGCATGACTGCCCAGTTAATGTTTAATGATAAATATTGTTTTAAGATTTCATCATGATCAACCCATTCTAGACTCACTACAGAGCAGGGGTCTCCTCTCAATATGAGAAGGGTTTGGCCATAGTCCACCACGCCGGCCATGAGCGGATTGGCAGACTTCACACGCCTTTAAGAACGACTTCACACGTCTTTAAGAACATTACGGTGAACTCTCAGGCGTACAGGTTTTTTCAGGATTTTTTCCTTCACCGTTAAAGCAAGTGATATTTTATTTTTTTTAAAACGCACATAACTCTGAAAAGTTAGAGGTGCGTGCCCGGGTTCGAACTCCCGACCTATGATTAGAAGGCGGACGTCCTAACCACTAGGCTATCACAGCTTATAAGATTTGAAAATGAATCAAATATTATTTTTAATCAGTGAGCAGTTGTTAATAATTTGAATAACTTACTTTTTTCTGACATCTTCGAGTCTAGTTTTGATGAATTCTAAGGCATGCCTTGTGTTACTTCTACTGCCAAGGTAGAGGAAGGTGAATGCGTTAACACTGTCCTGGGCCTTGAGATCGTCACTTAAGATCATTTGGAGGTACCTAAAAAGATCAATTGTGTCATTGGGTATTGTTAAGTATACCTATTCCTCAAAAGTATGTGAAGGTAACTGATATGATAGTTCAGTTATAGGATTATTGTGAAACAACTATACTCGTATTTATCGTAATACCGTGTAATATAATTAGACCATAGAAATTTAAACGTACACAAGAAAACTTTTATCTCGCCACGTTATGTTTTTTTTTATACACCACAAGTTAGCCCTTGACGACATCTCACCTGATGGTATATGATGATGCAGTCTAACATGGTAGCGGGCTAACCTATAAACCCATACTCCTAATCGGTTTGTACGCGACATCGTGCCGGAACGCTAAATCTCTTCGCGACACGTCTTTATCGGTAGGGTGGCTAGTTGCCACGGCCGAACCCTCCCACCAGACCAGACTCGAGCCAGGAATCGAACCCAGGACCTCCCAACTTTACAATGCGACTACGCGCGCGCTGCGCCACGGAGGTCGTCAAAAATATGAGATTTGTTTAGCGTTTCAAAGCCTTTGCTATTATTTACTAGATACTCTGTTATGTCGCATACCACATTGACTCAATACCGACTATGCTGAAACTAAACGGAATGTGATCAAGTAATGTGACATTAGGCATATTGTTTATTCTTGCGTTAGCATACGTAAGTGAACCACTCGTTGCCCACGCGTCGCATATTTTAAACGATAGTTATGTTTTTTTTTTTTAAATATCCAAAAAATAAAAATTTTCTTTTTGGGGTGGACACCCCTTATCATTTAGGGGTTTAAAAAATATAATATAGATAGTAGCCGATTCACAGACTTATTAAATATGCATAGAAAATTTCATAAGAATCGGTCGAGCCGTTTCGGAGGAGTTAAATTACAAATACCGTGACACGAGAATTTTATATAAATATTAGATATACTCGATTCAATGTATGCTGGCAGCTGAAACCAAAATGCTACGAAAGCTGAGCGAGGAACTAAAAGAGATACTCTTATGTAATACTTACGCCTGGACGGCCTCTTCATTAGTAGTGCAACCAAGGGACCGCAGCATGGCGACCTGGTCTGCCTGATTGTTGGAATTCAGCCTCCTCTGGTAAAGGAACTGCCACTCGCTGAAACCACCGTTGAGGACACCCTGACAGAAGACGTGCCTTCTAAGGTTAGGATTGACGCTGAAATTAAATAAAAGGTCAAAGTAGCAGACAAAATAGAATAGAAAACAATATATAAAAAATTAGTATTGAAATAACAATTTATGTTTAAAATTTGCGCAGTCTGATCTTAAAGGTACATTAACCTTTCATTCATATATACAATAAGAACTTAACGTTATCGGATAATTTATTAATTTGAATGTTGATGTCAATGAAATATAAAAAATAAGTAAATAACGTAAGGAAAGTCAATGAAAATGAAGAGGCCCTTGAAATTTAATCGTAGATAGCCAGTGATCGCTATAAGGGCAAAACAAATAAACAAAAACACTACCAAGGAAAATTAAACTAAGAGTACTCATTGCGTCGGCGCTCGTAATATACTTGTACAGAGATACTTAATAATATGATTCTGTTGTCTTATCATAAGGATTATTTCGGATTTAATTTGCAAAGTCACGCAGTGTTTGTTAATTATGATTATTATGATTATAACGAGAACAACTAGAGCACAATAATACAAAATATGATATATGTTTAAGCAATTAAAATATCACTTTCTGAAGTTCTGAAGGAAAACATCGTGAGGAAACCTGCACGCCTGAGAGGTATCCGTAATGTTCTCGAAGGCGTGTGAAGACTGCACATGGCCAGCGTGGTGGGCTATGGCCAAACCCTTCTCATATTGAGAGGAGACCCGTGTTCTGCAGTGAGCCGATAATGGGTTGATCATGATGATGATGATGATATACAAAAGGTGCTTATAATTTATTTTGTAGTCTATTAGTATTACAAATAGTCTTAACAATGGACTTTTTCTTCTTTAAATTTAAGTCGCGGACGAGTTAGCAGATATAATTATTAATTAAAATAATCCTAAAGGGACTATTTTAGTTATTTTATTATATATTTTTTTAAGATTTTTAGTTTTAGGTTCAATTTAAGGTTTATTTTAAGTGTTTATAATACAGTTACATTTATTTAGTTGTTAATTATAATTTTCTAAAGTTTAATAAATATTGACGATTAAAATAATTTACTATTATACTTTATATTTTATTGTTAATGATTTCCCCATTCCCCAGCCCATTAAAATATGCAGCCCCAGATGAATTACCAATACGTTGCCTGCTGTTTCCCCATTCCCCAAGCCCATGAAAATATGCAGCCCAATACTTTGCCAGCTGAACGCATCCGCCTTTTAAGTGTCTACCTGGCATAGGAACGGTAATTCGCTTGGAGGTATGACGTTGGTAACTAGGTGCGGCGGAAGCCTCCCACCACCAAAATTGAGCCGGGAATCGAACAAGGGACTTCCCACTTTATAATATTTTATTAGTGTCGACGCACACTGGATACGAGTACGATAATGATGATGACAATAAAGATCGCCTTTCCCCGACATATATATATATATATATATATATATATATATATATATATAACGAAAGATAAAAAAATATAGTTAACATATTGATTCATTTCTATTGTAATGATCTCTGATACTTATTTAATGTCTGCAAAGCATAGTATGTAATAATTTCTTACATTTTTCTTTCATTACCTAATAGTTTCTTTGTTGCGTGTCTACATACCATTTGCAAAGATAATACGTCAAACTCTAATCCTACGAAGTAATGTTGCAATTTTGATATATCAGGAAATTGGCCGTGCCTTCGAAATTATGTTTATTTGAAAAAGTAACAATCGTCAATTCATTTTGATATAACTTATAGATTAGTTAGTATAACGGTTTCATTGTTTGTAACTCAAGCCGCTTTCTACTATTAGACTACGAGCTAAGACAAGAGCTCTGCCAATATTCTCATCCCAATATGGATGAGCATACGGTACGGATTAGCGTAATTTAATTTTTTTATCACTTTCAGCACCGATAGGAAATATAAGAAATTTCATGGGTACTTTATTTTACTATTTTTTTAAAATACAACAGATAGCAAAACTACATTTTTATATATGACTAGCTGTTGCCCGCGACTCGTCTGCGTAGAATTGCTGATTTCCTTTGAGATTGAGGTTACCATTGCGGCCAATGCCCTGCATCAGAAAGTAAGCTACAGGCAAATGTCAAATTGCCTATTTGCGTGTTTCTAAATTAAAAAACAGAGGACTTTCATACAAACTTCAAACCCCTATTTTACCCCCTTCGGGGTAGATTTGCATAAAAAAAAACCTAACCTTATACTTACGCCCTAAATGAAACCTATTTTCAAAATTTCAAGCTTGTAGGCTTGTAAAAAAATAAGCAAAAACTATCATTCCCCTATTTTACCACCCTTAAAAGGTAATATTTAAAAAATATTGATGTACATGTTTTTTATTTATTATTATTAATCTCAATGCAAATTTTTGGTCTCTAACTCTAAAAACAAAGAAATTTCATACAAACTACTATTTTACCCCTTTAGGGGTGGAATTTCCAAATATCCTTTCTTAGCTGATATCTCTTAACTATCAACTACCTACTTGCTAAATTATAGCTTTATACGTACAATAGTTTTTGAGATCTCGTGTTTAATCAGTATGTAAGTAAGTAAGTGACCTTTCGCTTTTATATATATAGATGATATACATATTTAGTTAAAGTAGATTATTAAAATCGTCAATATTTTCTTTTTCTTGGAGACTATCGTCTAATAATCCTACAGTACAACACAACTTCCGATACAACGATCCAACTCCTTGCCAAATTTTGTTAAATATACTTGGCTATTTAGACGTGAAAAACTTAAGTACTGTAAAGTTAGTCAAAATAATGATCCATTGTCAATCTTCTATAATCATGATAATTTATTTAGGAACTTACCTTGTGCCATTGGTCATCATAGCTTTATACTTGGCGATGGAATTGCTGATGCATCCATCATGGCCGATACTGCATGCAAAGTTGAGGAGATAGAACCTGTTGAGGGTTCTCGTCAAAGCTTCTCCAGATTGGACATCGTAGCCCACATCGGTGATGACAGCGTCGAGGAATTTGAAGAGTATTTCCTATAAAATATAATATTTCTTTTTCCTTTGTCGATTGATATAGTGGGGCAACGGGTGTGAAGTGCAAACCAGTTTTTGTAAGCATATTAAACTACGAGTCATCATCATCATCATCATGATCAACCCGAACTCGACTCACTACAGAGCACGGGTCTCCTCTCAATATGAGAAGGGTTTGGCCACAGTCCACCACGCTGGCCACGTGCAGATTGGCAGACTTCACACACCTTTGAGAACATTATGGAGAACTTTTAGGCATGAAGGTTTCCTCACGATGTTTTCCTTCACAGTTGAAGCATGTGATATTCTAATTGCTTAAAAAGTTAGAGTTCCGTGTCCGGGTTCGAACCTCCGACCTCTGATTCCGCCTCCTTTTCGGAGTTATTATGTTGGATTAATCATAAGCAATAAAAAGTCTTACATCGAATTCTTTCAAAGTCTCTGGCAAGTGCAGAAATCTGTTCCTGATCCAGCTGAAACCGGTGATCGCTGGATACCAAGAATAATAGTCGGTCTCCTCTTTCAAAAAGTCTAGTATCTTAAAGCCAAGTTCAAAGCTGATGCGTTCAGACCTCATTAAGGCGAACACGTCGTCTACTATCTGAAACATTAAATTAAACAGACCGTTGAGCGGATATACTAGCGTTACCGTTTGTAGAATTTTATGTTTTAATTCTTATATGAAGTACTATTATGGTACTCTGTACAACAACGATTTTGCAAAACTACGGTTCTAATTATTTTTATATAATATACAAAATAATATATGTCGAGTGAAGGCCTTCACAGTTGTTGTTTACTTTCGCTCATAGTAATTAAAACCACAACTTGCGGGATTACACTTTTATTGCGACCATAATTAAGAGGTCCGAACGGCCCGACGTCTCGAGCGAGAATGCCACGAAAGTCAACAACCGCCCGATAGCAAAGCATGCTTGTACAAAATTGATTGCTACCTTCTAAATACACTGATTAGCAAAGAAATGATTAATTAGTGATTTAAAGAGTTCAAATTATTGGATTCTTGATTTTCTTTCCGCCGCTGAATGAAGTTAATAACTCCTTCCCGCCGATATATATCTATTTTGTTTCCCTTAAATATTGTTTGCTAAGAAATGGCTCAATAAAGCATGTTGTACTTTGATAAAATTAGTATCACCTAGTTCATATTATCTTCTTCACTGCACTACAGTATCCCTATTACTACTACCTACTACTATCCCTAGTACTGTATACTCAAAGGGCTTATTTTTTTTAAGTTTCTTATTAGTTACGTCAAGCATCTGAATAGACTGAAAAACCGGTGGACTTCAGCGAAATTAATAATAAGTTCAACAATGTTTTGCTTTTATATTATGTATTTGTTGTTGTTCTTTTTTTCCCTTCAATATGTATGCAATAAAATTGTATAAATAAATAAATAAATAAATGTATTAAACGTTAGATCCTGACGTATATCTTCATTTGTATTGTATCAGAGCGTATTAAATGTATTCGTTGTATCTTTTTTTGAACTGTTGTATTATGTATTTATGATTTGAAATTAGATATTAAAGCATAGATAACATCGAAGTTGATACATGATTGACTATGAAAGGAAATTTTCCCTTGATGTTGATTATAGTAGTTCGGTATACTTAGGAACCAAATATTAAAATAAAAGATATTTTGTGGAAAATGTTTCAAGGATCAAAGTTACCCTTAGTTGCAGTTTAGGGACATTTTGGGTTTAGATATAGCTTATTAGTTTATTGTGATTTCAATAATTAGTTTTGCATACCTGTGCTTTGTTTAATCGATGTATAGTTGTGTTCGGTGAGCAATCGCATTTTTTGAGTGCGTCGGCGATCTTTTCCCAGTTGTGTGAGTCATAGTTAACTCGGTAAAACCCTGTACATAACAACACAATATATTACGATGATGAGATCGCAAATAATCTTAAATCCACGTCAAGTATTCTGACGTTTGATATAGATAAATTCTTCTCTTATTTGGGTTTTAAGGTATTTACATGTATACTAACATGCTAATGTGTCTAAGCACGTTTTAAGATTTTTCACGAATATCTTTTCATTACTCTAGAAGCTCATGGGGTATGCAGTGCTTTTTATATATATATAATTCAAGCCACTGCATATAACAACCAATATAGTTTGAATTTATAACTAGCATCAGCATTATATTTATAGCAGATTATAAGTCTAGCATTATTTTAAATAGTGTAAGGAATCATATTTTATATCCTTGTACACAGAGTTGGGAAGACAAGGTGTTATTCGCTTTTCCATATCAGCAATTTAAATTATACTGTCTGTTTTAGCAATTTATTAATCATTTCAACAATTGCTTAACATTAAAACACGTTTAAAAATGTTTATTCGACTGTATGTGGATTCGCAGTCATCTTTAAAACGGCTTTTAAATGGACTTCCTTGCTATATTATAGGAATATTGCTGCTTTTCTATTCGGAAATTTATCTTAGAGTATTGAAATCGTGTAAAAATGTTTAAAAATTCGAGACATTTAAATAGAGAAAGTAGGTTAATTTATGGGTACAGATATTCTTTACAAAGCACTTAATTCAATAATTTAATTAATCGATAATCAGGGCTGTGTCAAATAATTTACCTTTCTGTTGAACGTTAAATATAACCCATTCGTCTACTTGTCTCTTCGGTATCTCCATGGTCTTGTTAATCATCACGATACTTGGAGTCAGGTTCTCCCAATTGGGATTGCTGCCAGTAGTATATGTGAGAGGTAAGGGCCACACTTGTTCAGTCTTATTGGCCGAGGGGCTGATGAAGAAACGCTCCTAAAATTATTGAATACCAACTTTCAATATCATCATTATCTACTCACTACGGGGCAGGGGTCAGTAATTAACTGGTTATGCCGTAGTGAATCATTCTGGCCGAATGAGGGTAGATTTCACTCACCTTTAAAGACAATATAGAAACTTTGGCATGCAAGTTTCCGTTAAAAGCAGTGATATTTGAGTGAAAATATAATCGAACCTGAACGCTTGAGTGCTTAATAAGTTATTTTCGTTAGGTTATAAATTAGCAACGGCAAGAGACAAATCAGAAAACATAAAATCTCAAACTATTTTGAATTCCGAATTGTAAGATCACAGCGTACACTACTGCGCAAGAACCTCAAACCTACCAAAACCACGTAATTTTACCAAAACCAAAAAAAATCATGATTGCTTGAAAAATGCGAATATTAGCATATACATTCCTACTCCGAGTATTATGAGTATGCAAAGTACGTTAGATCCACCGCTAATGCCATCTATTAACAGTTATCCAAAATGGAAATTCCAACCAAAAGTCAGTCACTATTTTACCTAATTATCGGCTGTTCTTTTGATTATTTCTAAATTTGCATTCATCATGATCAACCCATTGCCGGCTCACTACAGAGGACGGATCTCCTCTCAATATGATAAGGATTTGGCCATAGTCCACCACCATGTGTGGATTGGCAGACTTCACACGTCTTTGAGAACATTATGTTTCCTCACGATGTTTTCCTTCACCGTTGAAGCAAGTGATATTTTTTTTTTTAAACGCACATAACTCTGAAAAGTTAGAGGTGCGTGCCCGGATTCGAACCGCCGACCTCTGTTTAGGAGGCTGACGCCCTAATCACTAGGCTATCACCGCATCACTAGGTTATCACTGCTTGCATGCTAATGCTTGCAATATATAAACACAGTCTCAGACAAAAACCCAAACACCCATTATATTTATATTTAAAAACATTATAGGGTCTTTCAATCGAAGTTACCTGGGTAACAGTCATGACGCCAGTGTTCACGTTAACATCGACGTTAATTACAGGATATCCCGGCTGCTCCACCCAGTATCTCATTATTTCGGCTATGTTTAGAAAACTGTTTATAGCACTGTCTTCTTGCGCCGCTTTGGCGAAGGAACTGAACAAGTGTGACGGATACGCGTGCTCGTAGGACCTGTCAAGGCAAAAACCATTTTTTATTTTGCTGGGAAATGCGTTTACGCATCCCCTCCGGAAGCGACGCAGGCAAGACTGCGCCGCTTCCGACGGGGTATGTGGGACTTCTCAGCGACCAGAATACCCACTAAAACCCAGCGATGCTCCTTCGCCTGGTGGCTGGGTCACGGGAACACTTGTGCACTCGACCGCAACCCAGCCAGCGACGTCCCCTGAGACAGACCCTCCACGGACAAGGCAAAAACCATGCTATAATTCATAATTAAAAATTATTTATAAACCACCGCTGGGAACTGACTCTCTTGTTAGAGCTCTATCTATAATTAGTCTATTACTATCTAATATAAAAACAAAACTTGTTTGCGTGCTTTTTCATACCGTCAGTACGCCGTACCGTTTTTCATTACGCCACCAATTTTCATACGGGCTTGCACTACAAAATTCTTGACTAAAAAGCACGAATTTTAGTTAAAAATTACACAGCGTTTATGAGTCCCAAAGTCCCAATCTAAATCTCTGACGGAGACAATAGGTAACACACCTGTCCAATAGGAAATAATTTAAGGCCTTTTTAAACGTTTCTTCACCCATCAAATGCTTCAACATAAGGAGGAAGGAAGCTCCTTTGGTGTAACTTATTCCAGAGAAGTGACCAGTTACTTGAGCTGGGGAGTTGACCGCGTGCTCTAAGGCTCTCGTGGATGCAGAGGAATCAGTAGACAGCGCACCTTGTAATGCTAAGATGTTGAACTGACTCGATAGCTCCGTGGATGGATCAATCTGTTGTTAATAAAATATAATAAAAGTTAGTTACGGACGTTCGGAACAAAATTTTAACTACATAATTAATATTTTGATATTTATTGCACAACAAAATATTATCAACAATCGATTCTAATACAAAGATTTAAATTTCATAAAATCTATATCATTTCAAAAAAAGATGTGAAAAATAACAAATTATGCAAAAAGTTATTTCTTAATATGTAAAAAATACGTCACGTCTTCGTTAAGTACTATGAATGGCTAATTCATCCATATACTGTGTCATCATCATCATCATGATTAACCCATTACCGGCTCACTACAGAGCACGAGTCTCCTCTCATTATGAGAAGGATTTGGCCATAGTCCACCACGCTGGCCATATGCGGATTGGCAGACTTCACACGCCTTTGAGAACATTATGGAGAACTCTCAGGCGTCCAGGTTTCCTCACGATATTTTCCTTCACCGTTGGAGCAAGTGATATTTTAATTGTTTAAAAACGCACATAACTCCGAAAAGTTAGAGGTGCGTGCCCGGATTCGAACCGCCGACCTCTGATTAGGAGGCTGACGCCCTAACCCCTGGGCTATCACCGCTTCATTGATTGTGCAGTATAAAGTATTCTAAGTAACATCACTTAACGTTTAAAAATTATCATGTCTTCTAAAATTATAAATAATGTAACATGACACTACACTTACACCATCCATCGCAAAGTACTCAAAGTAGCTGGCAAAGCCTTCATTTATCCACACGTTGTCCCACCATCTACAAGTGATTAGATTGCCGAACCATTTGTGAGCAAGCTCATGAGCAGTAATAGTTCCAATATTCATTTTATCCAGAGCGTTAGTTTCCCCTTCTTGGTAAAGGAGTCGTAGTTCCCTGTAACATATCTGGTTATTTAATTATACTCAAATCCTTAACTAAAATGATAGAAAGATAAATACTCTTTATTGCACACAAATTTTAAAGAAACAACAACACATGAGTATGCAAAGGCGGTCTTATTGCTTAAGCAATCTCTTCCAGACAACCCTTGGGGAAAGAAGTAAATAAAAGAAAAGGGAAAAGGCGCTATATAAATATAATATAAATTATCAATAAATATGATATTTAAATATATACTTTTATGTATTAATAAATTTATATCAATACACATATACTATTCATTATTATGGCATTTAGTCATAAAATGATTTTAAAAAGTTTTTAAAAGAGTTCAAAATTAGTCACCTTCTTTTGAAAGTAACTTCAGTTCCATTGTTGAGGTACCTTAAACTAACAAAGTAATCATCAACAAAGACTTACCTATATGAAACAAGTCCCCAATTTTCTGTAGCACCTGACGCCCAATCGGGAGATGCGATTTGATCATTTTTCATATCATCTCCCATTGTATAGTAATCTATACCGAAATAATTTGCTAGCCACTTAGTCAAGGGTGGGCCTACTTCCAAAGCATAAGCCCCTTGACCTTCTGCATTCGGTCGTGCAATTATACGGTATGACTCATCAGGATTATTATTGTTAGCAATTACTTTAAATTCTTCGCTGATGTGAAAAGTCACCAAATATGCAGACATTCTTGGTGTAGTGTGAAACACTTCTCTGACACGGTCTCCTTGACTAAAAAATTCAGTAGAGGTTGGTTGGTTGGTGCCTCGCATAACCTTTTCAATAAAACATTAAGATAGACAGGCGTATACCTGTTCACAGTAGAAAATATTGCTACTTTTATGGCTACACAATTGCATTCTATGATCACTAAGTAAAAACTTATTTTAGAGTGCTTATCGTTTCTTACCGTCATGAAAATATTTAGAAGATAGCGATTCCTCGTGACGTCAGAAAACGATCATTTTTTTTATATCTATCTATAGGAATCTAAAGGAAATATATTACGTTATAGATTGCAAGTAGATTATTCTAATAAATACCTGCAACAATATATTCACTAACCTACTGACCAGCGTATTAGTTGTTATATTAAGAGTTACCTAGAACTAAAATCAAATGTTCCAATATATTTAAAAATAGTTGATTTCTGCGACTTCATCTGGATGCTTCCAAACTTTTCTCTTTATAAGTACCGCTATCAGACTTGTAGGTACATATACGTAACGTATTATTAAAAAAAATGTTATTGAAAAGGATATTCGTTTCCACCACCTAGAAAACCATGCTTTATGTATGTATGTGTGGTCTATTCACAGTTAAGGTTCCGTACATAGGTAGCCAACAGTTCTTTTAACTAAACTCTGCTATTTGAATGTGCGTCCGTCCTACTGTCTATCAGTAGGGAGTGAATAATATATAGTTAGGGAATGAATCGTAATAGGTAGGGAACTGTTTTACAAACTTTGTATTTCTATTGCCGCTTCTTAAAACCAACTAATAATCAAAATTAAGTCAAATATTACACCATATAATAATAAAGTAATTTATTTTAGTTTTACGTTTATTGTTAGAGATGCCGCAATCAACTGTTAATCGTAACATAAAATTGAAGAGCAATTTAATGGTTACAAAATCAACTTACCGAGTCTCGCTTTTAATCCTCATGTTTGAAAAGGTCTCTGTAAAATTTGCTGGTCTGTTGATGATAATGTTATAATATGTAGATTTGAATCCGGGCTCATCAAAGCATGGGAATGCTTGCCTCGAGTTCGTGGGTTGTAAGTGAGAACCCACATACCAACTAAAGAAAAAAAAAACATATTTAAATTTGGCGTTGGTCTAACTTTTTACGAAAAAAAAGATACGATAAGACCTCCGTGGCGCAGCACGCGTGCTGTCATTATGTTGGAGGTCCTCGGTGCGATTCCCGGCTCGAGTCTGGTGGGAGACTTCGGCAGTGGCTATTTAACACCCTACCGACAAAGACGTGTCGCAAAGCAATTTAGCGTTCCGGCACGATGTCGAGTAGAAACCAATTAAGTGTGTGGTAAATACATCTAATCGGTTAGCCTCAGGTGAGATTGCCGTCAAGGGCTATCTTGTAGTGGATTAAAAAAAAAGCAGTGTTGGCATCAAATGTAATATATCAAAGATCCAAGTAATGTGCTATGATTAAAGTTAGACTTTATTTACTTTTATTGTTTGCAATAAAGTTATATCATTATATTATGACGTAGAGTATGATTAAAAAGTAATTGGATCCGACAAGAAAAACTTTAACGATTTTTTTTTAATTTAGATTTGTTCTATTAAATAAATTATAGATTTTGTACACTCACTGAAGTTTCCCATCATTGCCTTTGTAGCTTCCTCTAAAAACACCTCTAGACAATGGGGTTTCATTAATGTTTCCCACATATTTGATCGTCACCTTGTAGTTTTTAGATTTGTCCAATGAAGTTCCATCTTTCAAGAAAATTTTTAGGAAATGGTATTCACGAATTCTTTCGAATTCATTCTCTGCGTTCAAAGGAACCAAAACATCACCAGCTTCTTCAGTAATAGCTACTGAAATAATTTCTCTGACGTTTTCTTGAATTACCAATGTAGTGGCATTATCAACGACCGCCTGAATATTTAAAAATACTTGTATCATCATCATAATTATGATCAACCCATTATCGGCTCACTACAGAGCGCGGGTCTCCTCTCAATATGAGAAGGGTTTGGCCATGCAAATATGCGGATTGGCAGACTTCACACGCACCTTTCCAGTTTTGCAATGAAATTAGTGCATTGGAATTATGTGATCCAAATTTCAAATATGACATTTTTCATCATCATCATCATGATCAACCCATTACCGGCTCACTACAGAACACGGGTCTCCTCTCAATATGAGAAGGGTTTGGCCATAGTCCACCACGCTGGCCATGTGCAGATTGGCAGACTTCACAAGCCTTCGAGAACATTACGGAGAACTCTTAGGCGTGCAGGTTTCCTCACGATGTTTTCCTTCACCGTTGAAGCAAGTGATATTTTAATTGCTTAAAAACGCACATTACTCCGAAATGTTAGAGGTGCGTGCCCGTGTTCGAACCCCCGACTTCTAATTAGGTGGCGGACGTCCTAACCACTAGGCTATCACAGCTTCATAAAAAAATACTTGTATATATACATATATTTAAACAACTGTTTTTACTTAATCACTATATAAAGTTTCTTCCTTATCAAAACCTTTTTAATATACAAGGTCACACAAACAATAGGAAGTAAAAGCGTTAATTTTCTGTTATGATTTCATAGATCAATTAATTAAAATAATGGAAGTACGTGTATATTTTTACCAAATCAAATAATTGTAAAACGTTAAGTCTGATTTCACTTTGACGACCTCCGTGGCGCAGCGCACGCGCTGTTGCATTATAAAGTTGGAGGTCCTGGGTTCGATTCCCGGCTTGAGTCTGGTCTGGTGGGAGGCTGCGGCCGTAGCTAGTTACCACCCTACCGACAAAGGCGGGTCGCCAAGCGATTTAGCGTTCCGGCACGATGTCGCGTAGAAACCAATTAGGAGTATGGCTTTACCATACCCCTAACAGGTTAGCCCGCTACCATCTTAGACTGCATCATCACTTACCAGAAGGTGAGATTGCCGTCAAGAGCTAACTTGTAGTATATAAAAAAAAAAAAAACTTACTCTTAGTGTTATCGTAACAATTCCATCGAAGGTAAAGGCTTCTCGGTTACTCGTAGCTTCAAAGTACGGTGTTATTTCTACGTCGAAATGTATGGGGTCAAGATCCTCAGGAATACGATAATTTTCATCTGTAGCACTACTAAAAATCAGAGGTTCCTCGATGTCGAGGGGAAAATCAGTTTTGACTAAAACCAATAGTGCTGAAAGTACTATTAGATTCCATAATAAGTTCATGGTTCTAGAATGATAAAAATAACATCAATTAAAAATTTCGTTCTACTCTTACACACATTAAACTACTAAATATTTTTTTTATCTTTTAAAGCATCGTTAAGACTTCAAATGAAGTTTTACCTTCACTCCGGACTTAGCGATCCTAAATAATGTTGGTCATTAAAATTGATAGTATAATTGTTATCATTACTATCATACAAGTACTATAAATGCAAAAATGTGTCTGTATTTTTGTTAGTTTCCTATTTTTGGCTAAAACACTGATCTAGACTTTGGCTTCGATACAGATTGGCTTTGGTACGGAGATAGCTGGCGTAGAAACTAATTTTTCCTCAGAAATATAGATTTCCTGTGTTAATGTTAGTAGCCAGTGAATGAGTTCTTATAAGCTATGTAAATAACTTCAAAGTTTATATAAAACGTAAGAAAAGTCCTGCTATAGTGTAAAGGATTATGTAAATGATAAAAAAGCATGGGCATGAATATTGCTCCAATAAGATAGCTCTTAACATAATTTTAAGTGGCATGTGAGATAGTGATAACAAAAACAAAATTTACCTGGCTAACTTTGTTGTGGGCTTCTTCTTAGACCGGGGCGCGTTTGGAACCCTCATAGCTTTAGTTTTAAATTTTCGAATGTAGTTATCACCATAAAATCACTACTATGTAAATTAGTGACGCAACAAAAGTGCCTTTTAAAGGACTATTTGAATAAAGATTATTTGAATTTGAATTTAAAGAAGGGACTATAAAATCAATAATGATTTTTAGCTCTGACCGGTAGTTCTAGAGATAAGTGAAATCATATAAACAAAATAAAAAATAAACTTTCGAAATAAAACAATAATATCTGTAAAATTAAATATCTGTAAAAGTCGTGACTTCGTCGACGTCGTTTGTCGGGGCCGCTGGTCCCAGAAACATGAAATTAGGATGATGTGTTCTTTGTAAAGAGTAAAGTTCCCACTAATAATGGATTTTTAAAACTACAGGTATAAGTTAAGGTAAAGGAATAGTGTAAGAATAGGTAGAGGGTTAAACTTAATTTTTAAGAACTTAATTCGCCAACCGTGCGCAGCACAGTAATTTTAAGTGGACCTATTTATTGTCTTTATAAAAATACTAGTCCTGACTAAGTGATCCTGATTAAAATCCGTTCTTTGTAACTTTTACGTATTACAAATAAAAGGACAAGGTCGCGATCATTTGCTAGAATGGATATAAGCTCCATTATATAGTTGTTGTATGCAGGTAAAGCCACACACTGGACTAGTTATTTCATAAATATATTACATCAGGATTAGAATCGATTCAGTATATAGATATCTTAAAAGATAGTAAATTTATGAAACTGTTATTACGAGGCAATTGCGAAAGATAATTTTTAAAGCATTATAAACATTGATAATTTATTATCATCGTGATAGTTCCGGCACGTGGTCATAATCCATTTCAAAGTCAGTGAGATCGCTAATAATTAGATAGATTTTTCGGTTCTCAAATTTATGCAAATTCATGAATGTTATTTATTTATCCTACTGTAGTATTTAAAAGCCTCTTTATTCCTGCTCTAGCTTATTTTTTTTTATACTACTACAAATGGCAGCATTTTTTAATTGTTGAGGCTTTTGTTTTATATGACGGCAATCAGAGAGCAGCGCCATCTAGTTTTGGAGTCATGTACTACAGACAAGAGAGTGGCATCGCCCCCTCTCTTTACGCAACACTAAGTGACGTATGCGGGTTCTTATAAGACTCACCGGCGCGGGACGGCGCATTGCATTGATAGCACTCGGTCGGGTCGGACCGGTGGTTGAGCTGCGGTGGTGCATTCGTACTTGGTGGAGCGTATAGTCTGCTCCTTATAAATTACCATACTTATAATTGTAGCTCTGTTCTACCAACAGTGTCTGGTCTCTTCGCCCGAAACTACCCACGTCTACCTAAATTACCGACAAATACACGCACCCGCCCGTAGTCATCCTACATCAGAAGTGGGATCTGAAGGGCCAACACATGAAGAGACCCGCTCAGTCTATTGGAGATTCAAAGTTTAAGATTACATCTTTCGGATTTCTGCGTGACGTCATCATCATCATCATCATTTCAACCGATTGACGTCCACTGCTGGACATACGTTTTTTTGTCTTCTTTTTTTAGGTGCCTCTCCAGCTAGTGAGGGTTGGCAGTCGGAGTGGCATATTTTGCCTTGTCTCTCGCGAGGCTGAGAAGCTGGGATACCGGTCCGTTCCCTGATGTTTCGCAGCCGGGACTTCCTCTTGCGACCGATACACCTCTTTGCTGCTACTTTGCCCATCATAATGAGTAGCAAGAGGCCGTATCTGTCTTGCCTAAGCGCATGCCCCGGATAAGCAACTTTTTTTCTTTTTGACAGTTTTCCAAAGTTCGCGATGGCGGCCGGCACGTCGCAGGACATCCTCATTGCTGGCGTTTTGGGTCCAGCTGATACTTGGCATCCATCGATAAGCCCACATATCGAATGCCTCTAGACATTTTCTTGGGTCCTCTTTGACTGACCAGGATTAGCATCCGTAAAGAAGTATGGGCCACATATTATAACACGTTTTTTTGTAGGGAGTTCCAGTGTCCGCGGTCTTGGGCTGCTTGTATCCAGCGGCTGCCTGCGACTCGTCTCATGTCGCCTGTCCACCTAGTTGGGGGTCGATCAACGCAAAGTTTACTGGTGCGGGGTCGCCATTCCAGCACCTTGGGATCCCAACGTCCATTTTCACTTCAACTTCGCGACTCGCTGAACTAAGTCGATAAATTTGGTTCTTCTACGGATCTCCTCATTTCTGGTTTGACCACGTGGAGATGCTCTTAGCGTGGCTCTCTCTATCGCCCGCCGAGGCCTTCTTGTGGGGCCCATAGTGAGCGCCATGTTTCTGAGCTGTGAGTCATCTGGCAACACACACTGTTCGAGGGCTTTGGTCTTCAAGCACTAAGGATTTTGATGGATGACGGACTTTGGACGATTTTGGGATGTCGCGGAGTTTCCCGAACGGGCAGCCACGCATGCTGAATTCGGCGGCTGACCTCCTTCTCGAAATTGGACTTGCCTAATTGAATCGTATGTCCTAAGTGTACGTGGTCATCTACAGTTTCCAGTGCAGAGCTCTCAACCATTGCAGGGTAAGGTAGAACTCTAGCGTTCGACGTAACCTTTGTCTTGCTCATGTACATGCGTGGGCCCGCCTGTTCAGAGGGTCTGCTAAGGTCGTTGAGCGTTGCGTCGAGGTCTTCCAGAGTCTCTGCCATTGCAACTGCATTGTCGGCAAACCGAGAGTGATTGATGTTCTCGCCATTAAGTGGTGTCTAGTTCGTTTCAGTCCGGAGGCTTGGAGGCATCTTTCAACGCTGCGGTGAGCAGCTTAGGGGCGATCACGTCTGCCTCGCTGCAGTTGAATCGGCCTCGTCGTCTGGTCCTGTTTGCGGGCTGACATGGTGGCATTTTCGTACAGACGTTTCAGCGCTTGCATGTGCCGGTAGTCGATTCGGCATCCCTGCAGTAACCTCGAGACGGCCCAGGTTTCCACCGAATCGTAGGCTTTCTCATCATTCTTTCATTTCTTCTGTATGATCAGCCGCAGTGTGTGGATGAAGTCTATGGTGCTGGAGCTCTTCCGGAGGCCGGCTTGTTCGGGAGATTGGAAGTCTTCGAATCTATTGCCGAGATGGTTCCTGGTGGCTTTCAGAAGCAGCTTGTGGACATGGCTCGGCGGCAAACTCGGGTCTGTGGTTTTGTCGCCTGTTTTGAAGAGCAAGGTCGCCGCGCTTCTGTGCCACGCCTCTGGCGTTGTGCCTTGCTGAATGGCGGAATTGAGCAATCGCTGAAGGACTTTAAGTTTTGGTTTTCCGCCCGCTTTTGTAAGTTCTGCTGTGATTCCATCATCATCTGGCGCTTTGCCATTCTCAGGTTGTTTGAGGGCCCACCTAGTCTCGTATAGGCTGACGTCCGAGATGTATTCAGAGTAGTATCGGGTCAATTTAGCTCTCGGAGACTTGTAGACGATGAATCCGACACCGCCCTGAGATTGCTGATCGCCCGTCCGGTAATGGAGCGGGTTGCCGGATTTCAAGATTGTGGATTCCTCGCCATATCTTCGGACTTTAGACGACCCTATTATATCCCAACGCAACTTGCTCACTGCTTCTCCCAACTCAATCACCTTTTCGTGTGTCCTAAAAGTGCGTGCGTTATAAGTTGCCAGGTCTAGTCGACGGGGGTGGCAGAGTTATTTCTTCCGGAGACTCTTTTCACCGCCTGCTCCGCCGTTACCATAACCGCTGCCGGAGCCAGGGATAGCGGGGCTGCCGGGGACTAGGGGCTGTGGCTGTTTTGTTTCTACCATCTACAAAGAAATTCCAATAATCACCACGCTTGGCGTGCGGGTTGGTGATCGCAGTGCTGGTCCTCTCGCGATGGTAGTGCTGCTGCCCATTATTATCGGTGAGGTTGCCAATTGGGAAGGCAGACTGGTACAAGCATTCCTCATACACCCCCTGTGTGCAATAAGTTTTGCTAAACCAGGGAAACGAGAGCCCGTTCAAAGCTTGCTCTTATTGATGTGGAGCCTACGGCCACAAACAAGCTGATTGCAGTCGACGCCGAGAATATTCTACCACCAAGAAAGATGTCGAAAGCGGCAACGAGCTGCGTATTTGGTCAATCACCTCAGCGTGTTCCATCAGGACCTGGCCTGTGGCACTTGTGGCACTGGAACGATTAAGGAGTCGTCCACGTGTGTTAACGCCGATGTGCACGGAATGTCCTATCAGATCATTAAGTGAGACCGTTTCATTACTCTTTGGTAGTGCTTCTGCTTACTCGCTTGTTAAATCTCTTTCTCTCTGCGTCGTATTCCTCATTTCTGAGGGTCGTGACCCCTTCCACTGACGATTTTCTTCAGGACGATGTCGCAACGATCTGAGCTGTCTCAAAATCGATGCGTTGGTTCTATATGCTGTCCATCGGATCTGAGCATTTTTCTCCAGGACCACATCTCGAAGGCGTTTCAAATTTCCAATCAGCTGCCTCAATTGTTCATGTCTCTTAGACGAAGACAGACAAGACGCACTTTAGTGTTGATAGAAATCTGTCTATCCGTCCAAGTCTTATGCAGCTGAAATATTGCAGTCTTGGCCAACAACCCGGTTACGCTGTGGCTACCAATGGGTTAGCACAGCTAATAGACAGTCCGAAAAAAAAGTCTTTGCCATTCCGATGCGCCTTCGAATTTCGATCTCACACGACCCAGCCTCGTTGATTTTGGAACACAGCTATATAAAGTTCTCTACAGTTTCGAGATATAGTGAACCAGTGAGTTCCAGTTTCTTACCACGATCTACAGCCAATACTTAGATCTGTTCATAGAAAAAGCCCAGTATTTTGGCCATGTACCGATACGCCAAACTAGCTTGCAGATCATGTGCAATATGTCGATCCCTGTATCCCCCCAAGGGCGGTCAAAGTTTCAACTGTTATTTTATCCAGCCTTGGCGCTTTCCTGGAGTTTAAGAGTTTTAAAGCTGTAATTACTTCTGATCTTAGTATGCTAGGCTCCAATTCCATGTTGACATCAGAAGTTTCTGGTTTATCAAAAATAAGCCGGTGACGACGGTTGGTAACGTATTGGAAATCTCCTGGTGTGTGGAAGGGACGCTGATGTCGGATCCACTGGTGTGTTTGAGTGGTCGAAGGGACGCTGATGTCCGGTCCACTGGTGTGTTTGAGTGGTCGAAGGGACGCTGATGTCCGGTCCACTGGTGTTGTTGAGTGGTCGAAGGGACGCTGATGTCCGGTCCACTGGTGTGTTTGAGTGGTCGAAGGGACGCTGATGTCCGGTCCACTGGTGCATGCGTTTAAGAGAGACCACTGGTCTCTCTACCATTTTTTGTAGCTTTAGCATGTGCTATGAGTGTTGAAGCAGTGATAGCCTAGTGGTTAGGGCGTCAGCCTCCTAATCAGAGGTCGGCGGTTCGGCACGCACCTCTAACTTTTCAGGGTTATGTGCGTTTTTGATAAAATTAAAATATCACTTGCTTCAACGGTGAGGGAGGGCGTCGTGAGGAGGCCAGCGCGCCTAAGAGTTCTCCATGGTGTTCTCGGGGGCGTGTGGGGTCTGCCAGTCCGCGCGTGGCCAGCGTGGTGGGCTGTGGCCGGGCCCTTCTCGTGTTGGGAGGGGACCTGTGCTGTGTGGTGGTCCGGTGGTGGGCTGATCATGATGCTGAGTGTTGAAGTACTGTCAAGATTTGGGTCAGGATGGGACGAACGGATGGCTTCGTTGATCTGTTTTGTTTTAGATGCACCGACTTCTGAGGACTAGTTGTCGCCCGAGGACGGTCGAATGTCAGGAAGGCCGTGACGGCAATCAGAGAGCAGCGCCATCTAGTTTTGGAGTCATGTACTACAGACAAGAGAGTGGCATCGCCCCCTCTCTTTACGCAACACTAAGTGACGTATGCGGGTTCTTATAAGACTCACCGGCGCGGGACGGCGCATTGCATTGATAGCACTCGGTCGGGTCGGACCGGTGGTTGAGCTGCGGTGGTGCATTCGTACTTGGTGGAGCGTATAGTCTGCTCCTTATAAATTACCATACTTATAATTGTAGCTCTGTTCTACCAACAGTGTCTGGTCTCTTCGCCCGAAACTACCCACGTCTACCTAAATTACCGACAAATACACGCACCCGCCCGTAGTCATCCTACATATAAATATAATTTAGGAACATATTTTAGGAACGTCAAAGCATGTCATTGTAAAATAATACAGATTTAAATGATAGTAGTGAGCCTGAAGGATATGTGTTAGAGTATTATAGACAAAAATGTTCAAGGGCCTGTTTCTAACACGAAAATCTAAAACCCAAGATGTCAAATTTATTCATAAATAATATTAGGGAATTGTGAAAAAAACTTTGATTACTAATAATACGTAATTCCACTGATAAGTTGTCGAAGTATGCAAATCTGTTACTGACGTTTTTCAGTTATCACTTAATATAATCCTGAATTGTTTTAAATAATTTCTGATTATTAATTAATTCAATCGATTGTTATCAAACAAATGCCCAATCTGTCAATTTATTTATATAGATTAATTAATAATATTTACAATTAAAAGATTGCTTATCTTTTAAAATGATCCCGATTATTTTAACATTGATTTAAGATTTAGTTGAAAAATACAAACATACTTGAATCAGCCATAGATGAATCCATTGGCTTCAAACAATACGTTCCATTTACAAAAGGTTTCCATACAAATTGACGACCTCTGTGGTGCAGTGTACGCGCTGTTAAATAATTAAATAGTGAGTTCTGGCTCGACACTGTAGGAGGCTTCGGACTTAGCTAGTTATCACACTACCGACAAAGAGATAGCGCCAAGCGCTACATCGCTTCGTTCGTGATATGCTGCCGAGAAGAAACCCTTAAGAACCATGAGTTCATCCGGCAACGCATTGATGGCGCTTCTGTCTCTACAGGTGTTGTGTTCATAAGCAACAGTAATTATTCTATATAAGGGGATCTGATGTAAAAATATAGCAAATATAACCTGAAAGAAAACCATTTTCTAAGGACATTGAAATAAAACTATTCTTGAAACTTTTATTAAATTTATTTCACCACCTGCTTTTGACGCTCAAAATCTGATAATCGTAAAGGATTAAATGAGGCTATTTTAATAAAGTTAAGCTGACTTGAACAGAATTGAAATAAAGATTTATTATAATTTAACAATGAATATGAAAAATCCGTAAACATAGCATATCCTTAATTAAATTATCTCTACCCTAATCTATTATCTATTATCCTGCCTTAAAGTATCCGTAAACCTGCAAACCATTACAAATGATGCCATTACAGTAATAAGTAAGAGTAAACTTGATTAAACTGTACGTTAATTGCCTTTTTTTTGACAAATGAACTTTTCATTTGCGTGGTATGTTTGTTACGGTTCGTGATTTAATTGTTAAAAATAAAATTAAAACAGATTCGAAAATTATCTAAGATATAATAGCAAATAAGGACATTGTTATTATTAAAACAGACGATACAATCACTGTAGTAGCTCCGTCTTTTGCAGCCGCTAAAATGATGTCGGCATTAGCTTCCGCCCAAGCCATATTGCTTCTCGCAGAGTTAATAGCAGATATGGCTCTGGTATATTGGGCTGTATTGCTCTGTGTATTCCTAAGCCAATCTTCGTACTGCAAAAGTGAAATTATAAGTTATAGCTGAATTACCATTTAATTACCGACATTAATTGCAAATGGCTGGATGAGGAAACGGTAGGTGTTAAAAGCATGAAGCATAACAAAAATAGAGGCAGGGTGAGAATGGATATGGAGCAAATATTTTTTCAAAATACTAGATGAAAAAACATCAGTTTTATATATTTTTATATAAGAAGATAAAAATCTAACAATAGACATCGGCACAAAGTAGATACACAAGACCTAGCTGACGTTAGATCAAGAGATAAATTGTCAAATCAAATAAAATGATAGAACTTGATTATCAGAATTGATAGAACAAAAATTCAATACGAATAATTCTTGGCTCGACGTATCAAAAATAAATTGACCTAGGTCTAGTAGTAACTAGACTATTTTAATACTTTTTTATGTTTGCCTTTTTTGCAAAATATGGCTTCGCATGAATCACAGTTGTGGGCGGGATCAAATTTGCATATTTCCATTTAACACAAACCTCTTTCAATTCATCTTCGTTTAAATAAGATGCTAGATTAGAAAGTGCGGTATGCACTGGGGTAGCAGGACTGTCTTCGGTGTAACTGAAAAAAATAAAATACCATTTTAGAATTTATGTATCCGTAAATACAACAAATATGTTTACAAGCTTACACTGTGAGAAAGATTTTTGCTGTTCACGGATAGGAATTTGTTGGATAAATTAGATTGTACGTATTACTCTCCAATATGTATTAGTCTGTGGATATATATTGTGGTATGGAGTGAATTGTCAATATTGCCTTATAATTTCTGGAGTATGTTAGGAAAAAACATGATTTAAAACACTTACGCTTTTCTGATTGCATCGATATTATTTTTAACAAATTCAAGCACTGTGTATGCATTCTCTTTATTTCCAAGAAGGGCGTAATTGAAGGCTGTCACTTTATCGTGGTGGCGAACTATCTTATCCAACGTCATCTCTAGGTATCTAAAATATAAAACATACTGTAACAAAAATACTAACTACTAAGACGTAAAATTGAAAATCATTACGTCAATTTTACTTGGACGTTTCGATACTCGAAAGCGTCTCCACAAATCCAAATCCTATACAAAGGATGGCATGGATCTCTCAGGTTCTATTCACGCATTCTACCCCTTGAGGAGAACTTCTGGGCGATAAACGAAGAAACATTTAGCAACATAGGTCTTCAGGCTAGAAGATTCATTTTGAGTTTCTGATAAGCCTTTTTCAAACTTGAATGTATGCGAAAGCATTCCCGTGTCCTGGTGGCAGTGAGATGGATTACCTTTGGGTTTAGTTATATTAAAAAAAGACGTGTAGCACTCGGTCACTGCCGCGGTAAAGCTATTGCATTTTTTATCAACTAAATTATTAATATTTCAAAAACAACAATGAAAATAAAAATATTAAAAATATTGAGGTTATTTTTGATAAAATTAATTTAAAAAAAAGCAAAAGGGAAATGAGTAAAATTTAACTCTAGATTTGATAACAGACAGACAACGGGTCAGGTGAAACTAAATAAAAATGCTTGTCATAATAATAAAAATTAAAAAAACGTGATAAAAAAAATAATGACGTACCCCAGGCTCGAACCTACGACTTTCTGCACAAAAAGCGATAACCGCTGTGCCCGTCGGAGTGGGGAGCGTGAGGTTTTTTTTCGTTACGGAATTTCTATTATTATAGCTTAAAAAAGAAACGCCTTAATGGAGGCTCCTAAACAACTCATACCTACCTTGTCAATAAAACTGGCATACTTGTCGAAGCGAGTCCTCTGAGCATTTCTAATTGATCGTTAGCAATATTGGATGTTCTGAATCGGTTAAGAAGAAATTCAAATTCGTCACGTCCACCTCTACGGATACCTGATTCGTAAACATGACGGCGGATACGAGGATCAACCCTAGAAATCAAATTATTTTTACAATCATCATTCGATTGTGATATGCCTCTTTTTCAATGAAATTAAAAATCCAATGGCAGTTTAAAAAATAGAATCATCATCGCAACCCATTACCGGCTCACTACAGAGCACGGGTCTTCTCTCAATATGAGAAGGGTTTGGCCGTAGTCCACCACGCTGGCCATGTGCGGATTGGCAGACTTCACACGCCTTGAGAACATTATGAAGAACTCTCAGGCGTGCAGGTTTTCTCACGATGTTTTCCTTCACCGTTGAAGCAAGTGATATTTTAAATATTTTTTTTTAAAACGCACATAACTCCGAAAAATTAGAGGTGCATGCCCGGATTCGAACCGTCCACCTCTGATTAGGAGGCTGACGCCCCAAGCACTAGGCTATCACCGCTTCTATAAAAATAACTAAATAGAATAACTAAATATAATTTTAAAAGACAAAACGATGCAAAGTCATAGTAAAATTGTTACCAGTATCGTTGATCAGTCATCATATTAAAGAATCTTTCTTCAGAATCCTTCTCACAATCTGGATGTCCTAGAGTGCAAGCGAAATGTAGTATTTCTTGACGCAGTAAGCTATCTGTGACTGTTTCCCTCGGCTTGGGTTCAAAACCAACTACTCTAATCACAGTTTCCATATAACTCAAAATGAAAGACTGAAAATTTAAAGTATGAACGTTTAGTTCACTAATTCATACGTTCCCAGAATCAAGAAATTATAGAGCCAATGCTATTAAATAAACTGGAAGTTTCCTTCTATGTATGTAAAAACAGTGCGTGTTCTCTGTCAAGGTAAATGAATATGAAATTTAGTCGCTTGACTATGAATGAGAATGAGAAATGGCCATGATAATGATAATCATTCTGTGACCAAAAATAACTGGACATTGCAAGGAGTTTACAGTTGATTTATTGGTCCAGTAAAAAACGTGAAAATTAAAAAACTATGGAGATCAAAGCCTGCTAGAAAATAAATCGACGTACTGTGAGTATTATATGGATCTATAAAGGTGTCTGTACAATTAACTGATGAAAGTAGAGATCAAAAAACGAAGTCTGTGTTGATGAAGATGGTAATGTAAATACTTACGTCAAATTTATCCTGAACTTTGGGTAGATGCCGAAATCTGTTCCTAAGAAAGGAATATCCACTGATAGCTGGTCTCCAAACGTGATAATTGGTTTCATATCGAAGGAACCTTAGAATTTTGAAACCAAAACCGTAAGTCATCTTCCCGGATCTCATTAAGGCAAACACATCATCGACGACCTGTAATTATTGTCTTTTATCATCAACATCTTGGCTTTTTGTAAATTTATGTTCCTAAACCGACTGACTAAAGCTATAAGACTGACTAAACGGAATGGGGCTCAAAATAACGTCAAGTCGGCTTATGAAGCGGTTTTACCTGATTGCCTGCGGAGATTTGGCTTTACCATATCTTGAATAATTCAGATATCTTCAGGACCGGTTCGTATCCCAAACACGTGCTAGCCTCATTTTTCATTAACAGATGTTTTTGTTATTTGACTTAGATTTAAATATATCAAAACATTAATATGTTAAGCATGATAATAAATTAAAAGTCATTGTATTAATTGATTGATAACGACTATCAGTAAAAAAATTTGGAGATATTTGGGCTTAGTCCAGATAGCAGAGTTTAATTTTTAAATACAGTTAAATTATAAATAAACAACTGTTTCAGACGTGAAAATTTGATTTGTTATCATGTCTGAGAACTGACCAAAAGATTGTAAAAAGCCCACGGGAACCTAACCTTTTTCATGGATAAAATAGCCTTATTCAGAGTATAATCTTTCTTCAGAATTTCATCCAAATCTAAAAAGAAATATTCGCACTTATATGAGTCTTACTCATCATTGAATAACTAAATAATTTCTTTAAAATCAATCATCTTTACAAAAACAAGAGTAACTAAGCTTAAAGAAATAAATTAAACAAAACGAAATCCTGTGTTTGGACTTTTTAATTTAAACTTGCTTCATCACTCACACCCAAAACAAGTAATAGTAAATTATGTTTCTAAAAATGTACATTCAAATTCTTTCATGTGTTTGAGAAAAATAGACATACAATAATAAATAATACGAAAGCAATAAGAAATGATAAAAATAAATTATATACTATAATATAACTACTTACTTGCGCTCGATTCAAATCATTTATGGTTGTTGGTAAATCAAGTAAAACTTCTGATATTAAATTCCATGTCTCATTATCGTAGGTAACGCGGTAATGTCCTGAATAACAGTTAATTATACTTTACTTTTATTCCAATACAATGATTTATTTCTTCATATTTCAATAATGTTACTTTTATAAATACTACAGCCAAAACGAACTTATTGACAAACAAAAAGCTTTTCATACTTTTTTTTTTATCACTACAAGTTAACCCTTTGACGGCAATCTCACCTGATGGTAAGTGATGATGTAGTCTAAGATGGTAGCGGGCTAACCTGTAAGGGGTATGGTAAACCCATACTCCTATCGGTTTCTACGCGAAATCGTGCCGGAACGCTAAATCGCTTCTCGACACGTCTTTGTCGGTAGGGTGGTAACTAGTCACGGCCGAAGCCTCCTACCAGACCAGACTCGAGTCGGGAATCGAACCCAGGACTTCCAACTTTATAATCTGACAGCGCGCGCGCTGCGCCACGGAGGTCGTCAAATTATTTAATATCTGAAATGCTGAACGATCTGTTTTAAATGCATGCTGTACAAATAATGTCTATACATACAATGAATATACATTATACTATATATAATAATATACAGTATAGACATTATCAAGGTTGAGAAAAAACAATTAAGATCTATTTTTCTTATAATCCCGCTGACAGAAAGATCGACGGACTATTTGACAATGGAGTCTTAGTAATAAGGTACCATTACCTATCGTGTATGATTATAAAGTTTAATTAGAAGGAGTATCACAGTCGAATTTTGAGCCAAACTTTACCTTAAAGTCTTACTCACCGTGCTGATTAGTGTTCACAAAAATCCATTCTCGACCTGGCGTCTTTTGAAGTACCGCATTCTTTGAAGTCATCATGTAAGCCGGTTTCGTTCCTTGCGAGTGGTTAGACTTCGAGAAATACGTTATTGGGATGGGATAGACTTGCTGAGAAGGTGCTGCGGTTGAGCTGATGAAAAATCTCTCCTATGGAAGGTAAAGCTGCATTATTACTGACCATGTTATAGCTGTATCGAGCGCGTTTATCAATTATAATATTAACATACTAAGTTGAAAATCTGGACGATTCAAAAGGTAAGTGATTTCGATATAGCAGATATGATAAAATGTAGAACTGTAACGATTATTATTAATATGGAAAAAATTCGCAAGCAGCAATTGTGGAACCAGGCTTTAAAAGATCAACCGTACAATTGTAAAACCAGCCTTCAGAAGTATCCAAAAATAAAACAATATACAGCTAGTATAATTTGCTATATTCCGCCGACAACCGGGAGATTTGTATAATATAACACCACACAAAATCTTCCACTAGAACATCCTCAGGAGATGTTGACTTCACAAGCGCGAAAAGTAAAGAACCTTTACTTTCCGGTAATCCGGTGTCGGGTCGAAACGTGCGTAGAGGTTCTAGTGGAAGATTTTGTGTGCTGTTATATGATACAAATCTCCCGGTTGTCGGCGGAATATAGCAAATTATACTTGCTGTTTATTGTTTATCATGGACTTCCGCAAAGTAACGCCTGCTTCTATTCATTATTTAGAAATAAAAAGCATAATGAAAGTAAAAATATTAATTTTGTTAAACTCTAAGATACTGGCAAGTGGACCTTGTTCGGTGATATGGCTTGCTTTGGCTGCAATGCGAAACCTTCATTATTTATTTAGTTTTTTCAACTAAAAAAAAATGAAAATTTTAATTCTAATACATTGAGTGCCACAAAAATCTTAACGGTTTTAGTATGCACTATGTTACTATATAAGTATGAAATAATATAAAACAAGGTAAGAGTAAAAAAAAACTAATTCTAGTGGGTTAGTAGTCACCTGGCTCAATGCGATTGCACCGCTTTTATGGTCCACGTTCACAGTGACCAGCGGGTAGCCGGGCTCGTTGACCCAAATACGGTAGAAATCGGTAAAGTTGAAATTTTCGTATTCTCTTAACGTTCCGTCCTCGTTTGCAGCTCTCTCGAACGCTCTGAATAAGTCATATTGATCTGTTGCTTCGTACATACTGGAACAACATTTTCGCGTTTTAAACTCATATTTATTTCAGCCTATTAATATATCATAGATATTAATTCCTGGGCTTCCGCATTGACATCATGATCCTGGGTTCGATTCCTGACTCGAATCTGGTCTGGTGGCTTCGGCCGTGGCTAGTTACCACTCTACCGGCAAAGATGTGTCGCCAAACGATTTAGCGTTCCGGCACGATGTCGCGTAGAAACCAATTAGGAGTATGGGTTTACCATACTCACAGATTAGCCCGCTACCATCTTAGACTGCATCATCACTTACCATCAGGTGAGATTGCTGTCAAGGGCTAACTTGTAGTGGATAAAAAACAGGCTAGCAAAGAAATAAACCCGATAATACTCGGACAAGAAGAACTTATCATTAACGCTGTTAGCAAAGAACGATCATTACAATCTCATTGCCAACCCACTACAGGACGCGCCTCTCTTCTCATCTTAAATAGGGTAGTTCACCTCAATATACGACAGCCAAATCTGGATTGGTAGATATTAAACGCTTTTGAGAAAATTATGAAAATCTGAGGCACATACCGATATAGCTAGTGGCATTTGGCATACAATTGGTTAAATTAAATCAAAAGAGAACCGGACTCCGAAAAGTTGAAGGTGCAAGCCGAAACAATTTTCATTCCTACAATATCTTACCCCTCATCATCATCATCATCATGATCAACCCATTACCGGCTCACTACAGAGCGCGGGTCTCCGCTCAATATGAGAAGGGTTTGGCCATAGTCCACCACGCTGGCCATGTGCGGATTGGCAGGTTTCCTCACGATGTTTTCCTTCACCGTTGAAGCACATAACTCTGAAAAGTCAGAGGTGCATGCCCGGGTTCAAACCGCGGACCCCTATAACTACATATTTACATACATAGTTCTCTAGCTTTAGTTGAGGTTGCATTCAAATAATGTCATCGATTTTGTAAAACATGATATAGTTTACTCACTTATCCAACAAGAAATATTGACAAGCTTTCTGGAACGTTGCGGGAGTAATCATATCAGCTAGCATTCTCAGAAATGCAGCACCTTTAGAGTAGCTGACAGTGCCAAAGTGTCCTGTAACTTGAGCCGGTGTATTGACATCATGGTTTAGTGGAACAGTAGAGACACCAGAGTCAAACGATAAACTTCCCTGGAGGTATCGAGAGTTGAAATGCTCATCAAGGTTGTATTGCGGGAAAACCTGCAACATTATTTTTGCTAAACAATTTTGTTAATTCAATTCAATTCAAACAATCTTTATTCAAATAGTCCTTTAAAAGGCGCTTTTGACGCGTCAATAATTTACATAGTAGTGATTTGATGGTGATAACTACACTCGTAAACTTAAAACTAAAGTTCCAAAAGCGCCCCGGTCTAAGAAGAAACCCACAATAAACTTAGGTGGGTAATTTAATGTTTAATTTATTTTTAATGTTTATGTGTGTTTATAGTGTAGGTATTGTATCATATTATTGTAAATTTAAATTGTCCCTAGTTGCCATAATAAAGAAATTTTATTATTATTAGCCAGGCAAATTTTCTTTTTGTTATATCAATAACTTAACAATTGAAGTTCTTACAATTAAATCCCAAAATCGTCGATTCCTTCAGCAATGCGTACCATTCTTTACTCAAGCGAGGTTATTAAGGAGAAGCAAAAAATTCATGTTTAATTAAATGTTTTTTTTTTGTTAACCTCACATAATTCATCAAATCTGTTGAACTCTTTTAATATTGTCAATTGGCAAGAACTTTAAAAAAAAAATGGGCTGGCATATCATGATGATATATGAATGATTTCCTAATTCACTTCAGACTTTTTGGTCAGTTTCTATAAAGCAAATGCATATAAGAAGTATGACATATTACTTTAAATAGTACTAGTACCTGATGAGCGGCAATATATCCGAAATAACTAGCGAAACCTTCGTTTATCCACGTGTTACTCCACCAAAAACAAGTTACCAAATTACCGAACCATTTGTGAGCAAGCTCGTGTGAAATAAGTGTCGTTGTATAATGTTCAACAGACATAACTGTTTCTCGTGGATCAATAATCAAATGTAATTCTCTGAAATAAATGAATAACGAATATAATTAATTAGGATATTTTTAAACATTCTTTAAAAAATAATATTGAAATTAGAAGATATTGTATTTGCAATTTAAGAGATCTACATTCAGCAGTTAAGGAAAAATAACATTCAATGGTAAAAAAATCTATTTAAGTGTATTTATAGTGATCCTGATAACCATCTAAAAACGTTAAAAAAGTAAATAACTTGCAAGATCAACATACCTGTAGCTAACCATCCCCCAATTTTCTGTACCAGCTGACGCCCAATCTGGAGAGGCGATGTGGTCATTCGACAAATTAGCATGCAAAGTTGAATAAGGTATTTGGAAGTACTCATCAAAGTATTTTGTCATCCCAACAGTTAGCTGCAAAGTATGGTTTCCCAAACCAGCAGTATTCGATCTACCGATTACTCTTATTGGTGGATCAAAGGTCGTATCACTTGCTATAACGCGAAAAGTCTCGCTAACGAGGAAGGTGACTAAGTAAGAAGACATCTTAGGAGTTGCTAAGAAGTGATCACGTATACGGTTGTTACCAATACTGTAAGAGATGATAAATATTAGGTACACAATAAATAAGGAGGTCAAGAACAATTGTATATTGGAACGAAGTTTCTTTATCGCGCGTTGTGAAAGGGGGCTAGACGGAAAAAATTCTTACGAAAAGTTGTCACGACACTTTTTGTTATTGTAAGCTGTGCGGCGTCGCATGTTTCTCTGTCTGTCTCTCTCTCTCTTATAGAAAGCAAGCCAGATATTTTCATTTCTATTTCGCATTGAACAGTGTGGTGTCGCGACGATTATTTTTGTTGAGTGTATACAGGTTTTTTGTAAATAATAAATAATAAAAAATAATAATAATAATGAATCCTGACAGTGTTTCTGCACAAGTTCCGGATATTGCTGATAGAGTACAAAATTGAGCATACTGATTAAGTTTATATAACATTATATTTGTTAATAATAAAAAAAATATCTCTTTTGGCTGTTTATATGTATTTATTTTGCACACGGGCGTGAGAGCTAGTATATAACGATAAAAAAATATTATTATAACTTATATAAAATAAAATTTTATTACAATTCCTTCACTAATTAATCGAAAGGAACTTCGTTCCATCCGGGTGTCCCTTGACACCTCTCAAGTTTTTTCAATTTTAAGATGGGCATAGTGTGCTCGATACAAAATCATGTTTTATATTTAGATATTAATATTAGTAAGTAAACAAAATACCTTTCGCTTCTTTCAATTCCAGTATTGGAGAACATTCCATTGTAATTCAGGGGTCTGGATAAGTGTAGTTTGAAAACTGCTTTAAAAAGAGGTTCATCCCAACAAGGAAAGGCTTGTCTAGCACTATATGGTTGGAAGTGAGTCGCGGCGTAAATTCTGAAAATATCATTAAATTAAATTAAAATCGAAATTAATAAACCACCTTAAAAATTTAGACTTTAAATCGCATTGAGTTTATTTTACTCAACAGTTTTGATAACTGTTATTGCCATGGGCACAAGTAAAATAATTACTTAAAAGGATGTCCCAACAACGGATAAATGTTATATGTAAAACGTATTTTTTGAATTAATTTTTTTTCATTTTTTTTTATTTTTTTCATAGTCTCTTCCTCTCACTGCCGTTTCGGCAACAGCGATTGGGTCTCTGTTAATTTTAGAGATCAATAAGGGCGTTGTTCGTGTGCCCTGATGTGGCTGATGTACCCTATCTTTGCACGGAATAACCGCGCGCAGTGAGGACATGATAGGGCACCATCAACGTAATTAAAGATTATATTGGAGGGAGGTCTACTTTTCAGTTGATCTCTGTACAAATCCAGATCCACCCTCTTATTAAGGGGGGCTGAGCAGCCAGAATACATAATTATGTACTATGGCAATCATTTGATAACAAAATGACATTTAAAATAAACAGTTAAGTAAAGAATAAAGAAGAAGCAGGCCCAAGGTAAAAAATTTAAAATGTTCTAGGAAAGAATAGAATAAGAGAAATAAAATAAATAAAAATTCACAAAATATACCTTTCGACACCTTTCTCATCGGTATACCATCCTCTCCAAATGCCTCTTTTTAATGGACCTTCATTCATTGACTTGCTATAATCTATGTATAAAGAATAATTTCTACCGACATCTAGAGGTTGCTGTAGATTAATCTTTAAAAAGTGATACAACGGCTCAGTTTCAAATGTTACAACGAGTGGGCTTCCATTGTCCACAGTAAGTCTTACTTCGTTAATGCTGTCGACATTGGCATGAGTTACAATAGATGTAACATTTTTTTCTACTGCCTGAAATAAAGAGTTTTATGCCTCATCATGATCAACCCATTATAGCTTACTAACACCATATTGATTTCGGATTTATATATAGTTTGTTTTTTGATTGTAATATTATATTAATTTAGAACAGCAAAAAAAACTTAGAAAAAGAAAGGATTTTACACACACATCATGATCATCATGATCAACCCATTACCGGCTCACTACAGAGCACGGGTCTCCTCTCAATATGAGAAGGGTTTGGCCATAGTCCACCACGCTGGCCATGTGCGGATTGGCAGACTTTACACGCCTTTGAGAACATTATAGAGAACTCTCAGGCGTGCAGGTTTCCTCACGATGTTGTCCTTTACCGTTAAAGCAAGTAATATTTTATTGTTTTTTAAACGCACATAACTCTGAAAAGTTAGAAGTGCGTGCCCGGATTCGAACCGCCAATCTCTGATTAGGAGACTGACGCCCTAACCACTAGGGTATCACCGCTTTTATGCGTATTTACAGCTAGTAATTAATTAAGTTAGAGTTTTTTTAGTATCTAAATATTTAACTTGTGCATGTTCATCTCCGTTTAAGATATTAATAATTAAATAAGCATAACTTAAACAAATAGGATAATCGAAAAATCTAAAGCTTTTGTTGAAATTATTTATCGTATAATGAAATATTATTTTGCGATACCTAAAGGTAGATATTTATTAAACTCCTCAAATTTTACATTTGCTGCTATGACAATCTAATCTGATAAAGATAGGCCATTTAAGGTATTTCCCTGTATATAGAGAGTCCGTACTTTGAGAGAAATCTTATCTATCGTTACGAAACAATACAAAAAATATGTTTTTGAGCATTACCTTTGGGTATTAAAAGAATTCCATAAACAATTTTTTTCAATACATTACAAGTTAACCCTTGACGGCAATCTCAGCTGATGGTAAGTGATGACGCAGTCTAAGATGGTAGCGGGCTAACTTGTTAGGAGTAAGGTAAATCCATACTCCTAACTGGTTTCTACGCGACATCGTGCCGGAACGCTAAATCGCTTGGCGACACGTCTTCGTCGGTAGGGTGGTAACTAGCCACGGCCAAAGCCTCCCACCACACCAGACACGAGCCGGGAATCGAACCCAAGACCTCCAACTTAATGATATGACAGCGCACGCGCTGCGCCACTGAGGTCGTCAACTATTTCTAATAAAGGAACAATAACTACTTCAATATAAAGTGGTGATAGCCTAGTTAGTATACAGCGGTGATAGACTAGTGGTTAGGGCGTCAGCTTCTTAATTAGAGGTCGGCGGTTCGAATCCTTGCACGCACCTCTAACTTTTCGGAGTTATGTGCGTTTTTAAAACATTAAAATATCACTTGCTTCAACGGTGAGGGAAAACATCGTGAGGAAACCTGCACGCCTGAGAGTTCTCCATAATATTCTCAAAGGCGTGTGAAGTCTGCCAATCCGTACATGGCCAGCGTGGTGGACTATGGCCAAACCCTTCTCATATTGAGAGGAGACCCGTGCTCTGTAGTGAGCCGGTAATGGGTTGTTCACGATGAACTACTTCAAAATATTGTAAAAAGATCAAATGATAAAATATAAATTCTGGTTTTACCTGAATAATAATAGTCTCTCTTCCATCGTAACTAAAAGGCCGATCAGTTCTTTCAGCGAAAAAAAGATCGATATAAATATCATATTCTAATGGTACGACGTTTTCTGGTAACCTGTACTCTTTGTCAGAACTCCTAGATACTGATGTTGTAATATCTGGCAGTTCTTCAATCTCATTTATCCATAACGGATGATCAGCACTAACGGCTAGGACCGCTGTCCCCAAAAAAGTAAACAGGACCCAGGACATTTCTGAAATATTAAAGGGTCTCGTATTAGATTCCAAACTCACAATTTAATTATTCACGACAGGGATTGATAAATAATATCATCATCATGATCAACCCATTACAGGCTCACTACAGAGCACGGGTCTCCTCCTCTCAATATGAGGAGGTTTTGGCCATAGTCCACCACGCTGGCCATTTGCGGATTGGCAGACTTCACACGCCTTTGAGAACATTATGGAGAACTCTCAGGCGTGCAGGTTTCTTCACGATGTTTTTCCTTCACCGTCGAAGCAGGTGATATTTTAATTGCTTAAAAACGCACATAACTCCGAAAAGTTAGAGGTGCGTGCCCGGATTCGACCCGCCGACCTCTGATTAGGAGGCTGACGCCCTACACACTAGGCTATCACCGCTTAGAATAATATAAATAAAGAATATTAATTTCTTGAAAGACATCATACCTGACCGATGAAATGTCCTCACCAAGGTCTGAATAGACTTAGAATAAAGTAATTTTATTGTTATATTTTGCCAATATAAAACAATAAAATATAATAAAAAAATATAAGATAAAATACAGATAATAACGTTATATTGATTCAAAGATATTTTTTACATGTTTAGAATAGCCGAAATAGAGAAGTTAAGGAAATATTTAAATAAACGGTATAATTATATTATTTTGGTATCACATTTTTTTGTTTTTAAGTTTGTGCATGCCTGTCGACAAGGACGTGGGTCCTTGTCAATAGGCATGCACCTTTGAACTGCAAAAAAAGCTATGTATTGAATAGAAACAGTACTAACCTTGCGGAAGTATAGAAATTTCCAATGAACATTTTGCCTAATCATTTAAAATTTTGGGTATAACCTGGAGCCGGGATCTCAATCATAAGAATTAATAATAATCTAAATATATATATTTTTTTATACACCACAAGTTAGCCCTTGACGGCACCTGATGGTAAGTATGATGCGGTCTAAGATGGTAGCGGGCTAACCAGTTGTATGGTAAACCGCTACTCCTAATTGATTTCTACACGACATCCTGCCGGAAACCTAGATCGCTTGGCCGGCCAAAGCCTGCCACCAGACAGATTCGAGTCGGGAATCGAACCCAGGACCTCCAACTTTAAAATGCAGCACACGCGCTGCGCCACAGAGTTCCTCAACGGAGGTTTTCTGGATTCAAATAGGCCTTTATACAATATTTTGCACACATATTTTAAAACAAACCAAAGAAACTCCAAGAGTTATCTTGGGGTTTCTTTGGTTACGTTACGTTAGTTTGGAGACGTTAGTCAAGGTTCCGACAATCTCCGTCTCATAGACGGATTTTGCCAGCTATACCTGCATAACGTCCACCTCAAGGCATAATCTGTTACCAACATCCACCAACCTGCATTACAACAGTGTCAACTCTATATCCCATTTTCTCATCAAGTGAGAGATCTGTGTCCAGAATGGACATTAATTAATTCAAATAAGATAGAATATTATATAAAATAAAAATATATAATAAATAGGTGGCTTTGTAAATCGTCATATTTTTATGTATTATATGTTAAATACCAGTGAGGAAAAAAATCTCTAAAAGCTTGAATCATCTTGAAAAATATAGCCTAGTAAACGGATTTCTTTTTAAATTGGTCACAAGTTGTAAAATAAAAGCTACGTGGCTGATCCCTGAGGCTCTAGTCTCTAGTCTAATTATGTGAGATAGTTCACAGGATACCTTTCCGAAGTTGTTATCGGAAAAGCTGATGATGAAAAGGAATAAAAGAGGACAGCCCACCAAATATTCCAGACACGTCCTTTAATAATAAGGAGTTCTTAAAATAAGTAGAAGATTAGCTTTCTGATGTATAGGTTTTTGGGAAAATAAATAAAATATTGAACTTTCGAAATAAATATTTATTACAAATAACAACCACCCTATTCATGACCCATTCCCAACTCTGCCAGTGAAAATGTTTGATGGAGACCAAATATTATGGCACAGGTGAAATGCTGACATACAGTTATCATGAAGACGCCTTTAACAAACTTTTAATTAAATGTACAGTCAAAGTTGTTCATAATAGCTATTTTGGCGGCCATCTCACCTGGTGTAAGTGATGATGCAGTCTAAGATGGTCACCTTTCCTAATCCTAAGATTTCCTGGCAGAGATCGCTACTAAGCGGATAAGGTCGCCTTTTGTATTCCGCTTCTTCTTGTTTCTGTTTTTCTTATTATTTCTATTTTACTTGTTGTGGTATACAAATAAGGAATAAATAAACAAATAAAATAAATAACGGGGCTAACCTGTTAGAAGTATGGTAAACCTACACACCTAATGGGTTTCTACGCGACATCGTGCCGGAATGCTAAACCGCTTAGCGACACGTCTTTGTCGGTAGGGTGGTAACTAGCCACGGCCGAAGCCAGGTAATAAATAAAACATACGTCTCGTTGCTTATAGCTACATAAATGTACAGTGGAGTTTTCAATATTATTTGAAAATATGAGTGACTACAGTGAAAACAAGTAAGGTAATGGATGCAGTTATAGCAGATGATGATCCTCTTATTGCTACAATAACTTCTGCGGCCGCGTCGTTGCCCCATCCGATGTTATTCATTGCTGTGTTTATCACACTTACACCCGAACGGAATGAACCCGCCAACGGTACCTGGTTTGTATACAACCACTTTTGGAACTGAAATAAGAGAAATGGTAGTAAAAAACTTTATAAATAATTTTGATTTTGAACATTCTATTGCCGCATCATCTACCGACCCTTAAGTTATATGCTATCACATCTCTCTCTTATGCCGTCTTATGCCGCTCTCGACTCTCTTATGGATGTACGTGTGTGCGCCTGTGTCTATATTCTTCACTTATGCCGGTATTAGATTAAGAATTTTTATTTTTAATTTAAATACAGCATACATTTTAAAACTTACATAACAATAATAACTATACGGTGTCTCAAAAACTCAATTAGGGTTATCTATAGATATAGGTTTATAAATAGATTGTGCATTGGGACAGAATCTTGACTAAAACTAATTTTGTATTTTTCTCCCTTCATATAAATTTGAAACTACCTCTAAATACGTCTTAAAATACGACTAGGTTATATTATTTACTGATTGCCTGTAAGTGAGATATACGATCTCACTATCAAGTGGTAATGTTTACATTATTTTGAATTTAAGTAAGTTAACTTTGAAATAAAAAAGAAATCTGTCTAGCAGCGAAAATAAATATCACGCTACATAATATGACCAACTTACCTCAACAATATCTTTGTAATCAGTCAGATAAGAAGCTAGTGCGCTAATAGCAGTTGATAGTCTCGCTTCTCCACCATATCTGCACAAAATAGAAAGGTGAAGATCAGTATAAAATATCATAAATTGGAGTTCGAAGAACTATATGCGTCTGATTAGAATCTAATGTACAAACTTCCACTTGACCTGAATTTAAATCCCTGTTCCGGCATTTCCTGTTTTTCTTTACACTCATCGAGATGGTTTTCAAAATTTTCGTAGATCTTTTCAATTATACGTACAATGCAGCGCCGCGATATATACTAAAATATATCCCAGAGGATCGAAAATCGTTGGAGCTTAAACATTATTATGTTCTACGAAAAGTTCAGTGAAGTTCTTTTAATAATATCCATCTTACTAAATAATTTTAGTCATACTTACGTTTCCCTAATTTCTTGATAGTTTTGATACAAGAAGTTCAGAACAATCTTAAGATTCTCTTTGTTGCCTTGAAGAGCATAACTAAACGCATTCGTGCGGTCGTGAATTCTTATTTTATCGCTGTGCATTGACTGGAAGAGGTAGCTGTAAGAAATTCATAAAATATTAAAGATAATGATAATAATTTAAATGGCTTCAAATATTTTGGAGATTAACATAATTTAACAATAGTAAAACAAATCAAAAAAGATTTTCAGGAATTTAAAGAATTTTAAAAAAGTTCTTAGTATCAGGTGCATATATAAATGAATTGTGCATTTAGAAATTGAATCATGAAATATAAACTAAGATTGCTACTCAGTCTATCTACTAATATTACAACTAAAGTAAAGTTGTCCATCTTTACAAGGTAACTGCCAAACTAAAAGCTAATCATTAAATACATTTTGTCCAAAGAACTAAACATCGGTATCGTATCGTAGAAATGTAGGAACAATAAGTAAACGAAACGAAAATTAAATTTTATCTTAGATACGAGTCGGTACTAGTAAAATAATTGGCTTTCTAATTTTGTATGGAATTAGTTTCTATTGAGGCTATTTTGACAAATTATTATTTAGATTATAGATACGAAACAATCACTTACTGTCTCAAAGAAGCCTCATGTTTTGTACATGCAAGGGCACGCAGCATAACGACCATGTCAGCGGTGTTCTGGGAGGAGTTGTATCTTTCGAAAAGGAAGTTGTAGTCGGAGGCGTTGCCATTGCGAATACCATTGCAGTAGACATAGCGACGAGCATTCTTCGGGACTCTGAAACAAGGATCAATCTACAATAAACTGAGTGTGGTGAAAAAATAGATAAACTTAAACCTGTAGATCCTTGCCTTGGTGAAGTTAATCCTGGTGGGGTTAACTTACATGTTCGACTACGGTTTCTGAGTTCACGAGATTCTGGGTTCGAATTCCGGGTAGGGTCAGCAATAGTCATTAGTTGTCTTGTTTTAGGATATTGAATAACATATGATAATAATCATTAATCAGCGAAGATGGTAAATGCTCTAATTTCCTTTATTTTATAAGAAAGGAGGCCAGTAGTTACAGATAGACTATAATATGATCATGGCACATACTGTGGTAGTGTGTGGGAGGAATAGATTATTTTATACTTATTATTATTATATGAAAATATTTTTACCTAGACTTGGAGGAAATATCAAATTTATAATTTTCATTTACAAATTTCATTTTGAGATAGGTAAATATAATAAGTCTAAAATAATACAAAATTGTATCTCTCATAATCATAAAGAGAAAAGTTCAAGTTACATTAATTTCAAGTAAGCTTTCATTATAATCACTTTGTGTTAGTATGTTACAACTAAAAAAAACACTCACAGATTGGTAGGGTTAGATCTGAAAGCATTCCATTTATTGACACTGTCACTTATGCAACCCTCATGGCCAAGAAGGCAAGCATAGTTCATGACCTGCATTCTACTTTGGATGACGGAGACCGAGTCATTGCTTTTCTGGTCATAGCCCAATTGCTCTACAGCACCACTGAGCAACTCCAGAATATAAGCCTGTAAATTTTAATAATAATTTGTTTTTTATTAATCCACGTTATTGCGCAATACTTTTTTTTTTAAATCAGCGATCAACCTAACCTAATCCACGGTCTTAAAATAAGTTTTAAAAAAATGTGATTTTTCGAGGTATAGATTATATAAAAGGCAATATATATAGGTGCTTACACTAAATTCGCGATGAGCTGAAGGTATATGCTCCAATCTGCTCCTTATCCAGTCGAGCTGAGCCAAAGGTCCATTCCAAACATAATAATCGCTTTCGTCCTTCAAGAATGAGAGAACATCGAATGCGCGGCTTACTTTGATTTTACCAGCTCGCAGGAAAAATAGAACGTCATTTGCAATCTAAAATCGTTAACAAACTTATTACATAAAACAGATGTATCTTTTTATATTTCCTTAATAAGTAATCCACCATACATGGGTGCTATCGAGAATTGAATGAGTTTATTATGATTATAAAGAGATTCGTATCAAAAAGAATTAATACCCATCGGACAACCTAGTGGCTGAAGGAGAACATGAGAGAAAAAGAAACATGCGTGTAAACAGCGTGGATAAAGAAGAATAGATGATAGTAAATGGAAGAACTGTTGTGAACTCATGTCCGACGCGATGTCGGTTGAAAAGAAGTAGTGGGAAAACCATTCCAGTTGAAGTTACGCTTGGAGCTCATACACACAGTGAATTGTGAGTTGCCTAGTTCAATTACCCTCCAATTTATGTAGGCCACGTGTTACATTTTCAGTTCCAATTTGATGCAGTATGTGAACTGATAAGGGGCTAACTATACCAACTATATCCTGTTATTTACCTGAGCTCGGTTGAGCTTATGAATCACGTTTTTGTCTCTGCGCAGTTGTGAAGCAAGCATTTCCCAGTTGTGGTCATCGTAGTTTACACGGTACAAACCTAAAAAGAATATATCATTATTGTATTTATATACAACTTTTGTTAACTAATAGCGGCGATAGCCCAATGGTTAGGGCGTCAGCCTCCTAATCAGAGGTCGGTGGTTCGAATCCCGGCACGCAACTCTAACTTTTCGGAGTTATGTGCGTTTTTAAACTAATTAAAATATCACTTGCTTCAACGGTGAAGGAAAACATCGTGAGGAAACCTGCACGCCTGAGAGTTCTCCATAATGTTCTCAAAGGCATGTGAAGCCTGACAATCCGCACATGGCCAGCGTGGTGGACTATGGCCAAAACCTTCTCATATTGAGAGGAGACCCATGCTCTGTAGCCGGTAATGGGTTGATCATGATGATACAATTTTAATATCAACAGTATCGCTAACTCGAAATTATGTGAGTTTTGTCGTTCGTATTTTTGGTCGTTTGATGGGAACTACGAAACGTTTTCGTGGACTCGTATTTTGCAAGCAAGGACGACAATATCTCTCTAGTGAGAATTGCTAAGATCGCCGCCGTAGTTTAGCTATTATAGTTTTTCTAATATTTGATTAGTAAGAAATAAACGTGTGAAAGGTTGAAGAATCATCGCTTTAAAATATTTAACCATATTATATGTTAGTATATTATATTATTACTAAAATATGGGTACATTTATAATAATCTACTGGACAGATTGAGGTCAAACAAATATGATCATAGGACAGCCTAAGTTTCATTAAAATTGGTTTATTAGCATATGCAATTACGATCTGGCTGGGCCGCGGTCGAGTGCATAAGTGTTCCCGTGACCCAGCCATCAGGTGACGCGAAGGAGCATCGCTGGGTTTTAGTGGGTATTCTGATGGCCAGCCTGGCTCCCGGGGAGTCCCACATACACTGTCGGAAGCGGCGCAGTCTTGCCTGCGTCGCCTCCGGAGGGGCTGCGTAAAAGCATTTCCCAGCGTAAAAAAAAAGCATGCAATTTCGACCTTGATCTAAATTTCACGTTGATGGAGTATTTATGCTTTTAATATTGATTGGACTAGCAATAATACCTGCGTAAATATTCGGCCTGAGGTAAAACGCGTTTGTCTAGAATATACAAATTCTCCCAACATTTAAGGTACCAAAATTATACACGTTGATCAAAATGGAAGCAGGAAAGGTATTCGTATAAACCAAGGAGTTCTATAAATGGAAGAGTAAAGCGCTTTGTAACTTTTGTCCTTTGGATATCATCCTTCTCCTTCTTTGGATTAAGTGTACAGATCCTAACCTTTTTGCGGTTCTATGTAAATCTTAAAAAGTAAGGTCTAGTATTTTATATGTTAAAATTAAATTTTACCAGAGTGTTGAAGATTTAAAACCACCCAATGATGACCAGCAATATTCTGAATAGTTGAATTCCTAGTAGTCATGACCATAGTGGGTTTCAGATTGCTAAAGTTGGGTCTTCCGCCATGCGTCCATGTGATTGGAATATGCCATAATTGTTGTGGTGGCGTTCCAGATAATTGGAAGCGTTCCTGGGTTTTAAATAGTAGAAAATGAATTACTGAGCTAGTTAACCAGATTATTGAAGATAGTGTTCGTAGCAGACAGGTACATTCCAACATCATCATCATAGGTTATAATGATGATTGTGAATAGCATTTTTTCTTATATTGTTGAACCGTCATGATCACAACAAATTCTGACTGAACGTATCGTGCCAATTTTAATCTTGTAATATGTCACTTGTGAATATCCATTTCAGTTTGTTATCTTTATTAAATTTTACCTGTGTTATACTGATAAGGCCGGTGTTCATATTGACATCGACGTTAACGACTGGCGATCCAGGATTTTGTACCCAGCTATCAAGTACATCGCCAATGTCCACGTTGAGATAAGTTGATTGAAAAGAGGCATCTTCTGCTACTGCTTTCCTTAATGCATTGTACAAATCTACCGGGTAACCAATGCCGTACGAACTGAAAGTAAATAATAAAGGCGTATAATGGTCAGTTTGATGACCTCCATGGCGCAGCGCGCGCGCTGCTGCATTATAAAGTTGGACGTCCGGGATGCGGTTCCTGGCTCGAGTAAGGTATCGTGGGGGGGCTTGGGTCGTGGCTAGTGACCACTCTACTGACAAAGACGTGTTGCCAAGCGATTTGGCGTTCCGGCACGATTTCGCGTAGAAACCAATTAGGAGTGTGGGTTTACCATACCCCTAACGAGTTAGCCCGCTACCATCCTAGACAGCATCATCACTTACCACCACTTAAGAAGAATCGTACTACTAATCGACTACATCGAAATTTTGATTTTGGGTTTGTTTTGTATATCTTATCAGCGTCTATTTATGAGTTGATGAAACTATACACAACGATGGCAAAATTTATTAATTCATAAAAATTTTATTGATTTTAATACTTACTTATCCTTCAAATAATATCTCAAAGCATTTCTAAAAGTAGTGTAACCAACTAAATGCTCAATAGTTCTTAGAACTGAAGCTCCTTTGACGTAGCTCGTAGTACTAAAGTGGGATGAGATTGATGGATTATCAGCTACAGCTGACCAGTTCATAGGAGTAATAGTTGAACTCGCGTCAGCACCTAAAGCTCTTTGTACTTGACTTGTAATAAAACGGTCATCCAGTTCCAGAGATTGATCAGCCTGAAAAACTTATTGGATAATATAAAGCTGCCAGAAACACAGTCAAGAGGATAAATAAGCTTATTGAGCCAACAGCAGATTTAGTTGATACAAACGAAGAATCTCATTAGTTAGTTAACTTTTTACCATATGTGCACCAAAATGTTCAAAATAACTTGCAAAAGACTCGTTAAGCCACAAGTTACTCCACCAGAAGCAGGTCACCAGATTGCCAAACCATTTATGTGCAAGCTCATGGGCCACAATAGTAGCCATAAAAATTTGATCCAAAACATTAGTGTGATCTTCATCATAGAGCAAATAAGCTTCCCTGAAAATTTAAAATAAACCTTTTAACTCTTTAACACTAAAGTACTGAGTAGGCTTAAGGAAAATATTCCACTTTCATTTATAAGTCACAGCAATAAAGATCTAAATCAAATTGTTCTTTATCATAGGCTGCTGCTAATAAATATAAGATTAAATACTTTATTTAATCATATTATCTTATCAATATCTTTTAATTGCTTCATATTTTGTACGTTTTTATAATTCGTGTTGATTACAATACTCACCTATAGTTCACCATCCCCCAATTTTCCATAGCACCAGATGGGAAATCAGGCAACGCAATATGATCATTCTTCATGGGTTGTCCTTGACCCATATCATAATAGTTTATATCAAAATATTGATCCATTCCATTTGTTATCTTCATGCCCATATCGGCGGCGTACCCATGTTGATTTGTAACGCCTGGACGGGATATTATTTGTAAGGGTTTACCAGAAGTGGCAGAAGTATTGGTTGCTACAAAATCACTAACGTGGAAGGCAATGAGGTAAGAGGATATAACTGGTGTTGGTAAAAATGTCTCCCGAATACGGTTCGATGTTACTCTGAAAAACAAACCAGCAATAGTTTATTTTGATATATTAACAATAAACATTAATATTAAACCTTTTCTTTCTTTCTTTAATAATGATTTTATTTTTCAAGGTCAAAGTAATACTCACTGTTCCGTTTTTGCGATAGCCATGTTTGAAAATGTGGGACTCAGGTATGAGTCGCGTGTAATGGAAATTGTGAACGGACATTTAAACTGAGGTTCGTCGAAACATGGGAAAGCTTTTCTTGCATGAAAAGGTTGAAACTGCGTTGTTGCATACTCACTGGAAAATAGAAGTTAATCGTAGACAGGTGTTTGCGTGATGTACTACAACTTTAATTAAAATTTAATAATATATGAGAAAAAATGAAGTTGTGATAGGTCAGTATAGTGGTTAGGACGTCCGCCTCCTAATCAGAGGTCGGGGGTTTGAACCCGGGCACGCGTATCTAACTTTTCGGAATTATGTGCGTTTTTAAACAATTAAAATATCAGTTGCTTCAACGGTGAAGGAAAACATCGTGAGAAAACCTGCACGCCTGAGTGTTCTCCATAATGTTCTCAAAGGCGTGTGAAGTCTGCCAATCCGCACATGGCCAGCGTGGTGGACTATGGCCGAACCCTTCTCATATTGAGAAGACCCGAGCTCTGTAGTGAGCCGATAAAAGGTAGGTCATGATGATGATGATGATGATGAGGAAAAAATAATCTCACCGGCGTGTATTTCCTAAGAAATAATATCCTTTGTAAAAGCCACGATCAAGAGGATTCTCATTGATACGTCCTACGTAATTAATTATGATTGTATAACGACCAGGTGTAAGTGTAGAGGCGAAATTGATTTTTAGTATTTCAAAATAATCATCTGTTTCGAAAGGGTTTGGAGTTTGTAGAACTAAAGCATTGTCGTTGGCGTCCAACACAGTTATAGCAATGATGGAAACTACATTTTGGTGCATAACAATCTGAGTGATATTTTCCCAAAGTGTCTGAAATAAGACAAAATAAACTATATAAAAATTAATTTTACCATCATTCCGATTTTGGTTAAAGTTTTCTAGGTTACCGTGCAACAACATATAAAGTAATAATTAAATCACCTTACGAATTCATTACACGAAAACTACCTACGTATAAACATTGATATTTTATTTAATTATAATTTTGCCATGTCATTTCTTCATACTTATTGGATTTCAATACTTTTATTTTATTATCAAGGAATTTATCAATATTTTGGTCCTAAATTATCTTAATCTTACAATCTACGATAAAAACACAATTTTCATGCAATAAAATAATTGAGAAATCGTTAATCTGATAAACTCCTGTCAAATTATTATATATTATCGATAAACTGGTTGATATTACTAAACTACTAAACCTTAATAAGTTTTTAAATGTAGTGCATCAAAAAATATATAGATTGCGTTCTAATGGCTTATAAATAATTGAAATATGTATGTCTGTAACTAAAATTAACTGTAGGTAAATTAACAATAATTGCAATACTCACTTCAACCTCAACTTGAACCGTACCATTGAATCTAGACTCAGACAAGTAAACATCAAGGTCAACAATGAAATTCTTGGGCTGAATATTGTCCTTCAATCTATATTTAGGTGAATCTAAATTGGTTGTATAACCAATAAATTCAAGATCTGGAGAAATGTCTCCAGGTTCAGATTGAACTAAACCGACGAGGATCAGCAGTAGCGACGCGACCATCATTTTGAGACCTGGAAAATGTGAATAATGAACTTTTTTTTATCCACTACAAGTTATCCCTTGACGGCAATCTCACCTGATGGCAAATGATGATGCGGTCTAAGATGGTAGCGGGCTAACCTGTTAGGGGTATGGAAAACCCATGCTCCTAATTGGTTTCTACACGACACCGTGCCGGAACGCTAAATCGCTTGGCGACACGCCTTTGTCGGTAGGGTGGTAACTAGCCACGGCCGTAGCCTCCCACCAGACCAGACTCGAGCCGGGAATCGAACCCAGGACCTCCAACTTTATAAAGCGAAGGCGCGCGCGCTGCGCCACGCAGGTCGTCAAACTATCACACCTAAAGTTCATTAAGTCTATTCTATCTATAGTTTTATTGTTATAAAGTAAAATACAATTAAAATCGAGCCCTATAAAACATCTCATAATTAATACAACTACATAACCACACAGCAAAAATATACATGTTAAGTATCCAAAATAAACCATTTTCAATTTCAAATTTCTTGGCATATTCCTGTCTGTCTTTTTACCATGTTGGATTTGACATGAGAAAGTCAAGATATTCTTGAATGAAATTTTGTATCGATTAGTAACCAATCTATTAAGAATATGCTCAATGCTAAATGATCACAGGAATATCTGCGATATCTCCTGCAGTCCTCCTTTAAAAAGCAAGTAAGACTATCTATTACTGCATTAAAGGTATAAATTGAATTATTTAGATGTAAGATTAATTTTAAGGTTGTGTGCTGTGGTCATTTCTAGAAAGTCACTATCTAGTGTTTGTTCTTCTGAAATGTTTTTTGTTATTTTTATATAGATAGTGACTAGTTTAATGATCCAATAAAAATAAAAAATAATAAAAAAATAATAAAAAAAATATTAAAATGAACTAAAATTTGAAAACGCCATATCTGAGCGAGCTTTTCTGCTCAATTTTCGTCTGCTTCGGAGTACCTACTCACGTTATGTAGTGAATTCGTTTTAAGACCAAACTTAATCTCAAATAGTTTTAAGTTTTGACTTACTAAGCCACTTGATTGAACCCTATTTATGGGCCAAGACCTTCTGTCTTGAGAGGGAGTTATACTTAGACATACGATGCTGATTTGAAGCGGTGATAGCCTAGTGGTTAGGGCGTCAGCCTCCTAATCAGAGGTCGGCGGTTCGAATCCGGGCACCTCTAACTTTTCGGAGTTACGTGCGTTTTAAAAAAATTAAAATCATTACACATATTATCACTTGCTTCAACGGTGAAGGAAAACATCGTGAGGAAACCTGCACGCCTGAGAGTTCTCCATAACGTTCTCAAAGGCGTGTGAAGTTTGCCAATCCGCACATGGCCAGCGTGGTGGACTATGGCCAAACCCTTCTCATATTGAGAGGAGACCCGCGCTCTGTAGTGAGCCGGTAATGGGTTGATCATGATGATGATGATGATGATACGACGCTGTTCCAAAGTTGGTTTACGGGCTGCAACTATTAGTAGTCCGGTGTTAATTTTCTAACACCGGAATGACTCCAGAGTTTCTCAACCGAAAACCTAACAGTTAACAATTATCGACTTGATCTGACAAGTGAACTCAGGACCTCGTCATTCATAATCGCGCATAACCATTAAACCTACGAGGCAGATTATATATAATTAGCATATAGTCGTATTATAATATTTTTGTACTTACCCATAGTGGTCACGATGGCACCTAGTGGCCTACTAACGTTCTATTGCCTTTTTGTTACACAAACCTTTATCACTAATCAGCCTTTTTATCAATGCAATACCTCTATAAGATAAATTTTAATAAATTATCGAAAAAGACGATCAATATTGTTTTGTGATAGAATTACTGTTTTAGAGATAATTTATTTTGTAAAATTCTGCAGAACCACGTATTTTCAAGGATATGGTATAAGTTAGATATTCCTATGATATGTCCTTTAATTCGATCGTCATTTTTTTATCCACTACAGGTTAGCCCTTGACGGCAACCTCACCTGATCAAACAGGTGGTAACAGCCTAACCTGTTAGGGATATGGTAAACCCATACTCCTAATTGGTTTCTACGCGACATCGTACTGTAACGCTAAATCGCTTTGTCCTTGTCGATAGAGTGGTTACTAGCCAGGGCCGAAGCCTCCCACCAGACCAGACTCTAGCCAGGAATCGAACCCAGGACCTCCTACTTTAAATTGCGACAGAGCGCGCGATGCGCCACGGAGGTCGTCAAAAATCATCAATCCAATGAATGGCTGATTATGCACAATCTCTCTTACAACAAAGAGATCTATATCATTGTCCTACTATGCGGTCCCAAAGCAGTTTATGTGAAGAGCTCCAAATCGTAGCCAACTCCAGTAAGCGACTTTTTGATGTTAATTATAAAGAAAACTCAAGTAAGTCGCCAAATTAAAAGTAGTTAACAAAAAGGAATTGTATTGAAAGGAAAATTCCATGAATATCAGCCGAAGATAATTTTGACGACCTCCGTGGTCTGCTGTTGCATTATAAAGTTAAAATGATGGATCCTGGATGCGATTCGGTTCGTGTTAAAAAAAAAGTCTGGTCTGGTGGGAGGCTGCGGCTATCGACAAAGACGTATCGCCAAGCGATTTAGCATTACGGCACGAGGTCGCGTAGAAACCAATTAGGAGTATACTTCTACCATACCCTTAACAAGTTAGCCTGCTACCATCTTAGACTGCATCATCACTTACATCAGGAGGTGAGATTTCCGTCAAGGGCTAACTTGTAGTGGATAAGAAAATAAGATTCCCTTAATATTTTCTACCAAACTTAGTTTTTAACCGCAATTTTTTCAAAACAATGACTGAATTCGGTAATCACCCAGTAATCTTTAAACATTTCCAAATTATGTTGCCGAAAGAATGATTAATTAGATAAATGAACCAATTATAGTTGTTTAACTTCATTTGGTATAATTTCATTGCTTTTCATTTCAGCTGTGAACTTCATTCTCAAATTGGTGAACGAATAATGGTCCTAGAATATTTTATATAAATATATCCGTAAACGTTGTTTACAAATATAGTATATTTGTAAATTTAATTTCAATTTTTTATTAATGTAAAAGTTTTAAATTAAATAAGATCATTACAATTCATTTTCATTGCGATGATTATGAATTTTCAATAAAATTATTTAGTGTCACTTTACGCATTAAGTTTATACTTTAATAAAACACAAAAAACTTTTTAGAATTGATTTTATATTAAAAACTGTATCTTAAATACTATGCCAATAAGCTAGCCGTCATAGTTGCTATGAGAGTAATAATACTCAATGTTGCCATGCTAGCTCCGTCTGGAATGCTTTCTCCTTCATCACTGCCATCGTTTCCACCATCACTACCGTCGTCTCCATCACCTCCGTCAGCACCATCATCACCGCCTTCAGAAATATCATCTTCTACATAACCAGTTTCAAAGTAGCTTGCAAATTCACCCACACGTCGGGTCGTCCAAGCGTGATTATTCCTAGTGGAGGCTATGCCATTAATTCCAGTATTATATGCTGTAACGAGGAGCTCACGATTTTGCTCAAGCCATGCAGTAAACTGTAATAGAAGATCGTAAATGAATTGACATTAGTACATTATTAAATATATATGTTAAGTCTATAAAAAATTAAACATTCTTTGTTTATCATTATCAACCCATTAAAGCCCACTAAAAGGCGCGGATCTCCACTCTCTCCCAATCTTGCATGATTAGGGTTTTGGCCGTATAGTAAACCATGCTGGTCAAGTTCATTATTTAGTAGACCTTACATTCATTTGAAAACCTTATGGAAAAGTGTCCAATATAATTTTCTTCACCTTGAAAGCAAATGATATCTATAATTTAAAAGTTCTAAAAAATCATCGAGAAATAAATAATAAATAGTATTATTATGACATTTTAATATATTATATTAAATAGCAGTAGGTACTTTGTTTAAGTGCATACCAGTTACTGAACTAAAAGCTTGATTTACTGTAATCTACTAATGATAAATCTTTTCGATGTGATTAAATTTCATTTTACTTTTCTGGACTATACAGGTTCGCCAAACTAACCGTTTGACTATATTTCTTCATTGGATGATTTACAACGAAGAAAAGTTTGTTGCATTGCTATTCTTTTGTTATCGCTGATTATAGCGAATTGGGTGAACAGCAACAGCTGTATGTTTACTTGTAAAATGTGTCTAACCTGATTTAATTCCTGCTCATTTCGTAAACGAGATGCGATGTTACTTATAGGTGTTGCTGCGGTCTTATCTCTGGAAAAATTAAATTAAATTTGCATTTAATTTTTTGTAAATTCACTCATTTACAGCCTTAAAAAAAACCTATGGTATAATTATGAATACAACCCATCCCGAGCTACATATGGCTTAAAAAAATTCAGAAAATCTTTCAAAGCTCTATTCTCAGTGCCAGCGGTTCCTCACAATTTCTTCTATCAAAAAGTGTACTAATATCGTGGCAAGTTACCACCCTACCGACAAAGACGTGTCACCAAGCGATTTAGCGTTCCGGCACGATGTCGCGGAGAAACCAATTACGAGCGTGGGTTTACCATACTCCTAACAGGTTAGCCCGCTACCATCCTAGACAGCATCACCACTTACTACTAGGTTAGATAGCCGTCAAGGGCTAACTTTCAGTGTATAAAAAAAAAATTTCTTCTGGCAGAGCTTCTTTCCGAAGCTCGCCAAACAGCCCGGTTACGCTGTGGCAACCAATAGGGTTAGAACAGCTAAAAGACAGTCCGAAAATAAAATAATATCTTTATCTTATACATTAAACTATGATTATAATTAAAAAATAAAAGCATACAAATATTTTCATAAAATTCTACTTACAAACTTGCACTTTTAACTTGATCGACATTTCTTGTTAGCCATTCGAAAATCCTCATTGCATTCTCTGCATTTCCTGATGCCGCTGAACTCCAGGCCGCGCTCCAATCTTGTGGTCTTACATAAATATTTTCCACAGAAACAATCGCGTTTAGGAACTTTTCTAAACTAGCTTGATCGCTTGTACAGCCTGCTGCGTTAATCATGACTACTATCTCACTAGCCAGGTCTTCTACTTGATAGCGGTCCCAGAAGTAATTGAAATCGGCGGCTGTCCCTTGTCTAAGACCGCTACAGTATACCCACGGTCGCATGTTGGGGGGAACACTGCAAAAATATAATTAGTAAACTATAGGACTTGATTTATAAATGCTTTTTAAAGTAAAATATATTTTTTTATGCCTTAAATGTTATTGTTTGTTCTTAACCAAATTCCGCTTTACAGCATACAAATCTACATACTTCGCACTTATTAATGTTAAAGTTAGTTAAAACATATTAAATTCACACTTATCTATAAGATAATGAATAATATCAAAATAATTGTTATCTAATATGAATTCCTTCAACTTTGTCTTCAAAGAAGCAATTTCAAAAGTCTTAATTATACGTTTAGGCAAGTGCTTGTATAAAGGACAAAAAGCTGTTTGATTAGATATTTTTTCGGTTGTATGAATGGAGTTTATGCATACATCGTTTATTGCTACAGTTTTGAAATAAATCCAAGATAACATCAAAAGAATCATTAAAAAAAAAAATTAATAAGCATAAACAGGTATGACTTATTATTTTACAAATGCATGCATTGGAATGATTAAACAGACACGGAAGGACCCAGTTAGTAATGCTAGCCTAGCTTGAAGGTATTCTATGTGAATACGTAAAGTTAATTAAACTTTTTTTTTATACACCTTCACGGCATCTCACCTTAAGGTAAGTGATGATGCGGTCTAAGATGGTAGCGGGCTTACCTGTTAGGGGAATGGTAAACCCATACTCCTAATTGGTTTTTACACGACATCGTGCCGGAACAGTAAATCGCTTGGCGACACGTCTTTGTCGGTAGGGTGATAACTAGCCACGGCCGAAGCCTCCCACCATACCAGACTCGAGCCGGGAATCGAACCCAGGACGTCCAACTTTATAAAGCAACAGCCCACGCGCTACACCACTGAGGTCGTCAAAACTATTTTTTTTTCGGACTATTAGCTGTACTAACCCTATTGGTTGCCACAGCGTAACCGGGTTTAAAGCGAGGTATTTTATGTTTGTCTGATGGTTTGAGAATATAAATATATAGTATATTTATTATCAGTAAAATATATAAATATAAATTTTAAAGTAACTGTTGATTAATAAATAACTTACTATCCACCATTTCTCCAAGCGGCGAAGTTTTCTTTTGCAGCTGCCATACATTGGGGATGTCCAATATTACAGAGGAATGTCAAGACGTTCATACGTAACAACCCATCCATGTAACTCTCTCCATTTATATCCGCGTAGCCGAGTCGGTTGGTTATAGCTACGCTTAGATTGATAGCTTCATTCTTTGGGCACATGAACAAGTATTAGTATATATTATAGAATATATTATAAGTTAGGATTTAGTGCGATAGTTTGATACTGAATGAATATTATGTGTTGTTTTACGCAAATTATGATTATGCACATGTTTTAGTGACGTCAGAATGTAATAAGTTTGTCATAAGGCATTGGAATAAGCCCCCGATTATATTATGGATACGAAAATGATTTGATTCAGTTTAATTAAGTTGGATATTGACTATATTATTCGAGTACATACTTGTTCTATTAATGCGAAAGTGTGTTGGTTTGTAATTTGTCTTTGGGTCAACTACACCTATTGTGATCAAATCTAGCACATATGTCTTGTTATAAATTGGGAGGTCCTGGGTTCGATTCCCGACTCGAGTCTGGTCTGGTGCAAATGGCCAGCGTGGTGGACTATGGTCAAGGCCTTCTCATATTGAGAGTTTATCCGTGCCCCGTAGTGAGCCTAGAATGGGTTGATCATGATCAATGAGAAGAGAGTGGGATCACCACCTCTCTTTACGCAACACTAAGTGGGGTATGCAGGTTCTTAAAGACGCATCTGCGCGGAACGGCTCATTGATCGTTGGTCGAGACGTGGTAGTGCATAGTCGTACTTGGTGGAGCGTATAGTCTGCTCTTTATAATTACGATGCTTAATAATTGTGATTCTGTTCTACCAAGAGTATCTGGTCTCTTAGCCCAAAACTACCCACGTCTACCCAAATTACTGACGTACACGCCCCATCATCATCATCATGATCAACTCATTACTGGCTGACTACAGAGCACGGGTCGGCAACAGTTAATGATAATTAATTATTAGTTATTAATTAGGCGAGTTGTTATATTTAATTGGAAGTTTATATACCTTTAGTTTTTGTAAATTCTCACTGTCTGGTGCTAATCTATTCAATGCGAAATTGAAACCTGTAATAGCAGCAATCCACGGTGCGTATGCATCCTCGAACTCCAGGAATGACAGAATGTTTAACGCTCTGTTATAACGCATGACTCCCGCGCGAGCAAAGTTAAAGAGATCGTCGACGATCTGTAAAATGAGTCAAAAATTAGTTTACTAATCATAAAGAAACTACATCTCCCAGAATACATTTCAAAATTCTAATTCAAATCTAAAAAATCTTAATCCAACATTGACTTTAAAAGGCGCTTTTGATGAATTCATATTTCATATTTCCTGTGTGTGTTTTTTCTTCTTAAAGCTATCAACGCCTAGCTCAAACCACGGGAAGAATAAAGCTAAACAGATAAAGCGTTCAGGTGTCCGCTAAGAAAATTCATCTCACAATAACTATCATAATTTCAGTCATTATTTTTGCACAAGAATGACGAATTTAACAGGAGTAAAGCTATTTGCAAAAGTCCATTAAGTACATATGTTTATTTGAATATATATTAGAAAAGCGTACTAGCTAAATTGCAATAATGACAAATTCAAACTCAAATTCAAAATAATCTTGATTCAAATAGCCCTTTAAAAGGCACTTTTGACGCGTCAATAATTTACATAGTAGTGATTTAATGGTGATAACTACATTCGTAAACTTAAAACTAAAGCTATGAGGGTTCCAAACGCGCCCTGGTCTAAGAAGAAGCCCACAACAAACTTAGCCGGGGGTTTTTTTTTTGTTATCACCATCTCTCATTCTCTCTCATTATCAATAATAAATTATAGTACCTATGGAGATAGAGCAATTCACATCCAAGCTTTTTTATCGTTTATATAATCCTTAAAATCGTAATAGAATTTTTCTATAAGCTTTCGTTTTATAAAAAATTTGAACTTATTGATAGACATCTCGAAGATTTCAATCAGTAATTTGCACGCTCAGGACTCGGCATAGCACACGCTGGAATCGTGCGTCCAGTGGTCGGTCGAGCGAGCCTTACTCGTGGCACAGGTGGGGCCTGACCTTTCGCTGCCCACTGTGGTTCGCACCATGGTGGCCAGCGAGACGTCTTGGGCCGCTGTCGCCTCCTTCTGTGAGGAGGTGATGATGCAGAAGGAGGCGGCAGAACGATATAAATGGTTTTGGAAGTTTTCGTCTGTTTATCAGGTACGAATGAAATACAATGGATGTACAAGTATTGAAGTTTTGTATACCTGAGCACGATTTAGTTCATGTATAACAGTCCTCTCGGCGCCCCTTAGAGCTCTCGTAATAAGGGCCCAGTTGGTAAAGTCGTAGTTGACTTTGTAAAATCCTGATAAAATAAATCCGTGTTAAAATTTTCGACGACCTCCGTGGCGCAGCGCGTGCGCTGTTGCATTTTAAAGTCGGAGGTCCTGGGTTCGATTCCCGACTCGAGTCTGGTCTGATGGGAGGCTTCCGCCGTGGCTGGTTACCACCCTACCGACAAAGACGTGTCGCCAAGCGATTTAGCGTTCCGGCACGATGTCGTGTAGAAACCGATTAGGAGTATGAGTTTACCATACCCCTAACAGGTTAGCTCGCTACCATCTTAGACCGCATCATTACTTACCATCAGGTGAGATGCAGTCAAGGGCTAACTTATGGTGAATTAAAAAAAATGTATTTTTCGTACTTACGATGTATTTGTAAAAGCAGCAATAAAACGTTATATGAAATTGTTACGTCTTACGGATGATATAAAAGAAACTAATACATTTTCAGCCAACTGTTACACAAGATTTACCACATTAGTATTTGCGTTGTATTACAAATTTGTCATGCTTGAGGAAGTGTGTGAAAGTTAAGATAAAACTTTAAAGCAATAAATAATGACCTTTTTTTTTTTTGTCGTGGTGGAAAAGCTTTATAGCTTCTTCCGTCCCTTGGGCAGGACGGAGGTTATGTGGGATTCCCACCCATGCGTGGTCTACCCGAACTAAAAACCACCACGGCATGTCCCTCTCGCTGGTTTTACTGGACGCCCGGGGACCTATTGTATACTTCCCGGTCGAATAAATAATGACCTCTTGCCGAAACGGTAAATCACTTGGTGACATGTCTTTGTCGGTAGGGTGATAACTAGCCACGGCCGAAGCCTCCCACCATACCAGACTCGAGTCGGGAATCGAACCCAGGACGTCCAACTTTATAATGCAACAGCCCACGCACTACACCACTGAGGTCGTAAGTAATAGTGCTATTAAACTTTAAAGCAATAAATAGTGACAGTTACTTACCAGATTCCTGCTTGTTAAAGATCACCCACTCAAGGCCAAGTGTGCCTCTCTTTATAGATGTGGTCTTCCCTGTGATCACTTGTGATGGTTTCAAATTTTCAAAGTCAGCTGCACCCGCCCTGGTCCATGTGATGGGAATCTCCCACAGGCTTGGGTTCTTAGAAACACCTGTATCGCGCTCCCATCGATCCTATGTTTTAAAAAAATATATATTTAAACAAGTTTAACACCAAATAATGGCTAATAAAGCCATCAAATAAAAGCGGCAGGAAGCGGCGATAGCCTAGTGGTTACGGCGTCAGCCTCCTAGTCAGAGGTCGGCGGTTCGAATCCGGGCACGCACCTCTAACTTTTCGGAGTTATGTGCGTTTAAAAAAAAATTAAAATATCACTTGCTTCAACGGTGAAGGAAAACATCGTGAGGAAACCTGCACGCTTATTTTCTTTCTCAAAGGCGTGTGAAGTCTGCCAAGCCAATCCGCACATGGTCAGCATGGTGGATGGCCAAACCCTTCTCATATTGAGAGGAGACCCGTGCTCTGTAGTAAGCTGGTAATGGGTTGATCATGATGATGATGAACGCCATCAAAATCATAAATATCATTTTTATAGTTAAAATAATATAACCTGTGTGACAACCATTTCTCCAGTCCTTTGGTTAATTTCAACGTTTAAAACCGGATGACCTGCTTTTTCAGACCAGGACCTAAAGTAGGAATCTATGGTAATCCCTCCGTAGCCTGCGAGAGCACCGTCTTCGATAGCAACCGCATCTAGACTTTCAAATAAATGATGAGGTTCAGCTACGTTGAATGCCCTGTAAAATATTAGATATTTATCATCATCATCATGATCAACCCATTGCCGGCTCACTACAGAGCGCGGGTCTCCTCTCAATATAAGAAGGGTTTGGCCTTAGTCCACCACGCTGCTGGCCATGTGCGTATTGGCAGACTTCACACGCTTTTGAGAACATTATGGAAAACTCTCAGGCATGCAGGTTTCCTCACGATGTTTTCCTTCACCGTTGAAGTAAGTGATATTTTAATTGCTTAAAAACGCACATCCGAAAAGTTATAGGTGCGTGCCCGGGTTCGAACCTCCGACCTCCGATTAGGAGGCTGACGTCCTAACCACTAGGCTATCACAGCTTCCATCATTATCATTATTTCCAAATATTAGATAAAATATAATATTTACCTTGTTAAGTTTATAAAACCAAACTCTTATTCAAAGAATGTACTTAATTTATAGAAAGACATTATTTAAATCAATCATAAGCTTTATTCGAATAATCCTTTACAAGGCACTTGTGATGCGTCATTTACTTTTAGCTAAATAAGCTTTGATAGATTTATTCATGCAAACCTATTACAGGCATCTATGAATCATTCATATATAATATACTTTTCGTTATTTAATTTACGAGGTGATGGTGATAACTATACTCGTAAACTTAAAACTAAAGCTATGAGGGTTTCAAACGCGTCCCGCTCTAAGAAGAAGCCTACAACAATCTTAGCCGGGTAAGTTTTCTTCTTGTTGCAACCATCTTACATGCCAATTAAAATAATTTAAGAGCTTAATCAAAAAAATAAATTCAGCAATCATGATTACCTAGACTTTAGATATTTCCGTAATCCTTTGGTATACGTGTCATTGCCAAGGAAATGTTGGGTCATCCTTAAGATGGATGCCCCTCTCGCGTAGGTAATGACTGAGAAATGACTGGACACGCTTGAGGGATCGTTCACTGCAGGGTTAGTCATCGCGTGTGCCGAGTCAACAGAATCTGACAACATAGCCTGGTGCACTTGCTCTACGATGAACCTAATATCATAGCCGAGTTCTGGTTCAACCTTGAACAAAATACATACATTTGCAATCCCCTGACCAACTTTTTTAATTAAACATCAAATTATTTAATATATTCAATTGTTAATATGGATATCAATCAATGCAAAACTATCCAAAATTTCCTTAAAAGGCACTTTAATTGCGTCAACAAAAAGACAAAATAACATTGTCGAGGTGATTGTGATCGCTATATTTTAAAACGCAGAATTCTTTTGGTTTTTCTATCTGATTTTGTCTTATATACTTCTTCTTTGGCCTCGCCTTATCCCGTTACGCGGGGTCGGCTTTTTTTTAATCATTCGGCGCCACGACGATCTTACTTTAGTATCCTCATCATTGAGGCCAAGGCCTTTTGGACATTCGTCAACCATGTAGTTGGCGGTCTTCCCCTTCCCCTTTTCCCTGCAGCCATGGAAAGGCACTTTTTCACTACGTTATCGTCAGGTCTACGCATTACATGTCCGTACCATCTGATTCTGGATTCTGTGATTTTGTCTTATATACAAATTTCGTAAAACTCGTGATATAAAGTATTCAGATCGCTGTGTTCTATACAATGTTCTATGTGAAAAAGTGTTTGAGAAAATTTACCATGTGCGTCAAATAGTATTGGTAGTATCTGGCAAAACCTTCGTTCAGCCAGAGGTTGTCCCACCAGGCGCATGTGACAAGATTCCCAAACCACATGTGAGTGATTTCGTGCGACACGATGTTGGCAACTCGTTGCTTGTAGAAGTGGTTCGTATTTAGGGGATCATAAAGAATCAAGGCCTCCCTAAAAAGATATTTAAAAAAATTATAATGCTCGCGTCATAGTTGTAGTTAGAACAAAGATGTTTGACACTGTTGTATATTTTTCTTCGTTTACCAAACAGGCCATAGGTTCATTAATTATCTATATAATTTTAATTTTTATGTATTTCATCATCATCATCATGATCAACCCATTACCGGCTCACTACAGAGCACGAGTCTCCTCTCAATATGAGAAGGGTTTGGCCATAGTCCACCACGCTGGCCATGTGCGGATTGGCAGACTTCACACGCCTTTGAGAACATTATGGAGAACTCTCAGGCGTGTAGGTTTCCTCACGATGTTTTCCTTCACCGTTGAAGCAAGTGATATTTTAATTTTTTAAAAGCGCACATAACTCGGAAAAGTTATAGGTGCCCGGATTCGAACCGCCGACCTCTGATTAGGAGGCTGACGCCCTAACCACTAGGCTATCACCGCTTCTTCTTCTTTATGTATTTATTTTTTAATATTTTTAAAAAGTTGATTTGTGTCTTCTTAAAAAACTGCGTAAGGTAAGTTACATGCAATTGTCCAAAATTTCATTGCGTACCAAAATGAAGCAATGTGATTTTACTTTATATATAGGTTTTTAGAAACACAAAGGATAAAAAATAGCATAAAAGTAAATTGCATAAGTATGTACATGATAGACGTGGCGTTTTGTATTGAAAATCAATTAAATGGGATAGCATATTTACCTGTAGGTTAACAACCCCCAATTTTCCATAGCACCTGCCGAAAAATCGGGAATAGCAGCTTGCTTCATGTCAATTCCATCAGCCATAGTATAATATGGTATATCTGTAAACTTCTCCATCTGATTAAGAAGTTTCTCGCCAACATCGAGAGCATAGTCCCCCGTTGTACCAGCAGATTTCCTAGCGTAAATTCCGAACGGACGCTCCAAGTTGACTCCATTCGATATTCTTTCATAGTGCGATATAATGAAAGCTATCAAATACGTAGACATCAATGGAGTTGTAAGGAACGTCTCTGCTACTCTACCATTATCCAAGCTGCAAAAAAAATACTTGTGAATTCTCATATTTATGAACACACGGTAAAGAGTCATAATTTTTTTGGATCGTACACCGGATCGTTGGATTTTTTAACCCATTCAAATAAAGAAGTACCGAGCCAAACAACAGACGATATCCAATTGAAAAAATAGAAAATATTTTTATTTCTCCAATTTGATATCGTCCATTCGTACACAAAAAAATTTTTTTTTTCGACACTTATTGCCTGGTTGCGATGGATTGAATAATTAAGTTTCAATTTTCATTGTGTGAAATAAATTATATTTTATTTACGTTCTATTACTCTTCAAAGGCATGTTGGAAATCGTAGGACTGAAGCCTGGCTCTCTAACGATGGTGATATCGAAGAACGCTTTAAAGCCTGGCTCATCGTAACAAGGGAAAGCTTGACGCGCATGTCCGGGCTGGAATTGTGTCGTGCCCATCCATCTGTAAACATAATGAATAAAAGTAAGACTCTTGATATTAATAAAAGTTTTATTGTTAATGTTTGCTCTCGCGTTAATGAACTTAAATAATAAAGAAATGTTTATTTTTTATATTGCACAGTTGTTTTTAGTAAACTACTGTAATATACTATAATAATTGACGATAATTCGTATCAAATTCCAACTAGTTCCATTGAACAGGTTTAATATCATTGCTTAGAACATTTAATGGCCAGTAAATTGGAAATAAATTATTCCTATATTCTTATCTTAGTATTGGGTTATCCATTCTTACCTTATCACATTTCCGTCTCTATACCAACTCCTGTAAAAACCTCGCATATTCTCTTGCAGGTTCCCTTTGAATAATATGTTGACCTTGTACTCCTGGGTAAGTTGTAATGCTTGCTTCACGCCTATCCTTAAAAAACTATACGGCATCTCACACTCGAAAGTTTCATTTGTCAATTCTACTTGAATATTATTTAACGATACTTGCACCCTTTCTATAGTTAGGTCGTTACAATGCATAACTATTTCTTTAACATCAGGTACAGTAGCAGCTATATTAATTGAAACTTCTCCATCGAAGCTGAATGGTTTGATATTCGGTGATGGTGTTATATCAAAATAAGGTGTTAAAGTTACATCGTATTTGGATGGTATGGTTGTTGTGGGTAGGCGGTATGCAGGATTGCGAAGCATGCGCCCAAATTCCTCCCACTCATCTTCCCCGGGCACTGGTATGGGGCTAAGGGTGAACACACCCAAGAGTAGGGTGGCCCCGAATATAAGAGTGAACCAGCGGAAGGCCTAAAAATAAGATTTTTTTTAATTAACGTAATCAAAAAGAATTAATACTGAAGCTGTTAAAATTAAGAAATTTCTTGGATTACCAAGAATCGTTACTTTCTTAACTAATAAAATTGGCAATCCCACACAAGGTGTAGATGTCAAGGATGATATCGATGGAGCTTATGAATACAATCTTGAAAACCGATGACCATAGTTTGTGGAAAAATCTAGAAGTAGTATCTAATAGTAGTTGGTGGTGGTACCTAAGATTCCAAACTTGTTCGTAAAAACATTGTTCGACGTTTTATTTTTATCTCCCTGACACCTTTGTCTAACATAAAGATTTGAACCACCAAAAACATTACTTCCTTACATAAATTAGAGTACGCAGTACTTTAGATAAATAACTAGAGAACTTACCATTTTCGCGCTGGTTTACTGTAACACTAAACAGAGTGTCCATATTTTTTGGAAACGATATCTTAATCAGTTATTACCAATTATTTATCACGTCGTTCCGTAATCCTTGGTATCTTATCTATGATCACAGTTTAACATTATATACCTAATTATTATCATGCAATATAGTCCACTACAAGGTCACTAATATTTAAGGTCACTAATTTACATATAATATATATCTTTTTTATTATTTTGATGGTGTTATACACCATTTCAGCGAAATAAATGACGAGCATGACTTTATTTATTTTATTTCAAAAGACTTACAGTCCAGAAATTTTCATTTTTTTTTTTTTTTTATACACAACAGGTTAGCCCTTGACGGCTATCTCACCTGGTGGTAAGTGATGATGCTGTCTAGGATGGTAGCGGGCTAACCTGTTAGGAGTATGGTAATCCCACGCTCCTAATTGGTTTCTATGCGACATCGTGCCGGAACGCTAAAATCGCTTGGCGACACGTCTTTGTCGGTAGGGTGGTAACTAGCCACAGCCGAAGCCTCCCACCAGACCATATAATAGGTTATGAAAATCTGATTGCTACCTTTGGTTAATATGGTGCCAGCTTTATATGAGAGAAAATGCGCAGCTTAGATGCATTAAGTAATGAGATATTCCAATAGAGCTCAGTGGGTTATATATTATATATAATTATGTAGGCGGTATCTACCCACATACAAGAACAATAGTGTACGTTAGATTATTATTATCTTTTGTTGTATTTATTACCTATTCCCATTTTATCTTTATTTACCTCAATAAAGATGACATTGAATTTTATTAGATTTAGGGATAAGAAATGTCAGTAAATATAGTTAACGTTATAAGGAAAGTTATCTGAAATAGATAGCACGCTTTAGTGATAGATTCTATAGATAAATTAACCGATACTTATATAATATGAACTTTCATAAAAGTTAATCATGTTTCATATAGATAAAGTAAATTGACTGTAGAATTTGTAGAGTTTTTAATATGTAATTATTTCTATTAAAATCATTTGTTTACATTTCGTATTGCATGGTTTTAGTAATACAATATTAAATATTGTATACAACTGTAACAGTATCATCAAATCATTCGTCAAATGTAAATTTTTATTACCTCTTCTATACTCAATAACATAAATAGCTCTTTTTAACACAATTTTAATTGCTAAACAATTCCATAAAATATCTGAGACGTCACTTCTTTCTGTGTTCCCTAATAGTTATAATATGGGGATCTTCAAAGGGCGGATTAACAAATTGCTCAAGGGCCAGCAACGCATTGGCGGTTCCTCTGGTGCTGCAAATGTTCATGGGCGGCGGTAATCACTTAGCATCAGGTGACCCGCCTGCTCGTTTGCTCGCTATGTATAAAAAAAAACATAAAGCTATAGTACCACAAGGTTTGCGCAATACATGGCAAACGTTATTCTAACGCTTCTGCTATCTGAGGTTTTGCATGTTAATTGCTCAAGTATGTAATATGTATCATCATCATCATCATGATCAACCCATTACCGGCTCACTACAGAGCACGGGTCTCCTCCCAATCCGCACATGACCACCACGCTGGTCATGTGCGGATTGGTAGACTTCACACGCCTTTGAGAACATTTTTGGAGAACTCTCAGGCGTGCAGGTTTCCTCACGATGTTTTCCTTTACCGTTGAAGCAAGTGATATTTTAATTTTTGAAAAACGCACATAACTCCGAAAAGTTAGAGGTCCGTGCCCGGATTCGAACAGCCGACCTCTGATTAGGAGGCTGGCGTCCTAACCACTAGGCTATCACCGCTTCATGTAATATGTATACGTGGCACGATTTATATATAAAGATATTTTTCTTTCTTTTCCGTCAGTTTCCCTGCTGGTCGTCGAAAAAGAATAGTGACAGTGGCAGAGGTAAAATTTAGCCAAAATTGTGAACGGATATAACAGGTCAATATTGTATACCAAAGGGTACATGTCCTAAGGATTTTTTTTTCTTTATCAACTACTAGTTAAGCCTTGACGGCAATCACACCTGATGTTAAGTGATGATGCGGTCTAAGATGAAAGCGGGCTAACCCGTTAGGGGTATGGTAAACCCTAATTGGTTTCTACAGGACGTCGTGCCGGAACGCTAATTCGCTTGGCGACATCTTTGTCAGTACGGTGGTAACTAGCCACGGCCGAAGCCTCCCACCAGACCAGACTCAAACCGGGAATCCGACCCAGGACCTGCAACTTTATAATGCGACAGCGCGCGCTGCAGCGCGGAGGTCGTCGCGCTGCAGCACGGTTTTATAGGATACCTGAAGGTATGTTTGCGCCAACTGAGTCTCTCATATAAAAGCGAAAGGTCACTTACATACTTACATACGGATTAAACACGAGATCTCAGAAACTATTGTACGTATAAAGCTATAATTTAGCAAGTAGGTAGTTGATAGCTAAGAAAGGATATTTGGAAATTCCACCCCTACGGGGGTAAAATAGGGGTTTGAAGTTTGTATGAAAGTCCTATGTTTTTTAATTTAGAAATACGAAAATCGGCAATTTCACATTTGCCTGTAGCTTACTTTCTGAAGCAGGGCATTGGCCGCACGGGTAACCTCAATCTCAAGTAAAATCAGCAATTCTACGCAGACGAAGTCGCGGGCAACAGCTAGTATAATATATATCTATCCCATGGAATAGTCTTCATGACATGTCTTATTCCCGTTTTCTTTTCTGCTCCTTTACCGAACTTTGATAATTTAATGTGGAGGAAGTTTACTTGACAGGTTATATAACCGATGGTTTATATAAATGTGAAATTCAGTTGTGTATATACCGCGGAAACCAATATCCATATCATTTTATTTTACTTCATATTATTTTATTTTATTATATACACAACAAGTTAGCCTTTGACGGCTATCTCACCTGGTGGTAAGCGATGATGCTGTCTAGGAAGGTAGCGGGCTAACCTGTTAGGAGTACGATAAACCCACGCTCCTAATTGGTCTCTACGCGACATCGTGCTGGAACGCTAAATTGCTTAGCGACACGACTTTGTCGGTAGGGTGGTAACTAGCCACGGCCGAAGCCTCCCACTAGACCAGACTCGAGCCGGGAATCGAACCCAGGACCTCCAACTTTATAATGCGACTGCGCCACGAAGGTCGTCAATATACCCCGAATAAAAGTAGCCTCTGAGTCAATTCAGAGTTTAATCAATGGCTATATATTTAAACGAAATTAATTCGTTAGTTCTGACGTTAAAGAGTACCACACATACACACGTATTTTTTATTTATTTATTTATTTTATTTGCTAACAATTACAGTGATAAATAATTTTATGATCTCCCACTTTCCAAACTAATGTATACTGTATCTTGGAAAGTGGGAACTTCCATCCTTGATACAAACTTAGTTGCTAGAATGTGTTGTGTGTGTGCGTGCTAGTGTGTGTTTTATGTGTGTGTTTTTGTCTGCGTACGTGTGTTATTTCGTGAATATTGTGTTTTACATGTTTTATGTCTTTTTATATTATCTCTATCAGACGTATATTCTTCTTAATTTTTATTGACTAGCGCTTGGCTGCAATCACACCTGATGTTAAGTGATGATTATGAAGGTTTAAGATGGAGTGTGCTTGCCTATTAACTCTTGATTTGAAACTACATACTATATACCACATACATACATCTCTCTCTCTCCAGTAGTTCCTTCATTACTGAAGATCGTGGTCCTGGTGTCCTTACAACCTCGTGCGGATTAATTGCTTCCACCGGCTTCTATCAGAGGCTAGTCTTGTAATTGTGTTAAATTTGCACTTAGATTCCCTCAGCTGGTCTGCCCATCTGGTTGGTGAGCGGCCTCGCTATCTTACATACTTTCCCTTTATTCTATTAGTAAGCTATAATTAGCAGAAGTGATATTTACTGACTTGACAAAGAAATCTGTAGGGTTAAGAGTGTAATTTAAACTTAAGAATATTTTCGAATTGTCTCCTTGGTCTTTTGTATAATTTACATATTCGACTGCGTAACAGTAGATAATAATTTCGATACCATAGTCGCTCATTCAAGTCTGGAAATAGGACTTTAGAGGTTTACCTCCGTCTCTGCGGAACGGCTATAACAATTTTATATATCCAATAAAACGCATAAAATATAAGAATAATGATTTATTAAATTAATATAAATAGTTACAAAATATATTCATTTTTATTTACATTTATTTAACTTTTATTTATTAAATTTACATACCATAGACTCTTTAATAGTAAATACACTACAGATTTCAGGTAAAGCTTAAAGTTGCTGAAAAAATGTCCACGTAAAATTAGAATTCACTTACGAATCTATTATCGAGAGTTTGCAAATAAAAAATCTTTGCGATCATGCAACGTCTCAAAAAGCAATAAAATTACAGGAACATCTTATTTTAAGTACAAATATTATAAATTACATTAATTTGTTTTTCAAGCTGCAATTTCAGCTTGATTAGGTTTTGTCAAATTGGTGGATCTATTTTCGAGAAGTTGCTTTTGTATAAGGAGATAATCTCAAGCAAAGCAATTGCTTTTGTATACAGAGATAATCTCTGCAATCTGACTCTATTACTAATAAGCATTGTATAATGTCATACAATGATAGAAATAGCGCATTCTGTCATCGGTGATTGCTTGTAATTTTTTTTTTTTTTTGATTCATCACAAGTTAGCCCTTGACTGCATCTCACCTGATGGCAAGTGATGATGCAGTCTAAGATGGTAGCGGGCCAACCTGTTAGGGGTATGGCAAACTCATACTCCTAATTGGTTTCTACACGACATCGTGCCGGAACGCTAAATCGCTTGGCGACACGTCTTTGTCGATAGGGTGGTAACTAGCCACGGTCGAAGCCTCCCACCAGACCAGACTCGAGCCGGGAATCGAACCCAGGACCTCCAACTTTAAAATGCAACAGCGCACGCGCTGCGCCACGGAGGTCGTCAAATTACATTAAATAACTATTGACGATATAGCTTTAATTAGTATAGCATATTTTGTTGGCAAATAATTAAGCTTACGTGTCGTTTATCTGTATGTACTTCTGCATAGTATCACTGGGTGGCATCTTGCTACTATCTAATATTTAAAAGCTAAAAGTAAAATTGACGATAACCGCTACTGTTAGTGCGAGTATCGAAAGAGCTGACGTCACCGCCGAATCAGGTACATCAGGAGTAGTCGGCTCTTCCAGTGGGGGTGCAGTGACAGTAGTGGGATTGGTCACCGGCGGTTGCGTTGTAGTACTGGTGGTAATTACAACATTCTCGTTCTCGAAGTAGTCGTCAAGGTCGTCTTGGATTGTAGTATACCACTCGAGTCCTTGCCGAGTTGATTGTATACTCCTTGTTACATCGTTGAATACCTCGCTTCCTAGCTTGTCTTGGTTTTGTATCGCCCACGTTTGGAACTACAAGAAAGAAATACTATTTGAAGTCCAATTCAAGTAAAACAATGTGAATACTACAAAATCGATTGAAAACTTAGACACACGTTTTAAAACTCATTTCGGGTCAAAGGTAATATTTGGTTTTATTTTTTAATTTCCAATAGGTTGACATTTATCATAGGTCTTACAATGAATGACAGGTAAGTTAAGTACTCGTAAAATGAGAAAATGTTCTGATAGATAGCTGGTGCTACCACCCGGCACACCCGTTATCCTTACGTAACGTCTTAGGCAGACGTTCCCTTAGTTTCTTCGAGCCCTAGGGCTCGAAATTTTTTCTGCCAGAGCTTCTTTCCGAAGCTCGTTAAACAGCCCGGTTACGCTGTGGCAACCAATAAGGTTAGCACAGCTAATAGACAGTCCGAAAAATAAAAGCGTTAATATACCACGAGGTTCTAGTTTCAATCCCTAGATCGGGCTTATCTGTCCAGAAATTTGAAATACTAGCTAGGAAATTTGTAATGATAAGAACAAAAACCTTCTTATAATCTTAATTTAACGAGTCTACAACCATGTACCCACATTGAAGCACTCTACTCTCAGTATTTCACTCCGTATCCATCTTTTCAGAGAGGAGGAAGTGGGACGCGTTGCCGAGGCTGATCTTAATGATAACAATACAATTGACGCATACAACTTGACCACTTACCGTATCAATATCAGCAGTCGTACGCAATCTGGCAATAGTGTTTGTGAGGGCTGAAGTTTTGAGACTGAAAACAAATATAAAAATGTTTTATTGACGCAAAAGCGTTTCAGCTTGGTTGTTACCTAAATTCAGTTTAACCACTGAACAATAAAAAAGCTTGGGTGTGATTGCTCTATCTCCATAATTTATTATCAATTATGTGAGACGGTGATAACAATACAAAAGCCCCGGCTAAGGTTGTGGTGGGTTTCTTCTTAGACCTGGTTGTGACCTGACCTGGTGCGATTTGAACCCTCTCAGCTTTAGTTTTAAGTTGGCGAGTGTCGTTATTACCATCACTAATAGAAATAATGAAAAATGTGATATATATGAACGATTCATAGATGCCTGTAATAGGTTTATATGAATAAAGCTGTTTTTGATTTGATTTGAACCGATTTTAAATAATTTGACAATATAAGTAAACTAGCGAGGTACTTTACATCTAACTGTAAAAATGTCCCAGTGAGTATAAATTTCAACTTCCGAGGACATTTCAAACAGAAGAAACCACTCGGTTGTTCCGAAATAAAGGGTTGATCATGATGATGATGATTTGTTGTCTTTTTTTAATTGTTGCTATTATACCAATAGTTGTAGTTATTGTATGTACTCACACTTCTAGAACCTCGGCTACATTATTTTGTATAAATTGCAGTACTATTTTTGTGTTCTCTTCGTTGCCAGTCAAAGCGCTGTTGAAAGCCGAACTGTAGTCTTGAGGTCGGATTTCCGTGTTATTCTGAATGATGCTTGTAAGGAACCTGTTTAAATAAAAAGCTTATTTAATATGATAAATTAATTAAATATCATCAGCCTATTAGTATCACACAGTTTGGAATAGGGTCGTCGTTATATCTGTTTGAGCAAGTCCATTTCGTAACGAAAACAAAATCGATTATTTAGTGAACGTTTTTATAATAAAATAAAATAAAATATATGTTTATTTTTTTTTTCGGAATAATTAAACTTACAATTTCTGCTGTTGTTTTGTTTTTTGGGATTTTTTAAATTTTATATTTTAAAAACAACCCAAACAATGACAATGGTACAAACTCTTTGCGTTTAATAATAAACAGAGATAGCCTGCATTGACAGCCGAACTTAAAATTTTTGTTCCTATCAGAAACGTTTTTGAAGTATAAATATAATTACTTTGTTACACCTACTTAATTTCCTAACATCGAAACCGTTACCGCGAGATTTTTGAAACAAAACCAACGCGAATGGATTCGCAACTATCACCTACTTTGATATATACATAATATAAAACAGTTACAGAGAAAGGCGGGAGACTTCGTATATGGCGGGCGCGGTTTTTTCACGCTTTTCTTTAATTAATGTTTGTTGGTTAGTTTTAAAAAGGACTGGTGTTGGTTGTGTCGTGGACAGTTTTGGTGTTGTTTGTGTAGTGACTAGTTCTCTGAATGGTTAACAGGTATTAATTTGGAAAAGGTTTGAGGGAGCCGCGTCCGTAGAGTGCGAAGTTTCTCGCCATTTCTCCCTAACTTCTACATTGCTATAAACTTGACATTGGCTAATCTATGTAAAGCCATAAAACAAGATAAAAAACAGTTACATATTCAGCGATGCGGCATCTTTGGTGCATCCGATGTTTTGGAGGATCAGAATCTTCTCAGTATAGACGTTGTGGTTGAGGTAGCGGTTCCACAGGTAGTTAAAATCGTCTTGGTTTCCTTCGCGGAGACCATTGCAGTACACCCAGTGACGGTTATTTACTGTGACACTGAAATAAAAAAAAAAAAAACAATTATTTTGCTCCATGCCTATTTTTCTTGCTCCTTTTCGACTATGATTTGTATTTGCCTATGGCCGCTAGATGGTTTTTTTATTCACCACAAGTCAGCCCTTGATGACTATCACACCTGGTGGTAAGTGATGATACAGTCTAGAATGGTAGCGGGCTAACCTGTTAGGGGTATGGTAAATCCATATTCCTAATTGGTTTCTACACAATATCGTGCCGGAACGCTAAATCGCTTAGCGACACGTCTTTGACGGTAGGGTGGTAACTAGCCACGGCCGAAGCCTCCCACCAGACCAGACTCGAGCCGAAAATCGAACCTAGGACCTCCAACTCTTAAAATGCAACAGCGCACGCGCTGCGCCACGAAGGTCGTCAATATCAAATGTTTAGTTGGACGTTTAATATTTGATCATTATCAATTCATTACAAACTTACGGACGGATCGGATCTCTTCTCTTATATTATAGAGAACTTTCAGGCATTCAGGTATGCTTACTACAGTTAAACGCACATAACTTTACTCTCATCGTCCGACCCCCCCCCGTTATCCCAAACGTCACCTAAGCCGAGGTTCGGCCTCACAGGAGGCGCCCTTAGGCAGACGTTCCCTTAGTTTCTTCAACCCTAGGGCTCAAAATTTCTTCTGGCAGAGCTTCTTTCCGAAGATCGCCGAACAGCCCGGTTACGCTGGTCTACCAATAGAGTTAGAACAGCTAATAGTCAGTCCGAAAAAAAAAACATAACTTTAAAAGGGTGCGTGCTCAGGATTGACCTTGGTCGCCTGTAATGGAAGGCCGAACTTGCCCTTGGCGTATACTTACGGCGCAGAATTGGCAACGAGAGCGCGGAACTGTGTCACCGCAGACTGGCGACAAGCTGCTACATTGAGTCTGCACATCACTGGAGCCAGCTGGTACCTCAGGTATGCCCTCATGAAGCTTTCTCCCGCTATAGGGCTATACGTTAATTCTGCCATTACTTTTGATGCCCAATCTACCATCAGTTTCTGCAAATTAGTTAAATACTTAAATAGATATTCTTGTTATGTAGTAGTGCGTAGGGAACATTCGTAATATGGCTCATATAAAATTCTCAAAATCAGATTTAAATTTTTTTTTTTACTATTCTTATTATGCCCATGAAGTTCTGCTTAGTGCTAATTACTCACTATGGTCTTGGGCACAAGTTTATATTCAGAATATGATATCAAAAAAATTAAAATACTTATGGACCTCTCTAGTGCCAGTAAGGTTTTCCATGAAAAATGCATTACCTGGCTATGGGACCCCCTTCAGTTTGAAGCAATAAGCTACCAGATAAAATAGTTTGTTTTATGCATTTAGTAATTTATGGCCCCGTTTTAAGATTTTCCCAGCTGTTTCTGAATAGCTCTATCGTAATTAATCGTTACCTATTTCATCTAACTAGTGCTTTTTTGGTAGGTAGGTAGGTAGGTAAATTTTTACCTCTAATTGAGCCCGGTATGCGGTGCCAACGAGCCTGTTCTGGAGCCAGTTGAATCCGGTGACGGCAGCCACCCACGGGGTGTAAGCAGTCTCTTCTTTAAGGAACGAGAGAATATTGAAGGCTCGGTTGTAAGGCATGAGACCAGCGCGAGCAAATTGGAAAACATCGTTTACAATCTGTAAACAAAATTACCTCCTTGTGTATTAATATTTAATTTAGTTTAATAAATTAAGCTTTAAATGATAAAAGATTTTTATTAGGAACAAAATAATACAGGAAGCTTGAACACATGAAAACGATGATCCTGCCGAAGTATAAACTATGTTGCAGTAATCAACGCCCTCCAAGAGATAAGTCATGGAGGTCGTAACTGGATTTAATAACCAAATATTATTGAACCAATGTTCTGTGAGACCATTACAGTATACTAGTAGACTAGAGTGTTACGGACTAAGCCGAACGGGGGCGGGGGCGTGTCTTCGTCAGTAATGTGGGTAGTTTCGTGCAAAGAGACCAGATACTCTTGGTAGAATAGAATTACAATTATAAGTATCGTAATTTATAACTATACGCTGCACCATATACGACTATGCACTACCGCGTCTCGACCACCGATCAATGCTGTGAATGCAAAGCGCCGTCCCGCGCCGATGCTTCTTTAAGAACTTGCACACCCCACTTAGTGTTGCATAAAGAGAGGGGCGATCCCACTCTCTTGTTTGTCGTACATGATTCCAAAACGCTACTCCCTGATTGCCGTCATATATAATCGCCAACATCTAACCTGAGCTCTGTTATATTCATGAATAACTGTTCTGTTTGGTCCACGTAGGGCAATAACTATCAGGTCCCAGGTGTAGTCATCGTAGTTGACGCGGTAGAACCCTGGAAAGACACAAACGCGATAAATATCATCATCATGATCAACCCATTGCCGACTCTCTACAGAGCACGGGTCTCCTCTCAATATGAGAAGGGTTTGGCCATAGTCCACCACGCTGGCCATGTGCGGATTGGCAGACTTCACACGCCTTTGAGAACATTACGGAGAACTCTCAGGCGTGCAGGTTTCCTCACGATGTTTTCCTTCACCGTTGAAGCAAGTGATGTTTTAATTTTTTTTTTTAAACGCACATAACTCCGAAAAGTTAGTGGTGCGTGCCCGGATTCGAACCGCCGACCTCTGATTAGGAGGTTGACGCCCTAACCACTAGGCTATCACAGCTTCAAAATATCATTATTAAGTTTTTTTTATATACTACAAGTTAGCCCTTGACGACTATCTTACGTGGTGGTAAATGATGTCTAGGATGGTAGCGGGTTAACCTATTAGGAGTATGATAAACCCACTCTCCTAAAAGGTTTCTATGTGACATTGTGCCGGAACGCTAAATCGCTTGGCGACACGTATTTGTCGGTAGGGTGGAAACTAACCACGGCGTAAGCCTCCCACCAGACCAGACTCGAGCCGGGAATCGAACCCTGGAACTCCAACTTTATAATGCGACAGCGCACGCATTGCGTCACGGAGGTCGTTTAAATTATAAAAAAATGTTTTTTTTAAATCAAATATTATACCTGATTGTTGCTTGTTGAAGATAACCCATTGGTCGCCAACAGATCCTCGATTGATAGCAGTTAGGGTGTTGCTAAGGATATGCGATGGTTTGAGGTTTGTAAAGTCAGGGTTCGAAGCAGTTGCAAAGGTTATCGGCACGATATACCTTAAATTGTTCGTAGCATAGCCAGTGTTGATACTAAAGCGACGCTGAAAACAAAATTATAGATTAATTTTATATTTTTTGGAACGAAGTTCCTTATCGCGCGTTGTGAAAGAGGGCTAGACGGAAAAAATTCTTACGAAAAGTTGTCACGACACTTTTTGTTTGGCGTCGCATGTTTCTCTGTCTGTCTCTCTCTTATAGAAAGTTCCGGATATTGCTGATGGAGTTAGGTAAGTAGAGATTATATACAGATAATAATAAATGCTTTTGTATTTTTAGCAAGTACGCACTATAACCTCTCTTTATTATTGTGCTAACCAAGTCATACGCATTATAATCTCCACATTTTGTGTGTTTAGCAAGTGTACGCGTCATAATTTTAATAAATTCAAAAACAAATCATAATTTAATATTACAATATCAGTTTATATAACATTATATTTGTTAATAATAAAAAAAATATTATTATAACATAAATAAAATAAAATTTTATTACAATTCCTTCACTAATTAATCGAAAGGAACTTCGTTCCATCCGGGTGTCCCTTGACACCTCTCAAGTTTTTTTTTACAATAAATTTTATCTATCTAGTTACAAAACTATATGCAGAATTAATTATTGATCAAATAATTTGTCACACATTAAAGCAAAAAATAATAAAAGTGTTTTTGTACAAAAAGTAAGTCTTTCTACTAATATAAATAAACCCATATAAAATACCAAAATACTAAACTTATAATATTTAGAATAAACTTGTTAGAGAGCAGATCTGATAAGAAATCGGATGCATAACTCTTATGTAGGTAGTATGTATTTAGTATAGTGTATTTAGTATTATGATTTGTAAGTTCATTTTAACGGAATAGAGAGAAAAATTGTATTCATTAGGCACCTGAGTTACAAACATTTGTCCCGTTCGGTGGTTGACTTCAACGAACAAAATTGGATGCCCATTTTGCTCAGTCCAACTTCTATAATAATCTATAACCGAGAAATCTTCATATTGGGAAATTGCACCAGCTGCCACGGCCGCATTTTGAAGTGCTCGGAAAAGGTGAATAGGCTCCGCAGTCTGGAAGCGCCTAAAAAAAGAATTTGAAGAATTATTCAATAACATTAAAAGAACAACCCAAACAGGATTCAAATTGTGTTAACCATCAACGGTGTTATAGGTATTGAGAAGAACGAGAGTAGTATGCCTCGTCTTAGTTACCAAAGTCCATCAAATCTCATAATGTCCTATGAACGAAGTCGCCTAAACTGTAGCACATAATTAAGCTGATGATAATTTATTTATTTATTTCACATGATACACCAATCGATACACTGTATAAGCATTAAAAATATTACGATATAACGTTTGTCTAAGCCGAGTACAGTTATCATTACAGGTATATGCAGCATTACAGTTTCTCGGGTTGAAATTTGCATTACAGTTATTAGTTAATGTTAAACAATATAAAAAAAAAACTATGAAATTAATTAATTATGAAATATACAGACTTAAAATAAATACTAGGATTATAATGAGAACTATACATGTAGATATTTGTTTTTCTTAAAACTAGTTAGGGTGTCGTGAAAGATATCGATGTCATGATTCGTCAAGTTATTTTATACACTAATTATTCTATTAATTGGGGAAAATTTTCCTAAGTTGCTTTTGGAAAATTTAGGAACAAATATTTTTTGGTTGGGGTGTCTAGGAATACGACGGGGGACGTTGATGCTTATCTGTTGTAGCAGGTCGGTGGAATCCATAAAATTACGAACAATTTTATATAAAGTTATGAGATCAGTCACTTGTCTTCGTTTTTCGAGGGAATGTATAATGATAAAGCAGAAAAAAGCAAACAATTTTTAAAATCATTACCTCTCGCTTAAATAATTTCGGAGTCCAGCTTCATGGATCTCAGTACCGAGAAGATGTTCAGTCATCCTTATGACCGCAGCGCCTTTGTTATAGGATATGGTTGAGAACATGCTGCGTACTGACTCAGCGCTGCCAACTGCATTCGTCAGAGCATGGGCGCTTTCTGATGAGTCGAACAACAGGGCTGTATGAACTTGCTCGTTAATGAAGCGAATAGCTAAACCCATTTCTTCTTCTACCTGAAATTAGATACACAGAAATGAAAAAGTTAGTTTTTTTTATGACTTTTATCTCGCAGCAAAGGATGTTTATGTATATACGTGTACCTAATTAAAGATAGACATAAAAGATTTTTATTAGAAACAATGTTACAAGAAGGTATTAAAAAGCTAGCAAATGACATATGCTGCATGACAGAGACCTTATTAATTGAATAAACTATTGGAGTTGGCAGTTTATTCAAGACTGGGAGATGAAATAAAAAGTAATGATGAATTTAATGAAATAGCTGAAACAAAAGAGGACAAGAACAATGTGTTGCAAGGTAACAATATTAATACCATAACAAATAAAATTGTCTGCCATTAAAATAGCTCATCGATCTTTATTGATGTGATACTTCAAGGACTTCTGATTTTTATGGGCTGTTTTCAAAATAAATGTATTTTGAGTTATTGTCTGCGCACACCTCATACCTCGGTAAAACCTACCTACCTCGTGAAGCTTTGTCATAGTAATTACTTATGCTATACTTCCTACGAAGTTTATTTATTTATTTCCTCTTAATTCTAGCTTTACAGGATGATAAGCCTAATTTGCTAGAAAAGCCTAATATTAAAGTATATATATATATATAAAAGTTGCCCAAATTTATTTTATCCCAGTAACATATAATCCGTTATGCCAGTCTTGTGAGTTCACTCAGATTGCAACTAAATAGGTCCAGCCTCTCTGCGACTCTGGATTTATTGTTGCTCTGTGTGTGACCATTATTGTTAAAGCTTTCATCCCCCTCTCCCGTTGAGGAGTGGGATATTCATAGGCATAGATGGTGAAAATAATCTGCGCACATACCTTGTGAGTGAGGAAGTATTGATAGTATCTGGCGAAGCCCTCATTCAACCATAGGTTGTCCCAGAAGTCACAGGTGACAAGGTTGCCAAACCACATGTGAGCAATTTCATGAGATAAAATGTAAGCTATGACCTGTTTACTATAGTCGTTGGACTCCGCTGAATCGTACATGATGTATGCTTCTCTGTAGTGAAAATAAAATGTTTTATATTAGACATTAGTTTTTTTGTGGCAAATTGTATGAAGTAAAGGTATATCTTACCCTTAATTTTATAAAACCTCCCACGATACTTATACGTCCCACCACAAATATTGTTTTTCTTGTTCTTTGTTCATTGAATTATGAAAATTGCGCCAAATACTTCATACGGTAAAAAGTTCCCATAGTTAAGTATAAACTAAATAAAATAACTTATTCGCATGAATTCCAGAACTTTCTACCAATTTTAATTATCAAACAACAGTATAAATATATATTGTTTATATTTTATAATTAACAGAATATTCGACACCAAAAGTTATAGAATATCAGAATAAGCTTTTCTGTAAATCTATCATTATTTTTCACTGCTGTTGGATTTCTACAGTTATATAACGAAGAATAAAAATATTTTAAGGTATATCTGGCAAACCAGTTTATAACATATTGAAACATACCTGTAAGTTATTAATCCCCAATTTTCCATTGCACCAGCAGAAAAGTCAGGTATAGCAGCGTGAGTCATCTTTATAAGATTAGGGTGCATATCGAAGTAGTTTATAGCGGTATGTACATTCATTGCTTCTGTGAGCTTTCTTCCAGTGTCTAAAGCATATTTCCCCAAGTTATTTTCTTGGGTAACATTCAGTGCGCCTGGTCTTGCGATAACCTCATAATAATTATTACTATTAATGAGTTTGTCTGTCAGAGATTCATATTCTGCTACAATAAGTGCTAGAAGGTATGTAGACATCGTCGGCGTAGTTGCGTATACGTCATCCACATAGTTCCTAAAGCAACAAAACATATTTTACATTGTATCATCTTATCAAATCAAGGAAAAAATTTAGTGTAGTTTAGTAGTTTTGGATTTAGTGGAGGATACAATTATTTTTTTCATTACTGTAAGGTATTAATGGTGATGATTTCATCTGTTATTGTATAACTTTAGCTGGATTCCAATTTCCACCGTGCCCTGATCTAAGAGAAGCTCAGTCGAGGATTATTATGATCACTAACTCACAGGTGCACTTGCGTATTAAAGATACATTTATCATTGATTACATACGTTAACTTTTATAAGCACTTTGTTTTTTTTTTTCTTAAACTAGTTCTTTTAAATCGATCTGCCAGGTGGCATTAAGTATTGATATACAATACCTTCAGAAGAATAACTAATTACTAAAAATTATATCAATATCTTTAATAATATTATAAATGCGAAATTGCATCTGTTTATTTGTTGACAAGACTTGGCACAAGGATAGGATCTTGGAGACGGACTAAAGATACTTTTTATTCCAGAAAAGAACCCAGGGCTATATTGAAAAAAAATTCACCTTAAAACTAGCTTAGTAGCAAAACCAATTTATTTATTACTGCTACTTAGCAACATAAAAGTTTATACAAATACCGAGAGTACTTACGGAATGACGTTCCTGGTGTCAATAATAGTGGTGCAGAACCAGCTCTTGTGTGTTGATGGCCTCCGGATAACCACGTTGAATTCGGCCTTGAAACTAGGTTCATCGTAACAGGGGAATGCGAAACGAGCAGCGGTTGCTTGGAACTGAGTAGAAGCAATCCATCTAAAAATCAAAGTAATACTTGAGAAACAGACGAGAGCCAATTATTGATTTGTGGGTCGTTTAATTATCTTCGTGTAATTTCTGCTACATTCAGTTAAGTAAGATTATGGACGTAAGTAATGGATTAATTGTGCTTTTTTAAAAATATTAAAAATAATTTACAGCAGACGACTGCTTGTTTTCGGAGTTATGTGCGTTTTTAAACAATTAAAAAATCACTTGTTTCAACGGTGAAGGTAAACATCGTGAGGAAACCTGCACGCCTGAGAGTTCTCCATAATATGCTCAATGCTCAATGCATGCGTGTGAAGTCTGCCAATCCGCACATGGCCAGCGTGGTGGACTATGGCCAAACCCTTCTCATATTGAGAGGAGACCCGTGCTCTGTAGTGAGCCGGTAAAGGGTTGATCATGATGATGACTGCTTGTCAGAAATACGATAGCTCTCTAACCACCTTACTAGTGGATGGATGGATGGATGTGGTAGATGGAACCAACGATGAAACTATAACAGAATATACGATAGCTCTCTAACCACCTTTCTAGTGGATGGATGGATGGATGTGGTAGATGGAACCAACGATGAAACAATAACAGAATATACGATAGCTCTCTAACCACCTTACTAGTGGATGGATGGATGGATGTGGTAGATGGAACCAACGATGAAACAATAACAGAATATACGATAGCTCTCTAACTACCTTTCTAGTGGATGGATGCATGGATGTGGTAGATCTAACCAACGATGAAACAATAACAGAATATACGATAGCTCTCTAACCACCTTACTAGTGGGTGGATGGATGGATGTGGTAGATGGAACCAACGATGAAACAAACACACACCAGTACAAAGGGTTTATAATACGTGGCGGCAGGTGAACGTACTGTGTTGTTGTTTTGATCCATCCGTCTGGCTATCCGATTGAAAAGAAATTAGGTGACCGAAAAAACTCACTGATATCTGGAAAAACTCACTCCGATTTTTAACTGGCGAAAAAATCTTACCTTAAGTTTTCATCAGGATTGTTTTTGAACCAGCTTTTGTAAATACCGTACATGTCATCTCGAAGGTTGCTGTTGAAAGCAATTTTTAACGTATACTCTACAGGCATTGCATTATTGTACTGTAAAACTGCACCGTTAGCCAGAGTTATCCTCAAAAAGTGCAGCTCAGGTTCCAGTTTATATGTAAGTGGAATATCAGTATTACCAAGCTCCAAAACCACATCACCAATTGCCATGTCGTGAGCATGAATGACGATTTCATTCACATTGGCCTGAGTTGCTTCTAGTTGAATGGAAACAGTTCCGGAAAATGTTAGTTGAGTGGTATCGACAGTCCAAAGAACATTGTAGGTTTTGGGACGAGTGGTAGTTGGTAAACGGTATTTTTGTATATCGTCAGTTGATAGTTCGGTAAAGGCATCGATGTTCTCGAAGATTTGCCCTTCAAGCTTCTCATCTAAGAAGATCGTGTTCCTTGTTACTGGAGGGTTTGGCAGACCTTGAGCGTAGAGACAAGCCAAGGACAGGATAAGTAGTGTGAGCGTCGCCATCTGCAAAAACAAATATTCGATAGAAGGGGGCGCTACACTGTGCAAGGTCAAGATGATATGATATATTATGATAATGATATAAGAAGCTGTGATAGTCTAGTGGTTAGGACGTCAGCCTCCTATTCAGAGGTTGGGGGTTCGACCCCGGACACGGACCTCTAACTTTTCGTAGTTAAGTGAGTTTTTAAGCAATTAAAAAATCACTTGCTTTGTGAAGGAAAACATCGTGTGGGAACCTGCACACCTGATAGTTCTCCATAATGTTCTCAAAGGCGTGTGAAGTCTGTCAATCCGCATGGCCAGCGTGGTGGACTATGGCCAAACCCTTCTCATGTTGAGAGGAGACCCGTGCTCTGTAGTGAGCCGGCAATTATTATGATGATGATGATGATGCCGCAATTAAAGTATTAAAATCAATGACAGCAAATTACGTTAAATATTTAATCATTTATTAGTTCTTCGGTACTCATCAAAATGTAAGCAACGAACTCAAGAATTTTTATGTTTATTCAGATGTAGGTTTTAAAGGTAAAAGGACCCTGTCGCTGCGTTGCTAACATAGTTATGGCATTTATTAACGTTATCAATAATAACAGAATCAAACTCCAATGGATTTCAATGGTATTGAAAATATTATTAATATTTTGTAAAATAATATCTAAAGAGCGCGAGCACCTATAAGGTTTCCATACAAAGCATACGAAGCCTAGCAGCTGAAATAATGCAATACTGATGTCTAACGGTTGGTCAAATTAAAAAATAAAAACAATTGATTTAATAATAACGGTAAAGCTTTTATTGAGGCAAATTAAGCCCGAAATAAATCTTTTAGTATACATAAACAAAAAGAACGTATAACTATATTTTTACACACAAAAATTTACATATGACATACAATTAACTGAAATAGATAAATAAAAACTTGAGAGGTGTCAAGGGACACCCGGATGGAACGAAGTTCCTTTCGATTAATTAGTGAAGGAATTGTAATAAAATTTTATTTTATTTAAGTTATAATAATATTTTTTTTTATTATTAACAAATATAATGTTATATAAACTTAATCAGTAGGCTCAATTTCGTACTCCATCAGCAATATCCGGAACTTGTGCAGAAACACTATCAGGATTCATTATTATAATTATTTTTTATTGTTTATTATTTACAAAAAACCTGTATACACTCAACAAAAATAATCATCGCGACACCACACTGTTCAATGCGAAATAGAAATGAAAATATCTGGCTTGCTTTCTATAAGAGAGAGAGAGACAGACAGGGAAACATGCGATGCCGCACAGCTTACAATAACAAAAAGTGTCGAGACAACTTTTCGTAAGAATTTTTTCCGTCTTTCACAACGCGCGATAGGGAACTTCGTTCCAAAAAAACTAATTCCAGACGCAACAGGTTGCGGGTACATTTTATTGTCTGTTGCTGTCCCGGTTAGCAGACAGCCAATATTCAAAATTTTACTGAGCATTCCCTTATAGGTGACCTTGACTAGTCTTCGTTGACTATTCTACTATCAGAACTTTGGAGCCTCTTCCAAAAAGATGGTATACGAGAGAAAAGGTTAACAATAAAAAAGTTATATCATAAAATCATCTTTGTTATTAAAATTATCAACTTCAAATCGTGTCACCTGTTTACCAGCGCAGCTAAATGCACCGCTGACTTCTTAAACATTTTATTGGCCAGGCTAATAAAAGCAGATTGCGAAACTGGTTTTCAAATTTAAACACGTACTTAAAATTCCCATGATTATACCGAGGCATGCTTAATTAAAGTGATAGGTTCATCGCATAATTATTTTTTTGTTAGATAATCCCAGTTTATTGGACTTTACTTTAAGGAGAGTTTCCTATGTTTTTATATAAATGAAGTTTAAGGGGCTAAGAATGTTGCCCACATTTTCTCATTGAAGGCTGGTTATTTAATATTATTCCTTTGATCAGATGAGAGATGACCGCCTTTGCGCAGCGCGTCCGTTGTCGCATTGTTAAAGTAAGCAGTCCTGGATTTGATTCCAGGTTCAATTCTGGTCTGGTGGAAATTTTCGCCGTGGCTAGTTACCTCCCTACCGACAGAGACCTATCTTCAGGTTATTTAGCGATCCGGCACGAGAACATTCGGTTTTTTTTGTATAATTTTTCCTTCATTCTTTCTATTGGCGCAGTGTTGAGTGAGATGTCCCGGGTTCGATCTCCAGCAAACACTATTTGGAAATTTATCTTTTTAAATTTTTTGCTTCTTGGGCTAGAGTAGGCTACCACCCTAACGCGTAGAACCCGGAAATAATCGAAAGTATAGCTTCAACCTGCTACCATTTTAAACTGCATTATGACCTACCACGATGTGCGATGGCAGCCAATAGCTTACTTACAGTAGAGCAAAAAAAAATATGGAAGGCCAAGAGTGTGATATTAATTGGGCAGAAGACGATTTAGTACATCTCCGAATACTAAAACTGACAATATCTTTATTAAAAATTATAAAAGTTTAGGAAAGGTCAATACCAAATTTAGCTCGGTAAACTAACACGTCGACCAGTCGACAAACAGGTTGAGAAAAAGATCGCGCTCAAATATTGTTCATATTGACAATATTATATCGTAGTCAGTAGGCACATGTCGCATAGCAAAATAATAGATGTTCATTATTAAATAATTAAAATTTCCGTTCGATATTAACCTTGCCAAGATGGACTTGGCAATCTTAGATTCCGAAGTGGCTAACGACAAAGGAAACAATAAATGGACCTTTATCTTAAGACAGGTAAACTTTTGAATGTTAATATAATATTTTTTATTTTATAACTATATATTATATAACTATTGAATCCACTCAACTTAGATATTTATTTTATATTAAGCGTAAAGGTACAGCAAAAAGCAATCTTTTAAAGCACTAGTGGACAGATAATAAACCAAAAACCACTTTGAAGTAAATTTGATAAAGTACTACAAAGTAATATTGTTTTCATAATTATGTAGTTGCATGTACATTCATCGATCTTAAAGTCATTCTGTCCACTATGTTTTTCGTAGAAAAGGATATGAGTATTTTCTACCTGCCAATTATGCCAATTCTTCTGCACAAATCCTAAAACTAAATTGACGAGTCCTAAATTATAATTATATCGTATAGTCGTCCCTTTCGTTGTATTCGTTGTGGAAAAGGACAGCAGTATTATCAGACTGCAAATAAAAATCTAAATCTAAATAAATTGCCTAGTCTAAAATTATAAGTATACTGGTGTCCCTTTATGTTCTTTGTGGGAAAGGTCAACAGTTTTTCAGCCTTCAATTCTGGCGGTTACAATTTTTTTAACTAAACTGGCAAGTCTACAAGTATATTTATAATGTCGTCCCTTTCGTTATGTTTCCTGTGGAAGAAGACAACAGTATTTTCAGCTTAGTGTCAATTCTGCTGATCATAAATCTCTAAACTAAACTGACAACTACTGAAACTAAAAGTATAAGTCAATAAACTAAAATTTTAATTAACTAGTCTAAAAGTACTACCATTTTTCAAAGCGTACACTTTTTTGCCGACTTATCAATTTAGTTAAAAATATTTGTACAACAGAATTGACAGCTTATTTCACAAAATATCCGTATGAAGGATGTATATCTGTATGAATGGTGGCTATCGGTTAAGCCGGCTAAGTTTGTTGTGGGCTTCTTCTTAGACCGGGGCGCGTTTGAAACCCTCATAGCTTTAGTTTTAAGTTTACGAATATAGTTATCACCATGAAATAACTACTGTGTAAATTATTGACGCGTCAAAAGTGCCTTTTTAAGGACTATTTGAATAAAGATTATTTTGAATTTGAATTTGAATATCTGTAAGATATCTATAAGATTGAATTTAAATATCTCTTTTATAAACTAAGGTTCTCTAGGATACTAGATGCATTCTGGAGCATTTTTGTTTTTTGTTTATTTGATGGGCCCGTATCATTGTATTATGTATGTATGTTATGTAAATTCTTAGTTAATATTCTATGCTTGAAATCGGCCATGGTATTGCTATCAAAACAGCTGGCGAATATAACTTAAGTCATATTTCATACAGTCATTGCCTGACAAAACTAGTCCATCAACCTATATTCTATCTATATATCGTATTGTATAATACTTGTTAATTTTTGTATAAATATTAATATATGTAAAATTTTTTGATTAGAGGAAGCTATTTTATTGATAAAGAACTATAAACAGATTTTTGTTTAATTTTAGTCAGTCGGATTTGAACGGAACGGTTTTAAATGCAATTTAGTACATTTATAGCAATCTCTTAGAAAAAAGGTAGTTATAGTGAAACAACGGACGGATAGACAGAGAATGAATCCTAGTAGTAAAATGTTTTTTATGGTGCCTAAATAATGCTTATCATAGAAGTACAATTATTTATAGGCGAATTCCAAGTTTGGCCTTTTAATATCCTACAAATCTTTAATCTTAATAGATTAGAGATTATTATTAATAGATTAAAAATATAATATAATTATTATATTTTTGTTAATAAATACATAACTATTCTATGTTAAGTTATAAAATAAACAAAGTTAATCTGTTACATTATTTTTTTGAAGCCAATCACGGCCGCTTCGTTCACTTTTACAAAACAAAGCAATTTGCAATTTTGTAACCTGCTATTACATTACTAACGAACCATTTAATTCCAGCTCTTCTCATCAAGTTCAGTGGTGTTGCATTTATTTATATTTGGAATGTACATGGGTGCACCCACAGTGATAATACCTCAAATAAGAAAAGAAGGCAATTCCACTGAGATTGTAACGACAGAAATGGCGTCATGGTTATGTAAGTTTTAAGTGCGTTATTTTTTTTTATTGGTCCTTTTGGTGAAGTTAGCAACTCCACAGACTGCTGAAAAAGCTGTTTCAGATCCATAAGTGATGGTACATTTGAACGTATCAGTATTATAATGCGAATTACTTAAACAGTCAACCGCATTGAGCACGTGAATCCATCCAAAATTTAGCACAATCTGCATAACAATTCATACGAAAAGAATTAATACTAAAAATGGGTCGCGCAAGAGCTGCAGGTCTCACATCTATTGTGATTTGTGTTATATCAATCAATCATAAATTTAATTCAAATAATAATGCGTCAATAGTAGTGAGTTGGTGGTAGTAAATATATTCGTAAATTTAACACTAAAGCTATGAGGGTTCCAAACGCGCCCTTTTCTAAGAAGAAGCCCACAACAAACTTAGCCGGGTAATTTTCTTTTTTATTTTACCACCAAATGTATGAGCACTTAAAATTATGTAAGAGCTTTATCTTATTAGAACAATATTTCGTAACCTAGTCACGATTATTACCAGTAACTTTATGTTAATCATCTTAAAGTATTTTTTTTTCAAGTTTTTCATTAGCCTTCTTTGTCCCCAAATTTGTATCTATATCTAGAGTTGAAAAGCAGATTTACTGAGGATGATAATGACAATAGTTATCGTTACTTTTAACTTTCAATGTCAAATAATATTTATTTTCAGCTTCCGTCGTCGCTTACAGTGCGATTCCTTGGGCATTTATTATACCACTACTAGCGTTTCACTTTGGAAGAAAATGTATATTAGTTTTCATCAGTTTTACAGCATTGGTGGGCAACATACTCTTCTATTGTAGCACAAGTGTTGTGGAACTTATCATCAGTCAAGTCGTGCAAGGGCCCCTCGCTGCCTCAGTCACCACTATCACTATAATGGTCATGTCTGAATACACGTCACCTAAATATAGAGGAGTTTTATTGGCTGTCAAATCCGCTACATTTTACTGGGGTGTTTGGATGTCTAATGTTATTGGGACGTTTTACCACTGGAGAAACATCGGCATCGTTGTTTTTGTATGCGGTATTTGCAATTTATCGTCCATTTATTGCAAAGAATCCCCGTATTGGTTGGCGACAAAAGGACGTTTCGACGAATGTGCTAAGATTCACCGATGGCTCAAGGGCACAGATAAAAACTCAGAAGAAGAACTCAAGAAACTCATTGTATCTCAACAACAGCACTTGGACAACAAAGCGAAACTAAAAAAGCAAACAAAACACAGAAAATATTTTCAAATATTCAATATAATACAATATAAAAGTTTTTATATGCCTTTGGTGTATTCAACAATGCCATTGTGTCTCTTACACTTCTCAGGCAAGATAACATACACTGTGTATGCTATAGACATCATTAAGAAGATAACTTCTAGCGAAGATGCAGCTTATCAAGGCATGCTTATTATGGATGCAGTTACTGTGGTGGGCATGTATCTAGGCTGTGGTTTAGCAAAATTTACGACACGACGGACACAATTGCTTGTCTTCTCGTACATAGGAGTAGGTTTCCTGTATATTCTCTCTGGTTATTTGTATTTGATAAAATTGAATGTCTTATCAGAGAACAAGTACGTCTCTTTGTTTTTGTTAATGGCATTTTCATTGAGCATAAGCGGTGGACCGATAATCCTTTCATCGTGCTGTGTGGCCGAATTGTCACCGTTGAGATTCAGGAGTTACTTTTTGTGCTGTGTCTCATCATTAAACAGCACGTTATTAGCGAGCAGTGTTAAATGCGCACCGTTTATTTTTAAAAATTTTGGTACCCATGGCGCATTTCTGTTTTACGCGGTGACAGCGACCGTTTTCGTTGTTCTCGTTTACAAATATATGCCGGAAACAAGAGATCAGAGTATCCAGGAAATACAGGAGCGCATAACGCAAGGCGATTCCCGAAATGGGCGTACAATCCAAACTGAAACCGTTCCACTGAAGGAATAGTGATCGATATTAAAGAGACTATCGAAAGATAGATAAAGGTTTTAGTTCTTTTTTTTCTTTTTTTTTCACGCTGGGAAATGCTTTTACGCATCCCCTCCGGAGGCGACGGAGGTAAGGTTTTAGTTCACCAGGGGTGCGCCTACCCTTGCTAAGTCTGAATATATACAGTCGCGAATAGTCGCGTTGAATAATTATATACTAGACATACAAAACCATACAAAATCGAGCAGAGAAAGTGTCAGATTGATTTTTGTTAATATCTTATATGTATTTCTTCAACTTGTTATGTCAGGGCTGAATAAACAACTAAACTAACTTAAATATATATACTTGTGAAACTAGATCTAAGTAATTAGGTTATATTAGGTCTGATCTGAAACCTACGTCAAAATATCGCCTCAAACATGTTGCATAGGTGATTTGCATAAAAACTGCAATAAAATCAGTATTATAAGCAATTATTAATATCGTTTTCCTTAACCTTCCTAAAATACTATTTAAAAAATTAACCTTCCTAGAATACTACAACATGTTACTGCATTATTCCAATGTTTACACCTTTTAAACAAAAGCCATACTCAGGATAGACATAGTTAGTCTTATTTATATCTTATATTCTATTATCTATTTTATAACTGTAACTGGATAATTATAATCGAAAGAAGTGAAAACAACGATCAATATAAAACCCAAAATAGATTTTTGTTTAATTTCTGTCTGTTGGTATACTTCTTTTTATACATTACAAGTAAACAGCTACCTCATCTGGAGGTAAGTGATGATGCAGTCTAAGATGGTTGGGCTAACCTGTTAGGGGTATGGTAAACCCACACTCCTAATTGGTTTCTACGCGACATCGTGCCGGAACGCTAAATCGCTTGGCGACACGTCTTTGTCGGTAGGGTGGTAACTAGCCACGGGCTAAGCCTCCCACCAGACAACTATATTGCTGATACTCTTGACATAAGGAATAAACTTAGTAGTAGTAGTAGGATTTCTTTGGGATAGTCGTTTTTTTTTCCGCTGGGAAATGCGTTTAAGCATCCCCTCCGGAAGCGATGCAGGCAAGACTGCGCCGCTTCCGACGGGGTATGTGGGACTCCCCGGCGGCCAGGCTGGCGACCAGAATACCTAATAAAACCCAGCGATGATCCTTCGCGTCGCCTGGTTGCTGGGTCACGGGAACACTTGTGCACTCGACTTTCTGGAGGACCGGAGCAAATTGAAGCTTAAGAAATATTGTACAAACACCGCGTGAATGTAAGGCACGCTAGCACGTGCTTGATTGGTAAGTGGTTTATTAATTGGTTGGATAACCTTCTGCTAACCGGGTTAAGAATGCAATTTTGACCCGTACTGTAAAGATTATTACTATTCGTTGTTAATGATTGGACCTGTAAACAACATACGCCCCAGTCTCCGTCTAGCCTCTTTGATTTAATATTCACTGGATTCCTTTAAAAACCTTAACGGATGAATTTGCATACAAGAACTAAGCTAATAATAGGCTTTGACTTGTGACCTTAGTTTAAACATTTTGAAAAACTTCAAAGAAGGAAATAATAATTAATGTACGTAATATTTAAATGAGCCTCATATCTAAAGTCCTCGACATTAACCTTGGTCGGCTTTTTCCAGTACTTGATAAGATGTATATTTTTTAATTACTTCAGAAAAAAAATAATAATAATCTGTATTTATAAAACTCAGTACAGCACAATACAGTGGAATCCTGACCCCTAAACTAGGAAAACCCGTGTCTTAGGGGCCAGTGCCTTCCCAAACATTGAATAAAGTTAAAAATGCCTGTCATGAATTTCACCAAAGCTTAGTTTGACTTAATACTGTGGTGTGTTAATTTACTATAACTATAATATTTAGCATATTGTTACTTCCACGCATATCAAGTATTGTTTTTCATGTTACATACCTAACATGTAAACTATAGTAGTAATGTTCCCTTCCTATATCATTGGTTTCTTAACTATACAACATTGCCTATTATTTGTACTAATGCACTAAGGAAGTTTAAAGTTTAGTGGCTTTTTTTATAAAAAGTGTTATATTGAAAAGAGGAAACAATTCGTCGGAAGCGTTAGTCTAATAAATCCATATATATTACGTGAAAATATTATAAAGATTAATGGAGAAAACGAGCATTTTAGATATATACAATTATAAGTTTGATGATTAATACAATTAAGGGTATGAACTTTGCCTTGATTTTTTTATTACAAGTTAGCCCTTGACGGCAATCTGGTGGTAAGTGATGATGCTGTCTAAGATGGTAGCGGGCTAACCTGTTGATAAATCCAAACTCCAAATTGGTTTCTACGCGGCATCGTGCCGGAATACTAAATCGCTAATGTTGACTAGTCACGACTTGTAGGTAAATAGAAAAAAATACTAAAAATCAAGAGTCTTTTCAGATAGAAAATAATTTAAATACGAGTTAAGTAACTACACACTACAAAAAAATTAAAATATTTTCTTAATTTTTAGGTTAACGCCAAGTAGTAAAATATAAAAGTTACTTTAAATACCGATCCCTATTGTATGGCAGTACCTAGTAATTCTTGTTTTACGTTACGTTTTTTTTTTTATCCACTACAAGTTAACCCTTGACGGAAACCTCACCTGATGGTAAGTGATGATTCAATCTAGAACGGCAGCAGGCTAACCTGTTACCATACCCCTGTATGGTAAAATCATACTCCTAATTGGATTCTACGCAACATCGCTATACTAATTCGCTTTGACAGTGACACGTCTTCGTCAGTAAGGTGGTAACTAGCCACGACACGTTTTTTTTTTTTAAACTTTATTACACAAAAAAAAAACTGTACAAAAGGCGAACTTAATGCTAAAAGCATTCTCCACCAGTCAACCTTGGTGGTACATTATGAAAACTAATGGTAGGCGCACGAACAAAAAAATAAAAAAAGTAAATATATATATATAAAAGTAATAGATACCATAATAAAATAATAATAATAATAAGCCTCCCACCAGACAACTCTGACGACGTGAATCCGACTTAAAAATATTGTTGAATAATTTAAGAACGGGTTTATCTCTCTCTGAAACTGAAATATATATGAATTAACATTTCGGCTGTACGATTCAGATATAAATTATAGACATATATAGTATAAAAACGAATGTGATAAGGTTTTATATCGAAGCTATCCAGGCACTATTATTTGTTTTGTGTCACTTTAAATTCAGTTTCGGGTTCAGTGTTATCGCTTTTATTATTAGGTATTCATACGACAGTATTGTTATACATATCGTTGAGTAAAGCCACGCCTTTTCTTTTTTGGATTTCTTTCAAAATTAATTTCGATGATTAGATGGACCTGCCAAATAAAGACGACGAAACATTCGGTTATCGGACTTACTTTTTCAGACAGGTAAGTGTTTTTGTACCTTCTTTACACAACTCGTCACTCACTACAGAGCACGGGTCTCCTCTCAATATGAGAAGGGTTTTGGCCATAGTCCACCACGCTGGTCATGTGCGGATTGGCAAACTCTCAGGCGTGCAGGTTTCCTCACGATGTTTTCCTTCACCGTTGAAGCAAGTGATATATATATTTTTTAAATTAAAATATCACTTGCTTCAACTATATTATTGTTCCTCTTCTTCTACAGAATCACGACAACATGCCCATGACGACGACGATTATGAACCATAAGTTAGTTATTATTGAAAATAAAAAATTAACTAATGTAATTTTTGTAGCTTTTCTCATGCAGTGCAGTTATAGTGAACTTTTTTATGTTTGGCTTGTACGTGGGTGCACCGACTGTAATAATACCGCAATTAAGAAATGAAGCAAATTCAACTGATGTTGTAACACCAGAGATGGCATCCTGGTTACGTAAGATGCATTTTAACCCAAATATTTTAATTCTATATTAAAAAAGTGACCTAATTTTAACATTCATAATTTTAATTCTTTTTTTCAGCATCTATTTCTACGTACAGTGCGCTTCCCTGTTCAGTAATTTTGCCTATGATAGCATATCGATTTGGTCGGAAAATTCCTTTGTTCCTTGTTAGTGTTAACGTAATAGTAGGGAATATATTATTCTATTGTAGCACTAGTATCAAGGAACTTATTGTCAGTCAAGCTTTGTTAGGAATTTTCGTGAGTTCTACAATAACAGTCGGAGTCATGGTCATGTCTGAGTACACTTCACCGAAATTCAGAGGTATTTTTATGACAATCAAAAGCGCTACATTTTGTTGGGGCATCTGGGTCTCGAACGCTATTGGAACGTTCTATCATTGGAAAAATATTGGCATCGTTATTTTCGTTTTTGATATTTACAATTTAATATCCTGCATATTCTACTCCGAATCACCTTATTGGTTGGCATCGAAAGGGCGTTTTGAAGAATGCGCAAAAAATCACCGATGGCTGAAAGGCACTGATGAAGATTCGGAGGATGAACTGAGAAAGCTTATTTTGTCACAGACAGAGCATTTACATTTTAAAAATGAACTAGTGAATGAGCAAAAAGAACATTACAAAACCATTACAATCTTTAAAATACTACGCAATAAGTGCTTCTTTAAATCTCTTGCATATGCAAGCTTGCCAATATTTCTGTACAACTTATCTGGTAAGATGGCTTGCGCTGTATACGCTATCGATATTATAAAAAATATCACATCCAGCGAACGAATGGCATATGAAGGTATGCTTATATTAGACGCTGTGACTGTCACAGGAATGTACTTAGGATGTGCGTTATGCAAAATCGTAACTCGCAGAAAGCAGATGTTAATTTTTTCTTCTACCGGAGTTGTTTTTCTTTATGTTTTGGCAATTTACTTATACATGATTAAGTTTAATATCTTATCGGGTAACAATTATGTTTCTTTGTTTTTGTTAACGGGGTTTTCACTAAGCATTAGCTGTGGACCAATAATCCTCGCCTCTACATGTTCTGCGGAATTGTCACCACTGCGATACAGGAGTTATTTTGTCAGTTGTTTCGGAATTACATCGTTTACGATTTTTGCAACGACTATTAAAATTACACCACTGGTTTTTGAACATTGTGGTACACATGGAGCGTTTCTATTTTTCGGTATATCTGCAAATATATGTGTTGTTCTTTTATACAAATATTTGCCAGAAACCAAAGATAAAACGATTCAAGAAATACAAGAACTCGTGGATGGTGATAAGCAGAATGTTTCAATTAAAATGGAACTACTACCTTTAAAGAAACCAAAGTATACCGATAACTCAGGTGAAAGAATACGCAAGAATTTGAATTAGATGTTGATAATAATAAGTCCCTTTCAAATGTATATCAGACGATAATTTAAGTTATTTAATACTAATACGATCTAAATATAAATCTTTAAACAAAATTTTGTTATTATACCAATATTTTAAATCTAGTTTAGTTCAGTGACTTACTTTCATCCTCATCAGTATCATTGAATCATTACTAACTAAGTTAGCTAAGTTAGATTTATGCAGTTTTACTAAATATTGTATTAATTTTGAATAAAGATTTATCTTTGTAATATACAGGTTTATTTTTTTCCTCTTTAATTTAAGTTTTAGTACATTAGTTGTAACCAAGACTTTATATTACGGTTTTTGAACCAGTAGCTTATCTAGTGATCTCAGTTACTGTGAATAGTAAGTTGAGCATGATTTCATCATTATCTTCCTGCTTTTTGTTACAGGCATCTCTATTAAGAGACCAAAATAATAATAAATAAAGAATAAAATGAAGAACAATGCTCCAATTTTTTAAGTTTTAACAATGATTATAAGTGAAATAACTTAGACCAATGGCTTAACATACTTTCCGAGGTCTGGGTGAATTCCTTAACTTCGACCTAGTATTTGGAGTTTGTGTTCAATTAAATCTCTACCGAGGTATACAGTACATAATCATCATCATCATTATGATCAACCCATTACCGGCTCACTACAGAGCACGGGTCTCCTCTCAATATGAGAAGGGTTTGGCCATAGTCCACCACGCTGGCCATGTGCGGATTGGCAGACTTCACACGCCTTTGAGAACATTATAGAGAACTCTCAGGCGTGCAGGTTTCCTCACGATGTTTTCCTTCACCGTTGAAGCAAGTGATATTTAAATTGTTTAAAAACGCACATAACTCCGAAAAGTTAGAGGTGGAGTACATCATAATTACTTGGTATTTAAACGGACAATTTCATCACAACGCAAGCAAATTCAACTACAGTGAAAACATCGCTCTCAAAAGAATAATATCCACTACATGATGACATACTGATGGTAAGTAATGATGTAGTCTAAGATGGCAGCGGGCTAACTTGTTAGGGGTATATTAAACCCATACTCATAATTGGTTTCTACGCGACAACGCTAAATCGCTTGGCGACACGTCTTTGTCGGTAGGATGGTAACTAGCCACGGCCGAAGCCTCCCACCAGACTAGACTCGAGCCAGGAAGCGAACCCAGGACCTCCAACTTTATAATCCGAAAGCGCTGCGCCACGGAGGTCGTCATAGTCAAGTTCTCTAAAAGCGTTCGCGTGGTACATGGCTAACTCCACTCATGCTGAGAGGAGACCTGTAAGAAGCCGGTAAAGAGTTGAGGGCACCTCTAGGTATCTGAGTACGCTACGCATTTTAATCTTATAGATTATGTTTGATTATTTTGGAAAAAAAAATATGGTTGTGGCTTTGTAAAGAAATGTTAGGGGCTCTCTTTTAAACGTCAGCATCCTGACGATTAAAAAAAACTCAAACATAGACCAGAAGATGCGTAGCGTACTCAGGTACCTACAGGTATTCATACAATTTGCTATCCTATGAATAGCGTATTTAATAAATTGAATTAGTTTGTATGAAATAAAAAATACGCTCATCTGCATACTTTTTTTTTTACTTATGTTATTCCTTACCATTAGAACGAATTATTCCAGAGTTCCTGATCAAGTTGTATATGTCCATTAATTTTTTCTCCTGTACCGTCACAAATTTAGATTTGAATAGATAACTTTAGAATTGGTAGTACGTATTTTAGGACATCATTTTGAGACTTATTGAAATTGTTTGGTAGTAAGCTGAATCTTTTAAAATCCTTTTTTATTTTTTTAGTATAAAAGATAAAAGTTTTGATTAATAATAATTATTAAATAGAAGCAGACGATAACGATCAGATTCAATTAGTTATAATACGTGTCGAAACGTGTATTATATTAGAAAGAAGAATAATATAAAAAAAATATTTAAGACACAGTTTCTAAAGCTAAGAGAAACTAAAATAAAAACTTTGATACTGAAATTATTTAACCATGAGACAGTATCATAACAATATTGTTATATCTAAAATACGCTAAATGGATACTTTAAACAGGTTTTAATTTTTTAGCATGTTTATAATTATCGTATACATTAGGTCTAATTTATTTTTACCATTTTTATCGCAAATTCAGTTACGTATACTGAACATATCGTTAAATAAGTAAGTGTTATTTCCATACTCATACATATAACTTGGATAGGACGATGGACTTGCGAAACAAAGAAGTGGTTAAACACGATAAGGCCGCAAATTGGATTTTCTTCTTAAGACAGGTATTTTACAAAATCAATATCATCATCACTTCATTTCATTGTTAAAAAATTCAATTGTTTTTGTGTGTTGTGAATTATTTATTCGTTATACAACTGAACATACTTTTAAAAACCTTGTAAATGAGAAAATTCTCAGAAAAATTTTAGTAAGTGCTGCTTAAACAAACAAATCTAAAGAAACAAATAGATAAATAAAAAAATATTTGTATTCGTAATGAATTATAATATAATTTTCAATTTTGTTAGGCGTATCACTAGGTTGATTGAAATATAAACGTGGCCTACGTTTTAATCAAGAATATAATGTCTCAATTCAAAATATCAGCAAATAAGTTTAGTAGTTTTAGAACTTACAAGTAGATTAACCTAAAACTAAAAATCTTAAAAAATAAATAAATATATAACATCATAACTAAAATATATTATTAGAAGGAGTCCCTTTAGGCAAGGTTCCGATCCGGCAGCGTTCCCCCTTTGAATGGCTAGACATATTCTTTGTCCGAGATAGCTGGCAGCTCTAAATAAATAAATATATATTTACAAAATTATAGTTATTATAATATTAATTATTGATACAAATAGTAAGGCAAGCTTGGTTTACGGTTTCTATGGTAATACCTTACCCCACCATACCCCACTGGATGAACGTATAAATCGGACGATCATATATTAAAAAATCAAAAATCATGCATGGTATGAAAGACTGAGGAAATGCATTGTTTACAGCTTTTCTCATGCAGTGCAGTTATAGTGAACTTTTTTATATTTGGCTTGTACATGGGTGCACCGACTGTGATAATACCTCAATTAAGAAATGAAGCAAATTCAAATGATGTTGTAACACCAGAGATGGCTTCTTGGTTATGTAAGACAATTTTGTATTTCTATTCTAAATGCATTGATTATTTGCCACCGTAAGCTTAATTAAAATAATGTTGAACCACCTACTTCTAATCCTACGCAAAGTCTCAATAAAACAAAACAGAGCATCATCATGATCAACCCATTCTCGACTCACAAAGCACGGGTTTCCTCTCAATTTCTCAGTTTTTGAACCCCCGACCTCTGATTAGGAGGCGGACGCCCTAACAACTGAGCTATCGCACATAACAAAACTGTTTTAATCAACGAGTTATATGATTCCGATGGTATCCAAAATCCAAAAAAGTTGTCATATTAATACATTTTAAGTAATTTATTTATTATTATCAAATAATAATTGTTATTTTTATTTTCAGCCTCTATTTCTGCCTACAGCGCACTTCCCTGGGCAATTCTTTTGCCTATGATTGCTTACCGTTATGGACGAAAAGTTTCTATACTTTTAGTGAGTCTTAATGTATTAATAGGTAATATAATATTTTATTGTAGTTCAACTGTAATACAACTTATTATCAGTCAAGCTTCGTTAGGTGTATTCGTAGGTTCTATAATGACGATTACAGTCATGGTTATGTCCGAATATACGTCGCCTAAATACAGAGGTATTTTATTGGCACTGAAAGGAGCTACATTTTTCTGGGGCGTTTGGGTCTCAAATGTAATTGGAACGTTTTTTCATTGGAGAAACATAAGTATTGTGGTTTTTGTTTACGACATTTATAATTTACTATCTTGTATATTTAACAGCGAATCTCCTTATTGGTTAGCAACAAAGGGACGTTTTGATGAATGTTCAAAAATTCATCGATGGCTAAAAGGCACAGGTGAAAGCTCCGAGGAAGAATTAAGAAAGCTTATTTCATCACAAATAAATCATCTAAGATTTAAAACTTTACAGCTCGATGAGGGAACAAAACATGGCAGAAGTATTAAGATCTTAAATGTATTACGAAGTAAGGGGTTTTACAAGCCACTTGCGTACGCAAGCTTGCCAATATTTCTGTACAATTTATCAGGTAAAGTAGCTTGCAGTGTTTATGCTATAGGAATTATTAAAAAAATCACATCTAGCGAAAAAATGGCATATGAGGGCATGCTAATGTTGGATGCTGTGACTGTGGTGGGAATGTATTTAGGATGTGCATTATGTAAGATTATGAAGCGTCGAAAACAATTGTTAATTTTTTCTTCTATGGGAGTGGGTTTCTTATATATTCTATCAATTTACTTGTTCATGATTAAATATGATATCGTTTCGGAGAATAATTATGTTTCTTTGTTCTTCTTGACGGGGTTTTCAATAAGCATTAGTTGTGGGCCAATAATCCTGGCAACCGCTTGTTCGGCAGAATTGTCACCATTGCGTTACAGAAGTTATTTTGTTAGCTGTCTCGCACTTTTAGCTAACACAGTTTTTGCAACTACCCTAAAAATTTCACCGCTTATTTTCAAAAATTGTGGTACACATGGCGCATTCCTCTTTTATGGTGTATCAGCGAACGTTTTTATATGTCTTCTATACAAATATTTACCAGAAACAAAAGATAAAACTATTCAAGAAATACAGGAATTGATGACAGGTGTTAGACTGATTGCTTCAGTTAATACCGAGCTCCTACCTCTAAAAAAATCAAGAAGTAATCCACGACTTTAATGAGTTTTTTTTTTTTATTTTGAATTCAACTTCATTCTCAGGTCTAAGATTAGTAAGGCTTATATAGACTTTCCACAAAGTTGTTTGCAGAAAAGTATACCAACTTTGCTCGGTAAAGTGTAAAATAATTTCCATAATTAAGCGTGTTTTTTGTGTAACATTATTTGTGTTAGAACAATTTTATGTACTTTTTCTTACTATTATATTATATTATAGTGATTTAGCTGCTTGTTTTTATTTTTGTACGTTTATCATGTGTCATTATTTAGTGATAGTTTAACTTTAGACTCCGTTGAATCGCTTCTGATGATCCCAACAATCAATTATAATATGACGTCATGACAAACCAATCATTAATTCCAGTGAAACAAACAAATGCAAATAAGGACCAATGACAAAACATGTGTAAATACTTACAAGTAAGATAACACGCATAAGAAAAGTACATTTTCGTTTTAAAAATTATCTCTTTTTGTTTTGATGATAATAGAGGAAAATATCCTATCCCCGATTTTGTGAATCGTGTCGTTGATGACCAAATAACAAAACGGATCAAAAATGAATTTCACACTATTGGCTGACTCGCATAAAAATATTTACATTTATCGATGGCTACTTTGTTACTGTTCATAAAAGTTAGCCATTTATTGCAATATCACTTAGACGTGATAACTGCCGTGCAGATTCACATGTGGCACACATGTGAATATGCAGCAGAGGAATCATCGATGCGTTGTCGTCTGAAACCTAATCGATTTCTACTCGGCATTATTATTGCGGTGTAAATTGGCAAAAGTTAAAAACAACCACTAAAAACTCTGTAAAGAAAACTATTTAAAACACGACCACCTTCGGGGTATAATATCTGGATCTCATGCCCACAAAAGGCTCGAAAGTTTATAGAAAAGCTCGTGCTCACAGTAAAAATAAAAGGAAATCGGCCAGGCAAACGTAGTCCAGCCAAGTAAAATCGTTACAGGAAGTGATAGAAAAAAGTTAAACCTATTCATGATAAATCCATTACCGGCTCACTACAGAGCACGGGTCTCCTCTCAATATGAGAAGGGTTTGGCCATAGTCCACCACGCTAGCCGTGTGCTGATTGGCAGACTTCACACGCCTTTGAGAACAATATGGAGAAATCTCAGACGTGCAGGTTTCCTCACGATGTTTTCCTTCACCGTTGAAGCAAGTGATATTTTTTTTTTTAATAAACCTATTAGCGAACTTAAATCCTCATTACCAAGAGATTAATGCAAGATGAAGAAAACATGTCTTCACTAGCTTCTGCCCGCGACTTCGTCTGCGTGGACTTCTGAATTGGGTCTAAACCTTCGCTTGTTAAGAATTTTTAATTTTCCCACGGGTACTATTTGAGAGATTCCTGTAGAAAGTACGTGTCATGCATACCAAATTTCAAAACTGTCTGCCCGGGGCCTAGCTCCTATTTAATTTTCCCTCGGAAACTACTTAAGGAATCGGGATAAAACGTAGCTTTTGTACTTTTTTATATGAAAGACTCATTCAAACAAATTTGACAGACAAATTTCATCCAAATCTGTGCAGACGTTTTTGCGTGATTGAGTAACAAACATCCACAATTTCACATATTTTATAATATTAGTAGGATTATATTTTTCATTGAATAATAATCATTTTAGTTTAATTTAGCCTTGTTTAATAATCAATAAATAATCAATAAACATACGGACACACTCGCATTACTTATTTATTATACCCTATATAAAAATACCCTTAAGCATTAATAATGTATTTTTGATTACGCAAAATTTAACTCTAATTAATCCATAGCAGGTTTTTCTGATAACAAAGTAAATTACCTTATATTTAATTCACCTTTATTTTATAAAGCTAGTGAGCAGTAACATATCCGCGTATGATGATAAGTAAATAATCGCATGACATAATGGAATTGCTGAGTGAGGGAAATGTTAATAAAACTAAATATTGGATTTTCTTTTTAAGACAGGTAAACATTTTTACTAACTTTAAAACAGTATATAACTTATATGGCCGCTTACATAAACAAAATTTAAAAAAATACTACATTTGAAAATTTAACTCTTAGGCTGTAGAACAGTTGAGTGTCTTTCTGAGTCCTTTACAGGGGTAAATAGGAAAGAATAGTTAAGCCCAAATCTGTATGGATTATGTGCTTCAAGGAATCCGAAATATTTTCCATGGATTTCCATGACATCTATACAGTTTTTTTTTTAAATATATTTGTTATCTGCCCAAGTGATATTGGTTCTTATTATAAATCACCTAACATATCCATTTTTATTTTCAGCTTTTTTCTTGCAGCTCGGTTGTATTGAACTTTTTCATTTTTGGCTTGTTCATGGGTGCACCCACAGTAATCATTCCTCAGATTACGAAAGAATCTAATTCAACTAATGTCGTAAACCTAGAATTAACTTCATGGTTAAGTAAGTCACTTGTGCTTGACTAGCTGATGTCTTGACTTCGCCCGCGTTAATTAAGGTTTTCAAAAATTCCAGATGGGAAATATTTTATTTTTAGAGTAAAAAAATCTATTACATTTTTATCCCATTTCGATTGACAAGACATTTCGTGAAAATCTCTTAAATATTATTGAAGATAAACTCCTTTGCGGACAAATAGCAAACACGTAATTTTGACAATAGTCCCTACTAACTACTTTTCGACGAAACCCGTGGCGTGCGTTCGCTGTCGTAATATAAAGTTGGAGGACCTGGGTTCGATTCCCGGTTCTTGTCTGTTCTGCTGATTTGGGAGGCTTCAGCCGTAGCTAGTTACCACCCTACCGACAAAGACGTGTCGCCAAGCGATTTAGCGTTCCGGCACGATGTCGCGTAGAAACCATTTAGGAGCGTGGGCTTACCATACTCCTAACAGGTTAGCCCGGTACCATCCTAGACAGCATCATCACTTACCACCAGCTGAGATAGCCGTCGAGGCCTAACTTGTAGTGTATAAAAAAAAATTATAAATTTAAAAATTATTTCTTTGTTACGCTTTCACGTGAAATCTTCTTAACTGATCATCATGAAACTTTGTACAAATATTCTTGGACGTATTAGAAGTAACATAGGATACTTTTCATTTAATATAATATGTATATATTTTGCGAAATATAATAAAATGGTTTGTTAAAATATAGTTATCATATTGATTCATTTCTATTCTTATGATCTCTGATACTTATTGAATGGCTTCAAAGCTACTCATATTGTAAATGTAGACGTGCTATGTCAAGGCTTACTAGCTCTAGATAAAAAATAAGTTAGTTTCTTGATTAACCATCTGTATACAAGTTAACTAAGAAGGTGATAGTTAATTTAATAATTCTTCAATATAACTCTGAACCAACCGTCTATTAACTGACTTTAGTCAATATTGCATCCGCCGGGAAGTTTTTTTTTTTAATATTTTTTTTTGGATTTTTGTTTGAAACGGACATTCCAGCCCCATTAACTCCTAATTAATCATAACAAAATTATAACTAAATCAAAATTATAAAAAAAAAATAACAAAATAAAAGTATGAATATAAAACCTTAATCTTCATGGACGAAGTCATTAGCTAGTGTCATAATAATACCCTAAAGTAACATTAATTATTCGCATTATTATAATTTTTTTTTTTTCAGCTTCCGTATCTTCATATAGCGCGGTCCCGTGGGGAATCATTTTGCCCTGTTTAGCTCATCGTTACGGACGAAAAATACTTATGGTCTTAGTAAGTGTGAACGTATTGATAGGAAATATATTCTTTTATTATAGTATTAGTATCACGGAGCTCATAATCAGTCAAGCCATGCAAGGAATGCTGGTGGCGTCAGTACTGACCGTCACCTTAATGGTTATGTCTGAATACACATCGCCTAAATACAGAGGCATTTTTTTTAACGTCAAAGCAGCGACATTTTACTGGGGAGTCTGGGTCTCTAATATTATTGGGACATTCTACAACTGGAGATACATCAGCATCGTTGTTTTTATGTGTGGTATTTACAATTTGTCTTCGATTTTCTGCTGTGAATCACCTTATTGGCTAGCTACAAAAGGGCGTTACAATGAATGCGCAAAAGTCCACCGATGGTTAAAAGGTACAGATGAAAACTCGGAAAAAGAACTTCAAAAACTTATTCTATCACAAAAAGAACACGTACATAATAAAACTTTTCGTAATGAGCAGATAAAAGATATGAAATGGATTAAAATCGTGAGAATAATTCGTTGTAGGGAATTTTATAAGCCGCTTGCGTATGCAACTTTGCCGCTAGGTTTGTACAATTTATCCGGTAAGGTAGCTTGCTCGGTATATGCTATAGATATCATCAAAAAAATCACATCTAGTGAAGAAATCGCATATAACTCCATGCTCATACTAGATGCTGTGACCGTGCTGAGCATGTATTTGGGATGTGCATTATCAAAATTTATTACACGTCGAAGACAGTTGCTTACTTTTGCTACTGCGGGAGTTTTTTTCCTTTACATTTTATCTATTTACTTATACTTGGTGAAATTAAATATAATGTCACAGAATCATTATATCTCTTTGTTGTTTTTAGTGGGTTTTTCTATAAACATTAGTTGCGGGCCAATAATGCTATCAACGTGTTGTTTAGCGGAATTAGCACCGTTAAGATACAGGAGTTATTTTATATGTTGTATTTCATGTATGGGCAATATATTATTTGCAAGTGTGCTGAAAATTTCGCCACTTATATTTAAACTTTCCGGCTCACACGGCGGGTTCCTTTTCTATGCTGCATTAGAGTCCGTATTTATTTTACTTTCATATAAATATTTGCCCGAAACGAAAGATAAAACAATTCAAGAGATTCAGGAATACATTCTAAGGGATGGTCCATATACTAAAGTGGAAACAGAGCTTTTGACAGTTACCAGACCTAAGCCATGACCATGATGAAAACGAAAATAATAGCAAGGAGTCTTTCTTTACTATTCTTTTAAATTCCGATAAAATTTATCATAAGTTCGATTATAAGACGAAATATGGTATCATTATGTGAACTATTAATTGCAATACAATTAAGTTATTAATTTACAGTGAAAAAATTAAATACAGAAAAATTTCGTATTGCATGTTTTTTTTATTTTGACCATGTGTGTGACATTCCCAATTATATCCCAATGTTTATGTAATTTTTTGTAATCATCATCGCAAATAACGGTTTAAGTTACTCTTGTTTCTTATCATTATCATTATTGCTTTATATTGCTTCAGTCCTGCGTCAAATTTAAACTTAGTATTTTATTAAAAATTACGTTACCTACGTTATAGAATAGAAAAATATCTAATCCATTATTTATGGAAACGAAGTCAACATCTACCAGGGATGCTCCAATGTCAGATCGTAACGTGTACTGACGGAGTATTTTCCAAGGTCTGTGTTATGTTCAATTTAAAAATGATTGAGTTTTCAATAACACTGCAGATTTATCTAGTTGCCACAGAAGCTTGATAGCCTAGTGGTTAGGGCGTCAGCCTCCTAATCAGAGGTCGGTGGTTCGAATCCGGGCACGCACCTTTAACTTTTCGGAGTTATGTGCGTTTTTTAAATAATTAAAATATCACTTGCTTCAACGGTGAAGGAAAACATCGCGAGGAAACCTGCACGCCTGAGAGTTCCCCATAATGTTCACAAAGGCGTGTGAAGTCTGCCAATCCGCACATAGCCAGCGTGGTGGACTATAGCCAAACCTCATATTGAGAGGAGACCTGTGCTCTGTAGTGAGCCGGTAATGGGTATTCAATACGTTAGAAGAATATCTTCAGTGACAATACTAGACTTAATAGTTTTATATTATTATATAACCACCGTATTTTCTGACGACCTCCGTGGCGCAGCGCGTGCGTTGTAGCATTATAAAAATGGAGATCCTGGGTTCAATCGGGTCTGCTCTGGTGGGAGGCCTCGCGCGTGGCTAGTTAACAGCCTACCGACAAACACGTGTTCTAGCACGATGTCACGTATTAACCAATAATTAGGAGTATTAACCAAACCCCTAGCAGGTTAGCCCGCTACCAAATATGATTGCATCATCATCAAGTGAGATTGCCTCGAAGGGCTAACTTGTGGAGTATTAAAAAAAATAAAAAATATTACTTACCTTTCTACTCGAAGGCGACAATTAGGTCGGCCTATCACACACAAACTAGACTATTTTATTTTTAATTTCTCATCGTTTTACAATTATGATATCTGACCTTTATCTTTTATCATAATGGATAATAATCATTATTGTCAATAATTTTAAGCTGATACGAATGTTTAACTTCAGGATACGAACATTTTAGGATTATGATTCGTTATCTTATATATTGCAATACATAGGTATTTACTTACCTCAAAGGCATACCTATTGAAATCTATACTAAAAGGTTATTAAATAGTCGGTACATACATGATTTATACCCCTAAAGACAATTCTTCAACGCCTGCGTCTTACCGGTCATGACGTACGGAGCAGAAACGTGGATACTCACAGTAGCCCTTGTCCACAAGTTCAAAATCGCTCAGCGTGCTATGGAGAGGGCTATGCTGGGTGTTTCTCTGAGGGATAGAATCCGTAAGGAGGATATCCGTAGAAGAACCAAAGTAACCGACATAGCCTAATGGATTAGCCAGGTGAAGAGGCAGTGGGCGGGTCATATCTTTCGCAGAACCGACGACCGTTGGGGCAGACGTGTTCTGGAGTGGAGACCGTGTACCGGTAAGTGCAGCGTAGGACGACCTGCGCGCTGGACCAACGACCTGAAAAGGATTGCTGGTGGCGGGTAGATAATTAAGGCGGAGGAGCGTGTGTGGTGGCGCGCTCTCGGAAAGGCCTATGTCCAGCAGTGGGCGTCTATAGGCTGATTGATTGATTGACGTGATTTATAGTAGCATCTTCAGCCGAAGGATAAATTCCTTTCCTAAGTGCAAATTTCACACAATAGCGAGACTAGCCTCCGATAGAAGCCGGTGGAAACAAATAATCCGCACGAGGTTGCAAGGACACCACCAGGACCACGATCTTCAGTAATGAAGAAACGAATGGAGAGAGACACTAGCATCTTATTTAAACTGCCTTCCTTAACGTTGTATGATGCAGAAGTTAACTGGTAGTAATCGTCACTTAAGGAAAAGGAGTCAGTATGCGTGAGTGTTTCAATTTGTGTAAGGTAGTTGAGATATTTTCGTGATGTCGTCTACTGTAAGGAAGCTATGATAGACTAGTGGTTAGGGCACTACAGACACCGCCTCCTAATCAGAGGTCAGGGGTTCGATCCCGGGCTCCTTTAAATTTTCGGAGTTTAGTGCGTTTTTAATCAAACAAAATATTCCTTGCTGCATCGGTGAAGGAAAACATCGTTAGAGAACCTGCATACCTTAAATCTTCATAATGTTCTCAAAGGCGTGTGAAGTCTGCCAATAAAAAACACGGCCAGCGTGGTGGACCTTGTTAGGACTGGAGACTGAAAAAAACCGGCTAAGTTTATTGTGGGTTTCTTCTTAGCGCGCTACCTTGGCGCGATTTGAACCCTCTTAGCTTTAGTTTTAAGTTGTCGAGTGTAGTTATCACCCTTCACGAATAGAAGTAATGAAATGAACGATTCATAGATGCCTGTAAAAGGTTTATGTGAATAAAGCTATTTTTGATTTGATGATTTAAAAAAAAATTAGTTCTTAGTAAAAGAAAAAACAAAACGAAAATCTTACATTTATGTATTTTGAAAAAGAAATAGACGTAATCATTATTATTATAATACACTTGAAGTAACTATGATCTAAAGTATTACAAATCACTTACACAAAATCCACTTTTACGGTAGACATTTTATTTACTATGTACATAATTAGCTAATTTATTTTATAGTTAGGAAAAAGACCAGAAATATCAAAGTATTCCATAACGGCCTATTTACACGGCGCATTTTCTACGCGCACTCTACGCGAGTTTCACAAGCGCTTAATAAACGCACTGTATGTTTATAAAGCAGATTAGAACATTTCTTTTGATCCCAACGTGTATACAATGATATAAAGATGCGCGTGAGAAGCAATTGAGACGAGTATTTGAAATGTGTACCATTTCATAACAAATGTTTGACAAAAATATTCGATTCGATGGATTTTCAATAGAGAAACAAATACCCAGAACAAACGTTGCAGCTACGACTGAATGGCGTTTAACAGGCGTTAATTAGTGTCCACTACGCGTAGAAAACACACCATATATGCATCCTCTAAGTAAAGTTAAAGATGAACAATATTCTTAAACCCCGACGCTTTTATGTCTGTATCTCAGTGTTACAACAGCGCTTAGTGACTTAAAATAAGCCCGCCGACCCTCTATGGAGCATCGTGGTGGTTAATATGGCTAAACGACTGAAACCCGTATCGAACAGGTGATAAAATAAAATAAATAAATAAAAAAATAAAAAGGTAAATTTGAATATATCATCAGGTACAGGAGAAGATTTTCCTCTGGGGTCTCCGTTTACGTGCATATTTTTGAGAGAAGCGTTATTTCTCTGGGTCTTGATCCCAACCCTCCCCCATCGGCATAGTACCCCAGTTTTGTTAGTCAATTTATTCAGTAGGAGATACTCTTTAATAGCTCAAGATTTAAATTATTCATGAAATAATTAATGAAAGTTATTTCCTATAAACAATATTATATTAATAAACTAAGTGTCGTAAGACGATATCACGGTAATATTATGTATACAGTAACTCGGCCTTATCTTTGAAATAAATACCTACAGCCGCGCGGCACCTAAACATGCGATAGGGCTGCCCGCCTCCATTTTAATTATACATACTTTGTGTTCAAATTTCAACTATCTAGTGACGGACAGATGGTCAAATTTATTTTTTCTCGTATTATTCATACAAACAGTATAATAAACAACTTTAATTAATGCAACCAAAACAGCACAGTTTATCCTACTCGGCATAATAAATATGTACTTGAAGTAATTTTTTAGTGAAATAAATCGCGCAGTTATTGTTAAAAAATGCGAGACCGAGGCGCGTAGGTATAGCTCGCGTTTCGTCTGTTTGTATGAAGTTGGAATACTGTATCCATAACATTACCGTTACAATATGAATATTATATATAATAACTAGATGAATATTTATTTTATTAACTACGAAATAAATAAATAGGATGAATTAATTTTATCTAAACATAATATTATTATCATTTGGCAACGTTGGTGTATCCGATTTCCCAATGTTAACTATATTGAACACTGCATATGTTATGCTTTATTATAATTTTATATATTTAGCGTTATTTTCTACACCTCAGGAGGCTTACCTACTAAAAACTGCTTAAACAGATCTGTGCGACATTCCACCGTCCGACCCTCCGTTATCCCAAACGTCGCCCAAGCCGAGGCGGCGCCCTTAGGCAGACGTTCCCTTAGTTTCTTCGAGCCCTAGGACTCAAACTTTTTTCTGGCAGAGCTTCTTTCCGAAGCTCGCCAAACAGCCCGGTCACGTTGTCGCAACCGATAGGGTTAGCACAGCTAATAGACAGTCCGAAAAAAAACCATGTACGACATATCCTGATGTCCCTAATATAAGAATAGAATTACGAAATAAGGGCGTAAACAATATAAAAATGAAATAAACATTATAATACTGCTTTTATCTAAGCCTTTTTTTATACACTACAAGTTAGCCCTTGACGGCTATCTCACCTGGTGGTACCTAAGTAATGATGCTGTCTAGAATGGTAGCGGGCTAACCTGTTAGGAGTATGGTAAACCCACGCTCCTAATTGATTTCTACGCGACATCGTGCCGGAACGCTAAATCCCTTAGCGACACGTATTTGTCGATAGGGTGGTAACTAGCCACGGCTGAAGCCTTCCACCAGACTAGACTCGAGCCGGGAATCTAACCCAGGACCTCCAACTTAATAATGCGAAAGCGCACGCACTACGCCACGGAGGTCGTCAAAGCCCCCAGCTAATTACAATATTTTGAAGTAAATTTGAACTTCAAAAGACTTAACGATTATATAATTTATTTCAATATCTACTAGTGTTTCTTTATTAGTTTATAATATTAACTCGCAACTGATTCATAATCTTACATGTAGAAATTAAAAGACACACTTTATTTTAACTTATTTATACTCAGTAATGAATAGATTAAATTAATCAGACAGGTTTGCCTGATAGTAGGGGAGCCCAAGCGGGGATTTCGGGATTTACTCGAGCGCGGCAGATTAATATACAGGGAGATACCTTGTACCCGGCTATGTTCCTCCACCAAACATGAGCCCCATATATAAGGCCGCGCGTGAATGATACACGATTAGATTAGTAAAAAAAAATGGACATCAGAAATTCTCGAGCGCGTCAGATTAAGGTAGGGTGAGTTAATTACATCCTTAAAAGCGTATATTCCACTAATCTGACAATTTGAGAGTGACGTAAAGAAAGGGGAGGGCAGCAAAGTTGTAAAAAAAAAACGTTATCTCGACATTCTCGAGCGTAGCTAATTTTTTTTTTATTTTGAAGGAAATAATTCAAGAATAACGAAAAATATATAATCTGACGATTTCCGCAAGCCGAAATAACAAAAATTCGCCAATAAAGTTAAATGCGTGCAGCTGGGTGATGCCTATATTTCCTTCTCCGCGTTTCTATTTCTTTATCACTCTTTCTCTATTTATTACTCTCTCCGTCCCCACTCTGGTTTTTGCTGCCATGACGCCATCACAGCTGATCATAAAGACTCGTTCGAGGCATATTGTTTACAACGTGTTTCCAACGTTTTGGCTTTTTTTGCTATTCTAATATTATTTATGTTAATTGAAGTTTATAAATATTGTTAAAATGTGTATTTTGAGGTGAAAGTGCCTTACAAAAACTTTACAGTAGAAACATTAATCAATTAATTATAAAACATCAAATTTTTTTAAGCCTTTTTTAATTTTTTTTTTATAAATACAGGTATTCTACATAAAAAAGCATACACTTATTTATTTGCATGCTATTTCTGGAGCTTTCTATTAATTAAGTTCAATTATTTAAAAAATTTTTTTTTTTTTTTGTCAGATTAGGCAAATCCCTCTAGATAATCGTCAGATTATGAGACAGTACGTTTAGAACATAAAGATGAACCATATATATCTTAATCTGACGCGCTCGAGTATTTCAAAATGGCGAATTTTGAAACTCGCTGCGTCTTTGCGTCACATCGGAATCGTCAGATTAGTGAATGAGAGCTTATTTTTGGTGTACTTAACACTCCCTTAGAAAATCTGACGCGCTCGATTAATTTTTTTTTTTTTCATTTTCAACCCTTCCATACAACCACACCCATCATGCAAACGATCAGATTAACATACGTACATTATTAAAAATACGTAGGCCATTGATGCTATCAATATCTGACGCGCTCGAAGATGTGCATGCAACAGTTTTTTTTTACATATTTAAAAATCTATAGCCGCTTCCCCCACCGATGGAAAGGTATATATCATATAACATTTTTTTCTTCTTATCATCTAAGCTTTGCAACCCAATAGGTCTCTATGACGCTCGAGTAAATCCTCATTTAGCATCATGGGCTCCCCTACCATGAGGTAATGCCTGAGACATGAATGAATGTACAGTTGTGCCGAAACTACAAATACTGTTACATTTTCTGAGATATTGCAGTTCGCTTAACTGAACTAAGTGAAATATTAAAATAATATTCAAAAAGTTCGTATATTGAATGTTTTTTTTTATAAATACTGAAAAAAAAAATGGTTTCAGTATATTTCACCTTATTAAAGTGTGCCACGTTTTGCAATATATTTTATACATTATTATTTCGGATTATAAAATGCATTCGATTTTATTGCAATTATATTTACATTTAATTAGATTCAAGTTTTCTCTCACGGTATAAGCTTTTCCGATTAAATTAAATGTTTACGGTCAATAACTATGTAATACATAGCCATGGCAACTATTTTTTTTAATGTTCGCAAAGGTGTTATGTCTACCAGTCCCAACTTGCGTAGCGTGGTGGACTTCCTCCAAATACTCTACTCATACTGGGAGGAGAACTGTGCCCAGTAAAAGACTTGTAATCATTTGATAAAGATGATATATGATCATAAACTTTTCAATAAATTTCTTATATCATCCTCGGTTACATTAAATCTGGCTCCTAATTTTGTATAACATTGAAATTTCGTCACACCTATTAAAAAAAATTAAGACAGTCTTTATATAACAAGGTTTTATGATCTTATATGAATATCAATAGGATATAATTATATTTGGATCATTAAATTTCGTCATTCGCATTATGCGTTTTGTTTGAGGTATAATACTACCTTCTCCAAACGTCTTATACTAGTATACTAAGTAAAACAGTGCGTTTTTTTTTTGGATTACGTTTCTCGTTGGATTACAGATCTCCCATGATGAAGTGATTTTCCATATACATCTAGAAGCCAATTTTAATGCAACAGAGAATCAGCTGCCAGTAATAATATGACTAGTATTATGGCATGGCAAAATTTTGTGTTCAGCACCAATAGATGTGCCAACAAAGTGAGCAGTCATCAGAATGAGCCGGTTTAATCAGGATGACTGAAGAACGACTTTAACTGCTTACATTATAGCAAACAGTAAATAGCAATAATTAACTTGGTCACCGAGGTGGCTTAACTTACTAGTAACTACTATTCATAATATCAACGGATAGACATCCACTACTGTGGATTCCATAACTTCAAGGTCTTGTGCCGATTCTTTGATGAGGCATGTATGTAGTGGTCTACGAATGCTACGTATTCTAACAGCACATTTAACCCTGAGCCTTCATTGGCTGTTCCGTGCCTTACGCTTCGTTATATCAGTAATTCTTAGTTCAACCGCAGTGCGGTCCAAGATTGAATCTCTTGACGCAATCAAACCCAAAGCATACCCTTCGTCTGATTAGAGATCGGAAGCTTTGTTTTCGAGCCTATATTTATCAACCATGTTCAGAATCTTTAAAGAGTAATAATATCAGTTTATGTAGATGCTATTTGTATTACATGGTCAACACCTTGTCTATTGTAGACATAATAATACATCATTAATTTATCAATCACGCATCAGTGACCCTAGGTGCAGATTTATCCACAGCTAAAAGCCAGTTGATGATTGTCTGGTAGTTCTGCTCCATCCATTGAACGTTGGCAGCTGTCCTCTCTAGAACTTGCAGGACAGGCCTGCCTAAATCGCTGCAGGATTCTGTCACAAACCGCTTTAGCTGTGAAAATACAATTTTTTTTTAACAACTTTCTTGTTCTTCTCGATGCTTCGTTGTACATATATTTTGAACTTTTTGTCTAAATAGTATACCCCGTGCCATTAAGGATTATTTAAGTAACAAAACAGCAATTTTGACTTTCATAAGCTCCAATTATGTCAAAAAAGATTTGAATTCTAAATAACCCAACTGAAAAGAAAGGTCAACGAAATAGAAATGAATTAAAAAATCTAGAGCAGCATTAAATAAATGTTACCTCCTCATATTCATGAACTTGATTGAGTCTTCTAGTAACCACTTTGAGAATTGAGTTTAATGTAGATACAGAACCAACACTGTAAAATAAATTTAGACATTTTAGAACCTTAGCGATGCATGCAGATTATTTAGATTTTAAAGTAATACTTACTATTCTTTTAACCTTTGCCAGTTGGCTCTAACAAAGTTGAATGCTATAGGCTCTCCAATAGAAGAGCTAGCAACCGCCGAAAACACCCTCACAGTATCTTGCTTTCGAATACCGCTATCATTTCGGAGCGACAAATCCAAATATCTGCACAAATACAAAACATTATAAAGTAAAAACTGAAAGAGAGTAAGAGTTCCCTCCTTTCTTTACTATAGTTACTTCTTTCAAAATTTTCGATAATAAGATTAAACGGGACAAGGAGACCTCCTTGGAAGACATAACATTTAACTGGCTACTTTTGTCTAAAATCTTGTTCCAATTAAAAAAAAATTAAAGGCATTTTTTAGATCATTTTTATATGTACATTTTTAAAGCTATATCACGCCATTACTTTTTATATAAACAACAATGACTACATATAAAATCAGTTTAATTTTATAAATAAATTGAGAGTAAATTCTTACTGTGTTTAGTCAAAACATTCAAAATTAGGTGCCTTAAGTTAATGATCCACTAAATCAAACCTATATAGCAAGTATGGTGCCCTAGTACACCCAAGCACGGAAAGCAGTAACTCTCGCTCGGAAGGCACGCTGACAGCCAGGAATCTTTCCCAGGCAAAGTTCCACTCCCTAGCATTCCCGGCTTGGACTCCGACACAGTACACAGTACTACGAAGATCCGCGTGTATGCTGGAAAAGAAGAAAACTTCCTCAATAAAATAACCGATTATGCAGAAAAACCTTTCAACTAACTTGTACTGAAACAAAATACAAATAAAATCAAAAATGATTCAAGCAATCTATTGATTACAGATGGCGTAATCTTTGTAAGTAACGTAACAAGAGACAAAGAGATGTGACAGTGCTATTAAAATATCTTATAGTACTTACTCATTGTCAGCATCAGGGTTAGGTTTAAGCATCCAATTAGTATACATCCTGACAGCATGCTCCAAGCATTCCACGTGTTGGAGATGACAAGCGGTGGAGAGCAAGTCCACTCTATGCTGCGCTCGCACCACGCTTTCGTTCGTCAATATTTCCCAGCCTAACTCTTGAACCGCATCATTTAGTAATCGAAGAACATATCTCTGAAAAATATTTGATAGATTTATTTTCTAAATTCCCTCAAAATGATTATATATTAAAGATACGCTTCGTAAAATATCTGTAACTTGACACTTATCTGATACCTATGTTACGTTAAAAATATCATATTGCATCCTAGTGTCAACACAACACTTTTACAAAGCCCTAGCAGTGAACTATTGTATTTCCGAATCAGAATTTGTAGTATGTACATTTAAAGCGAAACTGACTATAATCTAAAAACTCATTTTCGCGAGACTTTGGTGGGCTATGAAGTTCATATGCCATTTTGCCAATTTATTCGCATCTCGGCAGTTAAACCATGAAGCTACTATAATTATACTAACTATTGTTGTTTATAAGGTTTGTTTATTATCACTACTGCTGGCTGGGTTGCGGTCGAGTGCACAAATGTTCCCGTGACCCAGCCACCAGGCGACACGAAGGAGCATCGCTGGATTTTAGTGGGTATTCTGGTCGCCAGTCTGGCTGCCGGGGAGTCCCACAGTGGCTTCCGGAGGGGATGCGTAAAATCATTTCCCAGCGGGAAAAAAATCTTTTGATTTGATTTTTTCAATATGACGTCATGACGCTTTATATTAAGTGTACATATAAACTATAGTGTATGCATATATCGTGATAATGCGTCTGCAAATAATAGGAATAATCAAATATCTATCTATTCGATACACAATGATAGCTTTTAGTTTCATATCTTACAACCAAATTGCCTATGAATACAATAAAATTTACCGCGTTTTTTTCTTAATCAATAATAAATTATTATCAGTAATAAAACTTGGGTTTTTTACACGTATTTGATTAGGTAAATAGATATAGATTTTTATTGTTAGTCATAATGCCTAAGCAAAAAAATGTGTTTTTTCATTGAGCATTAATTATTGTTTTAATAGTAGAAGTGTATAACATTGAATGAAAGTATGAATATACATTAATTAATTATCTGGGAAAAAATAACAAAATTGAAAGTGAACATAACAAGAATGAAATAATATTAAAACCTGCAAATATTTAAGTATTATACGAAGAGTTAGTATTATCTATTACATTAAATAAACCCAACCAGTAGCGTCATCTATGAGAATACAAAACAAAACTTTGTATCTAACTTCTTGTATATCTCGTATAACTGATTGATATCTTATCGTGATAATAATATTTTCAAATATTTTTATCATGATATTATCTACATGATTGTTTTATGCATCATTGTTTAATTGAGTGAATACGAGGAAAATGTTACAAATAACTTAATTTGAACGAACACATCAAAAAACTTTCCCGATTTATGTGTAAATTATTATGTTAAGTTACTAATCTAGTTTTGAGTCCGAATCATTTCTTTTTTTATTTCGTAATCTTTTACAGATTTCGAGGAATGGAACATTATATGATTAAAATATACGTCCTATAATCTATAGCCTTATTATTATTGTTAAATTAGCCGCTACCCGCGACAATGTTTCCGTGGAAATTTTTATGTGTATGTGGTAAAAAGTAGCCTACGCGCTATTCCAGATTAACAGGTGAAGGAGATAATGTTCTCAAAGGCGTGTGAAGTCTGCCAATCCGCACATGGCTAGCGTGGTGGACTATGGCCAAATCCTTCTCATGTTAAGAGGAGACCCGTGCTCTGTAGTGAGCCGGTAATGGGTTGATTATGATGATGATGATAAGGTGAAAGACACCGTTGTTCTTTTTATCTGACACCGAATGACTTAGAAAATGTACGGCATGTTATGTATAATTAAAAGAATGTCCATTGTAATAAAAAAATGCGAGAGTTTGTTAGTTTGCTGCTTTATGTTTCGATCACATAGCAATAATAGAGAGAGTATCAGACTTTCATTATTTCTTATAATAGAGTAAGAGTATTAAAAGATAAATAAGAATATTAGAAGATAATTTAGGCCCGAAAAATATACTTTTCCACTGGATAAATGCAGAGTACCCATGGCCATATTATCTCTTTATCTTTTCTTAAACTACACTCACAATTATAAAAATGTTGCGATATTATTTAATCTATTATAACACTTTTTTAAAGAGTCCCGTTCTAGTTTAGACCAGACGTTCAAAGAATGATTCTGTGAAATTTTAGGGAATCTGATAAGTGATTCTGGCCAACTGCTGGCAAACCTAGACCGATGTTCTGCGAAAATGTTTGCTTGCCGTGATTTTTCGATTCACTAGCAGTTTTACTATATTTATTAATTGAAATGAAAAATGATACGAGCGCGTAAACACCCTTAAGTGACCAAGAATATTCAATGATTTTTATTTTATTAAGAAATTAATATATCAGATATCAGAGAAGAACTTTGATAAACAAGGAAATTATTTAACCTTACCCCTTTAATTGAAATGTGGGAGATTATTCCACGAGTCAAAAAGGGTGACGACAGAAACGTGGCCGGTCGTAAACTGCCAATCCGCACATGGCTAGCGTGGTGGACTATGGCCAAACCCTTCTCATATTGAGAGGAAACCCGTGCTCTGTAGTGAGCCGGTAATGGGTTGATCAGGATGATGATGATGATGATTTAGATACAAAATTGATTGTTCTAACTTACCTTATATTCAAGATAATAGGCTCCTTTTGATAACATAGTATCAATATAACCCAAAGCAACGAGACCTGCCTTCCACGGCACGTAACTCTTCTCGTGCGTCAGATAGCTGGTGATATCCAAAGCGGTCCTATAATCTAGCCGACCAGATAGCGCCAAGTTCATTGCATCATCAATAATTTGGGCTCTGTTTATGGGATGGATTTCTTGGAAACGTGATTGATCGTTTAGAATTTTTATCAGCAAGTTCCAGTTACGCTGGTCGTAGTTGATACGGTAGAATCCTGTAGTATTAAACAAAAGAAGGTTAAGAAAATGTTTTTTAACATTTATACTCTTTATTTCTTCTGTTCAGGTTTTTAATCGTCCACACTTTAGTTCTCATATTTTTTTTTATCCACTACAAGTTAGCCCTTGGCGACAATCTTACCTGATGGTAAGTTATAATGCAGTCTAAGATGGTATCGGGCTATCCTGTTAGGGGCATGGTAAACCCCACACTCCTGATTGGTTTCTACGCGACATCGTGCCGGAACGCTAAATCGATTGGCTACATGTCTTTGTTGGTAGGGTGGTAACTAGCCACGGCCGAAGCCTCCCACCAGACCAGACTCGAGCCGGGATTCGAACCCAGGACTTCCGACTTTAAAATGCAACAGCTCAAAAAGTTCTCACAAAATTGGTTCATTGGATTTAAAAATTCATATTCGTTATTTCACTATTGTGAGTTTACATACTTCTAACAGCATCATCGTCATTATCTAGCAATTCAAATTACACGATCATACAAATATTTCTCTTATCTAAAAAATTTCTACCTCTCTCTCAAATATTTCTACTTCTCTTTCTCCGAGCACATAGCTTTGAGAACCGATGGGCGTTGGAGTCCCAAGGTACTGGAATGGGGACCCTTCACCGGTAAACGTAGCGTTGGTCGACCACTAACAAGGTGGACAGACCACATCAAACGAGTCGCAGGGAGCCGCTGGATACAAGCGGCCCACGACCGTGGCCATTGGAATTCCCTACAAAAGACCTATGTCCAGCAGTCGGTTGCAAATGATGATGATGATGTCAAATATTTCTCACCCGTCTGTTGTATGTTGCCAATCAACCAATCGTTTTCGCCAATGGTTATATTATCAACAACAATGGACCTCTCTCCTCTTAACCACAGCTTGGGACGCGTTGATGTGAAGTCTTTTTCAGCAGCTGTCGTATAAGATACAGGAATCCACCAAACAGATGCATTGCTTCCATCTAGTGTATCGTTAATTAAGACAAATCTTTCCTAAAAGCAATAAACTTAATTAATATTCTAATTATAATAAACTAACTAACTCTCAACAATAATGACGAGCGACTCTTAGATACTAATCTTAAACTTACATTACATTTAATACATACATTTTTACGTGTAAAAAGTAAGCATTATAGATAATCCATGTCTATATGAAGTGATTGCCTTCATGCAATATGAAGCGGTGATAGCCTAGTGGTTAGGGCGCCAGCCTCCTAATCAGAGGTCGGCGGTTCGAATCCGGGCACGCACATTTAACTTTTCGGAGTTATGTGCGTTAAAAAGAAGTTAAATTTCGCTTGCTCCAACGGTAAAGGAAAACATCGTGAGGAAACCCGTGAGTAACATGGCCAGCGTTGTGGACTATGGCCAAAACCTTCTCATATTGAGAGGAGACACGTGCTCTGTTGTGAACCGAGGATGGGCTGATCATGATGAAGAAATAAATTAACAAATGCGCATTATTTAAGGTTCGACTAAATAATACTATGAACTTCACATATGTTTGATTTAGTTCCACTCGAAATGAACACTGAGGGTGGGCACCGGAACAGTAAGTTGTAAGACACGTGCAATCATTAGCGAGTTTGCAAGCGTCCATGTGCTTAATTGCTCGTTCAAAACTACTGAACTGAATGACCCTTTCACAATCTGCAGATGGCAGCTACAAATGAACTAGTTAATGTGTTACATTATCCTATTTACGTTTGTAATGCTCTACAAATAGGACCTATTAGCTTCACTTTATAGTATTTACTTTGAATAGGTAATACTAGTGGCATTAGCAGTTAGCACTTAAGCCAAGAGTATATTGGCAGCATGCATTTTATAAAGTAAGCTTTGAAGAAAATCTACAATCGCAATTTATGCAGACTTAGGAATAACTATTCTTAAGCTATCTGCGGTTGGACATTCATTTGAATTTCAATTCATTCAATTATACTTATTTCATATGTATTTCTTCTGAGATAAAAAATGTTCTATGCCTGTTTCTAGAATGCAATCTATGTCGTTATAATCGATTTAGCTATAAACGAAATCTGGTGAGAAACAAACAAACGACATTCTTTCGTATTTTTTAATATAGGCATCATCATCATCATGATCAGCCCATTACCGGCTCACTACAGAGCACGGGTCTCCTCTCAATATGAGAAGGGTTTGGCCATAGTCCACCACGCTGGCCATGTGCGGATTGACAGACTTCACACGTCTTTGAGAACATTATGGATGTTTTCCTTTACCGTTGGAGCAAGTGATATATATATTTTTTTTAAACGCACATAACTCCGAAAAGTTAGAGGTGCCGTGCCGGGGTTCGAACCCCCGAGCTCTGATTAGGAGGCGGACGTCCTAACCACTAGGCTATCACAGCTTCTTATTTATTTCTTACCACTAACTACTTAACATTACTTATTTAGACTTGAATGTCAATGGAGCGTATAAAAATTTAAAGTTATTGTAAAATAATTTACATTTATTAAAATTACCTGTTTAAAAGTAATAATTCCACTCTTATAATCTCTCGTGATGGTCAAAACGGGGAAGCCAGTTTGCAATGTCCATGAGTCCATGACTACGCCGACATCTGCATCGAAGGCTTTTTTTTCTCTCGCAGCATTTGTAAGAGCGCTCCAAAGATCTCGCTGTTCCGCATCACCAAACTTCTTGGCGTTGAGGTAATCCGTGATACCCGCGTTGAAGACGTCGTCGGTTAAGAAATGGTTCATCATACGGAGTATTGCTGAACCTAAAGGATCGTCAAGATGTCATTAGTAACGGTAAAGTGGTCTATGGTTAATAAATAAAAATAACTTAACAATTACTATAAAATAAATACTTGTGTAAATGTTTTAAGAAATGAGGTAAAGGTAAGTTCTTTAAGTAGCTAAAATGCGGTTATGTTGGTTTTAATGATTTCGAAATTAATACTTATAGATGTTTTGAAGACTGTTTTTGTTTTGTCTTGTCTTTATTTGTTTGGTGGTTCGTTTGTCACCTATATTGTGTTTAGCCACATATAGATCTTGCACTGTCGATGATTTATAACGGACGGTAAAGCTGCTGATAATCATTCAGGTGAGTTAAAGATAAAACTTTTGTTACCTCTGCATAGCTAGCAAATCTTAATGAAATATCGAACAAAGATATGTTTATATATTTCATTTTTCATTAAGATATCCTGGAATCCTTTCGCCATCATTTTTTAAATTATGAAATCTTTTGCAAATTTATATCTTTCAAGTGTGTCAGCTTATTTTAATCTTAATTACCTTTCCCATAAGATATTTTGTCAAAAATAGCTCCTATTTCCTCAGGATTGCCGACTTCTACGGATATTTGGTGCGACGACGTCAAAGCGTCCAATTTGAAAACGCTCTGCACCTCGTTCAGGACAAACACTTCCATTAGTTTCCAACTCTTCTCTACCTGAAACGTAAATTAAAAAAAACTAAATAGTATTGCTCGATGTTTATATTCCACTCTTATGTGTCCATATTTACCCACCAATGTTAAAACAGCGCGAACGTTATAAACGGGATTACATTGCAAATTCAAATTCAAATTCAAATAGTCCTTTAAAAGGTGCTTTTGACGCGTCAATAATTTACATAGTAGTGATTTGATGGTGATAACTACATTCGTAAACTTAAAACTAAAGCTATGAGGGTTCCAAACGCGCCCCGGTCTAAGAAGAAGCCCACAACAAACTTAGCCAGGTAAATTTTCTTTTTGTTATCACCATCTCACATGCCACTTAAAATTATATTAAGAGCTATCTTATTAGAGCCATATTTCACACCCATGCTTGTTTATCATTTACGTAATTCTTTACACAATAGTAGGACTTTTCTACAAGCTTACGTTTTATATAAACTTTGAACTCATTGAGAGACATCCCAGAAATTGCCATCTAACTATATCCCACTGGAATTTTCCCAGATAAAAAGCAGACAGTGTCACACGTCGATCCATTGGTTGTATTGTTGATGCATTATTGAAGGATAAACTAACAACTATACTTTTATTCAATTTTATTATTAACGTCTTGCTATCATCTATGAGAAATCTTTATGAGAAAAAGGCTTGTGACTAATTATGGAACATTAATAGACATGTGAAAATATATTGCCTCATTTCAGCCCATACCCCGCATTGGATTAGCTTGATTGATTAGCGCCATATTCTCCCTTATACCATCCCTCCTTGCTATGAGAGAGGTTGGCTATTTTTAGTAACGGAACATTTAGGAACGGAATAAAGATAATAATGATCGATGACGAAGGTAGTCATATTGCCTTTCTTACCGCATCAACAGCGACGTATTCAACGTAGCTGGCGAACCCTTCATTAAGCCAGATATCCGACCACCAAGCCGGTGTAACAAGGTTTCCAAACCATTGATGTGCAATCTCGTGGGCCACCACTGATGCCACTCGAGCCTTAGCCGTGGTTGGAGATACACCAGTGTCATATAGCATGGCTATTTCTCTGGAATGCATATTATCGCAATCATTTTTTTTTTAATACTTTATATCTTCTTTCTAAGTTTCTACATTATTACCACAAGAAGTAGCTGACCCTGAAAGGCATACGACGACCGGGCCTTGGTTTTTATCTCATTGAATTGCCATGATGGCCTTGAAAATTTAGGGTGAATATCTCGAATCACCATGAAGAGATTTGTAAGAGAATATATTTAAATAATCAAACGAATTATTTCCAGCTGGCACTTTTCTAGCACAAATTATTAACTAATGTTATAAAAGTAACAATAAATCTATTTGTTTGTCGCATATTATGGTCAGCTCAACTTTTATTTATTTTATTTATTTTATTTGCTTATTACAGTGGTAGATAATTTTATGATCTCCCACTTTCCAAACTAGTATATACTGTATCTTGAAAAGTGGAAACTTTGGCTTGCAAATCGGGCGATGAATATTTAAAATTTTTGAAAAATCCAGTTACTGTTTTAACTAGATTTTCAAAAATTACCTTTTTTAATCAAAGTCTGTACGGTTAAACACGGTTTAACAGCTAACCTGATCCTAGTGTAATTTTGCACTAAGATCTAGCCAGCATACCGAAGACACCATTATTATGGGCGTAGGATACTTTATATAATGAGATGTACTTGAGGAATTTCTAAGCCATCGAAATAAATGCAGATGAAATCCCGGTCATAAATACTTTTATTATTTAAAACAAGATTGTTTAAGAGAATGAAAAAACCCTGAACCGGATCTATAAAACAATGAATCAGTGTTACCAACCTAAAAGTCAACAACCCCCAATTCTCCATAGCGCCAGCTTTGAAATCCGGCAATGCTATCATATCTATCTTTGGCAATGGAAATTTGATCTTATAGTATTCTTCGAGAAACTTCAAAATCTTTGGCCCGATATCCAAAGCATATGCTGCAGACGGTAAGGCTTCCTTTCTAGCCCAAACTGAGAAGTTATTCTTCATATCACTCATGGAAGCGAAGTCAGTTACTACAAAAGCCACTAAGTATGTGGACATAGGCAGAGATTCAGCGTAATGGTCCCAGGTGTACTCCGGCAAAATTTCGCTGTGAAATATTAAAATAGTAAAAATAATATTTTAAAATAAAATGTTTCCAGTTAATCTAGAAGTAAATATTACACCGCAATCTATAATCATTAAAACTGGCTATCGTCGCATTTATCTTAATTTATAGATAGAGGCTATAGCTGATTAACTATTATATATTATAGGCATTCGATTTATCGTTTGTATGAATTACAAAATTGCAGCGTTAAAATATAATCTGTACAAATATCATAAGCTCAGTATTAATCAGATCCATTAATATGTTATTCATGTTTTAGGTAAAATTAGATTAAGACTAATTAATCAATTTATGCTAAGATATTGGTGAATTAAATTGCAAATTAATTCATCCGTACTTAATTTAATATTTGTAATGTTTTGAATGTAAGATTGTAGACATTAAGGTAATAAGTATATTGTGATTCTCATATGTCAATCAAAAGTAATTGGGCTACACTCGATTTTTTTAGTTGATTAATCAATTTATGCTAAGATATTGGTGAATTAAATTGCAAATTAATCCGTACTTAATTTAGTATTTGTAATGTTTTGAATGTAAGATTGTAGACAGTATGGTAATAAGTATATTGTCATTCTCATATGTCAATCAAAAGTAATTTGGCTACACTCGATTTCTTTAGTTGATTAATCAATTTATGCTAACCTATTGGTGAATTAAATTGCAAAATAATCCGTACTTAATTTAGTTTTTGTGGTTTGAATGTAAGATTGTAGACAATAAAGTTTATAAGTATATTGTGATGCTCATACGTCAATCAAAAGTAATTTGGGTACACTCGATTTTTTTAGTTGACAAATATTATGATGCGGGTTTATCATCACCCGTACTTTTAAATGGGTTATTATTCAGTGGATTCACCATATTATATCCTTGTTTATTTACTGTACAAAGGATGAAGTGTTCTCTTTACGATAGGAAGTGTTAAATGCCACTCTTTAGTTGGATAAAAGCCAAGCGTTTCATTATGTCTCTCACGACAATCTATTATGACACTAATAAATTATTTCAAGCTGTGATAGCCTAGTGGTGAGGGCGTCAGCCTCCTAATCAGAGGTCGGCGGTTCGAATCCGGGCACGCCACCTCTAACTTTTCGGAGTTATGTGCGTTTAAAAAAAAAATTAAAATATCACTTGCTTCAACGGTGAAGGAAAACATCGTGAGGAAACCTGCGCGCCTGAGAGTTCTCCATAATGCTCTCAAAGGTGTGAAGTCTGCCAATCCGCACATGGCCAGCGTGGTGGACTATGGCCAAACCCTTCTCATATTGAGAGGAGACCCGTGCTCTGTAGTGAGCCGGTAATGGGTTGATCATGATGAAATTATTTAAATAATCGTTAAACCTTTGTAAGAAAAGTTAAATAGCAGCGGAACTGGTTGGAGATAATGTTATCTTGAATGAATGTATTTTTAAAAGAAACATCAATATATATGGAAATGAAGGTAGTTTTAAAATAACTACACTCACTATGTATAAATAAAAAGTCATGGTAAATGGTAACGATATATGTGGGGTTTTCAAAGTAAAGAACGCTAAGTAAACACATATTTTTATCGGGTATTTACCATCTTTTTAGTTAATTTCGATAAAAGAGCGTAATAATCGTTGACTTACTGTGCCTCCCTGCTAACAATGTTCACATTGGAGACGGATGTTAGGTTGTTGGGTCTTGCTATACTGATGGTGAACTTTGCCTTCAAAGCGGGCTCGTCCCAACAAGGGAAAGCACGGCGGGCATCCGTTGCTTGAAACTGTGTAACCGCTATCCATCTGTGATTGTTATCAATATAGTTAATTAAAACAATCAGCTGTAACAAAGACATCGAGCTTCTTCAATGTAATTATTTTCCTAAGCCAGACCTAATATTCATATAAGGTAGGTCTGAGCATCATCTATTATTTTATTTTTATACACCACAAGTTAGCCCTTGACGGCATCTCACCTGATGGTAAGTGATGATGCGGTCTAAGATGGTAGCGGGCTAACCTGTTAGGGGTATGGTAAACCCATACTCCTAATTGGTTTCTACACGACATTGTGCCGGAACGCTAAATCGCTTGGCGACATGTCTTTGTCGGTAGAGTGGTAACTAGCCACGGCCGAAGCCTCCCACCAGACCAGACTCGAGCGGGGAATCGAACCCAGGACCTCCAACTTTATAATGCGACAGCGGATGCACTGCACCACGGAGGTTGTCAAATAATTTCATGTTTTTATATAACAGTCGAACTATTGAGCCAACAAAAACAATACAACAATTCTCTCTGGCGATAAAAATAATTAATAACACATTTAAATGCGAACCGACGACGGGTCATTGGCGGAACTTAAATGCTTACAAGAGTACAAGCTGCGCATAGTAAACATGCATTCTAACTTCCTATAAGGAATACTAAGAGGGTCCATTATGAAGCAGAGCAAAATTTCCGCATGGAATATTTTTATTTGAATTCGATAATTTTCACTAAAACAAGAATCTATAAATCTCAGTAACGCAGTTTAAGAACATGATAGAAGCTTTTAACTCAAGATGGTTCTAATAAATCTCCTACTACTGGAAAATCCAGAGAGAAATTAATTAAACTGGTTATAATGATTAGATCCTATACTATTGATTCTCCAGAAGTGTGGAGATTGATCACTTAAATAATTTTTAAAGTATTACATCTTTAACGTTTCATCATAATTATATAGCGATCAAACTGACTTGTACGTTCTATATAACATAATATCCTAGTAAATAAAGTATATAATAAGTAAATTACGGTATTTTTGGATCACGTCGAATGATTAGGTTGACAAATAACCTCTAGAATTTTACGTGTGAAAATAGATAAAACTCAAAAATTTAATACCTTTTTTCTTTTTTCTCTTCATACAAACTTCTGTAGAAGCCATGAAGGTTGTCATTCAGGATTCCCACGTACGTTATATTCAAGACATACTGCTGCCCGGCAATTAGGTCTTCCGCTGTAGTTAGTATATGAAACTGTCTCAGTACATCTTCTGTTCTTCTGACAATCTTCACTTCCTCACCATCCACTTTCTTATACAGTTCAATTTTATGAAAAACTAACTCTACACCATGAAAAGTGATTGTGTTAGTTTTATTTTTAACCGTTACAAGAATGCTAACTTCACCATCAAAGGTGAAGTTACCCTCAAAAATGTATGGAGTTAGTTTTAATAAATACCTATCCGGTTTGATATTAGTCGGTAATCTAACATCTTTAACAGAATGTTCGTTTTCACTTGTTGTTGATTCGACTGTATTAGTTGTGCTTTCGATTAATGTAACACTTTTACTATTTTCAGTACTTAAAGGTATAACTAGTAACTTTGATTGATCACATATATGTTCATATTTGGTAACGTTAGCCAAATGATCGGTCCTTGGACAAGCTGCAAAGTTGTACACTATGAACGCTGTAGCAACCAGGGCTAGGGCGAAGATGACGAGGATGACGAAGGTGAGGCTCTTGGAGAGGTGAACGCCCCTCTTAGCTTTGGTCGAGAAGTCTGTCTGCAGGTTGCCGTCCATTATGGTCAGCGGCTCTCGTCCTTGGGTCATCACAGCGCCATCTTTGTGTCTGTAAATAAAAAAGTTAGATAATCTTTATTCAACAGGTATTGAATACATCGTAGATTGTTACGCCTCATCTAAGTGAATCTAAGATCTTTAGAAAACTTACATTACCATACAAATAATGAATAGAAGCAGGCGTTAGTTTGCGGAAGTCCACGATAAACAATAAACAGCCAGTATAATTTGCTATATTCCGCCGACAACCGGGAGATTTGACGTTCCTCTTTGAGGTTCTAGTGGAAGATTTTGGGTGGTGTTATATTATACAAATCTCCCGGTTGTCGGCGGAATAAAGCAAATTATACTTGCTGTTTATTGTTTACATTACCATACGTCTATTTTAAGAAATAGTTGAAACAAGACAACGATAACGTTGTCTTGTGGTGGTGTGTGCGACATAAGTCTGTTTCGTTATAATACAACTTCAAAGATAGATTCCAGCTAAAAACGTGCCAGAACGCAATCATATAATGTGACAATTTGAGTATCTAGATTCATTAATAGGATTTTTTATAAATTAGTACATGTCTGTTCGTGTTGATTTTTCCATCCATCACAAATGAAGATTCAGCAAGATTTAAGAGGATGTATCTTGCTGAATCTACATGTTAAAAGTTTGGAAGTTTTTTTTTTTCTTAGAACGAACTCAGCAACCGGTCCAGTTCGGTCCTTTTTGGGATATATATTTAAATTTTAATTTATCCCCGTTTCCTCATATAGCTCAAGTAACACCGTGGGGTACATTTAGTACAGAAATTAATAAACGTTTTGTTTATTCCACGTGTCCAAGGGACATCGCACAAACATTACGTATTACATCTTTGATCACGTTGCCGATTCACGTTCTAAGTTCATCGGCCCTTAATTAAATCCCTTTGGAAAACACTGTTATGAAACTGTCGTAGTAACCGAGCCAATTTTATTTCGGTGTTAAAGGGTTGCATGTTTCCTTAAATTATATGTTAAGTTAGGTAATTTATTCGTTGAGATAACGAAAAATAAAATAAAAAAGGAACACCTGGTGCCTGAATTAGCCAAAAAAGAGGAAATGCTAGAAACAAAAACACTTTTTAACGACGGCAAGTCAAGGTACCCACCTGGTACCATCCTGCAAACTGGTCAGGTTGCAGAAAATTCAGAAATTAAAAACCCCATTTGCCTCTGCCGAATAAAAGGTAGAAAATAAAATTTGCTATTTACTTTCCCAAGGTACCGTGCAGGAATTACACGCTTTAAATAAACGAGTATTTATTAAAATCCATTATCAAAACAATGCAACAAAAAAAGAAAAAAAGGGCAAAAAAACTAAATTAAGCCTAAAATATTATTATTTTTCAATACTACTTTCCTTGATAATAAGTACTTTTAGATGTGAAATCTCTACAGATTCTGTAGTGCGCCGGATATATTTGCGCAGAACCGACTTTATGGCCCTGTCACATTATAAAGTTTGAGGGTCTGAGTTCGATACTCTCACTACAGAGCACGGGTCTTAGCGGATAAGCAAACTTCACACGCCTTTGAGATCATTATGGAGAATTCTCAGGCTTGCAAGTTTCTTCATCAATCGAAACCCGACCTCTGATTAGCGGGCGGACGTCCTTATCTCTAGGCTATCACAGCACATGTAGTTTATAAATATATATATCTTCATCATCATGATCAACCCATTACGAGCTCACTACAGAGCACGGGTCTCCTCTCAATATGAGAAGGGTTTGGCCATAGTCCACCACGCTGGCCATATGCGGATTGGCAGACTTCACACGCCTTTGAGAACATTATGGAGAACTCAGGCGTGCAGGTTTCCTCACGATGTTTTCCTTCACCGTTGAAGCAAGTGATATTTTAAATTTTTAAAAATGCACATAACTCTGAAAAGTTAGACGTGCGTGCCCGGATTCGAACCGCCAACCTCTGATTAGGAGGCTGACGCCCTAAACACTAGGCTATCACCGCTTCAATATATATATATCTTCGTAATAATACGTAATTACTTCAATGATATAATATCTTCCTATAAGAGGGGAGACCTATGTCCAGCAGTGAGACATAAGTAAGCCGATGAATACGACATGATATAGAGAGTTAGTTACACGAACAAATACGAAGTACTGTATAGAAATCCAAGGTCTTAAACTTACGACCTTGAATGTACATAATTTGCTAACAAATGCTACTTAATACTATATCGATTCATTTGTCACATAAAAAGCACTGGGACAATAAAATACTGTCGACATTTCATATGGTATCCTTGTTGTTAGGTGCCAAGGTTGAAGTGCCTACTCTAATAAGAATTAAGCATGAGTAACTTTTTACACAATAGCATCTTAACACCAAATAATTGCCACTTGTTCTCCATATTCGACAATAGACTCGATGTTAGCAGAAAAGATAAGCTCGGGATATCAACGGGGAAATGGAACGAGACTATGTTAGTACCTACTAAATTTAGCTATATATATGCTTTGAATTCAAATTCAAATAATCTTTATTCAAATAGTCCTTTAAAAGGCACTACATTCATAAACTTAAAACTAAAGCTATGAGGGTTCCAACGCGCCCCGGTCTAAGAAAAAGCCTACAACAAACTTAGCCGGCGTTTTTTTTTCTGTTATCACCATCTCACATAATGAACAATAGATTATAGTAATCATGGAGATAGAGCAATTCACACCCAAACTTTTTTATCGTTTATATAATCCTTAATATCGTAATATGATTTTTCTACAAGCTTTCGTTTTATAAAAACTTTGAACATATTGATAGACATCTCCAAGATATGAATAGGTAATTTATTATAAAATAAAATACAATTTCCTTTGAATGAGTTACTAATTTTGTGCAGCCTACTAAACGGTGCTACAAGTTTACTTTTACTTCTGATGCTCAGTGCGTTACAGTCCATTAGTCCGTCCATTAGTCCATACAGATGGTAAGTGATGATACAGTCTAAGATGGTAGCGGGCTAACCTGTTAGGGGTACCATACTCCTCATTGGTTTCAACGCGACATCGTGCCGGAACGATAAATCGCTTTATAATGCGACAGCGCACGCGCTGCGCCACGGAGGTCGTCAAAGCTGCTATTAGTACTTACGCAAAGAGTATAATTATTACTTTTTTATTACAATTGCTGTAACGTGAGATGATCAACGTTCAAACTGTTTATTTACGTCATTAACCTCATCCATCAACTGTAATTGCTATTGTAGGTGATAAGACTTCTTATACTAAACATCTTAAAAATTATATAGATGTATTGAAGGCATCAAATGTGTTATGTATTTACCAATATCATCATCATCATCATGATCAACCCATTGCCGGCTCACTACAGAGCACGATCCTCTCTCCTCTCAATATGAGAAGGGTTTGGTCATAGTCCACCACGCTGGCCATGTGCGGATTGGCAGACTTCACACGCCTTTGAGAACATTATGGAGAACTTTCAGGCATGCAGGTTTCCTCACGATGTTTTCCTTCACCGTTGAAGCAAGTGATATTTTAATCGCTTAAATGGCACATAACTCAGAAAAGTTAGTGGTGCGTACCCGGGTTCGAACCCCCGATCTCTAATTAGGAGGCGGACGTCCTAACCACTAGGCTATCACAGCTTCGCACCAGTATGTATTTACGCATCTGTGAGTGTCAGTGTAACGTGCTGAAACTTGAATAATAATATTTTTCCAAGCTTCTAGACTGGAACAGAGTTGGTATGAAACGATTGGATACTGTGGTCGTTATGAAAAAGACCCTCAAAGGCATTTTGACGAGACACATTGCGAAATTCTTCAGCCAAGTTTTTCATCAGGTGGGCAGAACAAAAAACAAAAGTAAGAGGAAGATTATATTAAATGCTTGTGTTCTACTCCACCAATTTATAGTAGAGGACTCTGTACTCGTAAATACAGATATTTATACCTAGAGATTAAGTTAGTTCAGTTTTGTAAAAGAGGTAAACCGCGGCATCCCTTGGAATGGGAAAAGTCGGAATAACGGCTTAGTGACATCTTTTCTGCCAATTTATATTTTTCAGTGCATAAATACTAAACCGTACCTTCTATTAATAAAGGTTGACTGATTATGAGATAGCTCCAGCAGGTATATGGCTTCGAATTAAAAAACGATAATATTTATTATAGATGAAAATGTAATAAATGTAAAAAGATTTTAAAATATACATATTAACGTGTATGAGTAAAGAAAATTTATACTTTGATTATTAAAATTTAATGCAAAATCTAGGATAATAATAAATATATAAATCTACCTATAAAAAAACAACTAAAATAAGTCTCGTAACGTTGAACATTAGTTGAGTATGATTCATCATGATCAACCCATTACCGGCTCACTACAGAGCACGGGTCTCCTCTCAATATGAGAAGGGTTTGGCCATAGTCCACCACGCTGGCCATGAGTGGATTGGCAGACTTACTCGCCTTTGAGAACTCTCAGGTTTCATCACGATGTTTTCCTTCACCGCAAGTGATATTTTAATTGCTTAAAAACGCACATAACTCCGAGAAGTTAGAGGTGCATGCCCGGGTTCGAACCCCCGACCTCTGATTAAGAGGCGGATGCCCTAACTACTAGGCCATCACAGCTTCTTCAATTTGAGTGTGATAACTCAATTAAAAAATGTTTAATTTTGGTTTTTTAATACTAGAAAGATATTTCTTATATTTTACTTCGAGGCTACTTTGAGGGTTTAAGGTACGGCGAAGCTACCCTTAAATGCTCTTGATGTGTGATGCATCACACATAAGGGCATAAATGGGCAGGTATGTATATAAATTCTAGCATGGTTAGTGGAAAGGGTCATTACTCGTGACTGGAGTACATGGAAAAGATAAAACCACACACAAATGCAGCAAGCAAGTTCCCGCAGACCACAAAGTAATCACTGTTTCGTATTCGATCGAAATCTGGAAGAGAAATCGAAGGCATTTGTTGTGTGTACCAAGTCAGAAGCCATCATCGAATATAAAACCATACAAACAATGTCTTTACCCACAAATGACGTACTTACCAAAACGCAACTTTCACTTGAACAATAAGACGAAAACAATGTGTTGACAATATATTTTTATCGATATATCTATAAAAGTATATAGGTCAGTAATTTATGTTGACGGTTGCTTATATATTTTTAACATATATACATAAAAATGCATAAAACATTGGTTTGGGAGGATTTACAATACCGATTTTCATACTCTGGATTAGTACTAAGCATTACTTGGCAGAAAATCGCAACGCTTTTAAATGTTTTTGCCCTGCCTTCGGAATCGTATACGTAGAGGGTAGTTCCTTCCAGGGATAGATTCATTGTCTACGTATGTCGTTCCAGAATATAAACAAAAATACGCCGTGATATCATCTAATCAAATAAGTTATTATTTGGTTAGATGATATCTCGTCCCGCAATCCGCAGAAAAAAGGTTATTTATATATCCCTTATTAGTATTTTTTATTTTCGAACCGCCGACCTCTGATTAGGAGGCTGACGCCCTAACCACTAAGCTATCACCGCTTCTACTAATCAGAGGTCGGCGGTTCGAATCCGGGCAGGCACCTCCAACTTGTCTGAGTTATGTGCGTTTAAAAAAAATATAATATCACCTGCTTCAACGGTGAAGGAAAACATCGTGAGGAAACCTGCACGTCTGAGAGTTCTCCATAATGTTCTCAAAGGCGTGTGAAGTCTGCCAATCCACACATGGCCAGCGTGGTGGACTATGACCAAACCCTTCTCATATTGAGAGGAGACCCGTGCTCTGTTGTGAGCCGGTAATGGGGTGATCATGATGATGATGATGATTACTATATTATTATTATTTAGAACAAGAGTACAGTAGTGGGGTTTAAGAAAAATGGTATTGCGATAACGACTGCATTAGTACGAGCTGTGTGGCAGCCATTATTACACTTTCACACCACTTATAACAAATGTTCTACGTCGTATAGATTGAAGTCTGGAAAAGTAATCAGGGCCATTTGTAGTGTGGTCCAAGTTGGATACTTAACGCTATGCGCGTCTAACCGCGTAATATTCTGATAATTTAGTAGTTAAAACTTCGACCTCCATTTTGGGGGCAAACAATTTGATCCCCAGTACGTTCCTCTAACTATTCGTCGTTTTTTGCGTTTTAATTTAAAATATCACTTAATTTGTGTGTCGTAGATATATAGAAGACACTGTCTCCTATAAAACAGTTATCTATATAACTATACCTAACGCTGGAGACAGGGTTTCTTACAAATGTGTCATGATTTCCAAATGTTTTAGATTTTAGTGTCTTTGAATTTACATACATAGAATATCTTAATCATTAAATGAGAATATGTAATTGAAGTATGTGATTTGACTTAAATGATTTAGGTTCACTTTTGACTATTTTAATGAAAAGTATCTCAATTGACTGTTTTCTTAAGATACCGGATTTAAGGCAAAACGGAAAACATGACGTTCGAATCGACTCTTTATAAGTTAGTTAGTCGTTGGTCATGGTTGATTAGTTCTTGTTTAGTGTTGGTACCGAAAAGTGGTCTCCAAGGTTCTCGTTGTACAAAGGTGTGTAAAATGTTATAGATAACAAGTATAGATAAAGAAGAGTTGTATTCCTTATCAATAAGGTGTTTCCTATCCTGTAAATAAATAAGAATAGATACTGAAGAAGTGTGTTTCTTAACAAATGAAATGGAAATTATGCTTTTGATAAATAAAGATTTAATATTTTTATTATTATTTAACGATCTAAACATCGTAAGGAAAAAGCATACCTGAGAGTTCTTCATCATATTGACAAAGGTGGACTATTACTTATTCTCATTCTGAGTGGAGACGTATTACTCGTGCGATAATGAATTGATAATATCGAGTTATGATAATAACTAATCTAATGGAATAACACAGGGTTTGCGACATATCATTGACATTTGTACAAAAAATTATATTAAATTCCATTCGTTGGGAAAGTCTCGCTGAAAACCGAATGGAGTGAAGGCATTTGGCTCAGCAGGCTATCACGGATTTTGAAGATAAAAGGAGGGTGGATCTGAATTTGTACAGAGATCAACTGAAAAATAGACCACCCTCCAATATAATCTATAATTACGTTGATGGTGCCGTGTCATGTCCGCACTGCGCGTGTTTATTCCGTTCATCAGCCACATCAGGGCACACGAACGACGCCCTTATTAATATCTCAAAAATTAACAGAGACCCAGTCATAAATATATATATATATATATATATATATATATATATAGAGTACTCACTCGCTAATCCGCCACCATAAAATCCTAACCATCGGCGGATTACTGAAAACGGCGGATTATGGCGGGCGCAGATTGATCGCCACCGTCCGCACCGGACGAATCGGATTTTTGCCATCCACGGAAAAAAGTACCTTACGCTATAGAGATAAGGTACATAGGTTACGCTATAGAGGTAAGGTGCGGACGCTGCCGATCAATCTGCGTCCATCTTTATGATGTATAGGAACAATAAATTGGAAAAAAAAACAAAAATGTGTGCTTTATTTACATATTTAAGAAATGAACAAACATAAATCTTTTATTAAAGTAATTAATCATTACAATTTCGAAAAAAAAATCTCTAATTTTGCTTATACCTTCATCGCGCATTTTACGTAAATTTGCAACCATATCGCATGATTTTCCATTTTCTTGGGTCCATTTAATATAAATATTCAGGGCATCTTCACCAAAAAAAACGGCGGATTATAGTACTTATCGGATTATCGAGCGGCGGATTAGCGAGTGAGTACTGTATATATATATATATATATTAAATTATTTTGGGAGACTCGTCTAAGCAATTTAGCGTTCCCGCGCGATGTTGCACCAATTAGTAGTATGGGTTTATCATACCCCTTACAGGTAAGCCCGCATCCATCATCGACTTCATCATCACATACCACCATACAAGATTTCCGTCAAGGTCTAACTTATAGTGAAATATAAAAAAACAACTGCATCAATCAGTTTTATTTACAAATATGTACCTCCTATAACTTAGGCATCAAACTATTTTATACGTGCAGTCAATTAGGTCACAACCTCCCCACGTTATTTACGTTATTTATATTGCAGAGCTTTTCTCACAGCTTCTCGAGCTGATCCCAGTAAGCTTTCACCACTTAAGTAAGCATCTTAAAAGGGGATAGGATATTGGCGCCGGCCGCCATACTTATTTATATATTTTTTTCTTTACTTGTGCATTGTTTATTTGCAAGGGTCTCCTTGCTAGACAAACACAAGTCTGAACATTTTTATATGAAGGAAACCAATATATTACATCAAATTTACTTGTCTGTTTATCTTTATCTTTAAAGACAAAATGTATCACATTAAGAAAAGCCAAAAAAGCAAAGAAAAAGCAGCTGAAATCTTGTCTCCTTAGATAAGATTCCAGGTGCTCATATAATTAAGAATAACATGCAAATCTTCACGTGGCAAGTAACTAATGCAAAAGAAGTAAAATCATCATCCTCGGCATTTAAATGTCCCATAGTTGGAAGCAGAGCAATTGTGGCAAACTCATGGCGCAGTGGTAAGCTCGTTGGTCTTATGAGTGGAAGGTGCCAGTTTCGTTTCCCGCATAATATTTTCAATGATAAACAAGCAAGTTGCAAGGTAGGGGCTAATAGCCTGATTTTTTTTAAAGCAAAGTCTAATACATCCAATATACGTGCAAGATCAACAGCTCTTTTAATACGAAAATTTCACGTATAGAACACGGGTGAAGCCGTGGCATCGGCTAGTCTATGATACATACATGTATTATAATACTGCTAAATGCTGTTTAAAGAACTGTCTATCACCAGCCGAGTTGCTGGGTTTTTGCGGGTATTCCTGACGCATTTCTTTTAAAAATCATTTTTTTTATTAATGCTGGATTAATTAACAAAAAAATCAAATAACTGTTTAAATAACGTAAATTCAATTAAATATCACCTATTCGATCCTTAAATGTGTAAAAGAGAAATCTCAGAAATACGGTGTACCTGTTTGAGAAAAGATTGTGAATTTTATTCTTCCAATGCAGCGTTGACGGAATATTTTTTATGCGTAACACAATGTGCCTCGCATCAGGAAATGAGGCCTCTTAAGCCCATATACTTACCGAGGCACTTCCTTCGCCGGAGTCTTATGACTTCCTATTAATTAACACCACGTGACACAACGAACCATTGTGTTGGGGACTAGAGCCCACCCGGCCCCGAGTGTAGAGAACATAGAAACAGAGATCTCTGTGTCCAACTTATAATACCATACGTTTTTTGTTAATATGAAAAAATTAATCATCTATTTTCAATAAATGGCTGTTTTATATATACCTAGTTCAAAAGGGCTGCACTGAAATATCGTTATTTTTTTATTTTATTTTATCATATTATGGAGAACTCTCAGGCGTGCAGGTTTCCTCACGATGTTTTCCTTCACCGTTTAAGCAAGTGATATTTTAATTGCTTAAAAACGCACATAACTCCGAAAAGTTTGAGGTTCGTGCCCGGGTTTGAAGTCCCCAACTCTGATTAGGAGGCTGACGTCCTAACCACTAGGCTATCACAGCTTCGGTTTAGGTAATACAATACACAAAATGAAATGTAAAACTGAATATTTCACAAATATATATGCTGTGGGAATCAACATCCCACATCGCATTACCGTACGTGTCCCGAAGGGCGCGTGTACGTCTGTCTGCTCATACGTGTAGATACCGTAATATAATTTAATATGCACAACTTGTGTTACATTTTCCACAAGGTCCTGAATTTAATGACGTCTAAGGTATATATATTTATACCTTCACTACTGCGAATGTTAAGGCAATTTGTTCAAACTTTTTTTAAGCTATTGCATAGCTTCTATCGAGGGCCTTGAGCGCGGGGACCGAATCCAGAAATTCCGTAACGAAAAAAAACCTCACGCTCCCCACTCCGACGGGCACAGCGGTGATACTTTTTACCATATAGATATTTCGCCACGGCCGTTACAGTTGCCGTGGAACAGCGGTTATCACGTATACTTTTTGTGCAGAAAGTCGTAGGTTCGAGCTTGGGTACGTCTTTATTTTTTTTATCACGTTTTTTTAATTTTTATTATTATGACAAGCATTTTTATTTAGTTTTACCTGTCCCGTTGTCTGTCTGTAATCAAATCTATAGTTAAATTTTACTCATTTTTCTTTTGCTTTTTTTTAAATTAATTTTATCAAAAATAACCTCAATATTTTTATTTTCATTGTTGTTTTTGAAATATTAATAATTTAGTTGATAAAAAATGCTATGCAATAGCTTTACCGCGGCAGTCACCGAGTGCCACACGTCTTTTTTTAAGTTTAACATATCGCATCGGTTTCCATGCGCCATCAATCAATCATCAATCAATCAGCCTACAGACATCCACTGCTGGACATAGGCCTTTTCGAGAGCGCGCCACCACACACGGTCCTCCGCCTTCCTCATCCACCCGCCACCAGCGATCCTTTTCAGGTCGTCGGTCCAGCGAGCAGGTGGTCGTCCTACGCTGCGCTTACCGGTACGCGGTCTCCACTCCAGAACACGTCTGCCCCAACGGCCGTCGGTTCTGCGACAGATATGACCCGCCCACTGCCACTTCAGCTTGCTAATCCGGTGGGCTATGTCAGTTACTTTTGTTCTCCTACGGATGTCCTCGTTACGGATTCTATCCCTCAGAGAAACGCCCAGCATAGCCCTTTCCATAGCACGCTGAGCGATTTTGAACTTTTGGACAAGGCCTACCGTGAGTGTCCACGTTTCTGCTCCGTATGTCATGACCGGTAAGACACAGGCGTTGAAGACTTTTGTCTTTAGGCATTGGGGTATCGGCGAGTTGAAGACTTGACGCAGTTTTCCAAATGCTGCCCATCCCAGCTGAATTCTTCTGTTAGCTTCCTTGTTGAAGTTGTTCCTACCCAATTGTATAATCTGTCCTAGGTAGTTATATTCTTGGACAACTTCAATGCTGACATTTTCGACAACAATGGGCCTTGTGATGACGTATTCATTGAACATTATCTTCGTTTTGTCCACGTTCATCTTGAGACCCACCCGTCTGGAAGAAGTGCTAAGGTCGCACAGCATTTGCTCAAGTTCCTGCAGCGTTTCTGCCATTATAACTATGTCGTCTGCAAATCGTAAGTGCGAGATGTATTCGCCGTTTATGTTTATGCCACAATCTTTCCAGTCCAAAACCTTGAACACATCTTCGAGAGCGGAAGTAAACAGTTTCGGGGAAATAACGTCCCCTTGTCTTACTCCCCTTCGAATTGGTATCGGATGTGTTGCATGGTTTTGCACCTGAACGGTCATTGTGGCGGCGTCGTATAGACATCTTAGCACTTCGATATATCGCCAATCGACTTGGCATCTCTGCAGTGAATCCAAAACCGCCCAGGTTTCGATGGAGTCGAAGGCTTTCTCGTAGTCCACAAATGCGAGGCACAGAGGCAGATTATACTCCTGAGTCTTCTGCATAATCTGTCTTAGAGTGTGGATGTGGTCTACGGTGCTGTAGCCTTTCCGAAACCCGGCTTGTTCCGGAGGTTGGAACTCGTCAAGTCTCCGGGTGAGACGATTAGTGACAACCCTAGAGAACAACTTGTAAATATGGCTCAGAAGTGAGATGGGCCTATAATTTTTTAACAAGTTCTTGTCTCCTTTCTTGAAGAAGAGTACGGTTACACTTCTGCTCCATTCTTTCGGCGTTGTTCCAGTCGTGATGACAGCATTAAAGAGACGCTTCAGTTCGTTTAGGATAGGTGTTCCTCCTGCTTTCAGCAGCTCCGCTGTAATGCCATCATCACCCGGTGCTTTATTATTCCGAAGCTGCTCTAGGGCTATACGAATCTCGCCAACGTCGATATCCGGGAGGTCATCGGTGTAGTGGCGAGCAAGTCTCGCTCGCTTGTCATTCGTAATTTGGTGAGAGACCGGTTTAGGAGCATGCGCAGAGTATAATTGCCCATAGAAGTTTTCGATCTCAGCTAACACACTTGGAATTGAGGTAACGGTTCTGCCGTCTGAAGTCCTCAGCTTTGTTAGATGGCTTCTCCCAAGACTTTTAGCGAATACTTTGGTCCCCTTGTTGCGCTCAATCGCTTCTTCGATTTTCCGCGTACTCGAAGACCGCAAGTCAGAGCGTATCCGCTTTTTAATGAGCTTGTTTAAAGTATGCCGATCTACTACAGCTGGAGAATTCTCCCGTCTTTGCCTCATTAAATCCAGTGTCTCGCTAGAGATCTTGGACGTGGTACTTCTTGCGTCTTTCCTGCAAAATTTACCTCCCACTTCACGAATGACGTTCACCAAATCACCATATTTCTGATCAACTTCGTCGGTGGTTTCCAGCGAATCGAATCGGTTCTTTAATTCTAGTTGGAACTTTTGTAATGTTGTCATGGATGGGCGTAGTTGTGGGCGAAGATTAGACCCCATCATGCGACGCCTATATAACTGAAGGTCTATATTCAGAGAGCCCCTTACAAGTCGGTGATCACTCCCGGTATTAAACCTGTTGATCACAGAGACATCTCTGAATATATCCTTACGATCCGTCATGATGAAGTCTATCTCGTTCCTGGTCATGTTATCAGGGCTCTGCCAAGTCCACTTCCTATGGGTGTTTTTCTTAAAGAAAGAGTTCATTAAGAACAACCCTTGCTTTTCTAGAAAGTTGACTAGCATTTGCCCCCTATGGTTCCTCTCGCCAAATCCATGTGGTCCAATCTTCGACTCGTCGCGTTCTTGTACACCCACCTTTGCGTTGAAGTCCCCCATAACAACTGTGAAGACGGACTTGTTGGTATTGCCCATAGCTATGGATACGTCTTCGTATACAGTTTCTACCTCTTCATCAGAGTATGTCGACGTTGGTGCATAGACCTGTATTATTTTAAGAGAGTATCTCTTATTCAACTTAAGAACAACATACGCGACCCTCGTCGACACACTGCTGATCTCCACGATGTTGTTAGCGAGGACTTTGTTGATCAGAAATCCCACTCCGCCTTGTGACGATCTATCGCCTTCTCGATAGTAGAGTACGTGGCCCGATTCTAAGGTTACAGTATCCTCCCCCTCTCTACGGACTTCTGACAACCCCAAAATATGCCACTTAATCTTTCCTAGCTCCACTAGAATCTCGGCTAGGCTTTCGTCCGATCTCAGTGTCCTTGAGTTATACGTAGCCAAGAATAGTCGGTTGTGGTGGTAGCTCGCCGTCGCCCGGAGATTCTTTGCACCCCCTGCCCCGCCGTGACCACGACTGCTACCAAGGTCGGGAATAGCAGGGCGACCGGGAACTGGGGGCCATTGTGTATTGGCGCTGTTCATCAAAAGATATGCCCATAGTGACCACGCTGGGCAGGCGGGTTGGTCACCGCAGGGCCAACTGGTCGCACCGGTGTCGCTGCTGCCCGACAACGGCCTGTGTTTTTGTACAGTTTGGCCAAATGCGAAATGGTTATCCCGCCATTTGTCGGTGAGTGGTGTTTACGCCACACGGGATCCACTCACGTCCCCGAGGGGGCTGGTCTTAATTTTTGTGAGCCAGCTTCTCACCATATGTCCCTTAGTCGCCTCTTACGACACCCACTGGGTATTAGGGGTGACACTATTCTATTCTGCCGGTGTCACACGGCTATCTGCCGGTGTCACACGGCTATGCTATGCGCCATCACACTACGTATATTTATATAATTAGCTACGGTCGAAGTCTCCGACCAGACCAGACCAGAGAACCGTCCACTTATAAGATCCACAGCGCTCAACACTGCGGCAGGAAGATCAACGAAGGAAGGAATACATAAAAAAAAACCACTGGAAAATTTATTAGGCTGATAATGATGATAACGATTTTCGTTATCAGTGCCGTATACAAAGCTAAGATCAGTTTTTTTTTTATCCACTACAAGTTAGCCCTTGACAGCAATCTCACCTGGTGTAAGTGATGATGCAGACTAAGATGGTATCGGGCTAACCTGTTAGGAGTATGGTAAACCCATACACCAAATGGGTTTCTACACGACATCGTGCCGGAACGCTAAACCGCTTGCGACACATCAAATTCAAATTCAAAATAATCTTTATTCAAATAGTCCTTAAAAAGGCACTTTTGACGCGTCAATAATTTACACAGTAGTTATTTCATGGTGATAACTATATTCGTAAACTTAAAACTAAAGCTATGAGGGTTCCAAACGCGCCCCGGTCTAAGAAGAAGCCCACAACAAACTTAGCCGGGGTTTTTCTTTTTTTTCGTTATCACCATCTCACATAATGAATAAAATTTATAATAAACTATAGTACCTATGGAGATATAATCCTTAATATCGTAATATGATTTTTCTACAAGCTTTCGTTTTATAAAAACTTTGAACTTATTGATAGACATCTCCAAGATATCAATAGGTAATTTATTATAGAATAAAATACAATTTCCTTTGAATGAGTTACTAATTTTGTGCAGCCTACTGAACGGTACTACAAGTTTACTTTTACTTCTGATGTTCAGTGCGTTACAGTCCATTTTTTTCTTGAATTTATCAATATTTTTATGAACATGCATTAAATTTTCATATATATATTGGCTATGCACTATCATTATTTTATAATCTTTAAATTTATCTCTTAATGACTCATCTTTGTCGGTAGGGTGGTAACTAGCCACTGCCGAAGCCTCCCACCAGACCAGACTCGAGCCGGGAATCGAACCCAGGACCTCCAGTTTTAAAATGTGACAGCGCACGCGCTGCGCCACTGTGGTCGTCAAAAAGGTCTCAAAATAGTGGTGTCCTTTTCACATAGTTTATTTTTTAGACCAGGCAACATTAGCACCAGCATTATTTCATTCATTCATTCATTCTCCAGTTTCACATAAAACTACAACTGTTTTATGCCTGTTCATTACTAAACATAAAGTCTAATAATAATATTGCAATAGTCTTACGGTACCAGGGATGCATAAGTAGCAAGTACACACAACTCGTCTAGCTTGCCTTCGCCAAGTAGGTAATGTCAGGTCACTTTAATTAGAACACTGCATGTATGGCTTGCTTTGTTTCTAGATACTTATAAAATAGACTTTTCTAGTACCCAGTTACTTTCTCGATTAAAAAAGGTAGGTATTATTAGAGTGTTAAGAATCTAATTAAATACCCAGAAACAGAAGTTACATTACGGAAAACCATAGTATAAAATGAACATGTTTATATAAATGTCATCATCATGATCAACTCATTCTTGGCTCACTACAGAGCACGGGTTTCCTCTCAATATGAGAAGGATTTGGCCATAGTCCACCACGCTGGCCATGTATTAGCAGACTTCACACGCCTTTGAGAACATTATGAAGAACTCGCAAGCATGCAGGTTTCCTCACGATGTTTTCCTTCACCGTTGAAGTGTAAAAATGTGCTCGGTGCAATTCATAATTTCCTAAAATGTTATACGTCACAAAAAACTGATCTTCCAGAATTCTCAACGCACGTTACGCTCCAACATCGGAGCATGCTCAGGAGATGTTAATTTCGCAACGTTCAATTGCTTAGTAAAACAAGGTCAAAGGTTGCTTTTATTTGTACATACTAATTTAACATTCGTCCAAAATCCCTCAGTGCCTGAAGACTAAAGTTTTCGAACAGTGCGTGTTGCCAGTGATGACTTACGGATCCGAAACGTGGTCGCTCACTATGGGCCTCATAAGAAGGCTCAGAGTCACTCAGCGAGCAATGGAGAGAGCTATGCTGGGAGTATCTCTACGTGATCGAATCAGAAATGAAGAGATCCGTAGAAGAACCAGAGTTACCGACATAGCTCAGCGAGTTGCGAAGTTGAAGTGGCAATGGGCGGGGCACATAGCTCGGAGAACCGATGGACGTTGGGATCCCAAGGTGCTGGAATGGCGACCCCGCACCGGTAAACGTAGCGTTGGTCGACCCCCAACAAGGTGGACTGACGACATCAAACGAGTCGCAGGGAGCCGCTGGATACAAGCGGCCCAAGACCGTGGCCGTTGGAACTCCTTACAAAAGACCTATGTCCAGCAGTGGACGTCTATCGGTTGAAGTGATGATGATGATGATGAATTTAACATTCCAGTGGAAAATTTAAGAAACTACATTTGTAAAAGAGCACTAAGACACTCTATACATCTCAAGATTTCAATCAATAAGATCGAATCAAGGCAATAAAATCGACGAAAGAGGTTTGTACCAACAACAGTTAGTCGCTCTGTAAATGATCGGAATATTTTTAGGGTTTTTATTCAAATATCAAATGAATAACAATATTCTTTAGAATTACATATTTAAACAGTACAGGAGCAAAACAAATAAAAGATATGGTATTGTTTTCGCTAAAGCCGATATACCCGCAAAGTTACAAGGTCACAGGTATCATTGCCGTGCGCGTAGTAAGATCTCAGATCAAAGTATTAAGCAACGTTATATAACACGGGTATGACCTACACAATAGTGTGTTCAATATGCGATTGTTGAGCAGACGGGCTCATTGAATCGCAAATTTCGCTTACTACGACCCGCTGCCTTAGTGACGCGGCCGTCCTTCCTACGGATTCGTTGGAGCCCTGTACACAATCGCGTATTAATATGTATGACGATGAACAACAAAGGACCTTGATATTTGATATAAAGAACGAAATTTCAGACACTTTAGGTTACATTAGATGTAAATACGAAGAAAGCGACAATATCATATTTATTTTTGTAATCACACCAAATCCTTTTTTTTTTAATCAAATCCAATTAACAATTTCATCGTTCATAAAATATATTTTTCATTATTTTATTTCATGAAGTGATTGGTGGTTTTTGTTAACTTAAAACTATAGCTTGGAGGGTTACAAAATCACCCAGAACTAAGAAGAAGCACAGCTTAATTAGTCGGGGTTTTTGTTAGCACCATCTCACATACTCAATTGGTTTTCATCATAAAGCATTGGTCTTTGCTAACCTTGAGTCCTGCAGATTTAGCACAGGTGAATTACGACGACAATCGACAGCCTGTAGTTAAAATGTCCAGCAGTGAAGGTCCATCGTGTGATATGAGGATATCGTCATCCTTATATATTTAGTTTGTACCTCTTACACATTTCTACTCAGTTAACAGAATACAATAATACAATATACTTTTTAAAATGTCACGATGATACAACCCCCCATATTCCTTTAATCTATTAACATAACATTGAAATAATAATTTAAATCGTTAACCAAAACCGGTTCGGTAACGGTTTAAAATACCGTTGAAAATCGAAAATGTTTTAATCATTGCAACTCTATGCGTTCCAAAGTGCGTAAATTCGTTCAAAATTAAAAGATAAATATCCCACAACTTAAACCAATTTGTTTCATTGTTAAATCTTAATAATTGCTATTAAATTAATGCCAGAGACATAAAGTTTTCACGAAAACGTAAGGGTCGTGGAAAAGTAGAAAAGGAAGCTATGTTAACCGTGCAATAGTTGAGTTCAAAAACCATTTTGGCATTACTAATATTAGCATAAATGAGTAGTGATTTAAGCCACATGAGTCAGCCCAACCAAGCAACCATGAATGTTGATGAGTGATGAAAGTAACGAACATAAAAAAATTCCACTGTACTCAGTATATACCAAAAAATATAAAAGAAAACAATAAGACAATTTATGGATTGATTAAATCTTAAAATTATGAACATCACATTTATATCACCCAAGAAATATATGATACTGCAAGCGGCTTAGCTCACGTTAATTTTGACTTAGTCGTATTTCTGATTTCCAAGCTTCGTCGGACAACAATAAATTTTGAAAAATTATTTATGTTTTTTTGTTAATTCCAGCCGGTTCGTTCATCGGTTTGAACTGTGCTGACAAATCAGTTAGTCAGTCACCTCTCTTTTTATATATGAGTTTGTAAGAAATTAAAAACGTTTGTATTATATTAATTGAGTTAACCGCAAGTCCATTACGAATATAATCCATTCAAATATTCAAAAAATATGATTTTCATACAAGTGCCTAGAGGTAAAACTTTCAAATATCTTGAAATATCTTCTTAAGTCCAGGTCCATACTTATATTAGTTACGAAAGTGACTAAACTTTCCACGCCAAAACCGTGTAACCGATTACAATGTAATTTTGCAAGATGTTGGATTATGTCCAAGAGACAAAGAATAGGTCTAACACACAACAAACAACACAGAAACAAAAGTGCAAGAATTTTTAAAATACTTAACCGCTTACGAGTCTTTCTAAGTCAGTCAGTCTAAGAACATAAATTTATTTATATTATAATTTGAATTAAGGCAAGAATTCATACAAATAAAATGCCAAGAACAATTACTGTTAATTTGATGACAGGAAATAACTTTAAGTTAAACCCTTTCATAAATATTACAGTTGAGCTTATAAAAGTGCTAACGTATTTTTCATTCGAATGATAAGCTCGAAACACACTGGATATACTCATGCAACAAAAGCATAAATCCGAATGCCTATTGATAAGATACCCAAAGAATAGCTAATAAATCGGAACGATATCAAGCTTTTAATAAAAGGGGCCGGGTGCACCCCCTTGCATGACCCCTACGTGGCATAGAATACCGCGTTGTCCTATTGTTACACTATTGGTAGGTTTACCATTATATGTTGGAAAAAGCTTGGACTATTCTGGTTTTAGGCCAGTTGCAATTCGCAATCTATAACTTTAATTTCTGTTGACACGTCGCAACTTAAAATATGAAGTAACAAATGTTTTTTTTGAAAATTGAATGCTAGAAAAGAAATTTTAAAAATCGATGTGCTCGGTTCACATGAAAACTCGACAAATTATAGTAAACAGAAAAAATAGCACGATGCAATTACCATTGCTTTAATCTCTATACACCATCTTAAATTTTCATAATGGGAGGGCCCATTGCATGTTCCGCTCCAACATCAAAGCAGGATATGTTTAAAGTGAACATCTCCTTAGGAACTTGGCTGTTTAACGGGGATTACAGCCAATTAAGGTTCTGTTTATTGTTTGATAGCAGTTAAGCAAAAAAACTTCCGCCAAATAAATAAATTCCAAAATAACATCTGTCAGTAGAGAGCGATATCTCAAGAACGTAAAGAGTTGAGATTATCACAGAATGTATATTTTTATTGTCGATCGAATAAAATACATTTTTTTATAAAAATTTAAAGCGGCTTGTATTGGACAAGCTACGTGTTTTTTTTTCAAAACTCTTTATGTAAGGCTCAATATGATGTTAAATATTTATTATTTTAAGTTTTATGTAAAATGTTTGATGTATAATAAATAATATTTTAAAAGACTCAATAATGTGTGATATGTATTCCGACCACGGAGCCATAATTTTGGTATCGTAAAAATTCTAACAAAATGTTTCATCCGGATTTATTCACTCAAATGATGGCATTTCTACTTAAAGGGCTCTTCCCCCCTTGTAAAACGTGAGGAATACAAAGGGCCCGGCGCAACCAAACTTTAGTATTATTATAGTGAGGCAATAAAGAAGCAACCAGTGCTCATATTGTCAAAAGCTTCGTTCAGAATTAAAACGTAACGTATGATTAGGGGGTGACAGTTCGGACTACTTTGTAATACCACTACTTTTCAATTCAATAATTTATTACTAGGCTATGCATGAAATAGATAAAATAGTTGACTGTCTGCTTCTAAAGCAGAGGTCTTTAGAAGTATTTCTGCCTAAAAGGACACTATCTTACTTTATTCTACACGAGCTGTTGCCAATGTCTTCGATCCCACGGATATTTGGATGTCCATTCATTGATATTTTATTTAATGCGATATAGTTATTTTTCTAAGATAGATAGACCACACTAAAACACTTTCATCACGCAGTTTCATGAGATTCCTACAAAATTCCAAACTATGATACCGAATTGTGAAAGCTAGCTACTAGGTATATCCACTGTTGTTGCGATACATGCCTAACATGTGAAGTTACGGCTCGTGGAACAACGCAAATAAAGTCGTCTTAAAATACGTAACCGCAAATAAAACACGTCTTGAAAATCTCAAAACGCCCGAAACCTCAAAGTGTATATAAAAGTTTATTGTTATAAAATAAACAAACGAAGGAGAAAAAGGCGAGCTTCACGGCGTAAACAAATTGAAGTTACAACCGTAATCATGGATTCACGGCCAAAAGATACGTTGGGTGTACACTGTTGGATTTCGTTTACTTGCTAATTTATCGCAAAATTTTCCTAAAACCTTGTTTGAAAAAAGTATTGGTTTTCTTTAATAGTACGTTAAGAACACTTTAAATTATGGATTAGGACGCCAAATTAGTACATTAAATTATGTTTAAGAATGTCTGTAATCTATACATATAAAAGAAAGTCGAGTTAGTTACACTATTTGTAACCCAAGAACGGCTGCATAGATTTGACTGAAAATTGGCCGATCGTTCGAATTGGGTTAAAACTCCAAAAAATACTCTATAAGGAGTAGCCAAATATCATAATAGCCAATTGACTAATTATAATCTCGCAAAAATCCACAGTTCAGGATTTGTGAAACACTGAATTTCACGTCGATGATCTATAACTACAGCTCCAGTTTGCTGAATTTCGAAGAAGTTTGCTACAACTTCCTCGAAATTCGACTTATATCTTGGAAAAGGGCGCGAATACAGTAACGGGAACAGGAAGGAGCCTTGAGATAATAATCTTCAATTACAAACGTGGCTTATGCCATAGGAGTTTTTAAAATCCCCTAATCTGCGCCAGAGAAGTCGCGGGTATCGGCTAGTTTTAGGATAAAATAAGATTTTTCGAAACCGTTGTATTTCAACAATTGTTAGATAAACTTCACTGTAGCTTTTCACTCGTTAAAAATATATAAATTGATATTAGCTTTATTAATGAATTAAAATAACGAGGAGGAAATACAAAAATATATTATTTTCTTATAAGAAAATGAAGTTCCATCCAATCAATCAACTAAAGAACTGAAAAAATCCAATGGAGATGAAACAGACGATCGCCCATAGTGACTAAACCAATCGTCTATGTAGACCGGCTTAAAGAAAAATATACAGAAAGCGCGCGATATATTTTCCCAAGCTATATGTGTATATACAAATATATAAACGTATAGTTGTTTACATCTTATGACCGGTAATATGTCTTATGTGATTATAAAAAAGGAAAAAAGTACCTTTGAACACGACATCCATTGTTTTCTTTGATTGAGGTTTCGTGATGTTTTCTTTACGTATGGCGGGAATTCGTCTCGAGCTTACGGGCGACCGTATCGCGTCGTGGTTGGAATGCTACTGGCAGTGCTAGCTCCCTCCCAGCCTCTCGATGGAAAGGGAGATCAGGGGTTACTTCACACGATAGGATATAAGAGTTTGATGGACACGCAATCGAGTTACGATCGTCCATGTTCATTTCGGAGATGGCTATTTTATTGGACATCGATATGGTTTTATTAACGTATATTTTAACGTTTACATCACGTTATGTTATGGCTGATCTCACATTGCCTGCCTTAACTATTTCACATTATCACATCATCGTCACCATTCAATATCATCATCATCATCACTTACACTTGTTTAATTATCATCATTTATTTGAACTACTTTAGTGTTTTTGTTTTGTGCTGTAAAGATTGTAAATTTGATGGAAAATTCCACATTCACACCCAATAAATTTATCGAGAAAGTTACGAGTATGGTTTTTGTTCCCTTCATACCTACTACTTTTCGTATCGATAATGAGAAATTACGGACTGGAGGTAGATTAAGTAATAGGAAATGAGGTTGATTTTTTTTTACTACCTACTTATAAATTTTATCGTACCTTTCATTTGAAACTTTACGCAAATGATTTGACTATATTATTATTTATTTTGCCTGTTTTTTATTTAAATCATTTAGTTTACAGTACGTTTTGTATTAGTATTCTTATCAATTTTTTTTAATTGATTGAAATAAATAAAATAGTTATTTTTAATTTTAATAAAACAAAAATTAAATTGTCATTTAAATAAATAAGTAATGTCTTGTGTGACTTCATTATTAAACTTAAGTAAATGTATTAGTTAGTTAGTTTACTAAATGTTAAATATTAAAGGGTAAATTAAACCGAATTGTTTATGTATAATTTATGATTCCGTGCCTTCGCCTTGCCTATTTTGCGACTAGTTGTTATTTGCAATTATTTTTTAAAGTCTCATACTTCAGGGGTCCAGAAATCTAGTGTTCTCAACCCTCAGGTACAGGTTAAGAAAGCAAATTTATGATAACACATGATATTAAAAATGTGCTTTAGTAAAAGTTTTTTTTTTGACGACCTCCGTGGCGCAGCGCGCGCGCTGTCGGATTATAAACTTGGAGGTCCTGAGTTCGATTCCCGGCTCGAGTCTGGCCTGGTGGGAGGCTTCGGCCGTGGCTAGTTACCACCCTACCGACAAAGACGTTTCGCCAAGCGATTTAGCGTTCCGGCACGATGTCGCGTAGAAACCAATTAGGAGTGTGCGTTTACCATACCCCTAACAGGTTGGCTCGCTACCATCTTAGACTGCATCATCACTTACCATCAGGTGGGGTTGCCGTCAAGGGCTAACTTGTACAGGATAAAAAAAAAGAAGTGGCGCAGGCAGAACTGCGTCACTTCCAGCGGGGTATGTGGGACTCGCCGGTGGTCAGAATTGCGGTCATAATACCCACTAAACCCAGCGATGATCCTTCGCGTCGCTAGATGGCTCACGGGAACGCTTGTGCACTCGTCCGAAAAACCAGCCGGCGTAATGACTGTCATAGCGAAAGTAGGTTTTAAAATTGCTTTAAAAGTGTTAAGTATAAGATATTTATTATTTTCAAGAATAATGTATCCTAAATTCAATTTATATATTATTATTATGACATTAATAATAAAAAAAAAACACTCGTCCAATTGCTCTAGCGTCCAACGAATTATAACAGCTGCGAATGTGCGGTCAGCCTTCAGGTATTTTCCATTGTTTGTAAAAGTTATTTTCTCATATTATGACTCTTATGAAGTTGTTAAAAAGGTAATTTATTATAATGTATATATTGTTTTTGTATATATCTATTCTGAAGCGGTGATAGCCCAGTGGTTAGGGCGTCAGCCTCTAATCAGAGGTCGGCGGTTCGAATCCGGGCACGCACCTCTAACTTTTCGGAGTTATGTGCGTTTTTAAACAATTCAATATCACTTGCTTCAACGGTGAAGGAAAACATCGTGAGGAAACCTGCACGCCTGAGAGTTCTCCATAATGTTCTCAAAGGCGTGTGAAGTCTGCCAATCCGCACATGGCCAGCGTGGTGGACTATGGCCAAAACCCTTCTCATATTGAGAGGAGACCCGTGCTCTGTAGTGAGCCTGTAATGGGTTGATCATGATGATGATGATGATATCTATTCTTTGATTTGGTATTAGTTGTTGTTTGTAGTTGCTTTTAAGTTCACGATTGCATTGAACTCAAAAATGTCTTCGTTAGCTCTATTTGAATAAAGAAATTAATGACTTTTAACGATATGACGTATAAGATCTAAAAGTGAGTGAGTGAACATAACGCTATCCATTTTTTTAATAACTGTCTAAATGTCACACAGGATCTGTTAACAAAAATCATCGATCTTACAGTGCAATGCAAATGTACGATCACCCTTAAAATTTCCTTAGCCTTGAAAACCATTACCTACCGACTACGAGTCGCTGAGGTCGTTCCACACAAGTATGAATATTTTACGAAGCTGTGATAGCCTAGTAGTTAGGACGTGCGCCTCCTAATCAGAGGTCGGGGGGTCGGGGGTTTGATCCCGGGAACGCACCTCTAACTTCTCGGAGTTATGAGCGTTTTTAAGCAATTCAAATAGACTGATCTCTTTAACGATGAAGGAAAGCATCGTGAGGAAACCTGCATGCCTGAGAGTTCTCCATAATGTTCTCAAAAGAGCGTGAAGTCCACCAAACCGCACATGGCCAGCGTGGTGGACTATGGCCTAACCCTACTCATACTGAGAAGTGATCTATCATTCCGGTACGATGTCGCGTAAAAACCAATTAGGAGTATGGGTTAAGACTGCATAATCTTACGTCAATTAACATGAGATGAGACAGCTGTCAAGTGCTAATTTGTAATAAAATTAAAAAAAAAAGAAAAAATGGTCGCAAGTTATAACAAGTAAATGATCTTTAACATTATCTTGACATTTCCAAAATAACATTCCTTCTTTACATTATTTTCAATAACAATATTTATAAGATAATTATATTGGGACGGCAGCAGGGAGTGCAAATTATACAGGATTTTTTTTTTTTTTATTCATCACAAGTTAGCCCTTGACTGCATCTCACCTGATGGCAAGTGATGATGCGCTCTAAGATGGTAGCGGGCTAACCTGTTAGGAGTATAGTAAACTCATACTCCTAATTGGTTTCTACACGACATCGTGTCGGAACGCTAAATCGCTTGGCGACACGTCTTTGTCGGTAGGGTGGTAACTAGCCACGGCCTAAGCCTCCCACCAGACCAGACTCGAGACGGGAATCGAACCCAGGACCGCCAACTTTAAAATGCAACAGCGCATACGCTGCGCCACGGAGGTCGTCAAAAAGGTTATAAAAAAATGTCTTATTTTACTTTATTACTCTACTTTCTTATTCTAAGGCTTAATCCTGTCTGTCCCACGGCGTCGCCCAAGCGATTCCGGCCGGATCGAATTAATATTTCTTCTAATGGACCTGTGTCAGCGGTATTTGGTCCTGGGTTTTGCAGGCATACTTGTTATTTCCGTCGACTATGCCTGCGTAACAAGCTAGCTGGCGTAGTTATGCACTAGTCTTGGTAAACCTTTCGAAAAATACTTAAGGTATAAGGAGGAATGGGTAAAAGCTTCAAGAGCAGAACAGTATAACTGCGTTCCTTAAAACTTTGGTTTTAAAGAAGCTGGATAAACAAAGCATCGTGGAATTTATCGCAGTCTAAGGCTTAACGCACGTGAACGGAAGAAGAAGCCGTCTTATTCAACTACGTGAATTTTCCAGTGAAAAAAAAATTCTGACTCCCAAAAGGTACCTGGATGCCTGGTCCTTTTCCACCACCCGCTATTCCAGGTCAATTCTAGCACGTACCTGCAAATTGTGGAACCAGCTTCCATCTTCTGTGTTCCCTAATGGTTATAATATGGGGATCTTCAAATGGCGTGGAAGACGGCCAAACCTTTCTCATATTGAGAGGAGACCCGTTCTCTATAGTGAGCTGCAATGGGTTGATCCTGATCATAATGACGATTGCTTTTTATCTATTAAGTTCATTTTTTTTCCATTTTTATTAACTCTACTTTTAATTTATTTATTTTTAATTTAAATTATAAGGTTTTATATGGGTCCCTGACCTGCAATAAAAATATTTTATTATATTTTTATTTTTTTTTTTTTTTTGCACCGCCTGCAACCAACGAAATTCAATACAGAATTTCGTTGGTTGAAAACCGTATATTCTTGCTATAAATATGTGATAAGACATGTATAATGTCGCTGTGAAGTAGTACCGTGTGTTTAATCTTAAGCTTTGGAAACTCTAGAGAAGAGTACTTGAGGTGGAATGGAACTTCGCACTTAGAGATTTCAACAACTCTTTCAGAAGTTTGAGTTAATGAACTTTCAAGTTCCCAACTGCGCTTAATCGGGGTCTCCCTTACGTCGTACTTAAAGTTTACTTAAGAATCTAAACTTATATTATTGATACAAAACTGTGTGTCTGTTTGATATATTTATTCGGTTATACTGAGTTGATAAAAACTTAACGAATGCATAAAATTTGACACAAAAATAAAAATCAAAATAGCTTCACTCACATAAATCTATTACAGGCATGTATGAATCGTTCATTTCATTATTTATATTCGTGAAGTGATGGTGATAACTACAAACGCCAACTTAAAACTAAAGCTAAGAGGGTTCTAATCGCGCCTAGTTCTAAGAAGAAACCAACAACAAACCGGGTTTTTTTTTTCTTTGTCACCATCACACATAATAGCTTAAACGTTAAATTTTTAATTTCCATGTTTTGTAATTTATAGTATTTGTATCTTATTGTAAATACGAGTATAAAATTGGGCCTAGTTGCCATAATAAATAAATTATATTATTCTCATTTTACACTAACTTTCACTCCCGTGTGCAAAATATATACATATAAAAACCAAAAGAGAGATATGATATACTACAAACACATTACATAAATACATATTTGCACCGGGCGCAGGATTACACCCCGGCAGGGGAGACCAAACGTCTGAGGGTCAAAGCGACAGGTTGAGAAAGTAGGCGGGCTAACCTCGCCTAGCCTAGCAACACCGCTTTTTGCATCCTGACTGCGAGCGAACTGCCGCGGAACCCCAGTCGCCTCAGTCTTTATTATAGCTTAGAATAGAGACATATGTTAACTATATTTATCCAAGAAAATCAACTGAAGATAGTTCCCGCTACATTTTGATGTTAAGTGATAACTTTATCTCTCAACATCAATACAATCTCTAGACAAAATTTAGGATAGATTAATCTTGATTCTAGGAGATAGTACGTAAGAGACGTAAGACATTTGAACACGGAAAAACTGTGTGGGTTTACCATACCCCTAACAGGTAAGCTCGCTACCAACCTAAACTGCATCATCACTCACCACCAGGTGGAATAGCCGTCAAGAGCTAACTTGTGGTGTATAAAATATATACTTACATATATTCGTAGAAACATCCTCCTTCGTTTGCTCACCGCAGTGGGTTATAAAGCATGTCAGATGTAGCTTTAAACCGTAAAATAACAGCCATCTAGCAAATAAATCCTGGTAAAAATAAACTATGCCACCCGCTAAGTCGACTTTGTACGGCCTTGTCCCATATATTCAGTATAACAAAAAAATTAGAATCAACAAAGCTAAGATTCACCCGGTTGCAAACGTAGGTCAAGGATGGGCTAAGCGTTAAATTTATGGTTGAAGTTTATTGCAAACTCCTAACTAACAGCCTCACAGTTAACGTGTTCGCTGTTGAACGATATTACAAAAAAAAACCATACAATTATGTATATATGCATCATCGACGACATTATAAAGGACATTATAAAGTGAAAAGGAGGGCTTGGGTTCGATTCCCGGCTCGAGTTTGGTATGGCGGGAGTCTTCGGCGGTAGCTGGTCACCACCCTCTCGACAAAGACTTGTTCCGGCACGATTTCGTGTAGGACCAATTAGGAGTATGGGTTTAACATACCCCTAGCAGGCTGCTGCTATCATCTTAGTCGAAGATCACTTACCATCAGATGAGATTGCCGTCAAGGACTAACTTGTAGTGTATTAAAGTGTACGTAAGGTTTTTAATCAATGTTATAGTATTGCCTAGGTTCGATATGAAAATAACAATAAAGAAAGCGACTAAGTGCTGCCATCTAACCAGGTTATTGATAACCATTATGATGATTTGTCTAACTCGAGGCATGTCAATTAAGTTTGGTGATGCACCGTTAGATGGCGCTGCTAAAGAATTTTTATTTTTATCAAGAAATTACAATCTCGAATGTTAATAAACTACCGACTACTACTCCTTTTTTAAGGAAATAAAAAACATGTACATCAATTTTTTTTTAAATATTACTTAAGGGTGGTAAAATAGGGGATGATAGTTTTTGCTTATATTTTTATTATGAAAATTTTGAAAATAGGTTTCTTCTAGGGCGTAGTCATCAGATTAGAAATAATTTTATGCAAATTACCCCCTAAGGGGGTAAAATATGGGGTTCGAAGTTAATGTAAAATAAATAAATGAAGTTAACTAATGAACAGATCATTTGACATTTGCCTGTAGCTTACTTTCTGAAACAGGGCATTGGGCGCACGGGAAACCTAAATCTCGCGGGAAATCAACAATTCTACGCAGACGAAGTCGCGGGCAACAGCTAGTAACTTATATAGCGACTATAAGATATTATAATATTACGTAGGCCTCCGAGATAAATAATAGTTTGAAATTTTATACCAGAGGCAGTATCAAAGTTGGAAACACGAAAAAACTTTGAAAAAACTAACGTGGGCAAAGGCGTGAATATAAGTTTGTCAGTAAGCGATAGATAGTTTAATAGATCGAGCTATCGCATTCAAAATATAATCTCCGTATTTCACCAGACGTGCCTTTGTAGTCGCATTAATATCTCAGATGTTAGAGCAGGGTTGCCGTTGACGCAAAAATGTAGTTAGTAAAAGTTTAGGCAGCTCAAAATCGTAGAGCCATTTTATTATATTTTATTTATTAAGAAGCCAACAGTATACAAAGAAATATTTACATATATTCTAAGACAAATTATTATATACTTAGGACTATCAATGTATACTCACTAACAGGCTAACTCGACATGCATAATATAAAACTAAAATAATAATCTTAAACTAAAACATTTTTGCCAAAAAGAAAAAAAAAACAATAATAATCTACAACTATAAAATTATATTAATTAAAAAGCCAAAATAGTAATTTTATGTTAACTAACAATTTAATAACAATTTTAAAACAAAACAATTACTTGACTGATTCTTTAGAATATCTTATTTTATTTTATTTTACTTTTATTTAGTTTTTATTTTAATTTTTTATTGGATCATTAAACTAGTCACAATATTTATAAAAACAACAAAAAACATTTTAGAAGAACAAACACGAGATAGTGACTTTCTAGAAATGACCACAGCATGCAACCTTAAAATTAACCTTACATCTAAATAATTCAATTTATAGCTTTAATGCAGTAATAGACAGTCTTAATTGCTTTTTAAAGGATTTAATACACTAACGTTTTTTTCGAGCTCGAAAATCTATCTCAAGCAAGCAAAGCTTTCATGCCGTGATAAACCGAGAGGCAGTTCGAATTGCTGCAAAAGCAACCCACTTACAGTGCGATCTTCAAGTTGGTAACGTGCTGATTCTTCAGCCCGTCTGTATCCAGGGCCTTGGGCCTTCCACGGTTATATTAATCACTGTAATGCGTGTAATTTCAAGACCGTTTTCTTTCCATTTCAAATTGAATAATAGTTATAAATACACCCCATATCGGTTTCTACACGACATCTTACTGGACTGGACATCGCTTGGAGGCATCTCTTTATCGGTATCAAGCCACTGCCATAGCAATCATCATCATCAAGATCAAGCCATTACTACAGAGCACGGGTCTCCTCTCAATGGATATGAGAAGGGTTTGGCCAGGGTCTCCTGGTCTGAGCAGGGTTTGGCCATAGTCCACCACGCTGGCCATGTGCGGATTGGCAGACTTCACACGCCTTTGAGAACATTATGGAGAACTCTCAGGTGTGCAGGTTTCCTCACGATGTTTTTCTAAACCGTTGAAGCAAGTGATATTTTTTTTTTTTTTTAAACGAACATACCTCTGAAAAGTTAGCGGTGCGTGTAGGGATTCGAACCGCCGACCTTTGATTAGGAGGCTGACGCCGTAACCACTAGGCTAGCACCGCCATGGCTATATATATATATATATATATATATATATATATATATATATATATATAAACTACTCAAAGTTTAAACTTTGAGTAGTCCTCTATCGCGTACGGGTAACCCTACATCAAATGTACATGAGGAGACATGCATCCTCATTTGCTATTGCGTACGACGGAACTCGCATTATTTGTGGCGACCACTGACCGATGAATTGCAGAGATCGTTCGATTTACAAGTCAACCACAGAATGTAACCGCAGACAGAGAAGGTACTCGAAAACTGAAGGCCACAGATACTAAAATTAAGGTCATTGACACTTAATTATTTTTGACATAATGTGCCATTACAAAAATTTATTGGGAAAAAGGCGGGAGACTTAGTTTATGGCGGGCGCGGTGTTTTCACGCTTTTCTTGAATTCATGTTTGTTGGCTAATTTTTAAAAGAACTGGTGTTTGTTGTGTCGTGGAACTTAATTTTTGTGTCTTTTGTGTAATGGCTTATTTTTTTTTTGAATGGTTTCAATTTGGGAAAGGTTTAAGGGAGTCGCGTCCGCCGAGTGTGAAATTACCCGCCATTTTTCCCTACCTTCGATTCTACATTGCTATAAACTTGACATTGGCTAATCTGAGTAAAGCCATAAAAAGAGAACAAAAAAAAAGTTTATTGGCTTGTCTTTCGTAAAGATACTTTTCGTAAGATCTATAATATAGATTTAATGGTATAGGAAAACAGAAGAGAACAAACCGTCGGCGCATCTATTCAATAATGATTAATATTCAATTAATCTACCACGTCCACCCACTTCACTTTAATCTGCAATTACCCACCACTCAATTATCTTATCTCATTATACTTACAAGATGCATTGTAACAATATTACGCGATAACCTGTTCAGAAGTTTATCATCAGCATATAGCTTTACCAGTAATAACTTTGCGATTTTAAATTCGTGGTTAATTTACCGTACACAAATCTCTAATCCAACTAAACTAGAATGAACTAAATAGACAGATTTAAAAGTTATTTACCATATAAAAAAAATATTGCTCTATTTTTAAAGCATATATATTAATATACGAGTATATCTATTTTAGATAAGAGGTTTGTGTCGAGCATAATATATAGTGCAAGTTTAATGTTACCTTCCTTTTGGGAACAAAATGGGCAATGTGGGTCATAATCAAACTATACCGTTGAAACAGCAAACATACATGGGAAGTATCGAGTTAATAGGTATGTTGAAATACAGACTAAGAGCTTCCATCACACTCATTACTAATATCAACCCATAACTGGCACGTTACGTTGTATCCTCTCAGCATGAGAAGTTTTTTGGATATAATCCACCACGTTGGCCAAGTGCTGATTAGTATCATTCGCACGTCTTTGAGCATATCCGAGTCATCCTTGATAGTTCTCTATAGTATACTACCTCGTAGGTACAAGTGATATTACGCACATAAATCCGAAAAGTTTGAGTTGGTGATGGAACTCGGTCTCCACGAAAGGTGGGGCGAATCCCTACCCACTAGTATTACCGCTTCTTTCATAATTTTGTGTTTACAAACAATATCGCCTTCGCAGGGTCTCTTTTTCTTTGTCCAAATATATAAAGCAAATCTAGAAAAGTCCTTGTAACGTCCCCATCTTTCCTTCCTTTACAGAAAGTTTTGTTGAAATCGGTTTACTGCTTTCTGCGGTGAAAAGACTACGTACCTTAACAATATTATCATCTTCATCAACACCAACCAATGGCCAACTGGGACCAGCTGATCCCTCTCATATGAAAGATGACGATTGCCTATCCTATAAATATCCTCTCTCCCACAAAAGAGGAAATAGTACGTCCGAGTTAAGAGCCCATTTCAAATTAACAACTGGACCAATAACGATTTATCTGGTTTCACTAAAAAAACATATTCTCATTTATTTAAAGTTTAGGCTAATAGGTAATTCATTGATCAACCCATTACCGGTTCACTACAGAAAACGGGTCTCCTCTCAATATGAGAAGGGTTTGGCCTTAGTCCACCACGCTGGCCATGTGCGGATTGGCAGACTTCACACGCCTTTGAGAACATTATGGAGAACTCTCAGGCGTGCAGGTTTCCTCACGATGTTGTCCTTCACCGTTGAAGCAAGTGATATTTTAATAGCTTAAAAACGCACATAACTCCGAAAAGTTAGAGGTGCGTGCCCGGATTTGAACCGCTGAAATAGGTAATAGTATTTTTTAATCATAAATTGCCTTCAAATGCGTATACAAGGTAACAGATGCAGCGTTTAAATATTCAGTAATATTGAATAGAAACAGGAGGGGATTAAGGGATTCAATTTATTTGATTATTTATTTATTTAAACAACTTTTTTGCACATTGAAACAAAAGAAAAGTGGAAAGAAAAAAATACATAACATAAAACCAAATGGCGACCTTATCACTAAAAGCGATCTCTTCCAGGCCACCTTTTTGAAAGAAGCCGACAGATTTATAAAGGCGGGAAATCGCAACACTTAAAACTTTTTCGCTCGGTCAAGTTACCGCAATGCATATTAACTTTTAGTTAACCTATTTCGTAACAAAGATTTTTATAATTATGAGTTTAATAAGTAGGCGTGAGTCACACACGAGGCGTGGTAAGGTTCGTGCGGGTCAAAGGTGGACCAATGACCCGCGGTCCAAGTCCGTCACCAAATCCTTTGTTAATTTATGTAGCATACAATATAATAATTTTAACAGGTGATTAACCTTAATCAAGTTTTTATAACGCTATAACGTAATTGGTTGGTAAAATGTGTAAAAAAAATATTGTTGCCAGCCAAATTTTGCTAACTTTATCACTGATTTTACCATTAAGCAATTAAATGTAAAGTATTAACATTTTAAAATTAATCATGTTATCATTTATATATGCCATGTCAGCGTCACCATGATCATCATCATCATGATCAACCCATTAACGGCTCACTACAGAGCACGGGTCTCCTCTCAATATGAGAAGGGTTCAGTCATAGTCCACCATGGCCATGTGCGGATTGGCAGTATTCACAGCCTTTGAGCACATTATGGAGAACTCTCAGGCGTGCAGGTCTCCTCACGATGTTTTCCTTCACCGTTGAAGCAATTTATATTTTAATTGTTTAAATACACATAACACATAATGCACATAACTCCGAAAAGTTAAAGGTCCTCTGATTAGGAGGCTGACGCCCTAACCACTAGGCTATCACCGCATTCACCATGAAATTCTTTTTAATTTACAAAATGACATTCCAAAATGACCACTTTCATTATATTAATTATTTTGACTTTATATACTCGTAGTAACATATACGGTTTATGGATACTATATATTTTTTTTTTAATAAAAATTACTTACACAAGTAAAAATGCCACTTGATAGACCATGGACAATCATTATTGTATTTTTTTTTTTTATTGTAATCGGAGTTATTGGCCAATATTGATGACACCTGCAATAACAAAATTTGAATTTGGATGTGCTCTTGTTGATTTTTTGTATATCTATATATATAAAAGAAAGTTGTGTTACACTAGTTATAACTCAAGAACGGCTCAACGGATTTGACTGAAAATCGGTGGGGAGGTAGCTTAGAACCAGGAGACGGACATAGGATACTTTTTATCCCGTTATATTTCCCGCGAAAAAGTGAATTTCGCGTCGAAAAGCAAACTTCTTCGAATTAGTGGCTTTTTTCCATAGGAGTGTTCGAAAACCCCTAATCTACACGGACGAGGTTGCGGGCATCGACTAGTTTATTTATAAGTAGCGAAAGGCCGCGATGCGAATAGTAAAAAAATAGCTGCAGTCTTTAAATCTAATAGTATTTATTCAGCAATGGATACACTTGTGCGTGTTGGAGTGGACGGAGTTATTGCTGTACAACGCGTCACGTAAAAAGAGCACTGATCGTGGCGATGTAAACTAATTACTCACGTACTATGTATACTAATACATTAGTGTTTCAAAAAGTTCTTCAAAGTTTACTTTAAAAAGAGTTGCGGGGGGGGGGTGACGCGTGTCTATGCTTTTAAAGTTTGCATGGATGGATGTGTTTTTACTGATAAATGCATCTAGATGTTATTTATGATGATATGACGGAGATGGATTATAGTCCAAAATAGGACATTGGCTTAGTTTTACTTCAGAAAAATCTACAAAATACTTGTTAAACCTGTAATAGCCTAGTTGTTAGGACGTCAGCCTCCTAATTAGAGGTCGGGGGTTCGAACCCGGGCACGCACCTACAACATCCGAAGTTATGTGCGTTTTTAAGCGATTAAAATATCACTTGCTTCAACGGTGAAGGAAAACATCGTGAGGAAACGTGCACGCATGAGAGATCTCCATAATATTCTGCATCTTAAAGGCGTGTGAAGTCTGCCAATCCGCACATGGCCAGCGTGGTGGACTATGGCCAAACCCTTCTCATATTGAGAGGAGACCCGTTCTCGTTAGTGAGCCGAGAATGGGTTGATCATGATGATGATGAAATACATGTGGGATAGATTTTCGTTCGGGCTATTATTTCTCACAGGTTAGTTCAAACAAGTATAATGTCCACGTGTACGAAGTCGCACGCAAAGGCGAATTGTTGCGGACGAGCGTTCCTGTGACCCAGCCACCAGGCGACGCGAAGGAGCACCGCTGGGTTTTCTGGGTATGGGTATTATATGGGTATTCTGGTCGCCAATCTCACTGCTTGTGAGTCTCACATAGCCAGTCGAAAGCGGCGCAGTTCTACCTGCGTTACTTCGCTTTTAACGCATTTGCCAGCTAATTAAATCTACAAATACACACAATACATTAATTGTCTGGTTGGAGGCTTCGGCCGTGGCTAGTTACCACCCTACCGACAAAGACGTGTCGCCAAGCGATTTAGCGTTTCGGCACGATGTCGCGTAGAAACCGATTAGGGGTATGCGTTTACCATACCCCTAAAAGATTAACCCGCTATTATCTTAGACTGCATTATCACTTACCATCAGGTGAGATTGCCGTAAAGGGCTGACTTGAGGTGTATATTAAAAACACTTTTTCCTGTACTAAAATGTATTATAATTATGTTTCTCAAGGGCTAACTTATAGTCTATAAAAAAATATAGCACTCCTTCGCGTAGAAAGGTATTTTTACGTGAAACGACCTGTACATACTCATAGATCAGCAATGAAAACATCTGTTCCGTGTCGACACCTAGCGTTGATACGCGTTATTCAAGTCTAGGGCTTAGGTACTTAGCGAACAAAGGTGGCGTTTTAGATTTTCGGGCCTCAGGGCTTAGCCGAGTTACCAAGAAAGGTTAAAATGAAAGTCGAAAATATCTGTATTGAAATAGAACACTTGGTACATTATTATTTCTTAATTAAATTGGTTTGATGGATTATTAAAACAGTGTCGAAGAATACTTCTTCGATGTTTATATCTTACCCCTTTATTGTAAGGCTTAAGGCTTAAGGCTTGTCAATGCTGTTAACAAGGTTAGCTTTGATTCAAAGGGTAAGGTGTGCGTAATAAAATAAACTTACAACACAATTTTCAACCCCTAAGGATTTTTTTAGCGAATCTGTCCACTATGGAAATTATCGTCCAATGGGTGATAGATTAAAAATCGTATCTTTCATAGAAGAGAGAATTTAGAATCCGCTCGAATAAGGAAGCTGTCGAGAAGAAACATCACAACGATGAATATTCAAACACGTCAGTGGAGGGTAATCATACGGTTGCGACACTGATGGTGGGTATTGGAAACCCTGCCCGCTGCTACAATATTATCATATTTTAGGTATAAATTTCTAAAGACAGAAATGGTGACAGAATGAATCACTGCACCCGTTTCGGAGATGGACAAACAATACAATTCTTACACCGGGGTTTAAATATTGCGACGCTAAAATGCTATACCGATTTCCATGAAACATTTATTCCGGAAGGAAACGTGATTTTTTAAATTTCCGTCGACTTAGTTACTGACAACAGCAAGTCTTAATTTAAAAAGTTTAAAAGTCGCTCTGCTATCTCCTTTTGTTACGTGGAGTTGAAGATCTGAACGGTCTACGATAAGGGATCATGCTCTTTGTTAAAACTTTACCTTTCACCGGTTTCTACGCGGCATTATAAGGAACCTCTTTGTTTTAGTTGTTTATCATGAAACAATTATCAAAAAGCTCATCATGATCAACCCATTACCGGCTCACTACAGAGCACGGGTCTCCTCTCAATATGAGAAGGGTTTAGCCATAGTCCACCACGCTGGCTATGTGCGGATTGGCAGACTTCACACGACTTTGAGAACATTATGGAGAACTCTCAGGCGTGCAGGTTTCCTCACGATGTTTTCCTTCACCGTTGAAGTGATATTTTAATTTATTTTTTGTAAAACGCACATAACTCCGAAAGTTAGAGGTGCGTGCCCGGATTCGAACCGCCGACCTCTGATTAGGAGGCTGACGCCCTAACCACTGGGCTATCACCACTTTATCAAAAAGTTCGATTAAGATAAAATATTACACAGCTTATGAAACCGTAGTGACAATATTACCGTTATAGTTGCATCAAACAAAAATACAACTGGAATTCGCAAAGTATACCACCCTGAAAAATCTTGCTTTTGAACGTGGAAATATCACAATCAAAAGTTTGCATGATCCGGAATGGTGTCTGCTTACAAAAGGACTGTGTAATATCAAATAGGTGTAGGTAGACAATTTCTGAGATGTTTCTCAATAAGTTCAAAGTTTATATAAAACGTAAGCTTGTAGAAAAATCCTGCTATATTGTAAATGGTTATGTAAATGATAAACAAGCATGGGTATGAAATATTCCTCTAATAGGATAGCTATAGAAGCTGTGATAGCCTAGAAGCTGTGATAGCCTAGTGGTTAGGACGTCAGCCTCCTAATCAGAGGTCGGGGGTTCGGCGCCACGCACCTATAACTTTTCGAACTTTTCGGAGTTATGTGCGTTTATGAGCAATTAAAAATATCACTTGCTTCAACGGTGAAGGAAAACATCGTGAGGAAACCTGCACGCCTGAGAGTTCTCCATAATGTGCTCAAAAGCGTGTGAAGTCTGCCAATCCGCATATGGCCAGCGTGGTTGGCTATGGCCAAACACACACTATTACATACAATTTACAATAATATAACAATTTGCTAAGTTATCCATTGAAAAGATGATTTCGTACGGCGATTAAAATAACAACTCGCTGCAAACAAACGAATGTTATGTGTTCTAAATATTAAAAAAATAAGTGGTGGTGTAGTGGGAATTAAATGCCAACATTCTGGCAACACAATCACAATTCATTAGGAGTAGTCGCCGAGGAATGAGCGCGTAGGACGCCCGCCTCCCCACGTAATGTGCCAGTTGTGTGTCGTGACATAAAAACAAAGAACTTACGTGGATTCAGTGCTTCTGACCTGAAATCGTATACTTGCACCCGTAAATCGTAAGTAGTCATTTTATGTTTTTTTTTTCTTTATATCCAATCCAATGTTTTTGTATTCTAAGGCATTTTTGTATTCAAATAAAAAAATACACTTTTTTTGTAATTTATAATTTATGCCGTTAAATTTACAATATATGTTTACGTTTCTCATAAAAGAGCCAATTTTCGTGTACATTTCACCTTAAATCGTTAGAAATATAAGTGTTTGTTATACAAAATAATACTTAGATTTAAAGTCTTCTGATTTTCTGCAACTTATGAATAGGCACCACTTATTAATCTAGTGTTATTAGTGACAAGACAAGAGCATGAATCTTTTGCTAACTCGATGTAAAAAAAATCACGGCGACCCGTTGTACCGTTGCTGCTTGAAAACAAGACATACGACCAAACACTGTCGTTATGACCGATTGCTGAGATAATGTCTATTTGTCAGTAATAAACAATTTGCATATCTTTTAACTGTAAGCCTTGACAAAATTCGCGAGAAAAGATGTTGGTCAAAGGGGAAAGTTTCTTCTCAACCGGTCCAATGGAATTTGAGTGAGAAACACAGACAAAAGGTTGCATTGTCATAATAGATTTAAGCAAATATGGGTGAAAATGATAATTTTGTTTCCAAACGTTCGGATTGGCGATCGTATCTTACAGAAATTTAGAAACGAGCGAGCGAGCAGATATGGCTTTGTTGCCATAGGCAACGCGCTTTTGGGTGCGCAGCTTGTTGCCATAGCAACGATCTCCATGAACAAAGCTCATACCAAAAAAGAAAAAAAGGTGTCGCTTGTAGGCCGTAATACCTATGAACTAGTTGTCGCCTAAACAAATAAAACAAAAATGCAGTAAATTAATTACAATTAAATAAACATTAATGTAACACTAATAATATGCTTTATATTATAGTGTAAGGTAACAATCAATGTCGCCAGACTGTGTATATAATCTGTGGTCAAAAACAATCCGCGCCAAATTGTTTGTCAGATGACATGTTTCAAAAGAATTTGGCGGGAATCTAAAATATAAGCATTGGCGATTATAGTAGAAAGTGACCAAGTCTTTTTACTTTATAGTTCCTGATAATTCCATATAAGCAGGCTTATTAGTATCGCTTCGACTGTGTATATAATCTGTGGTCAAAAACAATCCGCGTCAAATTGTTTGTCAGATGACATGTTTCAAAAGAATATGGCGGGAATCTAAAATATACGCATTGGCTATAATAGTAGAAAGTGACCAAGTCTTTTTACTTTACAGTTCCTGATTATTCCATATTAGCAAGCTTATTAGTATCGCTTCGACTGTGTATATAATCTGTGGTCAAAAATAATCCACGCCAATTTGCTTTGTCAGATGACATGTGTCAAAAGAATTTGGCAGGAATATAAAATATACGCATTGGCGATAATAGTAGAAAGTGACCAAGTCTATTTACTTTATAGTTCCTTATAATTCCATATTAGCAGGCTTATTAGTAACGCTTATGGCAATTTTATTTGGAATTCGTTCTCTTCTACATAGATCAACTTCCCTAAAATACCAATTATAATTCTGATCTGATCTGATCGTTAATAATTATAAAAAACTGATTTAAGAATTAATCCACACTCATATTTTAAATCACTTTAGATTAGTTCACAAAAATAATCAAACATAATATTTTATTCGCAAAAAAAACATCGCTTTCTATGCGAAATACCTAATATTTTAGTTTTTTTTTTATTTTTTAGTGTGGACTTTTCGGCCATACCTACCAAGGAGGTTTTAATTAATTCCTTGTGACCGTTAAATTTCTATGGCCTTATGGTGTTGGTTATACTGTTATATTTTTAGTATTAAGTTTTATTATAATAAGCTCAACGCGTATTTCTGATAATTTTAAGAATGATGCTACAATATTTGTAGTTGTGGATTTTAACACTTTCTTATGGCAAGCAAAAATGTTGGATAGCAACGCAAACGGGAAACAAGCTTTTGACGCAGAAGCAAAAAGCAGTATTTATGTGTATATAACATAAATACTACATAATATATGCAAGAGTCCGCTTTCTAAAAAGAGGTCGGGGGTTCGAACCCGGGCACGCACCTCTAACGTTTCGAAGTTATGCGCGTTTTAAGGCAATTAAAATATTACTTGCTTCAGCGGTGAAGGAAAACATCGTGAGAAAACCTGCATGCTGAGAGTTTTCCATAATGTTTCAAAGGCGTGTGAAGTCTGCCAATCCGCATATGGCCAGTGTGGTGGACTATGGCCAAACCCTTCTCATATTGAGAGGAGACTCGTGCTCTTTAGTGAGCCGGCAATGGGTTGATCATGATGAATATATGCAAGAGAAGACGTTCCAGCGGCGGGACTGCTTCTGTGGTCGTTGGGTTTTGCTGCAGTAAGTGCGGACGTAACTGGCGTTCACGGATTGGTCTCCACAGTCACCGGAGAAAGTGCCTCCGAGACAATGGTTAATCCGTCTAGAATAGACGTAAAAGCCTAAACGATGATGCATATTCTGGAATGTCTCCCAATAAATTCGAAGTTATAGCTTGTAGAAAAGCCTTATTATAGTGTAAAGGATTAAGTCAATGATAAACATGCTTGGGTATAAATAATTGTTCTGATGAAAGAGCTCTTAAAGTATTTCAAGTGGCATGTGCTAAGCCAGACCAGAGCGCGTCTGAAACCCTCATAGCTTTAGTTTAAGTTTACGAATGTGAGTGAGTTGATGGTGATAACTCTGTTACCGTATCTATGTCTTCTACGTCGCTATGCTACATAGCGATCTCTTATATAAGACCGCCAAATTGTATGCTGTCTTAGATTGATTTTTCAGTTTTTATCTTTTCTTGTTGTACATAAAAAGTATATTCATTCCTTCATACGCTTCTCACTGCCACATACCTTACTTTTTCATGGGTTACTTTAAATTTGGAGCTTTCAGCTCAATACCTACAATAGGTACCTAGGTACGTGTATACGTACGTACTTTCGCTAACGAAATCACCGCATTAGGATTATCTAGGTACTGAGGTACTTTACTAATGAATATTTAAGATGCTGAACGGCCCCGTTAATAAAGACCAATTGTAAAGACTCTAAAAAGAAAGGTTTTTTTTTTTTTTTATCCACTACAAGTTAGCCCTTGACGGCAATCTCACCATATGGTAAGTGATGATGCAGTCTAAGATGGTAGCGGGCTAACCTGTTAGGGGTATGGTAAACCCACACTCCTAATTGGTTTCTACACGACATCGTGCCGGAACGCTAAATCGCTTGGCGACACGTCTTTATCGGTAGGGTGGTAACTAGCTACGGCCGCAGCCTCCCACCAGACCAGACTCGAGCCGGGAATCGAACCCAGGACCTCCACCACAGGACAGGAGAAATGTATTATTTAGATTAGTGTAATGTACGCGTATTCAAAATTACGCTGTTTACAACAAAAAAAAAAACAACACACAAAAAATACTGTCAATTCTGTGGTTTCTGAACTAAACTTCATTATCAGGTCTAAAATTAGCACAGTGCTGTTTTGGGACAACTAATACTGGGGTATTCAGCCAGCCATCAAACTAGCTATCCATTGTTGGTTGGCTGGAATTATTTTTTAAGTTCATCTGAACATGGAAGAATGAAAATGTAGAACATGGAAGAATGAAAATGAATATATAAAGCGTTAAAAGGATTCAACACCAATATTGGACGATAATTAGTTTAATTCATATCATTAATTTATAGACAGGAATAATTAGACGCCAATACTCGATAATAATTAGTTTAATTAATTCCACTCATTTATAGATAGGAATAATTAGGCCGCTTTAAACAATCTCACGGTGGACAAACATTTACACTGGCACAAAAATAGGGCCGCAGAAATAGACCTATCGTAGGGCTGCCACAACTATACAACGCTGTCGAGGTAACTGGGTGCCGAGTGAGAGATTTATACCTTTTCTATAGCGTGGAAGTTAAATTAAATTTATATATTTATATAGAATAGAAAGTGCCATCTATTGTGCCACCGATAACGCTATTTCGATTCCATATAAATTGAAGTTAACTTTAATACATAATCCCCGGCTAAGTTTGTTGTGGGCTTCTTCTTAGACCAGGGCGCGTTTGGAACCCTCATAGCTTTAGTTTTAAGTTTACGAATATAGTTATCACCATGAAATAACTACTATGCAAATTATTGTCAAAAGTGCCTTTTTAAGGACTATTTGAATGAAGATTATTTTGAATTGAATTTGAATTTGAATACACTCAACGGCGCTCAGTACGTCTTGGCACAGCCCGGTTACGCTGTGGCAACCAATAGGGACAGTAATAGACAGTCCGAAAAAAAAAGTACGTCTTGGACGTAAGACGGAAATTACATACAATAAATAGTTACTATGTTGCACGATGAGGACATAAATCGGTACGATAAAAATGATGAAAAAACAACTTTTTTCTTTTTTTACGCAACATGGTTACCAAAAAACGCTTTCAGAACGTTTCCTTTCCACACCAAAGTACCCTGAAGTGTTGATTTCATATCGCAATATTGCTAAAACGTAAAAAAAAACGTTCCAGTGTTTAATAGCTATTCTAGAATTTATCCTAGAAAAAACAACGCAATATCTCGGATTTAGGTAGCTACGTTTAAGAGCTTAAGACGTGTGTTACAGAATAACATATATTAAAATAACTAAATTGAAATAACCACTCGAATACAAGGCATAGATATCTTCGTACCTACCATTCTAAATTATAAATAGTATATCTTAATATATAAAAAGAAAAGTTCTGACTCACTGACTGACTATGTACCTAGCTGAATTTCGGCACAGATTCCTTTTAAGATGAAGACAGGAGATAATACCGAATTATACCATTGAGAGTTTTTAAAGTTAAATCCATTATTTCGACTAAAATAAATAATTTTTTGAGCAATAAAATAGGCGAGCGATGCTACGCGGTGGGTTGGTTATATATATATATATATATATATATATACATTGTCTTAACATATAATTTGAAACATATAATACATTTTACTACAGGAAAAGTATTTTTTATACACCTCAAGTCAGCCCTTTACGGCAATTCACCAGATGGTAAGTGATGATGCGGTGTAAGATGGTAGCAGGCTAACCTGTTAGGGGTATGGTAAACCCATACTCCTAATTGGTTTCCACACGACATCGTGCCTAGCCAAGGCCGAAGCCTCCCACCAAATGTATTATATATTTAAGCGGGGAATCGCTTAAATTTTATAAATCGAGTTAGAGAATTTCTGCTTTGTTAGTCGTGACAAGTTAAATATCATGATCAACCCATTACAGCTCACTACAGAGCACGGGTCTCCTCTCAATTTGAGAAGGGTTTGGCCATAGTCCACCACGCTGGCCATGTGCGGATTGGCAGACTTCACACGCCTTTGAGAACATTATGGAGAACTCTCAGGCGTGCCGGTTTCCTCACGATGTTTTCCTTCACCGTTGAAGCAAGTGATATTTTAACTGTTTAAAAACGCACATAACTCCGAAAAGTTAGAGGTGCGTGCCCGGATTCGAACCGCCGACCTCTGATTAGGAGGCTGACGCCCTAACCACTAGGCTATCACCGCTTCGAAGTCGAGTTAAATATCGGTGATAAGTTATTACTAATGTACGATAATTAATAATCGTATGCTAGACTATGTATGCTAGTTGATCTATGGAACAATTGTCCAGATACGGCGCACAAGCAATAACAATGCTGACAAATAAAACAATTAAAGTTTAATTACTTATTATCCCATATTCGCAAATATTTTCAAACAGAACAATGGCCGGTGACACAGCGATCTGCTAATCGGCGGTAATAACGAGATATTGACGAAACGATAACGCTCGCCGTGATAACCGGCGGGCGTTTGGACGGCGGCCAGGTATAAAAATGGCGTCCTCCCAATGCAAGTCCGCCTGGGAGCAGTAAGGTTACCACCTCGCCCGGATCTAAGGCGCAGAATAGGTGATAGTGTTGTCACTATAACTCTATCGCCCCGTAGGTACTGCTGTTTTTTTTTATACATTACAAGTTCGCCCTTGACGATCTCTATCAATCTCACCTGGTGATAATGCAGTCTAAGATGAATAAATCATGATGAAGCGGGCTAACTTTTTAGGGGTAAGGTAAAAACACTTTTTATTCATTCAAAAAATACATAAACATACAATTTTATTAGTGAAGAAAATATCGTTTTCTATGCAAGATTAATTTCTTTCTACGTAACATCGTGCCGGAAAGCTAAGTCGCTTTGCGATACGTCTTTGTCAGTAGGGTAACTAGCCAGCAGCATCCCACCAGACTAGACTTGAGCCGAGAATCTAATCTAATCAAATCAATCTTAATCATTTATTATTTATTCAAATAGTCCTTTAAAGGCACTTTTGATGCGTCAATAATTTACATAGTAGTGATTTCGTAATCAAACAGATTTTTTTTATACACTACAAGTGAGCCCTTGACGGCAATTTCACCTGATGGTAAGTGATGATGCATTCTAAGATGGTAGCGGGCTAACCTGTTAGGGGTATGGTAAACCCATAAACCTAATGAGTTTCTCCGCGACATCGTGTCGGAACGCTAAATCGCTTGGCAACAAGTCTTTGTCGGTAGGATGGTAACTAGCCACGGCCGAAGCCTCCCACCAGACCAGACACGAGCCGGGAATCGAACCCAGGACTTCCAACTTTATAATGCGACAGCGCACGCACTGCTCCACGAAGGTCGTCACATGACTTATTTATTTGTTAGGGCCAGTGATAAGTTTATACTGCCTTCTTTTCTGATACTATTTGACTTTTGTTTACTTGGTGATACATTTATTATTTTGCCAATCCCCACAATTTTACCTGCGTTAGCTAAGAGCAATAACGTAATGTTATGCGATGACGTAACGACGTAATCGACGTCAATCTTCTCCTATCCGTATTTTAATATTCATTTTGCTTTGTCCCCTAAACTACATCTCCAAATAACATGCGTTAAAGAGCAAAGTTTATCTACGTAATATTATCTTGATAATAGAAATAACTTTTTTGTTTGAGTATTTATAAAAAATAACAAACCCCTTATAATGTATAATATGTATTATATCAGTTTTCATTCAATCATTTATTCATTCAATATTGTATCTTACGTAGACGTAGTCATTATGTATTTTATATTTGTCGGAACACGTCACGGTTAAAAACAAAAACTTCATTGACTCATTATGCCTTTGTTATATATTAGATAGTGAAAATAACTTTTTTGTTTGAGTATTTATAAAAAATAACAAACCCCTTATAATGTTTGTGTATTATATCGGTTTTCAGTTTTTACTCAATCATTTATTCATTCAATATTGTATCTTACGAAGACGTAGTCATTACGTATTTTACATTTGTCGGAACACGTCACGGTTAAAAAGAAAAATTTCTTTGACTCATTATGCCGACAAATACTGTTCTTAACTGTTCTATTTAGATTAAGGTAAGGTATGTTTACCATGTTGTTGTTTTAACATACAATTGAGTGACGATTTTAACGGAATATAATCCGGAACGCTGAATCGCTTTGCGACACATGTTTGTCTTGACCAGACTCGAGCCGGGAATCGAACCCAGGACCTCCAACTTTACAATGCGACAGCGCACGCACTGCGCCACGGAGTTCGTGAAAACTACCATATAACATAACCATGTTGTACTATCCCATATAACATGTTATACTATATACTACTAATTAGCCTAGTGGTTAGGACGTCAACCTCCTAATCAGAGGTCGGCAGTTCGAATCCGGGCACGCATCCTCTGACTTTTCGGAGTTATGTGGGTTTTTTTAAACAATTAAAATATCACTTGCTTCAACGGCGAAGGAAAACATCGTGAGGAAACCTGCACGCCTGAGAGTTCTCTATAATGTTCTCAAAGGCATGTGAAGTTTATCAATCCGCACATGGCCAGCGTGGTGGACTATGGCCAAACCCTTCTCATATTGAGAGGAGACCCGTGCTCTGTAGTGAGCCGGTAATGGGTTGATCATGATGATGACTATATACTATCATATAACAGTCCTATATATGTATGCACATAAAAACGCGCTGTTTCGTTGATAGGACCCAATAGTATCGTTAGTTCAAAGGTCACCGCCCATTAACCTATGTCGTCACGTCGACCGGCCGCCGGAGATAAGCAATTAAAAAGTTAAAATTAATTATGTGGTCGGCCGCCGCAACCGTATAGGCGCTCTTTTTTAACCGATTACAGCTAAACAAGGAATGTTATATTATAGATTATCATGTTAAGAAACACACTTCTTCAGTATCTATTCTTATTTATTTACAGGATGGTTAACACCTTATTGATAAGTAACACAACTCTTCAATATCTATACTTGTTATCTATAACATTTTTCACACCTTTGTAAAACCAGAATCTTGGAGACCACTTTTCGATACCAACACTAAACAAGAACTAACCAACAATGACCGACGACTAACTAACTTATAAAGGGCCGATTCGAACGTCATGATTTCCGTTTTGCCTTATTCAAATCCGGTATAACATTCAGTCAATTGAGATACTTTTCATTAAAATTGTCAAAAGTAAACCAAAATCATATAAGTCAAATCACATACTTCAATTATATATTCTCATTTATTTATATGTATGTAAATTAACACTAAAATCTAAAACATTTGGAAATCATGGCTTACTAGCTGACCCGGCCAACGTTGTTTTGCCATATGAATTATTTCTAGGGAATTTCTATTGTAGAAAAAAAAAGTAACTAACTTTTTGTGTGTAAGGATGTGGTATATGAGTGTAAGAAGCATGGAGCATTGTGATGAGGGAATATAAAAATATCATAAATATTGTTTATGTTCAAAAATTTTAGCTTTACAGCAAGCTCAGGGAAATTTTAGTCGAATTAAAGTGAAAACATTCACAATAAAGACGATAATTGCTCATTTATTATCGAGCAGGATGACTAATGATTACTATTAATGAATAGGGGTTATCGATAGAAGGGTGAAAATTGAGGGTTGTATGTTTTCAATGCCACCCATTGCAAAAGTAAAATAAAAAATATCCAAAAAATAAAAATAAAATATTTGTATTATTACTTAGGCGTTTGAAAAGTAGATAGTAGCCGATTCTCAGACTTACTAAGCATTCATAAAAAAATTAATAAGAATCGGAAGAGTATGGGAACAAACATTGTGACACGAGAATTGTATATATACGATTATTAGCCCGTACTGTCCCAATGTTGGGCAAAGGCCTCCCTTTCTTCCTTCCATTTGTCTCTGTCTAGGGATATTTGGGGCCAAGTTGACAGATAGGCATCGAGTTCGTCACGCCAACGACGCCTCGGTTTGCCTAAAAGTCCTTTTCTTTTTTGTGGAACCCAAATGCCCTTTGCCGACAGTGCGTCGGACATGCGCATAACATGCCCAGCCCAGTCCCAATTCAGTTCGGCAACTTCATCTCCCACATCCGCTATTGGCATATTATATCCGTTGTTAAGTCTTGGAAGGAATGTCAGTTTACAAAAAAAAAACTAGACTGTTTAACAAGAGCATAAAACAATCCATTTTATCCAATAAGTTTATAACAATGAGATTTATTGAAATTTGATCGAAGTCTAATATTTTACTCCCGGGTCGGTTCAAAAGATTATATTCAAGTTGATGATAACATTATGGTGATTATGGCCGAGTGACACACACTGCTTTTCCATTTAATTGCGAGTAAATTTGTTCAAGATTCCATATTCCGATCGGGTCAAAAGTTATTATTTTACATCCTGTATTTACTTTTCACGCTCTTTAAGTGGTATTTTTTACGCACTAGGTCATTTAATACAGTGCAGAAATTTATGACTGACTTTAAAGAATGGCGCAGCGCGCGCGCTGTCCCATTATGAAGTTGGAGGTCCTGGGTTCGATTCCTGGACCGAGTCTTGTCTTGTGGGAGGCTTCGGCCGTGGCTAGTTACCACCCTACCGACAAAGACGTGTCGCCAAGCGATTTAGCGTTCCGGCACAATGTTGCGTAGAAACCAATTAGGAGTATGAGTTTACCACACCCCTAACAGGTTAGCCCGCTATCATCTTAGACTGCATCATCACTTACCATTAGGTGAGATGGCCGTCAAGGGCTAACTGGTAGTGGATAAAAATAAAAAATAAAATGTGTAGGTAAAATAACACTTAAAAACTAGTAATTTTTTTTTGGAATAATGGCAGTTTTTATGTATTTATTTATTTATATAACTTTATTGCAATCTTTAGGACATAACATACATGAAAAAGACAAAAACAATTAGCAACTGGCGACGACCTTATCACTAATAGTGATCTCTTCCAGGTAACCATTTCGTTGAAGCCGATGAATTAAAAATTACACGGAAGTTGCAAAAAAAATAAGAAAAAGCTATATATATATACATACACACTAATAACTACATGCTATATAAATAATACATATATAAAATAAAATATTTACATGAAATAAATAAATTCAAATTACAATTCAAAATAATCTTTATTCAAATAGTCCTTAAAAAGGCACTTTTGGCGCGTCAATAATTTACACAGTAGTTATTTCATGGTGATAACTATATTCGTAAACTTAAAACTAAAGCTATGAGGGTTCCAAACGCGCCCCGGTCTAAGAAGAAGCCCACAACAAACTTAGCCGGGGTTTTTCTTTTTTTTTTCGTTATCACCATCTCACATAATGAATAAAATTAATAATAAACTATAGTGCCTATGGAGATAGAGCAATTCACACCCAAGCTTTTTTATCGTTTATATAATCCTTAATATCGTAATATGATTTTTCTACAAGCTTTCGTTTTATAAAAACTTTGAACTTATTGATAGACATCTCCAAGATATCAATAGGTAATTTATTATAGAATAAAATACAATTTCCTTTGAATGAGTTACTAATTTTGTGCAGCCTACTAAACGGTACTACAAGTTTACTTTTACTTCTGATGTTCAGTGCGTTACAGTCCATTTTTTTCTTGAATTTATCAATATTTTTATGAACATACATTAAATTTTCATATATATATTGGCTATGCACTGTCATTATTTTATAATCTCTAAATTTATCTCTTAATGACTCTCTGGGACCTAATTTATATATCGCACGAACAGCCCTCTTCTGCAAAACGAATATAGTGTCAATATCAGCAGCATTACCCCATAATAAAATACCATATGACATAATGCTGTGAAAGTAGCTAAAATATACAAGTCTGGCAGTCTCTATATCCGTCAAATGACGGATCTTTTTTACCGCGTAAGCAGCAGAGCTAAGTCTGTGCGATAAATTATTTATATGTGGACCCCATTGAAGTTTAGCGTCTAACGTTATGCCTAAGAATGTAGCCGTATTTACCAGATCCAATTCCTCATTATTAAGTAGTACACTAGTTTTCACCTGTTTAACATTGGGCAACGTGAATTTAATACACTTTGTTTTCTTACCATTAAGTGCTTATTAGCCTCAAACCAATGTACTACTTTCGCGAGAGAGTTGTTTACCTCGTCAACATTTGTTTCACGTCGTTTAATTTTAAAAACGAGTGATGTATCATCAGCAAACAATACTATCCCGCTATTGTCCTTAGTAAGGTAAGGAAGGTCATTTATGTAAATGAGGAACAGAAAAGGTCCTAATATAGATCCCTGAGGAACCCCTATTTTCACAAATGACCCGTTAGACCGTTTCCCGTTTACGTCTACTTGTTGAACTCTGTCACGTAAATACGAGGTCATTAAATCTAGAGTTACCCCCCGAAGTCCATAATGGTGTAGTTTTCTGACTAATGTTTCATGTTCAACACAATCGAAAGCCTTAGACAAATCACAAAAAACACCAAGTGCGTCACGTGACTCCTCCCAGGCTTTAAATATATTGTGTATTAACTCAACACCAGCGTCGGTTGTTGAGCGACCCCGTGTAAAACCGTGTTTGGCGTGTAATAAATTGTTTCTATTAAAATGATTAATTAATTGCGTTAAAATAAGTTTTTCAAAGATTTTACTGAAAGTAGGTAGTACTGATACCAGTCTAAAGTTAGTGGGGTCAGTAGTACTACCAGATTTGAATAACGGAATTAACTTGCTATGTTTCATTAAGTCAGGGAAAACACCACAGTCAATGCAATTGTTAAAAATAAAAGCTAGGTCGGGTGCAACAATATCAATCAATGACCTTATAACATTAACGGAAATGCCCCACAAGTCATTTGTTTTCTTAATATTTATTAATCGGAAGGCCTTAATGACGTCTGAGCTACTAACATGTCTGAATTTAAGAGCGTTATTACATTCTGGCACATTATCCTTCAACAAACAGAGAGCAGTATCAGGTGAAGAGTTTAATGATCTTGTAGTGGAGACAGGAACGTCGGTAAAGAAGGTTTCAAAAGCAGTTGCAACCTCAAAATCCGACGTGATAGATTTGTTACCTATATCAAGTTTAAAGTTATTAGTTTTTGGTTTTATTCTTCCTGTTTCCTCATTAATTATATTCCAGGTTGCTTTAATTACATTATTGCTATTTTTTATTTTATTCTGTATATATTGCGATTTCGCCAAAATGCAATCGCGTTTAAAATTCTTGGAAAATAATTTTACATAATTTTTAAACTCATCACTCGTATTATATTTTCGTTCCGCATACATTTCATATAAAGTTTGCCTATTTTTATGTAATTCACTTGTAGCCCACTCACTAAAAACCAATGTATCAGCAACCATGACAGACTTTTTAGTAAATATAGAATTAAATATCATATTAAACTTACCAAAAAAAGTATTATACATTTCATTAGGACCAATTGTAGATGATAAGAATGGAAGGTCTCTAACTAAGCTTGTTCTTATTCTCTCTATTCGTCCTGACGTTACTGGCACATAAGTCATTTTATGTTTCGACAATGTTTTTTCCCCATTTTTGAAACAAATGAATTGACCACAGTGATCAGAATCTAATTTATTAATTATATTTTTACTGATGGGGTTTATATTTGTATATATATTGTCTAAGCATGTGGCACTACTGGCAGTTATTCTAGTAGGCTCCATAAACATATTCAACAAATTGTATGATCTAAATAGATTTATTAACTTGTAACTTGAAAAGTTACTTTCCAGAATGTTCACATTAAAATCTCCGCACACAATCAACTTTTTATTTGATTTAGATATTTTATAGAGTACCTCATCCATTACCTTTTCAAAAAGTTCAAATTTTGATAAGGGTGGTCTATATACAGTAACAACAATAAATATACAAACAAATACGTTAATAAATATTTACACAGACAGAAAATGTTGTCCCATACGGGCTTTAAATGTCGCCAATGATTTTTATTGCGATAGAAAAAGGATACTTTATCCCAGAAAATCCATTGCCTTTTTGCATGGTGTGCAATAAAGTATATTTTCATTTATATATTTTTTTTCATTTCATTACACGTTCGCATTTATAAAATTAGTTAGGATAAAAGATTATTACGTGAATATGGATTACGCGGCACCATTTTGAAGTCAGTTTAAAATACCATTAGAATACGCTATCGGCGCGGAGTGTGGAATGTCCGGCACGCAGACACACACTTGCGCCAAAACATATCTTTACAGCTAATTGCCGTTCACTCTGTTTACAATGCGGTCGCAATGCAACTATAGTTGTAAAAATGTAATAGGCCCGTTTGGACATATGTCAGAAATGACATAAAAAATCTACAGCATAACCTTGTTATGGACACACACAATATTATTTATTTCTAAAAAGTTCGATTACATATCTTTTTTCAGTTAAAAATACATAAGTTAAAAATACTTAATTATTGTAATAATTACTAAAGAATGCAATTTTACTATTAATTTTTGCCTAATAAACCATTTTATTTAAACATAAACATTTTTGGCCCATAATACTGGACATGGTTACAAGGTTACGTCGGTGGACTCTTTTTCTTTTTAATTACTAGGGATGTTACCAAAATAAGTCCACCAAAATATCTACCTACGTTAACGACAGATAGCGTTTAACACTTTTTGGACGAATTACTGGTCTACGCTGCACTGGGCTTTATCTGTTATTATTTGATATACGAGCTGTGATAGCCTAGTGGTCAGGACGTCAGCCTCCTAATCAGAGGTCGGGGGTTCGAACCCGGGCACGCACCTATAACTTTTCGGAGTTATGTGTTTAAGCAGACCCAAATTCATTCATTCATTCATTCATTCACTTCAACCGATAGACGTCCACTGCTGGACATAGGTCTTTTGTAGGGAGTTCCAATGGCCACGGTCTTGGGCCGCTTGTATCCAGCGGCTCCCTGCGACTCATTTGATGTCGTCTGTCCACCTTGTTGGGGGTCGACCAACGCTACGTTTACCGGTGCGAGGTCGCCATTCCAGCACCTTGGGACCCCAACGTCCATCGGTTCTCCGAGCTATGTGCCCCGCCCATTGCCAACTTCGCAATTCGCTGAGCTATGTTGGTAACTCTGGTTCTTCTACGGATCTCCTCATTTCTGATTTGATCACGTAGAGATACTCCCAGCATAGCTCTCTCCATCGCCCGTTGAGTGACTCTGAGCCTTCTTATGAGGCCCATAGTGAGCGACCATGTTTCAGAGCCGTAAGTCATCACTGGCAACACGCACTGTTCGAAAACTTTAGTCTTCAGGCACTGAGGGATTTTGGACGAAAAGATGTCACGGAGTTTCCCAAACGCTGCCCACCCGAGCTGAATTCGGCGGCGGACCTCCTTCTCGAAATTGGACTTACCTAACTGGATCGTATGTCCCAGGTATACATACTCGTCTACAATTTCCAGTGCAGAGTTCTCAACGATTACTGGGTAAGGCAGAACATTAGCGTTCGACATAATCTTCGTCTTGCTCATGTTCATACGTAGGCCTACCTGTTGAGAAACTCTGCTAAGGTCATTAAGCATTGCGTCGAGGTCTTCCAGAGTCTCTGCCATTACGACTACATCATCAGCAAACCGAAGGTGATTGATGTACTCGCCATTGATGTTGATGCCTAGTCCGTTCCAATCCAGAAGCTTGAAAACATCTTCCACCGCTGCGGTAAACAGCTTCGGAGAGATCACATCTCCCTGCCGTACTCCTCGCTGCAGTTGGATCGGCCTCGTAATCTGGTCCTGTATACGGACTGACATGGTGGCGTTTTCGTACAGACATTTCAGTACTTTGATGTACCGGTAGTCGATTCGGCATCTCTGCAGTGACCTCAACACAGCCCAAGTTTCCACCGAATATACCTACGTTAACGACAGATACCGTTTTAACACTTTTCTGACGAACTGACTGATCTACGCTTCACTGGGCTTTATCTGTTATTATTTGATATACGAGCTGTGATAGCCTAGTGGTCAGGACGTCAGCCTCCTAATCAGAGGTCGGGGTTTCGAACCCGGGCACGCACCTATAATTTCGGAGTAATGTGCATTTTTAAGCGATTAAAATATCACTTGCTTCAACGGTGAAAAGATCGTGAGGAAACCTGCACGCCTGAGAGTTCTCTATAATGTTCTGAGAAGCGTGTGAAGTCTGCCAATCTACGCATGGCCAACGTGGTGGACCATGGCCAAGCCCTTCTCATATTGAGAGGAGCCCCGTGCTCAGTATTGAGCCGGCAATGGGTTGATCATGATGATGATATACTGATAAGAACTTCATAAGTGTCTTTGATAAGGTAACGTGAATGAACAATTTAATACTAAATAATATTTGTCCCAGAGAATCGTTACTTTACTAAAAATACAAAATCACAGTGAGCGAGCAAGAAAATCCAATCTATCTTTATGTAATCTAATCTTTTCTAAATCTATCTCTGTCTACCTGAATTCGACATAGTAGGTGGTGCCTCGCTGCCCAAACTTACCCATCGATTCGACCTTAACCTACAACCGTTGACGGCTGCCGATTTGTACCTGAATGTTAATCGCTTCAAATACAATTAGCGTCTATTGTAAGCTATTTCGGGTATACTTACCTGATATGCTGCAGTGGGGTCAGCTTAACAGCTATGAAAGTCAGTTCCATGTTAAACATGACCTTTGCCATAACTCACCAAATTCTACTATGCTTTGTTAAATTAAGTTAAACGCATAAATATATATCTTATTTTATTACGTGATCAACCCATTACCGGCTCACTACAGAGCACGGGTATCCTCTCAATACGAGAAGGGTTTGGCCATAGTCCACCACGCTGGCCATGTGCGGATTGGCAGACTTCACACGACTTTGAGAACATTATGGAGAACTCTCAGGCGTGCAGGTTTCCTCACGATGTTTTCCTTCACCGTTGAAGCAAGTGATTTTTTTTTTTAAACACATATAACTCCGAAAAGTTAGAGGTGCGTGCCCGGATTCGAACCACAGACCTCTGATTAGGAGGCTGACGCCCTAACCACTAGGCTATCACCGCTTAATTATATTTTACTACATTCGGTTGGAATTTTAAATATACTGAAAACATTAAGGTAGGTACGTAGGTAGGTAAAGACGTAGGTAGGAAGTTAAAAGTTTAAGTCTTTACCTACCTACTTACCTGCAATGACTCTCCATTATTTCTTATCCCGTAGGAATTTCTGAAAATCCTGAAAATATGTCACTTGATTGCAGTGTACGTGGCACAAAAACATTCTTATTTGTAATGTGGTATTTAAAATTAAATTTATTTTGAATTTTTTTTTGTCCGTCTGTCTGTCTGTATCTTGGCCGCCGTCATCACGCCGAAACTACTGGATAGATTTGAACGAAATTTGGTATAGGAGTAGCTGATACTCCGGTTCAACTTATAGGATAGTTTTTATCCCGGAATTCAGCACGGTTCCCTAAGAAGAAGCGATGAAAGTCAAAATGTGTATTTAGTTGTAATTCATTATCATAACGCGTACTCCAACTTCAGTCATTATTTTTTTTTTGTTAGAAAGGAGACACTTAATGTTTATCCTGTAATTATTCAAATTCAAATTCAAATTCGTTTATTGCATGAAAGTGGTACATTCATATAAAGATTTTAAGAATAAAGGGTAGCCTAGCACATTCTGCCTAAAATGCGTGAAAAAATCTTACCATAAAAAAAACAATGTCAATTTAAAATTAAAATAAGAGTTATGATATCAATTAATAAAATAAAATTAAATAGTAATAAAGATTTAAATATTAATTTAGGCTAAAATAAATTGTATACTGATTCGGAATGTCATGAACAAAATCGCAATCAATACCTGAACAATACCGTTATCCTGTAGAAGCTCATTACCTACTTACTTACCGAACACTGAAGGTATTCGGTAATTTCGTAATAGCATCAAGTTCGTCGGTTTAGTAATCCATTGTTGCTTCGTGATTGAGAGACAAACAAACACTAACTCAACGCAGACGAAGTCGCGGGCGTCAGCTAGTAAATAATAAAACGCATGCGAGGTCGTGGGACACAATTAGTAATTATTTAATATTCTGATTTTCAGAAATAGAATATAAATACGCTACGAACTGGGGACAACTTTTTGTTTGTTAGGTTTATTTCTCTAACAGGGAATAAGAAACATTACTTGGATAAAGTTATCTAGACGAAAAGCATAGTTACGAGTGGTATGGAGTGGATTATACCAAAAAAAATGCGACGAAACGACAATATATTCTTTGTGTTAAGAAGGGCTATTGTCGTCATACACTAAATTAAATATTCAGTGCACAAGGGCGTCACGCCTTGAGCTTCAGCCGTATTATAGTATCGCGTGGATTCCACCCCGTCCGTTCCCCTTGTAAACTCGCTGGCCTACATTCAGTATTCACCCCGTCGACTATTAAAGGGGGTGAAGGCATTGCATTACTAACAGGATTGTTAAAGCTTAACTAATTCTCCACCAGACTACGGAAAGGATATTTAATTTAGCTGTCCACGTAACATTTGGACGTTCACATAGTTTCCAATTGGTGAAAATTCCACGTCTTTGTCGGTAGGGCGGTAACTAGCCACGGCCAAAGCCTCCCACCAGATAAATCTAATCACCTAGCATAAACGGGGTCCCTTTAGCAAGATAGGGTAGAGAAGCAAGACTCTCTTATATAGCGATGAACGACTTTGAAATTTTATATAATACTAGCTTTTACCCGCGGCTTCGCTCGCATTGAAGCCATTAGCTAAATATCAGATAGAAATGAATCGATCTGATAACTACGAGTATAAACTATTTTTTTTTTTCATATTGTTTTTTTTTTTTTAATAAGTACCCTTTGTAGTAGTAGTACTTCAAGAATATATGTACAAAGTTTCATAATGATCGGTTTAGTAGTTTTCGCGTGAAAGCGTAACAAACAAACTTACAACATTCACATTTATATTATTAGTATGATGTTTTTGAATCCGACCACTCCTCGGCACCTGAAGTAGCGACTTGGGCTTCTTGGTGGCTTGAGTTGATGACGACCTCTGTGCCGTAGAGCGTGCGGTGTCACATTATAAAGTTAGAAGTTATGGGTTTGATTACCGGTCGGCCGGATCGGTCAGTATATAGTTCTTTATAACCAGTTTCTCAAGACACTGTCTTAGAAGAATTTATATTTTCTGAAACATTTTCATTTCATTAAAAGAGTCTCATAGTGCTATCCAGGTCATGGACAAAGCGTGTACCAAATTCTCTTTATCCGTTCAGCTGTTCACGCGAAATTGGGTGACGAAGTACAAACATCCGCATTTTCAAACATCTTCACAAACTTTATCATTCATTCAAATATTATGTTAATGATTTCTATGTGTTAGCCTAGTGGTTAGCGCGTCAGCCTCCTAATAAGAGGTCGGCGGTTCGAACCCGGGCACCTCTAACTTTTCGGAGTTATTTGCGTTTAAAAAAAATTAAAATATCACTTGCTTCAACGGTGAAGGAAAACATCATGAGGAAACCTGCACGCCTGAGAGTTCTCCATAATGTTCTCAAAGGCGTGTGAAGTCTGCCAATCCGCACATGGCCAGCGCGGTGGACTATGGTCAAACCCATCTCATATTGAGAGGAGACCCGTGCTCTGTAGTGAGCCAGTAATGGGTTGTTCATGATGTATTGTTATTTTACCAGATACGACAGTACTGCGTCACTTAAAGGTAGTCAACGTCTTGCAATACTAGTTGGCACCTCTGATATCACGCAATTCGATGTTTAGTAACATCGTATAGTTTTATACGAAATGCGTGCGTATTCGACATGTGTATAAAAAGTTAGACCTGTGTATATGTTCCTAAGTGGTTGTAATTGTTACGTCATTTTTGTTTACTTATCTTTACATTCGTCGTTGTATATACATACAGATATAAGAAGATCCCGCATTTAACGCTTTCAAAGAATTCGTGGAGTATTTAAGCTAAATATCTCAAAATAGAGACGCATGCAATGTCATGACAGTGGTAGAGATATCTCTGGATTATTCTCATTAAGACTCACTTATTTCAAACCATTGGTAACTTACATTTGTTATAAAAAATTAAGCCCTGACCTAACCCACTTACTCAAATGCTCTATTGTAAGTATCCATAAAAAAGGTTAACCCCTATAATACACCTGTAGGAACTTCGAAAGATCCTGCTATGTTAAAATTGCGACTAACTATCAGGTCACCTGAAAGACAGTCACATACTAGTTGCGCATGCAAGATAACCGGATAATAGTTGCACCTGAAAGATAAGATGCATTAGAATCGAGGTCTCAAGTCGGTCATACGTGATCGCCGCTGACTTGCTGCCAACTTTCGCAATTAATGATGCATTCGGATTTGCATTTATAAACGGCGGTTAAAGCGTACCCCAATAATAGGCGGTAGCGGGAGCGGTTGCGCTAATGGGCTGTTGATGTACAGGAATGAAAAACTTCTTTTTTTATATTCAATAACTAAGATTAGGCTTGACTGCAATCAAACCTGGTGGTAAGTGATGATGTATTATCTAAGATGTGAGCGGGCTAATTTGTTAGGGGTATGGGAAACCAATATTCCTAATTGGTTTCTACAGCGAAATGCCAAATCGCTTGGGGACAAGTCGCTGTCTGTAAGTGGTAACTAGCCACGGACAAAGCCTTCCACTAGACCAGATTCGAGCCAGGAATCGAACCCAAGACCTCCAACTTTATAATGCGATAGCGCATGTCCTACACCACCGAGAACGTCAAATAGTAGTAGAAATATGAAGAATTTACAAACGCACGTAGGCAGGACTCGATTGCAGTAACTTGATATAATGAATGAATTCACTTTTATCGTACACCTATATTGTACATATAATAGTACAGAGAAAAACATAATACACAATTATAGCAAATGCAAATAATAATAGCAATTTCGACGAGTGGACATCCAAATTTCCTTGGAAACCAAATTGCTATTAACACCTTGTCAATAAATAAAAATAAAAACAACTAACTATTATCATTATTGCGGTTGCTTGCGCTCATCTTTATAGCTTTCTGCTAGCGATACCAAAATTCTTCTAGTACACGCGCTACAACCACGGCCGCCTCCGCCTCAGAATGGAGAACGCTTTACTGCTGTAACGTCGTGTTTTACATACATTTATTTTTATAATAGTTGCTTTGCTTTAAAAGTTACATTGATTTAGAGTTGCGACGTTCACCTGTCATGATAACAAAAGTCATGCCAACGAAACCGTAACTCGTTCGGCTAATGTTTAACATATCATTTGACTTCATTGTTATTGTCACGATCAGCTCATAATACACATGAATATATCTGTCGATTAAGTGGATTTAACAGATTTCCTAATGACGCTATCACCAGGGTAATACTGAGTACCACCTAAAGTTGCTTTGAATGTAAATAAAATATTTTATATTTATAAAAATATATCATGTGATAAATTTTAGCAAAAATTAAGACATCTTCCCTTTCAAGGGGACCGAGTTCGTTTGCCGGCAGGCACTTCTTAATATACGGGGTTAAGTTCTAATTTATTTATTCAAATAGTCCTTTAAAAGGCACTTTTGACGCGTCAATAATTTACATAGTAGTGATTTGATGGTGATAACTACATTCCTAAACTTAAAAGTAAAGCTATGAAAGTTCCAAGCGCGCCCTAGTCTAAGAAGATGCCCACAACAAACTTAACCGGGATTTTTTTTTGTTATCACCATCTCACATAATCAATAATAAATTATAGTACCTATGGAAATAGAGCAATTCACACCCAAGCTTTTTTATCTTTTATATAATCCTTAAAATCGCATTATGATTTCGTTTTATAAAAACTTTGAAGTTATTGTTAGACATCTCCAAGATGTCAATAGGTAATTTATTATAAAATAAAATATTTATTATTAATTAAAGGCAACATTTGCTATCACAGTGAAACCAGGGTAAATGAGCGAACTGGGTTTAAATTTTAACCGGTCAAACTCTGACCTACAATACACAGGCTAAGCAACCTGTCGATATATTACTGGCACTATACTAACTCATATTGTGACGCTTGTTGCAGGCCCCGGCGCGGTCGGCACGATGTTCCGCAGCGAGGAGATGGTCCTGTGCCAGCTGTTCGTGCAGCCGGAGGCCGCCTACGTCTCCATGTACGAACTGGGCGAAGCTGGCATCGCACAGTTTAGAGACGTAAGTTATTGTTAAAACCCCTTCAATCTTAGTTCTCTGTTGCGGGATATTCTACAGTCACAATCTGCGCGTGCTCTGATTTGAAATGAAATGAAATGAAAATATACTTTATTGCACACCAATACAGAAGAAAAAAAAACAAGAAAAGAAATAAACACACACAGAAAAAAATAGGTGCAATAGGCGGCCTTATCGCTAATGAGCGATCTCTACCAGGCAACCTAGAACAAAAAGGAATACAATATAAAGTAAGGCGAGGTTGGGGTGTACAATGGGATTTGATCGAAAGCATTGTGATTCAACGAAAATTTACACTTGTTCTATTAACAAAGGTCATTGCAATAAAGTAACAGATCTCAAGTCTTCAGCCTTCTCCATATAGCTAATTCCCATCACCTGTATAAAGGTATTAAAGGTTCATCAGACTCGAACGTGATCTCCCTTCAGAACGCTGCGTAAAACCACATGTAGGGAGGTGTCTTAGATTTATCTCCATAAATAACGCCACGTTGCTAAAAACAATACTTTTTTACCTCTAAGTGGTTAGCGCACTTAAGCTCTTTACTAGGTGTTTGTCCGACTAATCCATGCTGAGCTATACTACCTTAGCGAGCGAGGCTTATTTCAGAGCCTATCAGGCCGTTCAAGTTCAAAAGGTCTCCCGGATATGGGGCTGGGGACACGAAGGGTATAATACTTAAGTTGGCAATCTTATGTAACAAACTGGGACCTTTAGCCCTATTATAATCAGGTGTAAATAATGTCGAGGTTACCTTTGACTTATTTAACTAATAAGTTAAACAATAAACAGCAAGTATAATTTGCTATATTCCGCCGACAACCGGGAGATTAAAAGCGCGAAAAGTAAAAGTTTTACTAATCTCCCGGTTGTCGGCGGAATATAGCAAATTATACTTGCTGTTTATTGTTTATCATGGACTTCAAAGTCAGTTAAATCTGACTTTTTCTATGAGATAAGACGGTAAATGGGTGGAATAATTATTTCTTGCAAAATAGCATGGACTAATGGTTCAGGTAAGTACAAAGTAGGGTGGTACGATATCATGTCGGTGATAAGGAAGTCGACATTGATTTTGCTTTTAAAATTGGGTAACAATTGTGGTTATACCATCAACAAAATATTTCCAGAGGGTGGAAGTCAGGCAGTCCATCAGCCGTTGAAATATGCTAATATGATAGCAACGTGTCTTCAAGATTGGAGACGATATTAGGAATAAGATACAAGGTGTAAGAAAGAGAAAATTAGGTCTCCCGGCCATTATGCTGATGGTGGCCACTGAGGAGGTTTTAGTGGGTAAAAATCCCACATAACCCGAGCTTTTCCCCAGCAATACTCGGGTATCTCAGTAGGAGATTTCCCCCCCGTAAACAAAAGAAAAAGGTCAATTACTAGACTGCGCCAACGTAGCTTTACCAGCTTATTAGGTTATTTTGCACTGGGTCGTCTAAACCACAGCCCACTTTATTGATCAGTCGGTATTATTTACGAATGCAATGTAAAAAATCGTTTCCTTCTAATGTTATAAGCTGTATTTTCCAATATCTAGAAGATCACAGTGTAACATAATTGAGTTACATAAAATCGAGCTGCGACTGGCTGAAAGCCATTTCTGCATTGAAGTTGGAGGTCCTGGGTTCGATTCCCGGCTCGAGTCTGGTCTGGTGGGAGGCTACGGCCATGGCTAGTTACCACCCTACCGATAAAGGCGTGTCGCCAAGCGATTTAGCGTTCCGGCACGATGTGGTGTAGAAATCAATTAGGAGTGTGAGTTTACCACACCTTTAACCGGTTAGCCCGCTACCATCTTAGACTGCATCATCACTTACCATAAAATGAGATTGCCGTCAAGGGCTAACTTGTAGTGGATAAAAAAAATCTAGAAGGTCAAAGTGCAACATAATTGTGTTACATAAAATCGAACTGCAACTGGCTGAAAGCCACTTTTCTGCATTAGAATTTTTAAGTGAATTAATACAAATTCAAGTAGCATCAAGCTGTACTTTTGGAACGTCCGTGAACGTCATGATTAGACAAGATATGTGCAATCCGAAACGATCTTCCGGCTTGCATTTCCTCCACAACCTATATGAGAACCTTCAAATCAAGAGTGAAAACTGAATCTTCTAACTTATGCTAAGTTTCAAATTGCGTCACCATTTATGATCAGGTAAATTCCTTAATATTAGATTATTTACAATCAAAACAATTCTAGGTGGTACTCAGTAGCCATTAAGCTACTGAGTACCACCTAGAATTGTTTTGATTGTAACCCCATATTTATAAAAATACTAACTGACCCAGCAAACGTTGTTTTGCCAGTAAATAATTTCTAGAGAATTTCTAAAAAAAAAATATGACACGGCAAAGATGTAATCACTGGCCATAAAAAATTCATAAGAACCGGTCGAGCCGTTTCGGAGGAGTATACGAACAAACATTGTGACACGAGAATTTTATATATCATGTGATAACTTTTAGCAAAAATTAAGACTTCAAATTCCCTTTCGAGGGGACCGAGTTCGTAATTTACGGTGTTGAGTGAGTTCTAATTTATTTAATATTAATTAAAGGCAGCAATTGCTGTCACAGTGATAGAAAACTTATGGAGGGTTTCGGAAATCCTGAGAGTTACTCCGTAATGTTCTCGAGGTGTTTCAAATCCGTGTTGCAAAACCATGCTGGCCATGTCCAATGTCTCATATTGAGAGGAGACTCGTGCTCTGTAGTGAGTCGGCAATGGGTTGATCATGATGACAAGAAACCTGTTATTTCAGCACTTTTTACTAACGTCTTAACTTACTAACGTCGGTACATTTCTATACTATATTGTGTTTCATATTTTTACTTGGTATGAAGCCCTTCGTGTACGATTCGAGTATATAAATAAGATGCTAGAAAAATGTTATCGAATGAATTATTGCCGTAACAGTTTTGTTTACTACATTATTTTACTTGTTAAATCGAATGTACGTAAGATATATGAAAGGTTATGAGACTACGCAACAGTAATAATGATAAACTATTTTAGGTGCTATTGATATTTGTAATAGCTCGTCTTATTCAGTGCAACGGAATGATGTTTCCTTGTAATTTGGATCCACTCCAAATACATATTTTGGATCAATCTGCCGTAGAGCAAATTAACCTGGCTTTGATTCGGCAAGGTTTGATAGATTACCGAGTTAAAGCCGAGTCTATACTACAGTTTTCCATTGCAATTGCGTTTACAATTTGCCTTGGAGGTCCTGGGTTCATTTCCCGGCTCGAGTCTGGTCTGGTGGGACGCTTCGACCGTGGCTAGTTGCCACCCTACCGACAAAGACGCCTATCACCAATCGATTTAGCGTTCCGGCACGATGTCGCGTAGAAATCAATTAGGAGTATGGGTTTACCATACCCCTAACAGGTTAGCCCGCTACCATCTTAGACCGCATCATCACTTACCATCAGGTGAGATGCCGTATATAATTCAATAATTCAATAAGCTTAAAATGACGAATGTGGTTTCAAAGGATATTTTGTATTATATCTTTTCGTCCTGTGGCCCACTTGTGGCGGCTGCGTGACAGAGATAGATAGTTTTTAAACTGGATAAGTGGAACAGGGACAGCCAATAGGTAATGATAGGACGAATAATGTGGTCTTTTCGTCGGCGACCGTCATTTGACCGTCGAGACTTTTTATTAATATAACTGGAACGTCTCGTTTCATCACCATCATTAATTGTAGCTTCTTTTTCATAGATAACAACGATATGCAAGGAAACAAAATGTATTTACTGCACTAGGGATGAAAACTAAAACATTTTATGCAATTAACCAACAGATTAAGTATTTATTCGATTGCTTCCCAAGTGAGAACGACCGGAACAGATAAATACACCGTTGCGAAGTTTGCCTACGTTCTAAATAAGACCAACCAAATACTCGTGTTTTTGATGTTAGAGAACTGAAATCTGCGGTTAGATTAATAAAATAGTAATACACAATAAACAGCAAGTATAATTTGCTATATTCCGCCGATAACCGGGAGATTTGTATTGTCGGCGAAATATAGCAAATTATACTTGCTGTTTATTGTTTATCATGGACTTCCGCAAAGTAACGCCCGCTTCTATTCATTATTTAAAATAGTAATATTTATTTATTAGTAATTTGCAGCGTTACAAATATTAGAGGTTTAGGTTTAACTTATTTCAAAAATAGGGCCATAATAAAATGACAGTTCTTAACTAAGTCGAATAAGTCTTACAAAGTTGAACAATAAGACAATGATTCCATGCAAGTTTTTTATAAACCGAACCTACTCGTATATTACAACATGCGATTGAGGTTTTTCGTGTTAATGTTTATATGTGTGTTTGTGCGTATGAAATATAAATTCAATTCATGTGTTTGAGAACCAGAGTGTAAAAATGTAATTTAATTTTTGTGTATAAATTAGTTATTTGCGGTGCATTTCAATTTTGTTTTTTGGATAGGTGGAATATACTCGTAAAGTAAGATAAATAGCATAATTTTTGTAGGTTATCTATTATTTTTACGTATCCATACATATATTTATTTATTTATTTATTTATTATTGATACACTTACAATATACATAGAAAAAAATATACATTGTAGCAAACAAAAACGTCACATTCACTAGTATGCATATCAGTTAGTCAGTCAGTGTACACTTGGTACACGACATTGGCATTAAAAATTACATGTAAACGGTCACAAGAAAACAATTAAGACAGATTACAAACTAAAAGAAATTAACCGAACAATCTACATATCCCTTCAGATGGGAGACTCACCGATCATGCCATAGTTGATCGATGAGTTTCTTTCTAAACACCGCAAATCCGTATGTGATTTCAAAATCACTGCTTTATGCATCTTAGATAATTGCTTGCACGTTAACATATTCGAATTAAACATCTGTTTCTTTGGAACAGCTGAACGATTATGCATTGATTTTGAATGACACGTGATTGCATGACTGATAATATTATGGAGTCACGTAGAGTTTCTGAACACCGTTTACTCGTTAGACTGTCCCCAACCTTAACATCCCTTTGCTGGTCCAACACTCTTAAGTCAGGGTTCAAAAGAGCTCAGACCCTCCACGCTGTTGGCTCGGATTGGAAGGCCTATAAACACTCTTAAGTGACATGACGACCTAGTATTACCCAATTAGCTTTCCTTAACGAGGCCAATTCCCCAAAATATGATTTGGCGCAGAAATGCGTGGCCATCATTAGCCAGACCCTTCCCTGTTCGCGTGTTGTCGGAACGCGGCAGGGAGTGCCCCGGGCAGCGCGACAATCGATTTGGACTCCCTACCTTTATTATAAGATTTGTATGCTCACAAACGTAGAGCCATTTTCGAATATCAAAACCCACTCACGCCACAGCAAAATGAATCTTATTCACCTCGACATAAAGCTCTTAACCCCACTTATTCTACAATCGTATGTGTGTAAATAAAAATTTGTAGTACAGGCATTGCGACTCTGAATTTATAACATAAGGTCTATTTTACTTTAACGCTGTAGTATTTCGATACTCGAAAGAGACTTCACGATTGTCAGTGTGCAAATCTTATACTAAAGCTACAGGTTATGTTTCAATTCGGATTTTCGCCTCACCTTTATTTATGACGGTCAATGAACCTACTTGATAACCTGATGTCGATAATGAATCCGCACCTTTTTCCTTATTATCGTCATCATCATTATTGATGGACACCCATCTTTTCGGGGAGAGTTTGACCTCCGGCACGCAATAGTTCAGAGTTATGAGCATTCTGTTTAGTTAAAGTAATTTTCAATTTAATTTCTCTTGCTTTAACGATGCAGGAATAAAACATACATAAATACATACATACATAATATAAAGCACAATTGGCCAGCGTGGTAACGTACGTAAGTACGGCCACAATCCTTCGCCTTCTAAAAGCAGACACCAGCCTGTTGAGGCGGCTATGGGTGAACAACGATATAGATGATTGCAGAGATCGCTCTTTAGCGATAAGACCGCCTATTGTACCTGTTTTATTTTCGGTGTGTTTCTTTACTGTCTTTCAATCCGACACCCCAACCCTCTCGTAGTTGCGGCTTCTTTTACTCCCCCGACCTAAGCGCTCCTCTCCGAAAGAGGAGACCTAAACATATCCTTCATGACCCTGACGATCAGATGACTACTGAAAACATACTCGTACCACCTACCACACAATCATACGCTACACACCGTCTTCGCCGTCGAAGACGAGGTCCCTGCTATCTTACAGTTATCCAGTTACTATACTTAATATATACAAGTTACTGTATTAATATCAATATTTTTTGGTGCCTTATCGGTTTTAGCCGCACCCAAACTCGTACGTCCAAATGATGACAGGCGATTTATGCTTATAGCGGTGATAGACTAGTGGTTAGGTAGTCAGCCTCCTAATCAGAGGTCGGCGGTTCGAATCCGGGCACGCACCTCAAACTTTTCGGAATTATGTGCGTTTTTAAAAATTTTAAATATCACTTGCTTCAACGGTGAAGGAAAACATCGTGAGGAAACCTGTACGCCTGAGAGTTCTCCGTAATGTTCTCAAAGGCGTGTGAAGTCTGTCAATCCGCACACAGCCAGCGTGGTGGACTATGGCCGAACCCTTCTCATATTGAGAGGAGACCCGCGCTCTGTAGTGCGCCGGTAATGGGTTGATCATGATGATTTATGCTTTAGTATAATTCCCATCTATGGTAGATCTAAACTTAAACAACTAGATGTAGATAGATGTAGTAGATATAGATGTCTTAACTTTTGAAATGTGTGTTAATGTTTCTTTATGTGTATTAATGTATTTTTTTTATATATTAACATCGCTGGCAAACTAGCAAACGGTTTTTTTATACACTACAAGTTAGCCCTTGACTATCTCATGGTGGTAAGTGATGATGCTATCTAGGATGGTATCGGGCTACTCTGTTAGGAGTATGATACACCCACGCTCCTAATTGGTTTCTACGCGACATCGTGCCGGAACGCTAAATCGCTTGGCGACACGTTTATGTCGGTAGGGTGGTAACTAGCCACGGCCGAAGCCTCCCACCAATCCAGACTCGAGCCGGGAACCCAACCCAGGACCTCCTTTTAACCGACAGCACGCGCTACACCAGGGAAGTCGTCTAAGCCTTTGACGTGTTCGTATATGTATTATAGTATTTATTGTACGCTCATGGCTCTTTGTAACTCAAAGGTTGCTTGCAGAAATAAGGACGCCTTTGCGTGTCTCAAATTTTCATTGTTAGTTCTTTGCCATTTTCAATTTCTTTTGCATCTATTTTGGGAAATAACGATTACACCTACTATCCCTTTAAAATTTCCGGAGTTCTCTCGGGCCATAATTAATAGTAAAATGCCATATAGTCGGTCGGAAACCTATATAATATAGAATGTGCTATGGGGACCGGACACCGCACTGCTCATGGGTATAATTGACTCCAATTAAAATTACAATGACCGAGGACAAATTTTTGAGAACACATATACAACGCGTGACTTCTGAAACAATCCAGTTTAAGGCTTTTTACAAGTATATATTTATATTTATTATTTTTATTTATTTATTTATTATTAATATAAAAAGGAAATTGGCAGACTACACACGTCTTTGAGAACGTTATGGAGAACACTCAGGCGTGCAGGTTTCCTCACGATGTTTTCCTTCACCGTTGAAGCAAGTGATATTTTTTTTTTTTTTAACGCACATAACTCCGAAAAGTTAGAGGTGCGTGCCCGGATTCGAACCGCCGACCTCTGATTAGGAGGCTGACGCCCTAACCACTAGGCTATCACCGCTTCTTATTTTTATTTATTTATTATTAATTTAAAAAGGAAATATAATTAATATTACAATAACGGCACCGAAAAAACCCAAGAGGTTTGTCCTCGGTGCTAATCTGTAACTTAACAGCTTAAAACTACAGCAACTGAGTAAGCATATTAGGCACGAAAAGAACATTTCCTAACTGAGTTAGACGGTCGACACAAATGAGTCAAACGTCCAACTCAGCCAAAAAATATTCTTTTAATTTGTGTTTGACATTTTTAATGTGTAATTTTTGGACAGCTGTAGGTAGGTCGTTCATGAATCGAGGAACCAAATACGCGGTCGTTCTCTCGTCGTACGTATTGTTAGCGCGCGTAATGTTTTTTTTTTTATTCACTACAAGTTAGCCCTTGACGGCAATCTCACCTGATGGTAAGTGATGATGCAGTCTAAGATGGTAGCAGGCTAACCTGTTAGGGGTATGGAAAACCCATACTCCTAATTGGTTTCTACACGACATCGTGCCGGAACGCTAAATCGCTTGGCGACACGTCTTTGTCAGCGGTTAAAGCGGTTGTCCGTATAAATATGTCATTATAAGTTTTATATTATAATATTCGTTCAGGGCAACGCACGCCCTCGTAGCCCGTATGGTTCGTGAACGGTTGTTCCCATGGGAGTAATAACGGTGGTACCCCTAAACTACGACCTCGTCGTGGAAGTTGTATGTAAATGTAAACTCTGCCATATGATAGGCCTTATAAATTGGTTTTTCTTTTAATCCACTACAACGTAGCCCTTGAGGGCAATCTCATGGTAGCGGGCTAACTTGTTTAAGGATATGGTAAACCCATACTCCTAAATGGTTCCCGAACGTCTTAATCGGTAGGGTTGCTATCCACAGCCTCCCACCAAACCCGACTTTATAATGCGTCAGATGCGCGCTGCACCACGAAGGTCGCCAAACTAGGTAAGTATGACTACCTAGTTTGGCTTCACAAGCTAATTATTACTGTTCATTCAATACAAAATTCGTGTGGTTTGTTTTAAAATATCTGTGGAAAATATTGTATAACGGACCATTTGAATAACTAATAAAAATTATTATTATTTAACTATAAAAATTGCGGCATGAAACGTAGCATAATGTGTTAATTCAGGGTATAATTGGTCAAAATTGTTCAGTGGGTTTGTCGTGAAGGAGTAACGAACATCCGTAAATCCACACATACAAACTTTCGCGTTTATAATACTACTAATTTAAATATAACCTGGATACGAATCTTTAACCCTACTTATTAGTAGCCGTATAAAAGTGGAGTGTCTTGAAATAGTGCGATTCAAGTATTAAGTACGAAAAAAATTAAAAAGGAAAATATATTAATTTCACCACAAACACAGTTACACAGTTTACAAGATAACAAGGTAATCCTGTCTCGTGTAATCTTATTCGCTTTAACAGTTGAAATGATACAATACTGACACTTGGTTGCTTAACTATATTTTTTGTTACAAAAAAAAAATATATATATATATATGTCGCAGCCGGAAATGAGTTCGTACACTAAATGAAACGCAAGCGCGCCAGCTAGCGGCTAGCAAGCGTAAACAGTTTTGGCGTGCTTCGACAGAGTCGTCAATGAAAAAAAAAAAGAAAAAAGAGACGTTGTCACGGAACTGTCCTAGGTTTCACTTAGTGGTTTTTATCTTAAAAGTTCTGCTATTACGATATTAGTTAAATTATTGCACTATACCTGAAAATTGCCCACACGATGTCGGACGGATCAAGTCAAAATCCGCCCGATCCTAAATATATTATATATATCCCAATAAGATGTATCAAAGAGAACGCCCTTATGTAAAATGCAAGAAAAGCGCCTCCACTTCCTTGTAGTTTAAGCGAGCCATTTTCCCACTATTTATTTGGCTTGCCTTACTTTGCACTTACCTAGTTATCAACCGATTTCTTAATGCTCCACAATGGCGGCCACGCAAAAACTTTAATTAATAAATTGTTGGCAACAATACAAATGAGTGCAATCTTCATGATCAACCCATTCTCGGCTCACTACAGAGCACGGGTCTCCTCTCAACATGTGAAGGGTTTGGCCATAGTCCACCACGCTGGCCATGTGCGGATTGGCAGATAAGTGTAATATTATACCATAACCATATCATGTGTCAGGTTAGTGCTATGGATATTGGTTACCGATATCTTAGTTAAAAACCCACATCACCAGCTCAAATAAAATTAGCAGAAGTATTAACAATAATGACTATATATTTCAAAAAATCCCCGCATGTTCATATATTTATAAGCTCATGTAAGTACAGGGTGCGTTTGGAATCCTCGTAGCTTTATTTTTAATAAGAGACACTACAGAGCACGGGTCTCCTCTCAATATGAGAAGGGTTTGGCCATAGTCCACCACGCTGGCCATGCGCGGATTGGCAGACTTCACAGGCCTTTGAGAACATTATGGAGAACTCTCAAGCGTGCAGGTTTCCTCACGATGTGTTAGTTCACCGTTGAAGCAAGTGATATTTTAATTACTTAAAAATGCACATAACTCCGAAAAGTTATCCCCGACCTCTGATTAGGAGGCTGACGTCCTAACCACTAGGCTATCACAGCTTCAAAAAACCAACGTATCTCCGAAAAGTGAGAGGTGCTAGCCGGGGATCGAACTCGATCTGCACGAAACGGAAGCCAGAGTCTTAACCGATAGGCTACCACATTTCTGGATAGCCCTGTATTACTTCTAATCGATTTGGAGGTGGACGTCGTAACCACTATCATTCACAGCAGCATACGTATATGAGAACAAATAAATATTGCTTAAATTAAAACAACACGTATCTCCGAGAAGTGAGAGGTGCTTGCCGGGGATCGAACTCGATCTCCACCAAAGGGAAGCAAGAGTCTTATCGATAGGCTACCTTCACTGGATAGCCCTGTATTACTTCTAATCGGTCGGGGAAATTCGCTCAAAGGTCTTCCAACATCCGCCCAGCACAACGCAATAATTGTTTTAATTGAAACGACAATGAGCAGTGTTAGTAACAACTGGCCGCACGGCACTTACGTAACGAGATAAAAATAAGTGTTTGCCACCATTGTCTTATTACCGCTCATTGCTCGGATCATTTACACTGTTATAATATCTAAACTACCTACAATCGCTCTCAAACGACAAATAGGCACTCGACGTCTAGAGAATTTTCCTATGAACCAACAAACAGAATAACACATTCGGTTCGATCGCGATAATATTGTATCGATACGTTTTTTTTTTTTTATACACTACAAGTTAGCCCTTGACGGCTATCTCCCCTAGTGGTAAGTGATGATGTAGTCTAGGATGGTAGCGGGCTAACCTGTTAGGAGTATGGTAATCCCAGGCTCCTAATTGGTTTCTACGCGAAATCGTGCCGGAACGCTAAAATCGCTTGGCGACACGTCTTTGTCGGTAGGGTGGTAACTAGCCACGGCCGAAGCCTCCCACCAGACCAGACTCGAGCCGGGAATCGAAGCCAGGACCTCCAACTTTATAATGCGACAGCGCACGCACTGCGCCACGGAGGTCGTCAAATATATCTCGAAGGTTAGGTTAATCTAAGTCTTATTTTAAGTTATATATGTATTCGAGTAAATATATTTGCAAATTTTATAGACCAACGTAAAAAATATATTATCTTGAAGAATATCCAACACCTATTCTGAATCGGTGTTAGCCTAGTGGTTAGGGCGTCAGCCTCCTAATCCTAAACCCTCATATTAAGAGGAGACCCGTGCTCTGTAGTGAGGCGATAATGGGTTGAACATGATAATTGGCGAAGACACATTTAATAGCACAGGGATGAACGAGTTATAAATGGAAGCAATAGAGTAATAACAGCATGGACGCTGTGAATAACCAATTGATGAACTATTTTCGGTGTTAAGGCGCGGTCTCATAAACCGCCCGCGGTATATTTTGTGTGTTCAATTCAATGTTCGTATTTATTGTCATGTGACATATATTTTTGATAATAATAGCTGCCGCGTAACCCGGATTTCTTTATTTGGAGCGCTCCTATTATTATCATTATTCTAGTTACTTGCCTGCGTACAAGTTGATGCATACGAGTTTTCATCCACTATTAAATACAATATACCCCGACCACTTGCGTCGCATCGTCTATGCATAGTTGTATAGATAATAAAGTAAATAAACTTGACGAGCAAGCTGTAAAATTTTGACGACCTCCGTGGCATTTTAAAGTTGGAGGTCCTGGGTTCGATTCCCGGCTCGAGTCTGGTCTGGTGGGAGGCTTCGGCCGTGGCTAGTTACCACCCTACCGACAAAGACGTGTCGCCAAGCGACTTAGCGATCCGGCACGATGTCGTGTAGAAACCAATTAGGAGTATGAGTTTACCATACCCCTAACAGGTTAGCCCGCTACCATTTTAGACCGCACTTCACTTACCATCAGGTGATATGCAGTCAAGGGCTAACTTGTGATGAATTAAAAAAAAAAAATCATCATCATCAGCTTATTGTGATATCACAATGGGTTATGCCTGAAAATCAGCGCTGCAGTCAAATTTAATGCAGCATGTCGCTGAGGCAGCGACCTGTTGAGCCAATTTCTACCCGCATAAGTTCTAGATGTAAGTCGGTACCTGGTCACAGCGATTTGTATCTTTTACCTATTTAGGATGAATAAACGCAATTTTAATTTAAATTTCAATTTTATTGTCATCTCATTGTTGGACAAAGATCTTTCCTATACTAGGAAAGGAGGTTTTATGCTGCCTCTTAAAAACCCGATCATTAGTGGTCGGGTTTTTGAGATTATTATCACAATAGTAATCATGACCGGGAAAAAGTTAAACCGGCTCTCCGAGGCAAAGTTGTAGACATAAGCAATTTCCAATCTATGAGAATTTTGAACAGAAAATCCAGGAACCTACCAATTCTTGGCCCGATCCGGAAATCGAACCCAGGATCTCAGGACAATGTTTCCCCCGAGCGCCCCTTTAACTTCGCGTACTTTGGTTGGTTCATTTGAATTTTTCTCTGACTCCTCATTTGATTCTGTTCAGTATATTAGTTTATAGGAATTTATGACCCAGTTTGAACAATGCGTTAAAAATATTTAAACGCTCTAAAACACGCTGATCTAGTTAAAACACGTATTCAAACAAACAAGATTTGCATCTCAGTTAAATGGACAAAATATGCTCTATGTCACTTGTTTAATTCATTAACATAGCGGTAACATCAAAACAATGAAGCATTTTAAACCACACGTCATTGTGAAATTCTGAACTATGAAGAACCGTATATCACTGACATTCGTCTAAATAACGAGTGAAAAATGAGAGAAAACGTGTAATAACCGGTGTCTGTTGTGCGTCAAGCTATTATATTATGATTTTCATATTCTGAGAATTGTTCCGAAATTTCCAGACGGGTCCGCCAACTTCAATGCAGTTTTTTGATGAATACAATCAAACAAGCTGTGATAGCCTAGTCATCAGAGGTTGGATTTCGTGCTATAACTTTTCGGAGTTATGTGCGTTTTAAAGCAATTAAAAAACGGTGCTGGAAAACATCGTGAGGAAACCTGCACGCCTGAGAGTTCTCCATAATGTTGTCAAAGGCGTGTGAAGTCTGCCAATCCGCACATGGCCAGCGTGGTGGACTGTGGATAAACCCTTCTCATATTGAGAGGAGACCCGTGCTCTGTAGTGAGCCGGTAATGGGTTGATCATGACAATCAAACGCTTTGCTTCTGTACCAAAGTTTATATACTAGAATTATAATAACTTGTAGTTTGTACGCTATAGGCAGCGGCGTCGGCGATATTTCGACTAGAGACTGCCGGTTAAACAGACGACGATATAATGCGGAAAAAATTCTTCTCTAGTATGGGTCTCTTTAGAGTGTGTATTAATGCAATTTAAGTAAGTCCTGTATCAAAACCCACATTTATTTCTCACGAATATGCGTCCATTTCACCTGAGGCTCCCGGGATAGGTTACGCACAACTTGCAAGTACATACATGCAGTACACCACTGGCAATAAATCGAATCAAAATAGCTTTATTCATATAAACCTCATCTACAGGCATCTATGAATCGTGTATATTTTAAATATTTATATTCGTAAAGTGATGGTGATAACTACATCCGCCAACTTAAAACTAAAGCTAAGGGGATTCAAATCGCACACAGGTCTAAGAAGAAGCCTAGCCCGCTCAATATCTTACGAAAGTTTAATTGCGGAAATAAATATGTTTAAGTCCATATGTCAGTAGACAAGCGCATAACAAATCAACAGCGATGCGGTCTGAGCTATCCCTTATACATAAGTATCTAACTATTACTTAACTTTTAACTTATCAACGTATATATATTTGTAAGATACATAATTACTTTTGACACTACATTATTACTTTTGCTACTTAGCCGAGATTTTTTGTTATCACCATCTCACATTATAGATAATACAATTCTCTCATAATTATAGTACCTCTGGAGTGAGAGCAATTCACGCCAAAGGTTTTTATCGTTTATACAATCCCTAACATCGTAATACGATTTTGCTATAAGCTTTCGTTTTATAAAAACTTTGAAGTTATTGATATCTTGGAGATATCAATAGGTAATTTATTATATAATAAAATGGAATTTCCGTAATACTAAATAACTCTATGATTTCTATGGAGAACCACTTACGTAAAAGAATCAGCATGAAAATTACATATTACTTATAATGACTGAAACAAATATCAAATTATATAACAACCTAATTGCATACATGTCCCAGTATACCGTATGTAGGTAGTTTAATATAATTAAGCCTGTGGAATAAGAAGCATGCAAATGTGGAACAAAATTCTAGCTATAATACAAAGTGGATTGATACTCGTATCACGAACTATCTACTGTATTACAATTGCCAACGTTCAATCCGACACCCCAACCCTCTCGTAGTTGCGGCTTCTTTTTACTCCCCCGACCTAAGCGCTCCTCTCCGAAAGAGGAGACCTAAACATATCCTACATGACCCTGACGATCAGATGACTAGTGACAACACACTCGTACCACCTACCACACAATCATACGCTACACACCGTCTTCGACGGCGAAGACGAGGTCCCCGCTATCTTACGTCATCCGGACGTGGGCTCCATCCACGGCCTCGGAGACGTACGGACCACTCACCGTCCGACCCCCCCGTTATCCCAAACGTCGCCTAAGCCGAGGTTCGGCCTCAAAGGAGGCGCCCTTAGGCAGTCGTTCCCTTAGTTTCTTCGCGCCCTAGGGCTCAAAATTTCTTCTGGCAGAGCTACTTTCCAAAGCTCGCCAAACAGCCCGGTTACGCTGTGGCAACCAATAGGGTTTGTACAGCTAATAGATAGTCCGAAAAAAAAATATTGCCAACGTGGTATTATCTCGAATGACAAACCTTTATATTATGGTTAAAAATCATCTGTTCTAAACTATGCTATGATATTTTTAAACCAAAACACCATAAACTGTTTATCAAAGGAAATATTTGTTTTTGTTTATGTCCAATGGAAAACTTCGGCAAAGCAAAGCAAGCTTCAATCCAAGATAATGGTTATCAGCCCAATAGTATTTGCTTCTCTTCGTTAGCTATTTACTTCAGATGCACGGAATCTATTCATTTAATTTCAAATTATAATGTAATTATAATTAATATTATCTTGTTCCCAGTTAAACCCTCATGTCAACGATTTTCAACGTCGCTACGTCACAGAAGTCAGACGGTGCAGTGAAATGGAACGCAAGCTGCGATGGGTGAGCGGCGAGCTACCGGAGCCGCCTCCTCCGCCCAAACCCTCACCGAGAGTACTGACTCCTAGGGAAATTAATATACTGGAGGTAAGAATGCCTGTTTCAGGCAATGGGGCTTAGGATGTTGTGGATGAAGGATAAATATTAATTTTCACATCAATACCTTATGTTATTGATTGAGGAAACGCCTGCCTTTGCCAGACGGATGATCTGTCCTATTTTTATTCACTATAAGTTCCCTTTGACGGCAATCTCATCTGGAGTAATTGATGAAGCAGTCTAAGATGGTAACGAGCTAACCTGTTAGGAGTATGGTAAACCCATACAACTAATGAGTTTCTACGCGACATCGTGCTGGAACGCTAAACCGCCTTGCGACACGTCTTTGTCGGAAGGATGGTAACTAGCCACGGCTGATGCTTCCCAACAGACCAGACCCGAGCCGGCAATCGAATCCAGGACCTACAATTTTAAAATGTGACAGCGCACACGCTGTACCACGTAGGTCGTCGAAATTTATCTTAATTTTTGTTTATGTACAACTCGCCCCGCCATTACGCCCACTTTATCTTTTTTTTCTAAAGTTAATTTAGTTCAATTGAGAAACTTTTAACTGCAACTTTGTAATATTAACATAATTTATCAGGAAAGGATAGACTACATAGAATCTGAAATCCAAGAGATAACCAAAAACGCGCAAAACCTGAAAACCGATTACCTCGCACTTATCGAGTTGAAGATTCTCATAGAGAAGACACAGACCTTTTTCCAAGACCACAGTGCGCACAGAAAGATCTCGGCGTCCGTCCAGATCTATAACAATGAGGGGGCGATAGGGCATCTGGGGTTCATCGCTGGTGTTGTGGCGACTCCAAGGGTTCCGTCGTTCGAGAGGATGCTGTGGAGGATATCGCATGGCAACATCTTCTTCAAGCAAGCCCAGATTGACGAGCCGTTGAAAGATCCAGTGACTGTAAGTATTTTCTTTTTGAAAAATTATTTCATCTCTGATTCAAATTTAACTTTTTATCTGGGTCGGATTTAGACGGATCTATTAGTGGTCGCTTGTTTAGCATATAAGAAGGCTCAGTATCAACGGGTATTCGTTAAAAAGATTTCTAAATAATATTTTTTTATTTAATTAATTCGAAGCCAACCAACCAACCAAAATCATGGTTTAGGGAAAGAAGAATTGTTTTACTCTAAATTTAACGCGGGCGGGCCACGGGCAGTAATGAAAAATCAAAACAACTGGATCGATTTTAAATTTTTTCAGTGAATGACATAGGCTATATATTTTATACCCGTGCGAAGCCGGAGCGGGCCGCTAGTAATTAATATAATTACTTAATAATATCATTGTATACCCCACTACAGGCTAACTTAGCATGTCTTACTAAAATTGCTTATAGAAAAGTCCTACTATAGTGTAAAGGATTATGTAAATGATAAACAAGCATGGGTATGAAATATTGATCTAATAATATAATTTTAATATAATCTTAATATAATTTTAAGTGGCATGTGAGATGGTCAAAAAGAAAATTTACCTGGCTAAGTTTGTTGTGGGCTTCTTCTTAAACCGGGACGCGTTTGGAACCCTCATAGCTTTAGTTTTAAGTTTACGAATGTAGTTATCACCATGAAATAACTACTGTGTAAATTATTGACGCGTCAAAAGTGCCTTTTAAAGGACTATTTGAATAAAGATTACTTGAATTTCAATTTGATTTGAAATTACAAATTAAAATTGCAATAAAGGAAGAGTAGTCCTCCACTCCATACCAGCTAGAAAAACAATATAATAAGTCGACGTTGGTAACTAGGTGCACGATTCGGGGAATTGCAAATTGCCCATAACAGACCTATTTCATTTAATATCTAGCTAGCAGTGAAACTCCACGGTAGGCACGGCTAAAACTGGTAACTCGAATGTCAAAGGCCATTCAAATCAATTACTTAAAATTACTTTAGATACTTTAGTAATCCATTCTGTGGAAAAGTTTCGCTTATTTTCAACCCTACCGATTCACTATACTAACAACTAAAGGACAGCGGTTTTTCCATATCCCCAAGTGTTAGTAAATATAAATCACTCATAGGCCATAGCGGTAGGCTTCGATCAATAAATATGAGAACCCGGGTGAACGGCCGTGTGGCATTTAACTTTGTAGGTAGGTACTTAGTAACTAAGTGGACCAAGTATTGCATTGATTACGTTTGAGTGATAATTATCTTTATCAACCAAGTGTTGTGTTTATGTTGTAATAGCTGTTGCCCGCGACTTCATCTGCGTAGAATTGCTGATTTCCCGTGAGATCTAGGTTTCCCGTGCGGCCAATGCCTTGCTTCAGAAAGTAAGCTACAGGCAAATGTCAAATTGCTGATTTTCGTGTCTCTAAATTAAAAAAACAAAGGATTTACATACAAAACTCCAACCCCCCTTTTTTTTACCCCCTTAGAGGTGAAATTTCCAAATATCCTTTCTTAGCTGATATCTCTTAATTATCAACTACCTAATAGTAATAGTTTTTGAGATCTCGTGTTTAATCAGTAAGTAATTAAGTACGCCAGTGACCTTTCGCTTTTATATATATAGATTGATATTGAGTTATTAAACAGTATTCAGGAGATCTTCAGCTTCTTGTTGTTTTACTGTTTTATATTTAGGTATATCAGCCTTTTGCACTTTACTAACAATTGCCAAAAAACGGTCTGTTAATCTTTGAAAACTTTATTTATCTTAATCCCGCGGCTAAATTTCTACAGGGGTTACGCAGAACAAATAAATAAACAAACAGGTACGGGTCTCTCCAGACATGCCGAAGAATCGATGAATTAATGAATTAATTAATTAATGATTGAATGAATGAATGAATGAGTGAATGAAATACACTTTATTGTACACCACATAAAAGAAGTAATACAGACATTAAAGAAAAACACAGAAAAGAAAACAGGTACAATAGGCGGCCTTATCGCTAAAGAGCGATCTCGGCCAGGCAACCCATATGCCATTTTAGATGACTGAAAAGATATAACTAAGTAAAACATTGAATTAACTCAATAGCGAAATGGGTCATATAATTATTAAATTTCGCTATTTGGGATATTGTACGCTTCTTTAAAGATGTCTTAAAAAATTAATTTTATCTTCAGGGGCATGAACTACAAAAGACAGTGTTCGTGGTGTTCTTCCACGGGGAACAAATCAAGCTGCGTGTAAAGAAGGTGTGCCACGGGTTCCAAGCTACTCCGTACCCCTGCCCTGCTACGTACAAGGAGCAGCAGGAAATGCTCGCCGGCATAGAAACCAGGATTAAAGATTTGGAGATGGTAAGACAATAGCTATGAATACGGCGCAATAGCTACCTCAGGAAAATCATCATCATCATCATGATCAACCCATTACCGGCTCACTACAGAGCACGGCTCTACTCTCAATATGAGAAGGTTTTGGCCATAGTCCACCACGCTGGCCATGTGCTGATCGGCAGACTTCACACGCCTTTGAGAACATTATGGAGAACTCTCAGGCGTGCAGGTTTCCTCACGATGTTTTCCTTCACCGTTGAAGCAAATGATATTTTAATTTTTAAAAACGCACATAACTCTGAAAAGTTAGTGGTGCGTGCCCGGATTCGAACCGCCGACCTCTGATTAGGAGACTGACGTCCTAACCACTAGGCTATCACCGGTTATGGCTCAGGAATATAAATAAATAAAATTCGCCAAGTTTCAATCAAAACGTATGAAAGGCGCGAAAACCCAGTACATAACCGCGTATGCGTTTAGAACAGACGTTTACAGATAAATAAAAATTTAAATAAAAACCTTTTTGTAATGCAATAAAAATGACGTCCCCCACTTTAAAAAATATAGGTAACTATATACTTAGTCCTGTATCAAAAGGTAAAAAAATTGTTTTACTCAGAATATTTTTAGTTGGTTGTAGAAAAAATTACAAGATTTTATTATCTTTTTTAATCTCTGCTTTTATAAAATACCCGGAATGCGTTGCAATGCCACGTAAAGTGTAAATAAATATATATAGCTCAATATATAATTAGAAGTCTTATTGTAAAATACAAAACGCAAGATACGTAACATTGTTATCAAAACATAACAAACATCATTAAAATGATGTCAAGGTGACCAGGAATAATAATTTGCATCAGATTTATCTCTTACTTACAACTAATTAAAACATTAGCTACGTAACTACTCTATTATGAAAAAAATTGTTTCATATATATATACACCTACTCATTTCTTTAGCTGTGGAATTTAAGCCATTTGTTACCTTTTAACGATTGGTATTTTAAGATAAGACCTAAAACCTTATACGCTATGTTGTGATTGAATCCATTTATTTCTTCGTAATGGCCCTAAATAAATGAAATGTTTATTCATATTTATTGCAATATCCAATATTTAGATGATGGTGTAACTTCATAAATTTGATATTAACTTTATTTTACTGAAACTTTTGATCAAGTATTTGATTATTACCAAGGAATTCCGTTATTTCAGTTAATGATTAACACCATTTAATTGTCATTTTCATAATGAAGTATACCTCCCGCTTAATTGAAGGTTCTTATAAAAAACGCTAGCTTTAGTAGTACTGGTGATTGTCACTAGATGGCGTTGAACATTCGCACGCCAGTTTTGCATTGCGCTATGGAGATTTTTGCTGGAATAATGACTACCGCTGTACTGAGTTGTAATGGCATACTTACCTGGCGTAGGGGACACCGTGATCACGAAGGCGGTTCCCCCAGAGCGAGGCCTTGCCATTGCACTGCGGCTGGGTTGACCTCTGCGATTATCCCTAATGTGGATAACTCGGACGCGCAATTTTTGGTAGTGGGGACTGCGTTCGCGCCGTCCCCCTCTTTAATTAAGCCGCTTTAGTATGATAACAGTTTTAAAGAGTATATTCTATCGGTTAAAATTAATTGAATTTTTAAGAGTGAAAAATCAATTAGCTTTCTAGCGATCCAAACTTCCAAAGCACTTTAAATATTTCTGTTCCAGGTGTTAGAACAAACGGAAAACCATCGAAGACTGGTCCTCACCAACATAGCCCGAGACATCAGCACGTGGATGGTAGCGGTGCGCAAGGAGAAGGCGATCTACCACACGTTAAACATGTTCAGCATGGACATCGTGAAGAAGTGCCTAATCGCAGAGTGCTGGGTGCCGCGGCAAGACCTGCATATACTGCAGACCGCACTGGACAACGGTGTGGTAGGTTTTTCATCCGGGAACGTAATAATTTATATATTCGCAACAAAAGCTCACCTCTCTATGAATGGTAGCCTTAGCCTAGCCATCTTTTTGTGAGGATGCAGACAAAGCTGGTAGAAGGCCTACCTGTTAAAGTTAAGGTATATTAAACCCATACCTACAATCTGTTTCTGCGCGACGAGTTATCAAACTATTAACCACTGGCGGTAAAGAACAGTGTTTAAGTTACATATTCGTCTAAAAAAAGGCCTACAAAAGTACTAATAAAAAAGTACTCATAAAAATCATAGTAATTTACTAAAATTTCTTCCAGAAGGCCAGCGGTAGTCCAATCCCATCGTTTCTGCATTATGTGCCGACAAGAGAAACTCCACCCACGTTCAACCGCACTAATAAATTCACCCGGGGTTTCCAGACCCTCATTGATTCCTATGGAATCGCTAGCTATAGAGAAGTAAATCCAGGTAACTACAGCATACTCTTTACTTAATCGGAAATTCTTAATAGTTTATTTATTCATATGGAACCGTCATCTATACCTAAATTAATACAAGCACGCAATCTATTGAACGTTACCAAAATGCATATACAATCTTCCCAATTTCTTGTCCTTTAGGGTTTTCCTCATATTTTTTTCTATTCACACCAGTGAAAAATCTTTCAAGCTATTTTCGAGTTATGGTGAGACACGCCTACTGCAATAATGTAATGATATAATATATGATAGATTTAGTTAGTCACAGTCTTCTCGCGTTAAGAAAATAGTAAATCATTACACTCTTACGTTTCATAAGTCGAGTAAAGATAGATCATAATATATTAAGTTTAGCTTGTAGGAATGTCCTACTATAGTGTAAAGGATTATCTAAATGATAAACAAGCATGGGTATGAAATATTGCTCTAATAAGATAGCTCTTAATAATTTTAAGTTGCATGTGAGATGGTGATAACGTGGGCTTCTTCTTAGACCGGGGAGCGTTTGGAACCCTCATAGCTTTAGTTTTAAGTTTGACGCATCAAAAGGGCCTTTTAAAGTACTTAATTGATAAATCAACTTAAATTATCTAATTAAAATAATAATTATATCACCCTTCAGTTTCTTAACGCAAATACGATATCAATAAAGTCTATTGAGATGTTAGGAAGTGCTTTAAAATCGCTTATCTATAAAATGCCTATCTATTAACACAGCCAAAACCTCTAGGCAACAAAAATTCTTTATTTATTAAGAAGAAACCTCAACTAAATAGTTTAGGTTTCTTCTTAATAAATAATTCCAAATAACCTTATATCTATTTGGTAGTTTCGCTTAATACTGCCACTAATGAGATTTTTAATGTCTTTATTTCAGCACTGTACACGATAATCACATTCCCATTCTTGTTCGCGGTCATGTTCGGCGACATGGGCCACGGCATCATAATGACAGTCTTCGCCGCCATTCTGGTGATCTTCGAGAAAAAGTTCGCCAAGAACAAAACTGACAACGAAATATGGAACATATTCTTTGGAGGACGCTACATCATCCTTTTGATGGGCATATTCTCTATATACACGGGACTTATATACAATGACATGTTTTCGAAGTCTCTGAATTTGTTTGGTAGTAGCTGGGGCAATGTTTACGATGAGCACACGTTGAACTCTTCTTCTGCTTTCAATTTGGATCCAAAAGTAGCTTATAGTGGAACGCCTTATCCTATGGGATTGGATCCTGCTTGGCAGGTAATGCTTTCATTGTATCACAATCATCATCGACTTAGTCATAATTAGCATTTTTTAAAACAATTACGTGGTTTTCTGATAACTGATGATCGACTGCATAAAAATCAACCAGTTTGTGTAGTGTTTTATCATACTAACAGGAGCTTACTTCGGCTCAAATAAAAGATATGAGAAGAAGTAATTTTAAGCTAGATAAGATAATTGAGCTATGTTCTGAAATGGATAAAAATAAACCCTTATAGATACTAATATTATCCCTGAAAAATAAGGCGATATTAAATTCATCATGATGAACCCATTGCCGGCTCACTACTGAGCACCGATCTCCTCTCAATATGAGAAGGGTCTGGCCATAGTCAAGATTGACAGTATTCACACGCCTTTGAGAATATTATGGGGAACTCTCAGATGTGCAGGTGATATTTCTATTGCTTAAAAACGCACATAAATTTCGAAAAGTTAGAGGTGCGTTGCCCGGGGTCGAACCCCCATCATCTGTTCGTTCATCGTTATTGATATTATATTACTGAGCTAAGAATCAGAATAACGAACTGATTTAGTCACCTTCCTTCGACACGTGTTAATACGTCACCCACACAATTTTCTTTCTCATGTTCCAGTTTGCGGGCAACAATATAATATTTCTGAACTCCTTCAAGATGAAACTGTCCATTATCTTTGGAGTGCTGCACATGGCGTTTGGGGTAACATTGAGTGTGGTAAACTTCAAGTAAATGCTATATTTAAGAAATTAATACGTAAGCCGCGCTAGGAAAGAAAACAAATGCAAATGGTGTATGTTACATTTCTAAAATAATTTTTGCATTGACATAAATTATCCTTTTCCTTGGTGTCGATTAGACCAACTTCAATTCATTAATCTTCTTTGATTCAAATTAAAGCAAAAGAAAAGTTTTTTTATTAATTTAAACCTAAACAAGACAGACAATTTTTAAATTTACATTCAACATAATGAAATGTAGAAAAAAATTTATGAAGTAAATAAAAAAACAATTTTAATACTACAATCGTTCCATTCTTATTTGAATATCTTATTACTTCTACCATGACCTTATTACTTCTATAACCCTCATCCTGGAAAAAATACAACTGCACAAGTGCATAATACAAAGTTTTTAGCACCGCAGATCTTATCGCCATCTTCTCATCGTTATTATTTTATATTAAAAACTATATTTAATATATTGTTTGCTAGTACCATCATTTACAGCTATGATCTCTTCTAGCGCGGTTTATACAGTAGTTTTTGGTGTGAATTTTCTTACACAATTTTCATCTACTAAAGAGACCATATTTTTCAGTTTCTTCAAAAAACCTGAGATGATCCTGCTACAGTACATCCCACAAGTGTTGTTCTTGCTGCTTCTGTTCTGGTATCTATGCATACTCATGTTTATGAAGTGGGTGATGTACTCCGCTGATGCGACAGGTAACCATTTCCTAACCTCTTTCTCTGTATAGGAGAAGAGAGACTTAGTCCCTAAACTTCCCCCTTTGTCTAGTTAGCATGTTTAACAAATTATAAGGTCCGAAGTGCGATAAACGGGTTGGGCCAAAACATAAATATTTTTACATTCAACAGACCCAGCGCTAGGAACATCATGTGCTCCGTCAGTGCTCATCATCTTCATCAACATGATGCTGCTCAAAGGGTCCAATATAAAGGAGCCCTGCAAAGCCATGATGTACGATGGACAGGATGCGATACAAAAGGTCTTCTTGGCCGTTGCTTTCCTGTGCATACCTGTCATGCTTTTTGGAAAACCAGTGTATCAAATAATGGCTGCAAAGAAAAATAAAGTAAGACCAATTTGTTTTTTGCCTAGAATCCATTTGCTTTAAGAAAAAGGTTATTCATCACACAAACACCTAAACATAAATACATTTTTAAACCGGGTAAGTTCGAGTAAGACTCGCTCATGAAAGATGATGTCTGACATCTGTGGCGCAGTATTAAGTTGGAGGATGGATTCAATTCCCGGGTCAAGTCTGGTCTTCGGCTGAGGTTAGTTACCAACCACCCTACCCAAATAGACATGTCAACAATCGATTTAGCGATACAGCACGATGTCGCGTATAAACTTATTAGAAGTATGGGTTTACCATACCCCTAACCGATTAGACTATCCTGAGACTGCATCATCACTTGCCACTAGGTGCGATTACCGACAAGGGCTAAACTGTAGTGGGAAAACAAATGAAAGTATCCGAACAATTTAAAACTGATCAAAACTGCAATATTTTGTACTAGATGGCGCTAATAGTCGATAACAGTCCCTTAAAGAGTGATAAGAATGCAAATCTCTCATTTAACATTGATTAATGAAGCAAAAATTAATTGGCCCAAGCAAGAATGCCAAAACTTTACGAGCACTTTAGAATAAATATTACCTATTGCTCCATGATCATGTAAAGACTGAAGTACCCATTAAAAAGCACTTAAATAATAAATATAAAACCGTTTTCATTCTCAAGCGGTATCAGCAAGGCGTGGAAAGCGGTGAAGTTACAGAGGAGGGCCATGGAGATGGTTTTGGCGAGCTGATGATCGTGCAGGGGATCCACACCATCGAATACGTGCTAGGCTGCGTTTCACACACTGCCTCATATTTACGACTCTGGGCATTGTCCTTGGCTCACGCTCGTAAGTGATCCTTAATAATATATTGAACTTTTTTGATGACCTTCGTATCCTGCCCTGTTGTATTATAAATTGGGAGGTCCTGGGTTCGATTCCTGGCTCGAATTGGTCTGATGGGAGGCTTTGGCTGCAGGTATTACCACCTTACTGGCAAAGACATAAGCCAAACGATTTAGCGTTCCGGCATGATGCCAGAAAGAACCGATTAAAAGGATGGGTACAGTTAGGTATGTACGTAATTTAAGGAGTTTTAAATTAAATATTCCTTGCTTCAACGCAAAAGTGAAATACCCTGAAGTAACCTTGCTATGGGTTCCCCATAACGTTATCGTGCGTGTAAAGTCTACCAATCCGCACTTTGCCAGCGTGGTAAACCATGGCCAAAACACGCCTCGTACTAAATATCATTCTCACCACCTGGATGTCTGGTCCTCTTCCACCACCCGCTATTCCAGGTCATTTCTGCCACGCACCTGAAAAGTGTGGAACCAGCTTCTATCTTCTGTGTTCCCTAATGGTTACAATATGGGGATCTTCAAAGGGCGGATTAACAAATTGCTCAAGGGCCAGCAACCCATTGGCGGTTCCTCTGGTGCTGCAAATGTTCATGGGCGGCGGTAATCACTTACCATCAGGTGACCCGCCTGCTCGTTTGCTCGCTATGTATATAAAAAATAAACTAAGAGGAGACCTGTGATCCGGTAATGGGCTGATAATGACGATGTTGATGATTTTACCAGTAACATGTTATGTTCCACAGAACTCTCAGCAGTATTATGGCAGAGGTTGCTGAAAATGGGCCTCGGTGCAGGCAGTCCGACGAACGCGATTGTGCTGTACATAATCTTTGCGATGTGGGCCTTCTTCACGCTGGCCATCCTGGTACTGATGGAAGGGCTGTCGGCTTTCTTACACACCTTGAGATTGCATTGGTAAGTTCAGTTCAGTTTATTTTTTCATATTCCACTACAAGTTAACCCTTGACGACTGTCGACTGAGATGGTAGCGTGCTAACCTGTTATTGGTATGGTGAACCCTTGGTCCTATGGTTTCTACGCGCTGTCCGGGAACCCCCAATCGTTTGGCGCCACGTCTTTGTCGGGTGGTCATGGTGCTAATCAGATACGGCTGAACTCTCACTAGACCAGATGCTATAGGCGATAGAGTATCTTTACGTGATCAAGTCAGCAATGAAGGTACGTTCCTTAAAAAAACTGATGTTACTTAAGTCATCATCATCATGATCAAGCCATTCTTGGCTCACTACAGAGCACGGGTCTTCTCTCAATATGAGAAGGGTTTTGCCATAGTCCACCACGCTGGCCATTTGCGGATTGGCAGACTTCACACGCCTTTGAGAACTTTATTGAGAACTCTCAGGCATGCAGGTTTCCTCGCGATGTTTTCCTTCGCCGATGAAGCAAGTGATGTTTTAATTGCTTAAAAACGCACGTAACTCCGAAAAGTTAGAGGTGCGTGCCCGACCTCTGGTTAAGATGCGAACGTTCTAACCACTAGGCTATCACAGCTTACTTAACTTAGTATTATGACGAAAAGTTTACGTCTGTTCATATCTTCTAGTCTTCCGTTTCTAACCCAAGTCAAAACTTATCATGATACATACTCGTATATATTTCTGGTGCACCAAAACATCACTTGCAGATACTTAACTATTTTCCTTCTACTGTTGCAGGGTGGAGTTTATGAGTAAATTCTACGACGGTCAAGGATACGCGTTCTTCCCCTTCTCCTTCTCAGCTATCCTTGAAAACGACGAGGAGGATGTCAAGGATAAGCCCAACCCCAGCGGTGGGCCACCCGAGTGACATTACTACTCGGGCAAATTTCAACTCTATGACTATGAAAACTCTTTGAAAGTGAGACGAATATGGCATGCAGGGCCCATCTCTTGATTAATGTATTGTCTTAGAAGTAATGTAAACTGCCTTATAAAGTTTAAAAACAATTATTATCATATTGTAAAATGTATGGGTCTGTAATGAATTGTAGCGAGCATGCAAACATTGCTTTAATATAATATTCTCTACAGTACAAATAAATAAATAATAAATAATATAATTAAAATTTATAATTTTGTAGTAATTTATAACTCACGCAGCGCCATGCGATTTGCGCCACGAATATAACAATTATCGGCACAGGTATGGTACTATGTTTTTCAATACTTTTGTATGTAAAATCCAGTCGACACAACTAACTATTCCATTCTAACAGGCATTACGAATGTTAACACACAGTTTTTTAATATAGAAAGACAGAGACAATTTATAAATGATTACCTATTATATTATTGCAAATTTTATCGTAATAGCTTAAACAAACTTTGACTTGGAAGCAAAAATTACCTTTACAAAAAATTTACTGACAAATGATTTCACCATTAATATGAATGAAAAAATACTTTCGGGTTCCAGCAAGCATTCCCCCCCAACCGTCCGACCCCCTTCCCCCCGTTATCCCAAACGTTGCCTAAGCCGAGTTTCGGCCTCACAGGAAGCGGTTTAGGCAGACGTTCCCTGAGTTTCTTCGCGCCCTAGGGCTCAAAATTTCTTCTGGTAGAGCTTCGCTCCAAAGCTCGCCAAACAGCCCGGTTACGCTGTCGCAACCAATTGGGTTAACCTGCGCATTAAGCTTTGTGGTGCAATTATCAGATTTAGTTTGTAGATCGATACAATCCTACCCCTTTCATATAACATTTATTACATTGACAAGATTTCTTAGCGCAAAAAAGAGTAATCTACAAAGGATAGTAAACGCCAATGAAATACTGGCCTTAATGCTTTACCTTAAGATTTGGAATAGAAAAACACTACTCGCGCTATCTAAGTCATAGCAGCCAACCAATAACAGATTAAGATGTTGCACGTGGCAAACTCTGATTGGCTACAATCAGCGCGGCATTGCACACAATAGCCAATCAGTTTATACTTCTATTTTGAAAATTCGACTAAATGTTATTATTTTTATATTAAAATTTAATTTAAATATTTTTTATTACAATAACGTTGTTAACCGTTTATTTTTATATTTTAATAATTGTTTTCTCGTTTCATTTCTCTATCAATAATAATTGTTTAATCGCCAAAGATTTAATGTATGTTTTTTGTTTAATTGTTGATTTTCGAATGTGGTTATGTAAATATAATAAAAACACTTTTCTAGTGCCTTTGTAGTGTAGGTAAATTTTTGAAGTATTTCTTTTTTTTGTATAAATATGCTAATTGCATAATAATAATAATGTTTATGAATATTCTTAAATTGGTAAATGACAGATTAAGGTAGGTATATTATACATATAATTATAAAGTGGAAACATAATAATTATAAGTTAAATTTGTTCATTTTTGCACCCTAGGAAAATATATTTTATTGCATGCATCATATTAACACCTAGTTACTTAGGTTTATGTTTTTGTTTATTTCTTACTCTATTCCCGGCATATTATGTCTGCATATTGAAAATATTCTAAATAAACCGGTATAAAAATCGCCTTTCGTAATCTACCTGCCTGTGAAAGTCCCATTAAAATATGTTCAGCCGTTCCGAAGATTATCCCGGGCAAACGAATTCAAAAAAACGTGTGCCCTTGGTTATGCTTTCGTTTAAATACTCACTTATGACTTTAATTTTACTTATCAAAATCGCAGACAGAGCCTTCAATATTATTTATATGTATAGATTAAATAACCTAGTATCACAGATATTATAAATTGTTGTTTATTTACCGTTGTATCTAAGTTAATAAATTTTGTGTAAGTTAGGTGTAACTTTTAAGTAGGTAATAAGTAAATTGATAGAAGTGAATTACAAGTAATTAGCTGGACCAAATTTTGTGGCCTTAAACACCGACTTAAGAGTGCTAATATTAAAACCAAACGATTCATATTTTTTGAAGTATATAACGATGAAATAATAATATAAAAGGGATATATGTGCTCTCGCAATGCGTATAACGTAGCGTCTATATCGAGTACAGAAAAACTATGCCGACAAAGAAAAATATACCTTATTTTGCTTGCTATTGAGTTGCAAATTCTGTATCACCTACTCATTTTATTTTTAAAATGTTCCGCCAATGGAGTATAAATGTAAAATGTAAAAGCGTGTTCGTGAAGATTTTTAAACAAGTTTAAGTTTTTTATAAAGTCCATTTTTTCGTACCTGTCTTACAATTTAAAAAATATACTATATAGTACTTTACTTCGTGGGAAGCGGTGATAGGTAAGGGCGTCAGCCTCCTAATCATAGGTCGGCGGTTCGAATCCAGGCACGCACCTCTAACTTTTCGGAGTTATGTGCGTTTTTAAACAATTAAAATATCACTTGCTTCAACGGTGACGGAACACATCGTGAGGAAACCTGCACGCCTGAGAGTTCTCCGTAATGTTCTCAACGGCGTGTGAAGTCTGCCAATCCGCACATGGCCAGCGTGGTGGACTATGGGCAAACCCTTCTCATATTGAGAGGAGACCCGTGCTCTGTAGTGAGCCGGTAATGGGTTGGTCATGATAATGACGACTATACTTCTTAGTGAAAATTATGTAAAACAAATGCTTTTTTATTTCATTTACTTTTATTAATTGATTTGACAAATTGGTTAGGTTGCCTATTTAAAAACAAAGTACGCTACAATGTCAAAGAGTATAAAAACACTGTCACTAAAAGTTCTGAAAATATTTCTTAAGTTGTTTGACAAGTGTAATGGGATAAGAGTTTGATAAGTGTTTCGACTCTCGAAAACAATTATACGGTGCGAGAGTACAAGTCTTACATTAAAAGCTACTGAAGCCGCAGGAGTGCCTAGGCAATATTCGAATTATTTGTGGAATTACTTCTACTGTGGGTGTCTTGCGCTTATTAAAGAGCCTTCCCATATTCCCTTCCCCATTTGGATTCGCTAAGTTTTTTAAGGCTTTCTTAACATTAATGTGGTCACATCATGCAATTTTATGTAAGTTCCCAGTGGTAAATCAAGTAGCGATAAGAAAAAAAAATAAAACTAAAATATTATGGTGCAGTTAAAGGTAAAAGTCTCCGAACGAATTTTTTAATCTTATCGTTTCATAAATTTTTCGTCTTTGGACGACCACTAAGGCACAATTCTAAGAGCAGACTCGGGGTCTGGGTTGTAAATGTTAGTAAATCTGTCACCACATATCATGACGGTCACCATAATGGCACATAACACCAATCTCAGATACAAGAGGTATCATTGTATAATCAATAATGGGTCACGTATCGGTGCTCAATTATCTCAATGTATGTCTACATATTTGAGATTTTTGTTTACAAATTAAATGGGAGATACGTAATGGGAAAAGTGGGATCTAAGGGGCGGAAAAATGGACAGGTTATTATACTATCTTAATAATCTTAATTTTATTATTAGTACGGTTCCCAAAAAAAAAATAATGTTAAATCAGCATAGCGTTTATTCAATTTCACGTTTTTACAAAAGCACCTTAGTATTATATCAATTTACAAAGCGCATTTCATCGACAGACAACCTTGTAAAAAACACATTTTACGCCACACCACAATAAAGCTATTTTATTCAAAACACAGTTACTTTTATTTCTAGAAACAGTTTCAGGTTTACGAAATTCTTAGAACTACAATAAAAATGTAAAACGAATACCATAAATCATGGCGAACTATCAAAATGTACCAAGTCTTTTTACTCCGAACTCTTATGAAAAAATACAACGAACGATTAACCGAAATATTATGTAAGTAGTAAGTGTAAGGTTAACCTTTTCAAATGAAAAGAAACCATCAAAATCGGTTGATATACATCGCCAAAATGACCTCCCTGCAACCTTATGACTTCGTTGAAGATTTTATTTATAAAAAGACTACATTATAAATTGCCTTTCGTTTACATTAATAGGTACGACGTTACCAACTTAATAATTCTAACCATGATATTATTTTTAAAATGTCAATAGTCTTTCTAATCCACTTTATATCCACACAACAAGTCTCGCAAGTTGCAATACTTCTAGGAGTTGCGGATACACCTCAGCAGCGCTTTCAGCGCTGTGGCTCTATGCTAGGAGCAGCCGTGCTTCTGTATCCAGCTGTTGTAACGCGCTACATCCGCTTGGGAGACGGTGCGGCGGGTTTTATCTATCGCTGCGTTTAAATCTTCTTTTGACACTGGCGCTTCGAGTTCAGAGCGTTTCAGGCGACGTATTTGGTCGGGGCTCTTGCCTGCTATCTTTCGACGCATCGTCATCATAGATGCGTCCCTGTTGGAACAGATTTTATATGAACAAGATTTAGTATATTTCTAGACTTTTGACGAGTTGATGTGTATTAGTTCTGAACTATTCTAAGTGAGGATAGGATGGGAGCTAAAATGAGGATGGACAAATGTTCAACGACGCACCATAACTACGAAACTCACAAAATCAAAAGTCCTTCATTGGTTTTGGGAGTCAAAACTGGTCTCATTCTCGCATAGACCCGCTTACGTGGACGGCAGTGGATTTCACAGTAAAAAGTCGAGATGTATTAGCGTTAAAATTTCGATATAATAACCCTCATAGCTCTAGTTTTAAGTTAACGAATGTGTATATCACCATCGACTCACATCCAAAGTGAATATGAAACGATTATTTGAGTTTGATTGATTGAATAGAAGTTCGTTATATCACCAAGGCTGCAGCCAGAAAATCATTATTCCAACTCCCCTCCCCCCACCTAGGGTATTCAATGTTCAAGTAAAGGCTTGGGCCCCTTGGCAATTTAGTCTAAATGTATAAGGGAAAAGGTCACCACCTGCAAAGGTTATTTATATCAGAACCACTGTATCCATCCAGCTTCGTCGCCATTTCTGAAAGATCCACGTCATCACCAAGTGCCACTTCACGGAGACAGGTCCTCAGCAATTTCACTCTGGTTGCTTCTGCAATGGATAATGCAGAATGTTAAAAATTTTACCCAGTAGAGTTTGTATGTATACCTTAACCAAATTACTATAAAGGTCCAGTAGTTGATGACGATTTTACTGAGATTAAGGTCGAAAAGCTATTTCGAGAAATCAATCCCACACCCCAACCCTCTCGTAGTTGCGGCTTCTTTTAGCTCCCCCTGACCTAAGCGCTCCTCTCCGAAAGAGGAGACCTAAACATATCCTTTATGACCCTGACGATCATAATACTCATTATAATACCTTGAAATAACCTCGTCTTCACCGGAGAAGACGAGGTCCTCGCTATCTTACGTCATCCGGACGTAGGCTCCTGCCACGGCCCCGGAGACGTACGGACCACTCACCGTCCGACCCCCCCTGTTATCCAAAACGTCGCCTAAGCCGACGTTCGGCCTCAAAGGAGGCGCCCTTAGGCAGACGTTCCCTTAGTTTCTTCGAGCCCAAAAGGGGGTTCAAAATTTGTTCTGGCAGAGCTTCTTTTCGAAGCTCGCCAAACAGCCCGGTTAAGCTATGGCAACCAATAGGGTTAGCACAGCTAACAGACAGTCCGAAAAAAAAACTGAGATTATAACTTTAATATCGAAAGGAGCCCTTTTACAGTGTGACGTCATATTCCAACACTGTTCAGCCCGTATAGTCGGAAGCGCGGTCGCGTTCCGTGTTAGCAGATTTCGGAATAAGTGAACGTTGTACTATGACGTCACACGCTTTAAGCTCGTACTTCATCTAATGTTTAATATCTCGGAAACTAATCGATATATTGCGAAAAATCCTTCTGATGCATTTTCTTCATTTTCAACTGAAAATGCGGATTGCTTTTAATCTTAATACATAATTGAACATTCTTCGAAGTTCAAATACGTATATTTATCTTATCTTTGTTTTTGATGTTTTGATTCAATAATAGTTTATTTCATTATTATAATATCAATAATAGAGAAGACGCTTTTAAATTTCGGGCTGCTGCTGAGATGTTTTTGAACGACAATCATAATACCTAACAACTTTCTTTTGACGACCTCCGTGGCACAGCGATTGCGCTGTCGCATTTCAAAAAGTTGGAGGTATTGGGTTCGATTCCCGGCTCGAGTCTGGTTTAGTGGGAAGCTTCGGCCGCGGCTAGTCGATGTTGCGTAGAAACAAATTAGTAGTATGGGTTTACCATACCCCTAACAGGTTAGCCCGCTACCATCTTAGACCACGTTATCACTTCCCATCAGGTGAGATGCCGCCAAGAGCTAACTTGAGGTGTATAAAAAAAAACTTCTGGTCAGCTGTAATCGTACATGTACGCCACATACGCCATATGCCACAAGATAAGCGAGAAGTTAAAGATCGCAACCTACCATCAGGTAATCCAACGTAAATCCTTTTCTCAAAGCGTCGCCTGAAGGCCTCATCTATATCCCAAGGGTGGTTGGTGGCTGCTAGAACCATTATCACCTTATCTTGATTACTGAAAAACCGAGAAGGAAATATACAGTAACTTATAAATTAATTAAAGTTATTTTACCACTGACAGGTTAAACTGCTACCATCTTAGACTGCATCATCACTAACCACCAGGGAAGAACCGTCAAGGGCTAACTTGTGATAGGGCAAAAAAATAACAACCATAGGCGAAGTACCTAGATAGTAGATTATACCGAACGTAACTATTCTTAAGTAGGTCCCCGCTATCTTACGTCATCCGGACGTGGGCTCCATCCACGGCCTTGGAGACGTACACCGTCACTCACCGTCCGACCCCCCCGTTATTCCAAACGTCGCCTAAGCCGAGGTTCGGCCTCACAGGAGGCGCCCTTAGGCAGACGTTCCCTTAGTTTCTTCGAGCGCTAGGGCTCAAAATTTCTTCTGGCAGAGCTTCTTTCCGAAGCTCGTCGCCAAACAGCCCGGTTACGCTGTCGCAACCAATAGGGTTAGTACAGCTAATAGTCAGTCCAAAAAAAATATATATATATTCTTAAGTGATTTTTTTTTTTTAACTAAATCATTCGTTGTGCAAGCAAAGGTCTCGGTAATTAGGTTCATTAGAATGAAAACTGACTTAAAAGTAAGCTTCTCGACGTTATTTAGGAACATTAAAAAACTAAAGGACAGGTCATCATTAAAACTTCACTATCACGTTGCACATGAATTCGTCGAAATCATCACTTATCATAATCGTGATTAGTGAACCCTCAATCATGAACACAAAACATATCCTTAATAGTTTTCTTTTTAACGCTTGGCATGTGTTTACGCATCGTAATCGGTATGTGGGTACTTCGTGGGGCCATAGCGGCGGCCAGAATATCCAGTAAAACTCAGCGATGCTCCTTCTCATCGCCTGTTGGCTGGATCATGTTTTGGATGATCATCATCATCATGATCAACCCGTTACCGGCTCACTACAGAGCACTGGTCTCCTCTCAATATAAGAAGGTTTTGGCCATAGTCCACCACGCTGGCCATGTGCGGATTGGCAGACTTCACACGCTTTTGAGAACATTATGGAGAACTCTCAGGCGTACAGGTTTCCTCACGATGTTTTCCTTCACCGTTGATGCAAGTGATATTTTAATTGTTTAAAAACGCACATAACTCCGAAAAGTAAGAGGTGCGTGCCGGGATTCGAACCGCCGACCTCTTATTAGGAGGCTGATGCCCTAACCACTGGGCTATCACCGCTTCATTTATCACCGTTTTTGATGATGATAAATTATAAATTGGGAAGCGAATAAAACTGTTCTAGACTCGCTTAAAATAAATTATTCCCCTGCTCTGTACCTTACGTGTTAAAACGTAAGCTACGTAAGGAAAAAGCAAACATCTCTTAAGTATAATTAATAAATTACAACACTGCTGCCAGTCCATCCATTTGTATGAGGAGTTCAGCTTTGAATCTTCTCGAAGCTTCGTGTTCAGAATCTGCCCCTCTGACTGCACATAGCGAGTCCACTTCATCCAGGAATATTGTACTGGGCGCGTAGAAGGAAGCCTGCAACAAATTAGGGAATTCATTTATTCATTAGTATGTACTGGTATGTAGTCATCATCATCATCATGAACAACCCATTACCGGCTCACTACAGACCACGGGTCTCCTCTCAATATGAGAAGGGTTTGGCCATAGTCCACCACGCACGCCATATGCGGATTGGCAGACTTCACACGCGTGCAGATTTCCTCACGATGTTTTCCTCACCGTTGAAGCAAATGATATTATAATTTTTAAAAACGCACATAACTCCGAAAAGTTGGAGGTGCGTGCCCGGATTCGAACCGCCGACCTAACCACTAGGCTATCACCGCTTCGTATGTAGTGTTCATAGATATTTTTTTGTAAAAACTCGCGTCTCCAACCTAATAAAAACGTAATATTTAGAGAAACTTCTATTCTTGTGGATATTTATGGCTCGTGCAAGCAAAAATTTCTTTGTTTACCGACCCCCAAAATTGCACTGTCTAAATTTATAGGGAAAACACTTTCACAAGAATTAAAAAGTAAAGCTAGCTGAAAATGCACGGTTTGGGGCACTTATGTGATTGGGAACATTTTACATGTTAATCTACAAAAGAAAATCCCATAATTTAGAAATATTTGACAAATAAAAAGGAAGTACTGTGTTTTGTATCTACCGCGTGATTAAATCTTACCAACCTTGCTTGTATGAATCTATCTATACTATTATTATTATTACTACTATATTATTATTAATATGACCTCCTCATGTATCTGCATAGTGAACGATTAATTGTATTTTTTTTGGAATTTCAAATTCCACTTTATTTAACATTTAACCATATTCTTTTCGATTTACTATATGTAAAATATTCGGAAATATTAGTCAACACAAAAAAGCCAACAGAAATTATCAAAAGGAGAAGATGAAAGTATTAATATCGCACCATATCAAACAGGAGTCGGACCAGTTTCTCCGAGTCTCCGCGATACTTCGATGTCAGTGTCGCCGACGACACATTGAAGAACGTAGTTCGACACTCCGTGGCCACTGCTCTGGCGAGGAGGGTCTTCCCCGTACCCGGAGGTCCCGTTAACAAAACGCCTTTCCACGGGCGACGGATGCCCTGAAAATGTTACAACAGCTTTAGCTATCGTGTACCCCCAAGTTAATAGCTCAAGCTCAGTTCAATTGTTTGCCTGCCTGTTTGGTTTCCTTGAAGAGATGGCCTATGTAGCGATAAGGCCGTCAAATTGTATACTACTGTTTCTGTGTTATTTGTTTTTTACCCTATCTGCGGTGTGCAATAAAAGTGTATTAATTAAATAATTAATTAATTAATTAATTCATTCATTCATTCATTCATTCATTCATTCTTGTTTGAAACTTCAAAATATCAACCACCTGTTTTTACCTAAAAATCCTTTTTGGCAGAGGCTTACATTATAATAGCCATCTGTAGGTATGTTAATCGGTCCAATCCGTTTAGTAATTTGAGATTGGCGTTGATAGATTACTGTGTCAATAGTTTTATGTAATTCTGCCCGATTACAAGTGAGCATAAAATTTATGTAATTATATGTCCGCTTCCAAAGTAAAAAAAAAATCACTTCAAATGTTAACAATGCGTTAAAGATTGACAAACGAACAATCTCAAATTGACAAACAAAAATTAACAGATGTACAGATTTAATTAAAAAATGTATACGCTAAAACAGCGTGCGAAAATGCCAAGTCACCTTAAACGACATTTCCTCGAAATCTTAGCCATATCGTGAGAAAAAAATAACACTGAATCTTTAAATCTATCGGAAACATTCCTTTTCTATATCACTCATTGACTCATAGATTATAGCTAGGCAGGAAATAAACACAAACCGTTGCTCGATTGATACTTTATTGAAAAACAAACGAAGAAATCTCTGTTATGCGTTAAATTATCATCGTATCGAAACTTAGGCAAAGAATATAATCACACTCTACTTATTAGTTTCCGTGGTAAGCATGTTATGGGGCGTATTTAACGCGGATCCTAAGGTTCTTTAGCATGTCACACCTTCAGGGGCTTAAAATATCTTCATACTGCTTACGACATATCAAAACATTAAGTTTAAGCTGTCCAAAAACATTCGCAGTTTGCACTTAAAAACAACCTACTTCTTTAATCAGATATCGAAGAAAAAAGTGAAATGAAAAATTTTTCTGCAGAACTCCTTACTCTTACCTAGTTCTAGTTCAAAGTGGCGATTCGCGTGAGCGATTACCACAATCTGAGAGAGTTTACGCTACACGCTTAATAATTTGTACAAGGTAAACGCCAATTTAAAGGAAACAGTCTGAAGGCGAAAGGCTATAATATTTCTTTCGAAACATAAGTACTTAATGGAGTTTTTTGAGAGTAGCAGTTTTTTGTAAATGTAAATGTAAAAACATCTGCACAATTTTAATAACTTTTGAGAATCATTCATTCTAGGTTGACAATGCTCTATCATCATCATCATTGGCCCTATTCATCTTTGAAAGATGTTTTGAACAGCGTCTCATGGGCAGCGACATTTGTTTTCATGGCTTATGAGGCCAATACGAGAGCTACATTTTTGTTTTTTTTTCGGACTATCTATTAGCTGTACAAACCCTATTGGTTGCCACAGCGTAACCGGGCTGTTTGGCGAGCTTTGGAAAGAAGCTCTGCCAGAAGAAATTTTGAGCCCTAGGGCTCGGAAACTATGGGAACGACTGCCTAAGGGCGCCTCCTTTGAGGCCGAACCTCGGCTTAGGTGACGTTTGGGATAACGGGGGGGTCGGACGGTGAGTGATCCGTACGTCTCCGAGGCCGTGGATGAAGCCCACGTCCGCATGACGTAAGATAGCGGGGACCTCGTCTTCGCCGGCGAAGACGGTGTGTAGCGTATGATTGTGTGGTAGGTGGTACGAGTGTGTTGTCAGTAGTCATCTGATCGTCAGGGTCATGAAGGATATGTTTAGGTCTCCTCTTTCGGAGAGGAGCGCTTAGGTCGGGGGAGTAAAAAGAAGCCGCAACTACGAGACGGTTGGGGTGTCGGATTGGAGAGCGACAGTGACGTCCGCATAGTTCACAAACAAAGGAACCGCTAGTAGGTAGGGGGTTCTCTACGCGCTCGTGTCTTATAGCGTGTTTGTTTGCCAGATGCTCATGTAAGGCAGCGTCATGAGCAACTACGCCCTCCGCAACAACCTTACGCCAGTTGTTACGATCCTCGGCAAGGGAATCCCAAATTTTCGGGTCGACAGCAAAGGAAGACATGTCGCGTTTTCTATAACTGCTTATTAATTCACGTAACTCAATCAATTACCTACCTTGAAGTAATCTGGCATTACAAGCGGCAGTACCATGGCTTCCTGCAGCACGGATTTCGCATCGTCTAACCCGATTACGTCTCTCCAACGAACATCTGGGTTCTTCTGTAGAATATCCCTCTCCAAAGTCTCGACTAAATGTATTTCGTAGCCGGAGGTGTTGAATATTTTTTGGTCCTTTTCTAGCATAGCAACGTCTCCTTCTGAAGGTATATCTGTCTTTCTCATGATTGGTTTGATCGGTGCAAGTTGCCTTCTCGATCGAGGTGCTCTTTCAACTGACCTCGTTTTCCTTCCACTGCTCACGGATGTAGATGATGTTTTTCTGGTAACTATCGATGGTAACGTTGGTTGGATATCAGGGTCACGTCTTCTTAACGTTCCCGCCCACTTTTCTGTGGTAGGGTTAGTTTGTTTGGTCTGGTCAAGTGGTTGTTCTTGAAATTTGTTTACTGGAGTTGGTTTAACGACTGAAAATGTAAAACCTCTAAATTATGGCCATATTAAATTCTCTTTCCTAATCCTCATTTATAAGCAGAAATATTACGTATACATTACGCAAATAATGATTTATCTTTCTACCTTTACTGAAACCGTTTTTACTTGTTGAAACATTTTAAAATCATCGTTAAAAATATTAGGCATAGGCAAAATCTATTTTGTTCTAGTCATATTCATTGTATACTTTAAGATTGATTATGCTATTTTTAGCTTTTTCTTAGACTTATAACATTTTTTTCGTTTTCAATAACTCTTCTTTTTTTTAAACTTTATTTCAGCAACACACATATATACAATAGAAGTAGTAAAAATAAAATTTTCTATTTGTACACTAGCATTATGAACCTGTTTTCCGAACTAGTTGAGACTGTATCTCGGAAAACAGGGCCACCAGCTCGGAGTCACTGAGATCTGAAGACAATTACAAGCGTCTGTAAGCTTAAGGAGTGAATGCGAAATGTTTTATAGTGAGCATGAGTTTGTGAAGTTTACGATGTAACTCTAGCTGGGGTTTTTGAAAGTTCTAGATCAGTGATTCCCAAAGTGGTCTATATCGACCTCTAGGGGTCTATGACAACCTGCAAGGGGTCTATTTCACCGAAAAAAAATTGGGGGTCCATGAAATGAAAATGGGGGTCGACGATAGTGGATCTCCTAACAAAAAAAAGAAACAGACTGGACATCATTAGCCGAGGAGATTTAAGATTAACCCTTACAAAATTGACGCCAAATGTTGATAATTTATTATTAAAGCATGAGGTTCATCCTTCTCACTAAAAATATTTACTTATTGCTTATGTTATTTTATTTATAGTTTATTCTATGTTTATACGTATATTTTACATAACAGATACAAAATTTTATTTTGAGAAGTTTTAATTTAAATTCAATTAATAAATGTATAAATTAACATGTGTTTTTTCGTAACACTTTAAGTTTTTAACAGTAAACTTCACTACAGTCAGAAATTTACAGGAAACCAATATCAGGTAAGTCTAAGTCTACCCAACACGGAAAAACATGACACCCCTTGTCATGTTTTTCTACGACACAAAAAATTTTGGGGAACTCTGTTCTAGATTATAAAATAACTCACCTTGCGTAGGTGGATGACTTGTGCCATTATCGACGTGAATATTAGGATTTTTGGCTCTTTCTCTTCTATTGTCACTTTTTTCCGACCTCAATCCGTCTCTAGGGTTGCTATCATCCTTTTTGTCACCTCCCCGCCGTGTTGAAAGCTTTGCAAAACCAAACGGCTGCAGGCTTTCCGACATCATGCGATCCATCATCCTGGCCATTTGGTGAAAGCCGGAACTTGGACTGAAACAAATTAAATACAAAGTGATGATTAACCAAACCTTATTTTCCTATTTTATTGCGTGGTTATCTAAAAACTTATTATCCTATATTATTGTGATTTTTTTATACACTACAAGTTTGCCCTTGACGGCAATCTCACCTGGTGGTAAGTGATGATGCTGTCTAGGATGGTAGCGGGCTAACCTGTTAGGAGTATGGTAAAAACACGCTCTTTATTGGTTCCTACGCGACATCGTGACGCTAAATCGCTTGGCGACACGTCTTTGTCGGTAGGGTGGTAACTAGCCACGGCCGAACCCTCCCACCAGACCAGACTCGAGCCGGGAATCGAACCCAGGACCTCCAACTTTATAATGCGACAGCGCTCGTTTCCACAGTCTGATAAGTATTAAAATGTAGAAAAAAATGTACAGACCACAAAAAAGTAAAAGTTTTTTAATTTTTTAATTTTTGGGTGAACAGGCAATTTCTAATGAATGTTTTGACAAGATCAACGAAAGCGTAGTAACTATCAAGCGTATCTATAACTGTATCTAATATCTTTGACGAAACTACAGATTCGGTTCAAGTGGTATTCAGTGCATAACTAAATTTTCGAACAAGCGTTTTCAACAATTTTCAACGCTGAGAAAAGTATACGAATAGTTTTTACTTCTTTCGGCGATTTGAAATAAATAAACCCTATTTCAATACAAATATTATATTCAATTATAATATATGTATTTATTCGTGCTTGTCTAAAGTCGTATTTGCAAGTTTCATTCTTGCTGTTACATAACACTTGTTATAGTAGTATAGTAGGTTGCCTGGCAGAGATCGCTACTAAGCGATAAGGCCGCCTTTTGTATCCTGTTTCTTCTTGTTTTTCTTATTATTTCTATTAATATGTGGTGTACAAATAAAGAAAATAAAAATCTAATAAAAAAATTAATATCTTTCCAGGAAATCATGAGAAGTATTGGAAGAAGAACCGTTCCTGTTATACCCAAAAAATGTAAGTACGTACCCAAAGAAAGGATCATGTTCGAAAAACTGACGCAGCCCAGAAACATTAGGGATCAATGCGTCCCCAAAACCGAAATCCATGGTTCGTCTTACTACTCTCAGCGCGTTATTAAAGTACATTTAAATGGAAAATAAAATAAGTAAAAATATTGGTCACGAACACATAATTTCTCTGAATTGCTTTTGGAATATTGAAAAGTATGTCATCTGACGGGCGGATGAAAAAAAAAGGTTTTGGCAATTCTGTTTTGATTTCGTTGCCATGGCAATGGAGTTCCGGAAACGACCGAGGCGGACATCGTCGGCCATACTTTGTGGTTCTATGCGTAAATAGTACTGCTATGTGAACAGTTCTTTAAATCGGGACAAATTGAAGTATTTGATTGGTATATATGATTCTAAAACAGAATTGCTAGCAAAAAGCCTGAACTGCTGGCCTGTCAAGAAAGTTCAGAATCACTCAGCTCGCTTTGCTTTGAGTGCAAATTGAGTGATTAAATCAGACAATTTTGACGGCCTGTGTTCGATTCCCAGCTCGAGTCTGGTTTGGTGGGAGGCCTCGGCCGTGGCTAGTAACTACCGTACCGACAAAGACGTGTTACCAGGCGATTTAGCGTTCCGGCACGATATCCTGTAGAAACCAATTAGGAGTATGGGTTTACCATGGGTATGGTAAACCCATACTCCTAATTGGTTTCTACGGTAATCTGTTAAGGGTTTAACAGATTACCTACCATCCTACCATCTTAGACCGCATCATCACTTACCATCAGGTGAGACGCAGTCAATGGCTAACTTGTAGTGTATAAAATAACAAAAAATATGCTGAAATTGCAATCACAAAGATAGCATTGGTCAAGCGCCAAGAAGGTGGTCATGCTACAGGAAACGAGTCGCATGGAACCGCCGAAAACGGGTTAGTTTCCTTAGACCGTAAACTTTGGACAATTTGAAGTAGTGGACGTCTATTGGCTACGAGTATGCCCAAAACTGGATATTCAAGTCAATATGATTAATTTAAGTTAAAATATAAGTAACGTAATAGTTACTAGAAACTTTCTGAATAGTTATATGACCTTGGCGGAGGCCTTTTTTTACTAAACCCCCACGGTGTATATCCTTTCCCGCCGCCTGGTGGCCGGGTCACGGGTTTCGCTCGCGCACACAACCGCAACCAGGCCGGCGGAGTCCGTCCTTAGGACGGTGCCAACTCGGGGGCAATATCAAATGCCCCCCAACCTTGGCGGAGGCCTAGAAGCTATTCTCTCCGGGAGACGTATTAAAACTTAACTATGGTCAGACCCATCATATACAGAGCTTTCTTTTAAAAAATATATTCAAGTGAAACATAACAAAGAAACAACTGCGGACCCAAAACATCGACAGCTTGTCACCCTATGCGTGCAGTCCAATACTCTTTGTAATTGATGTCAAGGGAAAACATGCTTTATGACGTGAAGCTTAGGTAGGTATGTCACACATTTTGACGTAGAAGGTCGTTATAATTGACCTTTTTTATGTGAAACGGATTTGTATTGTAGACCCATTACTTTAGTGACCCAGTTCTTTCTTCTGTTTATCCATAAATCTTGTGTAACCTTCGTTATGAGAAAATTAATTTTCTCATAGCGAAGGTTGTAATTTTAATATAAATTTTGTTAACAATAAAAAGCCTTGTTTACTTAAAATTGACCTTGGATTATTAATATTTAAATAACATGGTTACTCTTAATATTTTCATTATAGTTACACATATTTAGGTACACTATATATATATATACACTACAAGTTAACTCTTGACGGCAATCTCACCTGATGGTAAGTGATGATGTAGTCTAAGATGGTAGCGGGCTAACCTGTTAGGGGTAAGGTAAGTCCATACTCCTAAATGGTTTCTTCGCAATGTCGTGCCGGAACGCTAAATCGTTTTGCGACATGTCTTTGTTGGTAGGGTGGTAACAAGCCGCGGTCAAAGTTCACCACGCTGGCCATGTGCGAATTGGCAGACTTCACACGCCTTTGAGAACATTATAGAGAACTCTCAGGCATGCAGGTTTCTACACGATGTTTTCCTTCACCGTTGAAGCAAGTGATTTTTAATTTTTTTAAAACGCACATAAGTCTGAAAAGTAAGAGGTGCGTGCTTGGATTCCAACCGCCAACCTCTGATTAGGAGGCTGACGCCCTAACCACTATCTATCACCGTTGGCTATCACCGTTTCCTAGTATAGTTTTACTTTAATCCAATTATTTTAAAGGCTTGTTTCACTTTTGTACTTACAATCAGCAATTACAACAATAGCCTCTGGTAATCACCAGTGAATTATAAAGTGCCCACGAGGTCGTTCAACTTACTGTAAGTCCGTTGACGGAAGTGGGCTAAGTTTACAGGCGTTGCAGGATGTGTGTCAAAGGCCGTTGACTGCGGGCAATGAACTGTGGCAATCGATCAGGTCAATCGCATTTTTTGTCTAACCCATTCAGGTAATTAGTAATTACATGTGTTATTGTCCTTTTAAAATTTTATAGGGTGATTGACCTTTAATTAACTATTTGGTCGTATAGTCTGGCTACGAATCAAAAGTAGGTCTCCAAATTGATTTCCGGTCGTCGTCCTCAACCTGTTAATTGTAAATATTAATGTAACCGTAATACAACTACGAACTGTTATAATAGGTACAGAGTTAAAATTTACACAGAATGTTTATTTTATATTCTATATTTCATATTCTATTACCGCCATAACAACTAATACCAAAAATACCAAAACGTTTGGTGGTTTTGGTTCGATCTTAAACACTTATGTTCAACACTTATGTTTCATATAAATGTACGGACCCTCCAAAATACGGACACTGTTGGATTTTATTTTATGATTAAAAGTATTAGCTTTTCTTTTACCCTACAGGTCCAGGGCTGTATCTTCAAATATGTCAGTGCCCTTTAGAAGAACCAGAGATCATGGTTTAACGAGTCGTGAAGCTAAATTAGGAATGTGCGGAGCAAATAGTATGTAGAAGCGATGGTAGTTCGGCTTCCAATTTTGACGACCTCAGTGGCATGTGCTGTCGCATTATAAAGTTCGAGGTCCTGGGTTCAATTCACGATATCGCATAGAAACCAATAAGGCGTATGGATTTTCCACACCCCTAATAGCTTAGCCCACTACCGTCTTAGACTGCGTCAGATTGCCGTCAAGGGCTAACTTGTAGTGTATAAAATAACAAAAAATATGCTGAAATTACAATCCCAAAGATAGCATTGGTCAAGCGCCAAGAAGGTGGTCATGCTACATGAAACGAGTCGCATGGAACCGCTGAAAACGGGTTAGTTTCCTTAGACCGTAAACTTTGGACAATTTGAAGTAGTGGACGTCTATTGGCCAACGTGATGATGATACGTAGCGACCATCTGCCTCGTTGGTCTAGTAGATTGTTCGACTTTGAATCACTAAGTTCTAAGTTAGTTCCCAGAGAACCCTTTTTATGAGGCCCATGGTTAAAGACCACATTTCGGAGCTAAAGTCATCACTGGCACTTTGATCTTTAGGCAATAAGGGTTAACTATATATGTAGGTGTTACAATAAAAGGTAATGCAATAAAGGCTAAGGACAAAAGTGCTAAAAATTATTGGCACTAAACAAGACACATCCAGATTAAAGTGGTCAAAACCCACGCGCCAATTTCCATTGAAATAATCATGTCACTTACTAAGTGTCAGGGTTGCTATGCGTCAGACATTCCCAGGAATAGGCATTCAATTGCTAAACACAGTTATGTTGCAGTGGTTACGCTTAAAATGTATATTAAAACGTATAAGCGAAAACGTGATAAAATAAAAATAATTCCTTTTATAAACTTATTAAACCGCTTTGATCGATTATTGTTATAAGCAAAACTTATAGGTTTGCGATTTATGCGACATGCTAAGTGCATCTAATATACAATAATACATTGTATATAGTTTTCACTTCCGGCGGCATATTGCCATTTCTTTTCCCGTCACGAGACCTTTTCCCTAATATTAAAAACAATAAATAGTTGGTACTAGTTAATGCATTAAAAATATCTGGAAGTGGCAACAAAAGGTCATTAAGATGATACCTATTTCAAAACTACAATTAATTATCACTAATGTACTGACTAAACACATTCAGAGTAACGGCTACATGATATTTTGGTCGTATAGATTATCTATAGATGAATTATTTTTAAAATACTGGAGTACACTGCAAAAATATTCTATTTTTGTATAAAAAAATTACGCCTTATAACTGAAAAAAAAATGAAAATTTAAGCAATTAAAATATCACAAAACATCGTGAGGAAACCTTCATGCCTGAGAGTTACGATAATGTTCTCCGCACATGGCCAGCGTGGTGGACTATGACCTAACCCTTCTCATATTGAGAGGAGACCCGTGCTCTGTAGTGAGCCGAGAATGGGTTGATCATGATATTTTTTCAAATAAAAATGTGGCGTACTGAGTTTGGTACATCCAAATCCGTTCAAGTCTTTCAGAAGTTACGACGTAATAAAATAACCCACATACCTACATGAAACTTGAAAATACATTCTTTTAACAGTCGTATAAAAAGGTTGATAATGTAAATAAATCAAGTAGCAATGTTTAAAAAATCTATATCTATTAATTTCTTTGATTCCAGATGAAATCCCAGAAAGACTGTCAAACAGAAACCTCCTTTGTATATAAAGGCCGTTACAAATTTATCAAATCTTATAGAGACTGTATCAAACAGAAACCTCCTTTGTACATCGTAAGGCCGTAACAAATTTATTTTTAGTGTTGATAGGTACATTATACTCAATTGTCGCCTGTTTTAAACTTGTTACATTGAAACGACCGTTTTAAAATTACTTGTCACGAGATGCCTCACTTTATTATAATGGATTTTAGTAATAGACAATAAGATGACCACAAAAAATTTGTTGACGTAATTTCTGAGGTGAGAGAATTAAGTACATAGTCTCGGCGTGACTTCGATTAATAATTTACTGACCATTGATACATGAGTCCGTGAAAAATAAGCATTTTCTAACGTAGATCATATCTATTTCCGTTAGTTTGCTAGTGAATTCGTCGATGTCGAGCGTGTATGGACTTCATCATTTCCAAGTTTTTTGACGACCTCCGTGGCGCAGCGCTGTTGCATTTTAAAAAAGTTGGAGGTCCTGGGTTCGATTCCCGGCTCGAGTCTGGTCTTATGAGAGGCTTCGGCCGTGGCTAAATTACCCTACCGACATACACGTGTCGCCAAGCGATTTAGCGTTCCGGCACGATGTCGCGTAGAAACCAATTAGAGGTGTGGGCTTACCATGCCCCTAACAGGTTAGCCCGCTACCATCTTAGACTGCATCATCACTTACCATCAGTTGAGATTGCCGTCAAGGGCTTACTTATAGTAAATAAAAAAGTTCTTGGTTCAGTGCTATTATGAAATAAATTGAATTAAAAATTATTCCCACTCGTTCGCATACAATAATTATATGACAGTGGGCTACGCAGGGTGATTCTTAGTGCACCTTTTATGCGACACCCACGATACCTTTAATATATCTTATACTAGCTTCGGCCCGCGTCTTCGTCGGCGTGGACTTCAGACTTGGGTCTAAAGCGTCGCTCGTTAACATTTTTTAACCTTCCCATGGTAACTATTTGAGAGATCGGTATAGAAAATACATGTGACATGCATACCAAATTTCACAGATGTCTGTCCGCGGCTTAGCTCGTAAACAATTTTCACTAGGGAACTTCTTAAGGAATCGGGATAAAAGGTAGTCTATGTTCTTTTCTATGTCAAAGGCTATATGCATGCCGAATTTAATTAAAATCCGTTCGGCCGTTTTTGCGTGATTGAGTAACAAACATTCACACTTTCACATTTATAATATATACATAGGATATAGGATTACTGCGTCATCAATTCTAATTATCGATAATTAGAATCGATAATAATATTAAAATAGCTACCATTTACAAAAGACACCTTATTTTTCTTTTGTATACTGAACCTCCGTAACTCCATTGTCAAAGGTCACCGAAACGTAATAAATGGAAACCAAAAAGTCACCGTTTTGTGTTTTCCATTTTATTTTATGATATAGACGTAGGTTAGGCCTTTTAGATTGCTTATACAAAACAGAACTTTTAAGCTATTGGTTCCTGGAATCTACTTTTTTTTTAAACTTTATCTTTATTTTGTCGATTTGAAGATGAATCAATTAAGTGTTGGAATCTACATTTTTTTTTAATGTATATTTAAATTGCTCTACAATCTTTAAATTTTACGAAGAAATTCTACAAATTCTACTTGCATAAGAATCAATTTGCTCCTTACATATTTCGTAAATGGAAGAAAAAATTACCTTTAGAAAATACCTATTATAATCGGGCTGAATGAATGAATCCCTGTAAAAATACGTAGGCATGTACGTTCGAGGAGCTCGTCGAGCCTAATCCTCGGGTCGTGTCCAGGCGCGCCAGGAACACTGGGCGCGCCTCGGGCCGAGTTAGGGAGCCTCGATTAGGCCCCCGTGGAGGGCCTGCCTCGGCGACACTGCTGGTTGGGTTGCGGTTGAGTGCGCGTTCCCGTGACCAGCCACCAGGCAACGCAAAGGAACATCCCTAAGTTTTAGTGGGTATTCTGGTCACCGGGGAGTCCCACATATCCCCTCGGAAGCGGTGCAGTCTTGCGTGCGTCGCTTCCGGAATGGATGCGTAAACGCATATCCAAGCGTAAAAAAACAAACAGATATGTACGCACGTTTTATAATTATTTCGGACGACTGTAAAACAAAGAAAATATAATCGATTCTCTCGCACTTTAAAAAAATAACTTGCCATCAAATCCCCAACACTAATAAAACATGTAAGCGCGTGTTTGAAAAGTACAATGAAAAATTGTTTCCTTGACAGTGTGCGGTCAATTACGCGATCGCATTATCGGAATCAATAACTTTGCATGTTTCGCTCATCGCCGTGACCACTGGGTACGTGGATACTAGCTGGCTCGTGGAATTAGTGACAACACCCGTCTAGACGAGGGTCCTATTAGCTTAATTAATGCATGCAACGAGTAACAACGAGTTTCAACTTTTTAACTTTCTAGTGGACTTTTTTTTTGATAGGTGCAAATTTCAGACGTGTTTGTTTTGTTTCTCAAGCTCTGTGGGAGACCATTCCACCACACATCCATCTTGTATCATCTAGAACTAGAGTCAAGAGTAGTAACCGACAGAGAGCTGTTTTGGACACACTTCCGTTCTGACTCGTTATAAGTTTAGCTCTATGACTGTATTGTTATTTGAATGAAGATTGTCTTTCAATCAATCTTTATTTATATTGTTACATTGACATCCAATTGATAATCAATTAATAAATCATAATCTTATTCAGAAGGATCTTTTGACGCGTCAATATTTTACATAGCAGTGAGTTGATGGTGATTACTACATTCGTAAACTTAAAACTAAAGCTAGGAGGGTTTCAAACGCGCCCCGGTCTAAGAAGAAGCCCACAACAAACTTAATCCGATGAATTCTCTTTTTGTTCTCATATCATCATCATCATCATGATCAAACCATTACCGGCTCACTACAGAGCACGGGTCTCCTCTCAATATTAGAACGGTTCGGCCATAGTCCACCACGCTGGCCATGTGCGGATTGGCAGCCCTCACACGCCATTGAGAACATTATGGAGAACTCTCAGGCGTGCAGGTTTCCTCACGATGTTTTCCCTCACCGTTGAAGCAAATGATATTTAATTTTTATTTTTTAAACGCACAAAGCTCCGAAAAGTTAGAGGTGCGTGCCCGGATTCAAACCGCCGACCTCTGATTAGGAGGCTGACGTTCTCATATGCCACTTATTATTTAAGAGTTATCTTATTAGAGCAATATATATAACTATATACCCAAACTTGATATACGTAATGGTCTCAGATGTTTTGGTAGATAACGTACGTAAAAAAGTACCTATCTATGTTTAATAATAAAACGGGTATATTTAGTGTTTATGAAAATATCACACCATTAAATTCAACGCAAGTGCGAGGTATAACAATGAAAATGAACTACAAGTGTTCTCATAGGCAGAATAACACTTTTTTACCTCAAACGTAATAAATATTTTCCTATACTACTTCCAAAGACCTGTAATTAGCGATAGTGTTCCGAGTCGCGTGTGTACGAAATAGGCCAGTTTACCCACTCGTAAGGCATATTGCCTACAAAGCAAAGCTTTAAGTTTTGGTAAGTGATGTTTCATTGTTTTTCTTTTTTATACCCTACAATAACAATGTTTCATTATGTTTTTCTTTTTTATACAATATTTTGGTCACCCATGCGATGGACCGATCAGATAAAGTCTGCTGTGGGCGGTCCTTTGCACGAGTGCACCAGGCCTTCGTCCAGCCGAGAATAGAGGCGGATGCACGTGAGGCGTATAACATCTGCCCTCAAAGACTTCATGATGACCACGACCAGTCTGTCAAGAGTGTAACGACAAAGAAGAAGAAGAAGAAACCCACGCTTCTAATTTCTACGCGACATCGTGCCGCTTGTCGGTAGGGTGGTAACAAGCCACGGCCGAAGCCTCCCACTAGACCAGACTCGAGTTTGGTCGAACCCAGGACCTCCAACTTTATAATGCGACGGCGCACCCACTGTGCTACGGAGGTTGTCAATAATATCCGTGACAAGAGTATAGTAACATTTGAGATTCAAAAAGAACCCTAATATACCCTCCATGTCCAGAAGAGTAAACCATTGCCCTTTGCAAAGTTTAAAAAGAAAAAAAAACATGTAACACATCCTTAAAAATCTGACTGTAGATAGATTCTATCACTGGTCCAAAGGCTGATTCTACCGAGAAGTAGCCAGCAAGAAGCTCAGTAATTTCTTGAGCAATCATGAGGTAATGGCGCAATTCAAATAGAGGTATAATAGGCGGCCTTATCGCTAACAAGCGATCTCTACCAGGAGAAATACCAGAGGATATAATGCAACAATAAACAGGTTTAGGGTTACACGCTAGAAAAGAAAATATGGATAAATTTATAAATATAAATTAATACAATAATACATAATAAAATAATACATAATTAAAAAAACATTTTAACAAAGATTGGTGATGGATGGATGGCTTAGACTTTCACTAAAAAAGGATTTTTGAAAATTCATCCCATGAGATTGCGAAAGAAGAGTTTAAAATTAGTATGAAATTATGATTTAGCGTGAACGAAACTGCGCGCAAAAGCTAGTGTATCTGTGAAGAGCACGTCACTGCTTGTATGTAATGACTTACCACCCAATGTCCCATGCAGAGTGAAATACAGGATGCGCCGACATCGCTCCCAAAGGTACACCGAAACCGAACTCGATCTTGACGTCATTGTCCCGCCTGTACCACTGAGACCCTCCGAGGTCCATCGAGGCGGACTTCATATCGTTTGACATAACTACAAACTTTACGTGCTGATAAAGTTTGGTTACAATCCGTACAAGTTACATTAATTAATATAAACACTAATTAATTGTATTAGTGACTACTAAATCCTATGAATTTGTCACTATGGCTTTGTTGTCACTTCCGAGTTTAATTTTATAAGTAATCCATTACTAATTATCACGAAAAATTACATATTTAGCATTACATTATAACAGAAAATTTAATAATACATGTAAAACTATCCAGAATCTTTTTACTATATTATATGCTATTTTATAACGTAAAGATGGAATTATCAAAATGCTTAAGTTGATTATTATTAGTATTTATTATTATTATTCATTTAAATACAACCTTTTATGCACAAAATGACGTTTTATAAGTAATGTGGAAACGATTTAATTTAAAAACAAACATTTCACTCGCGATTTAAATAATTATTTTATTTTCTAATGCATTGTACAAAAATATTACTCAATACAATAACACTTCACTGATAAAAGGTTGTCTGGAGGAGATCGCTTTTAGCGATAAGACCGCCTTTGCGCATTATGTTTGTTTTTTTATTTTATTTCTGTTCTATTTTGAACTCAAGTTTTTTAGTGTGCAATAAAGAGTTTATCTATCTATCTACTTCTAACAAAAACTTTTAATATATTTTGAGAAATGGTTCTTTAACACGTCTCATAGTTCAATATGCAAATGAATCCACTGAAAAGGCGATTGTCGTTGAAAAAAGGAATCCCCAAAAAGGGGTGCTATATCTACTTTTATAACCTCATTAACATAAATAACCATTAGCTGTATTAAAAAGCTATTGCTAAAACAAACTCTACATGAAAAAAATATATAGCCAAAATAATTCGTAGTAAACAAACCGAAATAGAAAATAACCAATTTTATATTGAAACTAAACACGGTAACATTTCGTAGCGGTCTACGGTACTACGCGGCTTTCGCGCGACCACTCGTCGTCGACTACCGGACTGCCGGACGATGACCGACGCGACGTCGCGCCGTTCCAACCCGTCACTTCCAATGACCTGATTGAAAGACCCCCTGCTAAGATACTGGAAAAGAGTTGAGCCAACTTAAACGTGAATTAGTAATGCGTAATAGCTAATACCCGCACCCGAACCCGGGCACGCACCTATAAATTTTCAGAGTTATGTGCGTTTTTAATTAATTAAAATATCACTTGCTTCAACGGTGACGGAAAACATCGTGAGGAAACCTGCATGCCTGAGAGTGCTCCATAATGTTCTCAAAGGCGTGTGAAGTCTGCCAATCCGCACATGGCCAGCGTGGTGGACTATGGCCAAACCCTTCTCATATTGAGAGGAGACCCGTGCTCTTTAGTGAGCCGAGAATGGGTTGATCATGATGAATGTATAATGACTAAAGTATAGAACTGCTAGTTGGCACTAGCATCTGCAGTAGAATAAAACTTATCCAGGCTAACTTCATTACTAATTTTAGGATTGCCTGGTTGTCAATAGTTTATTTCTGTCCTTGTGTTCGTCACTGACATTATATGCAGATTTAATTTTAAGCTTTAAAACGTTAATCCAATGTAAACAAAAATTTCATTTATATTATAATCCCTTCGGGCAATGCTTCATCTTTTAATTTTAAAACTTTTTAAAAATACCATTAGCATTAATTATTTGTGTTCAATATAATAATATTATAGAATACAAGTTTTGTTAAATTGAATTGCCTATTGCAGATTCCTTACTTAGGTGTTAAGACTGAAAAAAAAAACCATTTAACTAATCCCAAAATAAATAACCATAAAATTGTATTTTCTCTTATTAAAGCATTTATTAAATTTCCAAAATTAAATTTTACAATATATAATTTAAGAAAAATAATAATTACATGCTATCATAATGTGTAACAAGAAATATAATTCAAAACATTTTACAAAAGCTAATAAACATACAAAACAAAGAATAAAATAAAAGATGGTGATATAACTCTACTACCATTAGCATTGGAATCGCCTATGATACTTTTTTCAAGAGGTTTCAAGTAGGGCATGTATTTTAGAACCATACTCAACATTGGTCCACGATCTGTTGTTTTGCCTCTTTCCATTTCTCTAGAATCCTCGGGACTACTTTGACCATCGCTATTTAAAGATTGTTCGTCACTAATTTGTGGATTCCTTAATTCACGGCGGACCTGTGTATTATAATGTGTATATTATTTACTGCATTATAATATTCAATTTAATAAATTTGATCGAATATGATAATTTAATTTATATTAGTATAGATTCACTTATTTGTGGATTCCTTAATTCACGGCGGACCTGTGTATTATAATGTGTATATTATTTACTGCATTAAAATATCCAATTTAATAAATTTGATCGAATATGATAATTTAATTTATATTAGTATAGATTCACTTATTTGTGGATTCCTTAATTCACGGCGGACCTGTGTATTATAATGTGTATATTATTTACTGTATTAAAATATCCAATTTAATAAATTTGGTCGAATATGATAATTTAATTTATATTAGTATAGATACTTTTTTTTATTCCTATTAGCATTGTCTTTATTGCGTTAAGTGTTAGAGTGCGTAGATAAAATGTTGGAAGACCACCTACTAGTAGGACATCAAACTATTAACAAATAGTAGAAGAACACAAACAGAATTCCCACAAAAGACCCAAAAATAGTATGTCTAGCATAGACTTTCTTGATGATAATGATATAAAAGTATTTTCGTTGCCTATGTTCGTATTTACTAAGTAATTAAAGTAGTCCGTCTCAGGACTTCACCAAAAGTAATAAATTACAGGGCTTCATTTGGTCAAAAGAATCATATTTACTAAATAAAATCTATCTTATAAAATTGCGGGACAAATAAGTCTTTAGTTATATTAAAAACTCGTTTCGCAGGGAGTATAGTTTTCTGCTGTTTGAAAAATTAATAACTTAAAATATTCCTCATTTAAAATGATAGGTATCCTTCAAAACGTACCTTGCCTGAAGAAGATGTTGATGCTGCTAAGTTTCTCTCCATACGATCCAGTGTTTTTTGTAACTGTTGGACTGTTTCAGCTAAAATAGAAGAAAACAATATTTAAGCTCTTTTTAATCATGATTATTTCAAAAGATTGATATATTTAACTTTTATTGAATCTTGATTGATAACTTTGTGGCTATGGTTCAACTGTTTATATTATATTTTACTTTATTTGACAGCCACTTTTTTAAAACCCATAGAGATTTTTTCCTTTTGTTTTCCAGTCCAGCATTAGTCGAGCACCATGTATAGAGCTTTCATATATTCTTGTTTCGTTACGTTGCCAGTTTTTAAACATATCAGATTATGAAATTATAGTTGATCATTTAGTTTGTACAGCAGAACAAAAGTTTACAGATACTTAAGTTTTATGAAACATTTAATAATCATCATTGTCGGCTCACAACAAAGCATGCGTCACCTCTCAATATGAGAAGGATTTAGCCATTGTCCACCATGCTGGCCATGTGCGGATTGGCAGACTTCACACGCCTTTGAGAACAATTTAATAATACGCTGATGTTACGTCTATGCCTTTAGTCGAAGCACTTACAATCGGAGAGATAATCATCAAGAATATTCGAATATAATGTTGATTCGTTTAAAATTTCTGGTATTGATAAGTTTGAATCCAAGCTATTTAAAAATATCCCAAAATCTTCTGTGTTTATACCAATGGAGATAGTTGAAGCAAAATTGGTGTAAGGAAATGTTTCCGACCAATCTGTCGTCTTATTTAAATAGGATTCTTCTATATTTTGTCTTAGTGTTGTTTCTGCAAACACATTTTCAGTTTTAATAGCTTTCATTAGTTATATTTTATAATATGGGTGGTATTACAAATGTAATTATGATTTTAACGTACCCGCACTAGGTAAATGAGATTCTTTCAAAAGATTGGAAATAGTTGTTATAGCCGTATTTCTTTCTTCTATTTCAACATAATCGTAATCATCGTAATTTATATATCTTTCCATTGTCGTTTCTTGTATTTTGTCATAACCTGGAACACACGGCAACTTTAGTTCATTCATCATTCGATTAAATACTGTAATATACTTTATTTTAAACATTGACTTACTATTTGTATTCATGGCATTGGAATCGTTTAAATCGTCTATATTATACGTTTTTGGTCGACCGACCAAGTCCGCTTTTCTCTTAAATATTTCGTATTTAATATTTAATTTGTGAAAGCTTTGAGGGTTATTTGAGGCATTTTCTTTTCTTTTCAAGTAACTGCTATCTACAAATGTCTTAGTTCCACTTTCAAGATCATTTTCTTGTAAAATACTTCTTTTTTGTAAAGAATTGATAGTGTATGATGGTAATGTCAAAATCGGGTTTTGGTAAATTGTAGCTACAGCCACTTTAGTCAGATAAAGTTCATCAATACTCCCAATGTAGTCTAATGAAGCATTTCGTTCAATTTCCAATATCGTATTGAGAAGCATATGTTCTTCTAGAGACATTTTGCTATCTTCATCGTACGTTTCATCCATAGTATAGTCTATAAAAGTGTGTTTATGATGTAAATGTTCATAAGCGATACTTTAAATATTAACATTTGACATGTTAAACTGTGTTTAAAATAAATTATTAAAAATGTAATAAATCAATTATAATCATATTTAAGGTATCCCGGATACTATATCATTCAAATAGTGATTATTATGCTCGAAAAAGCTTGTTATTATAAGGTGAACGTGAACGTTTTTATGAATAAATACTCGCGCAAAAGCTGTGTAAGTGTACATTAACAAACAACTTGTAGTATAACATACAATCTAGTAAAAGAACATTTTATAATAAGCAAAAGGAGTAGTGTCCTGCATTAAGCACCTGAGTCTGGGACGAAGTTTAAAGCGTATGAATTAATAAATCATCATCTTTATTTCAACCAATTAACGTCCAATGCTGGACAAAGGTATTTTGTAAGAAGTTCCAAAGTGCAGTATTTCTAGCGCCTAAGTGTGACGATGTCGTCTGCCCAGCTATTTCTCTCCACTCGTTAACCTATGGCGGTAATTCTGGTTCAAATCTGCTTTTTTTTTAAATACTACAAGTTAGGTTCCTTTGCGACATCATGAAGGAATACCTAATTGTTTGGCGGCACGTCTTTGCCGGTAGAGTGGTAACTAGCCAGGGCCGAAAACTCCCACCAGACCAGATTTATCTCTGATTCAGAAATAATTAATTTTTAAAGTGTGGATTGATCCGTGACCTCTAACTTAAAGGAGCACAGCGCTCAACACTATGCAAAGACCCTCACTCGCAAAATGTTACTAATTCGGTACGTAGAGATACTCCTAGTATAGCTCTTTCCGTCAACGTCACGTCGTACGATTCTGGTTTGGTGGGAGGCTTTGGCTGTAGGTACCCAAAAAGACGTGTCGTCAGGCTATTCAGCGTTCTAGCACGATTTCGCGTTGAAAACAATTAGAGGTATAGATTTACCCTAACAAGTTAGCCCGATACTATCTTACTGTATCATCACTTACCAGGTGAGATACCATCAACAGATAACTTGTAATGGAATTTACAAAAAACCCACTAAATTGCTCTGAGCCATGATGTGCCTATGGTGAGCGACTACGTTTCATTATTAGAAGAAACCAAACAGACCAAAAACGTACTCGATGTTCAAATTGTCATAGCGCATTAGTGCTTTATTCAAGATTTCTTAGAAGTAAATATACAAAATAAACATACGGTAAGCACAAAGTGACGGCAGCTCAGTATCGGGACGTGACCGCGGAGGGCAAGCACTGGCTGGATCTCCAGAAGACCATACCGTGGGCTGGGTATCTGCCCAACGTGGCGCGAAATTACACACCAGGCGATCTACGCTTCGTTCTCGACCATACCATGGAACCTGGGGAATGAAGACATATTACAAGCATACCTTAGTTTAAAAACACCATTCCCAGAATAGCGAAGACTTCTCAATTGATATTGTTAGTTGGTGTTATTAAAAGCAACGCTCGAGTTTATTCTCAAGTCAGTAATTTGTTACTGACTTGAGAATAAATCGAGCGAGAATTTATAACATTCTTTAGAACAGTAAATTCCCATACCATTAACTTTCGCAAATTAACTCCTGCTTTTTAATATTGTTAACTGAGTAACCACAATTCATCATCATCATCATGTTCAACCCATTATCGGCTCACTACAGAGCACGGGTCTCCTCTCAATATGAGAAGGGTTTGGCCATAGTCCACCACGCTGCCCATGTGCGGATTGGCAGACTTCACACGCCTTTGAGAACATTATGGAGAACTCTCAGGCGTGCAGGTTTCCTCACGAAGTTTTCCTTCACCGTTGAAGCAAGTGATATTTTAATTGCTTAAAAAAACGCACATAACTCCGAAAAGTTAGAGGTGCGTGTCAGGATTCGAACCGCCGACCTCTAATTAGGAGGCTGACGCCCTAACCACTGGGCTATCACCGCTTCAACCACAATTACGGGGTTGAAATTATTTCTTCGTCATTGGTAGATCTTTGAAAAGAGAATTTGGGTCATCTAGCTAAAGCTAACTAAGCTAAGATAAATCTTACAGGGTTGTAATAACTACCATGAATCGACTTCGACCGCATCCCACCATGAAAGACCGCGCCCAAAACATCTGAGCGAAGTCTCCGTAGAAATCGTTAATGTTGTGTGAACTGAAATATAAGAACTCTTTTTTTGTTAACTTTTATAGATTGTGTGAATTGTAGAATACGTCAATGAAACACAGCGGTCGGATGCTAACTGATTTATTAACCACCCTCACACAATACTAATACACTACACATCTCTTTCCTTAGAAAAGTCCTTGACTTAGTTTTTACTTATACTAGACTACTTAACAACATACTTATATATATAACCTTCGTTAACTGTTCCCTTTTCCTCTCCTAGTTTTTTTTTTTTTTTTTAACATTTATTCTATTATGTGCCACGTATATTATCAAACCTGACTCAATTGAGCGCTTCTATTCGAGAAAGTATATTGTTAAAGTGAATAAATTTCTATTTCTCACTCTTTTCTACGTATTCGGCAAGCTCTCTTAGGTATTTCCGCGGGTGCATCTAGTTCGTCGGCACTTGGCGATAAGGTCGGGGATACTAAACGACAAGGTCGGGGCGTCGATGTCGACGGTTGCTCGGAGCAATCCCGCGACTCCAGCTCCGTCTCTGACTCATCGGCATCCTTCGACGGCGAAGGCGACTCCTCACGATTCACTTTCCGCTTCCGTGGTCTTGTGTTAACATATTGATCACTAATCATCTCCGGCGACGGATCTGGTTCTGTTTCTATGTTCCATGAGAACCGACTATTTCTCATAGGTAATATTTGATCGGTGTGTCGGCGACACACATCTCCTTTGTTAAGAAGTATTTTGTATGATACTGGTCCTGTTTTTTGTATGATGTCTCCCTCGATCCACTTATTATCCTTTTTTGAATAATTGCGAGTTATAATTTTGTCTCCAATATCAAAATTTCGAACGACTCCGCCGGAACTTTGTATTTGCTTGCTCTGTGCATCCGCCACGATGTTAGCCGTACTCGGGCGCAAAGCGTCCAGTCTGTTGCGCAAGCGCCTTCCTAACAATGCGACGGCTGGTTCTACTCCGGTCGTTGCATGCGGGCAATTCCTATATTGAATTAAAAATCTGCATAAACTAGCATGTACGTCTTTACCTTCTAACCCAGCCTTTTTAATAGTTTTCTTCACAGTTTTTACGGCGTTCTCGGCTGCTCCATTTCCTTGGGGTCGGTACGGCGAAGATGTAATATGTCTGATTAGATTTTTATTGCAAAACTCATTGAATTCCACGCTCTGAAAGGGCGGCCCATTGTCCGTTACCAATTGTTCAACAAGCCCAAATCTAGCGAATAAACTGCGGAAAAACTTAACCGTATCGTAGGCAGAGATACTACGAATTTGTTCCGCCTCTAGCCACTTACTATAAGCATCGACTACGATGATGTAATATTTGCCATGCACTTGAGCAAAATCCGCATGTAGCCGTTTCCAAGGTCCCGTGGGAAATTCCCAAGGATGTAGCGTGGTTTTAGGAGGGGCGTCCCGTACATTGCGGCATGCTTCGCACTTCTGTCCCATCGCCTCGATATCCTTATCTATACTAGGCCAATATACATAATTTCTGGCGATTGACTTCATTTTTACTATCCCTAAATGCCCTGAATGCATTTCTAATAAGACTCGTTCTTGTAACGTTTGTGGAATTATTAATCTATATTTGTACAAAATACAACCATGATCAATATACAACTCTGCTCGCCTTACATAAAACGCTTTTTCGTCTTCTTTACACGTTTCCGGCCATCCGAACATAATATAACCATAAATTCGACTTAATAACTTATCATTTTTAACTTGTTTAGCAATTTCCTTAAAACTTACCGGTAATGTTTCATCCACATATAATAAATAATTTTTGTCTTCCCTAATTTGTGTGCCCTCCCTTGCGCCCTCTAGCGGCAAGCGGGATAACGCGTCCGCATTGCCGTTGCATTTTGATTTGACATAATTAATATCAAAGTCGTACGCAGCCAGTTTAGCCGCCCATCGTTGTAGCCGACTCGCTGCCGTTTGCGGGATGCCTCCTTTTGGCCCAAAAATATACACAAGAGGTTTATGGTCTGTTTTTAATATGAATTTTCTACCAAAAATGTATTGATGGTGTTTTTGTATCCCAAACATTATCGCTAGTGCCTCCTTGTCTAGTTGACTATAATTCTTCTCGGCGTCTCCGAGTGTCCTAGATGCACAGCTGATCGGCCGCTCGGTGCCATCGGGAAAGGCGTGCGCGAGAACCGCGCCTATACCATACGCGCTGCTATCCACTGATAACACTAAAGGAAGCGCTGGTTCGTAATGACATAGTACTTTATCGCTCGCTAAAATATTTTTTATGTTTTTAAATGCGCTTTCGCATTTAATATCCCAATTCCAGACCTGATTTTTTTTTAAAAGAGCATACAGAGGGTGTAGACACGAGCTTAAATTAGGAACAAACTTCCCATAGTAATTTATTAGGCCTAGAAAAGCTTTCAATTGAGTCACATTTACCGGTGTTGGAGCTTTAACAATAGCCTCCACTTTTGTCATATCTGGATGTAGCCCATGCTTATCAATAATAAATCCTAGGTAAGACACAAATAGAATCCATGTTCCGTATTGTACAAACCCATGGGAGAACTTAGGGAAATGGGATACCTACCTTTAATTTTGGAAAATCATTAGAGTAACGTTTCCGGAGGATTTATAAAATAGCCTTAGCACAGGTAAAGCGAGCGTAACCTATCATAGAGACTGGACTGGAGATGAACTTTCTATAACTGGTATACGACGAAAACTTTATTTGCTGGGATTTTTAAAAACCGAAAAAGAACTAGTAATACAAAAAACTGTCCATATACAAGAAATGTAATTTTGGGTGTATTTTACTCGATCGCTTCACCAGATTAGCCACCGATGCGTTGCCAGTTGAACCCATCATCCTTATCCTCCTAATCGGTTACTACTCGGCATCACTACTACTACTACTACTACGTCGATAAAGACGTGTCGCCAAGCGATTTAGCGTTCCGGTACGATGTCGTGTAGAAACCAAGCGTGGGTTTACCATACCCCTAACAGGTTATCCTACTACCATCATTGACTGTATCATCACTTACAATCAGGTGAGATTGCCGTGAGGCGCTGACTTGTAGTGTATAAATAAAATTACACTGGAACGCTGAGTCACCTGGCGGTATCTGATTGTCAGTAAGGTACGCACGCTCTGCATTACGGAGATCGTCTCCTTTTTCGGTAGGGTGGGAATAAGTCACAACGAAAGCCTCCCACTGCACAAAATACTATATACGCAGCTTACGTTTTTGTTAGATTAGAAACATGTCTCTTATACAGCCTGCCCTGCATTTGCCACATGTCGACCATCGTTTCGAAGCGGAGACCTGGCGCTTCACCCACCACGGACGCCACACATTGCCCCACTGTTATAGAATCTAGGAGAAAATAAATTTCCTTAACGTACTTTAACGTTTGAAACCTTATGCAATGCTGGATTCAAACAACAGAAAATATCGAAGTTGCTTAGCTATTCGCAGACTAAAGTGATCGTACAAGACGACACTTTTGTCTGTTCACAGACAAAAAATCTCTGAGATTTATCCTTTATAAAAGACGTATTATTTAAATACCACCAAAAACCCTAAATTTAAGAAAAACGTCACAATTTAACTGAATATCACTAAACTTGCTCAACGTGAATCCTTTTTGCATAACTTCAAAGAAATACTTAAGACTTAAACCTTATCACAAAATGTGACCTCCCAAACAGACAACAAGTACAAAGGGAGATAATATGGTACTGTACATTAAAGACTATTTAGAGGGCCTTAGCAATATCAATATATAAATAAATTTGTGTATAAAGTATCTCTGTTATTCTTTAGATATCATACTCTTCAGATTCGCTCTGGCTCAACAATGTCCCCACATTGTTGAACCGGAGCGAATCTCTGCTGTGCTGGATTAAATACGTCAAAAGAAAATAACAAAATTCGCGACCGCTTACACAAATCCCGGCACCCATCATGGTATTCTGGAACACTGGGTGGTTGACACTGATCGGCCCACCGCTGCGCTTCGCGAGCCAATTCTTCAACCCATCGCTGCGTTACAGAACTATACTTAACTTACGCTTATTTATAGACACTGGGCTAATTAGTGAAATACTTTTTCTATCATATATATTTTAGACAACGTGACCCGTTGAAATTCGATCACTTAATATTAATCCAAATGCATTCTATTGAATGGAATGAGAAGTGGCAATTTCCTGACAAAATGGTTCTGTCGGTTGTTTCGGGCTTTAACCTCAGTCTTGTCTGTCTGCTTGTTTACGAATCAAAAGATCGGGCGAAATTAGACCAGTTGGCGACAATCGTTATATCCAATCGTCAACTAGCCGATAAGCAGCGAGATGACAATTGGAAGTCAGTTGCAAGCTTCTGACCCACGGAGTCAGGAGCCTAAGCGTAACTGACAGCGAGAAACAAAGTGTATTAACTTGGATGATATAGCGATTCTTGCACATTTCGTTTTAGTCAACATCTGAGGATGCTTATCTGTACGTCTAGCATGGGCTGCAGACAATATTTTTATCCCCTGATTATATCACGTGTGCTAGTACATTCTATCCCTTGTCATTCCCATGCTTGCTGTGATGTAGCGTGACAAGCTTAAAGTAGACAGACTATGCGATGTTACTTATAAAAATTATAAAAAATAGTCCCCAGTGCCTTAATCCGAGGCAACCAAACGTTTATAGCGCTCGAAGCAAAGCATGGGCATCGTGACACCACTTCCGGCCAAGTAAAGTTACTGCTGCTTCTGTACAATAATTAGGTCGTTGATGTTTGGGCACAAACCTCCTCTCTTATGGAAGAGAGTTTTAGAACCTAGACTTGCCACGCTGTTGCAATACAAATCAACAATATCAAATTCGTTTATTGCAGGAAAGTGCTACACTAACATAGAGATCTTAAGATTAAAGTGTAACCTAACACATTATGACTAAAAGGCCTGCTATTATGGTCAGTTTAATCTTTAGTTATAAAGTTCGAGTAGAGGTAAGAAACATTGTTACGTACCAATTTAAGCATGTCAGCAGCGGACGGCAACCCTCTGACGCCTCTAGCTACCTCGCTTCTCCTACGGTTCAGCCGCGACAGAACGCGCGATTTTTCCCCGTCGGACAAACGCGCGTATATGTAGCCGACACACGACGGGTTTGGACCCGGCTAAATTAACAAATAGGGATTTAGTATAGTATAGGCTATTGAAGTTTTCAGCAAAGAAATTTACATTTCCAGGCCATAGCCCTAAGTTGTATAAAGCGTCTGCCCAGCAGCGTAATAGGCTGGTAATAATTATGTAGGTTTTAAACTGAATAACATATGACAAATACACTATTAAATTTTTATCCGATTAATGGATGTGTTTTAATTGCCAATAAGACTTCCATACTGGATTGCCATTAAAAATAAATCGTTTCTAGGTTATGTGCGAGTGAAAAACACTTTAGTCTACTTCTTCGCATCGCCTTCCCATTCGTTGTCGGTTTTATGGCCGGAGTCAAGAACTCGAGGAGGTATATAAAGCGGGTAACTGACAGAATCGAGTCCCAACGTCACCCTAAGTCGAGGTCCGAGTCTCACAGGCGACGCCCTTAGCGGGACGTTCCCCAGATGTCGTCGAACCCAAGTGCTCCTCTCTCAGGCTGAGCTTCATGCTTGCCTAAAACCCCCGGTGACGCCGTAATAACTAATATGGTTCTAGTTATTATAAAAATGAAAAAAATGGAGAATTGGGTGCGGATGGCTAGGCGTCTTGTGCGATCGTCTCTACGGGAAAGTGTGGATTCGGCTTAAGGGATGCAATATATTGTACTAACAGGATATCGACAAAACGTGTGCGAGTCTGTATACGCACACATCTTAGCCCCGCAGTACTTGATAGGCCCATCTCCCAGCAAAGTCTGGATGTACAGAACAATAATAATTGATAAAGTTTGAATTATTGCAGCATGTGGCATTTTATGAACCGCGAATTTTGACTAGTAATTTCTGACACCATAAAAACGTAGTGATTACATTCTCTTTGACACCACAGCTAAATAAATAAATACAATATTTTATTGCATAACTATTGTCACTCTATTGTGTGCTTGACAAAGAGTACATAAACACCGCGCTATGTGAGGAACATTACAGAACAAAAATTCTTTTTTTGAAAAAGCCTACCTATTTTGCATACGCCTACCTTGTAATAATTATCTGTATGCTAAATTTCCAATCAAATTTAAGCCTGATCCGGAAGCCATAAAACGAAACAAAAAAAAAAAAGCCTGATCCGAGAAAGGCGGGAGATTTCGTAGTGGCTGGTTTTCTGAATGGTTAACAGGTATTAATTTGGGAAAGGTTTGAGGAAGCCGCGTCCGCGGAGTGCGAAGTTTCCCGCCATTTCTCCCTCACTTTTTTTTTTTTTTTTTCGTTTTATGGCTTTACAAAGATTAGCCAATGTCAAGTTTATTATTTTATTAGTTCTCTCTTCTCATGGCTTTGCACAGATCAGCCAATGTCAAGTTTATAGCAATGTAGAAGTTAGGAAGAAATGGCGGGAAACTTCGCACTCCGCGGACGCGGCTCCCTCAAACCTTTCCCAAATCAATACCTGTTAACCATTCAGAAAACCAGCCACTACACAAACGACACCAAAACTGTCGACGACACAACCAACACCAGTCCTTTTCAAAATTAGCCAACAAACATTAATTCAAGAAAAGCGTAAAAAAACCGCGCCCGCCATATACGAAGTCTCCCGCCTTTCTCCTCTCCCTAACTTCTACATTGCTATAAACTTGACATTGGCTAATCTGTGCAAAGCCATAAAAAGAGAGAACTAATAAAATAATAAACTTGTCATTGGCTAATCTGTGTAAAGCCATAAAACGAAAGAAAAAAAGCCTGATCCTGAGCTGCCCTATGACAGTCAGACACTGACTTCTTTCTATTTTTCTTACAGTGTGGATACTATTAAATACAAACTTATATCGCCTTTAACCACATTACAAACACTTATCAATTACTATTCGTATTTTATATAATTTTTATAGAAGTAAACGAGAACTTATTGATTAACAAAGTACAAAACCCCGGCTAAGTTTGTTGTGGGCTTCTTCTTAGACCGGGGCGCGTTTTGGAACCCTCATAGCTTTAGTTTAAAGTTTACGAATATAGTTATCACCATGAAATAACTACTATGTAAATTATTGACGCGTCAGAAGTGCCTTTTTAAGGACTATTTGAATAAAGATTATTTTGAATTTGAATTCAAATCTGCGATCAGCCTTTATAGTGTGTATCCTCTTTAATCCTTAAACTTAAAGCTCAAGTGTTTGTATCGTCATTGGTTATTTGCCCTTGTGAAATTATTGTGAAGGCCCGGGAGCCCGCATTATAGAATAAATTATTAATAAATATTATATAACGACGCCAGGCGAAGGCTGTTATCAGCACTTGCAGCAGGTAATAGGCAGTAAATGCTTATAAATAGCATCAAGGTCAAACAAGAAAAACTAGATTTAAAATTTTTAAAATTTTATTGATTTAGTACTTATTATTAGGTCAAAAAAGATGTAGGTACTACAAACGCTTGGCGAGTCACTTATAACTATTTGTGATAAATATGTAATACAAACATTTATATATTTTTGTACAAAATTTTAACAATCTTAATTGTTTAATTTGTGTCGTTTTAATTACCAAAAACGGAACATCTAATGCAAGAACACCCACGTTACATCTTATGGACCTATAAACTCTTGAGGGAATCAATGATGTCTATTCTGTTGTAAAAATATCCTCAGAAAATTGAATTGACTTAAAATATGTTTAGCAATCTTTTTCAGTTCGAAAAGATAGCATTACTTTGGGACCCTGCCAATTTGTTTGAATGTGAAAGCTATGCGTTATACAAAACGGCCAGTCAGAGTCAGTTAATCTTTCAGTTAGTCAGTGACGGTACTGTATAGATAGAAGTAACAAGCCCATTATAGGTATCCAAAAAAATTAGCGCCCTGCCTCTAGGAAGGGCGCTTTGGTCTCTAGACCATAATCCCAAATAAATAAAACTGTCTATAAACAAAACTCTGTCTATAAAAATATGACTCAAATTAGACCTGATATAGTAGACCAGGACAAGTCGACTCGTACAAGTAATTTGCATGATTCATCACTTGGAATGTTTCTGTCCTAAATTATTATAAATAGAAGCCAAATTTTAAATAATAATTTATTAAAAATCCAAAAAAATTAAAGCCTTGTAAAAACAGCATTAAGTTTTTAAATAAATACACCATAAAATGATATCTTACGTATTTTAAATACAAATGATTAACTTAATTTATATTATAAAATGCTGATTATCATAGCAAAAAAAGGGTAAATAATTTACATATTTTATATACGTACATCACGTAAAAATATCACGATACTTTTTTCTTGCAGCCATATCACAAGTGCTATGGACTGTTGGATTTGACGTCATAGTTTCCTTTATAAGAAAGCATGTAATTCTTCTGTGATTTTGTTTTTGTATTGATAAGGTAAAATATATAACAGTTTCATATAGGTTTCATTTCATACTACTACATTCGTAGACTTATTATGTTACTGCTAATGAACGCGGTCACATGCCAAACAAAATAGCACCGACTTGGTGGTGCTAAACGTCAAAAGAGCACCAGGCGAGCGAACTAGATAACGTTGCATTGCCGACTAGACAGTAGTCTTAGTTGAACACAACAAGCAATGTCCTACAATCAACACTAAGACAATAACATTCCGCGAAAAAAAGGTAAGATGCTAATTGTAAGATGGTAAAAGGTAAGATGGTAAATTGCGTAATTGCAAGATGCAATTAATTACTTCATTTAACTTTATACCTTAACCACACAGATCTTTTCTCTCATATCTCAGGATATAGTAGTTTGGTATACGTCGGCCTGTAGAAGACCAGTCATTAATATTTCTACCAAAATGTCGCGGCAACGCTTGAAACCTGTAATAATCAGAAGCTATCCGAAGCTATCAAATATCAAACAGGCGGTCAGTGAATGCATAACATGTTTGAGTAGGTGTTACTTTGTAAAAAAAAGAATATGGAGAAAGTGAATATAAATATTCATAACCCTTTAAAAGTGTTTGTTTCGAGATAAATTTCACGTATCTATTTACATTTTTGTGTACTTCGGTTACATTTCTCGATGTCTTATGATTTCGATAAACGAAACTATCAATTATTTCGTAATACAACAGAATATAATTGACCATAAGGTGTAATAAGTAATAGTTAGACAAATGGGTATGGTACACATACCTAACACATTTGTCACTTTTTATATTTCAAGATATTTCTCTTATTTCTCCTCGTTATCCTCAGGCTTCGGCAAGTAGTACATGGAATCAATGAAGTGCTTCGTGATATCGGACACCAGGCTCCTGTCGGGTATGCTCTGTGCGACGCCGTAGATCGCCATCTACAACCAAAGGCATGGCAGTTTAGCTGTAGAGGTAATAGTCTCATACCAAGAACTCTAGTATTAGGAAAATAAAGTTCATATTCCCTTGTGACAAGAATGTGATATTAGTCAGACGAGTATAGGTACCGACTTGACAATAATCCGTTACTTGCTGGTTCTCGGAATTCCTTAAATCTAAACCATTCTGGAACTTTTGTTTTACATTTATTTACAACTCGTAAATAAAATGCATAGTTCTCGGTCTTAGAGAAGGGATAAAAAAAACAGTGTCAGAATTTATAGAATGTCAGAATATACAGATTGTATATAATGAAATATTAGGTTGGGTAAAAAGACTTTTCGCATATAGTATTTAAATATAACTTTTAATATAATATCTGTTATTAATGACTTTAAAAAAATATGTACATTTCAAAGAAAGAAACAAATTAGTAAAATGATAATTCCAGATAATACGTATCATTTATTTGTCTTTCTGTCAAAATGATTAGATTAAAGCGAGAAAGCTTTGAGAGAAAGCAGCTGGAATTGATTAATAGAAAGGATTTTATCGCGAAAACGCTAGACCACACCCATCTTTAGCCACTCAGCAAAAATTGAGGGCCTGGCTGGGAGGTGCTAATACCCCCGCCATGACCTTGCCAACAAATTTCTAGCGGTTACGGTCTTTTTAGAATTCTTTAGGCAGTGTCAAGTTTACATCAAGAGAGGACTGCCAATACGATTTGTCGTGTTTTTTTGGATCCCAAAGTTTCTACAGCAACGGGATCATGACACTACCTACAAAATGACTAAAAGTCATCGAAATAAAATGTCTCATACTGAAATTATATGTAAAAAAACGTCTTGAATTTACCTTCCCCTGTACGGGCTCGGAGCCTTCCTTGAGACAAATCTTAGCCGCACTCTGCAAGTCCGCGATGAAACGATCCGCGACGCCAGACTGTGTGTGAGCGTGCGTTACCGCAATGTGAATTCTAGGACAAACAACATAAGGTAGACATAAGAAATCTTCAAAGTCAAATAGCGAAGGTTCCATTTCAATTGGTAACGAAATTCCAGTGTAGTGACGTCATGGACTGTATCATAGTAGTGTAAGCTCGACGATTATCACGAACGTTTGATAATAAAACATTATAGCCACCAAATCACATTGAAGCAACTTGGTGAACATTTTTTTTTTCTGTCGTGGTGGAAAAGCTTTATAGCTACTTCCGTCCCTTGGGCAGGATGGAGGTCATGTGGGACTCCCACCCATGGGTGGTCTACCCGAACTAAAATCCACCACAGCCCATGTCCCATCATGTCCCTCTCGCTGGTTTTACTGGACGCCCGGGGGACCCGTTGTATACTTCCCGAACGCCACAATATTACCTGATGATATCCAATAGTGTGGAGTTGACATGGTTTATTAAGCCAATACCCATAGAAGGACGTATACGCGGTACCGTACCGGAACGCTACATTGCTTTGCGGCACGTCTTAGTAAGTTGGTAATCAGCCACGGCCACATCTTCCCACCAGAAAAATAACAGAAATTATGAATAAAATAAGCGCCTACTCACCCTGAAGGGAACTGCAGCGTGTTAAGGCTCCAGCCCATCTTGTGCAACTCCTCAGCCAGCTTGAAGATGTCGAAGCGCTGCGAACCGAACGCCACCACCGTAGTCGCGGGCTTTCCGAATACGAACAGACCCTCGATCTTGCGCACCCTGCGGAAAGTTATCAATGACAAAGTACATTCGAGAAGGGGTTTGGACCATTTAGAATGGAACCTGGCTTATCTAATACTACCTGTCAGGTTTCCGAAACATTACCCATCAATGTTATACTGGTAGAAACCTCAGTGAACGTTTAAAATTAAAGTTCGAGGTATACCTGTCAGGTTTCCGAAACATTACCCATCAATGTTATACTGGTTGAAACCTCAGTGAACGTTTAAAATTAAAGTTCGAGGTACTACTAGATAGATACACAAAATCAAAAAGACATATCTAAAATTAAATCAATCATATAAATGCTTTAAAAGACACTTTTGATACGATGCAATAACTAGAAATAAATACAATGTGGTCTACATTATTTTTTTAGAAGATATGACCTTGACGTTTAAATTCCACTTGACTTCTATATAAATATGTTTCAGCACCCATTCCAAGGATTGTTCACTGAAGGAAACCAAACCAATTCAACTTTGGCTCTATATTAAAAGAGAAAATCAGCTCATTTTGGATCGTTAAAACGGCCAAAACAGCTAGTTTAATAGTTTCAAGTAGGGATCCAACTCACTCGGCCTCGATGTATCTGGCCGTGGTGATGATCTCGTCCGTCATCTGCACGTAGCGCGACTGGCCCACGAACATCATGGTGGCCCAGCACGCCGCGATTAGACCGCCCGCTCGGCTGCCTGCGAAAACACAGGTGTCATCACAAACATCATCATTTTTTTGTTTTTTATCCACTACAAGTTAGCTCTTGACGGCAGTCTTGCCTGATGGTAAGTGATGAGTCAGTCTAAGATGGTAGCGGGCAACGGGTAAATCCAAACTCCTGATTGGTTTCTTCGCGACATCGTGCCGGAACGCATAAATCGCTTGGTGACACGTCTTTGTCGGTACGATGGCAACTAGCCACGGCCGAAGCTTCCCACCAGACAAAAACATAAGATCATAAGACTAAGTGCCAAAGCTGGGAACAGGCCTCCTCTCTCGTGGGACGGTTTTAGAGGATACATACTATTTGTGATAGAAATAGTAACAGACAGCCTGCTAACCCTAATGTAACCCTACTTTGATATTAAAAAATTTATCAGAAAATTAGGCCCTTAATTAGATTAATTATTAGTCATATAAATCTGCAGCACCAGAACTATTCGGTATCACACCGGAACGCTAAATCGCTTGGCAGTATGTCTTTGCCAGTAGGGTGGTAAATATACGTGGCCGAAGCCTTCCACCAAACCAAACTCGCTTCGAATTTAAAACCTACCGCGCCAGGGAGATCGTCAGTGTACTGAAATATAAGATCCAGTTGTAGCATCCACCCCATAAGTTTGTTTAGTTCTCTCGAGAAGCCCATTGACGTTAGCTATAAATAATCGGGTTTAAGCCCAAGAGTACAAACAATAATTAGTACGTACCATTAACAGTGGGTGAACCGTAGACGCCCCCCGGCCATTCAGTACTGACGGTGTATTGATGATGGCGGTAATGGTGCTTGCGGTACACTATCACCGATGTGCCTTTTGGTGCATAGCCGTACTGGAATCAAATGAAGATAAAATATTGACAAAAGATTTTCTTCTGGGACAGTATTGAGGGTAGCTGGAAGAGATCTCTTATAGAGATAAGCTTTGCTTTGTATACCTCTTATATAACCTCTTGTGTTTGTTATCACAAATTTGATACAGATTTTTTTTTTCCGCTGGGAAATGCGTTTACGCATCCCCTCCGGAAGCGAAACAGTCTTGACTGCGTCGCTTCCGACGGGGTATGTTGGACTCGCCGGCGGCCGGACTGGCGGCCAGAATACCCACTAAAACCCAGCGATGCTCCTACGCGTCGCCTGGTGGCTGGGTCACGGGAACACCCGCGCACTCGACCGCAACCCAACCAGAATGTAGGGATAAGGCTGCCAAATTTTACATGATGTGTTGTTTTTTTTTTCTTCTGTACTTTTGTGAGGTGCATAATAAGTGTGTTCATTCATTTATTAATTCATTCATTCATTCAAATTTACAAGCTAGTTTAAACACATAAAACCCATGATCGATGACCGCACAAGTAGTCTCTTAGAAAAAATTACAAAAACGACTGCTCAATGTTACAAACAACTCAACAAAACTAGTTTATAAGTGAAATGCCACTAACTATTATTATAATAGGATGTAACTTAAATTCCCTATTTTTTTAGGACTACCCTTACAAGTGGGAAGGAGATCAATCTCCGGCAGGGACAATTTAGGAATTTAAGAGTTCTGATCAATTCAGAATTTTCTCTGCTCTGGTGAGATAGTTTGCCCGTTTCTACTACCGACATAGATGTGCCAGCCAGCGATTTAGCGTTCCGTTACGACGTTACTTACAACTGATTAGTTATTAGTTTAGTTTAATGGGCCAAAACTTGGCACAGCACATACCTAGACGTACGTAGGAAAAAAATAGGGGAACTGTCCCCGCAATATTAAAATAAAATTAATATAGGATACAAAGTTAATTTTACTACAATCAGCAAAACCATCTTGAAGAATCTTTGTATGACTTAGTTCAACTTTCACAACATTATGTTATTAAGAAATATATATGTTTTTATTTATAAGTGTGCACTGAGAACTGAAACTGACTCCCAAATCACGTCTTATTTGTAGTTTTGTTGTTCAGAGTAATTTAAACAAAAATTTTAAATTTATTATTTTTTTTTTAAATACTTTTTAAATACTGAACATACGTTAATAATTATTAAAAAAAACTGCTCGAAAGAACCAGAAAAAAGAAATGTTACCTTATGCGTATCAGCAGATATACTAGAAACACCGGGCAGCCTAAAGTCGAATAAAGGCATGTCGTGACCCGCGGCCGGCATGAACGCCGCGATAAACCCGCCCAGACAAGCGTCCACGTGCAGCGGCACGCCATACTCCACCGCTATGTCTGACAGCGCCTTTATGTCGTCCATCGTGCCGTACGGGAAGTTTGGAGCAGAGCCGACTATCTAAAACAAAAGGTTTTCTACAAAGAGACTAGAGAGAGCACAATCAAGCTTGGCTTGAAAAAAAAATTAAGTATACTCTTTTCAAGTTTGCGCGTTGACTGGGTTCATTGACCGTCGAGTTCAAATTTACACTTAAAAGCTGTGTGGGTAGTACGGCTGTCCGACCGGGTCAAATTCTAGAAACCGGTTAAAGACCAGTTTAATTTTGCATACTCATTTCATTTGCATTAATTGTTTCGAATCAAATCTCGAGGACCAACCGAATATATGCCGGATATAAACTAGTTTCAAAGCAATATGCCGATGCTTAGTAGACCTCTTCTTTGTGTCTCTTCTAAAGTAGTTCGACGATTATTATAATTGGAAGGAAAACTCCGAATAGTGACAGACTGCATATATTAAATCACTGCTGGAGGTTTATCAGCCCCAATGTTCTTTTCAGTGCATTGCACTTGTCTCTAAGCGACCTTCATAAGTGCGATAATATTTAGATGGAACAAAAGGAGTCAAAAGACTCACCATACACGTCCTTCTTCCAATCGCTCGTTGAACCGCATTCAAATCAACAGTATAAGTCTCAGATGACACTGGGATGGTTACTATACCAATTCCTAAATACTGGGCGGCTTTGTCGAACGCTGTATGTGCAGTCGCCGGCAAGATCATCTGAGGATTGGTTATGCCTTTGCTGTAAGCCAGATCTCGGAATGCTTTGCATGCCATCATTATAGATTCTGTACCTCCGGTTGTCACCTGAAAAATAACAAATTTAAAATAAAAAAACAATAGAATCTTCTGGTTGTTTAATGTCTTATTCATTCACTGCTACGTGAGGCAACATATTTTTTGTCCATATTAGGCCAAAACCAAATATGCACAGTGGGTAGTAAGGGTATACTAAGAAGTAAGTCAATCGACATCTTGTATGTTTTTATTTTTTCCTGTTACCTAATGTATTCTTATTTGTGAGTATTTTATTTTATTTATTATTATTAAATAAGTTTAAGCCCTTTTCGAGTTTAAAATACATTACATCAATATTTTCGATAACACTTTTTATTCAAGGTAAATTGGGAGTAATTATTCTAGTCAAAAAACTAGCCCTCTCTAGTTGACGTATAATTGAGTAACCTAATCAAACTTTACTGAAGTTTCCGCCGCTTGCAAATAGACATTACATTTCGACTCGAGTACCAGGAGAGCATACTGACTCTAGAGAACTTGTTTTTTATAAGAAATAGGAGCGGAGGGGGGTACTAGGAGTTTCGGGGTATATAAAAAGACATGAAAATGTGTTTAGAGTACCAGGAGAGTATACATATATAGCGAAGATATACTTACGGTTCCACAACACTCCTCGTCGCCATTGAAAAGATTGACAGTCATCCGCACTATCTCTGCCTCCATTTTATTTATGCCGGGGAAAACGTCTGCGTGTAGTGGGTTTGTGTACGCAGTAAGCGCGTACGCATCGCACGCTACTTTGCTTATGTCTTCGTTCAAGTGGTATACTGCACCCGAGACGTTGCCACTTTTCCAGTCATAAGAACCTATAACAAAAAAAGATTGGTTGTTGTTTTTAAAAAACACTGTTCCAATTGTAGGAAAGATTTGTAGGGAACCAAACGTCAGGTTGTTCGAGTATCGAAACACTGTAACGACAGAGTAAAATGAAACTTGTCTCCATTGAATTAAAGCGCACATTCGTCCATAATCCTGCAACCAGCGCTCTTGACGGTACATTTATAAAATTTAAATCGTTAGTACTGAATTTTCAATTGTAAAAAGAAAGAACAACAAGGTAAAATAGACCCTATTTTACTTTGACTAGGTATTGTGTAGTCTACGATAATTTCTTACTGTCAAAACCCAACAATAATCAGTAAAGCAACTTCTTTTCTCGTCTTACCCAATACAAGGTGTTGTCTTATCTCCTCAGCCACTTGTTCAGCTGTGAACCCGTCTTTAGGTAGGTGCCTGTATACAGTCATTCCAGCTAGACGTTTCGCGACGTCTTTCTTGAAGTCTTTCTTTATTTCCGCCATCTTTTCCTCTATTTTTCTTCGCACGAAGGGAACTTGCCGGAGCCATCTGAAGAATTCCTTCCGTAACCTTGATGATACACCTGCGGAAAAAAATTATAACTATAATAACTTAGAAATAGCTTATTCCTTTCGGTACCTAACCGGTTCTTTCACTCTTTCATCTTTCAGAGCGATGAAGGTCGACGTGACTCTAAATCAAATCAAAATTAAAAATAGAAAAGCTCTAACCTACCTAATTGTTCATATATAATAGACTTTTCATTATTTATTTATGAGGTTATGGTGATAACTAAACTAAATTGTTAGTTAACATAAAATTAGTATTTTGGCTTTTAATTAATATAATTTTATAGTTGTAGATTATTATAGTTTTTTTTTTCTTTTTGGTAAAAAATGTTTTTTTTTATGATTATTATTTTAGTTTTATATTATGCATGTCAAGTTAGCCTGTAAGTGCGTATACATTGATAGTCCTAAGTATACATAATTTGCCTTAGAATATATGTAAATATTTCTTTGTATACTGTTGGCTTCCTTCTTAAAGAAATAAATAAATAAATAAACTACACTCGCCAACTAAAACTAAGAGCGTTCCAATCGCGCCCAGGTCTAAGAAGAATCCCACAACAAACTAAGCTGGGTGTTTCTTTGTTATCACCATCTCAATAGTCAATAATAAATAAAGCATTAGAATTCAAACACTGATGAAACCATATCATATCCACTACTCCAAGTAGAAGTACTACAATGTAGGGGTATAAAAGTTGAACCAGTGGTAAACTCAGGATCAAAATGAGCACACTCGTAGTATGCTTATTATGAAGTACCTTATTATTAAGATTATAGTTTAATTTTGCCATTTATTCATTTGTTTTAGATGCAAAAACTCCTGTTATGACAAGTTATAAAGCTGAGAAGACAAATTAACTACGGATAACCCAAGTAAAATTAAAAATTCAAATCAAAAATAGCTTTATTTTCAAAAATAGCTTCATGTAAACCATTACAGGCATTTATGAAGCGTTGATATGATATAATATAATATTATACATTTTCACTATTTCAATTCATGACCTTGTGATAACTACACTCGCCAACTTAAAACTAAAGCTAAGAGGGTTCTAAACGCGCCTAGGTCTAAACAGGCCTGGTTTTAGTCGGGGCAAAACCGACTAGGGATCTACTTGTTCCTGTCAAGAAAATTGTTGTACCGACCCGAAATTGACATAGTCCCTTTGCCTCGACTTTAAACCGTAGCTTCCGGTTATGTATTTTAACAAGTAATAAAAACCATTGTAGTCATCTACCATACATTAGATGCAACATGGAGAATCTTTAACCCTACCAGCAATTAATGAGAGAGGAGGCCTTTGCTCAGCGAGTTGCGAAGTTGAAGTGGCAATGGGCGGGGCACATAGCTCGGAGAACCGATGGACGTTGGGGTCCCAAGGTGCTGGAATGGCGACCCCGCACCGGTAAACGTAGCGTTGGTCGACAGACGACATCAAACGAGTCGCAGGGAGCCGCTGGATACAAGCGGCCCAAGACCGTGGCCATTGGAACTCCCTACAAAAGACCTATGTCCAGCAATGAACGTCTATCGGTTGAAATGATTGTGATGATGATGAGGCCTTTGCCTAACCATAGGACATTAAACTCGTAGTACATAAGGCTAGCATAACCGAATTTCAGAGCCCCATAGGCGTGTTTCTAGTTGCTCCCAACGAAACAAGATTTAAAAACACCCATAACACAACACCAGCTGTAAGTCAAACTAAAGTTTTAAAACTTTTTTACCTAAGTACTTAACTGTAAAATAATACTTTCAGTTAATAAAATCACTTGGTCATGACACACCCGTTAAAATTATGAGCTGTTATAATGGTAAAACCCAGTCGTTGAGACACGAAATAAAAAGAAAAGATGATGTAATCGAGAGTCAAATGATATATTATAAGCAAGAACATCGGTTTTGTTTGGTAAATGGTTTGGTTTATGGGTGTGAAATATTGCTCTAATAAGATAGCTCTTAATATAATTTTAAGTGGCATGTGAGATGGTGGTCGGCTTCTTCTTAGACCGGGGCGCGTTTGGAACCCTCATAGCTTTAGTTTTAAGTTTACGAATGTAGTTATCACCATCAAATCACTACTTTGTAAATTATTGACGCGTCAAAAGCGCCTTTTTTAAGGACTATTTGAATAAAGATTATTTGAATTTGAATTTGAAACATTATTCATTCATGTAATGAGTGAAATTTGGTAATTAGTAAATTAAAGTAATCTTAGCAACTTGTGTACGTAACATACATACATTTTGCGAACACAAGGTCAATTCCCTACCATAAATTATCGGCTAACAGCTAAAACTTTTAGTAAAACAACTTTTTTCTGTTTTACTCCGTTACTAAATCAGCTCTGTCTATAAGTTCATTCCTCTTTCACGCAGCAAATGGGTTCCGGTCGAAATAATTTTCCATATACAAAGGGCCATAGAACAACAAAAAAACGAACGAATACGAAAAAATATCCACGCGAACGAAGTCGCGGGCAAAAACCAAGAATAACATACGACGTTTAAAACAAAATAAAAATGTTTTTTCGCATCTATTTTCCTCATACAATCTCCGATAAAGAACGTTAGGATCTGACGTTGAAACTATTTAGTAATATGATAATGAGATGACTTGCATTTTAGCGCCCCATTAGTATTTGATGCTGGTTATTTGATATGCAATCAACTGGAGTTATGAGTATGACGGAACGCGAGCGTTTTTGTTTTCTACGTATCGAGGCCAGGCGCGTCTTTTACTTTTATTGTTTAGATTTAGATGTAAATGGAGAGGGAAGCTGTGATAGCCTAGTGGTTAGGACGTCAACCTCCTAATCAGAGGTCGGCGGTTCGAACCCGGGCACGCAACTATAACTTTTCGGAGTTATGTGCGTTTTTAAAGAATTAAAATATCACTTGCTTCAACGGTGAAGGAAAACATCGTGAGGAAACCTGCATGCCTGAGAGTTCTCTATAATGTTCTCAAAGGCGTGTGGAGTCTGCCAATCCGCACATGGCCAGCGTGGTGGACTATGGCCAAACCTTTCTCATATTGAGAGGAGACCCGTGCTCTGTAGTGAGCCGAGAATGGGAATGGTGGATCTAGGTTAAATGAATGTTAATTAATATTAGATTAATAGTGACCTTATGTTCTGCTGACTTACGTATGAAAATGCAGTCAGCCGAAAACCTGCGAAAAATTTTCTTTATTTTCGCCAATCTAAATTAGTTCGGTTAAATGAACGAAACCGAAACCTTAACCGTAATGATCAGTTTGAGTTATGTCTCGGTTTCCAAGTCAAGTTTCACGAACTTCTCTGACAGACATCTCTACGGACTCTGTTAATCATCGGTTTAACTAATTTAACCGGTTTTCACAACGTTCCAGTTGTCTGTGTAAGGGACGTAATACGGTAGATACTGTATATAGTAAACAAAAGTAAAACTAGCACCAAACAAGACAGTTACATCCCATGTTGTTCATATGTTTCTGTTCATACAATATACTAAATACTATAAATTTGAATCAAAAATGTAACTATGCAAATACTAGATTCGAAGACGGCATTTTATTTGGAAAATTAACGAATTTCCATGGCCTTAATAAGACATTGAACTACCCATCAACTTCCTCAATATACTTACATGTTCAAAACTGAATGTGAATATAATCATGCAAGTAAGAATGACTTGGCAGAAATTGTTATATGTGTTCAAGGTTATGTTTACAACATTAAAACTAGCTATGCAGCTTGTTCTGATTATTTTACTAAATATAATTTCTCCACAAATTTAACTTAGTAAGTTAAACCAATATAAAACTTGGTTATTTTTATTTTGTTAAATTTAGCAATAATTTGACGAACTCCCTGGAGCAGTGGTGAACACTGCGGTCTTAGTGGGAGTTCCCAGATTTGATGGCAGGTGGGTCATTTCGGGTATTATTATTTTTCTGAATTGTCTTTGGGCTTTTCTGGTGTGAGGCTGTAATTGTGGCTAGTTATCACCCTACCAACAAAGTCGTGCCACCAAGTGATTAAACATTTCGGTATGATGTCATGCAGAAACTGATGAGGTTTAATATAGTTGTCATACCGCTGCCATCTTATGCTGCAAACACTTACCTTACCCTTACCTTAAGTTTACCACTGTTCATTTTACTTTTAGAAAAATGGAAAAATGAAAAATATTTATTTCCCACAAAACAACTTTACAAAGTTTAGTACGTCCATTGGGACCCACACTAGATAATCCTGTATTGTGGGGCCCATATATTTTCTTATTTTTCTTAAATAATGGCAACTTGTAAAACCTATATATACATAAATAGGTGGCATCAAACATAATTGTGAGATAATCCACAATGTTGTGTAATAGAAAGGTCACTATTATGTCATAAAAATGTACTCTCAAACAGTACAATATTATGCTAGTCATGCTGACTAACTAAATTGACTAAATTAGTTATATTGGTATATCTATATTCAGCATTCAGCCACATTTAATCAAAAGCAAGATATATTACATAAATATTTCTTGTTTATTGTGGTCACTTGTCTGATTGGGTAAACAATAAATACAAAAAGAGTCTATTCTATTTAGATGCAAACATTTAATGGGGCCTCATGTTTTAATTTAACAAACAGAAAAAAACAATCTTATTTGTACCATATTATAAATATACGAGTATGTCAGAAGACAGACAGAAATTACTAGGCTTTTGCATTTCAATTAATTTCACTCTAAAAACATGTTAAAGTGACAGTTTCTTTTGGGTACTCACTATCTTTTGCATTATAGAGGCTGTGGGTCCATACTATAGCAAGGACGGATGAGGCTGTTATAGTCACAATTTGCCATGGCTCCTTGCCTTCAAAGAACCGGTTTATAGCCTTCAAGGGCAGTGGTCTTTCACTCATGGCTGAAACAACAAAAATCTATTTTATTCATATACCTACATACTACTGAAAGTATTATTTTAAAGTGACAACATGATGGCTTCATTTATTTCTAGACAATACTTGAGCCGAGAAAAAATCCCACAATAAGCTCTACTTCCAATTTATGTTATCACAATCACATTTTGTCACAAATAAGTGATTGACAAATTCAAAAAAATTCATCACACCTGGCAGAAAGCAACTGTGAGGTTTTATCAGAACATCCTTGAACAGAACTATTATAAAGCCTCATGTCATTATGTACCAACACAAAGTACCTACTAATTCTATAAAACATTTATAATCTTTAACAAAATATAATCTTAACCCTTTCAAGCCCAATTTTTTTTTTTTTAAATTGTTGTGATTTATTTAGGAAGATGTGTTGACATGATTGAAAGGCTTGTGCAAAAAATAATAAAAAAAATCTAAAACACCCTCAGGGCCAGTAACTACCCCTGCACGAACGTGACGTTTGGGTTTAAACCTTACTAATGCACGATCGTGTAGTTGTTGGGTTTTATCTTGATAGTAAATAAAACATTAATAATAATTATTACAAAAATTGTTTTTATTAAAATATTTAATCACTTTCTTAATCTGTGACTATTAAACAATCAATTTACTTAGTCTTAACCCTTAATCTGGCTATATCAGTCTTCATGGTTGCGTCAATCACATTCATTACTATTAAAATCTATTATTTATTTTTATGGTAAGTTGCAAAGCAGTTTTGTTTTCTCGTAAGGCACAGGTATACGTCACACTTTTCACATCTTATCTTAGATCGGCTGGTACAGCCTTCCAATCTACATGAGCGAGGATTGTCGATTCCCTCAAAACTTGGGAGATGGTCATAGCCATCATATCGTTTAGCTTTAGAAGGTTGATTGGATCTTCTAAATCTTGGCACGTTTGGCACTAAATTTTCAACGGCCTCATCTCGGTCATCATCACTACTTGCAGTCCTCCTTCGGCGAACAGGTGCGTTGGTAAGTCCGTCTGCTATTTGCATTCTAAATTCTAGTAAGTCCATGGTTTTTGGGATTCCAGCTGCTGCACAATCCATCTTGTACAGGCGCCAGGCATTACATACAGCTAAATCAAAAAAATGGAGTATTACCTTTAGCGTCCATTTTCTTGTTTTCATAAATGTGCGGTAGTATTCCATAGATTGGTCAAGGATGTCCACACCACCCATGTGCTTGTTGTAATTGGCAATGGTTTTTGGTGCGGCAACGTCAATAAATCCTGTTGAATTTTTGTCCCAGCGTTTAACAAAAGTGGTGTCGTCTGCAGAAGTGCAATTTGATGCCACTAGCACCGACTTGTTGTCCATCCATTTAACGACAACCACATCGTCACAGACGAATTGCTGTGATTCACCACGTTTCATTCGACGATCAGGTTTAAAATCGATGTTTTTACGTTCTGGTATTCGGTTCATCATAAGCGTCGCTGTACCGTGCAGTCCAATGATATTCAACTTTTCAAGCAAAGGTATCGAAGAAAAGTAGCGGTCAAAATAAATACAGCTCCCTCTTGGAATTGATTTCGAGAGATGCAAGATCACCGCCGCCCCAACCCCCAAAGCTCTGTCGCCAAACGGAGTGTTAGCACCTCTATACACTTCAAAGTCTATCATAAGACCTTCACGAGTTGTGGCCACGAAAATTTTTAGACCTTGGGGACGAGGCTTACTTTTGATCACCTGTCGTAGACCGCGAGGACAAACGCCGCTAAAAGGGAGCATCTGTTCGTCAATAGAATAAAAACCTGCCTGCCTTTCCAATCGGTCACAAGCTTGTTTGACCCGGTCAATTATAGGTTGGACTTTCCAAAGTGTGTTATTACCTGGTGGAGCTGTGTCACTGTCCACGACGTGCAAAGCTGTACGCAACGTCTTAAATCTTTCTCTGGCCATGATGTTCGCCACCATGTCTAGTCGCATCCCATCTCGCCAAAACATGAACAAACGTGGGTATGGGATAACTCCCATGATCAAATGAATGCCTACAAGCTTTTTTAGTTCTGCAGGATTCGTATTTAGAATACGGCCTGTGCGACGCATGTAGTAATTATTGGTACATAAAGCAGATTGTTCATAAAAGTCATCATCAAAGTAATCATTAAAATATTCTATGGGCCCTCGAATTGTTAGTGGACGAGCTCGAGGTAGATAGTTATGCTCTTTTTGGTTGAATGGTATCTGTTTCCAAATTCTTCTTCTGACTTCCGAACGTTTATTGGCAGTAGTTCGTGCTCGACGTAAAGGCGGAGTTGCTATTGCGGATGGCGCAGTAGGAATTTCATCCGCAGGATTCGGGTTCGAAGACCTTTGGAGAGACAAATCTTCATCTTCATCTAAGCCTTCTACCTCAGAATTGTTGCCATCTCCAAGTAGATGTAAAACTAAATCGCTGGTTAGTTCGACTCCTGCCAAAAACAAAATAATTGTTTAGAAATTGAACAAATAACGGTACTTCACTAAAACCTTCTAAAGTGGAGATAGACCCATATATCACGATCGTGATTATAGTGTGTCAAAGTATAATTTTGATTGAAAAATTTTATGTACCTACAGTAAAACCTTAATAAATGCGTAAATAAAGATTATGACTACGAAATAATAACAACATCATAATGTTTTCATTAAATTTTGCACAAAAAATTGATACTTACGATTACCGCTACCATCGTTGAAAAACGCTGCCATCTTTGTCACGTCACCGATGCCAACTGACTAGCAAAACGCGCGAAAACTATTTTTTAATAGGTAGCGTAGTTCGTGCACGATCGTGTGGTGCGGGTGTCGTTCTACAAAGATGATTCGAAAAGGCGCGGGAATTAAAAAAAAATATGTGCACGATCGTTTTTGACGGGCCTGAAAGGGTTAAGTACATCTCTGAGATAAGATGAGACATAGCAACACATTATTACTGTTGTGTGAAATGATGGGAACATTCAACTTTTTGTGATGAATACCCTTTTTTACCCCAATTTTGTATGAAATATTTAAATTAGGTATCTTTAGCAACATAAAATACCCATAATTTACACGATTTTTTACACAGTTCAATAAAAATAATAATTTTTTTATAGAATTTTGCTTACCTGTGACTATAATTGATTAATTAGAATACCACCAAAACACAATGAACTACTAACATAAGACCTATTTCAATATTAAGGCTGCTAATCAAAAAGTAGTTTATTATCTTTCTCACAAACCAATCAATTAACTTGTCAATAAAATGATATCACAATCATTTCAAAACTCAATAGGCAATACAAAGAATCTATTTACAACGTAGACAGAGAAGTTTACAACTTAAGAACTTCTGAAATAAATATTTTTCTTAAACGACAATGGCACTGGCCAGCTGTAATCACAGAATACAGTTCGGACTTCGGTAGGTATTTTGTTAGTAATTCGCAATATAACAATTGAAATTGTCAATTTATTTGACAGTATTTAACAAAATAGTTCTCTACATGCCTTCTTTAATAACTAGCTGTGCGGCTCTGGGTTCTAGCTCTTTTCGACCTAATCATAAGTATACTCAAATTAAATAAATTAAGCCATGAAACTGGTTTGTCGATTTTGTAAGAAAATGTAGACTTCTATCTCATACAGCGTGCCGGTGTTGATAAGAGTACAAAAAATACGTGAGTCAGCACGGTAGGTTTAACTGTTTTCTATTTAGCTCAAACAGTGTCATATATAATCAAAAAATGACAGTGGATGACAGCCCAGGCCAAGGAAAGACAGGCCAATACTGTTAAACAGTAAAAATGAATGCAGAGTTCATAAAACCTTATTGGTTGAAACTGGAAGGGGCTTTAATTTAGTTTAGTGCTTATAAACTCATTGGTCACGAATGAGTCATGGAAGTTATTTTGACTATAAGATGTCGTCTAGTCTATTATACGCTTAAAATACAGATATTACAATAATTATGTCTTCGAATTTTATAATCTGTGTAATATATTTTTTGCACTTATTTTATCCAATGAAAATTCAACAAAGAGATCACAACCACATGTGATTGGATAAAATTTAAGATTTATTCTTGTACATTTCGTAAACACACCCGCGGAAAATGAGTCACCCTCCGCCAGTTTCCTGTATTCCAAACACAGCTAAAATGTCGAAAGCTAAAAAAGTTATAGAAGAAGCGAAGGAAATTAATAATCCTGAAATCGATTTGGTTGATAAGGGGATTTCCAACCTCGATGAAATACCTGGACTCTGTGAGTTAACTTTCTAAAACCTTGTTTTTCCTTTTTTAGCCAAGAACAAGTTTAACAGGACAAACATCTGTATTGTAACTTTTTGTTTATTATCTTAAAGTAAGACCTGCTAGGGATTATATCATAAGTAATTATGCTTTATCTAGTAATTAATAGTTATGTATGTAAATATATTATAAATTAACGCGTTGTTTTACTTATGATTTTCTTTTATTTAGTTGCTATATTTAACTGCTTACGCAAATAATTACTATTTTCCTCATAAATACTTACTAATACTACCTAATATTAAACTTAGTACAATAAAATAACATTGACATTATCTTGCAAATTAATAGGGTCCTCTAGGACACTTTTTATGACATAATAGTTTATTTACAGTAATTTAAAACTGTATAATAAGTTACCCAAGCATTAATGGATACTTAATAACATCAAATTCGGAAGATGAAGATTTAATTGGAAAAAAAAAGTTTATACATGGCACAGATGGTATCTTACACCTATTCTGTCTCAGGGAAAATGCAGAATTGCTTTTTTAGTGCTTTACAGAAAGAGAACCGCAACATATTACATCACTCTCTTTCTCATGTCATGTAATATGTAATTTATATTATAAAGACATTACCTGGACCATGGTAAAATGCTAATCTATTTAATAATTGCACATTTACTTATTCCAAAAATTACATTTTAAAAATGTCGAAACAGAAATTAAAAGAATATTTTTTGGAGTTGGACGGTTGACTCATTTGTGGCGACCGTCTAACTCAGTTAGGAAATGTTCTTTTCATGCCTAATTTGCTCACTCAGTTCCTCTAGTTTTAAGCTGTTAAGTTACAGATTAGCACTGAGGACAAACCCTCTTTGGTTTTTTCGGTGCTGTTATTGTATAATTAATTATATTCCTTTTATATTAATAATAAAGAAATAAAAAATAATTATACTTACAAATTTTTATTTTGCAGTCAGTCTCGAAAACATAACACGCCTCACCCTTAGCCATAACAAGCTGTCAACAGTACCAGCTGGCCTTGCAAATCTCATCAATTTGGAAATACTCAACCTTGCTAATAACCACATAGAAGAACTACCGGTCAGTCTTTCATCTTTGCCCAAGCTTCGTATTCTAAATGTGTCTCTCAATAGACTGTATACGTTGCCACGAGGGTTTGGGGCCTTTCCTGTGTTGGAAATCCTGGACTTGACATATAATAATTTGAAGGAGGAGACATTGCCTGGGAATTTTTATATGATGGGTGAGTATTTTAACCTTTTAAAAGAAAGTTTATCTTATTTCATTGCTTGACTTCATTGAATTAGTTAGTTGGCATATACAATACTTTTGGCTATATAATTACTAATGTTATAAATTTGAAATAAACCCTTATTGTCTTTTACCTTTTCACTCCTAAAGGATTTAATGGATTTCAATGACATATAGAATTTTAAAGGCCAATTTTAATGAGTTATTCTATGATGAATTTAAGTAGATTTTATGCGTGCAAATACAGCTAGTAAAGTTTTGATGATTTAATCTGTTCTATTTGAGACGTCTATGGATATTTCTAGAAAGATTAAGAACAAATCATTGTAGTAAACTACAATGATTTGTTCTTGCTTTAACTTTATAAATATGGTGTGATTTAGTCATATCAATTTTATTATTTCACAGAAAGTCTAAGAGCATTGTACCTTGGAGACAATGACTTTGAATACCTACCACCAGAGATTGGCAACCTGAAGAATTTGCAAATTGTATGTTCTCATTTTTATTTACCAAACAAACTTTACACTAAAATATATTATTACACACATTCTATATATATTTAAGACCACGATTCCCTGAGAGATGTGGGTTCATATACCACTGGCTCCGAGATTTTTTATAGAGTACTAAGATTGTTTTCATTTTAAAACAAGAGAGAATAAATGGACTAAACAATTTCATGTCAGATTTGAGCACAGACACTCAAAACATAGCTGTAATGATTCACATATTTATTTCAGCTGTCAATGAGGGAGAATGACCTGATAGAGGTGCCTCGTGAGCTGGGGCAGCTTGCCCGCCTGCGAGAGTTGCATTTGCAAGGCAATCGACTTGTTGTCTTGCCTCCTGAGATAGGTGAATACCATACTTCTGACTTTCGTATATAGTTCATATAACAGGTTATCAGAGTTTGCTTGCATTATTAATTTAATTTGGCAAGTGTTACATTGATTGACAGCCACTAATTCACATATAAAGGTATCCAATTACATCAGCACACAAATTAAATAAATGCATTTTTAAATGTTGACTTACTTTGTTGTTGTTGCCGGAGACCACACAGTATGAGTGGTAGAGTTGTAACAATAATATAGACTGATTATTAAAAAGAGCCTGTTAGGAAAGTTAGTTATCCTACTTAAAAAAAATTGAAGTGTTTAATTGAAAGAGCAATTACTAAAATACCTTAATACACTAAACTACAATCAAACAGAAGATCTTCTGATAGAGATAATATAAAAAGACATAAAACATGTGAAACACAACATTCACGAAATAGCACACGTACACACACAGACACAAGCACACACACACACAACACACACATGCACGTACATACTCAACCCATGCTAGCAACTATGTTTGTATCATAGAGGGAAGTTCCCACTTTCCAAGATACAGTTTACACTAGTTTGGAAAGTGGAAGATCATAAAATTATTTATCACTAATAATAAAATAAAAAAAATTGGTGTTAAAGAGATAAAGTAAAGCATAATTTAGTTAAACCCAAAGCTCAAAATGATCAAGGAAGTAATATTTACGATATACTAACATGTATTGCAGGCTCGCTTGACCTGGCCAGCAACAAGTCGGTGCTGCGGCTGGAGGGCAACTTCTGGGTGCCGCACATCGAGGACCAGATCAAGTTGGGGCCCTCGCACGTGCTGGACTACCTCCGTTCAGAGACTTACAAAGTGTAAGTTATCTATTCTTACCTTTGTATATAATGTGGAGCATTTCCTTGCTGTATAAGTAATCGCCAAATTCTAAAACTGCTGAACCAATTTTAATAATTCTTTCACCATTTTTTGTTTTGTAGTAACTTTGCTATATTTTATTTCAGTAATAAAAATATTTCAGCTTGGAATAACACAGTGAGCGATCACTGACATTGCTCTGATGGAAAAGAAATAATTTATTCATGATCAACCCATTACCGGCTCACTACAGAGCATGGGTCTCCTCTCAACATGAGAAGGGTTTGGCCATAGTCCACCACGCTGGCCGTGTGCGGATTGGCAGACTTTACACGCCTTTGAGAACATTATGGAGAACTCTCAGGCGTGCAGGTTTCCTCACGATGTTTTCCTTCACCCATTATGGTCCATTAAGTATTAAATTATTAATAGTACTAGCAGACTTGGGCCCCAAGTTGCATAGTAATTTATTTATTTAATGTGTCTGATCGGTGTCCAGGTTGTACAGCCGCCACATGTCAGCGAAGCCGCCGCCGCCGCCGCAGACCCTCGACAAAAGCAAGAAGGCGAGTCGGGCGAGGTCCTAGGTCTCCATCTACACTAAAATAGATATAACAAATTGTGTTCAACTTAATATTTTCACTATGTCCGCTTTAAACGGATTTTATATCCACACAAGACAACACACTGAAAACTGCGAAATACAGGTAGAGGTACCTTCATAATCGTTCAGAAATAGGCCAATACAAATTTACAACTCAATTATGACACCTCTTAATTTGTGGCTACGACTTTTCAGCTATTGCATAGCTTCTATCGCGGGCCTTGAGCGCGGAGACCGAAACCAGAAATTCCGTAACGAAAATAACCTAACACCCCCAACTAGATGTTTACAGATATTTCGCCACGGTTTTTACAGTTGCCGTGGAACTGATGATATCACGTAAGCTTTTTGTGCAGAAGGTCCCAGGTTCGAGACTTGATATTTAGTTTATCACGTTTTTTTTTATTATGACAAGCATTTTTATTTAGTTTCACCTGTCCCGTTGTCTGTCTGTACACAGAAATAACCTCAATATTATTATTTTTTTATTTTCGTTGTTGTTTTTGAAATATTAATAATTAAGTTTGATAAAAAATAGCTTTGCTATGCAATAGCTTTACCGCGACAGTCCCCGAGTGCCACACGTCTTTTTTTCAATTTTTATGGCTTTACACAGTTTAGCCAATGTCAAGTTTATAGCAATAGATAATTGAAGGCAGGGAAAAATGGCGGGAAACTTTGCACGGCGGACGCGGCTCCCTCAAACCTTTCCCAAATTATTACATGTTAACCATTCAAAAAACTAGCCACTACACAAACGATTCCATAAAAAACACTAATCCTATTGAAAATTAGCCAACAAACATTAATTCAAGAAAAGCGTGAGAAAACCGCGCCCGCCATATACGAAGTCTCCCGCCATTCTCAGACTACGACTTGATTTTTTTTTAAAACAATGTATTCTAAGGCGTCTCAAGGCTCTGTGAACTACAAAAACATAATTTAAACCAGCCTACTTCAGTTAAATGCTTTTCCTGTGCAGTTGAAATTCAAAAGTCAGTATCCTGGCTCTAAAGTGCCATAATATAAACAAAATTATCGCTTTTATTAATATGATAGTTAAAGAATGTGTGTGCTTAATTTATTAACATTTTTTTAAATTTTATTGTGAAAATGTCTGTTCCGTACATGTATGATAGGGAATAAAATGAAACTATATTAATGTTATAATTCTTTATTATAAAAAAAAATACCTGACTACAAAACATTGTCATAAATTAAATAACAATAATACATAGTTTTATAAATATATAATTATAAAATACAATTAATACGAAATCATAACTATGGTGCTATTATCGCAGAATAATTAATTATTTTCACGTATAATTGTTTTGTATTACAATTAGGTAAGAATAATTTTAATAAAAATGATATTTATATTATACAAAGTATTACTAACAGAAAAGAGTTTTTTTTATACCCTTATTAAATCATCCTTAAGCCTCTATTGATTGAATATTCTCATCCTTATTATTCGTAACCTTAAAAAGGGTTAATATAAATTTATACACTGTCTGTCAGTCTTGAACATTCTTCTCCTGAAATCTATAGAGCGTACTTTACCGCTTAGTCAAGGTCAGCGTTGAAAAGAGTACCATAAGGTTTTCCCGTTTTAACTGTTTCTAAGGTAGAGTTAAGTGTAGCGCGTTTTATAGATCTCGGCCTTAATAGTATTGAGCGTGCCTAAAAATATCATCTATGTAAAGAATTACGAGATTTACTGTCGGAAAAAATCGTATTGTACATTTAAAAATATTATTTGAATATTTTTGAGCCTCTTGTTTAAGAATTATTTTTTTCGCTATATCATAGTATGTCAATTATGACACTCGTTTTAAAATGATACTTGAAGATCAAGACCCTGTTGACACCGAAGTATACAAAGCAAAATGTACGAATTCACACGTTAAATTTTTTTATTTTATTGTTGTTTGTATCGGAATTATAATATTCTTAGTTCATTAGTTACATTATGACACTGATTTAAAAGTGTTACTGCTATAAAATTAGTTTGTTTGACCTTTACGTATATAAGGTAAAATGTACATAAAAATATATACATTAAAAAACATTACTGTTTCATAATTATAGTATTATTAGGAATATCAACTTTAGCCATTTGACACATATTTTAAAATGATACAACATTAAAATCAGTTGCGTTTACAATATATGAGGAAAAATATGCATAAAAATATTACCTTATATATATATATAATATATATATATATATATATATATATATATATATATATATATATATATATATTTCTCGAAAAAGACGTATGTACAATGTAAAGAAGTCTCGCCAATTTATACTTTAAAATTAATAGCATAGCGTGTGTTTTGGCACACAGCCTGCTACGCCTAAAGTTCTATGTGTTAGTTTTTCCACATCGAAAGTAGGTACCTTGGATCTTTCTTATACTTGTGCAATATCTATGAATGTTTGTGTCTGTGGGATGTCACAATATTCTCTTCCGCTAACCGGAAGACCAGATAGGCTCTGCATTAGGAAGTACCAAAAGTTTTTAAAATATTTCATGAACACAAATTGTGGTTCATAGAATGTATATTTATATGTTGCCATATTACAAAAAATAAAAGATACATTTTCATATACGGTATATTTCACCATGGTACAGAAAGTTTTACGTGCACCCGCGTTTTGCCAATTTTTTTAATCTAATTAAAATAAACCCCATAATTATACAAATTATAACTGATAGTACAAAAAATCAAAAGTTTTAGTAGTAGGACAGTATCATTGACTTAGCTGGTCAATAAAACTATTTATTATACTTAATGTATTAAGCTGTTTATTGAATTAATGAATTATGATAAAGAACAAACAAAAAGTTTATAAAAAAAATAAAAGCTGAGATCAATATCAAAAACACACAACGAAATCAAAATCCATCAAACAATCTAAACTAACCTAAATCTAGAAAATAATTACTATTTCACTAGCATAATTACATAGGCACCTAATTATTTTATTGTGTATGTAATTTGGTTAGATCTAAGTCTAGAATCAGTATAATTCCGCTGGAATAAACTAAATTGAGAAGTCGAAAAAATTAAGGCGTAATAATATCCACCGAATAGACCTATAATTAACAAACTAACGCACTTACCTAATTACAACACATGCTTTATGGAAGAAGAAATCGCATACAATAATCATAACAGGGTTTGTACATAAATTGTGTAAGGAAAAAGAAACTACCTCTTTTGTTGACCTTCGACTTCGGGTGACCGTCCCATCTGATGATAATTCATCAGGGACCGGTTTAGATACGCCATTGGTTTCGCATTTCGCCCGTTCACCCTCAATCAGCCTCACCGTACTCCGAGGAGTCGTCATCGGAGATCTCGAGGTGGTTCCTCGTGGAATTGGCGATGGGTTTCGAGCGTTCCATGGAGAAGGCGTATGACTCGTAATCCATCACTTCGTCGTCGCTGAGATGGGAGTTGCCTTCGACGAAACTCGCGAATCTTGAAACAAAAGATTTAGTAAAATGGATGTAAAATTACCCTGTTCTTCTACTATTTGAATTTATCTCACGTCGTAATAAAAGATCTCATCATCATTAACCCATAACCGACCCACTATAGGTCATGGTTCTCCGCTCAGCATGAGCTAGGTTTTTGGTTTTTAGGCCAAATTGCGGATTCACTCGCCTAAAAAGATTTATGGAGAACTCTCAAGCATGCAGGATTCCTCACGACGTTTTCCTCTAAAGGCAAGTGACGTTTCGTTTAACTGCTTAATTTAAATCGTTTATAACTCCGAGACTCCTGCACGCCTGAGAGTTCTCCATAATGTTCTCAAAGGCGTGTGAAGTCTGCCAATGCGCACATGGCCAGCGTGGTGGACTATGGCCAAACCCTTCTCATATTGAGAGGAGACCCGTGCTCTGTAGTGAGCCAGTAATGGGTTGATCATGATGATGATGATGATAACTCCGAAAGGGCAGACGTGCCGCAAATCGAACTGGACGCTGGAGGACCTCTAGTCTATCATTGATATATAGAGATAAATAAATAGATGTTTGTCGGGTGGGAGGCTTCGGCCGTGGCTAGTTACCACCCTACCGAAAGAAATGTATTTTTGAGTGATTTTTACTCGATTGCTTCACCAAATTTACTACCGATGCCTTATCGGTTGAACCCATTCTCCTAATCCTCCTAATCGTTTACTACTAGGCATCACTACCACTACTACGTCGATAAAGACGTGTCATCAAGCTATTTATGCGTTCCGGCACGATGTCGCGTAGAAACCAATTAGGTGTGTGGGTTTACCATTCCCCTAACAGGTTAGCCCGCTACCATCTTAGAGCCGTCAAGGGCTAAGTTGTAGTTTATAAAAAAACATGGCAACAGCTTCTCTTATTTATTGTGTGTCACTTCTCTTGGTATAAAATGAAATGAAAAAAAATATATATTTTCAAAACATGCATCTTTATTTCATTCACACACTCTATCCGTCGCATTTATATCAGTCTAAACCGATTGTTATTGCCAACTAGTAGAACGCATGACAGTTCAATTAATTAATTTATTTATTTATTAATATAACTTTATTGCAATCTATCATCATCATCATTTCAACCTATAGACGTCCACTGCTGGACATAGGTCTTTTGTAGGGAGTTCCAATGGCCACGGTCCTGGGCCGCTTGTATCCAGCGGCTCCCTGCGACTCGTTTGATGTCGTCTGTCCACCTTGTTGGGGGTCGACCAACGCTACGTTTACCGGTGCGGGGTCGCCATTCCGACACCTTGGGACCCCAACGTCCATCGGTTCTCCGAGCTATGTGCCCCGCCCATTGCCACTTCAACTTCGCAACTCGCTGAGCTATATCGGTAACTCTGGTCCTTCTACGGATTTCTTCATTTCTGATTTGATCACGTAGAGATACTCCTAGCATAGCTCTCTCCATTGCTCGCTGAGTGACTGAGCCTTCTTATGAGGCCCATAGTGAGCGACCATGTTTCAGAGCCGTAAGTCATCACTGGCAACACGCACTGTTCGAAAACTTTAATCTTCTATAATTATTCTAAATTCTTCTATCTTCTATAACTTTAACTTTGCAATCTATAGGACAATATAATTTAGTGAATTCAGACGGTTGCTTAGCCTCACCGCTTGGAGTCGCTCAGTTTAAGCATGATGCTCCACTGCGCGCAGTCGGGGCTGGAGCAATACTTGCGCAAGCTGTCCAAAGCGTGTTTGGTCTCGCGCGCGCCCTGCTCGTAGTACTCCTCGTTAGTCAGCAGCCGGGGCTTCGGCGGGAAGCGGCGGTGCCTTAAATGGATAGAAAAGAAAAATAAACACCCTCTATTTTACCACACTGTAACAAAATGAACAGTATGTTTTTAACAGATCCACGCAGACCAAAACTTCACCATTTCACACACACCAGCGTAAACCACTAGATTCCCATCTTTATATTTTATGAGACCATTTTTATATGAAGCGTTCATATGATATATTTTTCATTATATTAATTCGTGAGGTGATGGTGATAGCTGCATTCGTTAAATCAAAACAAAAGCTAGGAGGGTTCTAGGAAGCAAGCTTTGAGAAAGTTCTCTGGGACAACACGTAATTCTTACCAGTATCCCTGGATGGAGAGGAGCAGCGACTGCGGGAAGTATTTGGCAGTCAGGGCCGCAATGACGATCGCCGCAGACGCCTCTTGGTACTGGCTGCTGAAGAACGTTACGAATACGCCCACTATCTGAAACAACGGTGTTAAAAAATCAATATACATTTTTAACCAAGTGCCAAAGGACCAAAGTCTATACATAGCGAGCAAACGAGCAGGCGGGTCACCTGATGGTAAGTGATTACCGCCGCCCATGAACATTTGCAGCACCAGAGGAACCGCCAATGCGTTGCTGGCCCTTGAGCAATTTGTTAATCCACCCTTTGAAGATCCCCATATTATAACCATTAGGGAACACAGAAGATGGAAGCTGGTTCCACAATTTGCAGGTGCGTGGCAGAAATGACCTGGAATAGCGGGTGGTGGAAGAGGACAAGGCATCCAGGTGGTGAGGATGATATTCAGTGTGTTTCGAATGAATCCAAACATGACCAAACTTCTTACTAACTAATCCTTTCATTCATTCAACTGGTCACTAATTAAATGCTTGATTAAAAAACAGAGTCACTCGCCGGAATGGAATAAAAAGCTTTGAGATATAACACCTTTGTGAACATTTCAAAAATTGGGTTATTCATTGAGAACCACTATTACAAACATAACTCGACAAATTGTTAAGAAGGAAAAGTGGCACGTCTGAAGACCGTTAGAAATTGGAGTAGCAGACTACAACAAATCATCTAGGTAAAATTCAGTTTTTAAGAAATCCCGCCGTAACATGGTTTTGTATTAATACAGAGTAAAATCATCATCATCATCATCATCATGAACAACCCATTACCGGATCACTACAGAGCACGGGTCTCCTCTCAATATGGGAAGGGTTTGGGCATAGTCCACCACGCTGGCCATGTGCGGATTGGCAGACTTCACACGCCTTTGAGAACATTACGGAGAACTCGCAGGCGTGCAGGTTTCCTCACGATGTTTTCCTTCACCGCTGAAGCAAGTGATATTTTAAATTTTTTAAAACGCACATAACTCCGAAAAGTTAGAGGTGCGTGCCCGGATTCGAACCGCCGACCTGTGAGTAAAATCAATCACCAGCCAAATTTGGTTAATAGTTCCGGCGTAAAGTAGTAAAAACACAAACACACATACAAGTTTCGCATTAACAATATTATGATTGATGAACAAGACCAAATATTTCCTCACCTGCAAAGTCCACATGACAAGGTTCTTGCTTCGCTGGTTCTTGGGCGGTCCGATCCTGTAGCAAACAACAAAGCTGACGAAGCCCATGAGCAGCGTGTACCACACCAAGTAGGTCTGATACGTTGACACAATGCTTCGGACGTTCTCCCACGCTTGCTGGAACAGGTACACTCCAACCGTCCAACCGCCTATTAGAATGCCGTAGGTTAGAGTTTTCTGAAATAAAACAATTAGATACAGTATTAATATTCATTTGCTGTATGCTCCGACAATCAGCCTAATCAGTATAGCCTTATTTAAATATATATATATATATAGATATTTTATTAAGTATGTCAAATTTTGCAAGTCACAAGTATAGATAGTCTATTAAAAAATAATAATAAATGTATATTCTTTAACTAAGATTTTTACAATATATGGAAGGAATTATTTTTACAAAGGAATACATATTTCAATTAATAAATACAATGTTATGGCAATGACATGTTTACAAAGTATACATTTCCCATTATAGAAAAAGAAAATAACATATATTTACATAAGAGTTCTTCTATACAAATTCTTTTTTATTTTTATTAAAACTTTATCAGTGGACCCTACACTAGATGATTACCTGTATCGTAGGGTCCAAGCAAAATAAACTTAACATTCATTTAGCTTCGGATGATGAAAATATGTGAAATATGTTAGCTATTCAGACTGTTCTTTTCTAATTTCCCATCCACTGTCTGGGAAAGTAGTGCTTTTAAAAAATTTACCGAACATGAGATATGTAAAACAAATCTCATCCCCATAATAAAATATAAAAGAGATGATGAAATCTCTTTTATTTGCAAGATTTTATATTATATTGTTCACTGCAGGATTAATTTACACATGTTATTACATTTTACTTCACAACTTATCATGGGAAATCACAGCTTTCTTTTATTAATACTATATTTATTTTATTATACTTATTAAACAATACAAGGATTTTTTTGTTGAATTTTGAATTTAATTTATTTTAAATTTAATTATATATATATACATATATATATAAAAATATGAATTTTTTATCCAGAGAATAACTGGAGCAATACCTAGCTATATATCATCCCTTACCTTCGGAAGTAACTTGCTGACATAATACACGAGCACCATGAACGATGCAGAGACTCCCACAATGATTCCACACAAGTAGAAGAACACAGGGTTGCCACTCAATGCGCGAGACGAGAATATTAGTGCCAACCCTGCTGCCATCATCAGCACGCGCCAAAGGTCCACTCCTAGACAAATTCAAATTTTCAAATTGTAATTCAAATAGTTCTTTAAAAGGCACTTTTGACGCGTCAATAATTTACATAGTAGTGATTTGATTGATATGAATGTAGTTATACATTCGTAAACTTAAAACTAAAGCTATGAAGGTTCTAAATGCGTCCCGGTCTAAGAAGAAACCCACAACAAACTTAGCCGGGCCTTTTTTTCGTTATCAGCATCATACAATAAGAAATAAATTATAGTACCTACATAGGTACTAGGATAGAGCAATACACACCCAAGCTTTTTTATTGTTTATATAATCCTTAATTTCGTAATATGATTTTTCTACAAGCTTTTGTTTTATAAAAACTTTGAAGACATCTCCAAGATATCAATAGGTAATTTATTATAAAATAAAATACAATTTCCTTTGAATGAGTTGCTAATTTTGTGCAGCCTACTAAACGGTACTACAAGTTTACTTTTACTTCTGATGTTCAGTGCGTTACAGTCCATTTTTTTCTAGAATTTATCAATATTTTTATGAACATACATTAAATTTTCATATATATATTCACTGTCATTATTTAAAGACATGGCAGGCAGTGAGTTACACTTATCTGTCAAATTGTTTGTGTGATTGAGTACACGCTTTTTACATTAAGTATCCTAAGGTAACTTTGGATACAATTTAACAAAGTGATACTTCACTGTAAAGTAACTATGTAACACAATATTTAAACGTTTTACATAAAAATGAGCATATATTAAATTTTATACAAACTAATTTAATTCATTATCCCACTCTTGTGCCTTAAATATGATACACATTTTGTTCTCCTTTGATTGTTTAAGATGAAAACTATGTTGTGGTTTATCCAAGAAATATGAATTGTTAACCAAAATATCTGAAATAATTTATATAGATATTTGGTTCAATGGTGACGGAAAACATCATGATTAAACTGAGAGTTTTCCATAATGTTCTCACAGGCGTGTGAAGTCTGCCAATCTGCACATGACCAGCGTCGTGGACTATGGCCAAACCCTTCTCATATTGAGAGGACACCCGACTCTGTAGTGAGCCGGTAATGGGTTGATCATGATGATGTGTATAGAGAATTTCAAAAGCCTATAGAGATATTATGGATTTCCTATACAGGTTGTATCACTTTAATGCAAATCATCTTAGAGCACATCAGTTAACTGGAATATATCTGAGCTACCACAAGCTACCACTTTGATTGATTGATTGATTGATAGATTGACATTCTTACTCTGTATATGCAATTCAATGTTGTGTTTCTCCTTAGTGTTAACGGCCATGCAGGTGGCAGAAAACAGGTCAAGTGATAAGGTCCTAGAGGACTTCTTCTGGAAGGGGTTGATGACTGCCCAGCCATAGCTGTCTTCTTTGTAATCCTTGTACACTTGTTCTGGATTCTCTCCCAAGTACTGACTGAACTCGTCATTTTTTATTTTTATGTTAAACTAGAAAGGAAAATAATAAAATTTATTTATAAATAATGAGTATAAGGAAATAATCAGCAGAAGTCTGTTGAATACAAACTTAGGTGTCTTTGCTATTTTAAGCAAGAGTGAAAGGGCTGTACTTTTCACACTGCCAGAACTGTCAAAATTTCAAATTATCACAAAGATTAAGAATGAAACACATTTCCTAGTAATGGGAGAGGTATCAGTATTAGGCCCCCTTTCTACCTAATAATACTAAATTTTCAACAAAATTTTACCAGTTTAATTTCAAAAACCACAATTGTGGACATGCAAATTGTAAAGAATTTGTTGATGCCTTATCTAAATTTTTAGGTAAGGTAAGGTATTTAACTTACTTTTACTGTTTGCCACAAAGTAAATAAGTTCTTCGGCGTGCCAGTATAACAATAAATATCTACAGTTTGTTTCAAATGATGTATATCGCGTTCTATAGTAGTTGGTCCGCTGAGCCAGTGTACTGCAAAAAAATTATTACTTAAAGTAAGGTTCGAATTATTTTCACTATTTGTAATCGCATTAGCTTTATTTAAATTATTAACTTACTGTCGTAAGGCAACGAGTTTACTTGTGTGATAACAAATATATTCAACAATACTAAGCACTGTTTCAATTCCATTTTTTCATGTTATTTAACAAAAATATTTTATGCAATGACTAACATATGCTTTAAAATACTCGTATTAAATGTGAAATTGCAAATAAGTATATTTATGAAACTATGAACTAAAAATATAATATAAAATTAGAAGCGTGTTTCAACCCAGCTGCCTGTTTATGTTTTCCTAACATGACATAATTTACGAATTGACATGAGAATTAAAAGTGACGTTTGCGAACACAGCTTATAATAGTTGGTTAAGCTTCTACAGATGCGCCAACAAGTCGTCTAATGAAATTAACTTATTAAGATGCACTTTGCATTGAATATATCGTTTTATTATTAGAATATAGATCATAAATTAATCTTCTTTTTATGGAATAATTGTATTTTGTTAATTAGATGACCCGGCAAACTTCGTACCGCGAAGCAAAGTTATATTCATGTTTATATAAATAAAACAAACTTGGATTAATTATTTTCTCTGCAATTAGTGTTCAAGAGGAATCCAACACAAATTGCAGAACAGTAAATGCTCAAAATTAATGATGTTTACGATTTCATTATATTTTCTCCCCTTAAAATATTTCAAACTAAAATTAACCAAATCAATCTAACGGGTCGATGTATTGTAAGACTAGCATACGTCTCACTTACCTTAACTTTAAGGTTGTTTGCGCTCTCATTCTTGTTATAATAAAGTCAAAATGGCTTAAAAAATGTTTTAATATATTAATGCTGTGGCAGCCAGTAATGAGATGAGGTCTTACGCAATTTAAACCCGCCCACTATAATCAAAGTAATTAAAAACTAATTAGTAACGTGATCGTCGCACTAGTCGATTGACTGAAGCGACTCACTAAGACTTGATTTTTGTCCCCTACAGAATTTCACATCTTAAACGTGCGTTAAGAAGCTTTGCTTTAAAAGTAATCAGTCGATTTAGAGGTTAGCTGATTTTTTATTTTTATATGTGGTGAATCGTCGATCAATCAGCATAAAGTGGTCTGGTAATGCTTGAAATAGTAGGCAATGACTTCAATTGTAAATACATAGTGGCTGAACCAGAGATTTCAAAATGTTTCTACGAACTACTACTAACGCATTTAATCATGCGGCTGTAAAGCAAATACGTCTACTTTAAATTACACACATTTGTGAATGTCGTATTTACGATTGAAATCTTGTTGGATCAAGGTTGTAAAAACTAAAAAATATTTAATTGATATTTTTTATTTTATTTGGTAAAGCATAACACAAAAAGTCATGTACTATACGGCATGAAAAAGGCACTCACGATAACTCTTTACTTAATATATTGTACTTTAAAATACATCTATTTATATAATTAGAATTCTCTATGTAAACAATCGTTTTAAATATAATATTTATCTAGGAATGTCTTAAATACTGTTGGATTTATACTCGCAGTAAGAAAAAAAATACTGAATTTCAAATAATACCGAAACTGTTATAAACCAGTCTTTAATATTAATATTAGGAATGTTTGAATAAATACAATTTCATTTTTAGTACAACCTATTCATCTTAACATATCAAAGCAATCACAGTATTTTTTTTTAATTGGAAGATAATAATTTTAGATTAGTGTATAAAGGCTCGCGTACACGTGCTCATCAATCAAATGAGATTGCTTCTGTGGACACGATCCTTCGATTAAAATTTATATTACACTGCACATTTATGTTCCGGCGCGGCTAATTTCATTAAAGTAATAATTTAAGGATAAACTAATATATTTTTAAAAAGTTTTTTTAAAATGGAAAGTGGCTACATTTACACCAAAAAACACAACACAATTAAAGCGAAGGAAATGTTGTAATCTGACAATTGCGCTGAATAAAATCGGCAGAACTTGAAATCGCAATCATCGAAGTCGAATATTTCTTGTGAAAATAAATTCTTTCTTATAAATACAAAATATGTATATAAAAAGACGAGTCTACGCTATTTAAATTTCCATTTCATTAATTGTAGATAATAATCGTAAAATCTTAATAAACTTGCAATACTGAAGGCACTTTATTCCAATATGGACACCCAGATATAATGATATATTGTAACCATTGGATTGACCAGCCGAAGATGTATAATATATCAAATAACATAACATTGTTACGTAGCCTAGACTTACTTTAATAATAGTTCATAAGGTGATCACACAAGTGTCAATGCCGATTTTTTTTCAATTCATTAATACACGCAAATTACTTCTGGAATTTATTTAAAAAAAAAGTGGATTTCAATATGTTTTATTGATCACATTAAATGTGAATTATATGATCAGTACATATGCTCAGGCGTAATAAATATAATAAATTGGTAATTACTATATCAATATTGAGTTAGAACGCGTCGTTGATAGTCTTACCGAGTAACTGACTTTGTTAAAGATCGTATAGCTAGTTTTACAAGATACAACTGAAACCAGCAATTAAAGTTTCTATAAAACTTTCCCAGTTTCTTTAGAGAACCACTAGTGCGGTGTTAACAGATTTTGACAATTTTAGATTATATCAGTATTGTTAACTACGATATTTATCTTATTAGTGATAACTTTATATTTGTATTATAGCGTACCGCACGCTCGGCGTTAACATATTTGCGATCACCTTCAAATATTTCTGACCACTTCCCTTACCAGCAGGCTTATGCTGTAAATTTTTGGTATAAAAGTGTTTCTCGCGCTATTTGTCATCAAAACTCCGTATTATAAAATAACTAACTGGCTCGTAGTTTAAGTGCATATTGAAAAAAAAAATCGCCAAATTATATATTCAGTTATTAAGGACCGCGAGAAAGTTATTTCTCCCCGTTTAAAAAGGCAGCAATAGAGTTAGGTTTGCATGTACAAAGCAAGCTCAAAATCCCTCTCTCCCATGAGAGAAGTGGCTTGTGCCCAGTACTTGATGATTAAAGCACGTATAAATAAACCGACAATCAGCTAAGAACAGGTTCTCAGGTATCAGTAAATCAAGTATCAGGCTTGAGACCGAATTTGTGATTGTGTTCGTAATTAATTGACAATTTATCATCACGAGTCTAAAGCAATAGAGTTAGGTTTGCAGGTACACCCTGCAAAGCTATAAAATCTATTATATTCTTTCAATATTTTACAGACACCATTAAAAAAACGAAATCTGCGCAGCCACTATTATAATGTTTTATCTCAGCTTACGCACGCGTACTGACAGTAACAGATAGATAATGTCATGTAGATAGTTTTGCACAATATGACAGGCAGGCGACCGAGTAGCAACAAAAAGTTGCTAACCATCAAAAAGTTACAGCATAGTCCCGCATAAGCTATTATACTTATAATTAAAATCTAAATTGTGTACTTTTAAAACGATCACAAATATCAAGTCTACGGTGGAATATCCTCTGAATACTATATATATTGCACTATAATACACCTAAATAACCTTTGAAGGCACATTGGAAAGCACTAATTCAATCGTAACTTGCTAAACTCCATTCCACGAGAGCTATATTAAGTATCGAAAAATGGACCTTATTATATACGTCTTAAGCTTGTAAATTCTGTACTACTTATCTTTGTTTTACATACGCTTTAAAGCGCTGGATTTAGGAATGTGGACGTAAAAGCATTGGTCAGTATAATTTGTCTGACTATAATAAAATTATATTTCAACGTTTGGGATTTTGTAAGGTCTAGATTGGAAAGCGTCTGCCTAGGTATTGCCAACATATTTATTAATAGTTCCAAACAAAAAAACAATGGTTGTAAACAAATCTCTAAACCCAAACACTTCTCACAACGTTTATCGTGAAGGAACGTAAATATTTCCGTTGTCAATTAAGTGCAGTTTAGATTTATACGTACAACAGAAAAAGTTTAAATATTGGTGTAAAACATAAAACGTGACCATTTTTAACACATATCTTATTAAATATGCATACTAATCAATATAATATACTGCATTATTATGCAGTATATAATTATTTGAAGTTTCTATTTTAAATATAAGAGATATTAGGGATTCTCTCTTTTTTATAATTTATATTATCTCCGTTACACAGACGGTTTTTATTTCTTTAATAATTCGTTAATTTTTATAATTATTATTTTAAGAAGTGATAATGCCTAGTTACCTTGCACCAATTTTGTAAGTATACGTGTTCTCAAAATGTAATCAGCTGTCGTGGAATGGACTGCATTTACTAATATGGTTCATAAATCGCAAATTCTACTTTTCGTTATATTTTTTTCCATCCGGTATTCTGCTATCTGGAAAGAGAGAAAAAATATGAAATTCAATTAATTGTGCTTGCAATTCAGATTGGGTTGAGGGGTTAATTGTCCAGAAGAGGACAAAGGGCTTAAGCGCATGTGTCATAATTTATTTTAATTTTAACTATAATTCTGTAATGCATGTAATGTAATTATTTAATTTAAATATTTAGATCTATATAAGGATAACAGACAGCATGTTTCGTATTGCGTGTGAGCATGCTTATGAATAAGAGCACCGAATGGATTCGAAACTACGGGCATTGTCCAGCAATGGACATGTGGGGGTTCGAGTACTTGCCTGGCTAGCGCATGCGCGAGTGCGGCGGCACGTAGGACGGCCCGTTGTGACGCGTCCACTCGCGCTCGAACTCGTGCTCCAGGATCTCTGCGCCGCGCTTGCGGGTCAGCCCCGTCTCCTCCAGGCTCAGCTCGCACATTTGCATGTCGTCCACACCTGACGTATACATAAATACAACGCATAATTAAGCGAGTGTGAATTATCGGCCCTTTATGCAAACGTATAAGCAGTGCATACCCCAGGGGGCCCGGTGCAATGAAAACATCCGTGTTGGCTCATTGTTTTCAAAAAACGTACTTGGATATACAGAATGCACTTCATACATTCTCAAAAGCACTATCTTTCCTAAAGACTTAAATATATGAGAAGAATTTTATGTCTACATACTCTGATCAAAAACCTTGTGCACTGGGGGTTCAACAGACAGAACCGTTTGTTTGTTTGTTTGAGTATTTGTTTGAGTGTTTGTTTGAGTGTTTGTTTGAGTATTTGTTTGAGTATTTGTTTGTTTGTTTGTTTGTTTGTTTGTTTGTTTGTTTGTTTGTTTGTTTGTTTGTTAGCTAAGAGTATGTGCAGTTCAACCACTATATTTATATCAACTAAATTTGTCACAGAGATAGCGATAGAGATGTAAGACGGATATGGAATACTTTTATGCTGATAAAGCATTCAAGAACAGTTTCCATGGTATTAAAAAGTAAATTATCAAGTATTATGTAATTCGGGCATCCAAAGCGTAATGTTCACGTTGAGTACCGTATTTAATATGAATATATACGTACCAGCCTGCAACAACACGGGCGTCTTGTCGGGATGTAACTCCATTTGCCGCGCCACGTACTGGCCATCAAAGTGGGCGTACCACCAGCCGCGGCGTTCGCCCTCGCCTCCGGCTCCGCCGCCCGGCCGCACGAAAGGTATGCGGAAGTATCGGTGTCTTGCGCCTAGGATATCGCCCTTTTGGGGTAGACGGGGCGTTTTTGCTGCAAAGAAAATTTTGATTACTTTAGTATCGTCGATCAACCAGCATAAAATGGCCTGAAATAATAGGCAATGGCGTCAATTGCAAATATGTAAGAGTCTTAACCAGAGATTTCAAAATGTTTCTACCAAGAAATGTGTGAGCTCACTTATTCAATGCGCACGAACTACTACGAACGGATTTAGGCTGTATAGTATGTTTACAGTAGGCAATAGCATCATTTGTAAGTGTCATATTTACGATTGAAATCTTGTTAGTTCAAGGTTGTAAAAACAAAAAATATTTAATTGTAAGTTTTTATTTTATTTGGTTTATAAAAAAATGGCATGAAAAAGGCACTCACGTTAACTCTGTACTTAATATATTTAAGGAAATTTTGATAACAAACGGGAAAAGAGCGTTTAGAAGAAGTGTTTTTAGAATAAATAAGTTCATTAATACATATCTGCCAATAGACGTCCAATGCTTCCTGTTAAGGAATCCAAATTAAAAAGGACATCCAAATTCCACGACCTTATGCCACTGTCGTGGTAAAAGCAGACCACGAGGCAGATGGACTGATCTAGAGAAAGCCTTAGGTTTTACCTCCTATATCAAAGGACAGAGAATACATCCAAATTGGGTATCCTGGTATTTTTATGACAATTCATTCGCTGTTAGGAGAATTTTTGTTGTGTAGTAATCATTCGTTATACCAGAAGTGGGTTTAAATCCACACTTCATTCTATTTGAACTAAACTTAATTTATTAAACTTTTAAGCCTGGTAAGATGATGATGCTTATTGCCTCTTGTATAATAATCGCGCCACATATGAGAATAGATATGAACGGTGCGTTTATTTGAACCAGTGCAGCATTTGGATTTTGAATTAGGTTGATTATTTATTTATTTTGGTCTTTAACGGTTATAATGCTGGGAAAACCCCGTAAATAGATAAAACCCGTGTTTCAAGCTACTAGGCTCTTTCTTAAGGACACTAATTTTGTACAAGAATGAATATAATATAATTTAAGTAAATAAATCCTTAGAAACTCGCAGAAAATTATTAGTTTTAAATTGAGGGTCCCAGCTAGATATCCAAGAAAGCCAGTAAACTCACTTTTGCATTTCCCGCGACGTTCAACAGTAATGGGTGCTAACTCGCCAGTACCAAGAATTAGTCAACTTTTTAATAAACTTCATGAACCAGATCTACATTGTTACAATCTGACTGATTTTCCAAGGTCGGTCCTAGTTGGTTTAAGGAAATTATAGATTAGCTTTATATTTATTTTTGTTTTAATTCGTTTATTTTTTAATAATTGTTTACTCATTTCTACTTTTTTCCTTTTTGCTTTTTCACATATTCACATGTTTTAGTGTTTTTATTAATTACTTTTCCACCTTTAATGTAATACACCTTTGCATGTGGCTGTATACGCGGTATAATTAGCTTAGCATTTAGATTTAATACCTTATTATGTATCAATTATTTTAGTCCAATTATATTGTCTTAAGCTGTTGGTAAACCTAAATAAATAAATAAAATAAATTACAACTTAAATTAGGGTAACATTATTTATCTGCTTCGACTCATTGAATTTGACCTTCACGCAATCGAATAAGTAGAAAATCTCGCAATAGGCACTTGGCGTACAAAATAACGATATAAACTGGTTAAATATGTTAGAATGGACCAACCAGCATCCATGATGGACTGCGGCGCGCGCTCTTGTTCAGCCATGGTGGATTTGCGCGCGTTCTTTGCCTTCCACGCGTGGTACACCTTCAGCCGACGGTGGAACTCGTGGCGGCAAGCCTGGACAAACGAGAATAGAGTTCAAGCTTTCATTGTGAATGGGGTAACTCGAGGTTCTGTTTCTGAGAAAACTGTTACTTAAATTAATATTATTCACTATGTTATACTTTGTCTTAAGTAAGAAGGATAGCTGGAATATCGTTTATCTAATGGTTAAAAAAGACAGCCCGTAGCTTTATAAATCTTTAGCTTTTATTTTTTATTCATCATGATCAACCCATTACCGGCTCACTATAGAGCACGGGTCTCCTCTCAATATGAGAAGGGTTTGGCCATAGTCCACCACGCTGGCCATGTGCGGATTGGCAGACTTCACACGCCTTTGAATTTTTTATTATAAATGCTCAATATGATTCAAAACTCCCACTCCAAACAAAATAGGTATTGCTTTGTATGTTATCTCAAGAAAAATCTGATTATTATTTAGCCGACGTTATTTAAAAAAAAACTTTCGGGAGTTAACTTGTACATTTGTATTTTCACCAGTACACCTGTTTATACATTGACAGATCAAAAAAAAAAATAACGCAAGATTTTTTTATTAGCAAATGTTTTTTTTTATTTATAGCCAATATCGAACTGTATTGGACTGATTCTAATGATTCCCTGTACATCAAAATCGGTCCAGACTTAAAGGACAGGGAAAAATTGTGATGGAATAAAGAAGCTCACATACTTTGATGAACTGAAAACATTATAGTGCTTTTTTTGCAGCCATATGTTAGATACCGTACCTCAAGAAGTTCGATGTCACAGGAAGTGTTGATGGTGTCGCGAAGTTCTGAGTACTTCCACTTGGACAGGTCGTGCTTCTGTTTGCCCTGCATCGCTTGTTGCATGCGAACCCGTTCCGACCTGAAGAGACATTATTTGTAAAAATACGGTAATTAAAATTAACTCATCAAGGAATGCAATTAATTAATTAATTTTCCACACTATGAAGTTATACCAGAGAATTGCCCTGGAGTAGTTTTTTTTTAGTTTATAGTTATTTCTAAAGGATGATATTTTATGTTCTACAATGGTATATGACTTGATGGTGAGTGACGCTGCACCCAAAATAAAAGGCTAATCTATCAAAATTTGGCTGTTAAAAATTTATTATTGCTTTTTTAACTACTCTATTGATGTTTTAAAGAATTGCAAATAAGAGTTTAATTATTTAGGTATTATAGTAGGAAACATTTTGATTGCCAAGACCAAATCCAAAAATACAGTTTTAATTATTTAATACAATGGGTGTTAATGACTAAAGTACCTTTCTTCACAACAAAAAAATATATACTGTATCAGTAATCTACACCTAAAAGTACAAAGGTTAATTGATAAAGTAAGGTAAATTGATTAAGTAGTTAATTGATAAAGTATACCATATTAAACATACAAAGCAATATCATATAACCACTTCAGAATAATTAAAGATAATCTATTAATAGATGCAAATGTAAATTATGATATTAATTTTCAACCGGTTTCCACAGGAGATAATCAATTCAAATACTTTGGGTATCTTGTTGTATCTCCGTAACCATTTGCAACTAATTCATGAGTATATGTTTCATTGGTATGCGATTTGCAAGTTACCAATCGTAGAGTAGAGTATCGAATCACTATAACTATAAGATGGAAGGTTCTGTCAAGGAGACTTCGTATTGGGGCGCGGTTTTTTCACGCTTTTCTTGAATTAATGTTTGTTGGCTAATTTTGAAAAGGACTGGTGTTGGTTGTGTCGTGGACATCATAGTTTTGGTGTCGTTTGTGTAGTGGCTAGTTTTTTGAATGGTTAACATGTATCAATTTGGGAAAGGTTTGTGGGAGCTGCGTTCGCAGAGTGCGAAGTTTCTCGCCATTTTTCCCTAACTTCAATTCTACATTGCTATAAACTTGACATTGGCTAGTCTATGTAAAGCCATAAAAAGAGAAAAAAAAAACTATAAGGTGACACTATAAGTCTTCTAGCTTTTAACGCTTGATGTTAATATGAAACAATACAAATGGAAACGATTTTAAAGTCGATTTTTCTGTGCTACTGATTTTAGTTTTACATACGTTTCGCTAGATGCGTTGTATATAGCAGTATGGACGAACTTGAACTCTACAATAAGGTATCATCATGTTTGGCCCATTACCGGCTCACTACAGAGCACGGGTCTCCTCTCAATATGAGAAGGGTTTGGCCATAGTCCACCACGCTGGCCATGTGCGGATTGGCAGACTTCACACGCCTTTGAGAACATTATGGAGAACTCTCTGGTCAATTTTACTCTGTCGTTACATTGTGTCGATACTCTAAAAGGATTCTGCTTTGCCGAACAAGACAAACCGCATACTACTATTAACATCTTCGGAGATTGGGAGGACGAAAACTCGTTGAATAAACTTTATACTTTCATCCATGAATAGAAAAAAAAATGGATGTTTTACGTTGATTAAAAAAACATTACTCAAGTTGAATGTTGTGTTGAAACTATGAAATTGCTTTATATCATATATAAACTTCGTGCAGAAAGAAATAGGAAGCTTTAGCTTTAGTATTAAGAGTTAGTGATATTGGAGTCCTCTGTCAATATTCAGCATTTAAGACCCTACATTTTGTGTTAAAAACTTAACATTAATAAACAACTTTTTACTATTTGCCATATTTCAGAGAGAAACAAAAGTAGTGTTCCTTTCGAAATTTGTTTTCTAATCTTTTGATTAGAAATTATTAATAAAGATTATTAGAAAATTACGTATTCTTACACTTTTTTTAAATAAATTATTTTTAAAGGAACACTTTTAAATTCGTGATAGGGAAAAAATAAAACTATAGAAAACGGTTGCACAAGGCCTCATTCCGATTAAGCCATGGCGCGAGAGGGACAAAACTTTAAATACGAAATATTGAAAGAGGACACAGATAAACAAATGCAGTGTGCGAAATAGAGAAATAAAAGAAAAAAACTTGTAATCTCTGTTAATGCCAGGGTACCTGTTCAACTTATTCTCCCCGTTCATTGACTCCATAGAGGGGAAACTGTGCAAACACCACAATATTACTCAATATTATTATTTCATTCCTTCGAAGTTAGCTTAAAATTAAAATATTCAACACTAAAAAAATTACAATACGCGCCAACAATCTATTTATATATCTGCGAACATAGTCATAGATAATTGGCTGAAATCGGACAGACAAAATCAAACATTTGGAATTTGAAGGCAGATTTTCACATGATCTGAACTATTTTCCAGTGAATTACAATAGACCGACAGCTAATGATTGCGAAAATCTGTCGCCAAATATTCGGTCCTTTGCAATAGTCTTGGGTCTTCTTATCACAGTCTTGCAGGAGACTAAATTACGGCTATCGGGGGTTTTTTTTTTTATATACTCTACAAGTTAGCCCTTGACGGCAATCTCACCTGATGGTAAGTGATGATGCAGTCGAGATGGTAGCGGGCTAACCTGTTAGGGGTATGGAAAACCCATACTCCTAATTGATTTCTACACGACATCGTGCCGGAAGGCTAAATCGCTTGGCGACACGTCTTTGTCGGTAGGGTGGTAACTAGCCACGGCCGCAGCCTCCCACCAGACCAGACTCGAGCCGGGAATCGAACCCAACTATATAAAGAGACAGCGCGCGCGCTGCGCCACGGAGATCGTCGGGGTAGACTCTTATGAGGCGCCAGAACATTTTTTGCACGCAGATTGCTTCGTACGCATTCGCTCCGGGTGGAGTATACGTACGTACATGCTCCACCCGGAGCGTACATACTGTCGGTAAAACACTAAACTTGTTTCAGAGCACTACTACTTGTACTGGTCTTCCGCAAAGCTGTGAAACCAACCTTTGCGTGTTATCTGAGATATTTTCATTTTCATAAAAACTCGAACGCCTGTATAAAAAGATGCTTTCCTACTCGAAACTGCGCCCACCTGTGGGCTATTTATAGGCTGAGTACGATGACAACACAGACCGTCCCCTAGAATGTTCTTTCACTTAATGTACACGTTACAAAGTTGTACTTGTTGCATTAACGGTAAAAGCTATATACAGAAAGATAACGTGCTTTTATTTGAAAGGCATTTTGCGTGATGTTTTAATAGGATTTCTAAGTCAAAAGACAACAGGTATACGCGACAGAAGTGAAACTTGCTTAATTTATTTTCATACGCTTGTATAAGTGACTGAACCATACAAGATAATTCCATGTGTCCAGTTGGACAGTTTTTCAAAAAGGATCAAAAACATTACATATCTGCATCAAACTGCCACCGACTTTACAAGTTTACTACAGGGTTAACCATTATTTGAACCTCATCCGCCTAAGGCGTGGTGTAATTTTTGATATCCACCATTCCTCATCTAAACTTCAAGGTCAGATCAGCTCACTGTATAATATTTTTAGAAGTAACTCTGGGCATTACTATTTTAAAGATGAGTTTACTAAAATATTCGCATAATGTTCTTCGTTATTGAAAAAAATAACAAATTATAAAATGATTTTAAAATGCACTTGTACATACCTTCTCAACTGTGGTGGAGATCCTTCAACGTGTCCGTTGGTCTCTTTGGCAAGTCTCACCGCCATTTCGTGGTCTCGTCTCTCTTGTTCTAACCTGGAATAAAATAAAAAAATGTTTTGATGTCAACATATTCTTGGATTGGAAAAGCAGATCGATCACACTTAAAGTAAATTAAAAAACATTTAAAGTAAGCCAATTTTGTACCTAAAAAACTTATTATTAAATCAACATAATCTAACGTACCTTTTATAATTATAGTTGGCTCGACTAGCAGAGTATGAAGCTTTCCCAATTTTATGACTGACTTAGACAATTTTTAAGCAAATGCCCATGCCTCATCATCATCATGATCAACCCATTCTCGGCTCACTACAAAGCACGGGTCTCCTTTCAAAATGAGAAGGGTTTGGCTATAGTCCATGACGTTGGCCATGTGCGGATTGGTAGACTTCACACGCCTTTGAGAACATTATGGAGAACTCTCAGGCGTGCAGGTTTCCTCACGATGTTTTCCTTCACCGTTACAGCAAGTGATATTTTTTTTTTATTTTAAACGCACATAACTGTGAAAGTTAGAGGTGCCCGGATTCGAACCACCGACCTCTGATTAGGAGGCTGACGCCTTAACCACTGGGCTATTACCGCTTCCAATGGACCATAAATGATATTATTACTAACGCAAAAAGAAAAAAAAAACGCAAACCTAAAAATATTGTGTGCAATAAATTGTTCACGATGTTTTTCTTCACCGTTGAAGCAAGTTATATTTTATTTTATTTTTTGTTTAAAACGCACATAACTCCGTAAAGTTATAGGTGCGTGCCCAGATTTCGAATTCGCTGACGCCCTAACCACAAGGCTATCACCGCTTCCCGTGCCTAGTATTTACTTTTCTAGTACGTACTTTCGATCTCTTACCTTTCTCTATTCTCCTGGTCGGCTTTCGCAGCCTGTTCCATTTGCTGCTGTAGCTTCATTGCGGCGATGCGATCTTGCTCCTCCAGCTTCAGTCTTTCCGCTTCTTCCGCCTTACGACGTGTTTCCATTTCCGCTTTTCTGTGGTAGATAAAAAATAATTTATGTAATATGTAGTGACGATCTGCATTATCTTTACAATTTACATAAATAAGACATCATATTTGGAAAATAATGTAGCTCATGACTTTTAGGTATATTGATTATTAACTAAATATGGCGTAATTGAAAAAGCCTTTCAAGGGTGTAGGGGACAGTGCAGGAAGACTGGGAAAACAATTATTCACAGACAGCATAACTGTACAAACAAGCGAGTAGAAGTGGCCTATCACTTACAGTCTTCGATGCTCCTCCTCTTGATTTATCCGTTCCTGCTCCTGTCGCTTAGCTTCCTCGGCAGCGCGCATCTCTGCTTCAATTCTTCTCAATCTTTCTTGCTCTTCCCTGGAAATGTTAAAATAAAACTTAAACTTCGTAACATGAACTCATTGCGTATACATCGTCATTGAGTTGAGCTCTAACATATGTTACGAATTCCTACTCTTTTAATGACAAATAACATCAGATTGAAATTTTGGAAATTAATGTGATGGATGTCTCCATATGATTCAATCTATTTAAATCAAATATGTTTCATCAATAGCACGGAAAACGCGTAATCGCATTTTTATCCATTATATACCACCTTCATACTGTTCCAAAGTTCAAATTCTTATGTACATGCCAACACAATTTAGAAGTAACTGTGTTTATCCTTTACCTTTCATGCCTAAGCCGCTATACAAATTTAGATATAATTTGACAAGGAGAAAGACTAGGGAATAAGTTTTTTTTATGTTGCGTGCATTAACTAAAAGAGAAGGAAATGCTTATAGTATTCTATGGATCGTTGCAAAGACAGCGCGCAGGACTAATATACATTGGGGTCCAACTTACGCATTGGTAGAGATTGCCAGATAAAGACCGAGCTGTGTAAGATACGAAATCATCCTTCTGGTCTTATGGATTAATGACACTAACCTATTCTTCTGATCCATCATCGCCTTTTGCAGCGCGGCCATCTGTGCCTCCACGTCCTTAGTGAGTTTAGCGTACATCTGGTCGATCTCTGTGCGGCTTATTTTCGGATTTGTCTGTAACAATGCTCTTTTTTATTATAATACAAAATTGTCGCTGTCGAGTCGTATAATAACCGAACAGTATTTAATCGACAGATTTATGCTTATGCTTAAGTTCCAAGACGTTGTCCTAGGTGAACACCAAATACGGCATCAGAACGCGAAGTGATTATATCAAGTATAGGTAGTTGATATATTCCGTTATGTACCTTTATATATGATATCAAGTACCCACACTTCATGTCGTCAAGTTCGCTTCGTGTATTTGTGCCTTTAACTACGTGTTTATTATCAATCTATAACACAGTCGAAATCGGCTTCCTTATGACCGACTTCTTGAAAAATATAACCTGCTAGACGTCTTCTTTTTTTATACACTACAAGAACGCCTTTCCCGACTATCGTAGCGGGCTTAATTTCTTTCTACGCGACATCGTGCCGGAACGCTTAATCGTTTGCGACACGTCTTCGCGCGCGAAGACGGTGTGTAGCGTATGATTGTGTGATAGGTGGTACGGGTATGTTTTCAGTAGTTATCTGATCGTCAGGGTCGTGAAGGATATGTTTAGATCTCCTCTTTCGGAGAGGAGCGCTTAGGTCGGGGGAGAATTTTATAATGCGACAGCGCACGCACTGCGCCGCGGAGGTTGTCTAATAAGTTCACGACTGCTGCGTAAAAAGCTGGAAGCCAAGTTCTTGTATGATCTGTGTCACCATAAGTACGACTGCATTACGTTAGCTCGCAATCTCAGCTACCGTGTGCCATTTAGAACTCCACGTAATTGCAGATCTGCTACCACGAAATGAAGCACGAATGCAGGAAAACGCTAACCTCTACTTAGAATTACATAGACGTACAACGAACTTTCGCCATATCGACATATTTGCATCTCGTGTAGGCATGCATTGCATCTCGTCGTTGCCTTCACGATTATCTGTGAACGGCGGTATTGGTCTGTCACCAGTTTTAATTTCTTTAGTACATATTCCTAAGTTCATTGAATTGCATGACTGCTTTTTGTCCCATTAATAAATAAATAAATACAACGAGACGTGATAAAGTGCTGACCTGTTTTTTTCCCCGGATTTTATAGATATGAATGATTAAATTTCTATTTTATTTCGCTCTAAATATGCTTTATTTGTTCGCTTTTTGTATAAAGTTTTGTAGTATTAAATATATGTTATTAGAGTAACAACGTCATATGCTTTTTGTTAAAACAATACCTAATTAACCGAAATCGCCGTTTTAGTCGCTCAAGGAAGGCTACAAAATAGCCTCACTATCCGTGAAGTCGCTCACGTTTTTTTCATTTTTAGCTAAAGGGATTATTGCTTCATCAAAAGTCGCATTAAATTAAACATCTATTTTTATTTGTTGACTAGCTGATGCCCGCGCTTTCAGTCATACTATTTTTAAAAGTACCTGTGGAATAAGCAAAGACTAGATATCCCTTTCCTCATGACTCATTCCCGTTTCAGTTTTCTTACTCAATGCTGATCTTGCTCTGCCAAATGAGTCTTAAAAGCAGAGGTTAGAGTGGAACGATGGATCTCTTTCAGTTACACTGACCAAAGCTATGGAACTTTTAATAGATTATGTGGGCCGATCCCTGCGGCACTGCAATGCCGGGCCGACCCGTGACGGGAGTGGAGCGAGCCCCGTACATCCCGTCAGTTTACAAAAATCAGATTAATATACTGGTCCCACAATGTGGGAACTTTCAGATATTAAGCTGAAAAGAACAGATACTACACTTTGATCTTAGCCAAAAGGCCGAGAAGCGATAACTATGCCAAACTGAGCCGAGGTAGTCATTATGCGGCATAAAATCTTCGAAGCGCGATATAAATATGTGAAAATACAAACAACGCCACCTATCGATATATGATCAAACTGAGCGACATCTACTGGAACACAAACAATACTTGAGTGAATTCTGAGTCTCTTGTATTGTCTTTTTCCTAAAAAATATCGAAACATAAGTGCAAAAGCCAATATCACGTGGTGGCGGTTCCCAGGCGGTCTTCTTTCCGAGTACTGACTATACTGACCTTGTCCGATGTTGTTTATCTTCAGTAATCGGTCTTAATTTTTTTAAATTGAATATAAATATTATTATATAATAGTGTTTCAAAATAAGACACCGTAATACTGTCGTTAATACAAGTCAGACTATTCAGGATATCCTAATTTGGCCTTTACCAAGAGACAGATAGAAAGAACGAGAGAGAGGCTTATGAACCTACCTTGATAGTAGTGCAAGCGCCCCTGATGGAATTCCTCAAATTCTCGATGTTCTTCTTAGCATTATCCTTCTCTTTCTTCAGTTGTGGAACAACTGCTTCCATCTCTTTCAGATTGTTCTCCAACGATTTGATCTTAGTGATACCGCGGTATCGGGGCTGGTGTTGGCGCCGGACCAGGTACCCCCTGACAGCTTTCTGTACAGTGACTAGGCACTGCCGCCGGTAGAGGATTTTGTTCTTTACTGTAAATAGATATAGAATTTAATAATTCACGTTTTACTATTATACATATACATTTACACAAGTTCAATATTTTTAAGCATTTATGTAGTATTAAAAAAACTATGTAGTATTTTGTTGATCGTACAACAAATGCGGAGAAAGTCGCGTTTAACGCCTATATCTACTACAGGCTAGTTAGTTAACCTGTCGAGCACTGTTGCAGGTTGAAGCCTTAAAGTATGTTCGCCTTCTATATAAGATGTCTGCGCAGAAGTGGGATATTAACGTGGATTGGCAACCTCCTAACGCTCCCAACGTTAGGAGGTTGTCAATCCACGGACTTGAAATCGGGCTCGCGTGTGGTCTGCCTTGCAAGCAGGAAGTAGGGTGGTATCTAGCGGCGGCCGCTAGTTACCACCCTACTTCCAAATACATACCGCCAAGCGATTCAGCATTCCGGTGTGATACGAATAGAAAACGATTAGTACGCATCTTTGAACCTTCAGGTGATTCATATGTTTATGGGCGACGGTCATCACTTAATATCATGTGACCCGTCAACTCGATTGCCCACGATATTAATACTCGTATTTAAAAGCTGTAATAAACTTACATTTAATGATAGATAGTGCGGAGAAGATGGACTTCCTCCAGCGCGATTTGACCAGCCAGGCCAGGACGGAATCCACTATGGCTTTCAAATTCTCCGGGTCAGACTTCATGATGGTGTCGAACTCCGAGTATTTTCCGGGTCGGAAGAAGACGCGAGTAACACCGAACTTGTAGTCCTTGTCTGACAGACCGAAGCTGTGGACAATCGCCTGAGGACAAAGAAAATGAAATGAAAACACACTTTATTGTACACCACACAAAAGAAGAAAGACAGACATTAAAGAAACACACAGAAAAGAAAACAGGTACAATAGGCGGCCTTATCGCTAAAGAGCGATCTCTGCCAGGCAACCCAGACCAGGATATAATACATAGATAAGCAGATTTAGGGTGCACAATTAGATGTAAAACATATAAACACTTTAAAATGTAAATAATTAATATAATATAATTCCATTCAATATATGTATATAAAAAAAAACATTAAATGGGTTTTTTAAACTGGAAAAGTGACAGCATTTTTTGCGCTATAACCATGATCGTTACCTGACAGAACACCTTCGGCGTGAGGGTCTGCAGCTTAGCCGGCAGATACGCCTTGTACATGTTGTGCAGCTCGGCGAAGGGCGCGCGTGAGGGGAAGCCGTGCTCCATAAGCGCCAGCACCGCGATGGTGCCGCTGCACTGCAGCTGCGTCAGCACCAGCGAGCCCTCGATCTCGCGCCCCACCATGCGCGAGTTGGGCTTGATGCAGCGCACGAAGTTCGTGCCCTGGAATCATCATCATCAATTGGCATCAGGAGTCAGCGGAAGTTCCCTACAGGCATGTCAAGACCTGCTTGCAATTTCTTTTAATTTATTCCAATCCACATACCAAGTTAGCCCTTGATGGCCATCTCACCTGGTGTTAAGTGAGGATGTAATCTGGGAGGGTAGTGTACTAACCTGTTAGGGATATGGTAAATCTGTACGCTTAGAAATTTAGCGGTCAGTGCTGCTAACAACCAACGGTGATGATAATCACTTAACATTAGGTGACCAGTTGTAAATAAATTACTGCATTGAACAACACAATAATAATTTAATAAAATGAGCTGAGATTTAGGAGGGAAATTGCCCTCGTTAGATATATTTTTAAGGTTATCAGAGGGGTATCCAATCCAGAAATATTGGCTAAAGTAGTGCCCCGGAGAGGAACGTGGGCGCACCAATTTGCTCAACAAGACACCGCTAACGCGTGCTCTTCGCACCCTTCAATCTCATAGCCAAAAAGATTGATATTATTGGTACCAAAACTTAGGTATAACTTCACTATCGAATTGGAAGTTCTGTAATGATAGTGTAAAATAAATAAATAAATTAATTAATAAAGCACATTGCTCTAAAGCGAGCTCCATTTCCCAAAAAAAAAAAACTCACATTCTCCTTCAACTTGTCCATGAGCTGTGACAGCTGCGTCTGGAACTTGGCGCCCACGGAGATGAAGTTGAGTTTTCCCTTCGCGTTATTGTTGTCGACAGTCTCGAACAGCTGTTGCACCAGGCCGCTGTTGGACTCCTGCACGAGGAACTCCAGCGAGGCGTGCAGCGCGTCGTTGTTCTTCTCTATGAATTGGTTCTGGGGAAGAGATTATATATACTAAAACTGAGATTTTGCGATGCGCACTTCATACATCCATAAAAGCAGTGCATACCCCAGGTGCTTCCGGAGAAATTAAAACATATTATGAGCTGTCCTCTGAATCTGTCGGTTTTGGTGTTTGTTAAAACGTAGGTAGGTTACCCAGCTAACTTGCTCTTCATACATGTTCGGAAGTGCTGACTACCCTTTTAAGACCCTTGACTACTTAAGCGCTTTTAAGTTAGCGAACAAGACAGGTTTATCAATTGGGCATAAAATCAATCTAATCAATTGGTATATAGTAATTAATATATGCTATTTTGTATTCATTACTTTATATTTTATGATATATAATTACAATATAAACTCGTATTTAGTTAAGTCAAATATGTCTTCAGGGTGATACTTACGGTGTTGTAACACACCGCGCCGGCGAAATGGCGCAATAGGAACCCTTCATGATCGCGCAGTGTGCGGTGAGCCTTGAGACGAGACGCACGTGGCACCTGGAGGCGGGCACTGGAAAATAATCAAAATATTCAAGGGGCACTCAATATGGCTTAAACTTTAGAGTAACTAAAATATACAGTACAGTTAATATGGCACCGCAAAAGGAAACTGAAATTTATTTTAATTTTTAAAGTAATATATATATATATATATATATATATATATATATATATATATATATCTCCCGTCGTTCCTTCATTACAGAAGATTGTGGTCCTGGTCCTTACAACCTCGTGCGGCTTCTATCGGAGGCTAGTCTCGCAATTGTCTGACCATCTGATTGGTGAGCGGCCTCTCGCTCTTTTGCCGTTATATAACCTTCTTTTAATACCTTAATGAACAATTGAAAAAGAAAATAAAGACAGTTTTTTTTTACAAACCACAAATTAGCCCTTGATGGCATCTCACCTGATGGTAACGGGCTAATCTGTTAGGGGTATGGTAAACCCATATTCCTAATTGGTTTCTACACGACATCGTGCCGGAACGCTAAATCGCTTGGCGAAGCCTCCCACCAGACTAGACTCGAGCCAGGAATCGAACCCAGAACCTCTAACTTTTAAAAAGCAACAGGGCAAGCGCTGCGCGACGGAGGTTGTAAAAAAAAGACATTACGGGTTGACCCCATATAGTGTTGGGATGAGGGTAGGTGATTTTTATACGCAACAACTTGTCAAGCTTTCGTTATCATAGCTAATGCACCCTAAATTTTCCTTGAATATAGAAACACTTCCGAAGAGTAACGTCCGCTTCTGTCCAATATTCCCTTTGAGAAAGTAGCAATGGATCATACCTGGCATTTCCGCTGAGCTCCTTATGCACTGCGTTGGTGAAGTGGCCATAATCCGGCTTGGGCAACTTCGACTCCTCGTCCAAAATATGGAATATTCCGTGGTTCTTGCTCTCAATTAAATCTGAAACATGAATTATGGAAGCGTCTCCTAAGTATACACTAGATATTTCCTCAGAAGGGTAGTATGCTTTTTTGGATTAAAAGTACCAAGTTTCGACGATAGTGGCGTAATCTTACCATTCTACCAGCAAAATTATACTAAGCATATATTAACCACTTATAAAACTCACCTATACAGTCCTGGTTGTCCACAAATCTGATCTCAGGCACGTTAAGTCCTTCTCGCCGGTACAGTTCCTGCTCGTTCTTGAGGATGCGCTCGTTGAAGAATTGTTGCAACTTCTCATTGCAGTAGTTGATGCAGAACTGCTCAAAGCTGTTCATTTGGAAGTACTCTGGAAGGGTTAAATTGCGAGTCAGATTTGGGTCTATTATGCAATGAAATTAGGTTAACATATAAAAATCATAACAGATCACAGACAGATCTTCAATATCACATAATTAGCTGGTAGAATGGGTGGCCTTGATGGTCTGGTTGTGGTGGTAACGCCGATAAGCGATCACTATACCAGGCACGGATTGCCTGGTATAGTGATCGCTTAAGACTATGCGAAAACTTTGTGTTGGTGAATTGTCTATGAATACTTATCAAATAGACATTTCTGGTGAGAAACTACTTAACTTATAGTTGGTCTACCACTAAGTAGGCATGCCCGAAGCCTTTCAGGAGGCTAGACCGCTTCTATTTAGAAATTATAACCTTTTTATTTATATATCTTTATTATCGCCGTACCACCTACCAAGCATCTAAAGCATTTTTTTTTTGCACGTTTAGTTTCCTAGAAGAAATCTATATAAAGTGATAAAAAGCCAAAAGTTGTAACCTCTATCTACCCGCTCTATTGTATTTGCATTTTGCATTTCATGAATTCATTCATTAATTGGTCTACACCAAGAACAAATCCCGCGTAGACCTACCGCCGAATCTATCTTTTCCTGAGGAATTTATCTCATCTGATTTCACACCCCACAAAAAAATAGGTAAAATAGGTGTTCAGTATTCAGACTATGGTTGCACGACCATCACCTCTATTTATTACAAAAGCAAAAAGTCTAGTCTAAGCCACCGGCTAGTACTTTCTTATCCACAAAACATTGCGCCGTGCTCAATCAGCTGGAGGAAGACTGCTGCGTGACCTGGACGTTCCAGTAGTACAGTGAGTAGCTCTTTTATTGCCGATTGTCAATTTTGTGTAATCTGGGGTGATTCTGAACAATCTTAGGTCCTTCGAAACATATAACCTACAATAGGGTATCTTTTACTCGCAGATTTGAAGAAAATCGTATAGTCTAGGGGCGGGATGGTAAATTGTAGAAAAACCGTGTTACCAAAGCCAGCAATGTCCAGAACACCGATGTAGTAGGCCGAGGCGCTGGACGGGATGCTGTCGTTTATGCGCCGCACGATGTAGTCGAACAGCCGGCTGTACACCGCCTTGGCCAGCGCGTCGCGGGCGCTCGACGCCTCGTACGTCTTTAGGGGCACCCTGTAGATCATTTGAATAGGTGAAACATCTCTCAGGGACTAAATCCTCGACGAGAAGACAAGAATTTGTTCCTTCATAACAGTTATTTACGAAGTAGATCACAATAGATTGGTTGTGAACATGTAACTACATTATTGCTCTTGTGCCAATTTTTACCTAAATGTGCCAAAATAAAACATAATGCTGAAACGTCTTAAAATTAAAAATTCGCGCCAATACAATCAAGAAGGTAAGTTCTTAGTATAGTATAAGTGGCAACAGTGACAGCACATTGCATGGCAAGCTTTTAAAGTACGCCATGAAAAAACCGGCACGCTGTGTGAGACAGAAGATCCGATGATTGGTTTCTATTTTCTTACATATACGCTTCTAACATTGCTTAAATTGCGTACTGTTTCAAGACTCAATCTATGTAATCTAAATAAGATGGTAGGGTGTGGGTCGCCGGGGAGTGTCTAAGTAATCCTTTAAAAGGCACTGTTGCAGCGTCAATATCGTGTATAGTACAGTATTGAGTTGATGGTGATAACGAAACATAAAACTAAAGCTATGAGGGCTCCAATCGCGCCCTGGTCTAAAATGAAGACCACAACAAACTTAGCCTGATGACAATTGTTTTTGATACCAGATTAATCCTACCTTCCATTCTCAATAACTATACGGAACGGACTCTACACAAGACTTTCTTAGTAACTGTCTAACTTATCAGCTATTCTTTTAATGCCACGCTACGAAGGAACAATTTGACCAATAAGACTTACATGATAGCAGTCCCTTTCATGCCACCCCGAGAGCTCTGCATGAGTCGAGACACCAGCGCCATCCTCAGCTCTCCGGGGTCAACTCCTAACAGCGAAGCCGCGGTCGCGAGTGCGGTCTCAGACTCGGGACTCACTCGGCACCCTCCGCGCGCACCACCTTCTTCTTCAAACTCTACGTTGCCCAGATGAAGGACGGCCGCCACAACAGAGTAAACAGATTTCTTCTCTGCTTCCGATAGCCCGACTCGGGATAAGGCCTACAAAGGAAAAGTTTATCAACTCTTTGTAAAGGCTTGTGGAACAGGAAAAATTAACATGAGCTACTTTTTCAGTAATGTAAATAATAAGGAAGCAGTGTTTTGTTGATATTTACTCATCTAGTTCAGGGCCGTGGAGAGTTTTCCGAAGCTAATCGAGCAATCAATATACACAAAGTCAGACACAGTAGTGTTCCACAACAACAAATTTCAATATCCAAAATTTAATTTTGTTTGCTTTTTGCGGATAGTTAGTTACCTGATGCAATCTCTGGAAGTCCTCCACGTCGTCTAGTATGGGGTCTCTAAGACCAGCCTTGGCTTGTTGCTGCTTGCTCTTCTGATTGGCGTTTATTTTCTTTTCCGATTGTGCTGATGTAAAGTATTGTGTGCAACCGTTTTTAAGATACTGGAACAAGATGTAGATTATAATTGAAATGTGTTTTGTATTCCTTGTCATATAAATAATTGTACAAGGGAAGCCATTATACCCAGTTTTATTCCTGCTATACACAAATGACTTATTTAATGTAAACTATGAAGGTTAGGTTGTTAGATTACCAAATAATCATCCGGTTTGGATATCTTCAACGCAGATCTCAGTTCCTGCGGGGCCCCCGCACACAGCAGATAGAACACGTGATAATTTCTCTCTTCAGCACTCTGTGTGCAAATTCTAGACTTTTCTAATAGGTAGTGGGATATATGCCCCCCAACGACCTGGTATTTATTGGAGAAGTGAACTTCCATGAATTTGCCGAAACGTGAACTGTTATTGTTGCGGGTTGTCTTTGCGTTGCCAAAAGCTTCAAGAATTGGATTCGCTGAAAAATAAAAAAATCTCGATGTATATTAATGTATTTTTTAATTCCGTTTTCTAAAATTTACGACTATGCATCAGTACACTGCACGTCTTATTTATATTTTCGTCATTGTATTACGACTTTTTTTTGCTTCCTTGCTTTCTAACCGTATTTATAACATCCAGTTTTCCCATATCTTATCAATCAAGAAATTTTAAAACAGTATTATCTCACTGTACAACTTTATTTTGTTGTCCTATGCTGATTTATTAATCTTATTTCACTCACCGTCTAATATCTTCTGCTCCACGGGTCCAGCACCCTTAGCCCACAAATCGCAAAGATACTTTAGGATGTATTTCGTTGATTCTGTTTTTCCCGCTCCTGATTCCCCAGATACAATGATAGACTGTGATTGTTTTAATGCCTTCATGTCCCGGAATGATTTATCAGCTGAAAACATCCAATCATCATTAATCACAAAGCTAAAGAAGGAAGGTGTATTTTGACAAATTACAATACTTTTACGCAAATAACAAAACATTATCGTACACGGCCAAAAATATAATAAAGATCCTTCAATAAAGTATTTCAGATTTATGATATATAAGAGTTATTGACATTACTAATTTGACAGTAATGCGAATTAAACGCAGTGGTTAAAGTCAAGGTTATTCCCATTACAGTATTTCGCGTTTTAATATATGCTATATTTTTGTTTCTATTACGAGATGCCTTCAATATAATTTAATTCATTAAGCAATATATGAGTCATTTACATAGCTCAGCTGTCCAAATATTTAGGTAAAGTTAGTATACATTTTAATATAGCATCAATTATTTATTCAAATCCATAGAATTGTAAATAGCAAAATGGACACCGTCGTAGATTAACTTCTGCCATATTTATGTTGGCTAAAAGGGCAAGGTAGCCATAGCTTGATGCTGATGTTGAAATAGACTGCAGTATTGTTTCTTCAGAGAATAATGGAAAATACATTATTTTTTTTTTGATCACGCTGTCATTTATTACATTCCAAGCTTAGATATCCTAATTTAATGTGTCTAATACTAGTGGTATCCCAAGATTTCGTCCGCGTAAAAAATCTGATAAGCAGATTTTACCCTCTATTCCTACACCTTATAAGAAACAAGTCAACATACCAACAGCGAACACATGAGGCGGTAGTTCGCCCAAGGACCGGCCTTGGTATTTTTTGATTGTGCTGGACGAGTACATATCTGGAATGTCTTCATATGGGTTAACCGCAAGCAGTATGTTAGCGACGAATGTCTGGAAACAAAATAGTAATGTGATGATTAAATGGAATTATGTAAAGGCACATTAAGGTTAATTTCATGAACTACAGCCCCGCGGTTTCAACCGCGTTAATCACGAAAACAGGTCCATAATTACAAAATAATTGAAATCTATGACAACGAAAATAATTTAAATCTTATTAATTAGTTCTTATTTCTAACTTTTTTAAACAAAATGATGTCGTTCAAGTTTGTGCAAAATTTCATACTTTTACTTTATCGTATTTATTTGGATAAGGATTGATTTCAGGTTTAAACAAGTTTGCAAATAAATCTTTGCTTAAACAAATTTTATTAACATTATAAAATGAGTGAGTCAAACATAAATGCGTCACTCTTTTGTTGTAATCATCATCAGTGTGCTTCGTGCTGAGCGCGAGAAACTCATGAATAAGAACCCCGGGTGGGTTCAAAACTAATCGGACGTGCTACAACGAAAATTTCCGTGACTTTTGAAATTTTGATTCAGTCGTTCATAACCCATAAGTCAGACTATATTACCTCGAGACCAAGCTAAGGTAGAAGTTTGTGTGCTACATATAAAAGTGTTCAAATTGTAAACGTCAACGTAAGCAATTTTATGACACACAATACAAAAATCTTACGTTTAAAACAATATAAAGGTCTTTATAAAAACCCTATCTAAATCCTCTTCGGATTCAGATTCTAAAAATCATCAAAAAGGCTCGATTCATTTGACGAAATATCGCAGGCACTTTAAAAAATCGAAAGTGAAGCAATAATGCAAAAAAGATTGAACAAGTTATAATAGTCTGCTTGGATTAAGAACGTTTGACTTGAATTTGTTAAGTAGGTATACGTCCTTCATTGTTCTGGGATTATTTCGCTGACCGAAATTATCGACTCATATGGACATACTCGTAACTCAATATGGATGATTTTGTGCGTTGGATCTCTTTAGCGTAACTATTTCCAATTAGTGTTAACACTCGCCATCGAGACAAAACGAGTCATGACTCATGCGTCATGACGCGCTAAAACACGCTCACTGTACTGCTATTGTAGGTATGTTTCTATAATAACAGTACAGCGAGTCATTGAAATACATATAAAGTAATCCGGTAATGTTATTAAATCCATGTTACCTTCTTTGTCCGTAATATCTGCGTTGGTCATAATCGATAACGCTAGCGTGCGGTTCGGTCAAGGTGAGTTATAATGCTTGTGAAACCTAGACAGCATTATCATGACAGCTGATTTTTTTGCCCCTTTTTTTTGATACTTTACCTTACCTTTTAAGAATTTTTCATTTGTGAGAGACGGAAATTTGGTATATATTTTTTTACTTAGTCCTTGACGGCATCACCTGATGGTAAGTGATGATGCAGTCGAAGATGGTAGCGGGCTAACCAGTTAGGGGTATGGTAAACCCATACTCCTAATTGGTTTCTACATTACATCGTGTCGGAACGCTAAATCGCTTGGCGATACGTCTTTGTCGGTAGGCTTGTAGCTAGCCACGGCCGGTACCTCCCACCAGGCCAGACTCGAGCCCAGGACTTCAAACTTTAAAATGCAACAGCGCACGCGCTGCGCCACGGAGGTCGTCAGTTTACCTTTTTTGTAAGATTTAATGATTAGAGGTGTATATATATATATATATATATATATACACCTCTATATATATATATATACCTCTTAACATTGTTAGTTAACTTAACAAGCTCAGTGTGAGTTTAATAAAAAACTCAATTTAATAGGACTAAGCGAAAATAAGCTCAAGTAAGTAGGTGGGTTTTGAAGTCGTAGTATTTACATGACGTGTCAAATAAATAAATAAAAAAATTACGTTAATTCAGCGTAAATACAAGAAAAAACAATAATAATATATAAATATATATTGGACTCCCGGAGCCCAGGCCTGACTTAAACATTTGTAACTTATATGCCTATAAATTGGCTGAACAGGCCGTCAGTTTTACTCCAACCTGAAAGTGTAGTTGCCCACCCGAATACGACGAGTTGCGAGCGTGCAAATCTAACACTAAAACCGGATTTACGTTCCACCATCGTGACGTATCTTGACGCGTGGGTAGGCACATAAAAACCTACATAACATTTTGTACAATGGCGCGCAAACGACTAGCGCCTTGACGACGGGTTATTCGCAAATGCGAAAAGCGAGGCGTGTAGCGACCAAAACAAATGTATGGATATATATCAAGCGGGCAAGGGAGATGGCGACCAAGGCTACATCGCGTACCAAGGCTAATAAGTGTCGAGTGCGAGTTTTTATACTTATTCGATCGCGTTAAAGTTAACTTCAATTTGTATGGAATCGAAAGAGCGCCATCTGCATCGGTTACACCATAGATGGAGCTTTTTCAGTTCTATTTAAACTGAAGTTAATTTTCACGCCATCGAATAAGTAGAAACTCTAGTACTCGGCGCTCTATACTATCCTTCACCACCATACAAAATGTATGAATCAGATAGGCTTCTGAGCACTGCCTACCCTAAGGTTCTAGACAACTAGAATTGCAGATGAATTATTCCAATTTATATCATCAGTATGGTTAATGTTTACATGAAATGTACGAATCTTGATTTACCTATCCACGCGACACGATATAAGTAACGTGAATATAGTGATCCATTAGGGTTTAAATTTAGCACACTGATAATGGAAATTGAAAAACTCCATCTACACTACGAGTAATAAGAAAACTTAGGGTAGGCAGTGCTTTTGCGCAACCAGAGGAGCCACTTAACTTACCAGTGGAATAACTTAAAATAATTGTTATGACTCTTTATTTGTAAACTTGATACAAAAATATGCGACTTGCTTATCACGCAAAACATGCATTAACGTCTTTATACATTCTAGAACATAACTGAAGTTGTTATTAGAAGATACTAAACCTTCATATATTCCAGAACTTCAAAGATGTTATAAGAAGATACTGAAGAAGCTCTTATGCATAATTGAATGCACGTGCATAATATTACGTACTTGTAACATAATTTCTGGACTGATAGCGCCGCCAAGGTAGTGTGGAGTCACGCGATAGTTACGTAGTTTTCTTAGTAGCGATGTTAATTAATTATACTTTTAACGGGCAAACGAGTAACCGGATCACCTGATGTTAAGTGATTAACACCGCCCAGGTATATCTGCAGCACTAAGTAGTGACCATTGCATTGCCGGCTCTTAATGAATATGTTTATGTGTTCCTTGAAAAACCAAAATTTGTAGCACATGGAGCCGATACGATAAAATTACGCATAGCGATATCGTGATTTTTATCCCAGCAGAAGATTCATAAATACAACATAGTAATTAAGGATAAAATGTTACTAGCATACTAACAATCTATGGATGCTTTCATGTCCGATTCAAATAAGAAATAAATAAAATAAATAAATTCTCGTCAATATTGTACAAAAGGAAGGTACCTTTTATGATTTCACTATTTTATGGTTGCGATTTGGTAGCACGATATACGCGGTATGTTTACACGTACAGTTAGTGAGACACGTTTAATTTCAAATTTAAACAAATTTAGCAGAAAATCTCTTGAGCAGAATTATTATAAATATACTCGTAAAGGAGAATGCACGCTCCTGAAGCGCATGATCTTATTTAGATGCCATGTTCACAATTCAGTAAAATGGAGTGGATTGATAACTAAAAAAAGATTTCGCAAGCTATTGTATAATGCGATTCTTAATTAATCGTGTCGGCCGTGGCTAGTTACCACCCTACCGACAAAGACGTTAAGCGATTTAGCGTTCCGGCACGATGTCGCGTAGAACCCAATTAGGAATGTGGGTTTACCATACGCCTAACAGGTTAGCCCGCTATCATCTTAGACTGCATCATCACTGATCATCAGGTGAGATTGGCGTCAAGGGCTAACTTGTAGTGTATAAAAAAAAATCCAAAACACTTGTTGCTACCCAATCGGAATACTCACGTAAATCTTGCTCTTCTTATAACGTGTTAGTATGTTGTTGAGAAGTGTTGCCTCGTTCAGGAACATGAGTTCACCTGCGAACAAAAATATATGTAATACTTACTACTACTGCGATCATTTCTTAGCAGAAAACCCGCTATTTAAATATAATTTATATATATATATATATATATATATATATATTTTATATATTTTTGAAAATGCTAACGATATAACCAATGAGACAATTGAAAACATTTTTATTAAGCATGCTCCACGAGACCTGGATGAAAGGTAAAACCAAATTAAGGCCTCTACTTAACCAATTGGTTGCGTTAATTAACTAGCAATCGACTAAATATCGTTGTAGCAACTGGGTCACACAACCCTTTACATTGAAATTCATATGCTCTATTAATCTTGACCTTCGATATTATATAGGTACAAATACGAAGGCAAGACTTATAGTTCGATGGCATACTAGAATGATTATTAAACTTCCTGAAGTCAAGTTCGTTCCCTATCGAATTTTCGGGCAGGAAATAAATTCTTCGTTTTACAAACAATATGATTTAAAGTAACATAACTATAAGTTTAGTGAAACGAAATTAAACTGAAAACATCGCAGTACTTTCTCACATTACATTTTTTTTATATCCCTTATGGATTTTATGAAATACCTGATTAAATTCCATCATTGTATTTCGGTTTAAAGATATTTATTTTCTCAAAAAAAGAACATACTGTTCGCTTAAAAAGAGATTATATACAATACAATTCTTAAAATCTAAGCAACGTATGCATGCATTATGTTATGACAAACTTATCACTATTTTCTACTATATAATTCTTTAGCTTACTTTTAAAGATGTTAGTGTTATTACATTCTTTTATTGTGTTTGGTAATGTATTGTATAAATGAGCACCCTCACACAATATGTTTTTATTTAACTCACTAAAGCTAGTGACTAATTGTATCATTCAATATGTTTGCTTCAAAAAGTTCGCTTTTTATATTATATATTAAGCGAAACTTAGTTATATGACATTACAAAATATAGTGGATGCTGGCAATTCAGCTAGGTACGAATCCCCGATGTTTTAATGGCACTGATGCCGTTCCAGCCTGTTTATAAAGTTGTGGTTGCCTGCTTGGCAAGAAAATGAGCCGGTTTCCCATGGGCGACAGGCGTCTTTGACCAACGCGCCTCGTGTTACAGTTATGCATTGTTTCTTACTTCATACAATTTTCTGGACTATTCCTACCTGACGTAAATGCGTAAACAGAAAAGGGTGCCAATAGCAGGACGGTTAAGTTACTTTTCCACAGAGTTTTCCACTCTACGTCTTCATGTAAAATGCATAATTTGACAAGCATCAGGTAAGTTAATAATCGCAAATATTGTATGAAAGTACCAGTGAGAACTAAGAAGTTGGCAAATAGGGGAGAGGATAAGATCCTGTTGGCATCGTTTACTAAAAATTTACTAATAACTAAGCCTACACTGTCCGTCTGTCTGACAATGATTATCGTTAGTTGAAAAATGTTAAAAATTAAAAGATCACCGTCAATTTTGTTTACATTTTTCTTAATTATTTTCATTCATATGTACTCATATCTTTTATATTTTTAAAAGGAAAGCGCGATTTCAACTCGTACATACATCGATATTTCTATAATTACGAAATGATTATGTAAAATAATAATATTTCGCCGTAGCGTCTGATCATTATTGCGTAAATGGTAGTAATGTTATTTCAAGTGAAAACATATTTTATTAATAAAAGTCATATGACTATCTCGAAACTTGGATGGATCTTAATATTGATGTAACATATCGTAAGAATAAAATAATTTCAATACAACATAAACTACTTACAAACGTTTTCTTTCCGTTTTTACGTAATAATTACTGTTTCTTATAAACAGTTCAGTCAATAATTTCAGATGCAAAAGTGGTTGCGTCATTTGGATTACTTTGCAGATTTTTATAAATGACCGATTACATATCAATTGTACTTGGACCGTACGTTTTTCCGCAATAAATTGTAGCCATGTGCAATTCAAGACTAATCTATCTTATATTATCTATCCAGCAGGTCTGACTTAATTGTGTAACATACATCCATCCAAACATTCCCATCTATAATAGAAGTAAGAATAGACCAGTAGAAATCGGCAGATCATCCGACTCCCGCATCGAATGCATCTACAACGGTAACTTTGTTAAATTCTTTACTTACAGTTATCATCAACATCTTTAGAAGGGTCGCCAGCTGGAAAGATGTCATCGAAGTTACACACGCGTCGCGGATGCCTGTTGTCCAAAGGGAAGACATCTGCTTCCTCTCCCATGAGCTCATGGAGGCGGGCGAGTACGAACCCCTCGGTGGGGTCTCGCACCCACACCAGCTGTTTGTCCATGGTCATTTTTCACTGTAACAATAGAAACACAAATTAGTATGTTAGAGGACAATGGTGTTGAAGGAATACTAGAAAATAAAAGAAGAAAAGATGATACAGAATTAGAAGTTGAGTTGACTGCTGATTGAAATGAGTGGGAGAATGAAGTTTGCGCCGACCCCAGAAGTAGACAAGAAGAAGATTGTTAGGATTGCCTCAGATATTTGATACTAGGTTAGGTGATAGAGTTAACAAAATATGTTGAAATGATAAACAGCGCCATTGAATATTATGTGCCCACATTGAGGGTAGTACACCCGCTTTTAAATTAAGAAGAAAACGATTCGATGCGGTGAATAATTAATAGAGCATTGATTGATGCGAACTAATGGCAAGATCAAGACTACTTTGTTAAATATAGTTCCTTTTATTCATATCAGTGATGATATGTAGAAATGATAGGGACCATATCCAAAACAGAACAACCAACTTGTCTTATAACGTCAGATTTCACCATAGTCGTCAATGTGTCAGTGTTACCATTTAAGTCAAAAATCACATACCGATGACGGTTACATGTAAATACAACATTTGTCCCCTGAATACTAATTAACATCCGACAACATGTGTCCGATTTGAAATAACATCTCATTAGAAAACGATACACATGTGCCCCGGTACAAAACCATATATAAAGGTACAAGCTTAATAAGAGCAAAGTAGTAGACATGTATAAAGATATGCAAACCATGTAACCGAGACACAATAAAACAAGCACCCTGGGGTACAGACTGACCCAAAACAGATAAACCGATTCCTATGTTTCTTCAATTAAATATTAGGTAGCGTATCAATTGGATTTAAACAACCGGAAACCATAGTTTTGGTGGTTGAATCCAACAAGCCGCGCCAATATGAAATTCTCATATAGTTAAATATTTGTAACGTTGTATGTTTAGGGTTTTTTCTTAAAAATACGATGTGTTTTTTAATTGGCGTACAAACATATTCTTTAAAGGCTGTCACGCATTGGTTGTTCTCCGGCACTGTAGAAGTTTATGTTACAGCTGTTATTTCTTTAGATCTAGTGATTTTACTCTACTAGTAATCAAAAAATAAGTGACATGTTAAGGAAATTTATCTGAATTTATATTATCTATTGCTACGAGTATATTTATATCGAGTAATATTAATAGTCTTTAAAAAGTGACGTCATATTATTCTAACTAGCCTTGTCTAACTTCTTTCGGCACTCTTTTATGGTATATAATTTATATATAACGTATAATTTTATGTTCCATCGGCAAGCTGTATTCTATCTATCAGTCAGTCAGGTAAGAACTAACATCTTGTTCAAGTTTACCCAAAATAAGCCAACCGTAATGAAGTCTTGTTTTTAATTTTATTTTTGGAACGGCCAACGAACCTTATGTTTAAAACAGCTTCTATTCATGAAATTACATATACTTTGGGGAAATCTAAACGAAACGAAACTTTTTTATAAAATGTTTATCAACAAACGGTTTATTTGTCTGTTCACTACTGTGGTTCTGTTTAGCATTTTTGTTTCCGGCAGCACCCACCGGAACGGCAGCTGTTTTGTATGTTAGGGTTCCTTTATGTTTTAAAATATACTTTCACTAGTTACCCGAGTGTTATTTCGGTTTGTTATCTCCATGCAAGATTTACTTCCAGGAGCCGCTTTTCTCCTGGTCGTAACATACTTATATCCCGAAACTTGGATGCCAGCTGTCTCTGGGATAAATCTTTCAGAGACTATCAAAGAAAAACGCTTATGCTTTTTTATAACAGTAAGAAATGATGAATATGAGTTTTTAATATCTATATTTTGAATAAAACTCATCTATTTATGTTTGTCTTATGTAAGTTTTCTAAAGGTTTTATTTTGAGAGAGCTTTGACTCTTTGCACTTCTAATGCAAATTGCCAAGTTGTGATTTTCTCACTCCAGGCTGGTTCTTTTTCACGACAAAAAAAAAACAACTCGAGTAGATTTAGGTTAGGTTAAAATAAACAGTAAACGTACTTCTAAGAATTACCTCTTGATTAAGAACCACTTGATCCTTAGACAGAAAACACAAATAATATTTTTTAGACCAATAGATTAAAGTTTTAATTATATTTAATAAGATATATCATCATCACGATCAACCCATTACCGGCTCACTACAGAGCGCGGGTCTCCTCTCAATATGAGAAGGGTTTGGCCATAGTCCACCACGCTGGCCATGTGCGGATTGGCAGACTTCACACGCCTTTGAGAACATTATGGAGAACTCTCAGGCGTGCAGATTTCCTCACGATAAGATGTATAGTATTCATAAATCAAAAAAAAGAGCCCTTGCTTTATTACCTACTAAGCCTACATTTTCAAAGTGAAAGTATATAAAAACACTATCAAAAAGCGGAAAGAGACAAATTGCCCACTGAATTATTATTTTCAACAGCGAGCGTTACGCTTTTATGGAACAGCAATGTAATAACTAGGTAATAACAGTTAAGAACTCGCTTGTATTAATTGTGCGGATCAAATGAAAATGAAATCTTACAACACCGTTGCATAATAGGATATAATCTAACACATGCCATTTGATGTGGAATGACGGAGATTCAGGTCAAACTGCGAACCGAACTGCTGACGGACACGCTATGAGAAAATATGCGGACCGTTTATTTATAATAAATTCAGTGTTTTAATGGATGGATAGATAAAAAAACTGACTAGAGAAACTTAACTAATGAAAAAAAAAAACAGATAACATCAACATTGTCTGTAGTGACCATGAGAATTGAAAGAGTTATGAATAAGGAAAATATAATTGTACACAACGGACCGTACTTACTATTCAATACTAAAAGTATGTTTAGATTGCGATAAAACATACAGTTATGGACTTGTGAGATAAAATAAATTTGGTTTAATATATTTACGAAAAATGATGTAAAAGATCTTCACAACACAAATTAAAATCACAGTGAAACAATAACCAGTTTTTTCTTTACTGTGATTTTCAAAGAAAGGTTTGTTCCATCATCTAATTAGTTATAGCGCGTGACAATGAGACATATCACAGTGTCTACTTACCCGACTAGTCCGCTGTGAGTCACAGAACAATAAGCACAAAAACAAAGGTTGTCGAGATTATCATTATGAGCATAGAAAAGAAAAACGTATGAATAAACAAAGTGGCACTGGCGGAAATAAATGGACACGAATTGCATGAAACGGATGAAAAACCGCCGGCAGTTGCGAAAGCGTGCTGACTACAGAGCCTAAACAGCAATGGTAATCTATAAAATAACATTGGGTAATAGCCCATTGAAGAAAGTCATAACCAGCCACTGGAGAGTAACTTTCGTTTGTGCCAGTCTCACGAGAAATGCATACATATGCGATTGCATATTGATAGGGAAGACTTTCAATTTCTATTCCTAGTCGATCTACGAGCAGTTATGATAGCAAAACGCATCGTTAATCATATATTAAATATTATAGTACATTTCTGTCATTTACTAAGTTTAACCGAGTTATATGATAAATGGCAAAAAGGAACTCAGAAATATTGATTTAGAAAATTACCACTTGCTGTTTATATATTTCCAAATAAATTATGCACAAGAGTCATAATTGAGCTGATGACGTAACATGTCTTTTGGTAAGTCGTTGTTAAAACAACTATTACATTTTAGATTAAATTAAATTTATTTTAACTAAATTAGTAGAAAACACCAATAAAGCAAAATATGATATATCACAATTAAGCTACATTCAGTGCCCGAAAAAGCTTTACTTATCTTATGTTAATTATAATTATTTATATTGTAAATGACTACCAAGTTAAAGGTCAAAGACCCTTGTTTAACGGCATTGTCTTTTACATAAACTAGCATGACATCAATCATGTCCTGACCTCTGATATTTCTAGAGCGTGTTGGACAACAATGATTTTTTGTAGCAGTCTTAAAAGGCATTTATTTCACATCTACGGAATTATACACTTTAAGGACACCGAAGAAAGTCGATTTTACACGAGCGTTAGAAATTTCGGTCACAGCGTACCATTAGACCTGACCTGGTGGCCTCAAACTATGCCCTTTTCATCGAGTGAACTCAATGACCACGCCTGTAATAAGCTTATGATATAAACAAATAAATGGTTATCATAAATTTGCGGTGTCCTCCAACAACAAAATGAAGTTACCAATAAAAAGTTTGACTTTGTTATGTTTTTGCGTTGAGATAGCCATAGTGGTGCCAAAGCACCAAAATAAAAAAAAATATATAACTAAATTGACAAATGTGAAAGTATTGCTGTTGTATGATTCCAGACAACATTATTAATCTTGTCGGGAACCAGAATTAATTTCCCACCATTTTTTAAACTGTACATTTACCTTAAAGATATTTGTGTACAACAGAATATGTACGACGATCTCACCCGTTTCGCTTTCTATGAGTTTCTCTTTCGCTACAAAAATAACATGAGAACTTAAAAATATATACAGTATAGAAATAACGAACTGAATAGTGTATATTCGCTACAAATTACATAATTTTGTATTCAATGAGACAAGCTGTATTAAAATAAGCATTTTGGTGAACGATAAAACGAGTCATACACAGTAACAAGGAATTTAGCAGTTTAGTTACCTGTGATGTTAAAACATAATATATTAATATGTTAGGCATATTAAATTAAGAGACCGTTTTTATTTAAATCATAAGTAATATGCAACTCATTACTTCATTATCAATAATGGTATTTGATGACCTATAAAAGATACTGGTATTTTGTTATGTACCTTTATATTGGTACAGACGATCCTAAACTTTAACATTTTAGAATAAATAAAGGACTATATGAATAGACTCATTCAAAATGTTCTATATGGTATTTCGGTTTCTATTAGGTTAACCTTTAACTTAAGTTGATATTTTGTTTAAGTGATTCTTTTAGCTATTCGATTTTGTCTTCAGCATTTTGGTAATAAAAGTGAATTTCTGTTGCTCATTATTTTGTCTTCCATCTATCAAGGCCTGTAGACGTTATTTCGTTTGGCCTTTCTCACACCGACAAGTGACAGATTAACCTATTTTTTATGCATAGTGTATAGCATAGGGATTGGCAAAAGCATTTTTATCCAAAAAATTCATATTCCCTACGAGATACACATAAAGTACCATAGTTCTGATATTCCTCTGGTTGTTTAAATGCCTGAAGGATTTTGGTGAAAGTTGGCATCTTAGATTTTGGAATCAGGCACTTCGTACACTTAATCAGGAAAAATCTAAAATAATAAAACTAACAGTGAATGTGTTGATATGACTATCTTACACGCAAGATATTTCGCATTTATAACATTAGTTCCCTGCTAGTAGAAAGTTAAGGACGTAAAAGTCGTGGGCCATTCTAGTACAAAAAAAATCTGCGTGACCATCATTAAAGCCATCTTTAAATTCAAAACGTTATCTGAAATAAATATTAACAAGATACTATGAACTTTAAACTCATGAAAATATATCCAAATGTGGATTTTTGATGAGTCAGAATGTTTCAGACTTGTCATGACTCAACCTTTGGGGGTCAGCATAAGATTTGCGCAGCGTTAACTGAATTTGAACGACATCGAATTATTATTTATTGCCACTTAAGTTTACGGTTCAGCAAATTAAATTGTCATTGAGACAGGGATCTGGTTTGTTTTTTAATGTGTCTGGAATGAGTCTACGTATAATATCTTAATATATCGTAGTATATACCCTTCTATCTTATATGTTAAAATATATGATATGCCATAGGCGTCTAGTCGCCTCATGACCGAGGATTTACAAAAAATCAATTACGCGGTTATTATATATCACTTTTTAATAAGCAACAACAGCTTTAATGTCTTTTTTTAAATTCATGCTGTTTTAATTATTAAATTAGTTATTATACATGCTTTTGCCATCCAGGTTCTCGTCTTTCGGAATAAAAAATGATAGTATAACATGGAAGTCTCGAAAGACCAACTGTTACATCTGGCATTTTTAAAGCTCATCTTTCACCCGCCATCGTACTTTGGTCACCTTGATTTGTGAAAAGTGTTCAAGACAACAAATATTTACTAACTAGAATACTATATGCCATTCGAGAGTGCAGTGGAGGCATCCCACCAATATCAGATCAGCTAACATAATAAACCTAGGAACATAGTAACTTTTTCTAGAAAATAAAATTTAACCCATTAAGCGTACAACAGCTCGGTAGTCCTTGAGTTAAAACTATAATCGGGATGAATGTTGCATTTAATAATATGCCGATGATAAAGATTGTACGTTACATGTTAAATTATACAAACCGCGTCAAAATAACCGTAACGAAGTCATTACCATATAGTTATTCATCGTACGTATTAAGTCGAAATGTTATAAATATCCAACATTTGTAACGTAGAACAAATGACGTTTATTCGTACCATTATCTTATCGCTTTAGCTCACACAATGAAAATTCTTAGGCGAGAATTTCCATGCATTGCTCACTTTTTGTTTCAGCGCGCTGGAAAAAATAGACAATATAAATGACGCGTCTAGAGTTAATGTCGAGGATCACATTATGGCGTTAGTGTTTTTCAAGGTCAGGAAATTGTTGATTTAAAAACACTGCATATGGAGACAAGAGGCGAGAATTTTTAGTTACATTATAGGAATTTATAGGTCATAGATTCTATTGATGTCGATTTCTACTCAGCATCATATTGGAACGCTATATCATAGTATATCTTCGTTGATAGGGCAGTTACTAGTTGCGGCAAAAGCTTTTTACCAAACTAGACTCGAGCTGGGATTCCAATCCAGGGCACCACTCTTTATAATTCGACAAAGCACGCGTTGCGCCACGGAGGTCGTCATAAATAGTTTATGTAGAATTTAATTTTTCACGTCCTACACATTGTTTTCCTCACCCTAAATTCCAGGTAATTTCTTGGCAGCAGCCAAATTTGGGAATCTTATAATTTTTAAATTTGCTGTGCTCTGTTATATTCATACAGGATACCGTAAAATTTAAAACAATGAGACGATAAGTAGATAATAGAATGAAAACAAGAGTAGAAATCACAATATCGTTGTTGTTAAACTGAACGAGAATGCGGTAGAAAAACGGAACAGCAAAATCATGTTTACTGATTAAGATAAAACTAGCGGCCGTGTCGATGAACGCAAAGATTACGCACAACCTGTTAAAGCCTTTAATGTACGTGTAGATAGAACACCTGCCTCCTTGAAGCCAGTTAAATGAACCTACGCATTTATCTTGTGTGATTAAAACCTTTAAATAATTTTATTAACACAACGTCACTTCGCTTACTATACAGAGATGGATAAAATTGTTGTACGTATAATAAAAATGTTGAAGTAAACGAACTCGCTGTTAAATCTATATGAACCGTATAACTTTAGAACAGTAATATCAGTAATATTTTCAGAAATACGGAGCATATATATATAATGGTAGGTGTAAAATGCCAGAAAAAAAGAAAAAGAAAATGCCAGAATTCAATGCTAATTATGCTATGCACAAATTTGAGAAAAACATAATAGTAACGAATTACTTTCTAAATTATGTGCATAATTATCCAAACTACTTGACTTATATAAAGAATCTAAGCAAAATCTAAAAAAAATACCCTGGAGTTTATTGGCAGTGGTGTTGATTTTTAAATTCGGGATTCTTTGAAAGTTTTCTGAACTTCAGCAGCGACCGCTGGTGATTATTATTTCAGGAACTTAAATAGTAAATATATTTATGTGGTATTTGTTAACTCGCTTACAGGATGTTCCTTGATTAATTTGATCGAACAAGCTACGAGAAACGTTTCTCTTTTATCTGGTGCAAGGGGAATTCACAAATAAAAGCTAACCCAGTTTACGGTTGTTACAATAAATTGAGCGAATTTATTGGAGGCATGAAGTTACATTGACCACAGTACTAAAGTTTTCGACATTTCATTTTAAAGAATCACGTTGGCCATTCAAATTTTTTTAAAGTTTTATAGATTACAAGATCCAGGTTTGGATCGAAAAACAATAAGACACGGTTATGTTATGTGTTCCATCACAGAAACAAAAACAGACGTAGAAACTGTATCAAAACAAACCTTTATTAAATCAATTAAAAATTTATAAATGATTAAAATTCGTAATTAACACCATATTGGTTCTAACAGATAGCATCGGAAATATTAACATTAAAGCGACTGGCCGAGCGAGAAATTAATTGACATTCATTAACGCTCATTCATTAATACCGTTTTTTCGAATTCAATTAAAACTCGATAAGGTTTACTGTAATACATTGAACACGGCCGAGTGCGTATAAATATTATGAGACGTTAAATCACGATTAATAGTCAGTAGCGCCAGTGCCAGTACTGGTAAGATGTCTTAAAGAAAACTGGTAATGCATAGTTCCAAAATAAAGAAATAAAATTAAAGAAGCTTTGTCTGAAATATAGAAAAAAAATAGTTTTAAACTACTTTTACAATGTGAAATTCAGTAAACTATTGTTTTATCAGCACTGCAAATTTATACTAACTACACTTTAAAATGAAGGCTAGACTAGAACTTGTCATATTCTAGGTCAAGAATTGTTGCATCATCTACTGAAATTACTTATTATTAGTACTTCAAATTTTGTATTCAAACTATATATACATTTTTATAGTAAGACACTTCTTTCACTTGTAATAAGCACTTTAAGTGGGAAATATTTCTTGACAGCGTACATTTTAGCTTTTTCGCGTTCAAAATTCAAAAATATCTTTATTCATGTAGCCGAATTCATGAGGCACAGGTAGGACGTGTTTATTACGTTACCGAATAAAAAAATAACCAAAGCCAGGGTAATTTCAGGAGTTCAGGAGGCGATTAAACTTTTTAAATCACACTCCTGAAAAACGTTAGCCGTCTTAAAGATATCAACCATCTCAGATGATCTGTAATTAACATTATACTCTTAATCTTATTACCAACAACCGTTTATATAAACTTGTTCTGAGAACTGCACGACTTACTCATCACCAATGCCAAGGCTGGTCCACATTCGGTTCAATTAAAGTAAACCGGTTTTTGAATCAAATCGGTCACCCACGGTGGTACAGCGGCGAGCAGAATTTCTAATATCTACAATTTTATTTTTTATGATTACTTGTCTTTGCTCTTGAGAACAAAATGTTTTAATTTTTGTAAAACGAGATCAACTAAACGAAATCGCGGAATATAAGTAAAATATTTTTAAATAAAATATTGTATTCGAAATAGTAGACTGGTAAGTGATGATGCAGTCTATGATGGTAGGTCTTACTTGCTAGGAGTACTTTTGAATTAAACCTATAGTCCTTATGGCAATGAAGCGGAACACTAAATCGCTTTGTCAGTAGGGTAATAACGAGCCACGATCGAAGACTACCACCAGACCACTTCAGAAGAAATCCAGGAAGTATTAATTTCCAAATCTTCATTGGTTCCGAACCCGGGACCTCCAACTTAATTATAACTGTAATACTTAAAAAATAATTAATACAGGACAATTTAGGTTTCACTAAAATCGTTCAATTGGATAATTTATTGTATTCTGAGTGCAGAAGAAAAAGAATTCCAATTAGAAAATGCATCAAATTAAAAGTCTGCTAGTGAACCGTGGAAATTTCCGGTAGAATTCCAATAGTTAAACGAAATGGAGATATTTTTTGCTGATGGTAAGATAAGCGGTTTAACTAATTATTTTCTTGAAATAAGTTGGTATTCAGTACGAAGTAGTCACAGTGAATTTTTTTACAGCCAAAGCAACTGTGAACATTCAATCGTTAACATTATCGACTATTATTAAAACCCATGAACAAATGCAGCGCCATATGAGCCACCAATGCATTAAGGGAATTTATTTAACCACCCCTTGAAAGTTTCGAAAGCACACTGTAAATGAGGGAATGTTTAAAAATTTCACGTACAAGGATACCAGACGCACACGGGTGAACTTGGATTTTAAATATGTCTATTCTTTTGCTCTTGCTAAAAGTAATTAATTTCTTACTAACACAAATGCTTATGCAACACAAATTAAGATGTAGGTATATTCCAAACATGCAAACATTGAAATAAATAATAAGCAGTTATACAATACAAATGCAATTAAATCTGAAACAAAGAACTTTATTCTGCTATATCTGGGTTATGATAAGTAGACCAGGTAATAAGCAGATTAAAAAGAACAAGTAGTTTTAAAGAAATAGTCGAACAAAAAAGTAAATTATCCGTATCTTTATAATTTGAAGTTGTCGCTCAACAAAACAAGATTTCTAAAAGCCAGTGAAATTAAAAAAAGAAATCTTTTATTAAACTTGATGAACTTCTGCTACCCTGAACCTGATTCTTTTATTTTAATACATTTAATGTTGCCTAAAACTTGACTCAGTAATTGTAACATTTTCATTAATAATATGCCATAAATCATAATCGTTTTAACAAAAAAGGAACTGATCTGGATCTGGTCTGGTCTGGATGGACAGACTCCCCAAAATGCCCCCAGTTAAAATTGCACAGTGTATATCAAAATATGACACAGGAGTATCAAACTTGACTTATGATATGGCACCAATTGATCATCATATCCACTTGATGCGATCAATTGGTCCAATCTATATCGGTATATTGCAGGTTAACGAATAAATCATCACAGGGGCGCACAGGGCCATATCAATTGAATCAGTCCCCTATATACGGATATGTGACGTGATGAGAGATAGAAATTACGCAGTTGCAGGTGTCAATGTCACATGTTTACCTTCAGATGCCCACATTACAACGTACACGAGTAAGTCCATGCGATATTCGTACAGTATCGAAATCAAAGAGGTAAGCATTGGCAAAACGGTCAGCAACGCTTTGACGCTTTTTTTCTGACCCACGTTGGAGCTACCCCCTAGGGGGGGAGTCCCACATAACCTCTAATCCTGCCCAAGGGACGGAGGTAGCAATAAAGCTTTTCCACCACGACAAAAAAAAAATAAAAAAAAGGGAGGAATCAGAAGCCAAGCTCCAATCGCTCTTTTTTATGATAGCAGAGTATTGTACTCAACATTCATGGGCTGTGGTTGACGGCGAAAGATGCCCGCAAAAAGTGACCAAGAAAATACTATTGCAATGACGTAATTAGCATCTATTGACGGCATAACTTTTAATGCATTTAACAAACAAGATTCAGCTCAACGTCGAACTGCTTAAGCTATGTAATGTAAGTAGACTAAACGAATAAATTTTAATTAAGACACGTCACATCTTCGGTTAGAAAATTAATGAGCCTTATGAAGGTTAATTTAAATAATCCGTGTGTTACTGCTAGATAATTGTGTGTGAAGGTCAACACATCTGTTGATGCGTTTCTCTGAAACTAGAATAACGTGCTCTTCTAGCATATAATATACATGGGATAAGCGACATAAATCGATTCTTCTGACGTAAGACGAGTGTTTGTTAAGACGCGTATCTGAGAAACACTCTCCAATTTGAAAAAATATTTGCGTGTTATCATTATCAGGCCAATTATTGAAGAAGGTTACAAGAAGTTTTACAACGTAACAGAATCCGTTAAGTCTGTTAAATAAATATTGAAGAACGTGGTTATTATATTTGTATATTACGATACGATTTATTATAGAATTAATCGGCTATCACGAGACACTTTATATGACGTTATATGAAGTATTTTGTCTTTTTGATTTCTATATTTAAAGATGAACCCTGAGAACATGACATAGTTTCATGGACAACATTATGCAGCCCAGATAGCCTTTATTTAAAATGAAAAAGAATAATATATTTGTATCCAAAGTTAACGTAAATCAAATAGAAACGTGAAAAATAATTTGGAATTCGTGTCATAATAGTTTTATTTAAAATATGGCGAAAATCATGCTTTGATGCAATCATACAAACAGACATATTGGCAAGAGTTGATTAGAACAATATTTGAAAACTTTGCAAAAGTTGCTTATTATATTTACATGAAAGGACAGATTGTAACAGAAGATAAATTAGTATCAAGAATTCAAAAGACCTTTTCAATGCATTTCGCAAAACAAATGATAATAAATTGATGATGGGAATACTAAAAAGTTTGATACGTTATACAAAGTAACCCTTGGAGACTTGAAATATGAAATTAAAATCAAGCAAATAATAGTAGAAACAACAGTAAATTTATTTACTGGAGTTGATAAAAAATCCGTCTCACGTAAAACAGAATCAACGGGATTATTAAGGCTTCTTCTCCTTCCTTTCATAGTTATGTTCTTGAGCGATTCCCCGTGGAGGTGATTTTTACAGTTATTTCTACTACAGCAATTTCTAATTGGATGAGTTCTTTTAATGGCTCAAAACCTTTAGCTACTCACTAAAAGACGCAACTAATGGCTAAGATTCGACCAGACTCTCTAAATGTTATTATCGTTAACCGATCATTGCGTAAACAGTAGCGTTCATGCTCGAGTTCCCATAACGCTCTCAAACATCTTGTATACGACCACTGAGTTACGTCTCAGCATCCGTATACAATCTTAAATCTTGTGCTGAAATCAAATTTAATTTGACCTACTCCAAATGTTTGGTCCAGACAACAATAGTTGTGGAAGAAAATATCTTACTTCATTAAAATTGAATAACCAGTTCAATTTACATATTATACACTGATATAATTGGGCTTCCTGTCGCTATTTCCTATCCCAATACGAATTAAAGTTTCCTGGCTAACCACAATCGTGAGAATAAGAAACACGCAGACATTAGACGTTGGAGTTGGCTGCTGCTAAAGAGGTTTGGTACTGACTTCTAGCGGTAATATAACTTTGAAGTTATTTTTCGCGATTTTAGCGAGACTAAAATTTTGGCCAGAATTATAACAAATATATACAGAAATACAAAATTACTTCTGTTGCCGGATATAATTATTAAAGCAAGGGTAAATCCCTCTATAATGATTAATTTACACAAATCAGCCGGAATACCGGTTTAAGTAAATCATAAAATAGTAAAACTGCAGTCAGCACGTTTGTTCCTAGAAATCTTTTATTTATTTTCCCTTACCTAGGTATGAAACCTTTGTTGGGCGTAGAGCTTTAGAATTGAAGTCTACGTTGAATAGAAATACCACTAACAACTCAGATAATTCTAAAAGCATATAGTTTGATTATCATAAAATATTTTTGTCACTGTAATTGTTAGCAAATAAAATAAATAAATAAATCTGAATAAAATTGTCAAACTATACTACTAATTTCTCGATCCAACAGACATACATTTACAACTACTAATGATATGGCATTTAGTGATAATGATATATTTAACTATGGTAAATACATTGTGTAAAAGTGGTCACTCGGTCGCAACGAGTCGATAAAATTATTTTTAAATTTTTAATGTCGACTTTCTAAACATTATAGACCTGTCAACACTTAGCAACCTAGCAACTCGACGAGTGCTGAAAACAATTAATAGCTTTCACATGTCTAACGGTTTTTAATACCAAATTATCTAGTACAGATATAGCTCTATAGGTCTATACACCACCTTTTCGCTAATTTCAATAATGGCAGTTCATCATGATCATCGTGATCAACCCATTACTGGCTCACTACAGAGCACGGGTCTCCTCTCAATATGAGAAGGGTTTGGCCATATTCAACCACGCTGGCCATGTGCGGATTGGCAGACTTCACACGCCTTTGAGAACATTATGGAGAACTCTCAGGCGTGCAGGTTTCCTCACGATGTTTTCCTACACCGTTGAAGCAAATGATATTTTAGGTTTTAAAAACGCACATAACTCCGAAAAGTTAGGCCCGGATTCGAACCGCCAACCTCTGATTAAGAGGCTGACGCCCTAACCACTAGGCTATCACCGATTCAGCAGTTAATTGCAGTTATGACAAAAGATCTTAACGTTGTTTACTGTTAAATGTTTATTAATTTCATGATTTTTTTAGTTTTTATGATAGATGTCCTGTCTCGTATCTGTTTTAAGGTAACAAGGCATATTTTGCTTGTGATTGTTTTGTTTCAGCAAGATGGCGTAACGTTAGCTATTTTGGTTAAATTCGCTAAAGACTGTTATTGTGTTAAGATATCAGGAGTTATGTAGCAATACAAAGATGCATAATAAAAGAGAGCATTCCTTTTAATACGAATGAAAAATCTGGCATATCGTCGCATACAGTAATTAATAATTCAGTTCACAATATTAGAATCTCCTAGCGGTTAACTCCTAGCTTTACATTATTAACAATCTAATGATTATTAAACCTCAGTCACTAATGCAATCAACGATGATGGTGATGTAAAGTCACATGATGGATTTAGGTACAAATTAATTTATAAAGATCTTACTCGTAACACTTCGTAAAAACAAAATAGTATCGTATTAAATAGGATCGTAAAAGGATTTATACGGCACGCCTGGGCGTGTGCGCTATTTTAAAAATGGAACTACTACTGACCTAGCCGGGTTCGATCTCCGGCTGGGTCAGTAGTAGTCTGGTAGGCTATGGCTAGTACCACCGTACCGACACAGATAAGTGCCGCCAAGCGATTAACGATCCGTTACGGTGTCGCGTAGAAACCAACAACCAAAATCAATAACATCTGCACACCAAGCCATGAAATGGAACACGTCACAAATATGATAAAACAAAAAAATTATGCCAAATATAAAATACACGTACAAAAAACTAACGAATGCAAATCTTCTGTTTCATAGTAGACTCTGAATTCCTTTACAGTCACATAACCAATAGATATTCCTTTTATAAGTGCTTGGAATATGGGGAGGTACTTCAATAAATCATCCATCAATTTGTATTAGACATTGACTGTCTTGTTTGTCTAGCGCTTGGCATTATTGAAAAAGGATCATAATGCCCCAGTTTCAATTCTTCTTCCTATGTTTTGTTAAGAAGGTAGTTGAGAAATTGGCGATATTTCGCGTTTCGGAAGGTTAGCCTTTGTTTATTCTAGTTACAACTAATTTATTGTTAACATAAATAGCCATAAACCCGTATTGCAGCATCATGGGACTGTGGAACGATGATGAGAGTTTAACAATAACGCAACGGTGTTTTATTGTACATATATTAGTGATTGCAATATGATTATGGGCATGGCGTTCAGAGGTCCCCGTCTACGCGGTCGACGGATGTCGTTCCGTTAGTGAGAGATAATCTCCGGACGATTGGCTAACGGTGCACGAGGCGTGCATACTTGACGCAATGTATCGCAGGATCAGAAGAAACTAAAATTATGTTTTAAAATGTTTTTACCTACAATTCGAGGTAATATCAAATTTATAAATTTCAAACTCACACAAAAATAAAATTATAAAATAGCAATTTGTCTCATTGTAAGATAGACTGTTGAATAGTAGATTGAAACTGTAATGTTTCTAATAGATGGTGCCACCGTCGCTATAAGACTGGTGAAGGGCATGCATTAATTTCGTCGTCGGTGATATGGGGACCGTTGCTCCAATAGCAAATATCGACGAAGAGATATGTGTTTATATCCCCCCGGTTCCGGAAAAGTTTTGTTGCATACAAAACATGTTGTTTTACATTTATGAAGCTTTAATTAATTATCAACAACATCATCGGTATTTCACAAGTAACCATCTTCGTTGTCTTAGCCGATGGACGCCTTACTTCTAGAGATTTCAGCATGCCACGGTGCTATATGGTGTCTTTAATATCCTCAGCGTATTAATTTTACAAATAGCCACAGCTTCTCTCTTCTCTCATAGGATGGTTAACCAACTAAGATCCACCAGTCTAAGATTCATCAGTCAGTCGTGCCGGTTGCTTAGGCTACGCCGATTTCTACTCTCTGCGCTATTATTTCAAGAAGTAACTTAAATTTAAGACATGATTTTTAAAGTAATTCTATCAAAACATGCACGGCACAATACAATATCACTCCACATTCCTACACAAGTAAATTATATACAAGTTATTTTCTGAGATTCTTCTTTCTGTCTTTAAGATCTTGTCTTCGTTTAAGATCCTGTTCTTTAGGTTTCTGTCTTTAACTAAAATCAGATTTTCTACAATATTCTTATGAGAGTTTCATCCCCAGAGTCCATGAGTAACTGATTGTAGTTTCATTCAGAAAGTGGTAATGTTACACAATATGATTTTAACTTGGAGGTAAATGTAATACTAAGATCATAATATAATAAGTCTATGACTAAGATTAACACAACGCCAGATAATACCATAAACGTTAACGACAGTTAACGTAACTTACTAACTACGCAACCGTTTCATAAATGATCGACTACAGTAACATTCTCTTCATAAGACAGACAGGAGACCATTTGTCCTCAATAGCTAATGCCTTCAGCTCAGTCTTTTGATGTTCAATTTAGTTTCTCTTGGATGACAATCGATATTACATTGTATAAGCACAGTAGGTATGTTTGTCGTGCATCATTGTATCATTTGTTTCCTGTTACCAAAAAACTTTGTAGTATTGAAACACTATGACGTCAATTAATTGGTTTTATAATTACACATGCGTTATAACCGACTTTTACTAAACAATTGATCCGCTAGGAGAGATGCACAAAGAAGTAAGGTCAATTTAGCTCTGGCATTATCATCCTGCGATTCTAGAAGACGGCTGAGAGCGAAGAGGTTGAGTTACCTTCTCTAGGTTGATGCACCTAACTCGCACATCGACGCGAAATTATTTCCGAATTCCTCAGCTCATTTATACACATGAGAACATTTAAGTGTCTGTAAGTGATGTCGCTATAACTGTTCAAGCTCATATATTATTTCCCAAGCACGTTTTAAATCCTGTTTATAAAGTTAATAAAAAGGTTTCCTATCACTTTGCTCAATGCTCCGACCGGGCCTAGTATTATTATACTAGCCCCAGCGGCCCATGTGCGGATTTCGGCTTTTACAAAGACACTATGAAATTCTAAGGGAAAGTGTGTGATAATGTAACTCAAGCTACCAGGATTGCATAAAACCCAAAGAATTCCGAAAGAAGAATGTAGCTTTATGCAGATAAGTTGACGAAGAAGTGGTTAGACCGCGTAGCGTAAAGAGAAGCCTCGCGAGTGCGATCGATATCATGTAACGTGGGAATTAACGCCTACGAATTATAATTTGATAGGTATTGCTTTTATCCGCACGCGGCTTCATTTAATTTTGCTCATGCATCACTATAAACTAGGTTAAAAGTATGACTAAAAACTAGATCAATTAGTTAGTGATAACCCACTTTGTTGGTTCTAATGGTTTTCTTTTTTGTCTTCAGGTGGTGTTTGTTCGAAGATTTTTAACCGTGCAGTATTTTATTTTAAACCTTACTTTAATGTGACTATATAGATATAATATATGTATCACAGAAATTTCATTATCCATAACGTTGATTGCTATTTGCATTTGTTTCTAAAAAACTCATAAACACTCGAGAATGTAGTATATCTTATACAATGGCAACATTTTTTGAACAGTTTTAAATAGGAATAAGTAGATCAAATCATCTGATATATATAGACAAAGGAATGTATGGATATATCGATCTATCTGCCCTTTACTATACTAGTTATTGAGTATTTAGTTAACTGGATTAAAATAAAGACCAGGCTTACATGACAGTTAACTATGCGTGCAAACCCGTAATTGACATGGAGTATCCGGTTTTAGGTACCCGCTGGTTTAAGATACGATCGCATCAAAGGTTTTTAAGTAGATTTAAATGTAATACGCTCCTTACATGGATCTATACTTTTTCTTACTATTTTTGATACTGAGACTTATTTGTGGCTCAATTATTTAAGTAATAAGTTCGTTGCACTAAGTCTCCGACGGTAGCCGGTTTTAAGTACTTGCTGGGTAACGAGACAATATCATCTCAGAGTTTGAAGTAAATTAAACGCAAACATTACATTTAATTAAACTATTTTAGTTTATTGATACTGAGATTTATTTGCAACCTTATTTAAGAAATAAGTTTGCTAGAGCTCAATACAGCAACTTATTTCCAGTAGCCGGCTTTAATAACACGGGGGTTTGACGACCCTCGTGGCGCAGTGCGTGCGCTGTCGCATTATTAAGTTGGAGGTCCTGGGTTCGATTCCCGGCTCGAGTCTGGTCTGGTGGGAGGCTTCGGCCGTGACTAGTTACCACCCTACCGACAAATACGTGTCGCCAAGCGATTTAGCGTTCCGGCACGATGTCGCTTAGAAACCCATTAGGTGTATGGGTTTACCATGCACTTGACATGTTAGCCCGCTACCATCCTAGACAGCATACTTACCACCAGTGAGATAGCTGTCAAGGGCTAACTTGTAGTGTATATAAAAATAAAAATAAAAACATGCCGGGTTAAGATGTATCTTGGGCATATTAATAAATTTTATTTCAAAGTTTATATTTAAATTTTAAGTTATAACACATGATGTTGATATCTCGCAAAGACACATATTTAGCAAGTACATGGAACACAAAGAGAGTCGACGTCTCCTAGGCGAGTACTTTATAACTAAGGTCGAATAATGTGGAGGAACACACAAAGAGAGTCGACCGACGTCTTCTCGGCGTGTATTTTATAAATAAGGTCGAATAATGTGGAAATCTTATATACAAGTACATGCATGATTAGCGGAAATCAGTAGTTACATACTTTCTAAACCATTTATGATATTTAAAAGCAAAGGTGCCGACTCATCACCCTCAACTCATGCTCAAACAGTTAGTGGCCTTAACTTTCACACTTTACAAGTAAGTACGTGTGCTGATTGAACTGTATATAATATCATATTTATATGTGATAATAATACTCTTTAATGCCCGCCAACCTTAATATAATAATACAACTGGGAGCTTTGGGCTTCAGTCCTCAATTTCAAATTGTAAATAAATAAAAAATAAATTGTATCATAAAAAAATCTTTAGTTTTTATTGACATGACCTTGAATTGTAAACGTCAGTGTACGAGCTGTACCCCACGTTTTTTGGTTAAATGAAATCTCAAATAGTTCATTATTTATTGGAGATATTTATAATAAAGATTATATCACAAAATGATATATACTTCTTCAGAAAATTATTTTCCCTGCTGGCCTTCCTATCCAGTTTTATATTGATTTTATTTATGTCTCTCAATGTGACTTCTAATGACTAGAATTACTCTTAACAATCTTTTTTAACTTCTAGACTTAACTTAAGATACTTACCACTGGAACAATAAAGCTAAATTGTTTTAAACCATTATGTTTAATTATATAATTCATCTAACAAAAATAAACTCCTTAATCTCCTTTTGGCAAGTGTTAGTTAGAGCGAGATGTAGATTATGTCTAGTTGGTAGAAATATAATTCAAAATGTGCCACTCATAGCTAGGGGTCGGAGATCCGTGCTTCCGGTGATTGCCGGCGCGTGACCACACCTTCCGGCTTTAGGGTGCCGGCACTAAAGCCGCAAATTCGGAACGGCGAGCGTCCAGTGTTGCGTTCAGTATGCTCCGCCAAGGTCAATTTTATCGACTCTCTAAATATTAAAAAGTCCATATAATGCCGCTCCCAGACAGCCTGTCCGACAGAAGATAGAGTAGCAAAATGTACTTTCTTGAAGTACACATTGTTCAAGTACCCACTCACCCACTACTCTGTGTTGGCAAAGTAAAGTTTTTCTACTTGGTCTATGAAATACCGCGCTAAGACATATCGCCTGTCTGAGACGAAGACTGAGTGACTGGTTCACGTTGGCACCCTTCATTTAAGGAACCCCACCCAAACTAGCAACTCTTACTCGAAGCAAACGTTCTTGAAGTACCCACTCACCTACTACTTTGTGTACTTAATCCGTGACATAATTTAAATGATATCATCGACGCATTACGCTATAATAACGTTTTACGTGTTCTTGTTGCTAATGGCTGAGGATAAGAACATTTATAGGGCTTCCATTTTACCCGATTGCACCCGAAAGATGGGTTATGTTTTTACGGTAACTAGATTATGCCTGCGACTGTATTAGTATTTTTTCAGTTGTTCAAACAGCAAGAATCTTGACTTTTCCCGTGTTAAAAAAAAGCCTTTGTCAGACTCCAGGACGCGACCTAATTCATTGAATGTCGTAAAGACCGTCTTTTGATGAGCCGTACATACTTAACAAAGTTATTTTGTTTGATCATATAGGCTCGATTCCAGATTGTTGTTCCGGGATAAAACTATTCTATGTCTGTCTCGAGGATGCAAGCTTTGCTGCATTTTATTAAAATTACGGGTAAAGTGGTTTAGCCGAACATAGGTAACTAAGAAACAAACGCACTTTCGCATTTCTAATATTTGCATGGATGTATGTATCCTCAGTGATTTTTACATGCACAAAAGCTGTGCCTATTCTTAGGTTTTTTTTTTCATATTAAAATTCCAACTGCCTCATTGGTCTAGTGGTTAGCGAGTTGTACTACAGATCACGAGGTACTGTTTTTGATAAGATTCCTAAAGTAATACAATGTTATTATATTATTCTAGCTAATTCATTGCAGCGAGGTTGCGGTACAATTTGATGACTTTCTTAATGACAAGGTTGTTTGGAAGCGGTCGGCTCCCTTTCATCTCTCACAAGATAGAATAATGAATCTTAAATTAGAAAAATGTTTGACAAATCAACTGCTGAGTATTTCCCCGACTATTTCTCATGAGAACATGGCTTTTTTTTATATACATAGCGAGCAAACGAGCAGGCGGGTCACCTGACAGTAAGTGATTACCGCCGCCCATGAACATTTGCAGCACCAGAGGAACCGCCAATGCGTTGCTGGTTCTTGAGCAATTTGTTAATCCGCCCTTTGAAGATCCCCATATTATAACGATTAGGGAACACAGAAGATGGAAGCTGGTTCCACAATTTGACAATGGCTTCTGGTGGTTCACTAAAACACATTTGACGCTTCAAAAATGGTTATAAAGTAAACTTTAGGTCGGGACAGTAATTACGTAACGAGTGTAAAAGAAGAGTAAAGAAATTCTCAGTACCCAGTTTGACGGAAATAGACGTAACATTTCCCATAGCATTTACAAATGATAGCGTGGTAAAATCCTTCCGTAGAGGTTGTATGACCTCACCATGCCGCATATTGATCTAACCTCGCCGTGAATCCGTTACCTGGTGACTGAAATGCTGGTTTTTTATCGTCCAGTCGACCGAGACTATGCGCTGAAGACTATGACTGACTTGGTACAGGCAAACGTAATCATCTATACAAATAAATAAAATTGGAGTGTCTGTTTGTAATATTGAAATAACCGTTATTTACTACATGCATATGAATACATATTCATATGCATGTAGTAATGTATACGGTACATACACCAAAATAATATTTTTTTCAATTTTTGTCTGTCTGTCTGTTTGTTCCGGCTAATCTCTGAAATGGCTAGACCGAATTTACGGAACTTTTATTGGCAGGTAGCTGATGTAATAAGGAGTAACTTAGGCTACTTTTATTTTAGAAAAAGTCTTTTATTTTAGAAAAATAAAGTAATGTTGCGATGTCCAAGTACTGTCCAGTACCGCGCGCAGCTCACGCGCATGCCACCGCCTGTGCAACCACGTCTCGGGCGCCTCCCACAACTTTTCCCACCAACGAATCAATATCCGATTTCACTCATTCTTTTTTTTTTTTTTTTAGAAAGGAGATACTTTAATTTTTATCCTGTAATTATGTCAAGTAATTCGGGTTAGTAATCTATTGCTTCGTGATTGAAAGAGAAACAAACACACTAACTCAAACGCAGACGAAGTCGCGAGCGTCAGCTAGTCCACAATAATATTGTGCATGCGAATTTTGTTTGTTTAGTTATTTGTTGCTGAACCAATTGAAATTTGGCACTGAGATATCTTGCAATCTGGTGATAGCACGGCCATAGAAATGAGGGAGTCGAAAATTGAAATAAATGCGGACGAAGTCACGGTTAACGTCAAGTTTACCACAGCAACTTCATATCTACATACTATTATCAATTGCTATCTATGTACATCAATACGAATAAGTAAAATGAAATGTCTGTCTGTGATTTGCGGGTCCTTATTAATAATATGATTATTTGTAAGAGAACATGAGAACATAAGAACCTTCACGGTTTCACTAGACATGTGCTGTGCCAAGCATATATTAAGGAGATGAAGCCAGCTAGTACAGTGACGAATGTGGAAATGAGAAGCATATATATGGATAATGTAAGAAAAAAAGAGAAAAATCATCGTATCTTCTGTCATATTCAGCATGCCAGTTTGTTTGGCTAGCATCAAAAGATAAGTCAACCAAAGTGGCACTGGTTCCACTGTTTCTAAATACCTGATTTCTATCAGTATTTTTATATTATTACATATTTCAGTAGTGTCAGCATTCCGTATTTTTTGGTTTTCTAGTCACATTTGGAATTTTTTACATAATAAAAATAAATTTGTATAGCAATGCATCGATTTCAACATAACTTTTTAAGTAAGATAAAAAATAGAATCCCTCATAGAAAATAGTTTTACGCTGGTCTATCTCCATGTAAAAAAATGGCCAGTAACTGTTAGTAAACAAAGAATTTTAAAGCAGAGAACAGATTGCCGTCGTGATTATCACGTTGCGATTATCGTAATTTTTATCGTAAAGACTAATCTCAAGTTCGCTCCGTTTTCGAATAAAACCAATTAGTTGAAAAATGTGAGCCAATCACAAAGCACTGTCGATTGTCACATTGCCATTCGCTTTCATTCTACTGCAATCGACCCTTAGCCGCTACTACAAATACATTTTGCCGTTATCTAATCTATTGCAACTACAAATTCCGATACGTATTATATAAGCCTTTTCTTTATAAGTAATAAAGTAAAAAATAAAAGATTATTTAACAATATACAAAAAAAATATTTATTATTTTCAGTACAAAAAGAATAAATTACATAATACTATACGCGTATTCACATTTGGCGTCTGTTACCGAAGGAGATGCCGCTCTGCTGCCCCTTGTTGGATCCGTATTGCAAGGATATGACGTTCTGTCCCGCCTTGAGTTGCTCCTCGCTGAAATCTCTAACGTTTCTCTCAGATTCCTTAGGTCCTATAGACGGCAGGCCGAAGTTCCCAGCTTTCCTGCCTAAAGACTGTAGGCATACGACCACGGAGTAAAGGTTTTGCTTCTCCCATAGGTCGATAGTCTGGAACGTCTCCTGTGGTGGCACGCCGAGTTTCTTCACCGCTTCTAGGAACGCGTTAATGTTCTCCATGCACTTGAAGGCCATCGTTGATTGGTTGATCTTCTTCACTGAGCCCTCTTGGAACTTGTTGACCAAGTTGCATAAGAGTGTGCCGTCCTTGAGGACTTCGTAAAGGTTCTCAGCGTCACCGGATGTGTTGGCTGGCGAACCGGTGATCTTCTGTATCCATTCGAGGGTTTCCTGGGCGATTTCATCATTGTATTTGCTGTTGATCCTCGCTTGCGCCTCGGCGTTTATGCCGGCTTTACCTGCGCGATATTCGGACATGTTTTAAACTTGTGTTAACAGTGTTGCAGACACGTAGCCACTGAGTATCGACTGATAACGAGCCTCTCGATATCACCAGTATGACACATATGATGCGATTGATAGCGATAATCAACATAAATGTGACCGCCTCTGCTTATCGCGTTCATAATCGAAAATTTATTACTTTTTTCTTTTTAATACTGATTGTTATGCGACGGTTGTAAGGAATGCGATGAGTAAGGAAAATTTTTCGGCAAAGTTTTAGCTGTTATTTAAATCTAATCACTCAACAGTGCTAATATTGCTGTAAATAAATCTGTGTCTTTTTCATTATATTTTCAATGGAAAGAGGCAAAACCATGTACAAACCTGCCTAGTTTAGAAACCAGCGAAATGATACCAATATTGTTAATTTAATATGGCGGTTATTTTGCTTCTTTCTCAATGTAGAAAGCAGCTATGTGCATATGAAGTTATCAAGTGAAATACTGTCTAATTCATCACCAATCAGTAATAGATAATCAAATCTTGCAATCAATTGCAATAAACAAAGGCAATTAAAATTTATAGCTTAAGGAGATTATATTGTTTAAGTGCCTATATCAATAGTAACATAGAACATTCTAGAACACTTAGGACTGGGCTGGACAATCTTATCACCATCATGCTTTATGAGATTAAATCGTGTTATATTAACATTAATTAATAAATAAAATTACAATATTAAATTGACAGTAAATTTTATTTTATCTCATTACTTCAAGCAGATATTTTAAGTTTTCGACAAAGCTTTTGATCCTGTGAACCATCTGAGGCAGAATTATAAATAACAACCAGATCAGACCTCTTCAAAATAGAAACCAAGAAAAGTGTCTTGAGTGTAAGATATAAAATTGCAAATGTTATTTTTTTTCGGACTGACTATTAGCTGTACTAACCCTATTGGTTGCAACAGCGTAACCGGGCTGTTTGGCGAGCTTCGGAAAGAAGCTCTGCCAGAAGAAATTTTGAGTCCTAGGGTTCGAAGAAATTAAGGGAACGTCTGCCTAAGGGCGCCTCCTGTGAGGCCAAACCTCGGCTTAGGCGACGTTTGGGATAACGGGGAATTGCAAATGGAAACAATAAAGATTAACATTAGTGGGGTACCAGTTAACTAAGTTTAGAAGTTTGTTAACCAATTAACCCATTGTTTCTTTTGTGACATAGTGTGATTTTTACTGATATTTACTGGGTATTTATCAAAACTAGGTACTGTAAGTCTTCAGGGACTTGAGTTATGAAATTAAAACGGTTGAAACTAAACAAAGATTTTTTGCTTTCTCCAGTGAATAGCCATCTGTTATTACTACTCACAATAAACTTAGTACTTGAACTGAATATTTTGATAATGAATTGTGCTGTTCAGTATTGACCATTAGTTGGTGGACCAAAATAGGTTAATTCTCTAAAACAATTGAGTTTGCCCAATTTAACCTTGCTAAGAGGCAGTGTTGCGATATTTTATTGTGTTTTATCACCAAATGAAACAATGGCAGTGTGGAGGATTGTTTTTGTTTCATACAAAGTTTTGCTATTTACCTAAACTGATTAAATAAGTATGTATTACCTTTTACTGTTACATATTTGAAACTTATTTGCACTCAATCCAATTATTGGCAATGTCTATTATATTATATTATACTTTTGATTTGATGATTTTAACATCATTTCACTACTATTGGACTTTGCGGTCGAGTGCACAAGTGTTCCCGTGACCCAGCCCAGACGCGAATTATTCTGGTCGCCATATATATATTAATATATATATTAATTATATTCTGGTCGCCAGTCTGGCCGCCAGGGAGACCAGGAGAAAAAAAAAATACTACTATTGAACCCATATAGATCCTCTATATGAATTTCTGAATTCTACTATCTTGTGGCACCTGTGTCACTTGAGAATTATAATTTTATGTTAATATATCACAACATTTACATTGCTAATAGCGTTAATAATGAAAGTACTGCATATTTTATTAAAACTTAACATGCTCTAATATCAAGATTCAACCTGAATTGTCTGGCAGTTTTTGCAAATAGAGATAGTAACAGTATAGCACATAGACCTATTAATAAAAAATGTATATCCCATGATAGGAAACACATATGCCAGGAGTGCATTTAACACATTAACAGGGATAGTAAAAAGTTATAGATTAAAAATCAACTAAATAAGGATGCCAATGCTTAAAGTTAGAACGTTGAGTTCAAGTTAACTTAATGAAAAATAAAAAAACATTCTGAGATGCCAGAGTATCCTTTACTAAGAAACAACTGTACCCTTTATATTTACTTTGCCAGTAGTGAGATATCTTTGTTAGGTAGCTGATGGTGTCCACTAGACCAGACCACTTAAGAAACTGTATATTTGCTCCTGTGCGAGTAGTATTTTGAGTATCTTATATTAGCGTGGCGTAGAAAGAAGTAGCATTATGACATTAGAATGATCAGGCAGATTTTTCCTACTTACTTGACACTTACCGTCATACTCGTATTTTGGACAATTCACACATATATTTATAAATTGTAGCTTATGTGTTATTCTGATTTATAAGCTATATTATTGTAGTTTCATAAAAATCCATTTAGTAGTTTTTACGTGAAAGAGTAACAAACATCCATCTATCCATCCATACTTACAAACTTTTTTTATTATAATATTAGTAGCATTAAGGATACAGTGCTTCCGTGAAGAGTGGTCGTCAGTAACAGGGTTTTCATTTAATGAGTAATGAAGTAGTGGTTTCCCGGTTAAATTAAACCCTTATATTTTGTAAAACTTTATCTTATCTTATCCTTCTTCACATGAACTTTATAGAAGCTGGATCTCACATTCCTCTGTCTGCACAGTAGTTTCAATAAAGTTTTCTGTTTAATACATGTGTATAAAGTATAGTCAATGAGAAGTCTCATATTATAAACACACTCAAATGCCCTTGTTTTGTTATTTCATCATCTTTTCAGTTAATTAATCTTGCACTGCTGGGCATCAGCCTCTCAATTGGAAAGTACTGAAGACCCCCTGCAGGTGCAGTTGTGAGTGATGTGGTCAAGTAGGGAGGAAACTCATAAAAGGTTTTTCTTTATAGTATCTGTATTAGTTTTTATTATTTATTTTTCTGTATTCTGGAGACCATGGCCATGGCTAGTTACTAACCTACCGACAAAGAAATGCAGCAGCAATTGAGCATGGTTACACCAGTATGGTTTTAATATAACTGCCATATACTTTACCACACTAACAGCCATATAAACAACCGGTACCCACTACCATTGTGGGCTGCATCATCACTAAATATACCAACCAAGTAGAATTGCAGTCGAGAGCTGACAAGTAGCATAGTAAAAAGTAAAAGTATTTTATAGCTTAATAATGAATAGAAGCAGGCGTTACTTTGCAGAAGTCCATGATAAACAATACAACTTTTACTTTTCGCACTTGTGAAGTCAACATCTCCTGAGGATGATCCGGTGTCAGGTCGAAACGTGCGTAGATGTTCTAGTGGAAGATTTTGTGTGGTGTTATATTATACTAATCTCCCGTTTGTCTGCAGAATATAGCAAATTATACTTGCTTATGTTTATTGTTTTTTATAGCTTAGACGTTTGACCCCCTAAGCTGTTCTAATGCAGGTTCTTAATTATTATAAGTAATAGTCCTCAGAATATCTTTACCGAAGGACAACAAAGGAGCTGATCACTTCTGTGCCTCAGCAAGCACATCAACTAGTTGGTGTTGGCTGGTATCAGTGCTTAACATGCTTTATAATGCACAGACAATGATAGTTTCTTAGTTAATGAGCCATGAGAGAGAATACCTGAATTTATCAAACCTAGTACTCGTAACACTCTAACCACTAGATGAGACAGTTTCATCTTTATTTATTATTTTTTTTTATTCACCACAAGTTAGCCCTTGAGTGCATCTCACCGAATGGTGAGTGATGATGTGGTCTAAGATGGTAGCGGGCTAACCTGTTAGGGGTATGGTCGAACCATACTCCTAATTGGTGTCTTCACGAAATCGTGCCTGAACGCTAAATTGCTTGGCAACACATCTTTGTCGGTAGGGTGGTAACTAACCACGGCCAAAGCCTCCGACCAGACCAGACTCGAGCCGGGAATCAAACCCAGGACCTCCAACTTTAAAAATCAACAGCGCACGCGCTGCGCCACGGAGGTCGTCAAAAAGTCGTCGTTTTTATAAATTATATGAATGTGAGTGAAGCCTAACCAATGAGAAGACCTAATAAAACACTCGTATAACCTTCTATCTTCATTCACCCTATGTTAATAATTTTTGACGAAAGTTTACGATGCTACAAAAACTTTTTCCAATTTTACGTCCATAACTTTTATTAGACTAGCTAAACCCAACTAAAAATATCGCAGTTTAATAAGTAGGGTAAAAACAAATTGACGAAATAAAATGTTAAATAGTCATAATTAGAAATTTTCGGTAGACAATAGATAAAGTGATAAGCAATGATATCGTTACCTAGAAAGAAGAATTAGGTTTAGTTACCAAACAGTTTGCTGTAACTTTATAACACTTGTAATTGGCATAGACTTACCTCTTTTAATATGTATCTATGCGCGATATAATCACTATTCACAAACTAAGGTGCAGCTAATAAAAAATATCCATTTTATTATTTCACAACACCTCACTTTCACGATATAAAAGTTTACCTACGGGCTGCGTTGCCAACGTAGATCGCGCGGCGAATTATTTTGTTTGACAGACAATCAAATAACGAATTGAAGTTAACGTTCAGAAACATCCTACGCACCACTCACATTTGTTAAGGTGATGCCGGCCCCTTCCCTTCCCCTTCCAGTCTGCCATGTGACATTTCGAACCGTATTCTGATTGGCTACTGCGATTCTTAGAGATGAGCTGTTCAGATATCGATAAAAAGGTTAGTTTTTGTATCATCGTTTTCGACTGAAATTAAATAAACCTGAACACCCAACTTAAGATTATATACTTAAGATTATAAATACTAATGTTTTTTATTTGATATTTGTCTATGTTTAGCTTACGGTGCAGTAGGCACCGTAGTTGATGAATAAAGGCATCTTGCATCTTGGATGCAAACATAAGATAGTTACTTTTAATCCCAAAACAACCCATGCTTACCAAAAACGGACTGTGTTAGGTAAGGATTGTTATATGTTATTATTTTTGAAATGATATGCTGAAACAAATATAATCATTTGTTTATTTCCATTATTATATTTATATTATTTAATTATATTTTTTATTAATACAAATAGCTAGGCCATATAATTAATTTGAAATTGCAATCTATTTTCGCTACCTAATTACTTATTTAACTTAACTTCAATTAACTAATGTGTCACTCCTATCTCAAATTTATAAATTCAAAATATGAAATGAATGAAATTTTATTTGTCGATACAGCAAATGGGTGCACCACTAAAATGTAGTTTGACGTAATAATGAACGACACGAGGCTCAATAGAGAGGGTATTTCGTTCTGAAATTAACTTTGACAAAATTTTATATAGTAAGTAATGCTCAGTTTTCAAGTCACTAAGACCAAGTTCGAAATCACCCTCAAACTTTTGCATCTAATATTAGCAGGATTTCGATTGTGGTTTCCCCAAATTGTAGTTTAGTACCTATGCAAGTACTAAATATTGAAGCAGGTATGTATATCCGTATTTGAAAATATTTACACAAAATAATTACATACAGTCTACACGTCTAAATAATGTCAAATTAGGTGTTTTGATGATTTAATTTTCTATAGTTTCGCATTTATAGTAATCGTATTATTCTAGCATCATAAACATTTCGAGAGAATAAATTATTAAAGGTCGAAACTATAACCTTATTACACGGAGGTAATCTTGCGTTTAGAAACCGAGGAAACGAAATAACTGCGCTGATCAGATATGCGACCTAAGACTACAATAGAATTTGACGCAACGCAGTGGGTGTGTGGAAGAAAGTTTGTATTGTAAAAAAATACTAAAATTATATATTCTGTCGACTTCTTTCAAAAAAGTGATAGCCTGGAAGAGATCGCTTCGGAGAAAGGCGGGAGACTTCGTATATGGCGGGCGCGCTTTTTTCACGCTTTTCTTGAATTAATGTTTGTTGACTAGTTTTAAAAAGGACTGGTGTTGGTTGTGTCGTGGACAGTTTCAGTGTCGTTTGTGTAGTGGCTAGTTTTTTGAATGGTTAACAGGTATTAATTTGGAAAAGGTTTGAGGGAGCCGCGTCCGCAGAGTGCGAAGTTTCCCGCCATTTCTCCCTAACTTTTTACATTGCTATAAACTTGACATTGGCTAATCTGTGCAAAGCCATAAAAAGAGAGAACTAATAAAATAATAAACTTGACATTGGCTAATCTATGTAAAGCCATAAAACAAAAAAAAAAAAAAAGAGATCGCTTTTAGTGATAAGGTCGCCTTTTGCTTTTATATTGTTTTTTTTCCTTTCTTTTTTTCAATAATAAATAAAATTAAAACAGTTTCACGCACCCGTTGTACGTAAAATAACTGCTCAAATATCTATATATATATAAAAGCGAAAGGTCACTTACATACTTACATATTGATTAAACACGAGATCTCAAAAACTATTGTACGTATAAAGCTATAATTTAGCAAGTAGGTAGTTGATAGTTAACAGATGTGTTAAGGTTAGAATATTTTTTCATCCAAATCGAAGGGGGTAAAATAGGGGTTTGAAGTTTGTATGAAAGTCCTATGTTTTTTAATTTAGAAACACGAAAATAGGCAATTTGAAATTTGCCTGTAGCTTAAAACCAATTTCTCACGGGAAATCAGCAATTCTACGCAGACGAAGTCACGGGCAACAGCTAGTTATTGATAAAGACACGCGCCATTTTACTTTACCTACCCACTGTGTAGGTACTTCGAATAAATGGTCCAGGCAACGTAAAAAGTGACAGATAGAGTAAAAAAATTAAGTTTAGTGTAATTAGCGTCATTGCCTCTTTGAATTTCTTGTTATGTTTTTAGCAGTGTTGGCAGGTATTTAAGTGCTCTTTAATTCACTATCAATGCGTTAGGTTAGATAGGTAAGATAATATAAAACATGTGTTTTGACTTATAAATTAACCAACCACGGAGGATATATGACGTCATAAACACCGATATCTAGAAATGAGTCAAATATTAATATTTAATATAACTGAAATATTTGAATATTAGTTTTTAATTATTATTATTCTGTGATTCGTTAATTTTAACTATTACTATTAAATTATTAATGATATTTACAAATTATAAAACGAAATGAAACAAACATTCTTAAAATGATTTCACTTGTAAGGGTCTAAGGGTAAGTAAGGGCTTCAGATTGAGGAACCTTTTTTTTATACACTAAAAGTTAGCCCTTGACGGCTATCTATCACCTGGTGGTAAGTGATGATACAGTCTAAGATGGTAGCAGCCTAACCTGTTAGAGGTATGGTAAACTCATACTCTTATCTGTTTCTACGCGATATCGTGCCGGCACGCAAAATCGCTTGGCGACACGTCTTTGTCGGTAGGGTACAAGCCACGGCCAAAGCCTCCCACCAGACCAGACTCGAGCCCAGGACCTCCATCTTTATAATGCGACAGTGTCGACGTGAACGCATGTAAATTAATAATAATGTATTCCTATCTTGTTCCAAAATTGAATTTAACTTCTTCTTAATCATTATAAATAAGTAACTTAAATCCTGGGTTCAAATCCCGGGTCAGGCCAAAAATAGTTGGGTATTAATAGGTTTTTCTTTTAAAAAATCACACATTAAGAAATCAATCACTGGCACCCGCCGAAGCAGAGCCTGCTCATCGTTAGGTTACGTACAAAAACAACAGCGGAAATCTTTATAACCTACTCGACTTATTTCTTACAGATAATGGAATCTCCATATCAATCGCTAGAAGAGACTGTACGAAGGTGCATATGGCGAGAGGTCGAAAGAAGCTACAACGAAGAAACGAAGGCTAGATTGAATTTTGGAAGGTAGAAGAAAAAAAGAATAAAATTCTAGAACCTTCTGTTTGTGTCAAACTTCGCATAATACTTGTAGGCCTACCCCAAAGCTGATAGTGAAATCATGATAACGACGGTTGATGCGGTGTAAACAAAACCGAAGTGGTAACTCGGCGCGGCTGACGCGGCGCGGCGCTGCGCAGGCGCAGGGCGGGCGGCGAGGCGCGGGTGGGGGCGCCGGGGCGGGCGGGAGTCGCCCGGCGTCAGTTCGCGCGCACCCTCGCCATGACTCGGTGGGTGCCGGCCCTCGCGGCACTGCTGGTCGTCGTCGCCGCCGCGCGCAAGGCGCCGCCCCCGCGCGCCGAGCCGCAGATCGAGGAGGTCACCGCCAAGCAGCTGGAGCGCGTGCTGGGCGACAAGGACTACGTGGCCGTGTTCTGGTGTAAGTGCGCGGGCGCCGCGGGTGGACACGCTCGCTATATTTTGGCGCCGCACCGCTCGCCCCGGGTTATGCAACCGCGGAGACAATAAAACCCGAGCCGACCGCGGCGGCCGTCGGCGCCGCCTAAAATGGCGCCGACACTCGCTCCTCGCGGTCCCGTGTCCCAAGGTCGCCGGGCGCCTACGCTCCCGCTCGGCTGAAAGTCTAAAACTAAACCAGTGTGTGCCGCACGTTATGCTGAAATAGATCCCCTTTGTGTGGTATTAGCATTCCCGATTATTTTAGCTCACCATTGCGACAGTCACCGTGACCCCTGTACTCTGTGTTTCTAGAACACCGAAAAATCGCGATCGGCTGGTATTGGCAGGCGTCGAATGTCAGCTTCTGACGACCCTCCGATCGGCTATTAGATAATTATTTTAACGTATCGATGGCAGTTGACTCATGTGTATCGTTCGATCATTCTGAGGATGCTGCTATCGGTCTACACGCCAAAAGTGCCATACATCAATGTCGAAACTCGGCAGCAACGCTTGTCACTTGGCCGAGCTCGATGGGCCATACAGCGACGGGGCAGCGTGCGAGGCAAACGTTCTCAACGTCGTACGTCAGAAAATACATTTTATGTCTTGCATTCAGGCATCGTGGTCGAGGTTCATCAACATCAACACAAACATAAACAAACATCGTTCATAACTCCAGTTATCATGCACATAGTATACCTGTTTGAAAGTATCACTCTTAAATAGACTTCAAAAATAGATCGCAAATGACGCAATGCACGAGCATTTAAAAGCTTACTTCAATAAAACATATTTTCGGTTGGAGACTAAAGTATCTAATTAGTCTGCTCCGACTATCGATGTTTAAATTTTAAAGCTTCTCTTGTCCAATTTAACGATCGTTTCTGAGATAAATCATTTGATGTTTAATTTAATGGCACTAGTTTTTATGGGTCGCGTAATGACTGCTCAATACTTACATTAAAATGTAATAGGTTTTTTTGATTGAAATATTATGACGAAGTTATATTTAACAAACATTCATAACTTTCTGTAGATTATCTTCTATCTAGTATAAGATTAATGGGAACCTAACAGCGGAAGGCAAGATTGAAAACTAGTCTTCAAATGTGCAGAACATTCTATAGGATTAAAACTTAAATCATTAGTCCTTAGCAACGAAATTATATCGCATTTTTAAATTTAAAAATAGTGCCGGTTGCCTAGTAGATTATGTGTTAGAAAAGACATAATTACTGAAATGTGTGGTACAAGCGTTTCGGTTGGAGTTCTTCCAAAATTGTCGCACGTTATCAATCTATTCACTGAATTAATAAACTAAGGACGATAAAAAAAAACAAGGTCCACGTATATTTCACTGAAAATATATTAAAGTCTCAGTTAACTTCCGCATACATGAGTTGTTGGACCTTGATTTTATAATAGATACGCCAATGTTTAAAAACTTTAAGATGCATCAAAGTTTATGGTTACTCATTCGTTTTATTTCTGTTTTATGAATTGTAAAAGTCTACATTCGCGTACGTTTCAGCTGTTACGAATTAAACTGTACTTTCAGACGTAAAACGATTGCAGTGCTGTTTTAATGCGTCGAAGATTGTTAATTTTAAAGATATGCTTGTGCAAAATATATATATATATATATATCAAGTTAACCCTTGACGGCAATCTCACCTGCTGGTAAGAGATGATGCAGTCTAAGATGGTAGCGGGCTAACCTGTAAGGGGTATGGTAAACCCATACTCCTAAACGGTTTCTACGCGACATCGTGCCGGAACGCTAAATCGCATGGTGATACGTCTTCGTCGGTAGGGTGGTAACTAGCCACTGCCGAAGCCTCCCACCAGACAATAGAAATTAAGTGATCATAATTAGATACTAATGCCTCTACTTTCCATCTATTTTTTAATTCATCAATATAATCATCAGATTCGGAAGTCCACTGTTGAGATATACTCGTAGATCTACCTGTCTCCTCTTGTGCCGCTCGTATTGGTAGCAACTCCCTCGACTCCCCAAGTAACACTTTATCGTTGATTTTATTTTAAAGTTTCTATCTTGTCCATTGAACTATCCCACTTAAATGCGAAAGTTACTAAGGATGTCTGGATGTATCTTTGTTTTTCAGTCACATCAGAATGGCAATATAGATCTCGATAAAATTTACTTTTTATCAAAATCAATAGTGTACGGTTCTGTGTAAGGTCTTAGTTTTTTATTAAGGCCTTCAGTTTTTACCCATACACATTGAATTTCCACGCGATCAACGCGAGCCACAGGGAATACTGAATATTGTGAACATCTGTATATTCAAACTTAATTGCTAACTTAAGCTTTGCTTAACTTAGTTGCGCTTTTTCCTGACAGAAAACACTTACAATAGTAGCCTTAGTATACTCGTAAGATTAGCACTGTCGCAATCGTATAGTCACTTTCGAGTATCGAAACACTATAGCATCAGAGTAAAATGGACTTTATTATTATGAATTCAAAGATGCAATTTCCATAAAACTTATTTTTATTTCACAAAAATGTGCTGATTGCAAATAGAGTTAGCATACAAATCTTATTTATTTCAGAAAATGCGTTTCTTGTTCAGTGTAGATTTTTAGAGATTTAGATCTCTTGTTTATTCTCTTGCGTCATAATCCTCAATGCGGTGGGTCGAGAGCCCTTCCTTGACCTTTAGGACGATGTGTTTTATGTAATACGTGGAAATTCCTGAGTCCTTGAGTTTTTATGCTTCTAGCAATGTAATTGAAGTACATGGTTGACTTGGACTGGTTGTCTGTCTCCTACTTTCTTTGAGCTGCTACAGAATGGATTTTTTTGGTTCTGCACATAGTGCACGGTACACATCGTTCTTACCGAGGTTCGGCCTCACAGGAGGCGCCCTTAGGCAGACGTTCCCTTAGTTTCTTCGAGCTCTGGGGCTCAAAATTTGTTCTGGCAGAGCTTCTTTCCGAAGTTCGCCAAACAGCCCGGTTACGCTGTCGCAACCAATAGGGTTAGCACAGCTAATAGTCAGTCCGGAAAAAAAAGAAAAAACATATTTTTGTTCAAGTTTCAACAGCATATTTCGGATCGTCTGTATATGATGTTTCAGCTGATTTAATCCTGTGTTTTATTTGCATACATAAATATGAGTCAAGTTAATGCACGGACCGAAAAGCACCTTGGTAACTGTTTTCTATAAAGTATACGCAACGCATATGTTTGATAATATCATCATTATCAAACATATGCGTTTAACTTGTAACGTGCCGCGTTAGTTGTACCGATATCGGTGTCACAGATAATCAGGGATCTAAATAAATAACATCACAAATCAATGTCACGTTGCACATACCTTCATTATGCTAATAAATGAATGATTGATTGATTAATCAATCCGTTATATATTATAGTGGAATATTTGAACACTGGCGGTGATAGCCTAGTGGTTAGGGCGTCAGCCTCATAATCAGAGGTCGGCGGTTTGAATCCGGGCACCTCTAACATTTCGGAGTTATGTGCGTTTTTAAAAATTAAAATATCATTTGCTTCAACGGTAAAGGAAAACATCGTGAGGAAACCTGCACGCCTGAGAGTTCTCCATAACGTTCTCAAAGGTGTGTGAAGTCTGCCAATCCGCACATGGCCAGCGTGGTGGACTATGGCCATACCCTTATCATATTGAGAGGAGACCCGTGCTCTGTAGTGAGCTGGTAATGGGTTGATCATGATGATGATGATTTGAACACTAAATGTTCAACAGTGAGTGACTACCACTAAATAATTCAAGTTTTAAGAATTTATTATATAAACTGTATTTATTCATGTGGATACAACCCTGTATCTTTTTTTTTTTTTTTTATTCACCACAAGTTAGCCCTTGACTGCATCTCACCTGATGCTAAGTGATGATGCAGTCTAAGATGGTAGCGGGCTAACCTGTTAGGGGTATGGTAAACTCATACTCCTAATTGGTTTCTACACGACATCGTGCCGGAACGCTAAATCGCTTGGCGACACGTCTTTGCCGGTAGGGTGGTAACTAGCCACGGCCGAAGCCTCCCACCATACAAATCTAGCTAACGTCTTCAATATTGAATTAAGTTTTTGAATCTCTTGAGAAACGATTTTATTCCTAAGGTACCATCAATGTCTCACATATTTCTGGCAGACAACCTGATATGTAGATTTGTTTATTAGGTGCACCGCTTAGCTGTGCAATCTTTCTTCTATTTAATCTATTTCTGATTCCAAATATATTTATTCTAAATACACTTGTATTTACAAGCTTCTACATTAAACCTAGACTGCTACTCTGGAAAGAATCACAACTGTAGGTATACCTAGTCAAAACAAAAAGTGTGTATTACAGATATACCTACATATTATGTAAGCCTAAAATACTCCCAACTAACACGTCACTCCAAATGCAAGTAGAGATCGATATGATTTTGAAACTTCACGTAATTATCTGAAAGTTTTTCGAGACTGTTAAATAGATTCATGTTTGTTAATATGTGGCCTTATAAATATCTTCTAGTTTATTTTGGCATCGTTTTGGAATGCCTTAAATCGATTTAAACGTGAATGTCACAAAATTCACGTACAGATGGTAATATCCAGCGGATTTTTGTTTTGTATGTTACATTTGGAAGCGGTGATAGCCTAGTGGTTAGGGCGTCAGCCTCCTAATCAGAGGTCGGCGGTTCGAATCCGGCACGCACCTCTAACTTTTCGGAGTTATGTGCGTTTTTAAAAATTAAAATATCATTTGCTTCAACGGTGAAGGAAAACATCGTGAGGAAACCTGCACGCCTGAGAGTTCTCCATAATGTTCTCAAAGGCGTGTGAAGTCTGCCAATCCGCACATGGCCAACGTGGTGGACTATGGCCAAACCCTTCTCATATTGAGAGGAGACCCGTGCTCTGTAGTGAGCCGGTAATGGGTTGATCATGATCGTGTTACTCAGGTTTTTTACGATCTCGGTGAATCTAGCAACGGACGCAAAAGAATGACTGCCTGTAATTTTTGTAGCTGAAGTGGATGCACCGAGTTTTAAATCGCGACGGGTGATAAATCTCTGTTTAACGCTTCAGCTCATCTGTTCTCAGCTAGTTAATGGATTTCAGTCTTATGATTTATATTAACGTCCATTGGTCTTATCTCCGCGACACTGCAATATGTCAATCAAAAACAGATGCTGCAACCAGAACTGTTTTTGATGCTACTCAATTCCACCAGAACACTTACTGTTGGTTTAACACTTGTTGATTTATTTTATACTCGTCGATGCACGCGACTTCGTCCGCGTAGATTAGAGGTTTTTAAAAACTATGGAATAAGCTACCAATTCGAAGAAAATTTCTGTATGTAATGGGAAAATTCGTATATGTAACGGGATAAAAAGCACGTTATGTCCGTCTTCTGGTTCTTAACTACCTCCCCACCAGTATTTATCCAAATCGGTTCAGCCGATCTTGACTCATAAAAAGTGTAACTAACAAGTCTTCCTTATATTTTATATATATATATATTATATAGATATATAAGCAATACGAAAATCTTAATTAAAAAAACAGCAGTATAAAAGTTTGTAATAAAAAGTAATTATATGTTAATTACTCGTACTCATACGTCTTATCCAGTGATATAACAACGCGGAACCTGAAGCAAATTCTTCCGAAGAGCTTTAGATTTGCTATGGATTCTTAATTAGGTATAAAGTGATAAAAAAACAATTCAATCCTCAATACCTTAATATATTTTGTATCTTTATATGTTACAATTTTGAGGGTGGTTAAAAGTACAGCAGATTAGTATAGGCCCCGATAGGCTTTAATAAGTAGGAAAGTAAGAGACGCGATTGGCCATTCAGAATATTTTTTTTTTTTGAAAATTGAAAACTGATGAGACACTTTTTTTTTTTAAATATATTCCAAAGTTTTGAACACAAAGAACATTATATTTTTAGCAATGTTATATTTTTTCCATGACGTAAATAAAATTATACTTCATTTAGTGTTATTAACGCCAAGGAAGTAGTCGATTACCGATCGTCTGACGTGAATTCGTAGAATTCGCAACGTTTTAGTGGGAACAGGTGTTTTTGTGACAGACAGACTAGTAAATTAAATATACCTTTTATAACTCATTGAAAAGCGGGTTTAAATATCCTGAGCCCACTTTTGGGCCCGTAGCAATGTTGTACGTGATCTCTTTCTACGTGGTTAATCCTGCACTGGTCTCGTCCAGTTATTTTGATCATTATTACCCTGTTCCACTTTTCACGCACCGAGTTTGTAGGACTAATCTTGGTCGCCACTCTTTGATACCCCGACTAAGCAATTTATACAAACATTTCGTTTCTAAAGATAATTTGATTGATATTTTTAACGACAAACTACACAATTTCAAAAATAAAATAATAAAAACCCTAGTCTAGTTACATTTTGCATAGTGCGTACATACCTGTATATATCCTTACTTCGTTATTATAAAACACAAGGTTTACTTTTCTGTTCTTTTGTAATAAGTTCCTTTTTGTGTTTTTTGTTATTTGCTGTTTGTTAATTTCCATATTATATTATTAGCGACATATTAGCGTCAACTTAAGTTATTATATTAGGCATGCTGTAGTTACCTCTAAATTGATTTATATGTATACATCTAGCACTTAAGGTTTTTAAATGTTTATTTTTTTACATATAAATCTGTTGGTAGCGCTTTGGATAAATAAATAAATAAATAAATTATACCGATGGCGAATTTCCTAATAGTAGATCTACGTTGCTGTGACGTTGTATCCACTTCTCTGCTACGAATCGGTCTGAAAATATTTGAATCTCGAGTTAACTGGGCCAATCTTTGCACAATCTTCCTATACCTCCCGTTATTGTATGCCACTGGCTACTAATATAACTCATTCAAAATTACGCTCAGGCAGAGATAAGCGGGTTTAAATATCCGGAGCCCACTTTTGGGCCCGTAGCAATGTTATACGTAGTCTCTTTCTACGTGGTTAATCCTGCACTGGTCTCGTCCAGTTATTTTGATCATTATACCGATGGCGAATTTCCTAATAGTAGATCTACGTTGCTGTGACGTTGTTTCCACTTCTCTGCTACGAATCGGTCTGAAAATATTTGAATCTCGAGTTAACTGGGCCAATCTTTGCACAATCTTCCTATACCGTTATTGTATGCCACTGACTTCTAATATACATGATTGTAGTTCAGATTGTCTATTTTCATTTAGTTACATTCACATCCGAACGATCTTTGAAGTTCTGGCGAATCTAGTAACTCGTTGGTTGCTATAACTATCCTATTGTGATTGTCATTTTTGTTATTTAAAAATAAATTTTATTAGACATCGTAATTGTTGTTACATGACATAACATATTGTGTTGCATTTAAAGCAACAAAATTTTGATATTGTTAGGTAGTTTAGTAGATACTTTGACGACCTCCGTGGCGCAGTGCGTGCGCTGTCGCATTATAAAGTTGGAGGTCCTGGGTTCGATTCCTGGCTCGAGTCTGGTCTGGTGGGAGGCTTCGGCCGTGGCTAGTTACCGCCCTACCGAAAAGGACGTGTCGCCAAGCAATTTAGCGTTCCAGCACGATGTCGCGTAGAAACCAATTAGGAGTGTGGGTTTACCATACCCCTAACAGGTGCGCCCTCTACCATCCTAGACTGCATCATCACTTACCACCAGGTGAGATAGCCGTCAAGGGCTAACTAAGAAAAAAAAATACTAATTTACTTTTCGTACTTACGCACGGCTTACGAGAACTATGTTCTTACTCCCAAGCATGTCATTTAAAGTCTGACTCTTTATAGTTTGCTTGCTAGGAAGTAAAAGCTATATGAGGGTACAAACCTGAGTACTAAACTATGAAACAGATACAGTTCCAACTGGGCCTTTTTTTTTAACGTGGGTAATCCTCATGGATACCCCGCGTCCGAGGAGACGCGGTGGTTATGTCAGACTCTTACTGACTAAACCCCCACGGTGCATATCCTTTCCCGCCGCCTGGGGGCCGGGTCACGGGTTACGCTCGAGCACACTACCGCAACCAGGCCGGCAGAGTCCGTCCTTAGAACGGTGCCAACTCGGGGGCAATATCAGATGCCCCCCAATAGTTTTAACTGGGCCTAGTTTATACCTATTTCATTGCCTTATTTCACAACTATCTCAGTGGAGATTGTGTTACGTAAGGCTCCAACACACAGGTGCCTAGAAGACTAAATTCCAAGAATATTATGATCGAATCTTCCCATTAGAGAGCGATTAATTCGTATTCAAGCGAAGACAAATAATACTTACATTACTCTTTTCATGATCATCTAGGAAAAAATATTTCTTTTCATAAGTTCTTGATATGAATTATTTGCATTGCATATTCATCATCATCTTCAACCCATTACCGGCTCACTACAGAGCATGGATCTCCTCTCAATATGAAAAGGGTTTGGCCATAGTCCACCACGCTGGCCATGTGCGGACTGGCACGCCTTTGAGAACATTATGGAGAACTCTCAGGGGTGCAGGTTTCCTCACGATGTTTTCCTTCACCGTTGAATCAAGTGATATTTAAATTTTTTTTTTCATGCATATTATTTCATGCGAAACTTTTATAAAAATGAGACTTCGCTTTATTCAAGTGTCCCACGGTTGAGTTTTGGACTTGCAGAATAGCTGAATTTATCTTCAATTTTATTACATTACATCATACGATCCTTAAGCTTAATTTAATCTTTTCCCTATAAATTTATTTTAAGTACCACAGCGTAATAAATCTGTCCATTTTCATTTCATAACATTTGCTACAGTTTATACGTAGATATATCAAAGTTAAAAATATCACCAGCTACTACAAAGGCCAGAGCTATTCCAGAAATATTAGATGTTGGTAAACTACGTCACTGTGAGACATACCGACGATGGGTAGTCATTAGCCTTTCATTAACAATATAAATAGGAGCTGTTTGTTCGATTTAACTTTGACGACATGTATGTTTCTGTGGTGTTTTATTGTATTTATACTCCGTTAGAAGCAATCTTCAATCCTATATTCCAATATCCTACATATAAAATTCTCGTGTCACAATGTTTATTCCAATACTCCTCCGAAACGGCTCGACCGATTCTTATGAAATTTTCTATACATATTCAGTAAGTCTGAGAATCGGCTGCTATCTATTTTTTAAACCCCTAAATGATAAAGGGTGTCCACCCCAAAAAAAATATTTATTTTGTGGATATTCTTTTTAAAATTTTATTTAGTACTATTTTTGTATATTGAAAAATACATACAACCCTAAATTTTCACTCTTTTATCGCCAACCCCTATTTTTTAATAGTCATTTTAGTAATTTAATCATTAGTCATCCCGCTCGATAATTGAACAATTATCGTCTTTATTTTGAATGTTTTTCATTCTAGTTCGACTAAAATTTCCCTGAGCTTATTGTAAAGTTAAAAATTTTGAACATAAACAATATTTATGTTATTTATACATTCCCTAATCGTTCACAGCGCTCCATGCCTCTTTCCATGTCTTTACACACAATAACATAGTTATTTTTTTCTACAATAGAATTTCCCTAAAACCAATTTATATGGCAAAACAACCTTTGCTGGGTCAGCTAGTTATATTATAAATGTGAAAATGTGGATGTTTGTTACTCAATTACGCATTTGACATGGAAAAGAACATAGGCTACGTTTTATCCCGATTCCTTAAGTAATCCTCGAGGGAAAATTGAAAATTGTTTACGAGCTAAGCCGCGGGTAGACAGCTTTGAAATTGGGTATTCATGTCACCTATGCTATGGAAAAGGACATGTATTTTCTGTACCGATATCTCAAAAAGTTATCGTGAGAAGATTAAAAATTGATAGCGAGCGAAACTTTAGACCCAAATTCCCAGCAGCGAAGTCGAGGGCAGAAGCTTTTTTTTTTTTTTTTTTCCGCTGGGAAATGCGTTTACGCATCCCCTCCGGAAGCGATGCAGGCAAGACTGCGCCGCTTCCGACGGGGTATGTGGGACTCCCTGGCGGCACGACTGGCGACCAGAATACCCACTAAAACCCAGCGATGTTCCTTCGCGTCGCCTGGTGGCTGGGTCACGGGAACACTTGTGCACTCGACCGCAAGGGCAGAAGCTAGTATAATATAAGATTATTTGGCGTGTCTGGTGATGGTTCTGAAACTCAACATGAACTTAATAAAAAAGCTTATATTTGCTCATAGAACCAAATTATTCTTGGAGTACTCTAATTTATCGGTGAAGAGAAGATCTGAAGAAGTTTGTAATGTTGCTAAAAGAGTTGTGAAGCTATACTGGTATCTATACGTTTTATATATATAGCCTGCTGCTTACATACTTTTTAAACTGAAATGGCCATAAAACATCACCTATATAACCTATATAGTCAATCTCCAAGCTCAATTTTATTTCTAGATTAATCATTGATTTTGCTGCCAGTGCAACTTTAATAGATATTGTTTCTAACGCAAATCATTTCTTTTTATTGTCATTTCTTTCGAACGGATATTTGACCTGGGTTTCTCCATTCGCTCGTGATTTTTCCTCGTGATTTTTCTTCATATGACAACTCTGTCAGAGATTCCTTACTCAGATTCACGTTTTGGTACAGAAATGAGTAATGGCAAACTTCAACGTGTTTTGCTTGATGGACATCTGTTAATTCATAAGGCACGTGCTTCTAATTCTATTCTTTTTTATTGTTAGCCAATTAGCCAAGTCATGATAGTAGTAATTACTCGTCGTTTAGTAAGAATCGGCTCCAGCCTTCCCTTCCTCGAGGATCACTTGCCTAATCGTAAATTGAAGTAATGAACCCTAAAAACGTATAGTGAGCCTTTTTCTTAACATCGTCATCATCATGATCAACCCATTACCGGCTCACTACAGAGCACGGGTCTCCTCTCAATATGAGAAGGGTTTGGCCATAGTCCACCACGCTGGCCATGTGCAGATTGGCAGACTTCACACGCTTTTTGAGATCCATTTATTCTTCCATCATGGAGATCTCTCAGGCGTGCAGGTTTCCTCACGATGTTTTCCTTCACCGTTGAAGCAAGTGATATTTAAAATTTTTAAAAACGCACATAACTCCGAATAGTTAGAGGTGCGTGCCCGGATTCGAACCGCCGACCTTTGATTAGGAGGCCGACGCCCTAACCACTAGGCTATCACAGCTTCTTCTTTTTCTTATATGGAGCATTTAAGTTATAAATGCGATTCGTCTGTACTGTCTTCAACATTTAACTGAAAAACCTACTGAATGTTATAACAATTGATAGTCAAACATTCTATCATATATTGTCATAAAATTTCCAGATAGTAACATATTCAAGTATTGGACCGACTATGCGATCAGAACGGAACTGTATTAATAATTAATGATCTTATTCCCTTTAAGCAAAAGGCATTATTTGTGCCATAAGACAGGCAGCCGGTAGGTAAAAATGTGCCAAAACTAAAATTACGTATCTTCATGTTTAAATACTTGTAGAAAATCCAGACGTGATGTGACGATCCTAAATAGCGCGGGATGAGGGCCAGATTGAGAAGATAATGGCATAGTGGACTGTGGTATTTTATTTCAAAGTGATCACAATGAATTACGTGAAAAATGCAACTTCACACTTGGCCCTTATTACTAAAATACTTATGTGGAAGATGGAGTTAATGAATCAGTACCTTCTTTTCTCTCCGCAGATGCAAGGAGTTGTGTGACTTGTGATAAAGTGTTAGAGGAGCTCGAGAAAATAGATGACGACACGGACACGTTCGGCGTCGACTTCGTTAAGATCAACGACAAGAGACTCGCCAAGCAGTATGGCATCACGAAGTTTCCCGCCCTCACGTACTTCCGTGAGAACGAACCGATCATTTACGAAGGTAAATACTTCTGTTTATTATCGAGAATGCTCACAGGGTTTAATTTATTTCCATGGATAATTCAGTTTATGTATATAGACATTTTCATTTCGAGGATCAAATGCCCATTATTAACATTTGATTATTATGAATAGAAGCAGGCGTTACTTTGCGGAAGTCCATGATAAACAATAAACAGCAAGTATAATTTGCTATATTCCGGATCATGATCCGGTGTCGGGTCGAAACGTGCGTAGAGGTTCTAGTGGAAGATTTTGTGTGGTGTTATATTATACGAATCTCCCGGCTGTCGGCGGAATATAGCAAATTATACTTGCTGTTTATTGTTTAATATTTGATTGACTTTATTATTACCCAATTGATTTAGGATTAAGATCATTTATGAAAATTTGTTTATCAGTTATCATCGCTCGTATGTAAGAATAGTCCACTCTATTAAACTCCATTACCGTAAACTCCATTGTAACATCATGGTTGGTCTATGTTATGAATCCCACTGATGAGAGAGGATCAGTAGTGGGATCTTAATTAGCCCGTGAATGACGACAAGTAATAAACAGTGCACATAAATACATCTACAGTGTGCAATATATTATATAAAATGTGGTTAGCTAGTAACGTGAGCATAAATATATATGTAAACAAACCATAACGACTGACATTGACGATGTAGCTATGAGAGAAACAAATAGAAATGTCTGCGAGGCTGATCTTTTTGGCAGCTGATCAGAATTAATTAACTAACTTACATTTTAAATACCAGGAGCTGATGAGACGCTCAATCTAATAATGTTGCAATCAGTAGTTATTGTTACTCATATGCATATATACGTTTTTGATCTTACAATTAACAGCATTTGATCAGTTTACATATTGACGCTATATATTTCTAATCATTTTACAGTCCGTACAAACCATTTTTTTGCAAATGCAAGCATCTTGCAATTGTGAAATTGTAATAATAAAGAATCTTAAAAATTGTTTTAGGTATAAAGTAACAAATAAAAACAATAAATTAAAAATACAAAAAAAGTACAATCAATTTTCTGACTGATTTTTATGCTTGATTTGACAATGATAATGCTGCAACAGTTTTTGAGTAAAATCATTAAGAAATGAGTTTGGGAATGGAATTATTCTGATTCCTAAACAAGTAAAACATATTATGTTTGACCAGAATTATGAATTTGAAAATTAATTTCATTTGCTATTTTACTTAAAAAAATTAAGAACTCATTGATTTGCGTTAATTAGTTTTATATACCGACTCAAGCTCAAATTTCCTCTAACATAACATTTTAAAAGTACATTTACAGCAAGATGTAAATTCTTTGTTATAGGAGATCTTATGGACGAGGAGAGTGTATTGGATTTCCTGACGAGTTTAGAAGCAATGGACCTTCCTGACCGGATAGAAGAAGTAAATCAGAAGATCCTCGACAAAATCATCGAGGATACAGAATACGTGGCCGTTCTCTTCTGTACGTTGTTAAGTATTTTACATCGTGGTTTGTTAAACGACTTAATGAGCTAATGTGGTAAAATTTGAGCAATCTTTTCTATTGACTAACAAAAGTATATATATTTGTAATTCTACGAACGTGGTAGATTTATTTAGTAGACATGTATTTCTCTGTCGCTTCCTCTGATTAGTACTTAGTAATGAACTGTTTGTAAAGGAGTACATTGTGATGTGTGTTTGACAGTGTTTTTCACGTAGGTCCCGAACACAAAAATTGCGGCCCGATGAACAGTAAGTAAGATTTTCAGCAGGTGGTATGTTTTATGTTTATGTCATTGTGGCTGTTAATTCTAGCTTTTTAGAGTAGCGTAATATGAATTCCGAGGAGCTTTCCGCTTTCGATGCGGCTGCGGTGGGCAATTTCGGAGAGTTATTGGAAATTAGATTAAGAATTGGCGTCTCATCTAGTTTAAATGGGCATTCGATATTGTTCCGGCCAATTAGATATTTGGCTCGGACACAACATATCACGATACCGTGAATCACTTTATAAACATTACTATTATAATTACAATTTGGTTATACCCATTCGATCTTATACATTCGCGTATATTTATATGAAGTTAAAGTAATAAGTCATTCATTATACGAAGAAAATTACTTTATGAATCTGATATCCCATTCTCTGGAGTTGTACGCTAGAATATAACAGGTTCATCGGTCTCATGTGATGGAAGGCTAGAATCAAAAACGCGTTTGCATTATCGGAGCGTGCGGCGAGCTATTTCGGCAATACTATTTTTGTCTTGCCAGCAAGCTCGGATTGACGGACCGACGTGTCACGAACGAGACATTGGTTATATTCTACTGTGTAACGTCCACAAAAATCTGCCTTAGTAAAAATTGGCTACCAAAATTTAAAACTCAATATGATGACCTTGACCTAAATAACGGTCTGAAAGTATGCAATTAGATTTTAAACAGTTGACAGTCACGAGAAAATTATTACGAATGTTGAACTAACCATGATATCTCACTGAATAGGACCTATTGTGACGTCTGATTTTAGTGAACCCTAGATGGACTAAGTTTTAGTGGTTTTTTAGGGATGTCCCCGATTAAAAATACTTAGAATTGCATTCATTATAGAAGACAAAGGTACACCTGATTTCCCCTTAGAGATTTACACAATATAAAGGTATACTGTGACGATCCGCGATAATCCTACACACCAGCACCACCTGGATACGGCATCACCAATGCACGACACAAAACGCTTGCGATACTTGCACACTTAATACATACTACTACGATTAATTTCTTTTAACACACAACTACCTAAGCAAGCGCTTAACTGCACTGCTTCGAATCCTGTACGAGGCATGAACTTCATTAGGTACGTATTAATTAGATAGATTAGATAATAATTTCATGTGAGCGATTGGAATGTTTCAGACAAACCCGAGTGCAAGAAATGCGCGAAAGCCTTACAAGAGCTTGAAAACATCGACGATGAAGCCGACCAACTCGGGATTGGATTTGTCAAGATCCATGATGAGGAATTAGCTGAAGAGTACAGTCTTGGAGAACTGCCAAGATTGGTATACTATAGGCACCAAATACCTATTATATATGAAGGTGTGTGAGTCATTTTACCGACGTTTGTATTACGAAATTAAACATTGTTGGAAGCTTTTTAAAACTTAAATTATTTAATATAGTCTGACAATAAAGTAATATTTCTAAAAATATTTATTTTCAATGATGTAATGATGTGATAGTAAGTTATAATAAGATATGTACTGAACTTAGTGTTATAAAATATAAATTTTAGGTGAACTTAGTAGGGAGGAAGATGTTCTGGAATGGCTAATTGCGAACAAGTCGACTGGGGATGAAGAAGACGTAATCGAAGACGTTACCGCCAAAACTCTCAACACTCTGATAGGCAATGTCGACAACCTAGTTGTACTATTTTGTGAGTAGATTTTATTTAAGTTAGTTTAACATCACTAGCTTAATATTATAAATCCGAATGTGTGTTTGTTTGCTACGCTTTCGTGCCTAATTTCAGCGAATACATAAGGTATAATTAATCCCCGTATTCCCACGGGAACGGAAACTACGCAGGGAAAACCGCGAGCAACAGCTAGTAATAAAATAAAGGAAAAGAAGCCTGCAAGTTATGTAGTTTTGGGAAACATTATTCTAAGTTCAAGTATTTACTCAAATATGTATATGTCTGAAAGATAATGAAATATCTATTGGAAGCTTGTTTTTGAACTACGATCATTTGATCTATCAGAATTCTTCAAAATGCTATTCATATATAGAAAGTAATAAAATACTATGCAATGGTTAAATTAATATTCTGTTCTTAAATTATAGATGATCACGGTGACGAAGAGTCAATGACTGTTCTAGGAGAACTAGAAAAAATAGATGATGATTGTGATCGACATGGAATTCAGTTTGTCAAAATTGATGATAAGAAAGCTGCTCAAGAATTTGGTATCGATGATGTTCCATCAATAGTCTACTTCGAGAAGCAAATCCCCAATGTTTACGACGGTAACGTTATTTACACATGTAAAAGTTAGAAACTGGCCAAATATCCGTAAAAAATATTTTAATTTCTTATAAGTAATATTTCCAACCAGGTGACCTCGAAAATGAAGAAGAGATTTTAGAGTGGCTTGTTGACCAACTGGAAAAAGATGAAATTGAAGATGTCACCGATGAGATGCTCGATCGTCTTATTAAGGATGGAAAAACTGTAGCGGTATTATTTTGTAAGAAATATTACTAATTAACTAACTTATGTATTCATACTAGAAATTTGGTGTGTTAAAATTAATTTGAATTAAACTTTTAGACGATAACAACGATCGAAAATCTCAAAAAGTGTTAAATGAGCTAGAAAATATTGATGATGAATGTGATCAACTTGGTATTGCGTTTGTGAAAATTGATAATGATGAGGAAGCCAAAGAGTACGGCATTGAAAAACTTCCAACATTACTTTACTTTGAAAAAGGTATACCAACATACTATGAAGGCAATTTAGAAGAAGAGGAAAAAGTTTTGAGTTGGCTTAAGCATCAGACTGAGAGTGATGAAATTGAAGATATTACGGACGAAATGCTGGACTTAATTATCGAGAAAATGCCTTACGTCGCCGTCTTATTCTGTAAGTGTTTTTCCACATTTTAAAACGTATAGCCTTAACATTGGGAGTTTCCTCAACCTTAAACACTTTTAAGTTTGGCACAATGCCAAGTTTATGTGCTTAACACTTACATACATAGTGTTTATATTAACTTTGTAATTTGAAGAACTGACACAAAAGTGAGATATAGTTCTTTGCTAATTCCAGATGATAAAGACCAAAAGAAAAGTCAAAAGATTTTAGCCGAATTAGAGAATATTGATGACGAATGTGATCAAAATGATATTGCTTTCGTTAAGATCGACGACGATAAGGAAGCTAAAGAATATGGTATTGACACTGTTCCAACAATGGTGTTCTTTGAAAAGGGAATTCCACATATTTACGAAGGTGATCTGATGAAAGAAGATGAACTTTTGGGCTGGTTAATTCACCAAAAACGACACAGTGAAATACCTGAAGTAACCGATGAAATGATGGACAAACTGATCGACACCGCTCAATATTTGGCTGTAATATTTTGTAAGTTTACATTTACACGACACAAGGGTTTAACTTTAAAACTCTTTTACTAAATTCGAGTCATATAATTCTATATTACTTTTCAGATGATAAGGAAGACAAGCAAGACATTAGAATTTTAAATGAGTTAGAAAATATCGACGATGAATTGGAAAAGGAAGGCATTGTTATTGTAAGGATAGACAATGAAGCAGAAGCTAAAGAATATGGTATCGACCACCTACCAACCTTAGTCTACTTTGAAGAAAATATTCCAGCCATTTACGAAGGAGACTTGATGAATGAGGATGAAGTTCTTGAGTGGTTAATTGAACAGAAAAACAGCGCTACCATAGAAGAGGTTACTGATGAAATTCTTGTTGATCTGATTGAAGAACATGAATATGTAGTGGTATATTTCAGTAAGTATCAATAACATCCACCTCTATTAGTGCTTAGATATAATGCTTATAGCCTGATCCATATATGCAACAGGATGTAATAAATGTGTAGTTATAAAGAACATTACCCAAGATTAGATTGTTATAATAGAAGCATACTATGGGATTCAAAGTAAAAAAATATACAATCCTTTTTTAAGGACTACTAAGCTTAAGTTTACATAAACTTTTATCTACTCATATTACTACATGAGTGAGGAAATTTACTTTTTTAGCTACACGGCTATATTAAAAATATAGCTATGGTACAATCATATTAAATGCGAAAATAAGTGTTATCACATTTACACCAGTGAATAAATTGCTATAATATTTTACAAAGCGGCAGATTTTACTGCAACATATGATTATTTTAAGTCCAGAAGTGTTCCTATAATTGTATGAAGAATGTGTAAAGAAATCAACGTGGACGAAGTAGCTGGAAATGGAAACAGCTCGTTACATAAAAAACTATTTAAGAAACAAATTATCGTGCCTTTCTTTAAAGCCACAAATTAATTGGTTAGGTTATTTTTTCGACTACCTTGAAAACAAAGTTCTGTATTTATAAGTACAATCTTCTAAGATTGACTATAGATCTGATTACAGCTGAATTCTAAGCAACTATGTTAATTATTATAGTAATGGTTTTCTAAGATTATACTATGTATATATGCTTTGCTTCCGAGAGATGTACAGGCTATTTTTATGATTTATCAAATAAATAATATTTCGTTGAAAAAAACTTATTGATGGCTTTAACTATATTAGATTACTATTAGTGTATATACAAATACAAAATATTACTTAAATACATAATATTACTTTTTGTAGGTGGCAAATGTGAAGACGGTGAAGAATGTGACAACATATTAGAGGAACTAGAAAACATTGATGACGAGCTCGATGAAACAGGCATTATATTCGTAACAACTGAAGACTTAACGGTAGCCAAAAAATACGGAATTAAAAACTTCCCAACACTTGTATTCTTTAGGAACAAGGAACCTCTTATATATAAAGGTAATCTATCTCTCAATTGTATTATAATGCTTTTATTTTAAATTTTTGAATGTTTATAACTTACGGATAACAATTATTAATATTATAGGAGACATTGAAGATGAAGATGAAGTTCTTGCGTGGCTCACAGATGAAGACACTCTCGAAATTCCTGGTAAAATTGAAGAAGTAAATTCAAAAATGTTAGAAAAAATCTTAGAGGAAAATGACCACGTTGTCGTTTTCTTCTGTAAGTATTATATGATTTTTTAAACCTTTGTTGTTATGGGTACCTGGCAATTTTCCTTTACTCAATATGTTTTCCAGATAAAGAAAATGATAAAAAGTCACAGAAGATTTTAAGTGAGCTGGAAAATATTGACGATGAGTGTGAAGAGAAAGACATTGATTTTGTAAAAACATCTGATGAAGGAGTCGATAAAGAGTATGACCTTCCTGATTTACCCGCTTTGGCGTTTTATCGTCACAAATTCAGGACGATCTATGATGGTGATTTGATGCATGAAGAAGCTATACTTAAATGGGTTTTGGACCTACATGATTCTCAACCGGATGTGATCGAAAACGTTGACAGAAAAACTCTAAAGGATCTTATTGATGACGTCGAGCATTTGGCAGTATTTTTTTGTAAGTATAATTAATGATAAAAGCAATTCATGTTTGAGTTAAATTTAAAAATAATGTGATGGTTTCTATATTTCAAAGATGACTCAGTAAATAATAAATTACTATTAACCTACTATTATGAACTCATAATTTTATTTAAACGTTTTTGCAACTTTCAGATAGTGAAAATTGTGACACTTGTGAGGAAATTCTTGAGGAATTAGAGACAATTGATGATGACACGGATAAACATGGGATTCAATTTGTCAAATCTAAAGATTCAAAACTTGCATCTGATATAGGCATTTTCAGTTTCCCAGCCTTAGTGTACTATGAAACTGGGGTACCAATCATGTATGATGGTGAGTCACTAGTTGCTAATATATATTAATGAGATATATAAATAGAAACATACGGTTACAGCGTGTGAAGTGTTTTTGTTTCATGTAAATATTTTAAGTTTTCAATATGATTTTGAGAAACGAAAACATTTTTCATATTTACAAGATGATAATAGATTTAAAACATTTCTCATATTTATAGGTGACTTAAAGAACGAAAATAAGGTTCTGCAGTGGCTTGTAGATCAAAAAAGTAAGAATCCACATCCATTTTAAACTTTGTTATGTAATATCTGTTTAAGGTCTAAGGATTTGTTGATATACGAATAATGAATTACAAAATATTGCGTGCATGACATCATTCTTGACATCTTTTTCAATAAAAATGTTTTAATGTACCTACGCCTTAAATGCTGGATGTTTGAGCTATGTCATTTTGCATGACAG